>CM060981.1:60795151-62045151 GCA_030765065.1 Deroplatys truncata | reverse complement strand
ATTTAGGTTCAGTATCTTCCAGAGATGCGACACGATGGTTTTCAAGAAAATTCCCCCACCACAGATTACCCTTTACATGAAACTTTTTGAAAATTTTAATTTTCTCAAAAATGGCTGTAACGATTTTGATTAAAATATCATATATTTAAGATACTTTCATGACAAATAAAATGTATATCTTGAATTTTCTGGGAATGTCTCAAAAATATTCTTCATTGTGAACGACTTTTGTATAACTGGTAAACCATAAGAGATATACAAAATTTTACTACACAAAAAATGTAGATTGCGTTAAAATACACAATTTATGTCATAATCAGTTTTTTTTTGTTGAGTGAACCATTTTTGAGATATTGCTTGTTATTCCCTTAAATCTTCCTTTTTCTCAAATGGGAATTCGTTATTCATTTTTTGTCCTGGTAATGCAAAGAGAATGGAATGCAACCAGCTCTTAAAATATTTGACTATCGCTTAAAGCCTACCAATATGTACAACCGATAACAAAGTTTGTATGTTCTGAAGTTTCTGATTCTGAATATTCTTTAATTCGTCTGCAGTCCTGTACCAATATTAATTATAAAGATAGAAAATGCGTGTATGTGTTGGGTAATCTCAAAAACAAGGAAGTAAATATCATTAGTTAAATAATTCGAATTTAAATAGCTACCCGTTAAACTCCAGATGAGGATTCCGTTCTTTTTTCATGTATATTATTTACAAAATTATTTTACATGTACCTATACAGTAGGAGAATTTTATTAAATGTGTAGATTCATCGCGAGAAAAAACTCTTTGTCACAGTACTAAATTCTTCAGCCAAGTAAACTTTTCTGATCTCCTCCTCTCCAGAGGTTACCCATGCCATGAAGAACAGGCCATAACCGTATCGAAGCATGCGGCGTGATATATGCATTCCTAAGCCACATCCCAGCGTGAATGTACAAGATAGCTAAGAATATCTATGAAACAAGACAGATACAAGAATTACTCTTAGAAAATATGGATAATACATTCTACATAGAAGTCGTGAGAAATATAATAGTCCTTTGGAATACAAATGTATGTAAGTGTCTGCATGCGGCAATACGTACAATTTATTTGTGCATCCGTTTGAAATAGAAAACTTGCGTGTAGCACATTAAGACAGGATGTTTATATGGCATTAAAGCAGTTCTAAAATTTTACAGAAAGTATCAAACCTATATTAAAAAGTTTTAGAATGCCATGTTTTTAAAAACAAATGAAGTTTGTTTATATTTGACAGCTACTGTCTAATATTTTTCGAGTTGATTGCCATGTGGTTTATTCGCTTTACTCCAATAGTTTGTTATTTATCATCATTTAAGTATTTTATGTTCACCCAAAAATGAATTTGATTAGAAAACATTTCCAGGCTTGTTTTTTTACGATTTTAAATCATCATTAACGCTTAAACAATGTGAACATCAGTTTAAAAATGCATTTAGCGAAGAAGCCCCATCTAAGGCAACAATTTATAATTGGTAGAGCGAATTCAAAACAGGCCCTATTTTTCTTAGTGATGAATTTCTTGAAGGACGCCCAAAACCGCTGTTTCTGATGAAAATGCCTCAAGAAGATCGACGGATATCTTATGAATTTATTCGGGCGACATTGGGCATTTGTATGAATCAAATCCAAAACGTTTTACATCAACAGTTAGACGTGAGAAAACTTTGTTATCGATTCCACATAAACTGACTCCCGATCAAGAACAACAACGCAATGATTGGTGCAAAAATACTGTAAAAATTCAGAGATGGTACTAAAAATTTCGTTTGGAATATTAGTACTGGTTATGAATCTTGGGTTTATTATTATGATCCTGAAATCGGCAATCGGCTGAATGGGTCTTTCGAATAGGACCTAAACCTAGAAAAGTCTGACGGATTCACAGACGGTAAGAAGATGTTTGCTAGTTTTTTTTATTATTTTTTTTAATTTTAACGGTCCATATTACTACTTAGCACAAGATGACGACGCATCGTTACTGCTGATAGGCACAGATGTCCGTTTACCGCCCAAACAGAAATATAATGTTACATCACGACAACGCATCGTCGCACACAAAAACTAACAACTGAGTATCTATATGCCTTAAGGTCATCACTCTGGACCCTCCACTATACAGTCCTAACCTAGCACCTTGTGATTTCATTTTGCTTCGAAAAATTAAAGATAAAAAGAGTGGAATCGCTTTTTCGTCATCAGATAGCAGTGAACATTATAAAAGCCTGTATCTGCAGTACCTCAAGAAGATGGCATCATTCTTTAAGGATTGGTTTCATGGAATGCAAAAATGATTGATATTAAAGGGGAATATTTTGAAAAACAATAAAATTATTTTAATTTTTACTTTCTCTACTACGTATTAAGTAGCGGAAGTATTGTATTCCACCCAAAAATTCGATACCGAGATTTCACGGAAATATGTTTTGAGGCCCCCTGAATCCAAAAAAGCATTTTTGGAAACATGTCTGTGTGTGTGTGTCTGTGAACAGCATAACTCAGAAACAAACAGTCAGATAAACACCAAACTTGGTATTTAGGTTCAGTATCTTCCAGAGATGCGACACGAAGGTTTTCAAGAAAATCCAACTCCAGATTACCCTTTACATGGAACATTTTTCGAAAATTTTAATTTTCTCAAAAATGGCTCTAACAATTTTGATTAAAATATCATATGTTTAAGATATTTTCATGACAAATGAAATGTATATATGCGAATGCCTCCAAAAGTATTGTTCATTGTGAATGACTTTTACATAACTGGTAAACCATAAGAGATAGATAAAATTTTACTACACAAACAATGTAGATCGCGTTAAAATACACAATTTATGTCATATACATTTTTTTTGAGTGATCTATTTTCGAGATATTGCTTGTTGTTCCCTTAAATTTTCCAATACTTATACTTTTTCTCAAATGGGAATTCGTTTTTTTTTGTCCTGGTAATGCAAAGGGAACCACATAGCAACCAGTTCTTAAAATATTTGACTATCGCTTAAAGTCCACCAATTCCCTTTTACAAGAAAATTAGCAATAAGATTAATATCTCGATATCTCGATTAACACGAAGCATATGGAGAATAAGCGCTTGTAAAAATAGTTTGTACAAGAGTAGAGAAAGTCATGTGAGTGAAACACATTTTTTTTAAAGTACTCCATGCTTGACTTTCTAAAATGTTCAATGTCGCCCTGGTAATATACAATATCCGTTACTTTTAGCGAAATAAATGAAAGAAAATGTTAAATTTGTTATTATCAGGTACTTTGTATTCGTTATCAAGATAAGCATTTGCAGATATAGTTTCATTACACTTTTCGTTGTGGGTACAAGAGGAATAGAGAACGATATGCAGATGTTTAAAAGTGGCTTTCTATGGCTTTAAAATTCCATACTCTATCATGCCATCGCGAGAAACAAGTGAATAGCGACAGAAATTTTGTTTCAATTACAAATTATTGAACGGCTGAAAGCAAGATTAAAGATATCTTGGAAATAGCCAATGCCGCTAGAAAAAGTATTTGAATTAAATTGTATGCTTTAAAAAGATCTACACTTTTTGTGCAGAATGTTTTTGTCTACCTTTTAAAGTTTACCAGTTATATAACATTATACAAAATTCCTTCCGAATAAAGTGGACTTCACAGGCTATTCCCAGAAAATGCAAGATATACATTTTAATTATCATGTTAAATATTTTAAACATGTGGTTTTTTAATCAAAACCGTTACAGCCGTTTTTGAAAAAAATAAAAAATAAGAAAATTTCCATTAAAGGTTAATTTGGTTTGGCGGTTCCTTAAAAACCTTCTCGCATTCTTGGAAGATGCTTAACTTAAATACCAAGTTTGGGGTTTAATCCACTTTTCGTTTTTTGAATTATGCTGTTCACAGACACACAAGGAGCTTTAGTTAAAAGTGTCTTTTACTTTTTCTGCCATGCGCTTAATAGACATTTCACCCAAAACTTAAATATCGAGATTTCACTGCAAATACATGTTTTGAGTTCCCCTGGATCCATTTTCAGAATAAGATCCATTTGTGTTTGTGCATGCTTGGTATTTAAGTTCAGTCATTTTTAAGGGGCGATACTACATTTTCAAGAAAATCTGCCCACGAAAACTACCCTTTATATGATACGTTTTTCAAAATATTTTATATTCTGAAAAATGACTAATTATGATTAATAATCCATTTATTAAATAGACAAATAATCTGTATACGTTATGTGATAAACGAAAACGTACTATACAAACAATGTAAATTTATTTTAAAAATACAATTTATTTCCAATAAGTTATGTTGTGGCATAAGCCATTTCCGATATATCCGTTCGAATTATTCAATACTTGGTCATTCTTTTAAAGTCATGTCGACTTTAGTTTTCCGCGATGTCATGGAAACAGTATGGAACTTTAAGTATAGCGTCCAGTACTTAAACATTTGACTATCGCTGTTCTCTTTGTATCCTAACGAAATGTGTAATGTAGCTGTTTCCGGAAAAAATGAACTAGATAGAAAAATAAGGTTTCGTAAGAATAGTTTGTATACCCACTAGTAAACGATAGAGGATGTAGAAGATCATGTGAATGTAACATATCAGATATTTTTAATCAGGGTGTCTCAAAACGTGTATTTCCATTGAAATCTCGTATAAAAATTTTGGGTGAAATGCAATACTTCTTCTACTTACTATAGAAGTGGCAGATGAAATAAAAGCAGTATAGGTATTTCTATGCTAAACTTTTGTTACCCCAATAGTTTTCAAGCAGAGTAAATCGTGTTGCATTGACTCACTGAATGAAGCCATGGAATTTTCTTTTATCATCATTAACTGTTAAATTTTATAACTATCCATTAATTGTTAAAATTTGATGTGATACATTCACATGACTTTCTCTAACCTCTATTGTTTATTAATGAGTATATATATATTATTCTTAGTCAGGCTTATTTTTCTATTACATGTTAATCCATATAAACCTTTGTAGAAAAAACTACATTATATTTTTCTTTATAGATACAAAGGGAACAGCGACAGCCAAATGTTTAAGAACTGTATACTATATGCTGGCCTTAAAATTCCATACTGTTTCCATGACATCACGAGAAACAACTGAATGTTGACAGACTTTAAGAGAATGATCAAGAAATGAACAATTCGAACCTTTAATAACGAATGTCACAGAAACGGCTTATGGCACAGAAAAACTTATTTGAAATAAATTGTTTGTTTTAAGGAGATATACATTTTTTGTGTGGTACATTTTCGTCTATCGCTTAACGTTTACCAGTTATGCAACATTATACAAAATTCCTTCTGATAGAAGAAGACTTCAAAGGCTATTTCCCCAAAATTTAAGATATACACTTTATTTGTCATGCAAGTATCTGTAATATATAGTATTTTAATCAAACTGTTTTGAGCCATTTTTTAGAAAATAAAAAACTTCGAAAAATCTCTCATGTAAAGGGTAGTTTGGGGTGGAGGGATTTCATTAAAAATAATTTTGTCGCATTTTTAGAAGATATTGAACCCAAATACCAAGTTTGGTATTTCTTCCCCTTTTCGTTTTTTAGCTAGTGTTCATAGACACAAAGACACACAACGGATATATCTCCAGAAAGGCTTTATTTGAATTCAGGGGCCTCAAAACAGGCATTTCCGGTGAATTATTCGTATCGGATTGTTTGGTATAATGCAATACTTTCACTACTTACAGTAGGTAGTAGAAAAAGTAATAAATATAATTTAATCTTTAGATTCCCTCAAGGTAAGTTATGGAGATAACACGCTTAATGGATTAATTATAGAACTTAAACTAATGTTTTAATTACGACATCTGTTTGCGTTCCATTATCGTCTTCTTGTCTATGGGCGGCCAATATTTGACTTTACGTTGAATTAATTATATTTTACTAACGCCGTGATGCGCCGAGTGCGGGTTTCTCGCCCCGACATCTAAGTGGCCACTTGCCGACGTTAACGGAGCTTAACTCTCGGTCCGCTCCTCTCTTTTTCTGATTACCAAGGAAACGTTTCTACAAACATGGAAGGAATTAGGAAAAAGAACTCCGCTAATATAATATACCCGCACGTCATTTGACAAAATTAAAATTTCAGTATTATTTTGTGAGATTTACAACTCAGACGTTTAAATTAAAAATGCAGAGGTGTGAAAAATGATTACGTAAACATCATAAACATCTGAGTTTTTCAACTCAGCAGTTTTCTCTTCTGTAGTTAAGTTTTTATCAAAAATATTTTTTAAATTTCATTTTAAAATTATACTTTCTCTGGAGAAATAGATCGTCTTGTATTACCTAATGTAGAAAATTTTAGTAAGTATTACAATTTTAAGCCGTTATTGTTACTATTAAATTACATAACTGACTTTACTAATTTCAAGAAAAATTTAAATTCCTCACTTTAATATTTTAAACTTATTAAGTTTAAGATGCATTGTCTCAAAAATGTTTAAAATAGCCCACTGAAATTATTATACGATATAGAAGCATGACTTAAATTCACTGATATGTGTTTATACAATAACGCCGCCTATTAATGGAGATAAAATACAATCTATGTACAAATTAACTTCTTACAAATATCAGCGATTATTCTTCTAAAATAATCAATAATCTCAGAAAGAGCAAAGTAGATGGACGATTATTACTTAACTCATATTTTCATTATCCTAAAATTTCATTTAGATGTCTTCAATACTTTCTAAGAAAACCGGTCACTTAGACAAGAAAATCTGACACAGAAAGAAACATTGAGGAGAAGAAAGAAATCGCAAACATTTGTATTGAAATATATCACATGGCTATGAAAGTTATACAAAAATCTGATGTGTTGCACTCAAATGACTGTCTCTACTCTTGTACAAACTATTTTTACAAACGCTTATTCTCCATCTACTTCATGTTAATCCAGATAAACATTTGCAGAAACTATCTTATGGGCTTTAAGCGATAGTCAAATATTTTAAGAGCTGGTTGCTCTGTGGAGCATTCCATTCTCTTTGCATGCCCAGGACATGAAGAAACGAATAAAGAATTCCCATTTGAGAAAAAGTGTAAGTATTGGAAAATTAAATTAAAATAAAAGCAAGGAATATCTCGGAACTGGTTCACCCCACAAAAAAATGCATATTACATAAATTGTGTGTTTTAATGAGCTCTACATCTTTTGTTAAGAAATATTTTGTCTATTTCTTACGGTTTATCAGTTATTCAAAAGCCATTCGGAAAGAAGAGGACGTTTGGGGGCATTCCCAGAAAATTCAAGGCATACATTTCATTTGCCATAAAAATGTCTTAAACATATGATATTTTAATCAAAATACTTAAAGCCATTTTTGAAAAAATAGAAATGTCTGGGGTAGGGGGATTTTCTTAAAAATCTTTGTTTCGCATCTTTTGAAAATACTGAACCTATATACCAAGTTTGGTAATTATTTGACTTTTCGTTTTTGAGTTATGCTGTTCACAGACATTTTTTCTAAAAATGCATTCTTATTGGATTCAGGGCACCCCAAAACATGTATTTCCGGTGAAATCTCTGTATCGAATTTTTGGGCGGAATACTTCCCCTACTTACTATACGTAATTAAGATTCCGGTATGTTCCATTCACATGGTTTTCGCTGCTGACTTTTCTACAAACTGTTCTTACAAAAGAGATTCTTACACATTTCGTTGTGGGTATACGAAGGATACAGTAGGTTAAAGCCATAGTCAGATTTTTAAAAAACAGTTCGCTATTTTATAGTTTTCTATGGCCATTTATCGCTTGAATAAAATATTAATATTTGAATATGGAAATCAATAACAATGGATGTCTAGGAAACAGTTAAGGCTACAAAAAATTGTGTGATCCACATTTTTTGCATATTAAGATTTTGTCTATCTCTTGGTTTACCAATTGTTCAAGTCCTCTTCAAAATGAACAATGTTTAATCAAAATCATTAGAGCCATTTATGAGAAAATACAAAAATAAGGAAAATTTTCCAACGCAAACTGTAGCTTGGTGTGGGAGAATTTTCTTGTAGGTAAATCATATCGCACCCTTGGAGGATGCTGCGCTGAAATAGCAAGTTTGGTATTTAACCTAGCGACTTTTGGGTTTTCACTTACGCTGTTCATAGCACAGGCATAGACACACACACACACGCGCGTGTTCGGTATACTTTTTATTAAGGGAACCCCAAAATGTGTATTTACAGTGAAATCTCACAATCGAATATGCAATACTTCCTGGAAAAACGCCAACACCAAGCTTTAATATCATTTATTCTTTCTGTTCATTAAAAATTAGAGGCAAGAACTTATTACTATGAATAAACATTTAAATCGTGTTTCCGAATTTTATAACTAGGGACCAGCTTTTTAGGTTTTAACCTATATTTTTTTCTCGCTAATTAATTAACACATTTCAAGATATATTCTCGTTTCACACTTCCTGGAGCAGAAAATGCGAATTTCATTTCAATGAGGGGTTGACACCTAAAATAACCTAAATAGTGTTTTTCCTTTTTCGAAATGAGGAATGTTATTTTCGGATTGAAACTCATTATAAAATTATTTCCACCACTTATAGCCAGTAGATAGTTCAAGTTACTACAGTTAAACGCAGCACATGTGACGTGGTGACACCTGGATGCAGCTAACAGAAGGTCAGGACTTGGCTGCCTGCTGCCATTTACTATGCCGAGCACTTAAAAGACATTAAAAATATCGCCAATGAATTGGATGAAACAGAAGGTTCACTCAAGTCCCCCATTCTTGCCACTTCCCTTAAGACACATTTTTGTTTTATACCAGAAGCTACTCTCCGGTTGGAAAGTACAACTTTGCCACTTAAAAATGCTCTAGATATCATTAGCAACGTTTCCAGTAAAGAAATACCTGGACCAGTGGGAGTTGCATGTTCTTCAAAGTTGCAGAAGATTCCTCAACGAAATCCTGCTTTTGAAGATATGAAAAATCATCAATTCAGCATTGCAGAGAGAAAAGTATACAGGAGAACTACCCCGGGAACCTGCTGCACTGGCATCTATTCTCTACACTCCAATGACGTCATGCTCCGTTGAAAGAACCTTTTCTTCATACAAGAATGTGTTACGTGATAATAGGAAATCCTTTACGCCAGAAAATTTGAAAATGTATGTATCTACTGCAACGCCAAAAAATAAATCTTACAACTAACAGAAAAGCAAAATTATTTATACCTGTATTGATCCACGAAGCAAAACATAAAAAAACTATTTTAATCAAGAAACCCCCCCCCCCAAAAAAAACTATTTTAAGCATATAAAAACCTAAAAGGAAGGTTTATTCCACCTAAAAATCCGGGACCTAGTTATAACTAAGCACTTATTGGTTAATTTAAAATCATTCCCAAGGAAAAATATATCTTGAGTATCATAAGGTGGATAGAATATGAAGTATTTTAGGAGGAGTTGTATTGTATTTCGACTGTTGGGGAGCCGAACACTTGAAGTAGTTGCAACCGTACGTATGGTAAAAAGTTTCCGGTAGCCTTCGCAGCAAGTTTAAAAATATTAACTTTGTAATTTGGCTGTTTATTTAAATATTAAACAATTATTTTTGCCTCTGCTGCGTCAGTATTATTGTTAGAGACATGCATTTGTTTGCAGGGAGTAGTGCGGCTAAGAATGTAGCCTTACACAGATTGTAATTTGCACTTCACTCCATTTATTAATTCTTTAAACGATTAAAATAACACTTCACTGATATAGAGAGCTGTGAGATTATTTATTAATTACTAGAATATTTTTAACACGTAAACTAATTTTTTCTCACACTGGATACGTATTAAACTTCTCGAGGACGTGTCTCGCGTCCGGTTAGTAACTGGCTAATCCTACTCCAATAGGAGTTTTCTGGTTGCTGATTGGCTATTTATAGGCTGTCTCATAATTTACATTATTGTTGCTCCAATAATGACTAGTAGCATTATTAAACTTTCTTACTCATTATTGCTTTAAGGTTACCTCATTGTTACCTCGTTGTTAGCAACTTTTAACCTATTATTCTCACAGCTCCTACATTATTAAATTACGTAATACATTCACATAACATTATTGAACATGTACATAATAATATAAACATTAATACAATGACTGTTACATGTATTTTATATATTATATTATACACATATTGCTTTAAGGCGGGCTGTTATTATATTTTGTATAATATAATTTAACTGAAAACATCTAAGTGTTAAAAATACTGCCTCAAATAACAATTTTTATGTGAATATGTAATACTCGTATATATGTGAAATTTGTCATTGTCAGAGAAAGGTTTTAGGAACAAATTAATGTATTATTAAATCTAGCAAGAAGCTATAACGCGCTGTTTTGATGCATTCGCATAAAACAAGTTGAAAAAAATGCTAGTGATAAAATTAAAACGATAAAACTGCAGCGACGTGTAAGTATGATTGCTGATGTTCCTAGGTCACTGATTCATGAGGTAAATGGTGGTTGTAATCTGGGCCCTCAAACGCAATTTTTGCAATCAGTCGATAGCTTTCCTAGCACTCCAATAGCTTCAAGTGTTTGCCTACACATGAAGATGCTTTATCACTAGGGATGTTTGTAATGAGCTTGCTGCAACACCATTTCCCTCTCTGTAACACTTTACAGACACCCCCACTGCTGCTGATAGCAGAAATTGATTGGTGGCAAACCGCCATATGTCACCCGCAAGTCCAAATGAAATTCACAAATAATTTTCGTTTTGAATAACGAGTTTATAGCGAGGGGCTTCGCATTATCGCACTTCAGCTGTCAGGGGGAGAAACGGACCTAATTCGCTCGCAATATATCATGTGCTTAGAGGAGGCTATGCAAAGTAAAGTGGCATTGTTATTGAGCGGTTATAGCTCTGCATTGCCATGCTAACTCGGTTATTAATGTTCTAATGAAAGTGCATGTTTCACTGAGAAAAGTGCCTTTATACAACTTAGCGGTAATTATAATCACTGGTATAAAAACTGTGTGTTTTCTACCCTCTATCCCTTATTAGTGGGTATACAAACTAGTCTTACTAAAGCTTATTTTTCTATAAACCTTTACAGAAATAGCTACATTACACATTTCGTTATAGTTACAAAGAGAACAGCGATAGTCAAATGTTTAAGAACTGGACGCTATATGCTGGCCTTAAAATTCCACACTGTTTCCATGCAATCGTGAGAAATAACTGAATGTTGAAAGGACTTTTAAGAATGGCCAAGTACTGAACTTCAACCATTAATAATGGATATCTCAGAAACGGCTTATGCCACAAAGAACTTATTTGAAATAGATTGTGAGTTTTAAAGCGATCTATATTTCTTGTGTAGTCCGTTTTCTTCTATCGCTTAACTTTGCCAGTTATACAAGATTATAGAAAATTGAAGAGGATTTCAGAGACAATTTCCATAAAACTCAAGATATACATTTTATTTGTCATGTAAACATCATTAATATATGGTATTTTAATCCAAATTGTTAGAGCTACTTTTAGAAAATAAAAAATTCCATGTAAAGGGTAGTTTGAAGTAGGGGATTTTCTTGTAAATAGTCGTGTCGCATCTTCAGTAGGTACTGAACCTAAATACCAAGTTTGGTATTTATCCGACTTTTCGTTTTTGAGGTATGCTGTTCACAGACACACACAGGACCTTTTTTATAATTATTTTTATTCAGAGTGCCTCAAAACATGTATTTCCGGTGAAATCCAGGATTGAATTTCTGGGTAGAATGTAATACTTCTCTACCTACTATATACCCAGTAGAGAAAATAAAAATGAAATATATGAATGCATACAAGGATTTATGTAATTCATTTGTCATGAAAATATCTTAAACATATGATATTTTAATCAAAATCGTTAGAGCCATTTTTGGGAAAATTCAAATTTTCGAAAAATGTTCCATGTAAAGGGTAATCTGGGGTGGGGTTTTTCTTGAAAACCTTCGTGTCGCATCTCTGGAAGATACTGAATCTAAATACCAAGTTTGGTGTTTATCCGACTGTTCGTTTCTGAGTTATGCTGTTCACAGACAGACACACGGACATGTTTCCAAGAATGCTTTTCTTTTTTTTTGATTCAGGGGTTCTCAAAACATGTATTTCCGGTGAAATCTCGGTATCGAATTTTTGGGTGGAATACAATACTTCCCATACTTACTATACGTAGTATAGAAAGTAATAAAAAAAGGAATCAAAAGGAAAATGGAGTAGCGTTTAGAATTTTGCGGGTTAAGATGGAATTAGAATTAAATCGATTATAAATACATACGCTTCAAGAGATTCATCACGATATTGTTAATTTATGCCGATTTTTTTCTGACTTACACCATTCTTGAGATATTTGTTGCTGATGCTCTGAATTTTGCAGCACCTTATAATAAACGAAAAGTGTAATGCAACTGTTTCTGCAAACGTTTATCCCGATTAACATGAAGTATAACAGAAAAATAGGATTTTGTAAGAGTAATTCGTTGCTGCGCCGTTACACAGTGAGAACGCGTGGAGCTGTGGTTCCTTTCATAGGAGTGCTGATTTCAAATCCCGGGCAGAGTACCGCTGCCCACTCAGCATCGTGGGGAAAATAAGGAGCTGCGATAGGCAGAGGTCCTGGACTCGTGAGCTGTACTTCCTGATGGGGCATGCGTGATGCTTTCCACACCAGTTCCCCGCATCATTGGATGATCCCCCGTATCTGGTGTGCGTGAGGCCGGCAGTCGGGTTGGTAGGCCCAGGTCCCTTACGGGCTGTAGCGTCACCGGATTTATTTTATAATGCTTATAGATATTCTGAAACACAATTTAGTGTAGTTTTACACTTTACAGCGGAATTTTTTGTTGTAAAAACAGAAGTGGTAGTATTTTCGATAAAGGTTTTAGAAATTCTAAAATACAAGTCAGCTTTTCAATAAGATTTTGGCCCTGTAGGGTATTAAAAGTAATAACTAAAACCATTTTCCCAACAACATTCATAAATGTGCATAACAATCCTTAGGACTTCCTGTGTTCAGATATTCCAGACGCGCTTCAATTGCTCGAAACATACTCATGGAAAAATATACAGGGTGGACTATTTAAGTTGATACTGTATGATATCTCCAAAACTAAGAGTTGTAGAAAGAAAGGTCTTGAATAAAAGTTGCTTGATATTATGGGAGAAAGTAAATGCCATTAGTCGTGGTTTATTTGGAGGATGTTGTGATGGTCATTTTAGGGTCAATATAATTTTCTACAATTTTATGTTTTTTCCTCACTCATAAAACACTGAACAACATTGGTATAAAACACTTTGCAATAGTCTTACACCAACGTAAATAACCAAAAAATTCTGAATGGTTGTGAACGAAAAGCGCAATGAATGGTTGGACCATCCATGGATGGTTATTTGAGAGTCAAGTTACGTTTCATAATTGGGAATCAACATTCTTTATTTGTTTCTTTATTCCTCGTCACCAAATAAATAGCTTTTTATACCATTTTCCAATGAGAAAACAACTTACAAATGTAGGTTCCTATTTAAAAAAAATTAATTGGACCTAAAGTTGAGGTATTTTTTATTTATGGTCCTTAGCGTCCCATTCTATATTGGGCGTGAAAGACCGGTAATTTTACTCAAAGGCCTCTTTATCAGGCTTGAGGTTCTTTTACGTGCCGTAAATCTACGACGCGGGACCACCGACTTTACGTCGCTTCCGAAGGAAGCCATGCTAAGGATTTTTACGCGCAAAAAAATCCATCACCCTCCGTCGGGTTTGAACCCACGAACTCGGGTACTAGAGGCTACCATGGTAATCACTACGCTACGGAGGACGACATTGACCCTAAAATGAATATCATAACGTCCTCTAAACAAAACACGACTAATGGCATTTACTTTCCACCATAATATCAAGCAACTTTTATTCACGACATTTCTTTCTACAACGGTTACATTTGGAGATATTGTACAGTCTCAACTTAAATGGCCCACCCTGTATAGTTACAAACATACATAATTAAAATGCTACTGTTGCAGTGAAATCACATGGAGAAGTATGCATAAGTTTTCTTGAAACATATTGGTTAGATGTTTTGCTAAAACCGATATTATCATGAAAAATAACTATGAAAAGAATAATATTAAAACGAACAAGAGTCATCCATTTTAATCTCTCACTTCTAAATAATTCCAAATTGATGTTCTGCAGTCGAAGTGAACTACCCGTTACCAGGAAACGTGACCAGAAGATTCAGAAAGGAATAAAATGAAAAGCGATATTTCAAAGCCTCCTTGAATAAGCAAGGAGAGATCTAAATCTTACGTACTTCATCACGTAATGGAACCATTTTCTGTTTTAAATATTAATCCTGCATGGGCTTATCGAGTATTTACTGAAAGCTTGAGGAAAACCAATACTATACTTGTGAACTGTGCTCCAAATTTTATTTTAACTACATTTCATACATATATTCGTTTGAAGGTTGGTTAAGAAAACGCAAGATATATAATTTAGTGAAATGAAGGATCGCCTGCATTTTAATATTTTAATATTTTATGTGCATATTTAGATACCAATAGTACGGAAAATAATTAAAGTAATTTGTAGTACAGAGTGAGTCAAGGGAACATCATCATTCTTGATATGCAACAGAATGGTAACATTGACAATTACGATGGTAGTGCATTTGTCTTATGTTACTTTAATAACATTTTAGAAACCATAGAGCTATGAAACAACAGGCTATGAAAGATTTAAACTGTGTTAAAAGTAAATCAATCTCTAAGTAGATGTTAAGAAGTGTGAAGATTTGGATAAACGTTATAGATATAGAATCATTTTTACTTCTCTCTGGTATGCAGAAACGTATTTATTGTATTTCACTAAAAAATTCCATATTGAGATTTCATCAGAAATCCATCTTTTGGGGTCTTTTGAATTAAAAAAGAAGGATTTTTTAAAAAAAATGTGTGTGTCTATGCACAACATAACTCTATAACTGATAAACCGTAAGAGATAGACAAAAACTTAATACACAGATATTGTTAAAAAAGACATAATTTGTATCAAATAACATTTTTGTAGCCTTAACCAATCTAAAGTATTCCACTTCATGGATTTATACTTTCCCCAAATGTGAGAGAATCTTTCCATCGCAAAGTCTTGCTTAGTTTCAAATCATTCCTAAGCAAATATATATCTTTAGCAACGTTCTTATTAGTAGAGAAGGTCGTGAGATTGTATCACATTATATTACTTTCTCTACTACGTATAGTAAGTCGGGGAAGTATTGCATTCCACCCAAAAATTAGATACCGAGATTTCACCGGAAATACATGTTTTGAGACCTCCTCATTCCAAAAAAAGAACATTTTTGGAAACATGTCCGTGTGTGTGTGTGTGTGTGTGTGTCTGTGAACAGCCTAACTCAGAAACGAACAGTCGGATAAACACCAAACTTGGTATTTAGGTTCAGTATCTTCCAGAGATGCGACACGAAGGTTTTCAAGAAAATCCCCCACCCCAGATTACCCTTTACATGGAAGATTATTCGAAAATTTTAATTTTCTCAAAAATGGCTCTAGGATTTTGATTAAAATATCATATGTTTAAGATATTTTCATGACAAATAAAATGTATATCTAGAATTTTCTGGGAATGTCTCCAAAAGTATTCTTCATTGTGAACGACTTTTGCATAACTGGTAAACCATAAGAGATGGACAAAATTTTACTACACAAAGATGTAGATCGCGTTAAAATACACAATTTATGTCATATACATTTTTTGTTTGTTGAGTGAACCATTTTCGAGATATTGCTTGTCATTCCCTTAAATGTTTCAATACTTATTTTCTGAAATAGGAATTCGTTATTCATTTTTTTTTGTCTTGGATATGCAAAGAGTATTAATCTGTGGCAAAGGGAATGGTGCTGCACCTAGCAACCAGCTCTTAAGAGATATGTATGTACTTAAAGCCTACTGTATTTCTATATTGCCCTTGTAAATATATATTCCCCTTACATCTACAAGAAAATTAGCAATAAGATACAGTCTGCAAACGTTTATCTCGTTTAACATGAAGTACATGGAGAATAAGCGTTTGTAAAAATAGTTTGTACAAGAGTAGGGAAAGTCATGTGAGTGTAACACATCAGATTTTTTAAAATTAATTCCTTTACTATTGAGTATTTTGAAGCGATTTACTTTACTCACGAAACCTGTTGGGGACGTTGGACGTGGTGCAGGTGCTGTGAACCTTTAGCACTTCTGACGTAACCACAAGTACGTCGAGCTAAATATCTGAGCTCTTTCTATGGGGAGCTGTTCAGAATGGGTTGGTCTCGGCGGGAAAGTTGGTTCCAATACCCATGGGAAATTGGGACGTCCGGACGGGGTTGTGTAGAGGATTAATGTTCTCTGGCACCTACCTGTTCACAGATAGGATACAGACTGTAGATTCCACCAGGATTCTTCGGTAGCCTTCCTTTAATGCTTGGGGGACCTTTTTACACACCAAGTATTGGTCTTAATGCAAACCCCACCAAGGGGGAGGCCCTCGTTTGGTGCCTTTCCTGACTCTAAAGAGGAAATTTCGGCCTCAGATTAGGGAATAGGTGCGACAAACATAAGTTAGATTCTCCAAAGGGAAGTTTTCGCCATCGCTTGGGCCAAAGTTCGATTATGGGCAATTCAATCTGCTCCTCGAGCCAAACAAGAACGTATGGATGTTGGGAGAGCTTACCAGGATCCTTGACGTTGTCCGCACTCTTGCGTCCCCCGGCACTGCCGTCGTCCTCGTTGTTGTTGTCCTCGTCCTCCACCCTGTTGCGAGGTTCCCAGGTCATCTTGTTCTCCTTCTTGAGACGACGCCTCGCGTTGGCGAACCACGTTGACACCTGGGTGAGAGTCATCTTAGTGATGATGGCCAGCATGATCTTCTCGCCCTTCGTCGGGTAAGGGTTCTTCTTGTGCTCGTTCAGCCACGCCTTCAACGTGCTCGTGGTCTCCCGGGTCGCGTTCTTGCGCCGCGCTCCGTTCATGTCCAGTCCATACCTGTGGATCACAAAGACCTTCGTCACCATTGATATAGCTGAGGTATGTGGGGCATTTAACAGGCTTTGGAATTCTACCAGCATAAACAGTGGATGGAGAGTCAAAATATTACATGATATTACGATAACATAGTTTGGAATTGCAGGATTTAAGGCAGTAGTGCATGTATTTTAGAGTTTTGAAAATAAAAAATATATTTTTACTTTCTATACGATAGGAACTTCTCTATGGTAGATAGCGGAATTATTGTGCTCCACCCAACAAACCTCCATATTAAGATTTGACTGAACATAGACGTTACTCTGAATTAAATATATACCATACTTGGTAACTTAAGTTAAGTATGTTCCAAGGCTGCAACACGAAGAATATAAAGAAAATTCCCCAACACCAAACTGCCCTTTCAGGCAGTATTTTTAACACTTGAATAATTTCAATTAAATTATATAATATGTAAATTCAATAACAGCCCGCCTTGAGGCAATATGTGTATGTAATAATTTTTAAAATGTATGTAACAGTCATTGCATATGCTTATATTATTGTAAACATGTTCAATAATGTTATGTGAATGATTACGTAATTTAATAATGTAAGAGCTATGAGAATAATAAGTTTAAAGTTGCTAACAATGAGGTTATAATGAGGTAACCTTGAGGCAATAATGAGTTTGAGAGTTTAAATATTACTAGTCATGATTAGGTCAGCAATATCGTAAATTTTTGTGACAGTTTAAAATTAGCCAACCAAAACTCAGAAAAAGCTTTAATTAAATGCAGGTATTCTATTGTACTAGAATTAACCAAACAGAGACTTGAAATACAGAAGTTTACGGGTTTGGACGGTTGAAATATGTTCAGTTGCCTGCAGATCTTAGTAGTAACCGGATGGAAGATGTGTTCTCTAAAGAAATATTACGTATTCGTGTGAATCGTAAAATAAGTATACGCGTTAACAAAGTGCAAGTATTAAATAAAAGAATCTTACAGCTCTTAATATCAGTGTAGTGACATTTTAATTTGTATCAAGGATTAATAAAAGGAAGTGAATTTAAACTTAAAATCTGTGTAAGCCTACATTCTTGTCGCACCACGCCCTAATTAAGAGAAACGTGTCTCTAAAGTAATACTGAAGCAGCCGAGGCAAAAACAAACATAAATAATATCTATAGAACCAGCTTAATGACAAAGTTAATATAATATTTTTAAATTTGGAGTGTAACAACAAAAATACATCTTCAAAATCAGCTTTTTATACGTAGCAGCATATTACGTAACAATGTTCTTCAAATTAACGTCCAAATCGTGGTGCAAACTTTAACTCCGACGTAAACACAATATCCACTTCAAATTGGCTTCCCAAGCGTGTAGCTAATAAACTACGTAAATAGCACCCTACTTCACCTTTACATGGAATACTTTTCGTTATTTCTCCAAATATGTTCTCCAAAATGGCTCCAAGGATTTTGATCAAAATACCACATGCTTGAGTTATTTGTGTAACTAATAAAATATATCACTTAAATTTTCTATAAATAACCCATAAACTCGTCTTCATTTTGAATAATTTTACATAATTTTGTTTAACTTGTAAGGTATAAAAAATACACAAAAACCTCACTCAACAAAAAATTTAAATCTCGTTAAAACACAATTCACGACCTTTTTGTGACATCAACTATTTCGTTGCTACGCTATTGCTTTGAAATTCTCAGCTTTATTATACACGTTTTAAGTGCTAAATCACTTGTGATAAAGAAGAATCTTAAGCGGGCATATAACGAACCACTTTTTAAAGATTTGACTGTTGCTTCATCCTTCTGTATCCCAGTAGTGCCTAAAAATAAATCTGTAATTAAAACTTTTCTTAAGTAGATAGAAACACACGCTTTTATAAGAACAAAAGATATATAAAATAGTGAGTAGAGAACTTAATGTGAATGTAGCACATTAGAATTTTTATTTTTTCACCAGAAGGGCTACAAATGCTCATTTTTTAAGCTTTGTAAATATGAAGCTTATTTGATGCGAGACAAACGTAAAATATATGTATGTTATCCAGTTTAGTATAACATGCTTTTTCAAAAATATATTTCTGAACATTCTGAGTATTCAATTCAGGAGAATTCTATCAATATTTATAACAATTATTGACAAAGTATTCTAGAATAATTTCCTGTAATACAATAAACATTTTGAACTCTGAAGAGATTAATTCAATGAAATTCTGAGTATATTTGAAATTTCCCATAATTTTTTAAATAAATTAAGTTAGAAAAATATAAATACGGCAAGAGCCACAATGGTAGTGTATGCAGAGTATTATAATTTCTTAAGAGAATAAAAATTCTGAAAAATACAGATTTTGTATAGCAATATATGTAACATGTAATTTTAAGACGATTTAGTATTTAAGGGTGCAGACTTAAAATTAATAAGTGCCAACGAAAACAGGAGTGCACTTTTGAAATATCTCTCTACTCTTGAAAGTAACTTCTTTTCTTCATGGTTTATTTCAGTAGCGAAGTGAACTTCACCTTGAAACAAAATAAACAAAAGGTACCATTGGAAATTTTCAGAGAAACAAAGACAACGAAGTAGAGGCTTTTAGAAATCCTGTCTACTTCCTCTACCATGTACCTAATAGGTACAGGAGGTACTATTGTATTCCAACCAAACATTCAATGAAAATACATGTTTTGAAGCACCTGGAATCCAGGAAAATAGCATTTCTATGTGCCTCTGAAGAGCATATATAAAAAACAAAAAGTCAGAAAAATACCAAACTTGTCATGTAAGTTCAGATTATTACAAGGGTACGACACGAAAATTTTCAAGCAAATCCCCTTATCCCAAAACTACCCTTTATATGAAAAAATATTTAACGTTTATGATAGCTTTCATAAGGGTGTGCATTTTTATATAAAAAAACTTCCTCCTTCAGGCAGAACTACTCCTATTACCTCTTTTAAAACTAAATAGCATAACTGGTTTTTACTGAAACCATATTACGAGGGGCACTATTTATATTTTGACCCTTGGCAACCCTGAATGTTATAGGTGCTATCTGACGTTTCCAATGGAAAGTTTGACATTTTTGACCATATCTACTTCAAACATTTTGTCAATAGAGCGTCATTTGTTTTGTTTACACTAAGTTGAAAATTGTGTGTCAACAAAAACATGGAATTGACTCGTGAAAATGTTCCTGCAATGATTTATTACGACTTTCGACGTGGATTATCAGGACAATAGTGCATCGATCAACTAACTTCCACATTTGGACGAAGCTGCATCCTTTGCCACTGTGAAACACTGATGTAACGAATTTAATCGTGGCCGCCTTTCGCTCAATGATGAAGTTCGTGAAGGTCGTCCAAAATCAGTTGTTGTGCCAGAAAACATTGATGCTGTGCAAAAACTAATAATGAAAGATCGTCATGCGACATATTGTGAGATTGAGCCAACCCTAGGCATTAGTTACATGATTATTTAGCCGTGAAAAATGTTTGCTCTCATTGGATCCCACATAATTTGACGCAATCTCAATTTTGTCGATTGGTGTACAAAAATGCTCAAGAAATACAATGGCGGTGCCTCAAAAGACGTATATAAGACTGTAACAGGTGACGAATCATGGATCTATGGTATGAGCCGGAAAGTAAACAGCAGTCAACTGTATGGGTGTTTCAAGATGAAGCAAATCCAACAAAAGTTGTTCGCACTCGAAGCACTTCGAAGCAAATGGTCGCCTGCTTTTTCAGCAAAACTGGCCATGTGGCAACAGTGCCACATGGTCAATGCCGAATGGTACACAACCATTTGTTTACCGGAAGTCTTCGGTGAAGTAAGGAAAACCAACAAGAACTGTAGGATCGTTCTTCATCAAGACAATGCGAGCGTACACACATCTCGTCTAACAACAGAGTATTTGAAGGCTCAAAAAATTGAATTCATGGGTCATCCGCCATACAGTCCTGATTTGGCACACAGTGACTTCTTTTTGTTCCCAAACATCAAGAATAAATTGCGTGGACAAAGATTTTCGTTGGCAGAATAATCCGTTGATGCCTTCAAAAACCATGTTTTGGAGGTGTCTCAAGCAGACTGGAATAAATGCTTTGACAAAAGTGTATTGATCATAAAGGAGAATATTTTGAAAAACAATAAAACAGTTTTCAATCAGAAATTACTTTGTTTTAATTATTAGGCTCAAAATATAAATACTGCCCCTCGTATTCCATTGACGACTTTCTTAATGATCGTTAATTTAATTTTGTTAATTTTTACTTTCTCTACTACCTGCAAGGTAGTAAAGAAGATGTTAAACTCCATCCAAAGATTTTATATCAAGATTAGAACGGAAATATGTTTTGAGACCCCCGAATAAAGAGAATTATAAAAAAGTGTATGTGTTTGTGAACAGAATGTCAAAAACGAAAAGTGATAAACACCGAAGTTGGCATTTAAGTTCAGTATCTTCCAAATTTTTATTTACTCAAAAATGGTTTTACCGATTTTGATTAAAGTACCATATATTAAAGATATTTACACAACAAATAAAATTTGAAGGAATTTTATATAATCTTGTATAACTGGTAAACAAGTGCTAAGACTAAAACTACACAAAAAATTTAGATCTCTTTAAAACATACAATTTATTTCAAATAACTTTTTTGTGGCATAAACCATTTCCGATATATCCGTTATTAATGGTTCAGATTGTTTAATACTTCGTGATTCTCTTAAAGACCTGTCGATATTCAGTTGCTCTCTGGTTTGCATGGAAAGGTATGAAATTTTAAGCTCAGCGTATAGTGTCCAACGATTTGACTATCGCTATTCCCTTTTCATCCATAACGAAATGTAGCTATTTCTGCAAAGGTTTATCTCGATTAAAATAAAGTAGATAGAAAAATAAGCTTGCGTAAGAATAATTTGTATACCCACTAATAAACAATAGATGGTAGAGAAAGTCATGTGAATGTAACACAGAATTTTTTGGTGCTGTAAATACTGGTTTGAAGTATGTAATATTGTACTGAAGTTCGTTACAAATGTAATTGATAAAGAAAGAATTGTTATTATTATTATTATTATTATTTATGAAAATTAGCCACTGGGTTATAGAACACATATATCACAAATATCTGGTACAGATTTCAAACTGATTGCTTAAGAAATAAATGTCAATTTCAAATAAATCCATTGAATTATTATAAGAACACCATTCAGGTTGATAAATGATAACCTACAAAAATTCAATCTAAGGATCTGTTTTAAGGCAGAATTTTTAACACTTAAATAATTTCAGTCAAATTATATAACATGTAAATTAAATAACAGCCCGCCTTGAAGCAATATGTGTATGTAATAATTTGTAAAACGTATGTAACAGTCATTGCATATGCTTATATTATTGTATACATGTTCAATAATGTTATATGAATGTATTACGTAATTTAATGATGTAGGAGCTGTGAGAATAATAAGTTAAACGTTGCTAACAATGAGGTAACAATGAGGTAACCTTAAGGCAATAATAAGTTTGAGAATTTAAATGTTACTTGTGATTCGTGGAAGTATTAATGTGATTTTAGTGACTGTTTATAAAAATAGCCAATCAGAGACATGAAATACAGAAATTTACAAGTTTAGGCGCTTGAAATCAGTTGTTGCCTGCAGACAGAGTTACTAACCAGACGCGAGATGTGTCCTCGATAAATTAATTACGTATTCGTGTGAGACGAAAATAGTTCATGTATTAAAAAATGGCAAGTATTAAATAAAAGAACCTCACAGCTCTCGATATCAGTGAGGTGCTATTTAATTTGTGTTAAGGATTAATAAAAAAGACTGAATTAAAACTTAAAATCTGTGTAAGCCTACACTCTTGTCGCATCACGCCCTGCCAAGACTTCCATGTCTCTAACAAAAATACTGACGCAGCCGAGGCAAAAATAAATATTTAATACTTAAAGAAACAATCAAATTACAAAGCTATTATTTTTAAACTTGGGGCAAAGGCCACCTGAAAGTACATTTGGGGCGAAGGCTACCGGAAACTGTTTACTATACTTGCGGTTGCAACTACTACAAGTTTGGTTCCCCAACAGTTGAAATACGATACAACTCCTTAAATACAAACTACTTCAAATGGCTTTTCATACGTAGCAGCAAACAACGTAGAGACAATAACTTCTTCAGTTTTGAGAATCCAAAATCTTTGTGGTCGCTTATGCTTGAAGCGATTTATTTCTGAAGAACAACCAATGTTTTGTTCCCCCTTTTAGACTAATCTGTTTACATTCTCCCCAGAAATACGAGTCTGGTGTTGGAACAAACATGTCGCAACATCTTCGACTTACAATACCTCTAAGAGGGTTTTCGTAAGCAGACATTAATGGCACACTCGTGTCCTGGGCTTCAGCGCCTCCTTGTATCTTATCTCACGGCCACGCAGATAGCAAAACATGTCTTGTTCCCATGTAGAAATTAATGCATGGCCTCCTTGCTCTACTGCCGCTAAAATTAAGCTGAACTTACAGGTGGCCAAGGACGGGACGGAAATAAGTTGGAAAACATCTCTGAAGCAACAGCGAAAATTTGTGTTTGGACCGATATATATTATGATATAACGGTGGTAAATGGTTTATAACACAATAGAGGAAAGGTTTTGAAATATATAATAAAGTCTATTATTTTTAGGCGATTGATAATAATTCTACTAGTTGTAATGTTGTCTACTTGTTACGCATTAACAGCTGTTTCAAGTATCAAAATGGTTAGCCAGTATTAACCTTAAAAATATTGCATATAAATGTCTGTTCCATGACCAACTTTATTTTCAAATAAAGGCAAGATCGATTAAAATGGAGCCACGAAAGTTCACTGACATCGATTACTTAAACCTTGAGTCGGAAATTGAAGAGGTATGGCAAATAGGACATGCCTCTTTGGTTGCCAATAAATCCAAATCAAATGCACTTCAAAAAGTGGTTAGATGAGAAGAATGAGGTGAAGGTCATTCGACTAGTTTCGCTTGGTATGCTGATGTGAAAATCAAAATGATGTGCGAATTAAATGCACATTAAGAAACAAAAACATAAGTAAAAACACAGAAAAGACTGAAATGTTAAAAAAAATTTAATGTGTTAACACTCACATGACTTTCTCTACTCTTGTACAAACTATTTTTACAAACGCTTATTCTCCATACGCTTCATGTTAATCGAGATGTTAATGTTATTGCTAATTTTCTTGTAGATGTAAGGGGAATTGCTAGACTTTAAGCGATAGTCAAATATTTTAAGAGCTGGTTGCTATGTGTAGTATTCCATTCTCTTTGCATCACCAGGACCAAAAAAAATGAATAACGAATTTAAGGGAATGACAAGTAATATATCGAAAATGGTTCACTCAACAACAAAAATTTATATGACATAAATTCTGTATTTTAACGCGATCTACATTTTTTGTGTAGTAAAATTTTGTCTATCTCTTATGGTTTACCACTTATGCAAAAGGGTAATCTGGGGTGGGGGGATTTTCTTGTAAACCTTCGTGTCGCATCTTTGAAAGATACTGAACCTTAATACCAAGTTTGGTGTTTATCCGACTGTTCGTTTCTGGGTTATGCCAAAAATGCTTTTTTTTGATTCAGGGGACCTCAAAACATATACTTCCGGTGAAATCTCGGTACCGAATTTTTGGGTGGAATACAACACTTCCCCTACTTTCTCTAAAAAGGCGAGATGTAAGATGTTTTGTTGATTTGCTAGCAGTCATTTTCAGTGAAATTATTTTCAACATGTTTTGCCTTACACCAGCCAATGAAGCGATTAAGGATTTTATTGGGTAAGTACTACTAGTCTTTCTGCTGCTTTTGTAATTTCACTTGCCTCTTCCATTTCAGTTTCTTCTAGTTTTACTTATGGACGCTGTTTAACTGCTGTGGTCCTTAGCGTCCCATTCTATATTGGGCGTAATTTTGTTCAGAGGCCTCTTTATCAGGCTTGAGGTTCTTTTACGTGCCGTAAATCTACGACACGGGACCACCGGCTTTACTTCCCTTCCGAAGGAAGCCATTCTATGGATATTTACGCCCGAAAAAATCCATCGGGACCTCGGGAACTAGAGGCTAGCATGATAACCACCACACCACGGAGGACGACGAGTTTCTTCTAAATTCATAACTTCCGTCATTTAATCTATATGTAGGTTATAGTAGATAAAAGAATAACGTTTTAGAGCAAAGAAAGTATAAAGCTGTCAATAATACGCATAGGTTAACTCTACAACGAATTGCGATAAATTAAGCATGACAATTTGTATTGTGAACAGATAATGCGAGCGTCAGAGAAATTAATAATGTAAAAATACAATGAAAAGTAAAACCTAATCAAACCAAGTCGACTGAGTAATCATGTCCAAATCATGTGTAGTTGCCATGTGAGTGGACTTGAAACCAAAGTTAGTCACAATTCGTCCTCCGTGGTGTAGTGGTTACCATGCTAGTTCCCGAGGTCGCGACAATACATAAAACTGAATCTAATTCAATTTAAAGTTGGTCACAATGAAGATTATGAACATTATTGCACTATTTTAATAATCTAAAGCTTTTAGCTCGTGCGCATTGTGTTAGAAGTTCTACTTTTAGGCCACACTCTCTAAAAATGTACATTTAGGGCTTTATTTAAGATGCTGGAAGAATTCGTCGTTCCTCTCGCAGTATTACCTTTACTTGGAATTTTTTCTCTGCCTGTATGTGCAATGTGACCGTTTATGTGATGTTTTCAAAACCGATACATATAGTTATTAAATGCTTTAAAGAAAGTCACACTTTCCTTACTTTATTAGCAGTTGTATAGTATATTTTTCCCATATTTATCAAACACTCCTTTGAAGATGCTGAACTTAAAAACCAAATTACACAAGTATTTAGTGCATGCGCCATTGACCGTACATGCATATTTAAGATGAAAGTATGGTGACAAAATAAACAACAGAAAAAGAAAAAAACCAAAAAGGAACAAGAAAAACGAAAATAGAGATAAATTACTTTTGTCTAACTCAAGAAATTTGGTCTAGCTTCACGCACTTTAGCCAAAAAATTGCCCATGTTTTGCCAGTTCCTCTGGTCAGCCAGTAGATCCCAACATGCCAATCTCTTTCTTGAGGGACTTAGGAATTTTCTTTGAGTTTAATTGTTCTCTGGCTCTCCGAATGTGCACGTTCCGCCAAAATATGTATCCAGTCCTCATCCAAATCACAGAATGGGCAGATTCTCCTGCCAGAATCGTCAGTTATTTTCTGTGCCCTCCAGCCCCCCAGTCTAAACCATGCCATTCCTGATCTTTCTTTTCTTCCTAAATTAAGTATATATATGCCTCTTCACTCCAGTTCAATTTTATTTCATTTGCTGGACTTAGAGAAGGTTTAATTTTACAAACCGATTCTATTTCCTGTTGGTTGATGTCTGTTAGTCTTCTTTTGACACCTTTACATATGTTTTTGTCATTTGTTTCAGCTCTTTGCCATACTGAACCCATTCCTATTACTCCTATTCTCCTCAAACCCCTTTCCAAATCAGCTGCCCAAAACTTGCTGGTATTTATAACATTTGGATCGTAGTTTGGAGTTAAGTTTGGTACTGTCTTTCGTTTTTGAGTTATGCCGTTCACACATGCGAACATGTTTCTTTTAATTATTTATTTTATTCAGAGAGTCTGAAAACGTGTATTTACGGTAAAATCTCGGTATAAAATGTTTGGGTCAAATGCAATACTTCCTCTACTTACTAAAGGAAAGTAGTGGAGAAAGAAATTAGTTTAGAAAACCTTAACAAGCCATCTGAATCTACAATGTAACAGTGAACGGAACAGACCGACAATGGCTTGTTTTCTACACAAACTAAAGAATTTCTGCCGCAGAGCACTAAAGCTGGTTAGAGACTATTACCCACTATATGCTAATGTCTTTAGAGCTGAACATTCTTCATAACGGAAAAACGTTTCATATCCTGCATCTATCGCAAACCATGATCTTAGGGCTAGTTTCAGTGTGAAGTTTCAGTGAGAGATATGGAAGAATTGCACTTTAATTTCCTTTGATAATGTCTTACGTCGTATTCGCTCTATGAAAACAGATGCTGCGGTCTACAAAACACACTTGCATTGGAAGGAGCAAAGAATTATTGGTACTCTTAAGTTTTCTGGTATTCTAAGAAGCCGTAACTTAATGTTTACTTTCTCTACTACGTATAGTAAGTAGGGGAAGTATTGTATTCCACCCAAAAATTCGATACCGAGATTTCACCGGAAATATATGTTTTGAGACCCCCTGAATAAAAAAAAGCATTTTTGGAAACATGTCTGTGTGTGAGTGTCTGTGAACAGCATAACTCAGAAACGAACAGTCGGATAATCACCAAACTTGGTATTTAGGTTCAGTATCTTCCAGAGATGCGACACGAAGGTTTTCAAGATAATCCCCCCACCCCAGATTACCCTTTACGTGGAACATTTTTCGAAAATTTTAATTTTCTCAAGAATGGCTCTAACGATTTTGATTAAAATATCATATGTTTAAGATAGTTTCATGACAAATAAAATGCATATCTTGAATTTTCTGGGAATGTCTCCAAAAGTATTCTTCATTGTGAACGACTTTTGCATAACTGATAGACAAAATTTCACTTCACAAAAAAATGTAGATCGCGTTAATATACACAATTAATGTCATAAACATTTTTTTTGTTCAGTGAACCATTTTCGAGATATTGCTTTTTATTCTCTTAAATTTTCCAACACTTGTACTTTTTATCAAATTCGTTATTTATTTCTTTTTGTCCTGGTAATTCAAAGAGAATGGAATACTGCACATAGCAACCAGCTCTTAAAATATTTGACTATCGCTTAAAGCCTATCAATTCCCCTTCCATCTACAAGAAAATTAGCAATAAGATAAACATCTCGATATCTCGATTAACATGAAGCATATGGAGAATAAGCGTTTGTAGAAATAGTTTGTACAAGAGTAGAGAAAGTCAGATTTTTTTTGTATGTAACTGTACATGCAGCTGAAACCGAAAGCAATATTTCTAGGTGATACAACAAGAATTAATACCGTGTTCTGAAACACGGTATTAATACTAAGCGCCTGACTTTATAACTTAAAACATCCTAATGGAACGCTGATAAAATACAAAGTTGGATATCACTATTTCATTTGAGAGACACGTTTTGACATAATAAAGAGTTCCGATGTGTTACATTCACATGCCTTTCCCTGAATACTCGTCTACAAGCTATCTTAACAAAGCTTATTACTTTCTCTACCACGTATACTAGCCTGCATAAAATGTGGTTCTTAATGGAACAGAGCTGTTTATGTTAGTATTGACGAAATCTAGCCACTACGTATTTTTTTCCGAGCATAATTCTAGCCATTGGATTAGCAGGGTACTTTACCTCCCCCAAAGTATGGACGAACTGCTGAAAGGTAACATTACAACTTAAATCTTATATTTTCATGCTACACTACGATTATTTAATGCCGTGTAGTAGCACTTAACCTGCGTACTCTCCTACAAACTATTTTTTTTATCGAAGCTTATTAATTTCTCTGCCACGTACACTGACGTGCATAAAATGTGGCCTATAATGGAACAGAGTTTTTATCCTGGTACTGACAAAATCTAGTCACACTCCCTACCGGCGTGACCACCTCTGTTTTCCGAGCATAATTCTAGCCATTGGATTAGCAGGGTACTTTACCTCCCCCTAAGTGTGGACGAACTGCTGAAAGGTAACGTTCGTCTCCATGTCGCTGATGATAGCCCTTATACAGAATGTTTCAGAAATACTGTTACAAACTTCGGGCATGAGTTCCTTACACCATAAGAAGGAAAAAAGTTCATATGAACATATGTCCCATAATCCTTTGTTTTCTCGTTAGGTGTTCAACACTGTGGTACACTTATAACACACAAAACTCATAATAAATGCTCGAAATGTCCTCCTCTTGCTTCTATGCATGCCTGTACTCGTCGAATCATGGAATGTCGCACCCTGTCAAAAACACCAGGATGGTGTCGAATGGTTTCGCAGGCTTCCATGACACGTCAATGAAGCGTTTCTGCATCCGGGATGGCTGCTCCATAAACCAATGATTTAAGATGCCCCCAGAGGTAAAAATCCACAGGATTGAGGTCGGGAGAACGTGCAGGCCATGGAACTGGTCCTCCTCTGCCTATCCCCTCCATGCTGTCACGTGTGATGTACCAGATGTCACAGCCAATTGTCTTGTACTGATACCTGGATCGTCTTCGACACACTTTAACATCTGTTCTTCGCGTTCCGGCGTAAGAACAACTCTTGGTCTTCCTCGATC
Organism: Deroplatys truncata; assembly: GCA_030765065.1. Classification (NCBI taxonomy): domain Eukaryota; kingdom Metazoa; phylum Arthropoda; class Insecta; order Mantodea; family Mantidae; genus Deroplatys; species Deroplatys truncata. The sequence goes on along the minus strand of CM060981.1, from coordinate 62,015,649 downwards.
AATAGTTCGTGGTGCAACGGTTCCTGTCTCAGCAAGGCGACGATAAACAGCGACAAAGGTTGGATGACTCGGTTGTCTTCGGTCTGGAAACTCCATCTGATAGAGCCGTGCAGCCTCGCGTCCCTTACCATTCGCGCGACCATACGTAAAAATTATGTCTGCCTGTTTACGAAATGAATATCCAGTCATGGTGGAACGAAACACGTGCAGTTAGCTCACTACATGTGCACAATTGAAACGTTGAAGACAGACTAATGACAAACGTAAACAAGTCTCCATGGCAACAATTCGCCATCTACCGTATAGTACAATGGGTCAACGCCTTCTATGAATGCATAGAGAAATGAAGTTTTGAGTTTTGACCCGAAGGCCGTTGAACTCACACTTTCATTGTGACAGGAATAACGCGAAAACCAAGGATTATGGAACATATGTTCATATGATCTTTTTTCCTTCTTTTGGTGTGAGGAACCCATACCCGAAGTTTGTAAAAGTGTTTCTGAAACATTCTGTATATGTAAATGTCGTAGCTGTTGATTAGTGTAACCACACATGCAAATGATTCTTCACCTCTTCTTATAGAAGGCCGAATTATATTGTAATTGGTTTAGCCTTTTCTTGTGTAACAATCATAGCAGAACACCCATTCATTCCACATAGGCTATAAGCATCGTATAAGCGATTTTATGTCCCTAATATTGTTCTTCAGGCGAGTTACATAGAGCACTGATACCGTCTGGGTGGAGTCAAAAGTTGGCTCCCTGAAGGTAGAAACATAACGTAGACAAAAACACTATAGCGCTCTAGGGGAATGGGCCACCTTTTATGCGCGACAGTGTACATAGTAGGTACCTAGAGAGTGTATTGCATTTCACTCAAAAATTGATACGGAGGTTTCACCGGAAATACATGTTTCAAGGCCCCCTGAATACCCCCCCCAAAAAGATTTTTTAGAAAAAGCTGCGTGGTATTTAAGTTTAGTTCCTTCCAAAGATGTGACAGGAGGATTTTCAAGAGTATTCCCCCACCCAAAACTACCCATTACCTTTTACGAAGTTTTTGATTTTCTAAAAAAATGGCTCTAACCATTTTGATTAAAATACCGCTATATTAAGCATATTTACATGACAAATAAAACATATATCTTGAATTTTCTGGAAATAGCCTGTGAAGTCCTATTTATTCGGAAGAAGTTTTGTATAATCTTGTATAAGTGGTAAAGGTTAAGTGATAGGCTTACAAGATATCGCTTCTCCTTTAATATAACAACTTATATATTTTCATGGGTTTTAATGTTGAATATGGAAAAGGGGGATTTGCTCGAGAAAAAAAATTCTGAACTAATATATTAAGAAAACGTACCACACAAAGGTGTTGATATCTTTAAAATATAAAATTTATCTCAAATAACATTTTTTGTAGCATTAGCCATTTCCGAGATATCCGTCATTAATGGTTCGATTTGTCCAATACTTTGATTATTTTAAATCCCATATGGTTTTAGTGTTTCATGCGATTGTGCGCATGGAATTTTAAGGCCAGCACGCTCAGTTCTTAAACATTTGACTCTCGCTGTTGTCTTTGTTTGTATAACGAAATATGTAATGCAGCTATTTCTGCTATTTGGATTAAATTGAAGTAAATAGAACAATTAACTCTCGTAAGAATAATTTATATACGCAGTAATAAGCGATAGAGGAAAGAGAAAGTCGTGTGAATGCAATACATCAAAGTTTTTAAATAGAGTTAAATGTTTGCAAAAATCGCCCATAATACAATTCAGTTTTAGATACGACGAGGATATAGAAGGCTGAAACGATAGTCAAATCTCTAAAAAGCAGGTTATGAAATCCCATAATCTTTGCTAGACCATGAGAAACAAATGAATAGAAACTTAATATTTGAAAATATAAACCAATTAAAGGGAGTATTTCGGAAGTTCTTTACGCTAGAAACATGGTTTAACACAAAGTGTGAATTTTAAAGGGATATATAGTTTTTTAGAGTAATTTTTTTCTGTCTCCTATGGTTTACTATTATGCAGAAGCACAGAATCCTCCAGAACAAAGCGGGCTCTACAGGGTATTTGTAGACAATTCAATATAATCACATTTCTCAGCTCTGGTTCCCGGCTACGGAATGGTACGAGTCTGATCTCAGCCATGGAATTGCGGATTTTAAGTCCCGGGTATAGCACCTGTGCCCACTCAGAATCGTGAGGAAAGCGAGGAGCTACGATAGGCAGTGGTCCTGGCCTGGTGAGGCAACATTCCGGTTGGGGGATACCGTGATGCTGGCCACATCACCTCCCAATTTCGTTTGGATAATCGCCCACCTAGGCCGTGCGTAAGAGAGTGTGAGGCCGGCAGTCGGGTTGGCAGTCCCAGGGCTTTCGCGGGCCATAGTGCCACAGGATTTATTTGTTTTAATTTTATTTCTTATATATCCTTGGTAAATGCTGAACTTAAATATCCAGTTTGGTATCCTTCGGAGTTTTGGTTTATACTGTTCATAACAGGCAGACATATATAAACCTCTTTCTACGTCGTTTTCCTTTTTTCCACGGCATCTGGTAAACAGTACTTTCTCTACTACTGTAAGTAGATCTAGAGATAGTAGTAAATTATAGTGAGTAGAGACACTAGTGTAACCGTTAAACTTCATACTACATCCTCTACTACGTAACCAGCAGGCAAGGAACAATTTTATTCCACTCAAAAATTCGATATCGGATTTCATCACAAATACACGTTCTGAACTTTTCCTGAATAAAAAACGAATTTTTGGAAAAACGTCCGGATATCTGGGTGAGTCTTTCCGTTATGATCCTTCAAAAACAAGACATAAAGATTTTCAAGAAAATTCCCAAACCACAAACTTTATTTAAATAGAAAATTTTTCGATATGTGTGATTCTTCCAAAATTGGCTGTAACAATTTTAATTAAAATACTATATTTTTAAGAAGTTTACATCAAAAAATACAATTTTCTGGGAAGATATTGTGAAGTCCTCTTCATTCGGAATGAATTTTGTATAACTTTGCATAATGGGTAAACCGAAACAAAATACTTACTGCACATGAAACATAGATCTTTTAAAATACAAAGTATTTCTAAATAGTTGATTAGTGGCATCAACTATTTTCGAGGATATCCCATATTATTGTTTGAATTGTTCAATACATTTGAGTTTTTTAAAAGTGGTGTCTCTATCCCGTTGTTTCTCGCGATGTCATGGAAAGAGAAATGGCATTTTTAAAAAATTAACTATCCCATTCCCTTTGCACCTGTAGCGAACTGTGTCATGAAATATTTATGCAAACGTTTATATGAGTTGAATTAAAGTAGAGAGAGAAATACGGGTTTGCAAGAATCCTTTGTAGACGTAAAAGCGTAGGTCTCATATTCACATGACTTTTTCTACCCTCTATCGCTTATTAGTGGGTATACAAATTATTCTTACGGAATTAATTGTTCTTCCATACAAGCCGTGTGTTGGAAAGGTAGAATCAGACAACCGAAAAATTCAGTGCCATAGCCGGGATTTCAACCACGGCGCTCCCGATTTCCGTTCCGGTTGCTCTAACCACTGAACTACCATGGCAACATGCCGGCACGACATTAAATTCTCGAAGTGAATCGTATTTGTCCCGGTAAACCACAAGGAGATCTAAATTGTATTGAGATGATACACCCCAATGTCGACTTACAGTGCTGCAAGTACTTTAAGTGCCGGGCTTCATAGTTTCAATCACTACTAATGTCGTACCGGAATGTTGCAATGACAGCTTAGTGGTTAGAGTAACCGCACGGAGACCAGGAGAACCATGGTTCCAATCCTGGCTATGGCGTTGAATTTTTCAGACGTCTGGTTTTACCTTTTCTATTCTTACGGAGGTTTATTTTCCTATCTACTACATTTTAATCGAGATAAAGTACATTTCCGGAAATAAGTGTATTACACATTTCGTTATAGATACAGTCCGCCTCTGTGGTGTGGAGGGTAACGTGTCTGCCTCACATTCAAGAGCGTCCGACGGTTAGGGTAAGTTACCCTGATAAGGTATTTTTCAGAGTTTTTTCCTTATCCATATTCTTTCCATGACATCACGAGATAACCCGAAAATCGACAAGACTTTAAAAGAGTAGCTAAGTATTGAATAATTCAAACCATTAGTAGTGGATTTCTCGGAGATGGTTGATGCTACAAAAAAGTTTATATGAAATAAATTATGTGTTTTAAAGAGATCTAAATTTTTTGTATAGTACGTTTTCGTCTATCGTTTAACGTTTACTAATTATAAAAGATTACAAAATTCCTTCCGAATGAAGAGGACTTCACAGGTTACTCCCAAAAAATTCAAGATATAAATTTTATTTTTCACGTAAATATCTTTAATATATGTTCTTTTAGTAAGAATTGTTAGCAACTTTTGAGAAAATTAAACATTTCGAAAAATATTCCATGTAAAGGCTAGTTTGAGATGTTCTTAAAAGTCTTCGTGTCGCATCTTTGGAAAGTATCGAACCTAAATACCAAGTTTGGTATTTAACCGATATAGTTATCGAATTTTTGGGTGGAACGTAATACCTTCTCTACCTACTGTACGTAGTAGAGAAAGTAATAAACGATAGTGGGTAGAAACATCAGGCGAATGGAGTACAGTAGTGTTTTTTGTGACAGCATGCTATATAAGAACATTTTCGTTTCCTCCGGTTGGCAAACTGGTCAAAAGGGGAAAGATTGTAACCGCTTTGACCAGAATGGTATCAACAAGTCTTCAGAGGCAAAGGTTGCACTTTGTAACGTCGTGATGCCAACACAGGCTAACAACATTTCCCAGATGACGCTCTATTTGGTGAGAAAAGTCGACGCCTTGCTCTGTTATTTTTCCTCTCAGGCGTTACGGGGGTGGGCGAGGTGGCAGGGGGATGGCTGCCTTTTTCCACCGACCAATCACATCACTTGTAACTGATCTCATTGCAGATCGTCGTTCCTCTGTCTCTCTCTCCCCCGCTTCTCTGCATAAAGGTTTAACAACCCCGTCCCCCGACGCCGGAGCTTTAAGCCCCTGCGCTGATCAAAGATTAAACTTTTGCAACAGCCAGTGCTGATTCAACGAGATCGAAATTAAATTTTACTCCCATTTCTTCCTTCTTTTTTCCCCATCTTTACTACTTAGAAGACCTCGTTTTTGTATTCGCCCCCTCCTCCGGGAACATGATGAAGGTACGAGGACATGCTTGCTGAATCAGGCCCGACGTTCTTGTAAGTCGCAGGGGCCGGGGGTGGGTGCGAGCAGTTCTAAGAGGATGAAACTCTCCGTCTCTACCTAAAAATACTCTTCGAGGGAGTGGAAAAATATCAAGATCCAAGTAAATACGACCTCGCAACTTAAGTAAGAAATGCCGAGAGGGGGGACGTACTTTTTAAAAGTAATCGGCGACAGGGAGCGGTAAAGACTGTGAGATAAAAAAACTGAAGGATGGAAAATCAAGAGACGCAAAAATAAAGACTTAAAAGTATCCATGTTTTGAAATATACAATGAGCAGTTGAGAATACCAAATTAACTCAATAAATATACAATTTTAGTCTCTGTCGTTCACATAAAACATGGGCAATATTTCGTTCTACTTAAAATACTATGTTCTATTTCCGAAAATAGTCTGATGCGTTACACTCACATGAATTTCTCTACTCTGGCACAAAATATTTTTACGAACCTTTATCCTCGATATACTTCATATTAATCTAGGTCTTATTGCTAATTTTCTTGAAAGCGCAAGGACAATATGCTAGGCTTTAAGTAATAGTCAAATCTTTTAAGAGCTGGTTGCTATGTGGAGTATTCCATTTTCTTTGCATTACCAGGACAAAAAAAATTGAATAACGAATTTGAGAAAAAGGAAAATTTAAGGGAATAACAAGCAATATCTCGAAAATGGTTCACTCTACAAAAAAATGTATATAACATAAATTGTGTATCTTAACGCGATCTACATTTTTTGTGAGGTAAAATTTTGTCTATCTCTTATGGTTTACCAGTTATGCAAAAGTCGTTCACAATGAAGAATACTTTTGGAAACATTCCCAGAAAATTCGAGATATGCATTTCATTTGTCATAAAACTATCTTAAACATATGATATTTTAATCAAAATCGTTAGAGCCATTTTTGAGAAAATTTGGGGCGATTTTCTTCTTCGTGTCACATCTCTGGAAGATACTGAACCTAAATACCAAGTTTGGTGTTTATCCGGCTGTTCGTTTCTGAGTTATGCTGTTCACAGACACACACCCAGACAGGCACACGGACATGTTTCCAAAAAATGCTTTTATTTGGACTTAGGGGGTCCCAAAACGTATTTCCGGTGAAATCTAGGTATCGAATTTTTGGGTGGAATACAATACTTCCCCTACTTACTTATACGTAGTAGAGAAAGTAAAAATATTAGGTTTATGGAGCCCAAAACATGTATTTATTGTGAAATCTCCATATGAAATAATAGACTATCTCGGCTACTTTTTTGGTTCATTGAAAATGTTATATATTCTTGCCGCAAACAGTACCACAGGTGGTAGACACTAATAATACATAAAATGAAATTATATTTAGGAAAAGCTTAAGCTTAGGGTTTCTCCCCGGCATTTGCCAGCTAGGAGGAGTGAGGAAAACTTGGGAAAAAATCCCAGCCAGGGAGGACATTCTTGTTGAGATTTGAAGCACAGACCTCGGCTACCTCTGTCGATGGTATAGTTCCGATTGCATAGCAAACATATAGTAAGAGGCTATTAAAATTTTACTTGCGTTTTAATTGAAAAAAAAAACTATTTTATTGCTGGTTTTCAAAACATCCCATACCGGGTAAGTTGCACAAAGAGAAGTAAAGAGAGGGAGGGTGATGGAGAGGGGACATACTGAGGGAGAAAATGAGAAATACAGTAAAAGAGAAAAGAGAGAGGGAGAGACATTCAGAAAATGAGAGTTAGGAAATAGGTGCAGAAAAGAATCCCCGCATCATAGACAATAAGGCGAACTTTGTAGAAGCTTAATAAAAAAACACTACGTACTTCCAAGCAATGAAGCGAGCAGGATACAGCTTTATTTCACAGTTATATTTATCCTCCCAATCTTTTACGACTTCGCCATTTGATACAGAGGAACCTATACTGTTGTCAATATCGTTCACACATTTTAAAAGTCTTTTTAATTTTAAATTTATCTCCACATTCTGATAATGAAATGTTGGTTTAACGCGTCTTTGACAGTGGAACGAATCGCTTCAACATTAAGATATTCGCTCTACTGTGAAACTGAGCTATATTGTCCAGCTGATAAAAAATAATTATACTAGAAGTGAATTTTTATTCTAAGATTAAGGGAGTCCGGAGTGATAAACAGAAAGGTTAGTGTGACCAGCATGAAAGACAATACAGCATCTGAAGTAACGTTTGCTGTGTAACGGTTACTTAGTAATGGAGACAGGAAGTAGTTACTCACCGAGCGAGACCTTGGGTTTTTGGTGCATTTGGCTAGCCTATAGCCGAATGCTGGGGTAGTTTCTCATCTACAATGATTTCCCTTTCATTCCGTTTCCTTCTCATGTTTCAGGTGCGCTTCTAGGTTTCGAGAACGGACAGACATCATGAATGATGAGCCTAAACTCGAAGCAGATTTCGTCCACGTATGGGCGCCAAACTTGAAGCTGTTGTTACCCCACGTGTGTAATGGATGCGTATCTTGCGGGTGATATGTTTCTAGGAGTGTTCGCCCCACGCTTGGGAACCAATCCTGAAGCTGATGTGTGGCCCCACTTTCCGGTGGCCTTCGCCCCACGTTTAGAAACCAACTTTTGCGGCGATGTCGTGTGTTAATTTTATGTGTAATAATTATTTTAATGTTTATTTATTTAATATATATGCGTTAGTAGTATTTTTGCTATCTCTACTACGTATAGTAAGTAGGGGAGGTATTGTATTCCAACCAAAAATTCGACACGAGATATCACCAGAAATTTATGTTTTGAGGCCCCCTGAATCCAAAAAAAGCATTTTTGGAAACATGTCCGCGTGGGTGTCTGTGTGTCTGTGAACTGCATAACTCAGAAACAAACAGTCACATAAACACCAAACTTGGTATTTAGGTTCAGTATCTTCCAGAGATGTGGCACGAAGGTTTTCAACAAAAATCCCTCCACCCGAGATTACTCTTTACATGGAATATTTTTCGAAAATTTTAATTTTCTCAAAAATGGCTCTAAGCATTTTGATCAAAATATCATATATTTAAGATACTTTCATAACAAATAAAATGTATATCTTGAATTTTCTGGGAATGTCTCCAAAAGTATTCTTCATTGTGAGCGACTTTTGCATAACTTGTAAACCATAAGAGATAGACAAAATGTTACTACACAAAAAATGTATAAATGACAATTTATGTCATATACATTTTTTTTTGTTGAGAACCATTTTAGAGATATTCCTTGTTATTCCCTTAAATTTTCCAATACTGATACTTTTTCTCAAATGGGAATTCGTTATTCATTTTTTTTGTCCTGGCATTGCAAAGAGAATGGAATATTCCACATAGCAACCAGCTCTTAAAATATTTGACTATCGCTTAAAGCCTACCAACTCCCCTTGCATCTACAAGAAAATTAGCAAAACATTAGCAATTAGTTACTGAATAGAATTTACGAAAAAGTTCCCAGTAGCAGTTACAATTGCAACGGAAGCAAAAAGTAACAGTTTGCTCAGTAACTGCTAAGAAAGTACCTGAACAGAACCTAACTGGGTATTCAGTAATGATTACAAAATTAACGAGGACAGAGAGTAACTAGTTATTCTAGGGTTACAAATTCAATGGAGACAAAGTAAATGTACGGACACAGAAAATAACAGGTTGCTCAGCAACTGTTAAGAAAATAACTCTGTATTCAGTATCGCTTACAAAAGTAACGCCAACAGCAATTAATTAGTTACTAAATAGCCAGTGAAAATAACGTGAAAAAAATTCTGATGTGTTAACACTCACATGACTTTCTCTACTCTTGTAAAAACTATTTTTACAAACGCTTATTCTCCATATGCTTCATGTTAATCGAGATGTTAGTCTTATTGCTAATTTTCTTGTAGTTGCAAGGGGAATTGGTAGGCTTTAAGCGATAGTCAAATATTTTAAGAGCTGGTTGCTGGTTGCTAACGAATTTGAGAAAAAGTATAAGTTTTGGAAGATTTAAGGGAATAACAAACAATATCTCGAAAATGGTTCACTCAGCAAAAAAAAATGTATATGACATAAATTGTGTATTTTAACGCGATCTACATTTTCTGTGTAGTAAAATTTTGTCTATCTCATATGGTTTATCAGTTATGCAAACGTCATTCACAATGAAGAATACCTTTTGGAGACATACCCAGAAAATTCAAGATATACATTTTATTTCTCATAAAAGTATCTTAAATTTTAATCAAAATCCTTAGACCATTTTTGAGAAAATTAAAATTTTCGAAAAATGTTCCATGTAAAGGGTAATCTGGGGGGGATTTTCTTGAAAACCTTCGTGTCGCATCTGTGGAAGATACTGAACCTAAATACCAAGTTTGGTGTTTATCCGACTGTTCGTTTCTGAGTTATGCTGTTCACAGACAGACACGCACACACACACACACACACACACACACACACACAAACAGACACACACATGGACCTGTTCCCAAAAATACTTTTTTTGGATTCAAGAGGCCTCAAAACATGTATTTCCGATGAAATCTCGGTATCGAATTTTTGGGTGGAATACAATACTTCCCCTACTTACTATACGTAGTAGAGAAAGTAAACATTTAACTAGTTGCTCAGTAACCGTGACAAAACACCCAAACAGATTTATTGTGTTAAAACGAACGAAAGCAACCAGTAAACGCACAACCCCTGAGAAAGATTATGCTGAAAAATACAAATTCCTCGTTTTTACATGGAAGACTGCCCACGCTAATTTATTGTCGCCAATCGCATCCTAGCAACAGTCGATAATTACCTATAGGAAAGCAACGATACAGAAGAGTGCAAGCCAACGCCTTCTAAAACATCCGCGTATCGCATGTACACACGCGGAACAAGACTTCCGCGCAGATGTCGCCCCTGCACACGCATCTTTACTCTTTTTTTTCCGCCACGTTTCTGCAGATAACGGTTCGTCTGGCGTTGGAATTTACATTTTATACGCCGTCAAGGGGTAGCTATCTAGCTTGTGTGTATATTTTCCACCCCCACTTCCTTTCCGCATCTCGCACCAGAAAGAAGGCCGAAAAAAAGTGTGCGCGGCTGAGAGTTAATAAAAAAGGAGTAGCATTCCGAATTGTACCCCATACACCGACATCATGCACATGAGGCCTTGCCATTATACACATTTCCATTTCAATGCATAGCGTCGTTTATTTAAGCTTTTTTTCGGGAGGGGGGAACCTGCGCGTGGAGTGTGCGCAATGGAAACACCTACTCCCCCGCCACCTTCACAGTAACATCACTGTTTGCCAAAGGCATTAATGGCAGTGTGCACTCGTTTTAAAATCCACCAGTAGGAGGTGGCGGGATTAAAAAAAAAAGAATCAGAGTGGAGGCATGTTTCCAATGATAACAGCACCCGCCCATGTCCGTTATACACGCTCTCCTGATTTCAGAGTCCACTAACCGAAAATCTAGGAACTTGGGAGAAAAAAGAACTATTTGCATTTGCAAACTGTACGCCATTCCGTCATGTTTTGTCTTAATGCAATACGTATTCTGCAAGTAATAATCAAGATTGACAACAATTTCAAAATATTTAATAGTCCACCAATTCTTAATTTAAAAAAGGTCAAACGAAATAAAATTATGAAATTTAGTATTATAGTTCAAGGTTAAAATTTAACAAAATTTATAAAAAATTAACGAATTCAATACTTTACATACTAAAGACCAACCATAGTTTATTTTTTTACTTTCTCTACTACGTACACTAAGTAGGGGAAGTATTGTATTCCACCCAAAAATTCGATACCGAGATTTCACCGGAAATATATCTTTTGAGGCCCCCTGAATCCAAAAAAAGCTTTTTTGGAAACATGTCCGTGTGTGTGTCTCTGTGAACAGCATAACACAGAAACGAACAGTCGGATAAACACAAAACACCAAACGAAGTTTTAAAGAAAATCCCCCCTCCCCAGATTACCCTTTACACGGAACATTTTTCGTTAATTTTGATTTTCTCAAAAATAACTATAACCATTTTGATTAAAATATCATATATTTAAGATACTTTCATGACAAATAAAATGTATATCTTGAATTTTCCGGGAATGTCTCCAAAAGTATTCTTCATTGTGAACGACTTTAGCATAACTGGTAAACCATAAGAGATAGACAAAATTTTACTTCACAAAAAATGTAGATCGCGTTAAAATACACAATTTATGTCATATACATTTTGTTTGTTGAGTGAACCATTTTCGAGATATTGCTTGTTATTCCATTAAATTTTCAAATACTTTTTCTCAAATGGGAACTCGTTATTCATTTTTTTTGTCCTGGTAATGCAAAGAGAATGGAATACTCCACTTAGCAACCAGCTCTTAAAATATTTGACTATCGCTTAAAGCCTAGCAATTCCCCCTTGCATCTACAAGAAAATTAGCAATAAGATTAACATCTCGATTAACATGAAGCATATGGAAAATAAGCGTTTGTAAAAATAGTTTGTACAAGAGTAGAGAACCATTTTTAATCCTTTAACCGTGTAGGTGAATAAAATGGTTGAAATGATGTGCAAATGCGCCCAGGGTGCACAGAACTTAAAGTTACCAGACATTCATCAAAGGAAACCTCCGGAAAAACCTTATCCGGTTAAGTCACCCTAACTGAGATTCGAGTTCGAGACTTTATGCTACCCCCACACCACGGAGGTGGGAAAATAGTTTCTTGTGTTCAAATGTATTGAAACGTTAGGAGTATGTATTTAAAGGCTTAAATATCATATTTCCTTTTCCATTTTTCTCCAACGCGCACTTTACAGAATATAAATTGTTCTCTGTGCATAAGTTATGGTGTAATTTTTAACGAAATATTTATGACTGAATTTCATAAGTATATTCATAACTCATAGAATATTTACAATTTTATTGCAAAATCTGCAAAGAAAGAATATTATTGTCTCAGTGGGTTTATGTATGATTTAAAAACAAATAACTATGGAAACCAGATTTCTGTAAAGATTTTGTATCAAGCTTCACCCATGTAATATTTTGAAGTTTAGTTATATCAAATTAAAATTTAACATAAGTAATTTAAATTGCAAGAAATATGTGTACAAAGTTTCAATTGAATGAATTCAGTCCCAATGTACATTAAAGAAACAACAACAGAACTATTGAAGTAATGAAACACATAAAAGTTATAAGGTATTAAAACAAAATAGTTTAATTCTATAGCCGATTAAATAGCAAAAAGTTGAAAGGGATTATAATAAAGGGTGTAGTTGTATACCAGGTGGCCCAACCGCGCCGTATTTGACGTGTGCAGATAACTCTTCGTGCGTTAAAAGAGTTGCAGAAATGATTGGCGCAATTCCAAGTAAACACAGATCAGTGCAGAACTGGCGCATTAGCGTCCTAAAAACTCACCACCTACTATTGCTATACCAGCGGCTCTCAGAAACGTCCATATGGATACACGAAGATGGTTGGAAGATTGTATCAATCAACAGAGGCTAAATTACAACACCTATTCAATCAGTGAAGTCAGCATAACATTACCGTTAGATGATGATGCTAACAATAGGCAAACGAAATAAAATGGCAATGAAACTCTGCTTGTTCTCATGTTTGTTGCTCATAGTCCATAATGTTACGTAAACACAATTTAAAATAATCTGATGTGTTACACTCATATGACTTTCTCTAATCTTGTACAAACTATTTTTACAAACCCTTACTCTCCATATGCTTCATGTTAATCGAGATGTTAATCTTATTGCTAATTTTCTTGTAGATGCAGGGGGAATTGCTAGGCTTTAAGCGATAGTCAAATATTTTAAGAGCTGGTTGCTAAGTGGAGTATTCCATTCTCTTTGCATTACCAGGACAAAAAAAAAACGAAAAAAGAGTTCCCATTTGAGAAAAAGTATTTGAAAATTTAATGGAATAACAAGCAATATCTCGAAAATAGTTCACTCAACAAAAAAGATGTATATAACATAAATTGTGTATTTTAACGCGATCTAAATTTTTTGGTAGTAAAATTTTGTCATCTCTTATAGTTTACGAGTTATGCAAAAGTCGTTCACAATGAAGAATACTTTTGGAGACATTCCCAGAAACTCGAGATATACGTTTCATTTGTCATAAAAATATCTTAAACATATCTTATTGTAATCAAAATCGTTAGAGCCATTTTTGAGAAAATTAAAATTTTCGAAAAATGTTCCATGTAAAGGGTAATCTGGGGTGGGGGAATTTTCTTGAAAACTTTCGTGTCGCATCTCTGGAGATACTGAACCTAAATACCAAGTTTGGTATTTATCCGACTGTTCGTTTCTGAGTTATGCTGTTCACAGACACACACATGGAAATGTTTCCAAAAATGATTTTTTTTTTGGATTCAGGAGGTTTCAAAACATGTGTTTCCGGTGAAATCTCGGTATCGAATTTTTGGGTGGAATGCAATACTTCCCCTACTTACTATACGTAGTAGGGAAAGTAATAGCTACAGGCGGATACGGATATGACAAATATAGATATTTTAATTATCTGTCGGTCTAAAAAGTAGTTTATTCCCTGTGTAACTGAAGTGGAAAATATTCTAAGACCTTTTCGGTCTATTTTTGTCTATCATCACAAACTGTACACTCTATTTCATGCTGGGAAGTGTCTCTCAATGTGCGCAATCCGCTCATCGTCTTTGCTATAAGCAAGAGGAGTGGAACGAAGCTGGCCCTGTAGCTCAGTAGGTAGAGCACCTGCCTACTGTGCGAGGGGCCTCGGGTTCGACTCCGGCTGGAGGTGAGAAGTTTTCTCTAGCTAAGATTATTCCCTATCCTCCCCACAGCCTGGAAGTATGAATGAGTGGAGGGAGAGAGTGTTTGGGCAGACAAATGAATACGAGTTAACCCCATTGCCTATAGGCCGCCGATAATATAGTTAAAGGAGGGGTATAAATGGAACTTTAAAAAAATAAAAACTCGTACACGCTAATTCGCTAGTTCCCCACTGATCTGTGTTTACTTGGAATTGCCCCTTTGAGTTCTGCAACTCTTTTAACGCATGAAGAAATATCTACACACTTGGAATATATATATATATATATATATATATATATATTAAACCACATTTTCTCCAATTAAATAATTGAAAAGAGAGTGGGGTCGGCGCCGTGGCCGAGTGTTTAGACCGCTCGCCTCTCGCCGAGGCGGCCCGGGTTCAATTCCAGGGACCTGCATGTGGGATTTGTGGTGGATGAAGTGGCATCTGGGCGGGTTTTCTCCGGGTTCTCCGGTTTCCCCCGCCATTCATTCCACCAACTGCTCCATCGTCACCTTTCCTTTCATCCATTTCAACAGCATTTCGTTTCATCTGCTTCCTTCATCCCATACCAGGCATCGGGCTGATCACCCATCCTGGATATTCTGTCTGATCCATGAGTGTCTGTTCCTCGACGGGCCTCTGACCCCAGGCACCCGCCAGTAAGTCCTGGGGTGTGTAAGTCCTACATAAGAGGAGGGTAAGCAGATAATGAATGAATGAAAAGAGAGTGGACCGCTCGACTCTCACCGAGGCGGCCCGGGTTCAATCCCAGTGACCCACATGTGGGATTTGTGGTGGACAAAGCGGCGTCTGGGCGGGTTTTCTCCGGGTTCTCCGATTTCCCCCGCCATTCATTCCACCAACTGCTCCATCATCACCTTTCCTTTCATCCATATCACCATCATTTCGTTTCATCTACTGCCTTCCTCCCATACCAGGAATCGGGCTGATCACCCATCCTGGATATTCTGTCTGATTCATGAGTGTCTGATCCCAGGCACCCGCCTGTAAGTCCTGGGGGGTGTAAGACCTACATAACGCTTATTCTCCATATAATTTTATTGCTAATTTTCTTGTAGGTGCAAGGGGAATTGGTAGACTTTAAGCGATACTCAAATATTTTAATAGCTGGTTGCTATGTGGCGCATTCCCTTCTCTTTGCATGTCCAGGACATAAAATAAAATGATTAACGAGTTCCCATTTGAGAAAAGTATAAGTATTGGAAAATTAAAAGGAATAACAAGCAATATCTCGAAAATGGTTCACTCAACGGAAAAAATGCATATGACATAAATTATGTATTTTAACGCGATCTACATTTTTGTGTAGTAAAACTTTGTCTATTTCTTATAGTTTACCAGTTATGCAAACGTCGTTCACAATGAAGAATACTTTTGGACATATTCCCAGAAAATTCGAGATATACATTTCACTTGTGATGAAAATATCTTAAACATATATTTTAATCAATATCGTTAGAGCCATTTTTGAGAAAATTGAAATCTTCGAAAAATATTCCTTGTAAAGGTAATCTGGGGTGGGGGGATTTTCTTGAAAACCTTCGTGTCGCATCTCTGAAAGATACTGAACCTAGATACCAAGTTTTGTGTTTATCCCACTATTCGTTATGAGTTATGCTGTTCACAGACACACACACACACATACACACACAGACACACACACGAATATGTTTTCCAAAAATGCTTTCTGGATTCAGGGGGTCTGAAAACATATATTTCCGGTGAAATCTCGGTATCGAATTTTTGGTTGGAATACAATACTTCCCCTACTTACTATACGTAGTAGAGAAAGCAAAAAGTATGTAGTACAACGTATCCAGACATTCAATATTTAAATAATAATGTAAGTAAATTACAAAATAATTATGGCATATCAGTAAGAACACTAAAGAAGAACAAGAGAAAAAACTAGTTTAAAGTGACGATTCCAACCCTAATGTATTGTAAGACATGGACATGAATGAGATAAAATAAATGCGCAGAAATGAGTTACCTCAGAGATATTAAAGGGTGTACAATAATGGATACAAATAAAAAATGAAGCAATCAGAGCGGAATTAGGTATTGGTCCTATAAATGGCAAAATAAGCAATATAGAGAAAACATTTACATAGGATGGACAAAACGCGATATCCCAAAATGACATGAATACCAACCAGATGGAAAAAAAAAATATTGTATGACCGATGAGAAGATGACGATGATGGTCATGTGAATTCAAGGATATTATCTGCTAAAGGTTCTAGATATTTATTGTTAGAAAGGTAAATTGTAAATATTTAAAATATTTATATCTAATTATGAATACGACCTTTGCAGGAAATAAAGCGAAATTTATAGAAGACGATTGACACGTAAATGTTTACGACTTTGATTTGTGGAAATTCATTATCTCTTTATGTAAATGAAATAAAGTTATTAACTTTCATAGCAGGCTTTGGAAAACGTGCCTGTCAATAAATGACAGTCATATGTTTTAAGTAAATAAGCTTTGTTGAGTACTACAGAAGGCTTAGAAACAGGTGACTGTAAAGAATGAATCTCCCAGTATCATTTGCTCTCATTTTCATACTTTGCGAAAATACAGTGGCTGTTTTATTTGAGACATAGAGCAAATCCCGCCGCTATCTTGAAGCAAGTCACGTCCACATATTGGCTGCGATATTTTCCCACGTTTTCCATGTGAATGCCATCCTTCCTCGGCAGATGTCTCTGCTGCAGCAAGTAGTGGACAATGCCCGGATTAGATCTGCTCGCTCCATATTTGGTTATTCCATCATTCGAGCGGCAGTACGATAAGGGAACGTTATTTCCATAAGTATTGCATCCTCCAGCACAAAAGAAATCCCCTTCCGCAGGGGGTTTCTGGACAATCGACGTGAAATATTGTCCACTTTGTAAATAACCACAGTCGTGCCAACTTATTAATTACTAGAGGCTGACATAATATAAAGACAGGTTTGCCAAATATGAAATGAAGTGAAACAAATATTTTAGGCTACTAAAATGCGTTGATTTCGAAAATCTTGGGAGTATAAATTTCAAAACGAGATGTTTTGTAAACTAACAGCCGATTCTCTGTTAAGTTTGGTTTAAAATAAAACACAATATATTTTAATCTTTAACATACGTTACGATGATCCTCGTAACCTCGAATGGTATTTATTAAAGCTATATTCCACGAGTAAAATGAAACATATCATTTAATAATAGTTACTTTCTTATTTATGTTGTTAGAAATCAAATCACCATTATATCAACTGTCAGATCACGTCATACTAAATAAACGAACAGTCGAAAGTGTTGTGGGGATACTAACTAATGCTACCAACAATGGAAATGAAAAAATAGTTAACCTCAAAATTAAGATAAGCTAAAATCAAAACATAATAAAAAATATTTATCAAGAATTTCGAAAATTAACATTTTTTTTTTTAGTTTTTATTTATGGACGCTCTTTAACTACTGCGGTTCTTAACGTCCCATTCTATAATGGGCGTGAAAGACCGGTGGTTTTGCTCAGAGGCCTCTTTATCAGGCTTTAAGTTATTTTACGTGTCATAAATCTACGACAAGGAACCACCGGCCTTACTTCCCTTCCGAAGGAAGCCAGCCATGATAAGGACTTTTACGCCCTTAGCCGATATCTCAGAAGTGGCTTATGCCACAAAATACCTTGTTTGAAATATATTGTGTGTTTTAAAGAGATCTACATTTCTTGTGAGGTATGTTTTCGTCTATCGCTTAATGTTTACCATTTATACAATATTATACAAAATTCCTTCTAAATCAAGAGGACTTTAAGTGCTATACCAGGAAATTTAAGATATACGTTTTATTTGCCATGTAAGTATCTTTAATATATGGTATTTTATTCAAAATCGTTGAAGGCATTTTTTAGAAGATCAAAATTTTCGATTCGGCATTCTGGATCTTAACTTAAAGACCATGTTTGGTATTTATCCGACTTTTCGTTTTTGAGCTATTTTTCCACCGATACACACACAGACCATTTTATAAAAATACCAATTATTGGGTGGAATACAATACTTTATCTATTATGTACGTGGTAGAGAAAGTAAAAACGGTCAAACATGCCCAGCTCTTCGTATTCTGGTTTAGCGTTTTACCTCTTTTACAGACTATTCTCACAAAACTTAACTTTTCTTACTACCTCATGTTAATCCAGATAAACGTTCGCGTAAATAATTTCATTACACTTCTGTGTGTTTGTGTGTCTACAAGTGGTACACAGGAGGCTGAAACTGTAGCCAAATCTTTAAAAAGGGGTCGCTGTGTACTGATTTTTAAATTCCATATTCCTTGCGTGACATCACGAGAAATAAAAGAATGGTAACTTAATACTTAAAAACATAGTGTGTTAAAAACCAATTCCTAAACCAAGAGCAATTTTTTTTTTGAATGAACTATTTTTGAGGTATTGCTTGTTATTCCCTTAAATTTTCCAATGCTTACACTTTTCTCAAATGCGAATTCGTTACTCATTTTATTTTATGTCCTGGACATGCAAAGAGAATGGAATACTCCACATAGCAACCAGCTCTTAAAACATTTGACTATCACTTAAAGCCTACCAATTCCCCTTGCACCTACAAGAAAATTAGCAATAAGATTAACATCTCGATTAACATGTAGCATATGGAGAATAAGCGTTTGTAAAAATAGTTTGTACGAGAGTAGAGAAAGTACGCAATTCCGAATTTACAAATACCTTAAAGCTCTATCTTTGAGAACTTAAGAAACAAGTTTCGTAACCATTTCTCTCTATCATTTGGGAAGCCTGTAAATCTTGTTTCACAATGAACTAGCGATTCCTTGAAGGTCGCCCTAGCAACAAACTTGGCCAGAATTTCGGAAGAAACTCCATTTCCATGGCAACAACCTTACTTATATTCAAACGAGAAGGTTAATTCCGAGGTAAACCTGTGAATGCGCCTGAGTAAAATCAATGCCGGGGGTGTGTATGCAACAGGCATGCTCGGGTTACCATCTCCATGACGACAAGGACACTAATCGCATCGCTCTCCATGGAAATTAAACCAACTCCTGCCTGGCAAATTAATTTGTATAATATGGCACCCAAACACTTCCTTTTGTGATCGAAAATATCGGACTTTATCTACTGTTCTGAAAACTATTCTTACAACAGCTCATAATTCTATTTTTTTACTTTCTCTACTACGTACAGTAAGTAGGGAAGTATTGTATTCCACCCAAAAATTCGATACCGAGATTTCACCGGAAATGCATGTTTTGAGATCCCCTGAATCCAAAAAGAGCATTTTTGGAAACATGTCCGTGTGTGTGTCTGTCTGTGAACAGCATAACTCAGAAACGAACAGTCGGATAAACAACAAACTTGGTATTTAGGTTCAGTAACTTCCAGAGATGCGACACGAAGGTTAACAACAAAATCCCCCTACCCTAGAGTACCCTTTACATGGAAGATTTTTCGAAAATTTTAATTTTCTCAAAAATGGCTCGAACGATTTTGATTAAAATATCGTATATCTAAGATATTTTCATGACAAATAAAATGTATATCTTGAATTTTCTGTGAATGTCTCCAAAAGTATTGTCCATTGTGAACGACTTTTGCATAACTGGTAAACCAAAGAGATAGACAAACTTTTACTATACAAAAAATGTAGATCGCGTTAAAATACACAATTTATGTCATATACATTTTTGTTGTTGAGTGAACCATTTTCGAGATATTGCTTGTTATTCCCTTATATTTTCAATACTTATTTTCTAAAATGAGAATTCCTTATTCATTTTTTTGTCTTGGATATGCAAAGAGTATTAATCTGTGGGAAAGGGAATGGTGCTGCACCTAGCAACCAGCTATTAAGAGATATGTATGTGCTTAAAGGCTACTGTTTTTCTATATTGCCCTTGTAAATATATTTTCCCCTTACATCTACAAGAAAATTAGCAATAAGATAGAGTTTACAAATGTTTATCTCGATTAGCATGAAGCATATGGAGAATAAAGGTTTGTAAAAATAGTTTGTACAAGAGTAGAGAAAGTCATGTGAGTGTAACACATCAGATTTTTTTTACTAGAAATAAACTTCCATTGCATAGTTACACCTTTCGTAGAATTTTAAAATTCTGATCGCTGTGACGCAATGCCTTTTAAATTTCTTACACTTTGCATGACCACGAGAGAAAAGAATTACGCCTAACCACTTGAGAAAATTTAAGTATTTAAAATTTTCAACTAGTCACAAAGAATATCTCGGAAATGGTTAACACCAGCAAAAATTTTATTTGATATAAATTGTAAGCTTTAACGAGGTCTACAGTTTTTGTGTAATTAGATCTTGTTTATCTCTTACCGTTTATTATTTATACAAGTCATTCAGAAGACGAAATAAATGAACAAAAGTCTACCTTAAAATATCTGGGCACAACATAATAAAAAATAACACAAATGGGGATAGCGAAGAAAAAATTGAAATATTTAATAAAATAAATGGATGGATTAAGAGACATTAGTATCAAAGACAGCATTAAAATATGCAAGTGAAGCATGGGTATTAAAAACGAAGAAAAATCATGGTTGGAAGCAACACATTAAACTTTTAAGATCTGTACTAGGAGTGACTAAAGCAGACAAGACAGAAATATGGATATAAAGAGCAGCTACTAGAAGAAAATATACTCGAGGAAATAGAAAAACACCAGAAAAAAATCTCATGTGTGTCGCGGTAACTTCGTGTTATCTTTTTGCTGAGCGCCTGTTATTGTTTCACTATTTTGCATTTTTGGGTTCTTTGTCCTCCGGCTAGCTATTATTTCTCAGTCGAGCATATTTCTTAAACAGAGTGTGTAAACGGAAAGGATTTTTTTACTGAAAGATAACACTTATAAAAGAATTTGTTTTTACAGTTTTATTACCGTCACAATTAATTAATTTCACATATTGACTCTTGATACACGCCCGACTGAAACTGTTATATTTTCTAATGTTACTATAATCACATACTTGCTGCACATTATTAATTCGCGTATTTCACATTCATAACTAACTTTACGACGCGAGAGATTCTGTAGAATTTTGCGTAACGTGTACTTTATGAATGATTCTCTTAAACTGTGCGACGTATAACCCGCGAATACTTCTGTTGAACTGAACGACGTGTAGCGCGTAAATGATTCTGTTGGACTGAACGACGTATTACCCGCGAATCCTTCTGTTGGACTGAATGTTACCCGTCTCTGGCTTCATAATTTATACTCCCTCACCCGATATGCCTAAAGATTATAATCGAGCTACTAATGGTTAATAAAACGCGCCAACATTAGCGTCTATTTTTATATCCAATCAAAATTACGAAGACATATGCTCTTGGGAAGAAATTCCCTCCATTTCTAAAGAAAAGCGCGCTACTCTGACGTCATTTGTTTGCCTCTTCTAATTAATAAACAACTCACCCCCTGCTACATTGTTGCCCGCTCTTATTGTCAGTTTCAGTGAGGCCGTGTAAACTTATTTCCTAACAATGCTTATAATTAACAAACATCTCAAATCAATGTCATACAATAATGCTTATTTACACTATAATCACTCTGGCATTTACATTGTTGTGATATAAAATACTGCCACATGTAATACACTGACATGACTTTCTCTACCCTCTATCGTTTATTAAAGAGTATGTAAACTAATCTTACTAAAGCTTGTTTTTCTATCTTTTTAATCCAAATAAACCTTTGCAGAAATAGCTGTATTACACATTTCGTTATAGATACAAAGGGAACAGCGATAGTCACATGTTTAAGAATTGGACGCTGTATGCTGGCCTTAAAATTCCATACTGTTTCCATGCAATCGTGAGAAACAAATGAATGTTGACGACCTTTAAAAGATGGCTAAGTAACGAACAATCAAAACCATTAATAACGGATATCTCAGAAAGTCGTTATGCTACAAATAAGTTATTTGACATAAATTGTGTGTTTTAAAGATCTCTACAATTTTTATATGGTACGTTTTCCTCTATTGCAGTTACACAAAGTTATACAAAATTCCTTCCGCATGAAAACTTCATAGGTTATTCCCAGAAAATTCAAGATATACATTTTATGTGCGATGTAACTGTATTTTATATAACGTATTTTAATCAAAATCTTTAGAGGCATTTTTTTAGAAAACAAAAAAAGATTGAAAAATGTTTCACGTGAAGAGTGTTTATGGTTGGGAGATGTTTTACTTTCTCTACTACGTATAGTAAGTAGGGGAAGTACTGTATTCCACCCAAAAATTCGATACCAAGATTTCACCGGAAATACATGTTTTGAGACCCCCTGAATCCAAAAAAATCTTTTTTGGAAACATGTCCGTGTGTGTGTCTGTCTGTGTGTCTGTCTGTGAACAGCATAACTCAGAAATGAACAGTCGGATAAACACCAAACTTGGTATTTAGGTTCAGTATCTTCCAGAGATGCGACACGATGGATATTAACAAAATCCTCCCACCCCAAATTACCCTTTACATGGAAGATTTTTCGAAAATTTTAATTTTCTCAAAAACGGCTCTAACAATTTTGATTAAAATATCATATGTGTACCATATTTTCATGGCAAACGAAATGTATATCTTGGATTTTCTAGGAATGTGCCAAAAGTTCTCTTCATTTTAAACGACTTTTGCATAACTATAAACCGTAACAGATAGACAAAATTTCACTGCACACAAAACGTACATATTTTTAAAACAAACAATTTATGTCATATACAGTGTTTTTTGTGGAGTAAACAATCCTGATGTTTTTCTCAAATGGGAATTCGTTATTCGTTTTTTTATATCCTTGACATGCAATGAGAATGGAATGCTCCACATAGCGGTCAAGTTCTAAAATATTTGACTATTGCTTAGAGCCTACCATATTCCCTTTGCACCTACAAGAGAATTGACAATAATATTATGTTTACATCGATTAACATGTAGTATATGGAGAATAAGCGTTTGTAAGAACAGTTTGTAAAGGAGTAGAGAAAGCCATGTGAGTGTAACATATCAGATTTTTAAAAAACGGATCGATATGTGATCAAATTAATTGTTCTATCACACAAGCCGTGTGTTGGACAGTTAGAAACAGACGACTGAAAAATTCAATGCCATAGCCATTAATTGACCTAATAGTGGTTGCCCGGGACTTAAAGTACTTACAGCATTGTAAGTCGCCATTAGGGTATATAATCTCAATATAATTTGAGATCTCCTTGTGGTTTACCGGGAAAAATACGAATCAGTTGGGGAATTTAATGTCCTACCGGCAAGTTGCCATGGCTAGAACAACCGGACGGAGACCGGGAGATCCATGGTTCAAATCCTAGCTATGGCATTGAATTTTTCAGTTGTCTGGTTCTACCTTTCTGATATGTGATGAGTTTGAAATGTTATGCCTCTTGTATAACCATCTGAGAATTCATACAAATAACAAAGAATATCTCGGAAACGGTTAACTCTAGAAAACAATTTGACGTAGATCACAGGCTATTTCGAGAAAACTCAAGACATACATTTAATTTGACAGGCATTTACCTTAAACATATAGAACTTTAATGAAATGGTTAGAGCATTTTTGTGAAAATCGAAAATAAGCTTTTACCATGTTTATGGTGCGAGGATTTTTTTGGAAATCTTCGTGTCTCATCTTTGAAAGATGCTGAAATTAATTAAGAAGATGGGTATTTAAAATACTTTTCGTTTTCGAATTATGCTGTTCTGACACACATGGACCTTTGTTTGAAAAAAGTTTTGATGTGTTACCTGAAACTCTATTCGTTATTTAGTGGGTATACAAATCATTCTTACGAAAGTTTTTTTTGTTATCTACTACCATTTTAGCAGAGATAAACCTTTGCAGAAATACCTAAATTGCACATTTCGTTATAGACACAAAATGAATGGCGATAGTAAAATGTTTAACAACTGGACGCTATTAGCTGACCTTAAAATTCCATACTGTTTCTATGCAATCGCAAGAAACAACTGAATGTGGGCAGGACTTTAAAGAATGACAGAGTATTGAACAATTCGAAGCGTTAATAACGTATATCTCGGAAGTGGTTTAAGCCGCAAAAGGGTATTTGAAATACACTTTATGTTTTAAATAGATCTACACTTTTACCTTCTCTGCCACATATAGTAAGTAGGGGAAGTATGGTATTCCACCCAAAAATTCGATACCGAGATTTCACCGGAAATATATGTTTTGAGGCCCCTTGAATAAAAAAAAAGCATTTTTCGAAATATGTCCGTCTGTGTTTCTGTCTGTGAACAGCATAACTCACAAACGAGCAGTCGGATAAACACCAAACTTGGTATTTAGGTTCAGTATCTTCCAGAGATGCGACACGAAGGTTTTCAAGAAAATCCCCCAACCCAGGTTACTCTTTATATGGAACATTTTTCGAAAATTTTAATTTTCTTAAAAATGTCTCTTAACGATTTTGATTAAAATATCATATATTTAAGATATTTTCATGACAAATGAACTGTATATCTCAATTTTCTGGAATGTCTCCAAAAGTATTCCTCATTGTGAACGACTTTTGTATAACTGGTAAACCATAAGAGATAGACAACGTTTTACTACACAAAAAATGCAGATCGCGTTAAAATATACAATTTATGTCATATATATATATTGTTGAGTGAACCATTTTCGAGATATTGCTTCTTATTTTCTTAAATTTTTCAATACTTATACTTTTTCTCAAATGGGAATTCGTTATTCTTTTTTTTTTTTTTTGTCCTGGTAATGCAAAGAGAATGGAATGCGCCACATAGCAACCAGCTCTTAAAATATTTGACTATCGCTTAAAACCTACCATATTCCCCTTGCATCTACAAGAAAATTAGCAGTAAGATTAACATCTCGATTAACAGGAAGCATATGGAGAATAAGCGTTTGTAAACATAGTTTGTACAAAAGTAGAGAAAGTCATGTGAGTGTAACGCATCAGATTTTTTTTTGCATCGTGCGTTTTCGTCTATTGCTTAACGTTTGTCAGTTATATTAGATTATACAAAATTCCTTCCGAATGATGAAGATTTCAAAAGCTATTACCAGAAATATTATTTTAATCCACGTAGTTAGAGCCATTGTGTATAAAATAAAACATATCGAAAAATTGTCTGTACAGTGTAGTTTGGAGTGAGATATTCTTGAAAATTTTCGTGTCACATCTTCGGAAGGTACTTAATATAAATATTAAATTTGATATTTATTCTACTTTTCGTTTTTAAGTAGGTGCTAGAGAAATTAAAAATTATATGCGTATTTCTATATTGCTTAACAATTATTTCACCTTTAATACTTTTCTTACACGAAATAAAACAATAAAATATTTCTTACCTTTTTTATCTACATAAGTATTTTACAAACCATTGTCTAAAAACTATTTCCTTTACTGAAAGCGATAAATAAAGTAGGTTCCTACAAATTGAGGTAGGTAAACATCTAACTGTTAACTTCTATGTCACAATTCAGCATGGCGACATACTTTGTTAACAAGTTTGTCCAAGGCTGTCTGGAAAATTTTGGTAAGTAGTGTTCCAGATAAACGAGAAATTAAAAGTCAAAGTTAGAAAAAGTAGTGTCTAATTATTACGCCCTTAGTGTACATTAGAAAGGTGCTTTCGTGTGCTGTAACAGGAGTTATCACAAGCCAACTTGTTTTTTTAAACGGCGCATATTATTTTCTCTCGTGCATATTTCGATAACCGCAACGAAAAAGATAAAAACCAAAGGCTTGCGAAAAGCAGAAGCGAAGAGAAAAGAGGGATAAAGAAAACATTACAATGTAGAATTGTGTAACATTAAATCAACTTTCTAAACAGCATGATATGCATAATTTTCTTCAAGGTAGCGAAGATAACAGAACTGAAAGAATTATACATTTTTTGTTTGTCGTGCATAAGTTGGTTTCAGCAAAACCCTTGTAAAAATATGCAAAACTTTAAAATTCCTTCTACCTCCTCTAACCAAAATTTCGATAACGAGATTTCACCGGAAATATACCTACATTTTGATATGTAGTAACTCCTGAAAAAAGGAAACAGTTTTTAAAAAAGTTCCTGCTTGTATCTGTGTCTACGAACAGTATAATTAAAAATCTGATGTGTTACATTCACGCGACTTTCTCTGTTCTTGTAAAACTATTTCTTATTGTTAATTTTCTTGTAGGTGGAAAGTTAATGTGGTAGGCTTTAAGCGATAGTCAAATACTTTAAGAGCTGGTTGCTATGTGGAGTATTCCATTCTCTTTGTATGTCCATTCCCATTTGAGAAAAAGTATTGGAAAATTCAAGCAAATAACAAGGAATGTCTCGGAAATGGTTCACTCGACAAAAAAAATGTATTCTGAAGTAGTTGTTGCCCCACGTAAGGTACAAAGTTTCCGGTGGCCCTCGCCCCACGTTCAAAAATCAACTTTTTACTTTTGATATTTATTTAAATATTATATATTATAAATTTTACATTAATATTATATATATGCCTCGGCTGCATCAGTATATATATTTTAGAAACGTATCTCTTAGCACGGGTAGTACGGCTAAAGAATCAAGGCTTACATAAGTTATAATGGTATTTAACTTCGTTTTATTAATCTTTCACACGATTAAATAACATTTCACTGATTAATGCTACTGTAGAGCTGTGAGATTATTGCTAGTTGTACTTTTTAACATGCAAACGTTATATTATTCACGCCATAATGAGTTTTTTTATGTCTCACACTGAATACGTACTGACGAACTGCTCGGGAACGCTGCCTTCTAGCGTCTGGCGTCTGAATTTGTACAATTTCTCTATTTCAAGTTTCTGATTGGCTAAGTCTACTACAATAGAATACTTTTATTCAACTTTTAGCTTTTATAGTTTTTGATTGGCTATTTATAAACTGTTTTAAATATTACATTATTGTAACAAGAATTATTAGTAGCATTATTAAACTTTCTAGTTTATTGTTGTCTCAAGGTTACCTCATTGTTAGCTCATTGTTAGCAACTTTCGGCTTCTATTCTCACAGCTCCTACATTGTTAAATTACGTAATACATTCACATAACATTATTATACATGTACATAATAATATAAACATAATACAATGACTGTTACATGCATTTTATATATTATTACATACACATATTCTTTAAGGAGGGCTGTTATTATATTTTATATTATATAATTAGACTGTTATTATTTAAGTGTTAAAAATACTGTCTCAATTTGACATAAATTGTGTGTTTTAACGAGATCTACATTTTGTTTGTAGTAAACTTCTGTCTATCTCTTACGGTTTGGCAATTATGCGAAAGTCATTCAGAATGAAGAGTACTTTGGGGGACATTCCCAGAAAATTGAAGATATACTTTTGTTTTCCATGAAAATATCATAAACATGTGATATATTTTAATAGTGTCAACTGAAAAATTCAGTGTCACAGCCGGGATTTGAACACGGTTCTCCCGCTCTCCGTGCGGTTGCTCTAACTATCTCACTAGATGTGTCAAATAATGTCAATTAATTATATAATAATGTAAAAATCTTCTGAAACTCTTAAATACCCAGCACTGAAGTACTAACAACTGCAAGTCGCCACTGAGATTGTCATCTCTAGTGAGATGCCTTCGTGGTCTGTCTGGGAACCTAACTTGTGTCAATTGGGGAATTCAATATCCCACTGTCACGTTGTCAGTAGCTCAGTGGTTAGAGCAACCTCACGGAGAGCCGTAGATCCGTGTTCAAATCCCGGTTGTGACATTGAGTTTTTCAGTTGACTCTATTAAAAGAACTTGCCAAGACCGGCTAAGGTCTGTAAAACGTATAAGTAATGTCAATTAATTATATAATAATAATAAATTGATATTTTAATGAAAATCGTTAGAGCCATTTTTGAGAACATCAGAATTTTTGATAAACGTTCCATGTGAAGCATAGTTTCGGCTGGGGGATTTTCTTGAGAATGTTCGCGTCACATCTTTGGAAGGTACTGAATATAAATACTAAGTTTGGTGTTTATTTAAATTTTCTTTTTTGATTTATGCCTCAAAACATGTATTTCCAGTGAAATCTGAAGAAGGTTGAAACCCCACGTATGGTACAAAGTTCTGTTGGCCTTCGCCCCAATGTTCACTTTCCGGTGGCCTTCGACCCAACGATTAGGAATCAACTTTGTATTTTATGTTTCTTTAAATATTATATTATATATTTATGTTTGCCTCGGATGTGTCAGTATTAATTTGTAGAAACATGTTTCTCTTAACAGGGGGTGGTGCGGCTGAAGAATGTAGGCTTACACAGATTATAATTTTTACTTCACTCCATTTATTTATCCTTCACACGATTAAATAACACCTCACTTATATAGAGAGCTGTGAGATTATTTAATTAGTTTCACTTTTAAACGCGTAAACTTTATAATATTCTCGCCGTATTGAATTCTCTGATTGGCTATTCCTAATCCAATACAATACTTTTATTTAACTTTCGGGTTTTTCTGGCTGTTGATTGGTTGTCTAAAAAATTACATTATTGTTGCTCCAAGAATTACTGGTAGCATTATTAAACTTTACAATTTGTTGTTGCCTCAAGGTTACCTCATTGTTACCTCATTGTTAGCAACTACTCTCACAGCTCCTACATTATTAAATTACATAATACATTCACATAACATTATTAAACTTGTGCATAATAATATAAACATTAATACAATGACTATTACATACACTTTTTATATTTTTATTTATACACATATTGCTTTAAGACTGAATTAGACTGAAATAATTTTGAAAATACTGCCTCAAATCCCAGTATCGAATTTTTGCGTGGAAAACATTACTTCCCCTACCTACTATATGTAGTAGAGAAGGTAATATGTTACACTAATTGCGTGAAACTATTTTCGGAAAGCACTAAAAATTAGAAGTTTTATCTTCAAAACACGTGCCATATTCCTCTTAGCACAGTCGTTTAAATCTGCTGTGCGGTTATACGAAAATCAAAGCGTGTGTACCACGCACAGAGAGAAAGATTTACGAACGCATTTGGAGCCAATGTTACAAAGCTGAAAAGAAATTAATATCGCGGGGAACAAACAGCGAATTGAAACCAATGGTAGGTACGCTGAAAGAAATAATTTACTGGGAGGGGCGACCGCGGAGCCCACCGGAACAGCAAGTTGCCGGCAATAACTCAGGCGGGCGGCGGACAATCTGCGGCTAGCGACGGTCAGCTCATGGCGGTGTCTGCGGTGCGACCCCAACGGATTTTTAAAGACCACGAGTGACCACCTGGCAGTCCCACAATCTGGCCCCGGGCCACACCACAAAGTGGCCCATTCCTGCTCCTCCCCGTTTTGCTTCATCGTAAACATGCCTGGTCTTAAGGAACTTTATTGTCGTATACAGTTCTAACACCGAAATGTGACAAATAACCAGCAGCTTTTGTTTTTTATGTTTAAATTTAACTATACACTATAATCTTGATAAATGGAAAGTATTCATTAACTCGCATTTAAATGCTAAACTCGCCAGACAGCATGAAGAATACGAAGTAAAATTTAATAATAATAATAATAATAATAATAATAATAATAATAATAATAATAATAATCTAGTCCAGAATTCTGATGATGTTATCTTTTCATTGTAGCATCATGGGCATTGTTAAAGCGTTCCTAAATTCAAAACATGACTCCCAGATACTGATAATGCATGTTTTTACCTTCTCTACTACGTATAGTAAGTAGGGGAAGTATTTTATTCCAACCAAAAATTTGATACCGAGATTTCACCGGAAATACATGTTTTGAGATCCCCTGAATCAAAAAAAAGCATTTTGGGAAACATGTCCGTGTGTGTGTCTGTGTCTGTCTGTGAACAGCATAACTCAGAAACGAACAGTCGGATAAACACCAAACTTTATATTTAGGTTCAGTATCTTCCAGAGATGCTACACGAAGGTTTTCAACAAAATCCCCCCACCCTAGATTACTCTTTACATGGAACATTTTTCGAAAATTTTAATTGTCTCAAAAATGGCTCTAACGATTTTGATTAAAATATCATATACTTAAGATACTTTCGTGACAAATAAACTGTATATCTCGAATTTTCTGGGAATCTCTCCAAAGGTACTCTTGTGAAAACGTTTGCATAACTAGTAAACCATAAGAGATAGACAAAATTTTACTGCCCAAAAAATGTAGATCGCGTTAAAATATACAATTTATGTCATATACATTTTTTTTGTTGAGTGAACCACTTTCGAGATATTGCTTGTTATTCCCTTAAATTTTTCAATAATTATTTTCTAAAATGGGAATTGGTTATTCATTTTTTTGTCTTGGATATGCAAAGAGTATTAATCTGTGGCAAAGGGAATGGTGCTGCACCTAGCAACCAGCTGGGAGAACTGTTCAAAAGATTTCTAAATATTGACCATCTATTACATGACGATCAGAAAATTTATTTACTATTAAAATTATAATTATATAACTTACTGTTATTAAGGGATATGTATGTGCTTAAAGGCTACTGTTTTTCTATATTGCCCTTGTAAATATATTTTACCCTTACATCTACAAGAAATTTAGCAATAAGATAGAGTCTGCAAATGTTTATCTCGATTAACATGAAGTAGATGGAGAATAAACGTTTGTAAAAATAGTTTGTACAAGAGTAGAGAAAGTCATGTGAGTGTAACACATCAGATTTTTTTTTACGATCGGAGCTAAATGTTACTTTCTAGGTTACCGAAAACGGGAGAGAAATTTTAACAACTCTACTGCTACATATTTTACAGCGATCTAACTTAATGAATAATATACTAATTCCCTAATCAATATATACAAGTCACCATCCGTTCTCTATTTCGTAAAATAAACCAAGACCTTTTCTGAGTACATTCTTCAGTAAACACAATTTATAAAACCAGTGTACGTCTTCTGGTGTTTTTTCACTAACAATCCACTAACTACCTTATATGTTACACCTTTTGGTTCTTCGAAATTTCCCATCTTTCATTTAAATTCACAATGCACACAATGAAATCTGTATAAACAGTGTTGTTACGCAAATTCTTTCAATAATTCCGAAGCACCCCAATGAAATAGTTCCAGTGAAATACAAATACACATGAACAAAATGCGATAATTTAGCTCTGAT
Source organism: Deroplatys truncata (assembly GCA_030765065.1). NCBI lineage: Eukaryota > Metazoa > Arthropoda > Insecta > Mantodea > Mantidae > Deroplatys > Deroplatys truncata. The sequence continues at coordinate 61,984,358 of CM060981.1, read as the reverse complement.
CGCAGAAAAATAGTAATACACTACGGAATCAAAGTAGGTTTTATTTATGGATGCTCTTTAACTGCTATGGTTCTTAGCGTCTCATTCTATATTGTGCGTGAAAGACTGGAGATTTTGCTCAGAAGCTTTTTATCAGGCTTGAGGTTCATTTATGTGCCGTTAATCTATGGGACCACCACTTTACTTCCTTTCCGAAGGAAACCATGCTAAGGATTTTTATGCCCGAAAAAAATCCAACGCCTTTCTCCGAGTTTGAGCCCGCGAACTAGAGAAGCTAGCATATTTACCTCATGGAAAAATCATCTGTTTCTCTCCCTTAATGTTAATACACTATTATTAGGTCATTTTTGGTCATTCTATGCCATATGTGTTTTAATAAGATATACATTTTCTGTGTACAAAAATTTTTAACTATCTCTTACGGTTTACCAGTTATGCAAAAACTATTCACAATGTCCTTTTAGCGAACATTCCCAGAAAATTCAAGATATATAAATTTTTAATTTATCATGAAAATATCTTAAACATATGACATTCTAATCATAATTGCTAGAGGCATTTATGAGAAAATAAAAATAAGAAATCTTCCATGTAAAGGGTAGTCTGGGATGGGGGAATTTTCTTGAAAACCTTTGTGTCGCATCGTTGAAACATAACTGAATCTAAATACTAAGTTTGGGATTTATCCGACTTTTCGTTTTTGAGTTATGTTGTTCACAGACATAACCCGGACCTTTTTCTAAAAGGGCTTTTTTTTATTCAGGGGGACCTCAAAACATGCATTTCCGGTGTAATCTGGGTATTGAATTTTTGGGTGGAATGTAATACTTCCCCTACTTATTGTACATAGAGAAAGTAATATTATATGTATTTTTACTTTCTCTACTCCGTATAGTAGGGGAAGTATTGCATTCCACTCAAAAATTCGATACCGAGATTTCACCGGAAATACATGTTTTGAGACCTCCTGAATCCAAAAAAAGCATTTTTGGAAACATGTCCGTGTGTGTGTCTGTGTGTGTGTGTGTGTGTGTGTGTGTGTGTGTGTCTGTGAACAGCATAACTCAAAAACGAACAGTCGGATAAACACCAAACTTGGTATTTACGTTCAGTATCTTCCAGAGATGCAACACGAAGATTTTCAAGAAAATCCCCCCACCCCAGACTACCCTTTACATGAAACATTTTTCGAAAATTTTAATTTTCTCAAAAATGGCTCTAACGATTTTGATGAAAATATCATATGTTTAAGATAATGTCATGAGAAATGAAATGTATATCTCGAAATTTCTGGGAATGTCTCCAAAAGTATTCTTCATTGTGAACGACTTTTGCATAACTGGTAAACCATAAGAGATACACAAAATTTTACCGCACAAAAAATGCAGATCGCGTTAAAATACACAACTTATATCATATACATTTCTTTTGTTGAGTGAACCGTTTTCGAGATATTGCTTGTTATTTCCTTAAATTTTCCAATACTTATACTTTTTCTCAAATTCGTTATTCATTTTTTTATGTCCTGGACATGCAAAGAGAATGGAATGCGCCACATAGCAACCAGTGATAAAATATTTGACTATCGCTTAAAAGCTACCATATTCCCCTTGCATCTACAAGAAAATTACAAATAAGATTGACATCTCGATATCTCGATTAACATGAAGCATATGGAGAATAGGCGTTTGTAAAAATAGATTGTACAAGAGTAGAGAAAGTCATGTGAGTGTAACACATCAGATTTTTTAAAACGGAATGGAGCAAAGAAAGATACGTCGAAGTATGCAACAAAAGAAGCCATGATACTTGACAATTGGCATTATATTCAGGATTGCGAGTACACGGTTAAAGGAAGAGAGAATTTAAAACCAGAGAGATGGAAAAATTTACCAATAGGGCTAAAAGTAGGAAATGACAATGAATTTATGAAGAATGCGGTAAATTTATTTTTTGGAAAAATAAGGTTAAAATGGTTAAAAGAAATGTGAAGCAAATTGGAGAAGATACGGAATAAGGGTAACAAGGCAAAAAATCTGATATGCTACACTCACATGACTTTCTTTACTCTTGTACAAACTATTTTTACAAACGTTTATTCTGCATATGCTTCATGTTAATCGAGATATCGAGATGTCAATCTTATTGCTAATTTTCTTGTAGACGCAAGGGGAATATGGTAGCTTATAAGCGATAGTCAAATCTTTTAAGCGTTGGTTGCTATGTGGCGCATTCCAATCTCTTTGCATGTCCAGGACATAAAAAAATCTGATGTGTTACACTCACATGACTTTCTCTACTCTTGTACAATCTATTTTTACAACGCCTATTCTCCATATGCTTTATGTTAATCGAGATATCGAGATGTCAATCTTATTGCTAATTTGCTTGTAGATGCAAGGGGAATATGGTAGCTTTTAAGCGATGGTCAAATATTTTAACGCTGGTTGCTATGCGGCGCATTCCATTCTCTTTGCAAGTCCAGGACATAAAAAAATGAATAACTAATTTGAGAAAAAGTATAAGTATTGGAAAATTTAAGGGAATAACAAGCAATATCTCGAAAACGGTTCACTCAACAAAAGAAATGTATATGACAAAAGTTGTGTATTTTAACGAGATCTACATTCTTTGTGTAGTAAAATTTTGTCTATCTCTTATGGTTTACCAGTTATGCAAAAGTCGTTCGCAATGAAGAATACTTTTGGAGACATTCCCAGAAATTTCGAGATATACATTTCATTTCTCATGACATTATCTTAAACATATGATATTTTAATCAAAATCGTTAGAGCCATTTTTGAGAAAAATAAAATTTTCGAAAAATGTTCCATGTAAAGGGTAGTCTGGGGTGGGGGGATTTTCTTGAAAACCTTCGTGTCGCATCTCTGGAAGATACTGAACCTAAATACCAAGTTTGGTGTTTATCCGACTGTTCGTTTTTGAGTTATGCTGTTCACAGACACACACACAGACACACACACAGACACACACACAGACACACACACACACGGACATGTTTCCAAAAATGCTTTTTTTGGATTCAGGAGGTCTCAAAACATGTATTTCCGGTGAAATCTCGGTATCGAATTTTTGGGTGGAATGCAATACTTCCCCTACTTACTATACGTAGTAGAGAAAGTAAAAAATGAGTAACGAATTTGAGAAAAAGTATAAATATTGGAAAATTTAAGGGAATAACAAGCAATATCTCGAAAATGGTTCACTCTACAAAAAAAATCTGATGTGTTACACTCACATGACTTTCTCTACTCTTGTACAAACTATTTTTACAAACGCTTATTCTCCATCTACTTCATGTTAATCGAGATAAACATTTGCAGACTCTATCTTATTGCTAATTTTCTTGTAGATGTAAGGGGAATATATATTTACAGGGGCAATATAGAAAAATCTGATGTGTTACACTCACATGACTTTCTCTACTCTTGTACAATCTATTTTTACAAACGCCTATTCTCCATATGCTTTATGTTAATCGAGATATCGAGATGTCAATCTTATTGCTAATTTTCTTGTAGATGCAAGGGGAATATGGTAGCTTTTAAGCGATAGTCAAATATTTTATCGCTGGTTGCTATGCGGCGCATTCCATTCTCTTTGCAAGTCCAGGACATAAAAAAATGAATAACGAATTTGAGAAAAAGTATAAGTATTGGAAAATTTAAGGGAATAACAAGCAATATCTCGAAAACGGTTCACTCAACAAAAGAAACGTATATGACATAAGTTGTGTATTTTAACGAGATCTACATTTTTTGTGTAGTAAAATTTTGTCTATCTCTTATGGTTTACCAGTTATGCAAAAGTCGTTCACAATGAAGAATACTTTTGGAGACATTCCCAGAAAATTCGAGATATACATTTCATTTCTCATGACATTATCTTAAACATATGATATTTTCATCAAAATCGTTAGAGCCATTTTTGAGAAAATTAAAATTTTCGAAAAATGTTCCATGTAAAGGGTAGTCTGGGGTGGGGGGATTTTCTTGAAAACCTTCGTGTCGCATCTCTGGAAGATACTGAACCTAAATACCAAGTTTGGTGTTTATCCGACTGTTCGTTTTTGAGTTATGCTGTTCACAGACACACACACAGACACACACACAGACACACAGACACACACACAGACACACACACGGACATGTTTCCAAAAATGCTTTTTTTGGATTCAGGAGGTCTCAAAACATGTATTTCCGGTGAAATCTCGGTATCGAATTTTTGGGTGGAATGCAATACTTCCCCTACTTACTATACGTAGTAGAGAAAGTAAAAACAGTAGCCTTTAAGCACATACATATCTCTTAATAGCTGGTTGCTAGGTGCAGCACCATTCCCTTTGCCACAGACTATAACTCTTTGCATATCCAAGACAAAAAATGAATATCGAATTCCCATTTTAGAAAATAAGTATTGAAAAATTTAAGGGAATAACAAGCAATATCTCGAAAATGGTTCACTCTAGAAAAAAATGTATATGACATAAATTGCATATTTTAACGCGATCTACATTTTTTGTGCAGTAAAATTTTGTCTATCTCTTATGGTTTACCAGTTATGCAAACGTCGTTCAGAATGAAGAACACTTTTGGAGACATTCCCAGAAAATTCGAGATATACATTTCATTTGTCATGAAAATATCTTAAACATATGATATTTTAATCAAAATCGTTAGAGCCATTTTTTTGAAAATTAAAATTTTCTAAAAATGTTCCATGTAAAGGGTAGTCTAGGGTGGAGGGATTTTCTTGAAAACCTTCGTGTCGCATCTCTGGAAGACACTGAACCTAAATACCAAGTTTGGTGTTTATCCGACAGTTCGTTTCTTAATTATGCTGTTCACAGACAGACACAGACACACACACACACACACACACACACACACACACACGGACATGTTTCCAAAAAGCTTTTTTTATTCAGGGGGTCTCAAAACATGTATTTGCAGTGAAATCTCGGTATCGAATTTTTGGGTGGAATACAATACTTCCCTTACTATACGTAGTAGAGAAAGTAAAAATTAAATAGTGGATATATTATTCTCCCCCATTATAAAGGATGGACGATTTAAGAAATAATAAGCAACTCTATTGTATTGTATAAATTGCATGTAAGGTTTAAAGCAGACAATAAATCATTCATTCATTCCAGCAGTAGAGAATGCCTTTATAGTTTGGACGAATTTAAATGAAGAAGCTCTCCGGGAGAGAAAATTTGTCGTTGGGTTGCTATTTTGTATGGTAAACTGAACGAAGCGTTAAAACAAATTCAGTATATGTAGCCATCTCATCTGTAACATGCGACGTGGATGAAAGACAACTTAATAAGACACGGCTTAATGAACTTCCCCTAGTGTTGGAGTGGAGAGTAGGGGGATGATGGATGAACAGGGGTGGCTAGATTTACTCTCCTCAAACAGACTTGACCTGGCAACACAAACATGCCCAGGGATGTTGTTTGAACAGGGGAGTAGGCACAAATATATCATCCTATGCCTTGAGGAAGCGATACACCGGATATTGTCTCTGGTGGTGAATTTGAAACCTTCACATTTTAATTGGATTTTAATTACTTTGCTTTGTTTCCACGACTACTGCAGTTATTCAAATTAATAAAGGCTACCTGTTTCTTTAGACATAGTAACTGACCACCGCGACGTGCTTGGCCCTCAAACTAGGGTCCTGGGTTCCAATCCTGTACCAGCTCGAATGAAAGCTTATCACTCCAAACATGTAGGGGAAAGCTCTCTATATTGAACCTCTTAAGCCCAAATAGTAAATAATAATTATTATTTGAAATCATATTTTACAGAAACACTATCGTTAAAGTGGCCATTCCTTGCGCTATAAATATTCTCAACACAATTTAAAATTAATACAATTATCAATTAAATGACATTTAAAAAGTGAGATGGTGTAAATCGGTTAAACTTAGGAACGTGGCCCTTAAATTGAACCACATACTTTTAAGCTTAAAAGTATTTTTGTTAATACAAAATCACATGTTTTATTGTATATTCAAAACAAATATGCTATCAGCAACAAAAGTAGAGTCCAAAATTGTGGTAAGAATAGCAATTTCCTTGAACATTTTGAATTTTTATATAATGACAATCACTTGGTTTTTTGCAAATATGGAGGTTCTACTAATTTTTACTCTCATACAAGAAAGTCCAATTATACACAGTCTTCAAAATAAAACACTTTCTTCTTGTCACTAACTTTTGCACACTTTTGGTGAAGCCATATCCTACAACTCACACACTGGATCATGTCCATCATTTCAGACAATTCACATGTTCATGTCAACCGCTGTTTTAACATGATTTTTTTTTAACTTAGCATATTATGTGGATATTTATTCACACGATATACTATTTGAAGTTGATCAATATTAGAACTCCAAAAATTGGACCAGTTCAATACAGGGTTCAAACAGTGGTTCAAGTTACGAGCCACGCCATTTGGAAGCTCTAGCATCTATGTGACTAGGAGAGACGCTCCTTGAAAAAACGTATGCATGAATATTGTTGCTAAATAAACACTTTATAACATGTACTATATATAGATCATCTCAAACTTGCCTTATTGGTTCTATAAGCTTAGCTAGATGAGTCAAATATTACTTCTGAAGCACCAAAAACACACAACACTTCATACAATTGAAACCACAATGCAAAGTCAACAACTCCAACCATTCATAGCTGTACATGCTACGCTTCTGCTAGGATTATAGCAATTAAATTTAACATTTGAATATAAGGATTAAATAATAATTAAAAATCTGTATTAAAATGGAATAATTTTATTTATTATTTCAGACTTTTTTTTATCCTTCTTTTGAACCTTTTGCCATCCATCGAACAGTTTGGAAAATATCGGAGCGGTTCAAATTCGGGACCTTTCCCCTACTATCTTTCAGGAAAGCAAACGTACACTTTTCGCGGGTCAGTAGCATTAGGCGTTCCGTGAGTAGGGGGTATGAAAATTAAATCGACCGTGGTCGTCATTTTAACTTGTCACTCACTTCGAAGATTTCTTTAGCTATATTAACCCAGTATGGCGAAACATGGACTAAATATCACAAAACAAGTTGCAATTCTCTCGCTGCTGAGCTATTAACTACATGGCATTGGCAAGAAAACGGAAAAAAACGTGGAATGATGATTTTAATAGAACCAACATCTATGTTATACATAACACACATACTATTATCTGCTGCCGTAGCTCATTGGAGAAACTCGCGCTGTGACGTGGGTTCACTGTTCAAAACCTAGCATGTGGTCATGCTTTTTATTCCAACTTTTTCACCTTGTAAGACACAGTAATAAACAAATTTACATTTCTCTTGCAGCTAAGTTATTACTACATGATAAAATCAAGATTTTGTTACTTTCTCTACTACGTATAGTAAGTAGGGGAAGTACTGTATTCCACCCAAAAATCCGATACCAAGATTTCATCGGAAATATATGTTTTGAGCCCCCTGATTCCAAAAAAAGAATTTTTGGAAACATGTCCGTGTGTGTGTCTGTGTGTCTGTCTATGAACAGCACAACTCAGAAACCAACAGTCGGATAAACACCAAACTTGGTATTTAGGTTCAGTATCTTCCATAGATGCGACACAAAGGTTTTCAAGAAAATTCCCCACCCCAGATTACCCTTTACATGGAACATTTTTCGAAAATTTTAATTTTCTCAGAAATGGCTGTAACGATATTCTCGTCAGAGGTCTACAGTAGAAATTTTTACTTTCCCTATCACGTACACAGTAGATAGAGAAGGTATTGCATTCCACCCATTCTTTAGCGAGATTTCACCAGAAATGCATGTTTTGAAGTCCCCTTGTCAAAACAAAGGATTTTTAGAAAAATGTCAATCGGTGTAAAATTAAATTGAGTTTTATTTATGGACGCTCTTTAACTACTGTGGTCCTTAGCGTCCCATTTTATATTGGACGTGAAAGACCGGTAATTTTGCTCAGAAGCCTCTTTATCAGGCTCGAGGTTCTTTTACGTGCCGTAAATCTACGACACGGGACCACCGGTTTTACTTCCCTTCCAAAGGAAGCCATGCCAAGGATTTTTACGCCATCAATGAGTGTCTATGAACAGAATAACTCAAGAACCAAAAGTCGGATATCTAAATTCAGTGCCTTCCAAAGATGCGACACGAAGGTTTTCAACAAAATCTCCTACCCCAAACTACCTTTCACAGAGATTATTCTTCGAAATTTTTTGATTTTCTGAAGAATGGCTCTAACGATTTCGATTAAAATATCATATGTTTACGATATTGTCATGACAAATGAAATGTATACCTCGAATTTTCTGGGAATGTTTCCAAAAGTGTTCTTCATTCTGAACGACTTTTGCATAACTGGTAAACCATAATAGATAGACAAAATTGTACTACACAGAAAATGTAGATCGCGTTCAAATACACAATTTATGTAATATACATTTTTTTTGGTTGAGTGAACCGTTTTCGAGATATTGTTTGTTATTCCCTTAAATTTTCCAATACTTATACTTTTTCTCAAATTCGTTATTCATTTTTTTTATGTCCTGGACATGCAAAGAGATTGGAATGCGCCACATAGCAACCAGTGCTTAAAAATTTGACTATCGCTTAAAACCTACCATATTCCCCTTGCATCTACAAAAAAATTACCAGTAAGATTGACATCTCGATTAACATGAAGCATATGGAGAATAAGCGGTTATAAAAATAGTTTGTACAAGAGTAGGGAAAGTCATGTGAGTGTAACACATCAGATTTTTTTATTGTATTTTATTTTACGTCGCTTTAACTCCTTGGTCATATCCCTTTGAACGATATGTGATGGACATTTAGCCTTCAAGGTCTCATCCCTGCTTCATACCGTGCATATGGCATTAGAGTGCCGTCCAGTCTAACTGCTTTCATTGTCTGCCCACTTATTTTTTAGACTTAAGATGGAACTTTGGATGGTGGTATTAAACATCCAATCCGGTATTTACCTTGGCAACTGAGGAAAACCACGAAAAAACGTCAGACAGATTGGTCGGCCCACGATTCGAACCCGGGATCTCCCGAATGCGGGCCACAGACTTTACCGCCTGAACCATCCCGCTCGGTTTCAATACTTTGTCATTCATTTGTTTCTCGCGATTGCATGGAAACAGTATGGAATTTTAAGGCCAGCATATAGCGTCCAGTTCTTAAACATTTGATTATCGCTGTTGGCTTTGTGTCTATAACGAAATCTATAATTGAACTATTTCTGCAAAGCTTTATCTCGATTAAATTCAAGTAAAGCTTTCTTAAGAGTAATTAAGTAGACTCACTAATAAAGTCATGTGAATTAAACACATCAGATTTTTTTGTCAATCCCCTGTAGCTAAAAAGGCGCTTTACACAACGGTTCATTTTAACAATTAGTACCAGAAAATTTTAGTTACTACAATTTTATTAAACAAGAAAAATGAAAGTAATTTTCTCACATCAAACTACTATCAAGGTTTTTTTTGCTAAGAAGTCTAACAGAAGACACGCGGTAACTCACATAATTACCACCTGTGGCAGCACTGAGCCGCTCTATAAAGTAACGACCTCGCTGCCGACAGTTAATGGCCACATTTTTGTCCGACACTTACGTTCCGAAGCTTTATGATGTTCCCTACACCAGCCAACCAGTTCTCTTCTTTTATTTATGAAAATAACATCAGACTGAAACGTTTCTTACCCATTACTTCTGTAGAGATAATAAAAATAGTCCATGCTTAGATTTCTCATAGTCGGAAGTACCATGTTACCTTTTATAAAACCTTCAAGTATAGCTTGTAATGCTTGTCGGTATCCCTGCTACGCCAGACAGTTGAAAGGCACACTGCGTTTTCCAGGTAACGCTTCGACATCCTTCAGTTCGCAATCACAATAGTAACAGCATCTATTTGTACCGCAATCCTTTCTTCTAATTTGAAATGATAAACAGAACTGTATCAACGCTCGAAACAAGAATTACTTACTTTTGTTTTTATTAAAATGTAGACAGACAGATAAGATATCTTTATTGGTTTCAAATTATTAACTTATTATACAAGTATTTAGTGCATGGGTCATTGACCGTATATGCATATTTAAGATACCACTATGGTGACAAATAAACAACAGAAAAAGAAAACAAATCAAAAAGAATCAAGAAAAAGGAAAATATGGATAAATTACCTTTGTCCAACTGAAAAAATTTGACCTAGCTTCGCGCGCTTTAGCCAAGAAATTGACCATGTTTCGCCAGTTCCTCTGGTCAACCAGTAGCTCCCAACATGCCAATCTCTTTCTTGAGGGACTTAAAATTTTTTCTTTGCGTTTAATTGTTCGCTGGTTCTCCCACTGTGCACATTCCGCTAAAATATGTACCCAGTCCTCATCCAAAACACAGAATAGGCAGATTCTCCTGACAGAATCGTCAGTCATTTTCTGTGCCCTCCAGCCCCCCAATCTAAACCATGCCATTCCTGGTCTTTCCATTCTTCCTAAACTCGAATATATGCCTCTTTACCCCAGTTCAATTTTATTTCATTTGCTAGACTTAGAGAAGGTTTAATTTTACAACCCGATTCTATTTCCTGTTGGTTGATGTCTGTTAGTCTTCTTTTGACTCCTTTCCATATGTTTTTGTCATTTGTTTTAGCTCTTTGCCATACTGACTCCATGCCTATTATCCTCAAACCTCTTTCCAAATCGGCTGCCCAAAACTTAGGAGACAGGTTTTCTCGCTGGTATTTATAACATTTGGATCGTAGTGTGGAGTTATCCCTCTGCATCAGCCTCAGCCAGTACTTCAGTGCTCTTATTTTGCAGTTGTAGTCATCCTGTAGGCTATTTAATTTTGAACGGCTATGAAAATAATACCAGGTGGCCATAATTAAAGAAAGAATGAATGAATTCAGTTTTATTTATTGACTCTCTCTCTAACTACTATAGTTCTTAGCGTATCATTGGGCGTGAAAGACAGCGAATTTTGTTCACAGGCCTCTTTATTAGACTTGAAGTTCTTTTACGTGCCGTAAATCTACGACGACACGGAACCGTCGACTTTACTCAGTTTTATGGATTGCGACGAACTTAGGAGGAGCACCAGAATGAGAATTTAATTGATTCTAAAACAGTATGGAAAGAAAGCTTAAGTTGTGTAGAATAAAATAGCAAAAAATCTTATTTGTTACTCTCGTATGACTTTTTCTACTTTTGTACAAACTATTTTTACAAACGTTTACTCTCCATATATTTCATGTTAATCAGATGTCTGGATGTTAATCTTATTGCTAATTTTCTTGTAGGTGCAAGCGGAATATGGTAGACTTTAAGCGACAGTCAAATCTTTTAAGAGCTGGTTGCTATGTGGAGCATTCCATTCTCTTTGTATTACCAGGAAAAAAAATTGAATAAGGAATTCTCATTTCAGAAGAAGCATAAGTAAATTGTTCACTCGACTACAAAGATGTATATGACATAGATTGTGTGTTTTAACGAGATCTACATTTTTTTTGTAGAAAACAGTTGTCTATCTCTTACGGTTTACCAGCTATGCAAAATTCATTATTTCATTCATTATCTGTTTACCCTCCTCTTATGTAGGACTTACACCCCCAGGACTTACAAGCGGGTGCCTGGGGTCAGAGGCCCGTCGAGAAGCAGACACTCATGGATCAGACAAAGCATCCAGGATGAGTGATCAGCCCGATGCCTGGTATGGGATGAAGGAAAGATGAAACGAAATGTTGGTGAAATGGAAGAAAGGAAAGGTGATGATGGAGCAGTTGGTGGAATGAATGGCGGGAGAAACCGGAGAAAACCCGCCCAGACGCCGCTTCGTCCACCACAAATCCCACATGCAGGTCCCTGGGATTGAACCCGGGCCACCTCGGTGGGAGGCGAGCGGTCTAACCACTCGGCCACGGCGCCGCCTAGCTATGCAAAAGCTATTTACAATGAACAGGACTTTTGGGGACATTCCCAGAAATTCAAGATATATATTTGGTTTCCCATGAAAATATCTTAAACATATTACCTATATTTTAATAAAAATCGTTAGAGTCATTTTGAGAAAATCAAAACTTTCGAAAATGTTTTCCATATAAAGGGTAGTCTGAGGTTGGAGGGTTTTCTTTAAAATCTTCGTGTCGCATCCTTGGAAGATAGTACCATTTACCAAGTTTGGTATTTACCCGAATTTTCGTTTTTGAGTCATGCTTTTCACAGACTGACAGACATACACACACACGGGCATATTTCCAAAAAAATGCTTTATTTTAATTCAGGGCACCTCAATACATGTATTTCCGGTGAAACATCGGTATCGAATTTTTGAATGAAATACAATACTTCCCCTACTTACTATACGTAGGAGAGAAAGTAAGAATAAATCAGTAAATTTAGAAGGCATGATTCTACGTCCTATAAAATTCCATGAATTTAGTAGGGCTAACATTGGCGGATAGGAATTTTAATTGCCCTTAAAAGCAATTTTTAAGTATACTTGAATTTTTCTTTAGGTCTTTAGATCTGAAGTAAATAGTGTTGGGTAGAGAATTTTTTTCCCTTCCTCAGTAAAAGTCGATGTAGCGTCTCTAATACGGAGTTGGACGATTTGCGGCAGGATACCTCTTCCCTGTGAAGACAAAAGAAGAGGACATGTCCATCCCTCAGCCAAGCCGCCATCTTGTACCTCACGACTGGGTGAGCAGAAACAAGTAGGGAAGAAAAAAAGGGTTGGAACAAACTCGACAGCGGTTTTCTTCTTCTCTCTCTTCTTCAGCCCTCTTATGTAAGAACAAAAGAGGCGCCATGGAAGAAGAACAACAAGAAAATAAAACACGCTGATGTGGGTGGTTGGGGCAGCAGAACTGTCGAACTGAACATGGACAGAGAAGAATCGGCGCCATCTTTGCCTGCGCCATTCATTCAACGCACCATTCACATTATGACCCTACCTTGGCAATGTTTGCCTACACGACGATCATTTAAAATCCGGACCGGGTTTGTTTGTTAATCTTTTAGCATAAATCTGCTAGGAGCTCCTTCTCGGGGGACAAGGGGAAGGAGGTTGCTACTTCTTTTAACATGTCGCGCGCAACCTGTAAGTTGTAGACGGATTACAATCGGACAATGAACGTATTTTCCGTATTTGATATCCTTTACTTAAAAATCTGATGTGTTACACTCACATGACTTTCTCTACTCTTGTACAAACTATTTTTACAAACGCTTATTCTCCATATGCTTCATGTTAATCAAGATATCGAGATGTCAATCTTATTGATAAGTTTCTTGTAGATGCAAGGGGAATATGGTAGGTTTTAAGCGATAGTCAAATATTTTATCGCTGGTTGCTATGTGGCGCATTCTATTCTCTTTTCATGTCCGGGACATAAAAAAAATGAATAACGAATTTGAGAAAAAGCATAAGTATTGAAAAATTTAAGGGAATAACAAGCAATATCTCGAAAACGGTTCACTCAACAAAAAATATGTATATGACATAAATTGTGTATTTTAACGCGATCTACATTTTTTGTGCAGTAACATTTTGTCTATCTCTAATGGTTTACCAGTTATGCAAAAGTCGTTCAGAATGAAGAACACTTTTGGATCAAATTCGAGATATACATTTCATTTGTTATAAATATACCTTAAACATACGATGTTTTAATCAAAATCGTTAGAGCCATTTTTGAGAAAATTAAAGTTTTTTGAAAAATGTTCCATGTAAAGGGTAGTCTGGGGTGGGGGGATTTTCTTGAAAACCTTCGTGTCGCATCTCTGGAAGATACTGAACCTAAATACCAAGTTTGGTGTTTATCCGACTGTTCGTTTCTGCGTTATGCTGTTCACAGACACACAGACACACACACACACACACACACAGACACACACACGGACATGTTTCCAAAAATGCTTTTTTTGGATTCAGGGAGTCTCAAAACATGTATTTCCGGTGAAATCTCGGTATCGAATTTTTGGGTGGAATACAATACTTCCCCTACTTACTATACGTAGTAGAGAAAGTAAAAATACTGCCTCGTTACTTTCTCCATTGCAGAGCGGTTGTTTTATAGCACGATCCAGATTGCAGATGGATACCATTTTCAACACCATTTACGATATAATAAAGTTAGTACACATTATAGTGCATGCTACTCGCGCGACGACTGCCTGATACCGTAAGAAGGTAATTAGCGAGCAATGTACCGAACGTCACTAATTAGTATCAGCCGAATAGAGAACACATTAGCTTAAGGATTTCTGGAAACGCAGTTAGGTTACGAGTTCTGTAGGCTTACACAGTCACGTAGGCCGAAATTCTGAAAAAGAGGTGATTGATGGAAGTAATTCTAGTGTAGGCGTGGCCTAAGTAATACAGAAGCAGGCATCTAAATCAGAGAGCCAGTCTCTCGCTGGTACCGTTAGCGATACTTTCGTAGGTATGTGATTTTAAGCGCTTGTGAGACTAAGATTTCGCGGCTATCGCAAGGGATCTTTGTGAGATCGAACACAAATTGTCACAATCAATGGAACCACTCCGAAGCTGTTAAAGTAAACAAGGTGTATCTCAAGGTTCTGCATTGGGACCACTGCTATTTTTAATAATGATGGATGACTTGAGATCAAACATTAAAAGCAGATCAATTTTATTCGCTGATAATACATTACTGTTTGTTTCTGGGCCTTATTTTTTATATTAATTGTTTTAATTTAAATGAAGACAAGACACAATAAATACTATTTACCTTGAAAAATAAACAACAGCAAGAGATTGCATTCTCAGTAAAGCTATTTGGCATGTTTGTGGATTACAGTTTAATTGGTCAAATCATATTAACAATGTTTGTACCAGATTGTCACGTGTGCTTTATTTTCTGCGTCAACTGAAATCAGTCATATCTAAAGTGTATTTATAGCAAGCATATTACGCTTCTTTTCATAGTATATTGATTTATGGTATTCATGCCTGGGGTAATGGACCGGAGTTAACAAAATATTAATTTTACAGAAAAAGGCACTTCTTATACTATCAAACTCAGCATATCATTCCCATTGTAAGCCAATATTTGTTCAGGAAACAATTGAGTGTTATCAATCAATATACTTTAAACATTTTGTACAAGATAAAAAGCCTCTCTTGTAGATGTCAATAGCAGGCACCAGATTCATCAGTATTCAACGCGTTAAAATTATTTTCTTCTCTAGCAACATGCTAGATTGGCTTAGAGTAAAGATTGGTATTAAAATTTAGCTATTGACATGTTCAAATGATTACCTGTACGAGGGGACACTATATTTTGAGCCTTGACAACCCTGAATGTTGTAGGTGCCATCTGACGATTCCAATGGAAAGTTTGACATTTTTTACTATAATCTAAATCTACTTCTAACATTTTTTCAATAGAGCGTCATTTGTTTTGTTTACACTAATTTGAAAATTGTGTGTCAACAAAAACATGGAATTAATCCGTGAAAATGTTCGTGCAATGATTTATTACGACTTTCGACGTGGATTATCAAGACAAGAGTGCATCGATCAACTATCTTCCATAATTGGCGACGAAGCTCCATCCTTTGCCACTGTGAAACGCTGGTATAACGAATTTAATCGTGGCCGCCGTTCGCTCAATGATGAAGTTCGTGAAGGTCGTGCAAAATCAGTTGTTGTGCCAGAAAATATTGATGCTGTGCAAAAACTAGTAAAGATCGTCATGCGATATTGTGAGATTGAGCCAACCCTGGGCATTAGTTCCACCAGCATATATAAAATATTACATGATTATTTAGCCGTGAAAAAGAATTTCTCTCGTTGCATCCCACATAATTTGACGCAATCTCAAAAAGATGCTCGTGTCGATTGGTGTACAAAAATGCTCAAGAAATACAATGGCGGTGCCTCAAAAGACGTATATAAGATTTTAACAGGTGACGAATGAATCATGAATCTATGTGTATGAGCAGGAACGTAAACAGCAGTCGACTTTAAGGGTGTCTCAAGATGAAGCAAATCCCACAAAAGTTGTTCACACTCGGAGCACTTCGAAGCAAATGCTCGCCTGCTTTTTCAGCAAAACTGGCCATGTGGCAATAGTGCCTTTAGAGGTACGTAAAACGGTCAATGCCGAATGGTACACAACCATTTGTTTGTCGGAAGTCTTCGGTGAAGTAAGGAAAACCAACAAGAACCGTAGATCGTTCTTCATCAAGACAATGCGAGCGCTCAGACATCTCGTCTAACATCAGAGTATTTGAAGGCTCAAAACATCGAAGTGATGGGTCATCCGCCATATACTCCTGATTTGGAACCCAATGATTTCTTTTCGTTCCCGAACATCAAGAATAAATTGCGTGGACAAGGATTTTCGTTGGCAGAAGAAGCCATTGGTGCTTTCAAAAACCATGTTTTGGAGGTGTCTCAAGAAGACTGGAATAAATGCTATGACCAATGGTTCAAACGGATGCAAAAGTGTATTGATCATAAAGGAGAATATTTTGAAAAACAATAAAACGGTTTTCAATCAGAAATTACTTTGTTTTAATTACTAGGCTCAAAATATAAATAGTGCCCCTAGTAGCTGCCCTCTCTGTACTCTCCTTAGATTTAAGAGTGTACTTACTTGTACGCTCTTAAGTAGACAAAAAAATGTGAATCAAAACAAAAGCACCCAGCAAGCCATGTGAATGTAACACATCAGATTTTTTTTGATTCAGCGGTCGTCAAAGCATGAAAATCTCGGAAGCGATTTTTTTTTAGTGGAATGCAATATCTTGTCTACCTACTAGGTAGGTACGTGGTAAAGAACGTAACAAACTTTTGCAAAAATACACTTTCAATTTTTTATAAGCCATTTCTTTTTTGAGTCGCCTTTAAATGTTCATGCAATAATTTAGGGATTTTTTGTAAATCCCGTGTTATTTTATTTGAAGTTAGAAACATTATTTTGCATACACATAGAGAAGAGTCGAATCTTTGCATTCTGAAGCCACAGTGTCAAGCTTTTCTAAAATGTACATTAATTTACCTACGGGGAAAAAATGATGGTTGCGTACTAGCCTTGGCAACAACACGGAACATAGATGCCAACCTGTCAAGTTGACCAAACTGTAAATGTGTTAGACAGTTGGTATGCATGACATTTCCGTTGTTAACAAAGGTATTTACATAGCTCTGGTACATTTTCCAGAGAAACTTTTCTAAATGTCGCAATGTTTAATGCATAAGGATGAAAAATTAAAATGCTTTTAAATATTCCATCCACTGCAGGCATACCAATTACATGGAGCTTTCGCAGTGCAGAATGTGTTAGGGGAAAAAATATCCGAAATCTGTGTAAAGTGATATCAGTTAATCACAATACATATTTGCCTAGAAAAGATTTAAAACTAAGCGACTCAACTTGGCTACATGAAACAACATTGAGATGTTCACATCACAAATTGGTTTTGTTTGTTTGTTTGTTTCTTTTTTTAGGGGGGGAGAATACATGCGAAAGCAAAGAAAAAACGTGTGCATCTATTCAAGATTTTCCATTATATGACGCGCTTCTACATGGAAAAATCTCAGATGTTACACTCACATGACTTTCTCTACTCTTGTACAAACTATGTTTACAAACGCTTATTCTCCATATGCTTCATGTTAATTGAGATGTTAATCTTATTGCTAATTTTCTTGTAGATGCAAGGGGAATATAGTAGTCTTTAAGTGATAGTCAAATATTTTAAGAGCTGGTTGCTACGTGGAGCATTACAGTCTCTTTGCATGTACAGGACATTAAAGAAGAAATATACTTTTGAGGAAAAGTATAAGTATTGAAAAACTCAAAAAATTAACAAAGAATATCTCGGAAATGGTTAACTGCACAAAAAATATATATTACATAAATTGTGTGTTTTAACAAGATCTACTTTTTTACTGTGGTTAAGTTTTTATCTACGAGTATTTCTTACGGTTTACCAGTTATGCGAAAGTCATTCAGAATGAAGAGAACTTTTGCGGACATTTCCAGAAAATTCAATATATACATTTCATTTGCGATAAAAATATCTTAAACCTTTCGATTAAATACTTTAATCAAAAAATTTAGAGCTATTTTCGAGAAAATCAAAGTTTTCTAAAAATGTTTCGGGGGGGGGGTTGGTTTTCTTGAAAATCTTTGTGTCCCATCCTTGGAAGTTTGGTATTTATCCGACTTTTCGTTTTCGAGTTTTGCTGTTCACAGGCAGACCCACAAACGGACCTGTTTCTAAAATGCTTTATTTGGATTCAGGGCACCTCAAAACATGTATTTCCGGTAAAATCTCAGTATAGAATTTGTGGGTGGAATGCTATACTTCCCCTACTTACTATACGTAGTTGAGAAAATATAAATGAAAGATTTCGAAAATGTTTTAATGTAAGCGATAAGTGTTTGGAGCTGGGGGCATTTCTTGAAAATCTTCGTGTCGCATCTTTGGAATATACTGAACTTAAATACCAACTTTGGTGATTTATCTGACTTTCCGATTTTGAATTATGCTGTTCACGGACACAAACGTACTTTTTCTAAAAATGCTTCTTTTTATACAGGTGGTTTCAAAACATATGTTTCTGGTGAAGTCTCAATATGCTGCTTGATTATGTTGCTGACAAATGTAGCCCCACCCTCTGCCAGCGTGGGCTGCTCTGTCCTTCGAGCAAACTTTCACTCCAAAATATCACTGAACTGCCAAAGAGTACCATTACAGCTATATGTCCTCAGTAGCAGAGTGGCGATAGGACAATGCGTCGTCGAATTTAGATGAAAATATAAAATATAGTATAATAAAAACGTATAAATTAACACGAAATAAACACGTCTTTGTCTTCATATCTCTGATGCCAACTTTCATATGGTAGCTGTCGTTCAGTTTAACGGCACTCGCAAATAATTCTTCATGTCTTCCTGTAGAAGGCCGAATTATGTTGTTTAGTTCTAGCGTTTCCTTTAGTACTAATCGTAGCCAAAGTTTTTCATAGAGGTGGTATTGGAACCACCCCTTCATTTCACATGTTTGTTTCGTTATTTTGCTAACACTACTGCGATTTAGAAGGATGGGCCACTTTTTATGCACGTTGGTGTGTGCGGTAGAGAAAGTAATAAGGTTTTGTAATAATAAATACTTTTAGGCGGTCTGATAAACTCTGTGGTTGTCATGGTGATGCGGAGGTAAACGGATAGCTGATATTTACAGCGTACCTGCTTTGTTTTTCACTTTAAAGAAGGCGAAATATAGCACTTTCTGAGATTTAAATTTCCATTTCGTTATCTACCTGATCTCATCCATGTTCTTAACAATAACAAGAAACAAACATACACAAACTTATGTATGAAGCAGTGATATACGAAAGAAAAACAAGGCTTAAGTTATATCAGAAAACGCGATTGTGAAATGTGAAGGTAGCCAGCGAAGGAAAAAAACAAAATTGGTTAAGCATGTTGTAGAGTGATAATAAATCGTCTCAAGCTGTGAACACGAGGAAAGGAGAGGCTTTTGTACACAGAAATAATAATAAAAAATGTACTCGCTTTCATAGTTGCCGAAACCACTTGTTGTTATCGATGATTCTTTGTCGACACCCGCTCCAGATATGGAGACAATCGACTAGGCACAGATAACATACAAACAAGATCTAGAAGTTTGCGTGTCAACCTCTTGTGATGTGACAAGTCAATGTCTGTACATGATTGACACGAGTCACTCCGAAATAAAACTCAAGACAACGCAGTTATTAATGAATCTGATGTTTTACATTCACACGACAACCTCTAACCACAATCGTTTACTTCTTCCGAACTGTTCCTACAAAATCGAGATAAACGTTTGCAGGAATAGTTTCAAAAAAAACAGAGGAGACTTAAGCAATATCAACTCTTTAAAATGAAGACGTTTTATGCTACCATACCCACACCCACACCCTTTGCATTATATTGCGAGAAACAACTGAACGGTGATAGCACTTCATTCAAATTAATAAGAAGGAATATCTAGGAACTGCTGATGCCCCCAACTAAAACAGATTCTGATGCTTTACATTCACATCACTTTCCCTACCCTATATCGTTTATTAGTGAGTATCGAAATTATTCTTACGAAAGTTTATTTCCCTATCTACTTCATGTTAATCGAGATAAACCTTTCCAGAAATAGCTACATTACACATTTCGTTATAGATAAAAGAGAACAGCGCTAGTCAAGTGTTTAGGAACTGGACGCTATATGTTGGCCTTAAAATCCCATACGCTTTCCAAGCAATCGCGAGAAACAACTGAAAATCGACAGGACTTGAAAAGAATGAACAATTCGAACAATTAATAACGGATATGTCGGAATTGGCTGATGCCACAAAAAAGTTATTGGAAATAAATTTTTGTACAGTAGTTTTCGCCTATCTCTTAAAGTTTACCAGCTATACAAGATTCCTTCAAGAAGACTTCACAGCCTATTTCCAGAAAATTCAAAGTACACATTTTATTTCTCATGTAAATATCTTTATGCTCGACCATGCCAAAATGTAGTATTTATACGACTGGTAGCAGTACTTTAATGGGCCTCATTAAAGTACATCTGTTCATTAAAATATTGATATTCGACCAATCAGAAGTGGCCACGTAACATTGTGAAAGCCTAAGTATCGATTATTCTGCGTAGTACGTCTCACAACGCTAGCAACTTTGTTTGACACAGGTGCTACAAGGTCATTGTATTGTAACCATAGATAAAGGAATAACGATTGAATTACATGACTCAAACCAGAAACGAATACTTATGAAAGCTTCAATTTAGATACATGGTAGAGCATAAACAGTCGTATGAAGATTGACTATAATGATAATAATACTCGCGTTTTAATTACTACCATTATAGTCTCGTTGCATAATATACTATTAATACATGGTACTTTAATCAACTCTTTACAGTCGTTGTTTCAGAAAATTAAAAAAAAAATCGAATAATGTTCCACGTAAAGGGTAGTTTAGCGTAGAAGAATTTTCTTATAAATGTTTGTGTCACACCTTTGGAAGATACTGAACCTAGACACCAAGTGCGTATTTACCCGACTTTTCGTTTTTGGACTATGCTATTCACAAACACAAAGTTTTTCTAAAAATGCTATTTTGGGATTCAAGCTGCTTCAAAACATGTATTTTCGGTGAAACCTCGATATGGAATTTTTGGTTGGAATATAAATACTTTCTCTACCTCTTTGTGTGATTTAAAGAGATCTACATTTTCCGCATTGTATGTACCACGTTTTTATCTTGTGGTTCATCTGTAGCTCAAAATTATACAAAATTCATTCTGATTGAATAAAAAGAACTTCACAGACTATTCAAGACACACTGGGTAAGACATATCGGACGGTGAATTAACGAAATGGTTAAAATGATACTCAGGCGGCGCCGTGGCCGAGCGGTTAGACCGCTCGCCTCCCACCGAGGCGGCCCGGGTTCAATCCCAGGGACCTGCATGTGGGATTTGTGGTGGACGAAGCGGCGTCTGGGCGGGTTTTCTCCGGGTTCTCCGGTTTCCCCCGCCATTCATTCCACCAACTGCTCCATCATCACCTTTCCTTTCATCCATTTCACCAACATTTCGTTTCATCTACTTCCTTCATCCCATACCAGGCATCGGGCTGATCACCCATCCTGGATGCTCTGTCTGATCCATGAGTGTCTGCTCCTCGACGGGCCTCTGACCCCAGGCACGCGCTTGTAAGTCCTGGGGGGTGTAAGTCCTATATAAGAGGAGGGTAAACAGATAATGAATGAATGAATTAAAATGATACTTAATTGAGCCCGGAGTCCCTGGAGCTTAATTACCGGACATTCTCGGGATAAGGGGAAACCCCGGAAGAAATCCTTATCCAGATAACTTATCCTAACAGAGGTTCAAAAATGGAAACCTCTTGAATGTGATACAGACACCCACAACCATGGAGAAGGATAGATTTAATTAGTAATGCATATGGTATTTTAATCAAAATGATTAGGATTATTTGTGAGAACATTAACAACTAACGAAACATTTTCCATGTAAAGAGTAGATAGGTATAAGGTGGGTAAATTTTCATGAAAATCAATCTTCGTGTCATATTCTTGGATGATGCAGAACCTTCTTTTAATAATACCCACTGTTCACTGACAGACACACACGTAGGTTTTTTTTCTTAAAAGGCTTTTGAATATAGTGAACCTGAAGATGCATTTTGGTGATACGAATTTCTGTTGGAATGCAATGCTTCCTCTGCTTACTATGAGAGAGTGCTAAAGGAAAAAATAAACAATAAATAAAATAGATTATCTTATTATAGAAGATCCACAAAATTCAAGGTATACATTTCATTAATCGTGCTGATATCTTAAACATTGGTATTTTAATCAAAATAATTAGTGCCATTATTCAAAAATTACAAAAAAACTAGCAATATCTCGAAAATGGTTCAAAATTTATATGACATAAATTGTGTATTTTAACGCGATCTACATTTTTTGTGTAGTAAAATTGTGTGCATCTCTTATGGTTTACCAGTTATGCAAAAGTCGTTCACAATGAAGAATTCTTTTGGAGACATTTCCAGAAAATTCAAGATATACATTTTATTTGTAATGAAAATATCTTAAACATATGATATTTTAATGAAAATCGTTAGAGCCATTTTTGAGAAAATTAAAATTTTCAAAAAATCTTCCATTTAAAGGGTAATCTGGGGTGGGGGAGTTTCTTGAAAACTTTCGTGTCGCATCTCTGGAAGATACTGAACCACACACACGGACATGTTTCCAAAAATGCTTTTTTTGGATTCAGGGGATCTCAAAACATGTATTTCCGGTGAAATCTGGGTATCGAATTTTTGGGTGGAATACAACACTTCCCCTACTTACTATACGTAGTAGAGAAAATAAAAAGAAGGGGAAAAAAAACGAAAAATTTTCCTTGTAAGGGCAGTCAGTTTGGGGTTATTTCCCTGAAAATCTCCGTATCGCATTTTCGTAAGATGCTGAACGATATTTTCTTAAAATCTAATATTTCCTAAAATCTAATATTTGTCATGAAAGTATCTTAAAATATGATATTTTAATCAAAATCGTTAGAGCCATTTTTGAGAAAATTAAAATTTTCGAAAAATGTTTCATCTAAAGGTTAATCTGGGGTGGGGAATTTTCTTGAAAACCTTCGTGTCGCATCTCTGGATATTATTGGATCCAACGAAAACTATAACCCGCCTTACAACTCTACCCCTTATGTCGAAATCTGCACTGTAGAAACCATATGGTGAAATGGAAGTTGGGAAACA
This sequence comes from Deroplatys truncata, assembly GCA_030765065.1. Classification (NCBI taxonomy): domain Eukaryota; kingdom Metazoa; phylum Arthropoda; class Insecta; order Mantodea; family Mantidae; genus Deroplatys; species Deroplatys truncata. The sequence goes on along the minus strand of CM060981.1, from coordinate 61,960,985 downwards.
TCATACGTAACGTTACAACTTCCAAAACCATGTAATCCTTAATTTCAATTATATAGTATTCGACATTTTAAAACCGATAAACCTATACTGCTTGGTCAACCATGGCATGGAAGATACTGAACCTAAATACCAAGTTTGGTGTTCATTCGACTGTTCGTTTCTGAGTTATGCTGTTCACAGACAGACACACACAGATATACACACGGACATGTTTCCAAAAAATACTTTTTTTGGATTCAGGAGGCCTCAAAACATGTATTTCCGGTGAAATATCGGTGTCGAATTTTTGGGTGGAATATAATACTTCCCCTACTTACTATACGTAGTAGAGAAAGTAAAAAAGGGGGGCTTCTGGTATTTATGGTAAAATTCGTTTATCGATTTTTTGGGTGAAGTGTACACTTTCTCTACCTAGCATAGATAAGCAGTAGAGAAAGTAAAAGTTAAAATGTATGTAAACTTTATAGGTGTCATTTAATAGAAAAATAATTTTAATACAAACAGTTCACGGAATACTCAGTCTCGTGTGACTGTTACACATCACTGGCTAAGGCAACACATTAGATTTCAGATCATGATTTGTCTACACAAGTGAAATGCCACACAAACACAACAGGCATTTACCTGTTACAAGGAATGCACCTAGGCCATCTGCCCCTGTTTAATTTTCTTACTTCCCAAGAAGTGTATCACTTGAAGACTAATAAAAATTCCAACACGACTCTCTTTCATTTTACGTCAGTTTTACCTGCGTATTACTGATAACATCGGCGCATACTTTGTAGCTTTTGTCACTATAGACCAGTGGCGGATACTGCAGGTCTTTTATATGGAGTTACTGAAGATTTGCACTGAAATCTGAGCACTGCAAATATATAATAAAGATTAACGTTAATACACGAGAACTGAGCAAAGTTGGCGCCGCGGTAACGCGTGCGACACGCACTTGGGAGGTCCAGGGTTCGATTTCCGGCTACCGCCTACTTTGACTCATGGGTTCTTTTGGAGCTTTTCTCCGGTCGTCAGGTGAATGCTGGAGGTTTCTTTCAGCCCTCAAATTTCCTTAAATTAAATTAAACTGAGTTTCATTTGTGGACACCCTTTAACTACTATGGTTCTTAGTGTCCCATTCTATATTCGGCGTGAAAGACCGGTAACTTTACTCAAGAGTCCTCTATCAGGCTTGAGGTTCTTTTAAGTGCCGTAAATTTACGACACAGGACCACCACGCTAACGATTTTCACGCCCGAAAAAATCCATCGCCCTCCGCCGGGTTTGAACACACGACCTTGGGAACTAGAGGCTAGCACGATAACCACTACTCCAAGGAGGACGACCGCAAATTTCCTGTCCCTCCATTCATCTTTCATTCATCCTTTAACCGTTAGGTCTGTTTCAGGATTAAAAAAGTCGGCGATGGTGTTTCGGTGCCGCGTGGCTCGGTTGCTGTAGTATACGGACTACCTATTCGCAACGCGGTGTTGGAGGCTATGTGTGGGGCGGTGGTCCCCGGTCTACCTGACGTCGGGGCATTTCAATCTAGAAACTGTGCGGATCCTGTCATTGCTGTGCTGTATTCCTGGTTCCGGGCGCCCGGTTTCTCTTCTCACCTCCTCCCTTCGGGGGGCGCCCCCTTGTGGAGCATAGGTACAATATCCTCTCTGGAGCAGTGCCGACCCCTCTCCGATAATCGCGTAAAAAACAAGCGACCTATGCGAGATCAATTGCGGCTACCACCTCCGAGAAGGCTACAGGTCGAAGACAGACAGGCCATAGAGAGCGCGAAAATACCAAACAATTTCTGGTTCGAAGACACGTCCCACTACGGTAGCTAAACAGAGAGGGCGATGAACGACCGTCTAACCAGGCAGCCCTCTACATTCCTAGGAACAAGCGTCCATGTCATCTGCCTGGCACAGTTTCACACCTGAGACATGAGAACGAAACGGAATGAAAGAAAAATTATGGAAAGGAAATACTGGTAGATGAGATCCAGGCTCAGCATTCACCTATCGACCAGGAAGAACTACGAAAAACCCACGGTCAGTGTAGGGTTCGATGGGAATCTAACCCAGTACCTCCCTAATGGCTGCCGGTTAAACTTTTCACGCATGAATAGCATTGTTTGAATATGAAAATTAATTTTTTCAGCGCTGCCAACTATTGAAAACTGAAGGGCATACTTTTAGCGTTTTAAACTTTAGTATACGCTTAAAGCGTTTATACTAAGCCCTGGTTGTGGTCCTGGAATAATCAAAGGGATGGAACTTAGAAATAATGCAACCAACTTTTATAATTGTTTAAATAAATAATATTAAAATCTTGCTAATCGGGTAAGCCTTTGCAGAAATAGTTTCATTTACACATTTCGTTGTAGATGTAAGGGGGGATACAGAAACCGGTTCCACACTCAAATGTTTAAGGAAGGCTAAATGAAAATTGGAAAAAAGTGTGAGCTTATATTTTTACTTTCTGTATTACGTATAGTAAGTAGGGGAAGTATTGCATTCCACCCAAAAATTTGATATCTAAACTGCACTGGAATTCCATGTTTTGAGGCCCCTTGAGTCCAAAAAATTGCATTTTTAGAAAAATATTCGTATGTATGTGTCTGTGAATAGAATAACTTAACGACGAAACGTCGGATAACTATAAAACTTGGTATTTAATTCACCACCTTCTAAGGATGCAACACAAAGATTTTCAAGAAAATCCCCCACTCAAAACTACCCTTTATACGGAAGACTTTTCGAAAATTTTGAGTTTCTAAAAAATGGCTACAACCATTTTGATTAAAATACCATATATTAAAGATATTTAAATGACAAATAAAATGCATATTTTGAATTTTCCGGGAATAGCCTCTAAAGTCCTCTTCATTCGGAAGGAATTTTGTAGTATAATCTGGTATTGGTAACTAATAAAAGTTAAGCGATAAACAAAAATGTATTACACAAAAATGTAGATCTCTTTTAAACACATAATTTACTTCAAAGAATTTATGTATTTTTCTGGCAAAAGCCATTATCGAGATATCCGTTATTAATGGTTCGAATTGTTCCAACATTCAGTTGTTTCTCGTGATTACATGGCAAAAGTAGGCATTTTAAGGTAGGGTATAGCGTCCCAAATACTTCAATCAAAATTATCACAGGCATTTTGTATATCGGTTTATATTTTTACTTTCTCTACTACGTATAGTAAGTAGGGGAAGTATTGTATTCCACCCAAAATTTGGATACCGAGATTTCACCGGAAATACATGTTTTGAGACCCCCTGAATCCATAAAAAGCATTTTTGGAAACATGTCCGTGTGTGTGTCTGTGTGTCTGTGTGTGTGTCTGTGAACAGCATAACTCAGAAACGAACAGTCGGATAAACACCAAACTTGGTATTTAGGTTCAGTATCTTCCAGAGATGCGACACGAAGGTTTTCAAGAAAATCCCCCCACCCCAGAGTACCCTTTACATGGACGATTTTTCGAAAATTTTAATTTTCTCAAAAATGGCTCTAACGATTTTGATTAAAATATCATACGTTTAAGATATTTTTACGACAAATAAAATGTATATCTTGAATTTTCTGGGAATGTCTCCAAAAGTATTCTTTATTGTGAACGACTTTTGCATAACTGGTAAACCATAAGAGATAGACAAAATTTTACTACACAGAAAATGTAGATCGCGTTAAAATACACAATATGTCATATACATTTTTTGTGTTGAGTGAACCATTTTCGAGATATTGCTTGTTATTCCCTTAAATTTTTCAATACTTATTTTCTCAAATTATTCATTTTTTTATCTTGGATATGCAAAGAGTATTAATCTGTGGGAAAGGGAATGGTGCTGCGCCTAGCAACCAGCTATTAAGGGATATGTATGTGCTTAAAGGCTACTGTTTTTCTATATTGCCCTTGTAAATATATTTTCCCCTACATCTACAAGAAAATTAGCAATAAGAGTTTGCAAATATTTATCTCGATTAAGATGAAGTAGATGGAGAATAAGCGTTTGTATAAATACTTTGTACAAGAGTAGAGAAAGTCATGTGAGTGTAACACATCAGATTTTTTATATAGGTTTTAAAATCTTATCACTTTTCTTCATTCTGCTTGTTGGACCACAAATCTTTCTGTTTCCCAATCCATCATTGCCACTCTTAATTCCTTCAATCCACGTGATATGCGTTCTTCCTTTTCTCCTCCTTCCCGGTGGTGTCCGCTCCATTATTCTTTTAGCTAACCCTTCATCTTCCAATCTTTTAGCATGGCCATACTATTCTAATTGCTTTTGTTGAATAAAATCTAAACTTTAATTATAAATATTCAAAGGCATTTAAAAGAAAATAAAAAAAGCTGAAGATGTTTCCATGTAGGGAGTATTTTATTGGTTTTTATTAAACACTTAAGTTTGGTATTTTTTCCCTACTACGTATACTAAGTAGGGGAAGTAATGCATTCCACCCAAAAATTCGATATCGAGATTTCACAGGAAATAGTGTTTTGAGGTATGTCTGTGTTCGGTGTGTCTGTGAACAGCATAACTCAAAAACGAAAAGTTGGATAAATACTCAACTTGGTATTTTAAGTTCAGTATCTGTCAATGATGCGACACGTAGATTTTCAAGAAAATGCCCCCCTTCACATGGAACATTTATAGAAAATTTTGATTTTCTCAAAAATGCTGTAACGTTTGGATTAAAATATCATATGTTTAAAATATATTTTCATGGCAAATTAAATGTATATCTTGAATTTTCTGGGACCATCCCCAAAAGTTGTCTTCATTCTGAATGAATTTTGCATAACTGGTAAACCGTAAGAGATTTTACTACAAAAAAGTGTAGATCTCATTAAAACACACAATTTATATCATACACAGTTTTTTTGTTTTTTGTTTTTTTTTGTGGAATGAACAATTTTCGAGATATTGCTTGTTATTTATTTGAATTTTCAAATACTTATGTTTTTCTCAAATGGAATTCGTTATTCAGTTTTTCTATGTCTCCTGTTCATGCAAAGAGAATGGAATGCTCCACATAGCAACCAGCTCTTAAAATAATTGACTACCGCTTAAAACCTGAGTGTAACATCAGATTTGTTTGTGTTATGATGGATTAAGGGGCCTCAAAACGTGTTTCCGGTGAAATCACAGTACCAAATTTTAGGGTAGAATGCAATAATTCCTATATCTACTATGTCGCGCTAGTGAAGGTAATAAAGAAAAAATATTCCATTAAAGGCTGTTAGAAATGGGGGATGTTCTTGTAACATCTAGGTATATTTATCGTAAACTCTAGATTTATATCCTCTGATATACCGCTCAAGTAAAGGTAGTTATCACTAGATGTCATGCCTGTCTAACATAAGCTCTACGTTACAGTACTAAAATCTTTATATCACTTCCTGCACCTGGTAATGTGGTTATAAAATCTGGTTATAACAGGTGTATATTCTTCCTGTTTACTGTTTCACACAGTCTGATGTTACGATTAGGAGATTAGAACCGTGATTCCGGCGTTATTATAAACATGAACTGACAGAAAAATAACATTACATGCTTTGGGATAATGAAAACATGTTTGTACAGCATCAAGAGGTCCTTTCAACTGATCTGCTAGATATCATAGTAGGATTATGGCAAAAGCGAATGCATGACGCAAAAGAGTGGGGGTGAGAATGGAAAACAGATGCATAATTTGCAAACCCTGGGAGTTGAAAATAATGTAACACTGAAGAAGTATGCGTTGTTATTTTGATCGTATTTGTAAGTAGATTCACTAAATCTCTACATGTATGCATGTGGACAAAGAGAGCCAAAAGCTACGAACCGACTGCGCGGTGTATTTACTGTCCGCATCCTCGGTGCTCGCTGCCGTCTGCCGCTATCATAGAAAGCCGCAGATGAAACCATACAACATTTTTAAAACTACTTTTAAAGGCTTTACTTACCAACTTTATGAAAAGAGATACAGAAACTGGCCATAGTCGCTGTCCATACATTTTGACACCTCTTTAGGAAACTATCCATCACTTGTCGTAATTCACAATGAGCGCCTATTTTTTTCGAGCCAAAAGTTGACGCCCGTACATATGTAAATACAATTTCTCCCCCTTTGTTAGAGAATTAACCTTCTAATTCAGATTCATAGATACTAAAACACTAAAAAGTACACTTAAAAAAACCTATGTACTACAAGGGTAACCCAAGAAGAAGCGACCATTTGTACATTCCCGTTGTGCAAATTGGGCTTCTAACCAAAGTCGAATGGTCTCCTCGGCATATTTTCTAAGAGCTTTGAGAGTTTCAGACGAAACAAGTGTTATTGTGTATTCTGTGGATGTTCAAAATGAACTATGTGATACAAAGTCCCGCCGGCCCTGAGGTGAAATATATATGCTCTGAGGTTGAAGCCTGTAGGAATTTGTCGTCAAATATCCGAATACAACTTTCAGTACTTCTTCTGCTTATTGTACGTACGTAGTGGGTTAAAAATCGGATGTGATACATTCACATGACTTTCTCTACTCTCTATTGCTTATTAGTAGGTATACAAATTATTCTTACTAAAGCTCATTTATCTATCTACTATATTTTCATTCAAATAAACCCTTGCAGATACAGCTGCATCACACATTTCGTTATAAATATCGCCATAGCGATAGTCAAATGTTTTAGAACTTACGCTATATGCTAGCCTTAAAATTTTATACCCTTTCCATGACATCGCGACATAAAATTGAAAATCGACAGGACTTTAAAAGAATGGTTAAGTCTTGAACAATTTGAAGATTAATAACGGATATCTCGAAAATATTTGATTCTACAAAAAAAAGTTATTTGAAATAAATTCAGGGTTTTAACAAATCTACGTTTCGCCTATCGCTTAACGTTTACCACTTATTTAATATTACATAAAATTCCTTACGAATGAAGTGGACTTCATATGTTATGCCCAAAAAATTCAAGATATACATTTTATTTATAATGTAAATATATTTGGTATATAGTAATTTAATCGATAGATATCGTTTGAAGCATTTTTTAGAAAATAAAAACATTATAAAAGGGTAGTTTGAGGTTGGGGGATTTTGTTGAAAATCTTTGTGTCCCATTTTTGGAAGATATTGAACCTAAATACCGAGCTTGATGTTTAGCCGACTTTTCGTTTTTGAGTTAATGGTTTTCACAGACACACAGACTTATACAAAGAAGACAGACACACAAACACACACACGGACATGTTTCCAAAAATGCTTTATTTGGTTTCAGGGAGCCTCAAAACATGTATTTCCAGCGAAATCTCGATATCTAATTACTTTCTCTACTACGTATAGTAAGTAGGGGAAGTATTGTATTCCACCCAAAAACTTGATACCGAGATTACACCAGAAATATATGTTTTGGGACCCTCTGAATAAAAAAAAAAAACATTTCTAAAAACAGGTCCGTGTGTGTGTCTGTGTGTGTGTGTCTGTGTGTGCGTGTGTGTGTGTGTGTGTGTGTGTGTGTGCGCGCGCGCGTCTGTCTGTGAACAGCATAACTCAGAAACGAATAGTCGGATAAACACCAAACTTGGTATTTAGGTTCAGTATCTTCCAGAAATGCGACACGAAGGTGTTCAAGAAAATCCCCCCACTCCAGATTACTCTTTACATACAACATTTTTCGAAAAGTTTAATTTTCTTAAAAATGGCTCTAACAATTTTGATTAAAATATAATATGTTTAAGATATTTCATCACAAATGAAATGTATATCTCGAATTTTCTGGGAATGTCTCCAAAAGTATTCTTCATTGTGAACGGCTTTTGCATAACTGGTAAACCATAAGAGATAGACAAACCTTTACTACACAAAACTGTAGATCGCGTTAAAATACACAATTTATGTCATATACATTTTTTTTTTGTTGGGCGAACCATTTTCGAGATATTGCTTGTTATTCCCTTAAATTTTCCAATACTTCTACTTTTTCTCAAATTCGTTATTCATTTTTTTTTGTCCTAGTAATGCAAAGAGAATGGAATACTCCACATAGCAACTAGCGCTTAAAATATTTGAGTATCGCTTAAAGCCTACCAATTCCCCTTGCATCTACAAGAAAATTAGCAATAAGATTAACATGAAGCATATGGAGAATAAGCGTTTGTAAAAATAGTTTGTACAAGAGTAGAGAAAGTCATGTGAGTGTAACATATCAGAATTTTTTTTGAGTGTGAAGCATTACTTCCTCTACCTACTATACGTAGTAGAGAAAGTAAGAATTCCAATAAATCTTCTCCAAACTCTACTGTAGCAATTTTTACTCCATGTGAGTGGTATTTCGTGAGTTGTTTCATGCGTAAAGACTCTATTATGTGCTCTAGAAAAGGGAATAGATCTAAAATTCGATATCAAACACTTTGAGAATTATAATCTCAAGCGTTTAGTACATAAGCAGTAATGCATTTGTAACATGTTGGGTATAACATATGCAATTTCGACGCGAATGTAAGTGCCAGGTAGGACGTTTAACCCCCCCCCCCCGCTACATCCACCCCAAGTTGGGGCAAACGTCGCCGATGCCAAAGGAACATTGGAAGCGTCTTAAAGCAGCCGTCGCGCCTGGCTGCACAAGAGTTCAAGCCCGGGATTTGTCGACACACAATCGATATGATGTCGCACGAGGTTCTACCACTTTATAGCACTTGCTTCGCAGTCACGTGGTCCTTTTATGGTGCACCGCCATCTGTTTTACTGTGTCACGCTGTCCTCGTCACCTCAGGACTCCGCCGCATTTATCTTCACTCAGGTTCTCAAGTATACTGGCGTAGCTACTTGCTGATGGAGTTGGTGACGTCACACATTAATAATTGCAAATCACCTCAAAAAATCCATATGCAGACTTCAACGGAAATAAATGTTAAGAGATCCCCTTAATTGATAGAGGGCGTTTTTAGGAAAGAGACCGTGTATGTGTGTGTAAATAGCACGAGTCAAAACTCGGCGATAAATCCCGATACCCTAAACTAACATTTTCCTAGAAAATGTTTCGTTTTTACTTTCTCTACTACGTATAGTAAGTAGGGGAAATATTGCATTCCACCCTAAAATTCAATACCGAGATTTCACCGGAAATACATGTTTTGAGGCCTCCTGAATTCAAAAAAAAGTACTTTTGGAAACATGTCGGTGTGTGTGTCTGTGTCTGTCTGCCTGTGAACAGCATAACTCAGAAACGAACAGTCGGATAAACACCAAACATGATATTTAGGTTCAGTCTCTTCCAGAGATGCGACACGAAGGTTTTCCAGAAAATCCCCCCACCCCAGATTACCCTTCACATAGAACATTTTTCGAACATTATAATTTTCGCAAAAATAGCTCTAACGAATTTGATTAAAATATCGTATGTTTAAGACATTTTCATGACAAATGAAATGTATATCTCGAATTTTCTGGGAATTTCTCCAAAAGTATTCTTCATTATGAACGATTTTTGCGTAACTGGTGAACCATAAGCAATATACAAAATTTTAATACCCAAAAAATATGGATCGCGTTAAAATACACAACTTATGTCATATACATTTTTTTTTAAATGAACCATTTTCGGGATATTGCTTGTTATTCCCTTAAATTTTCCAATACTTCTACTTTTTCTCAAATTCGTTATACAGTTTTTGTCCTGGTAACACAAAGAAAATGGAATACTCCACATAGCAACCAGCTCTTATAATATTTAACTATAGCTTAAAGCCTACCAATTCCCCTTGCAACTACAAGAAAATTAGCAATAAGATTAACATTTCGATATCTCGATTAACATGAAGCATATGGAGAATAAGCGTTTGTAAGAATAGGTTGTACAAGAGCAGAGAAAGTCATATGAGTGTAACGCATCAGATTTTTTACTTTCTCTACTACGTATAGTAAGTAGGGGAACTATTGTATTCCAGCCAAAAATTCGATACCGAGATTTCACCGGAAATATATGTTTTGAGACACACTGAATCCAAAAAAAGCATTTTTGGAAACATGTCCGTGTGTGTGGTTCAGTATCTTCCTGAGATGCGACACGAAAGTTTTCAAGAAAATCCCCCACCCCAAATTACCCTTAAATGGAACATTTTTCGAAAATTTTAATTTTCTCAAAAATAGCTCTAACGATTTTGATTAAAATATCACATGTTTAAGATATTTTCATGGCAAATAAAATGTATATCTTGAATTTTCTGGGAATGTCTCCAAAACTATTCTTCATTGTGAACGACTTTTACATAACTGCTAAACCATAACAGATAGACAAACTTTTACGACACAAAAAATGTAGATCGCGTTAACTTACACAATTTAGGTCATGTACATTTTTTTGGTTGAGTGAATCATTTTCGAGATATTGCTTGTTATTTCCTTAAATTTTCCATACTTATTTTCTCAAATGGGAATTCGTTATTCATTTTTTTTTGTCTTGGATATGCAAAGAGTATTAATCTGTGGCAAAGAGAATGGTGCTGCACATAGCAACCAGCTATTAGAGATATGTCTGTGCTTATATTGCCCTTGCAAATACAAAACAAGGGGAAGATAGTACGCCTTAAGCAATAGTCGAATATTTTTAGAACTGGTCGCTGTGTGTAAAATGTAATTCTCTTTGCATGTCAAAAGATCGTTTCTGCAAATGTTTATCTCGATTAATATGAAATACATGGAGAATAAGAGTTTGTAAAAAAAGTTTGTACAAGAGTAGAAAAAGTCATGTGAGTGTAAGACATCAGGTTTTTTATTTATTTTCTCAAAACTGCTCTAACGATTTTGATTGAAATGCCATATATTTAAGCTATTTGGTAACAAAAACAAAAACACAAAAAGAATAGCTTGTGGACAGAATTTTAGTCAAATACGTTTTTTGTGGCATTACCATTTCCGAGATATTCTTTGTTATTTGTTTCGACTGCCAAATATCTACTTTATGGTTTCTTTCAACGCTAGAATTGTCATTCCTTTTTACTTTCTGTACTAAGTATAGTAAGTATGGTGAATTGTAATCCATGCCGAGATTTCACCGGAAATGCATATTTTGAGGACCCTGAATCCAAAAAGGCATTTTTAGAAATAGTGTGAACAGCATAATTCAAAAAGGAAACATTGCATGCACACCAAACTTGGTATTTAAGTTCAGTACCTTCCTTAGATGCGACATGAAGATTTTCAAGGTAATCCACTCACGTCAAACTACCCTATACATGGAAGATTTTTCGAAAATGTTCATTTTTTAAAAAATGGCTCTAACAAATTTGACTAAAATACTATATATTAAGGCTATTTATGTGGCAAATAAAACGTGTATCTTGTATTTTCTGGGAAGTCCACTTCATTTGGCAGAAATGTTGTATAATCTTGCAGAACTGGCAAATGTTAAGCGACAGACGAAAAGGTACAGCACACAAAAATGTAGGTCTCTTTAAAACACACATTTTATTTCAAATAACTTTTTTTGTGGCATCAGCCATTTCCGAGATATTCATTATTAATAGTTTACTTTTTCAAGTCTTTTCAACACTCAGTTGTTTCCCGCGGTTGCGCGTAAGTCCATGACATTTTAAGGCCAGCATATAGCGTCCAGTTCTAAAACATTTGACTATCGCTTTTCCCTTCGTATCTATAACGAAATGTGTAGCGCAACTATTTCCGGAGAGTTTTATCTCGATTAAAATGAAACAGATAGGAAAAGAAACGTTCGGAAAAATAATTTGTTTTCCCACTAATAAACGATAGAGGATAGAGAAAGTCATGTGAGTGTAACACATTAGATTTTCTTGTTTATTATCGCTTCAACTATTAAGTCATATCGCGACTGCTTTAAAGATTTAAATTGAATTTTATTTATGGACGCTCTTTAACTACTATGGTCCTTAGCGCCCCATTCCATATTGGGCGGAAAGACGGTAATTTTGCTCAGAGGCCTCTTTATCAGGCTTGAGGTTTTTTTACGTGCCGTAAATCTACAACACGGGACCACCGGCTTTACTTCCGTGCTAAGGATTTTGACCCCCGAAAAAATCTATCGCTCACCGCCGGGTTTGAACCCGCGACCTTGGGAACTAGAGGCTAACATAATTACAATGAGAAATACAATATTTTGAAACAATGATGATAGATATAGTTAGAGCTGGTTCAACTGAGGACACCTCGCGGAACACGACGTACAGATATATTGTGGCTATCACCACACAGGAGGCCACAGTCCATAGACACGCGCGGAAGTCTTACATTTCCAAGCTTACAGATCCGTCCCACTGCCTGAACCGCCAAGAGAGGTTGATGAACGAACCACCAGTCGAGCAGCGCATTGGTGTCTACGGGAAATACTCTTTCCATTAAGCATAGACCGCCAGATACCAAGAAACTACACGAGAGCAAAAATAATACAAACCGCCTCCACGGTGTTTTTGCTGTCCGCGTCCTTGGCGCGTCTGCCGCTATCATAGAAGGGCGCGGATGAAACCATACAACATTTTTAAAACTACTTTTAAAGGCTTTACTTACCAACTTTATGAAAGGAGATGCTGAAACTGGCCACCGTCGTTGTCCATACATTTTGGCACCTCTTTAGGAAACTATCCATCACTCGCGTAGTTCACGTTGAGAAATGCTGGCAATTTCCTGCGGATATTTCGTTTTAATTTTTCCAGGGTGTGTGGGTTTGTCTTGTACACTTTGTTTTAAATTACCACAGAGATAGAAATCGCAAGGGGTTAGGTCGGGGGACCGAGATGGCCACAAATCTCTACTAATAATTCTGTCCTCAAACACACTTTCAATTGTTCTCATCGAAATATTGGTATGAGCTGTTGCAGATTCTTGTTGAAAAAAGACAAAATCACGCTCCCTGTCTGTTAATTCTCAAAAAGCAGGAGGCAAAATTGTATTCATGTATGTATGGTAATCAACTCTTGACTCGAAAAACTGACTCCTTTCATAAAGTTGGTAAGTAAAGCCTTTAAAAGTTGTTTAAAAATGTTGTATGGTTTCATCCGCGCCTTTCTGTGATAGCGGCAGACGGCAACGAGCACCGTGGACGCGGACAGAAAAAAACACCGTGCAGTGGTTCGTAGTTTTTTGGCTCATCCTGTAGAAGCACACCTGAAAGATGAGGAGGAAAGGAATGGAGGAGAAATGAGGGAAAGGAAATCGTGGAAGACAAGAAACTACCCCAGCAATCGCTTATGGACCCCTGGAAAACCACGAAGAACTCAAGGCCAGGGTGGGGGGGTCAACGGGAATCGAACCCGGATCTTCTGATTGCGAGCCTCACACGTTATCACGGAACCATATCGCTCAGTTTATTAATCATTGAGTTTCTGCTGTAATACTTTGTTAAATTAACTGCATATATACACAGAGAACGTGTTACCATATAACAAAACGATACTTATGTATAAAACATAAGATAAAATGCCTTAAATTCAGGTACAATTAACATAAACACAGATTTAATCTATTATGTTAATTTATTCTGTTGCAACACCAAAAGCAAAGCAAATAAAAGTCGAAAATCCCGTTAGTAAAATGAAGTAAATTCGCATCAGACACTGAAAGATTGAAACAGAAGTGAGTCTGGAGGACAGGTGTGGAATTGAGCTGTTAGAACATGGTGGGTGTGTGTAGGCATATACACGCGACAGAGACGTAATAATTGTGTATGTGTGTGTTGTATATGTGGGCCGCAGAATGGCTGTAAAACCATTCCAGAACGTGTTACAGTTGCATCACACAATCTAACCCACGTCAACTTTCGCTTAGTTTTCCACCTCAGGAGGTTCAACTCGAGTGTTACATTCGTCTGTGTTGAACACAGGAAAAATGTTCTTTTATCAAACTCTTGTAGATGATCCAGAGGTGGTTGTACATATACTTTTAATTCGGAGGTTTTTACTTTAAATTTCATTGAAAATACACATTTTTACTTTCTCATCTACATATACAGGGAGAGCCAAAAGACTACGCGGTGTTTTTCCTGTCCGCGTCCTCGGCGCTCGTTGTCGTCTGCCGCTATCATAGAAAGGCGAGGATGAAACCATACAAAATTTCTAAAACTCATTTTAAAGTTTGGTGTGTAACAGAATTTTCGTTTTTGAGCAGCTACACTCATACAATCGCGCGTGAACCTTTTTCCATTTTTTTATTCAGGGAGCTTCAAAACAAGTATTACCAGTGAAATATCGGTAATGAAATTCTGCGTAGTATACAATATTTCTTCTCCCTATATCAGGTGGCCCAACCTCGCCGTATTTCAGGTGTGTAGATATCCCTTCGTGCGTTAAAAGAGTTGCAGAATTCAACGGGGCTATTCCAAGTAAACACAAGTCAGTGGAAAACTGACAGGATTCGTTTTTTTTTAAGTTCCATTTATACCTTGCCCTGACAAAGGTCTTATCGGCGGTCTTTCCTTTAGTTTATTGCCTACAGAGAATGGTGTTAACTCGTATTCGCTTGTCTTTGGGTTACTAGTAAACTTTGGGATTTAATCACTAGATCATACAAGCATTAACGCCCTCATTCATACTTCCATACTCTGGGGAGGATAGGGAATAATTTTAACTAGAGAAAAATTCCAACTTCTACCGGGAATTCGAACCCGGGACCCTTTGCACAGCAGGCAGGTGCTCTATCAGCTGAGCTACGGGCCAACCGAGCTTGTTCTACACCTCTTGCTTGTCAGCAAGTAGGAGGAGTGGATTGCACTCATTGAGCGGCACTTCCTACGTTTGCAACAGAGTGCACAGTCTGTGATGATAAACAAAAACAGACCCCTGCATTAGAGTGTATTGTCCGTGATGATAAACAAACATAGATCGCAATGGTCTTAGAATATTTTCCTCTTCAATTACACAGGTTTTAATTTCCAGAGAATAAATCACTTTTTAGACTGGCATATAATTAAAACGTCTTTATCTGACATATCTGTATTCGCCCATAGCCTTTTTTACTTTCTCTGCAACGTATAGTAAGTAGGGGAAGTATTGTATTCCACCCAAAAATTCGATACAGAGATTTCACCGGAAATATATGTTTTGAGACCCCCTGAAACCAAAGAAAAAAAGCATTTTTGGAAACATGTCCGTGTGTGTGTGTCTCTGTCTGTGAACAGCAACTCAGAAATGAACAGTCGGATAAACACCAAACTTGGTATTTAGGTTCAGTATCTTCCAGAGATACGACACGATGGTTTTCAAGAAAATCTCCCCACCCCAGATTATCCTTTACATGGAACATTTTTCGAAAATTTTAATTTTCTCAAAAACGGCTGTAACGATTTTGATTAAAATATCATATGTTTAAGATATTTTTATGGAAAATGAAATGTATATCTCGAATTTTCTGGGGATGTCTTCTAAAGTATTCTTCATTGCGAACTACTTTTGTATAACTGGTAAACCATAAGAGATAGACAAAATTTTACTACACAAAAAATGTAGATCGCGTCAAAATACACAATTTATGTCATTTACACTTTTTTTGTTGAGTGAACCATTTTCGAGATATTGCTTGTTATTCCCTTATATTTTCCAATACTTATACTTTTTCTCAAATCGGAATTCGTTATTCTTTTTATTTTTTTTGTCCTGGTAATGCAAAGAGAATGGAATGCTCCACATAGCAACCAGCTCTTAAAATATTTGACTATCGCTTAAAGCCTACCATATTCCCCTTGCATCTATAAGAAAATTAGCAATAAGATTAACATCTCGATATCTCGATTAACATAAAGCATATGGAGAATAAGCGTTTGTAAAAGCAGTTTGTACAAGAGTAGAGAAAGTCATGTGAGTGTAACACATCAGATTTTTAAGTAGGTTCGAGTACTAAATATGCGGTAAATTATCGGGTTTTGTTCTAATGAAGTAAATTTCAAACAAACATAATATCGATATACGAAGCGTATCTTGGCGTGACAATGACATCACGCCGTGACATGCAAGAGGAGTGGAGCTTTCTGCAATGGAGGTTACTATCATAGAAACGAGGGAAAGAATTAGCAAAAAGAGTGGCATGTAGTAATTAGCTGAATTTATGTGTTGTTCACAACGTAGAAACAAGCTATTGTCCATGAAAAAAGAGGGACAGACGGCCATAAAACACGTAAATAATTACTACAAAACAAGGCAAGGAACTACGAGTAAGAAAAACGCATGAGACATGGTTTTTGAATGACGTGTTTACCTTTAAAACACAACCATTTTAATAAAAGTTATGAGTGGAAAACAAAGGAGAAATGTGACAGATTGTATGCGTCCAGCCTTATATAAGTTGTCTCTGGGTTAGTGTTTAATGTCTGTTCTCGTAATAGAGGTGGAGGTTACATCCAAAAATATAATATGTAGATGGTATCACAAATGCCGTTTTGGGGCCCACAGAATAAAAAAAAATATGATGTGTTACACTCACATGACTTTCTCTACTCTTGTAGAAACTTGTTTACAAACGCTCATTCTCCATATGCTTCATGTTAATCAAGATGTTAATCTTATTGCTAGTTTTCTTATAGGTGCAAGGGGAATATGGTAGGCTTTAAGCGATAGTATGTATGTATGCCAATGTATGTTGTGGGCCTCACAAAATAGCAAAGGAACAGCGAATTCACAGATTCGTTGATGTCCTCTCTAACACTGATCACAGAGTAGTAATACTGTCAAATAATTACGACAGCTATGCCACCTTGTCTATGCATGCGGAAATGTAAAGGACAGGGATGGAACCTCGAAGTACACTACGCGATCAAAAGTATCCGGACACCTAGCTGAAAATGATGTACAAGTTCGTGGCGCCCTCATCGGTAATGCTGAAAATCAATATGGTGTTGGCCCACCCTTAGCCTTGATGACAGCGTTCACTCTTGCAGGCATACTTTCAATCAGGTGCTGGAAGGTTTCTTGGGGAATGGTAGCCCATTCTTCACGGAGTGCGGAACTGAGTAGAGGTATCGATGTAGGTCGATGAGTCCTGGCACGAAGTCGGCATTCCAAAACATCAAAGGTGTTCTATAGGATTCATGTCAGGACTCTGTACAGGCCAGTCCATTACAGGGATGTTATTGTCGTGTAACCACTCCGCCACAGCCCGTGCAATATAAAGAGGTGCTCTATCGTGTTGAAAGATGCAATCGCCATTCCCGAATTGCTCTTCAACAGTGGAAAGCAAGAAGGTGCTTAAAATATCAATGTAGGTGTGCGCTGTGATCGTGCCACGCAAAAAAACAAGGGGTGCAAGCACCCTCCAGGAAAAAAACGACCACACCATAACACCACCACCTCCGAATTTCACTATTGGCACTACACACGCTGGCAGATGACGTTAATCGGGCGTTCACCATACACACACCCTGCCATCGGATCGCCACCGTGATTCGTCACTCCACACAACGTTTTGCCACTGTTCAATCGTGTAATGTTGACGCTCCTTACACCAAACGAGGCGTCGTTTGGCATTTTCCTGCGTGATGTGTGGCTTATGAGCAGCCCCTCGACCATGGAATCCAAGGTTTCGTATCTCACGCATAACTGTAATAGTACTTGGAGTGGATTCTGATGCAGTTTGGAATTCCTGTGTGATGGTCTGGATAGATGTCTGCCTATTACTCTTTACGACCCTCTTCAAATGTCGGCGATCTCCGTCAGTCAACAGACGAGGTCGGCTTTGGTGCTGTACATGTCTCTTCATGTTTCCACTTCACTATCACATCAGAAACAGTGGACCTAGGGATGTCTAGGAGTGTGGAAATCTGGCGTACAGGCTTCTGACACAAGAGACACCCAATCACCTGGCCACGTTCGAAGTCCATGAGTTCCACGGAGCGTCCCATTCTGCTGTTTCACGATGTCTAATGACTACTGAGGTCGCGGATGAGTCCCAGGCAGTAGGTGGCAGCATAATGCACCTAAGATGAAAAACGTATGTTTGTGGGATGTCCGGATACTTCTGATCACATAGTATATGTCTAATGCTCTGAAATATACCTGCGATACTTTTTCGATACTTTTAAATTTTTAAGTTTGGCATTATTGAAAGTTGTTGCGTTTAACTTTTTGCCAAATTAGGAATGAAAGGAGTCCAGACTTCTCGTTATTGCTGCGCATGTGTTCCCAAAGGGTTGCTGGAATATAGTTTTTGATAGACATTTACTGTGGGTGAATCAATGCTACATTCCATAGACCGTTGCGTCTAAATGAAAACATGCAAAATAATGGGGGAAGGAGAATGAGGTTAAACTGAACGACAACTACGATATTTACGTAATGAGAGCTTTCATCAACAATAAGAAACTCGGCATTAAGAAAACGATAAATTAGCATGAAAATAAAAGGTTAAGGTTGTAACGTAACCCCTCGGCAGTTCGGCAATACTTTGAGGGAGATACAGTACACTGCCAATCAAGTGCCTAGAATTATGCTCGAAAAACAGAGGTGGGGGTATATTTTGTCATTACCAACAAAAACAGCTCGTTCCATTATGGGCCACATTGTATGCACACCATTATAAGTCTAGAGAAAACAACAACAATTTTAATATGTAATTAATTGCATATAGATTAATATAATGTAAGGCTTTAACCTAAAAAAGTCGCAACAAGCTTTATGTAGTAGGTACATATATGATGCGGTGCACCGCTTTTCTGCGAGAGCGCTCCGTGTGAGCGAGCCCTAACACAGTCAGATATTTTTGCAACCTGTGGGAGAGAACACAAGCCCGCATTAGGTTCCTGATTTAGGATTCAATTTGTGGCAGGCAGGGCGGCGGTAAAGCGATTAGTGGGCCCCCCATCAGACACATGGGCTGGTGATTACCTCCGACCGCAAGTACCTACGTAGCACTACAGATGGGGCATAGGTTCGAGAAAGAAACATCCCTGTTGCCGTGAGCTTGGCCCAAGGCGCAACTCTTGTTCATCAATTTCAACACTACAGCGGTTTTGTGAAAAATTGACGCAGGATAAAGCTTATTATGTGTAACAGTCACACCAATTATCTAAGAACTTGTACTTTTAGTATAACCTCTTATATTTCACCTACTTTTTGATAATCCCAACAAACATCTAAAGAAAAATCTGATGTGTTACACTCACACGACTTTCTCTACTCTTGTACAAACTATTTTTACAAACGCTCCTTCATGTTAATCGAGATATCGAGGAATTGGTAGGCTTTAAGCGATAGTCAAATATTTTAAGAGCTGGTTGCTATGTCGAGTATTTCATTCTCTTTGTATTACCAGGACAAAAAAAATGAATAACGAATTCCCATTTGAGAAAAAGTATGAGTATTGAAAAATTCGAGGGGCTAACAAGCAATATCTCGAAAATGGTTCACTCAAAAAAAAAAATGTGTATGGCATGGATTGTGTATTTTAACGCGATCTACATTTTTGTGTAGTAAAATTTTGTCTATCTCTTATGGTTTACCAGTTATGCAAAAATCGTTCACAATGAAGAATACTTTTGGAGACATTCCCAGAAAATTCTAGATATACCTACATTTCATTTGTCATGAAAATATCTTAAACTTATGATATTTTAATCAAAAGTCGTTAGAGCCATTTTCGAAAAAATTAAAATTTTCGAAAAATGTACCAGGTAAAGGGTAACCTGGGGTGGGGGATTTTCTTGGAAACCTTTGTCTAGCATCTCTTGAAGATACTGAACCTAAATACCAAGTTTGGTGTTTATCCGACTGTTCGTTTCTAAGTTTTGCTGTTCACAGACACACACACATGGACATGTTTCCAAAAAATGCTTTTTTTGGATTCAGGGGATCTCAAAACACATATTTCCGGAGAAATCTCGGTATGGATTTTTCGGGTGGAATACAATACTTCCCCTACTTACTATACGTAGTAGAGAAAGTATAAAAAATAGAGTATAATGTTTTGTACTCACATGACTATGCTTATTTTATTAGTTTCTACAAGCTATTTTACGAAAGCTTATTCTTCTATCTACTTCATGTTAATTGAGGTGAACTTTCACAGAAATAAATTCATTACACATTTCGTTGTAGATAATCCAATCCTTAGTCTGGATTCTTTCACGACATTCTTTCCATGACACAGTGAAAAACAAGTGAATAGCGACAACAGTTTAAAAAATAACAATGCTGTCTGAAAAATTCAAACCAATAATAACGTATTTATTGGAAGAAGCTGATGCCACAGAAAAACCATTTAAGGCAAATTCTGTGTTTTAAAAAATTGAATCCTTATACAGTAGGTTCCTGACTATCTTTATGCTATACCGGTTATACAAATTTCCCCCAAATTAAGACTTTACTATTCTCAAAAAATTTAAGCTATACAGTTTGTCATGTAAATATCTTAACCATTTGGTATTTTAATGATTTATTGAAAATATTGAACATAACGAAAGATCTTACATGCAGAGTGTAGTTTGGGGTAAGGGGAGTAAACCTGAATATTAAGTTTAGTATTTATCTGACATTTCCTTTTTGGGTTATTCTTTTATCAGATACACACATACACAGTACACGGATCTTTTTCTAAAAATCATTTTTTTTATTCAGTGGCCACAAAACATGTAAACTTGATATTGGGTGGGATGCAATACCTTTGCTATCTATTAAGTACGTGTTAGAGAAAAAAGTATAGAATTTGAAAATTCAAACAAACAACAAAGTATAATGCGGAAATGGTTAATATCACAAAAAAATGTATTGGCATAAATTGTGGGCTCTAACGAGATATACATTTTTTTGTGAAGTAAAAGTTTGTCATAAGGTTTACAGACTACGTATACAACATTCAAAATATACATTTTACTTGTGATGCAAATATCTTAAACAAAGTAGCTTGAGCCATATTGTAGGAAATAACAAACAACGAAACCTTGTGTATGTAAAGGGTAAGTTTGGGATGGAGTGAGTTTCTTGACTATCTATGTGTCGCAATTTTGGAAGATATTGATCCAGAATGCCAAGTTTGGTGTTTAGTCAGCTGACTGTTTGTTTTTACTTTCTCTACTATGCATAGTAAGTAGGGGAAGTTTTGTATTCCACCCAAAAATTCGATACCGAGATTTCACCGGAAATACATGTTTTGAGACCCTCTAAATCCAAAAAAAAGCATTTTTGGAAACATGTCCGTGTGAGTGTCTGTCTGTGAACAGCATAATTTAGAAATGAACAGTCCGATAAACACCAAACTTGGTATTTAGGTTCAGTATCTTCCAGAGATGCGACACGAAGGTTTTCAAGAAAATCCCCTACCCCAGATTACCGTTTACATGGAACATTTTTAAAAATGTTCAATTTTCTCAAAAATGACTCTAACGGTTTTGTTTAAAATATCACATGTTTAAGATATTTTCATGACAAATAAAATGTATATCTTGAATTTTCTGGGAATGTCTCCAAAAGTATTCTTCATTGTGAACGACTTTTGCATAACTGGTAAACCATAAGAGAGGGACAAAATTTTACTACTCAAAAGATGTAGATCGCGTTAAAATACACAATTTATGTCATATACTTTTGTTTTGTTGAGTGAACCATTTTCGATATATTGCTTGTTACTCCCTTAAATTTTTCAACACTTATTTTCTCAAATGGGAATTCGTTATTCATTTTTTTTTGTCCTGGTAATGCAAAGAGAATGGAATACTGCACATAGCAACCAGCTCTTAAAAGATTTGACTATCGCTTAAATACTACCATATTCCCCTTGCATCTGCAAGAAAATTAGCAATAAGATGCAATGAGATTTACATTTTTTGTGTAGTGCAATTTTGTGTGTCTTACGGTTTACCATTATGCAATAGTCATTTAGAATGAAGAGGACTTTTGGAAACATTTCCAGAAAATTCAAGATATTCATTTCGTTTGCCATGAAAATATCTTAAACATATAATACTTTAAAATAAATCGTTTTATCCATTTTAAAGAAAACCAAATTTTCGGAAAATGTTCCATTTAGAGGGTAATTTGGGGTGAAATTGTTTTCCTGAAAATTTTCCT
Source organism: Deroplatys truncata (assembly GCA_030765065.1). Lineage (NCBI taxonomy): Eukaryota > Metazoa > Arthropoda > Insecta > Mantodea > Mantidae > Deroplatys > Deroplatys truncata. Next base: position 61,938,975 of record CM060981.1, on the reverse strand, counting down.
GTCGCATCTGTGGAAGGTACTGAACCTAATAGCAAGTTTGGAATTTATTCGACTTTTTGTTTTTGAGTTATGCTGTTCACAGGCACACACACATTCACACACACACACACACGGACGTTTTTCTAAAAATGCTTTTTTTGGATTCAGAGTGTCTCAAAACATGCATTCACCGTGAAATCTCGGTCTCGAATTTTTAGTTGGAATGTGAAGAGGTTTATATTGTTATGGTTGCACCACGTATGGTATACCAACTTGAAGCTGTTTTAGATCACACACGTAATGGATGCCAATTTGCGGGAGAGTGTTACTAGGAGTGTTCGCCCCACTATGGTACAAACCTTCCGGTGGTCTTCACCCCACGTTTACTTTTCCAGTGGCCTTCGCATCCACGTATATTTTTCAGGTGGTCTTCGCCCCCAGGTTTAAAAAGTCAACTTTGTATTTTAATGTTTATTTAAATATTATATATGTATGCCTCGGCTGCGTCAGTAGTAATTTTTTGAACGTGCATCTCTTAGCAGGGCTGTTGTGACTAAAGAACAAGGCTTACACAAATTATAATTGTATTGTACTTTTTTTATTAATCCTTCACATGATTAAATGACACTTCACTGATGTATCCTACTGTAGAGCTATGCGATTATTGTTATTTGCACTTTTTAAACACGTAAACTCGTATTATTCTCACCGCAATGGAGTTTTGTCACACACTAAACACGTACCGAATCTGTCTGCTTTGGTACGCTATCTTGTAAGGTCTGCCGCTTGAATTTGCATATTTCTTCCATTTCAAGTCTCTGATTGGCTAATCCTACTCAAATAGAATAATTTTATTTAACTTAAAGCTTTTCTAGTTTTTGATTGGCTATTTATAAACTGTTTTAAATATTACATTATTGTTCCAAGAATTATTAGTAGCATTATTAAACTTTCTAATTCATTGTTGTCTCAAGGTTACCTCATTGTTAGCAACTTTCGGCTTCTACTTTATAATTCTGTTTGCTATGGAAAGCGCAGCTTGCTTCTATTCTCACAGCTCCTACAGAGCTAAATTACGTAATACATTCACATAATATTATAATACATGTACATAATAATATAAACATAATACAATGACTGTTTCATAATTTTATATATTATTAGATACACATATTGCTTTAAAGCGGGCTGTTATCATTTTATATTACATAATTAGACTGAAATCATTTAAGTGTTAAAATACTGCCTCAAATGCAATACTTTCTATATCTACTGTGTACGTGGTTGGGAAGGTGAAAATTATTCCAACATTCCGACCGAAGTTTGTTCCACTTCCAAAGGCTGCCGGTGGGATGCTAAGGAAGCCAGACGTTCTGCCCGTGTTTCAAATCCTATTGCTTGAATATCAGGAAAATTTTCATCCGTTATTAGGAATATTCGGGTCTGTAAAACTTTACAATTGTAAGGGGTTAATGAGTGGATTAACCGCAAAATTCTCTGGATCACTGTACAATTATTTCATAAAGAATGAATTTAAAAAGCAAACCATGTAATGTCGGACAAGCGAGCCACTAGCGTACAACGATATATGTGAATTTTCAATTGCATGGTAAGTCGTATGGATATATACCAGATTTTTTGTTACGCAAAATTCGTCCACTGATTTTAACATTTAAATACATTAATGAAAGAATAAGGTGGGGCTCAGTTTAGCAGGCTATAAATCCTAGGGGCCAGAGTGCTACCCATAAGAAACATATTTCTACAGTTTGTAAACGCATCTGTTGAGCACATCTGATGCATCAATTTCTCTTTCATCTGTCACGGGTCAAGTAAAATTCGCAAGGGGCGAGGGGCCAGAAAGAAGGACTAATGGCCTCAGGGACCTTATCCTGATGGCGAATTGATTCCCGAACCCTTCACATAGTACCCAGGGACGCTGGCATCGAGAGTTGAGAGGGAAATATCATAATAATGTATAACCAAACATAGGGAAAATTTTTTCCACCCTAGCTTTTTTCGTCTCACCCTTTTAGGTGGTAATTAAAAGACGATGCATCACATACATCTGTCTGTCAAGGGAGGTTTTATCCAGGCACCACTGTCACTCCTAGAGACAACATGCGTGCTAATGCAATCTCACTCCTTTTGTATCAAGAGTGAAAAAATCTGATGTGTTGCACTCACATGGTTTTCTCTACTATTGTAGAAACTATTTTTACAATTGCTTATTCTCCATCTACGTCATGTTAATTGAGATAAAACATTTTCAAAAACTATCCCATTGCTAATTTTCCTGTAGCTGCATGGGTAATATAGAAATACAGTAGCCTTTAAGCGATAGTCAACTCCTCTAAGAGCTGGTCGTTATGTGGAGCATTCCATTCTCTTTGCATGTCCATGACATTTTAAAAAAATGAATAATGAATTCCGTATGAGAAAAGTAAAAGTAATGGAAAATTCAAGATTGTATAGCGTCTGTCAACAACAGTGACCTATATTTAACATGTGATAGCTAACGTTGTTATTGAGTTACAGTAGTCATTGTTTTCATGTGTTTACAATTGTTATAGAAAAATAGCCATAGAACGTTACAGGATTCAGCAACGAGTAGAAATTGTGAAAATTTATTATCAAAATGGGTCATCTGTTCGCCAAACCTTCCGTGTATTGCTTGAAGTTTACGTGTGCATAATCGTCCCTGCGAGAGAACCATTCGGTGTTTGATCGATAAATTTGAAAGAAGTGGTTCTGTCAACGATCAAAGGACGCCTGTACGTAATCGACGTAAGCGCTCCAACGAAAACATAGGCGCCATTCTTCAGTGTGTACACGAGTACGGAAACGAATCAATTGCTCGTAGAGCGCAAGAATTGGGACTTTCACCGACCACAACATGGAGAATTCTGCATCTGGACTTTAAGTTTCACGCTTACAAAATGATGTTAACTCAAGAACAACAAGATTTTTGTCCAAAAATCATCGAAGGATGACGATTGTGTTAACAAACAAATTGGAGCAATCACAATCCAATGGAGATTCAAGAACGACCACTTCATCCCCAAAAGGTAACTGTGTGGTGTGGATTTTGGTATGGTGGAATCGTTGGTCCATATTTTTTCCAAGATGAAGATGGAGAAGTTCTAACTGTCAATGGAGAAAGATACCGGGCTCTTATAAGGGAGTATTTTTGGCCTCAATTGGATGGTATGGATCTCAGGAACATCTGGTTCTAGCAAGATGGTGCCACATGTCATACTGCTCTCGAAACAATCGATCTTTTGAAGGAGAAGTTCAGAGGTTTCATCATTACCCGTGCTGGTGATGTTAACTGGCCCCCGAGTTCATGTGATTTAACGCCGTTGGATTACTTCTTGTGGGGTTATGTTAAATCTCGAGTTTATGTGAACAAGCCAGAAACAGTAAATTATCTTATTGAATAACTTCAGGCGTGTTATTCGTGAAGTTGGACCTAATTTACAATCTTCTGTCATTGAAAACTGGGTCAATCGTATACGCATAACCTAACGAAGTCGCGGCGGTTACTTAACTGATGTTCTCTTCCACACGTAATGACATTAACGATGTTCCAAAATAAAAAAAGAAATAAACCTCTATCATTTATAGAACGTGTTTTATTTAAGTTCAAAGATGGGACACTCTTGTTGAAACACCCTATACATTTCATTCAATATCTTAAACATGGGGTATGTTAATAAAAATCGATGGAACCATTTTGAGAATATCAAAACATTCGAAAAATTTCCATGTAAAGGGTAGTGTGAGTGGAATTTTCTTGAAAATATTCGCGTCGTATTCTTGGAAAATACTGAACCTAAAAACTAAGTTTGGAATTTATCCGAATTTTCGTTTTTGTGTTATGCTCTTCACAGACACACAGACAACGGACACACATACAGACGTTTTTCTAAAAATAGTTTTAGGGGGGAGGCCTCAAAGCATGTATTTCCTGTGAAATCCGGATATCGAATTGAAAACATTGCTCTTAAAGCTTAGAGGACTTCAAAAATGTTAGTGCATTTTAACTTCTCTAAGTTTAAATTCTATTTGAGTTCTATATTTTTAAAAAAAAATTGTTGTGCTAAATTCACGTGAATTTATCTATCCATTCTTTTAAAAATTATTCTCACAAAAGTTTACTTTTCTATCTACTTCATGTTAATCGTTATAAACGTTTGGAGAAGTTGTTTAATTAAACAAACGAAGGGTGACAACACTTGAAAAAATACTGACAAATTCAAACTAGTAACAGCGAATATGAAATGCCTGAAAACCACAAACAAGTTGTCTAAAAACCACAAATTTCATTCAGAACGAAGAAAATTTCACATGTAATTTGCAGGAAAATTAAGATATAATGTTTAATCATTCTTGAAAAAATCTTAAATATTGAAATATTGTTATGTGAAGGGCAGTTTTGAGTGGGGGATCTTAATATCGCATCCTTGAAAAATGCTGAACCTAAATGGCAAGTTTGGTTATCCGACTTTTCGTTTTTGAGGTGTTTTTGGATTCAGGCGATCTAAAAACATGTACTTCCGTAAAATCTTGGTATCGAATTTTTGACTGGATGCTATATAAAGTGATAAACTTATGCAAGAGTAGTTTGTAGAAGTTGATAGAAAAAAAATCTTGATGTGTTACACTCACATGAGTTCCTCTACTCTTGTACAAACGCTTATTCTCCATATGCTTCATGGTAATCGAGATGTTAATCTTATTGCTAATTTTCTTGTAGATGCAAGGGGAATTGGTAGGCTTTAAGTGATAGTCAAATATTTTAAGAGCTGGTTGCTATGTGCGGTATTCCATTCTCTTTGCATTACCAGGACAAAAAAAATGAACAACGAATTCCCATTCGAGAAAGAGTATAAGTATTGAAAAATTTAAGGGAATAACACGCAATATCTCGAAAATGGTTCACTCATAAAAAAATTTATATGACATAATTTGTGTATTTTAACGCGATCTACATTTTTTGTGTAGTAAAATGTTGTCTATCTCTTATGGTTTACCAGTTATGCAAAAGTCGTTCACAATGAAAAATACTTTTGGAGACACTCCCAGCAAATTCGAGATATACATTTCATTTTTCATGAAAATATCTTAAACATATGATATTTTAATCAAAATTGTTAGAGCCATTTTTGAGAAAATTAAAATTTTCAGAAATGTTCCATCTAAAGGGTAATCTGGGGTGGGGGCATTTTCTTGAAAACCTTCGTGTCGCATCTCTGGAAGATACTGAACCTAAATACCAAGTTTGGTGTTTATCCGACTGTTCGTTTCTGAGTTATGCTGTACGTAGTAGAGAAAGTAATAAATAATAGTGCGTTTTGAAAATTGTGCGAGTGTAGAACAGATTTTATTTACTTGCCACTCCTTACCGTTAAATTTTAAGCACAGTATCTTGGCCCTCATGCTCCTACTTCCTATGTAAAGCTTTAAGTTTTGGAGTAAATGCTATTACTTACTCAGGAGCAAAGTTTTACCAAGTTTGTACAGCAAATAACTTCGTGGACGGAATCGTTTCTTTGTCAGAGAAGAGGAAGATCTTTTGCGGGGAGGAACTGGCGAGAAAATGTCCCTGAGTAGTAAATAACTCCGGAGACATGGACGTCGACAGCTCCTGTCTGAGAGTGGCCCTGAAAGGGCGAAATGGAACCACACATTATCGGCGTTTGCCGCTGCCCGCTAAATAATAAACGAGTTGGTGAGGGCTGCACGGAGGATGGTTAGTGAGAGAGTAAGGAAAACCACAGGAGTAGGGTAGAGTTGTAAGTGCCTCAGTCTCGGCGGCTCCTTCTAGACTGACGTGGTGACATTGTCTCTTGCCTTTTATTTCATTTCCTTTATTACTTCTCTTGTGTCTTTAGTTAGTTGCCAGTTTCTACTGCAGAAGTTTGGAAGCAATAAAAATACTGAGGTTAAATTTAAATTGATAATGGTGCTTGATATTTTCATATTAATTAAAGCTAAGAGGCGTTTCTTGAGATAAGGACCTAAGGATAGAGTATAGAAATAAGAGAGAAATACCGATAAAGAAGAATATATTGGGTGGATGGAGCACAGAGGAGGGGCAGTGAAAAATTATTATACCATTTTAGTCAGAAAACACTTATTTAAGCAGAACAAAGAAATAGATTTTCCGCACATTTTCTCACATTACATTTCACCTACAAAACGATCAGGAAAATATTCGAAGCATATGATATCAATATCATCTAAATTACGTCTCTTCGTTTCGACATAATTTAGTGTTTTTTTGCTGTTGTATAAATTGTATTTTATCTTAAGTTACGACGTCGCAACAGCGGCTGCATAACTGAACACACACACACGCCTCACAGGTCTCCGATTGCCTCGCCCGCTCTCTCCGGTATAAGCATCCTTACCAACATGCCACTTTCTATTTCATTTTAGCAAAGGTTTAAATTTAAAAACAATTTAGTCTTTACATGCATATGACCTTTTCTACCCACAATCCTTCATTTTTTCATAGCTTCCATAAACTATTCCTTCAAATACTTAATTCTCTATTTAACTCATGTAGATGGAGACAAAACATCTAAAAGAAAAATGTGATGTGTTGCATTCACATGACTTTCTCTACTCACTCTTTTGCAAACTATTCTTAAGAACGTAGCATTCTAACTCCTTAATCGATATAAAATTTCATCACAGAGTTACGCACTTCGCTGTAGGTGTAAGAAGGGCATAGTGAGATAAAACGGCGGTCAGATGTGATACATTCACACGACTTTCTCTACGCTCTATCGCTTATTAGTGGGTATGCAAATTATACCTTCGAAAGTTTATTTTCATATTAATTGAGATAATCTTTTCCGGAAATAGCTGCATTACACATTTCGTTATAGATACAAAGGGAACAGCGATAGTCAAATGTTAAAGAACTGAACTCAATGAGGGCTTAAAATTTCTTGCTTCTGTATATAAACACGAAAATAACCGAATATCGAAAGGGCTTGAAAAGTATGACAAACGTACTGTACAATTCAAACATTAATAGCGGATATCTCGGAAATGGCTACTGCCACAAAAAAGTTGTTTGAAATAAATTGCGTGTTTTAAAGTGATCCACACTTCTTGTGTAGTACGTTTTCGTCTATCGCTTTACTTTTACCAGTTATACAAGATTATACAGAATTCCTTCCGAATGAAGAAGAGTTTAGAGGTTATTCCCAGAAAATTCAAGATATACATTTAATTTATCGTATAAACGTCTTTAATATATGGTATATTAATCAAAATCATTAGAGCCATTCTTAGGAAATAAAAATATTTGTAAAATGCTCTATATAAAGGGTAGTTTGGGGTATGGGGATTTTCTTGAAAATCTTTGTGTTACATCCTTGGAAGATTATAAACTCAAATACCAAATTTGGTATTTATCCGAATATTTGTTTTTGAGCTATGCTGTTCTCAGGCACACAGACACACAAGCAGATAAGATGAATTTTTGGGTGGAATGCGATACCTTCTCTACCTAGTATAAGTATTTTAAATATCACAATACCACAAAAACCTTTACTTGACATAAATCGCTTGCTTAAATGTGCGTGCTAAGATTTTGTATCTCTTACGGTTTACCAATTTACAAAAGCTATTTAGAAAGTAGAGGTATTTACAGATATTAGCAGAACATTCCAGATACTTGTTTAATTATTCATTAAAATATCTTATAATGTGATATTTTGAATCTATTAAAATTATTAAAATGTTTCCACGTAATTGTGGTATAGAGTGGAGGTTTCAAATATTCACACACACACACACACACACACACACACACACACACACACACACACACACACACACACACACACACACATGACCACGCGTGCATATTTTCTAAAAAATATTTTTTGATACAAATAGCCTCAAAACATGTATATCCGATGAAATTTCAACATATAATTTTCAGTAATAAGTAAGTAGACATAAGTAGACAGAAAGTTATAAGTAGACATCGAATTTCTACACCTTAATATATACCTCCATTTATGCTGTCAACATTTTTAAAACATTCACTAAGAATGCACCAAAACCTTTTAACTTTAACATTATACATTTTAGTACTTACCTTGTACATTCTTTGTTAGATATCATTGCGGTCCTGTAATCTGATTTACATTAAAAAATAAAAATGTTGTGTTACATTCGCATGACTTTCTCTATCCTGTACCATTTATTAATGGGTATAAAAATGCATCTTACGAAAGCTTCTTTTTCTACTTCATTTTAATCCAGATAAACTGTTGTAAAAAAATCTGATGTGTTACACTCACATGACTTTCTCTACTCCTGTACAAACTATTTTTACAAACGCTCATTCTCCATCTACTTCATGTTAATCGAGATAAACATTTGCAGACTATATCTTATAGCTAATTTTCTTGTAGATGTAAGGGGAAAATATATTTACAAGGGCAGTATCGAAACACGTAGCCTTTAAGCACATACATATCTCTTAATAGCTGGTTGCTAGGTGCAGCACCATTCCCTTTGCCATAGATTAATACTCTTTGCATATCCAAGACAAAAAACAATGAATAACGAATTCCCATTTGAGAAAATAAGTATTGAAAATTTTAAGGGAATAACAAGCAATATCTCGAAAATGGTTCAATCAACAAAAAAAAAATGTATGACATAAATTGTGTATTTTAACGCGATCTACATTTTTTGTGTAGTAAAAGTTTGTCTATCTCTTATGGTTTACCAGTTATGCAAAAGTCGTTCACAATGAAGAATACTTTTGGAGACATTCCCAGAAAATTCAAGATATACATTTTATTTATCATGAAAATATCTTAAACATATGATATTTTAATCAAAATCGTTAGAGCCATTTTTGAGAAAATTAAAATTTTCGAAAAATGTTCCATGTAAAGGGTAATCTGGGGTAGGAGGATTTTCTTGAAAACCTTCGTGTCGCATCTCTGGAAGATACTGAACCTAAATACCAAGTTTGGTGTTTATCCGACTGTTCGTTTCTGAGTTATCCTGTTCACAGACACACACACACACACACACACACACACACACACACACACACACACACACACACAGACACACACACGGAGACATGTTTCCAAAAATGCATTTTTGAATTCAGGGGGTCTCAAAACATGTATTTCCGGTGAAATCTCGGTATCGAATTTTTGGGTGGAATGCAATACTTCCCCTACTTACTATACGTAGTAGAGAAAGTAATAACTACTTTACGCATTTTGTTATTGATGCGAAGAGAATAGCTATAGTCAAATGTTTCAGAACTGGACGCTATTGCTGGCCTGTATATTCTTTATATGTAGTCGCGAGAAACAACTGAACGTTGAAAGGACTTTAAAGAATGGGCAAGAAATGAACAATTCAAATGTTTAATAACGATATCTCAGAAACAGCTTATGCCACAAAAGAACTTATTTTACTTAAATTTTGTGTTTTAAAGAGGTCTACATTTTTTGTGTAGTACGTTTTTGTCTATCGTTTAACGTTTACCAGTTATACAACATTATATAAAATTCCTTCGGAATGAAGAGGACTTCATAGGCTATTCCCCGAAAATTCAAGATATACGTTCTTTCATAAAAAATTTTCGAAAACCGTTCCATGTAAAGGGCAGTTTGGGATGGGGTATGTTTATTGAAAATCTTTGTGTCGCATCTTTTGAAGATAGTAGTAGGCAGAGAAGGACAGATTGAGCGCACTAAAATGATGATATATGGGAGAGATAGGGAAAACTCGGGGAGTGATAAGTAGGATAGAGGTTGAAAATGTTCGGGGGTTGTTCTGAGAATAATTTAGGGTTCATTGGAGATGGAAAGGTAGAGTTGTTGGGTACGTACGATGTATTCAATGATGATTATATCTAATCTAACCTAACCTAACTGATACCAACCATTCTAACAAAGCTAACCCAACCCATCCTCTCATCGTCTAACCTAACCTAACCTTAACCTTGCTCTCATCATCTATTATATCCTATCATCGCATGCCTTAATTTCGCAGGAAGCATCCAAATGTAACCTGAGATATCCAACACTAACCTAACTTAACTCAACACCTTCGAAATGCCATCAAAGTACTAAATGTTCCTACCAGTGATCCAAAATGTGCTAAAAGCTTGTGTCAATCCGCAGAAATAGCTGCGCCATCAGCTAAAATACCTTCGAAATACTCTAAAATGCCTGACAATATCCCGGTGCTTAAAATGTACATATAAGGGCTAAATAGTCTTCAAGGCATTCCCAATATGCTCTAAAATACCTGCTCCAATGTATAGAAAGTCTTTAAAAGTGGGTACAATATCTTCAAAGCCTCTGAAATGTAGCAAAATAACCGAAAAAAAACCTGTTCAAGAGCCTAAAATGCTCGTAAAAGTGCTTCCGAAATTGTTATTTCATTGTCTGAAACGCCTATAAATACCCGTGTCAGCGCACTAAACGCCTCATACAAGTGTTCAAAATACTATCAAAGCATCACGAAATGTATATAAAATATCCCAAAGTTACACATTTAAGGATCCCTTTGCAGATGTATGGATCCGTTTAGGCGATTAGAGGCTCTGCATTTAGATTCCAGGCTCTTCTGGGTTATGTTGGCTTTGTTAGAATTGGTTAGCTAAGGGTGTTCTGAGATTAAGTAATGCGATGGTAAGATAGAATAGATGATGAGAGGATGGTTATGGTTAGTAGACAGTGAGAGAATGGTTGCGTTAGCTTTGTTAAAATGGTTGGTCTCAGGTTAGGTTAGGTTAGTTTAGATATAATCATTACTGAACGTTCGTACGTTATACATACATCGTACAGTATATACTTGAACAACATACCCAAAACCGAACGTGCATATCCCTACGACTCCATCTCCAATGAACCCTAAATTATTCTCAGAACTACCTTCAACCCCTATCCTCCTTAGCACCTCCTGGCGTTTTCCCTAACTCTCCCATGTATCACCATTTTCTGCCTCTCAACCCCCGCCTAGCCAGGCATTTCACCTCGTTCTCTGTCTCTTTTCACATGTATCACAATTTTAGTGCGCTCGATCTGTTCTTCTCTACCTGCTAATGTTCAATCCAAATACCAAGTTGTTTTCGTTTTTGAGTTATGGCGTTCACAGACACACACATGGGTATGTTTGCAAAAATACTTTGTTTGGATTCAGGTAGCCTTAATACATGTATTTCCAGTGCAGTTTCGGTATGGAATTTTTGGGTGGAATGCAATACTTCCCCTACTTGCTATATGTAATAATGGAAAAACAATGAAACGCGCAGCAACATCCAAATGTGCAATACGTTATAGGCACTATAAAACTTTACATACAAGCACAGAAGAAGGTTTCCGGGAGGAACCAAGTTAGCCGAAGAGTACCTTAACGAGAAATTCACTGACAACTTCAAGTAAGTTCAATATTCTTCTCCTATACATTTATCTCTTAAATTTCATTCTAAATCCTGGCTATTCCCACTAGTGTTGCAATCAGGTTTCACGGCTGCACCTAGTTACTACCTTTACCCTCTCCCGCCCACAGGGCGGCAGCCAACAGCTTTCACTTACTAACGCGGGTGCTATGCGGGACCGCAAAACCATTATGCTATTCCACTTTTTCTCCTTCTATCCTTTTTCCTTCCGATGGAGGAGTTTTTAGTGGGTATGCCGACACTCGGTGAGTCCCACACTCTCAGTCCCGACTCCCATCGGGGCTGAGGTCAGTGATTAAATCATTTTCTCCTCCATTCCAAAAAAAAAAAACACAAAAACAGAAAAAAAGAGAAGAACCTCAAATATACAGCAGAACTTAATTCTATATTACAATTAAAACCAAACCAACATTTGCATACAAATCCGATGTCTAGTAATACGCTTTCGTAAGCAAAGCTGGAGTAGAAACATTCATGTGAATGTATCTATGTACAGAGTAGGTAAAGAAGGCATTTTAGTCCCTGAATCTAAAAAAAAAAAAATCTGTATAATAAGATCCGTGTGTGTGTCTGTGAACAGCATAACTAAAAAGAAAAAGTCGGATAAATACCAAACTCGTACTTTAAATTCAGTATCCTCCAAATATACGAAACGAAGGTTTTCAAGAAAATCCTCCCACTCGCAGCTACCGTTTACATGGAACGTATAACGCAATTTTTTAGTTTTGAAAAAATGGCTCTAACGGTTGAGGCAGTATTTTATATCACAACACTGTAAATGCCAGAGTGATTGTAGTGTAAATTAGCATTATTGTATGACAATGATTTGAGATGTTTGTTAATTATAAGCATTGTTAGGAAATAAGTTTACACGACATCACTGAAACTGACAAATGAGCGGATAAAAATGAGCGAGGGGGTGAGTTGTTTATTATTTGGAGTGACAAGCAAATGACGTCAGATTAGCGCGCTTTTCTTTAGAAATGGAGGGAATATCTTCCCTAGAGCATATGTGTTCGTAATTTTGATTGGATATAAAAATAGACGCTAATGTTGGCGCGCTTTATTAACCAATAGCAGCTCTGTTATAATGTTTAGGCATATCGGGGTGAGGGAGTATAAATTCCGTGCCAAAGACAAGTAACGCGCAGTTCTACATAATCATTCACAAGTTACACGTCGCATAGTTCAACAGAATCATTCACGGGTTACACGTCGCGCAGTTCAACAGAATCATTCACGGGTTACACGTCGCGCAGTTCAACAGAATCATTCATGGGTTACACGTTACGCAATTCTACAGAATCTCTCGCGTCGTAAAGTCATTTCCAAAACGTGAAATACGCGAAATAATAATGCGCGGCAAATAAGTGATTATAGTTACATTCGAAAATATAACAGTTTCAGTCGGGCGTGTATCAAGTGTAATTATGTGAAATTAATAACGTGTGACGGCAATAAAAGTGTAAAAACAAATTCTTTTATCAGTGTTATCTTTTAGTAACAACTCCTTTCCGTTTACACACCCTGTTCAAGAGATTTGCTCGACTGAGTAAAAAGGACAAAGAACCCAATATTCGAAATAGTAAAACAATAACAGGCGCTCAGCAAATAAGATAACACGAAAGTTACCGCGACACGGTTTTGATTAAAATACCATATATTAAAGATATTTACATAAAAAACAAGATGTATACGTCATCGATAGACGAAAACATACCATGCAACAGAATGTAAATGTCTTTAAAACACACAATTTATTTTTAAATAGTCTTTATGTTGTATGAACCATTTCCAAAACAGCGGACGAAACAGCAGTTAAAGCGGCCATCCAAAACTCAGTATTTAATGCAGAGATAGCAACAAACCATTCAGACTTGCCCTACACATCCGAACCAAAATCATTACTTCATGGAAAAAAAATATGGTCTCAAAATCAGGGAAACAAACTACTTGCTGTAAGAGGATCTTCAAACAACAAACGTATTTTTACAAACCTTAACAGAAACATCAGGTTATCATTACCCGCTTAAGAACTGGGCATACAAAGATGACACACTAAAGAAACTCAACCGCAGTGTTAAACATTCAAAACTACATTGACAATTTCCCATGTATTCGCAGAATGCCAACGTTATAACCCACACAGGAAAATATATAACATCCCAAATAATATTATCTTTCTTAACGATTCAACAATGTATAAAAAGATTATAATGTAAGATTACAAAATATACGATTGTATAATTTAAATTTAAAAGAATTATAATATCCACATTTTTCCCGGTAAACCACAAGATCTTAAATTGTATTGAGATCACACACCCCAATGGCGACTTACAATGCTGTAAGTACTTTAAGTCCCGGGCAACCACTATTAGGTCAATTATGGAATTAATTATTCTTTCACACAAGCCGTGTGTTGGACAAGTTTGGAAAGGTAGAATCAGACGACTGAAAAATTCAATGACATAGCCGGGATTTGAACCACGAATTTTAATGTCGCACCGGCGTGTTGTCGCATGTGGTCATAGCAACCGGACGGAGAGCGGGAGATCCATGGTTCAAATCCCGGCTATGGCATTGAATTCTTCAGTCGTCTGATTCTACTTTTCCAAGCCTTGTCCAACACACGGCTTCTGAGGAAGAACAATTAATTCCAATTGTAATATAATTATAACTGTTCTATAATTGTATTGTTCACATAAGAAACGCTTTATGATATTATATATGTGTATACCTAGAAATCTAATAATGTTCAACCACTATTGTATTAATGTAGATTTTTGTGAGTTAAAACGACTTAAAATAAATAAATTAATGTTTCGCATTGTACACTATTTAGTCACTCTTAAATTCCTGTCGACATTCAGTTGTTTCTCGCGATGTCATAGAGTATGGCATTTTAAGGCTTGCGTATAGTGCTCAGTTCTTAAAAATTTGACTATCGTTGTTCCCTTTGCATTTATAACGAAATGTGAAATGTTGCATTCCCGGAAAAGTTTATCTGGATTAAAATGAAGCAGATAGGAAAATAAGCTTTCGTAAGAATAAATTTGTATACCCACTAATAAGCCACAGAGGTTAGAGAAACTCATATGAATGTAACGCATCAGATTTTTTATCTGAATGATTCAGTTTATTTATTTATTTGCATTACTGGAGTTAAATTGTAAGCGAGATGAAAGGGTAATTGCTGACTTGAGAATTCCTTGAGCTTGGAAAGGTCTGATAGTGACCTTTGCGTTTCTCTCTCTCTCGGTGTGGTCTTGCTTATTGCGTTTCCTTATGTAACATCTCAGTTGCATATATAATTTTACTCTTACTTGTAATGAGGGAGTATTGTATGGAAATGCGTGTGGTCTTTATGACACTGTGTTTTTGTAAAAAACGCGGTGTTGGATGATCACTTGTTGGTGACGCCGAGTGACCTTATACAGCAAGTGTGTCCGTTGTCCCTTATATGTCCAACTTCCTGGCAGGTGTCGGCAAGTCATTGCTCTGTCTTCTTCACGTGAACGGAAACAAGTCGGTGTAATACTCAGCCACGCGTCATCGGACGGATGGCGATTCAATGCAAAGTGTGCGCCCAAGAGTCTATGCCACCTTTTGGCGACAGTCGTAAACACGGGGCAATTCTGCTTCTGTGTGCAAGAGCCGGTTAACGTACACGATGCCACTTACCCATAGCAGGTAAATGAAGCATTTTTAGTTTCTCTGTCACAAAATTAATTGGACTTTGTGGAGATGGTTTGTGACGATATTTTTACCACGCTTTGGGCGTCAATTTGAAGTAGTTTGTATTGAAGGAGTTGTATTATATTTCAACTGTTGGGGAGCCGAACTTGTAGTAGTTGCAACCGCACGTATAGTAAAAAGTTTCCGGTAGCCTTCGCCCCAAGTTTAAAATCTTATGTTTGCCTCGGCTGCGTCAGTATTATTGTTAGAGACACGTTTCTCTTGGCAGGTTTGTGGTGCGACTAAGAATGTAGGCTTACACAGATTATAATTTTACTTCACTTCTTTTATTAATGCTTGATACGATTTAAATAACACTTCACTAATATAGAGAGCTGTGAGATTATTTTTATTAATTAATTACACTTTTTAACATGTAAACTTATTTTTCGTCTCACACGAATACATATTAAATCTCTTGAGGACACTTTTTGGGTCTGGTTAGGAACACTGTTTGCAGGGAACTGACTTCTGAATTTATAAATGTTTCTCCTTTTCAGTTTCTGATTGGCTAATCCTACTCCAATAGAATGCCTTCATTTAACTAAAGCTTTTTCTGGTTGTTGATTGGCTATTTTATAAACTGTCACTAAAATTACATTATTGCTTCCAAGAATCAGACGTGGTATTGCTAAACTCTCAAACTCATTATTGCCTCAAGGTTACCTCATTGTTACCTCTTTGTTAGCAATTTTTGACCTATTTCTCACAGCTCCTACATTACGAAATTACCTAATATATTCACATAACATTATTACACATGGATACAATAATATAAACATATACAATGACTGTAATATACACTTTTTTATATATTCTTAAATACACATATTACTTTAAGGCGGGCTGTTATTGAATTTCTATTTATATAATTAGACTGAAATTATTTAAGTGTTAAAAATACTGCCTCAAGTTTTATTTATGGACGCATTTAACTATGGTCCTTGGCGTCCCACTCTATATTGGGCGTGAAAGTCCAGAAATTTTGCTCAAAGGCCTCTTTATTAGGCTTGAGGTTCTTTTACGTGCCGTAAGCCTACGACATGGGACCACCGGCTTTTACTTCCCTTCCGAAGGAAGCCATGCTAAGGATTTTCACGCCCGAAAAAATCCATCACCCTCCGCGGGTTTTCAACCCGTGACCAGAAGTTAGCGTGGTACTCCTAGACCACGGAACAGGCTTCTTTACCACGTCTGTCGATACATAAATAAGGTATCTTTATCAGTTTCAAATTATTGAAGTTATTATACAAGTATTTAGTGCATGGGTCATTGACCGTACATGAATATTTAAGATACAAGATATGGTGACAAAAAAAAAAAAAAAAACAACCGAAAAAGAAACAGAACAAAAAAAAAAAGAAAATAGAGATAAATTACCTTTGACTAACTGAACAAATCTGATCTAGCTTCGCGCACTTTAGCCAAGAAATTGCCCATGTTTTGCCAGTTCCTCTGGTCAGCCAGTAGATCCCAACATGCCAATTTTCTTCTAGCAGGATTTAAGAATTTTTCTTTGAGTTTAATCGTTCGCTGGTTCTCCCACTTTGCGCATTCCGCCAAAATATGCACCCAGTCTTCATGCAAATCACAGAATGGGCAGATTCTCCTGCCAGAATCATCACTCGTATTCAGTATCCTCCAGCCCCCCAGTCTAAACTATGCCATCCCTGATCTTTGCTTTCTGACTCTTGGGCTAGGAGAAGTGCAGAATAGGGCTGATAAAATTACCCTCCCCCAAATCTGGGAATTGAATCAGTGACCCTTAGCAGAGAGCTGGCTTAAAGTTGCTATAATGTCGAGTATTTTAGTAATAAAATTAAAAATTACTTCATTTGGGCAGTTATTTTCGTTTGCGGATTTCTATTCACAGCCTAATTTGTGAATTTTATGGGGTTAGAGGGGGGATTGTGATGAATTTAAGGGTTTTGCATTGAAAAATATAGTAAATGTTCTTTACTAAGACTTTCATCAAACGTCAAACAGAAACTAGGGTTAAACTATATCACACTCACCCGTTGAAGGGGTAGCCAGCGAAGGCTGCGGCGTCGTAAGGGTGGTAGACAGAAGGGTACGGCCACGTCGCAGCACCGGTCGCCAAATTCTCCTTCAGCTCCAACCCTGCCGCCTGTAAAAGAAAAACAGGTTTACTTTAATTAAACTATTCTCAACAATTGATTAATTCTCTAGAATAGAATTACATAACACTAGTCTGTATGATGTCGGATGACTAAAAACTAATAAGGGATTCTGACTCTCTTTTTTATGCTGATTTCAGAACTGCTTTTAGTTTTTTATATCACGTACAGTTTCACTTCAAAAATATAGAGATATAAAGATATTGCTTCCGCCACTACACATAAAATTGGGCTTGATGAAGCAATTTGCAAGGCCTCTACCACAGGATGGACCCTGCTTCAAATACCTTTCCAAGAAATTTCCCTTCATTACACAACACAAATTAAAGGCTGGAATTTTTGTTGGTCCTCAAATAAAGAAATTGATGAAGGATGAACATTTTGAGAAGACAATGAATGAGAGAGAAATAGAAGCATGGACCGCCTTCCGATCTGTTACTGAAAACGTCTTAGGCAATAACAAAGATCCTAATTACAAGGCCATTGTCGAAACAATGTTGGAAAATTTAAAGAAGATGGGTTGTAACATGAGCGTAAAGGTGCATTTTCTGCATTCACATATGGACTACTTTCCAGAAAATCTGGGACATTATAGTGAAGAGCAGGGTGAACGTTTTCACCAAGATATTAAGGAAATGGAGAGGAGGTACCAAGGGAGATAGAATGAAACTATGATGGCCAACTACTGTTGGATGTTGAGGAGGGACAGTCATCTTCAAGGATCTGCAAGGAAGTCAAAGAAGAGAAAGTTTGAAAAGAGTTAAATGAAACACTTTGGCTTCTTGTTTTGCTAAAATGTAGTCATGAAATAAATTAGGGAGTTCTTGAGATTATTCTTAAAATGTTTCTTAAATAAAAACTTACCTTGTGTGAAATGGTATTTGAATACTTTTCTACGCTCATTAGTAAAATTGTCAATACATTACTTATTTTGTGTAAAAACCTGACGTGATATAAAAAAAACGGAAGTTATTTCTGGAATCAGCAATAAAACTTGATTCAAGAACACCTACTTTTAATAAATCATCTAACAAAAAGTTTGAAAATGCAGACTAGTGTCATACAAGTGTTCTTAAGGGGAAATAATATTAGTGACTCAGTAGCTAATAATACATTTCTATGAGTCATTTTTGGGGACTAGTCAATACGTAATGCATCTACTTTCATCAGTATCTAAGTTTTAAAAATGCAAAACCTTTGCTTGATTTACATTTTAACCCCATAAAAGAAGCCTATTTTTAATCCTGTTGGACCGAATTATCAGACCAGTGTTATAAATGTTTATTGCTGGTAATAAGCTCTTGTGTTGCAAAGAAAGGAAAGGGAGGGGGGGGGAGCGAATCGCAAACTTTCAAACATTCCGTTAGACGACATTCATGATGGAATATGTCAAGATACAATGTTTCGAAAATGGCTAACACTTGAAAAGGTCTATATAATCCAAACTGTGTATTTTAACAATATCTACATCTCTTCTATAGTAGCTAAGTTTTCCCTTGCAATTCAAAATTATAAAAATATTAGTCGAAATAGGCTGTTCCCAGAAAATTCAATATATACTAGTTGGCCCACACAAGCCGTCTTTAGTTGAAGTCAGTTTGTACCAGATAACGCGGATGCCAAAAGGTTTGCCTAAGTAGAACTGCAAAGGAGACTCCATAGCGACAGAGTGGAGACCGCTAAATGAAACACCAATGCTTGAAAACGAACACTTCAACTGCTTTACTGGTTCCGGAGTTCATTCGGTAGAGAAACTGCCTGCTATATGAGGTGTTCCGGACTCGATTCCCGGCGGGGCTTCAGAAAGTGGTCTTTAATCAAAATGATTTCATGGTATGTCCAAAGTCTGGTGTTTGAATGTGAGAGTACCTATGTGTGTGCGTGGAGGGGGGGTGTTATCGGTTATTTAATAAGCAACTCGCTCATTAACAACAATTCAGGATTGCGCTTGACGCAAACCTCAGCACACGTGATAAGATATTTAGTTCCATGAATGTTAATCTACAATTAATTTAACTATACGGCACAAATTGATGCCGCAAAGATAACAAAATTAAACAAAATTCTATTTTTATTATATTTAAAGGTGCGTTAGAATTCAAATATTTTCTATTAGTGCATTATTCATAATAAGCATGTGCAAAAACCTCCCGCCTTGGTGGACGAATTGATTAAGGGCCTCTCTGGACCATGTTCTACCTGGAAGGATTTATCAATTTTTAACATTATTTCTGCACGTAAAGAAAAAGTGTGCAGAAGGCAGATGCCGCGTCTGAAAATGCTCAGAACACAGCCTTCGAGTCTCAGCTGCATTTTGGTGCGTTTCCGCATTTATCGTAACCATATCTCTGTGTTCGTCATTGGAGAACGTGAACTTACCTGGCTCGAACTGCATGCAGGCGACCACGCGACGCTTATCAGTACGAAACTATCACGTAAACACCTGCAGACACAGCACTACCAGGGTGAGCTTTCGCTTTGTACCTGCACTGTCCCTTTAAACAGCAGTGATGCGGCAACTTCCTTTGCACTTATGTATGCGGGAAGATAAAACTGCAAAGGACGACTTGTTTGGCCACCTGGTACATTTTATTTTTCTTGCAAATACCTTAAACATGTGGTATCTTTAAAAAAAAATATTGTTATTTTTGAGAACATGAAAAAGCTTTTCTGTGTAAATTGTACCTTTGGGTGGGGGATCGCAACCTTGGAAGATGCTAAACTTGAATTGGAAGTTTGGTACTTATTTTATCAACATTTCGTTTTTGAGTTATGCTGTTCACACGCATACATATTTTTATAAACATGCTTTTTATTCAGGGACCTCAAAACGTGTAGTTTGGGGAAAATTTAGGTTGGAGCCAAAAACTATTGGTAGGCAGTAGATTATTTAAAAAATAAACAATAAAAACAACGCATTTTTGAGAAACTTCTAAAGACAGAGATAAGGTGGGAAAGTTAGAACCTGGGATTAGGGCAAAATAGTTGAAAATTATTTAAAATTCTTCTCATCAAATACAACTATTAAACCATATAAGCAGTTATTTAAAAATTCCAAATATCAATATGGAACAATAATTTTATTTCTGCACAAATTTTCTTACTTTATCTCACTTTAATGCAGATCCATTTGCTTAAGTGCCATTAAATCAAGTGAATACAATTGTTCTTCTGACGATAGAATTTTCAAATGTGCATTTAAAAATGATACAAGCCTTAATTGGGTTCTCCTATGTCGCATTCCTTTGCCAAAAAGATACACATTATCGTAACTTTAGATTTATCTCAGCTTAAACGTTATGGTGATTCAAACAGAAAGGAAATCGTTTGATAAAAGCTGAAAATAAGAACGGAGGAAGCTGATAAACGGCGAATCTTATGATTTACCGTGAAAAATGCGATTGACGTCAAAGAAGATTACGCAATGAGAGCACAGAGCCATCAAGTGTTGCACCAGATACTTTGTAACTAATTCATGCTTGAAGTAGGTTAAGCAAACACTTTTCATCAAATTAAACACCGCTTATAAAAACCTCATGTTACATTTACATGAATTACTCTACTCTCTATCGTTTTTTAGAGGGATACAAAAGTCTTACGAAAGTTGATATCCTATTTTCTTCGTTTTAATCGAGGTAAACCTTTTTGGAAATAGCTGCATTTCACATTTCGTTAGGATATAAAGGGAATAGCGATAGTCAAATTTTTAAGAACCGGACGCTATATGCTGGCCTTAAAATTACATACTATTTCCTTGCAATCGCGAGAGACAACTGAAAATCGACAGTAGTTTAGAAGAACGACAAAGTATTGAACAATCCGAACCAATAATAATGGCTATCTCGAAAATGACATACCATAAAAGTTATCTGAAATACATTTTATGGTTTAAAGAGATCTGCGTTTTTGTATAGTGGGTTTAGGTCTATCGCTTAAACATTACCAGTTGTATAAGACTATACTAAGTCTCTTCCGAATGAAGAGGACTTCACGATTCTTTGAAAATTCAGATTGTACATTTTATTTCTCATGTAAATATCTTAAACATATGGTAACCAAGCGGGATAGCTCAGGCGGTAAGGTCGTGGTTCGATTCTCGCGGCCCACCTTCCTGGTCCAGGGGTATCTCCGGGTCGCAAGACGAATGCTGGAAGGTTCATTACATCCCCCGAATTCCCTGTCCTTCCATTTCACCTACATTCTTATTTCACTTCACCTTTGATTTGCTTGGTCTGTTTTAGGGTTGAAAGTGTCGGCGGGATTCTCGGCGTTGCATGGCAGGGGAAAAGGATGCTCTATGTAACACTTCGTCCACGGGAATGGGGCGGTCTCCAAGTCCCGGGATGCACAAGCTAGTGGCGGGGAGGGAGTACGTTGCACCAGATACCATCCAGGGAGTCTCAAGCTGTAAAAGGTAGGGGCCCTGCCTTTTGCCCTGTCGGGCTTCCTGATTCGGATGCCCCTCTGCCTCCTCTCAACTTAACCTTCCCTCCCGGAGGCATCCCGTCAGGAGCTTAGGCACAAAAGATCTAAACATATCTAGTCCTAAACATATAGTATTTCAATTGAAATCTTTAGAGAAATTATAAGGAAATAAAAAATCTGATGTGTTACACTGATATGACTTTCTCTACTCTTGTACAAACTATTTTTTCAAACTCTTATTCTCCATCTATTTTATATTAATCGAGATAAACATTTGCAGAAACGATCTTTTCACATGCAAAGAGAATTACATTTTACATATAGCGACCAGTTCTAAAAATATTTGACTATCGCATAAAGCGTACTATATTCCCCTTGTTTTGTATTTCCAAGGGCAATATAAGCACCAACATATCTCTTAATAGCTGGTTGCTATGTGCAGCACCATTCTGTTTGCCACAGATTAATACTCTTTGCATATCCAAGACAAAAAAAATGAATAACGAATTCCCATTTGGGAAAATAAGTATTGAAAAATTTAAGGGAATAACAAGCAATATCTCGAAAATGGTTCACTCAACAAAAAAATGTATATGACATAAATTGTGTATTTTAACGCGATCTACATTTTTTATTTAGTAACATTTTGTCTATCCCTTATGGTTTACCAGTTATGCAAAAATCGTTCACAATGAAGAACACTTTTGGAGACATTCCCAGAAAATTTGAGATATACATTTTATTTGTCATAAAAGTATTTAAATATATGATATTTTAATCAAAATCGTTAGAGCCATTTTTGAGAAAATTAAAATTTTCGAAAATGTTCCATGTAAAGGGTAATCTGGGGTGGGAGGATTTTCTTGAAAACCTTCGTGTCACATCTATGGAAGATACTGAACCTAAATACCGACTGTTCGTTTCTGAGTTATGCTGTTCACAGACACACACACACGGACCAGTTTCCAAAAATGTATTTTTTTGATTCAGGGGGTCTCAAAACATATATTTCCGGTGAAATTTCGGTATCGAATTTTTGGGTGGAATACAATACTTCCCCTACTTACTATACGTAGTAGAGAAAGTAAAAATATTGACAAATTCCTACGTAAAGGTTAGTTGGAAGTAGGGAAATTTTGTTGAAAATCTTCGTGTTGAATCTTTTGAAGGTACTGAACTTAAATGTCAAGTTTGGTATTTATCCAACTTTTTGTTTTTGTGTTATGTTGTTCACACGCTCACGGACCTTTTTTTAAAAGTTCCTTTTTTGGGTTCAGGGCCACAAAACATTATTTTCGGTGAAATCTCGACATCCTATATTTGGATGGAAAACCATACTTCCTCTGCTTACTGTAAGTGTGAGATACAGGAAGTGAAAATGAATGTAACTAACAAGCAAAAATCTTTGAAACTGTTTCTTTAACAAGGGAATTTTATTGCAGCTAGATAGAAGCATTAACATAGAACTGAGTATGATAGACAAAGGTTTACAAATTTGATATATTATATTCACACGATATTCTCTAGTTACTATCGTTTATTTTTTATCTCTCCTTCAAACTAATATTACAAAAGCTTATCTACTTTGTGTTAATCGAGATAGACACTTGCAGAAGAGGTTTCATTCACATCTCATTGTAAGTGCAAGAAGGTCACAGAGCACTGAAGAGAGATTCAAACCTTTAAAATACCGGTCGATAAGTTCTAACTTTGAAATTCCATACTCTTACCATGACATCATGCAAAACAACTGACAGATAAATGTGATACATTCGCATCATCTCCTTTACCCCTCTATAGTTTATTAGTGGGTATACACACTCGTCTTCCTGAAGCTTATTTTTATACCTACTTCGTTCTACTCCAAATAAACCGTTTGCAGAAATAGCTACATTACATATTTCGTTATAGATTGAGGCAGTATTTTTTAACACTTAAATGATATCAGTCTAATTATATAATATCTACTTCCTTCCTCCCCATACCAGGCATCGGGCTGATCCCCCATCCTGGATGTTCTGTCTGATCCTTGAGTGTCTACTCCTCGACGGGCCTCTGACCCCAGGAACCCGCCTGTAAGTCCTGGGGGGTGTAAGTCCTACATATGAGGAGGTTAAACAGATAATGAATGCATGAATGAATGTAAATGTTTAATAATGTATGTGAATGTATTAGAAAGTTTTAACAATGTAGGAGCTGTGAGAATAGAAGCCGAAAGTTGCTAACAATGGGTAACCTTGAGACAACAATAAATTAGGAAGGTTAATAATCTTATTAATAATTCTTGGAACAAATGTAATATTTAAAACAGTTTATAAATAGCCAATCAAAAACTAGAAAAACCTTAAGTTAAATAAAAGTATTTTATTGGAGTAGGCTTAGCCAATCAAAGACTTGAAATAGAGAAAAAGTACAAGCGGCAGACGCTACAAGACAGCGTTCCCAACCAGTCCAGTTTAGATTGCGTACCCGATCGGTACGGTACGTGTTCAAAGTGAGACATAAAACTTCATTGCGGTGAGATTAATATAAAGTTTACGTGTTAAAAAGATCAATTAAAGATTAATCTCACAGCTCTATAGTAGGATATATCAGTGAAGTGTGAAGGATTAATAAACAAAATAAAATACAATTATAATTTGAATAAGCCTTGTTCTTTAGTTACTACTGACGCAGCCCAGACATACATATATAATATTTAAATAGACATTTAAATACAAAGGTGATTTTTTGAACGTGGGGCGAAGGCCACCGGAAACTTTGTACCGTACGTGGGGCGAACACTCCAAGAAACATATCTACCATACGTGGGACAACAAACACCCTCAAGATACAAAGAGAACAGCGATAGTCAAATGTTTAAGAGCTGGACGTTATATGCTGGCCTTAAAACTCCATACTGTTTCCATTAGATCGCGAGAAACAGTTGAATGTTGACAGGACTTTTAAAGAGTCACTAAGTATTCAGCAGTTTGAACCAATAATAAGGGATATCTTGGAAATAATATGTTGCCACCAAAAGGTTATTTGAAATAAATTGTGTTGTTTAAAGAAATTTAACTTCCTTGTGTAGTATGTTTTCGTCAGAAAATTCAAGATATACATTTTTTTTTGTAATCTAAAAATATTTAATATGTGGTATTTTAACCAAAGTCGTTAGAGCCTTTTTTTAGAAAATCAAAATTTTTGAAAAATGATCCATGTAAAGGGTTGTTGGTGTGGGTGGAATTTTCTTGAAAATTGTCGTATTCTTGAAAGATACTGAACTCAAGTTATGCTTCTTTTGGGTTCAGGGAGCCTTAAAACATATATTTCCTGTGAAATCTCGGTATCGAATTTTTGGGTAGAATGCATCCTTCTTTACCTACTATGTACGTAATAGTAGCTGATAACATTTAATCAAAAGAGATATGTTTAAGGCAAAGCATTAGTGAAATTTGGTAAAAAGAGTGAAAAATTCATTTTTGTTGTATTTTACTATATTTATAACTTGTATTTTTACGCTATATAATTCTTTTTTGATATTAAAGGTTTTAAAGCCTTTTAATTGGTCCTGCACCATTTAGGTAAAGCACCACAGTCAATTTTAAATTCTCAGTTTCTTTTTACTTTCTCTACTACATATAGTAAGTAGGGGAAGTATTGTATTCCACCCAAAAATTCGATACCGAGATTTCACCGGAAATACATGTTTTGAGACCCTCTGAATCCAAAAAGAGCATTTTGGAAACATGTCCGTGTGTGTGTGTCTGTGTGTCTGTCTGTGTGTCTGTGAACAGCATAACTCAGAAAAGAACAGTCGGATAAACACCAAACTTTGTATTTAGGTTGAGTACCTTCCAGAGATGCGACACGAAGGTTTTCAAGAAAATCCCCCACCCCAGATTACCCTTTGCATGGAACATTTTTCGAAAATTTTAATTTTCTCAAAAATGACTAACGATTTTGATTAAAATATCATATGTTTGAGATATTTTCATGACAAATGAAATGTAGATCTCGAATTTTCTGGGAATGTCTCCAAAAGTATTCTTCATTGTGAACGACTTTTGTATAACTGGTAAACCAAGAGATAGACAAAGTTCTACTTCACAAGAAATGTAGATCGCGTTAAAATACACAATTTATGTCATATACAATTTTTTTGTTGAGTGAACCATTTTCGAGATATTGCTTCTTATTCCCTTAAATTTCTCAATACTTGATTTCTCAAATGGGAATTCGTTATTCATTTTTTCGTCTTGGATATGCAAAGAGTATTAATCTGTGACAAAGAGAATTGTGCTGCACATATCAACCAGCTATTAAGAGATATGTCTGTGCTTATATTGCCCTTGCAAATACAAAACAAAGGGAACATAGTACGCCTTCAGCGACAGTCAAATATTTTTAGAACTGAATCGCTATGTGTAAAATGTAATTCTCTTTGCATGCCAAAAGATCGTTTCTGCAAATGTTTATCTCGATGAATATGAAATAAATGGAGAATAAGAGTTTGTAAAAATAGTTTGTGCAAGAGTAGAGAAAGTCATGTGAGTGTAACACATCAGATTTTTTCAGCTATTTTCACCTTTCAATATTCTTGTTGGACACAGTTTATAACTTATTAGCTTGAAATTTTCAGGGGAACTCTAGGATTTAAAATAATTTTTTGAATATTATTTTGCATATCTCAAATTGAAAAGCTTGAAAAACTCAAGAACATGTGAACCAAAAATATTTTTCTCTTAAACTTCTTAAAATGCCTGCCTCACTTTCTTTATATTTGTATACTAAACTCAAATTAAAACTATGAGTAGGGTCCAAGGAAAGTTTCATACTATCATATCAAAACTTAATTAAATATCACACAAAATTAATATCTTAACAATGGTTTAATATGGGTTGCTAAAATATTTTGTGCACTATGTATTTTAAGTTCTAAATGTGTGGTAAAAAGATGAAAGCAACTGTAGATCTTTGGATTTTCACAGATACATTGCCTTAAGAAAATAATCCTTCCTTCCTTAAAAAGAAAACTTGCATAAAAGCAGAATGAATGTATTCAGAAGGCACACATCTGAATGCTGTACATTTTTCAGCCTCGTATCTTAAGTAGTTTCTGAGATAATAAGTCATGAATTTAGCAGATTTAACACTGGCAGAATCTCTCCCGTGATTTCCAAAATACGAATAAGATTTTTTATATTTTGATGATAAAAATACGAAAATCAACTGAATAATATATTTAGGGTAAGAAGTATAGCATCAGAAATTTGATTGTATAAGGAAGCTAAGAACGCTTCAGAACAGTTGAGGCACGCCTGCCAATTGAAAGAAAAGTAAATAAGACATAGAAAACAAGTCCTCGATTCTCGAGAACAAGGACAGCGTCCAGTCCTGGGATGGATGGACAATGTATAACATTGTGGCTCATTGGGAAACATAACTTTTCAATTGAGAAATGACGTAACCAATCCGGAAGCCGGAGTTGGCCCGAAACGACCCGTCACCGTGTGAGGTCCGGAATGATGAGCAAGTGGAAAGAGTTATTGATGACAAGTCAAGTATAGAGTTTACTTATGTATATGTCCTTCATTTGTAATCATTTCCTCTTATACCACCCAAGTCCATTACTATATCATAAATTACGTCTTTATTTCTTTTGGAAGATAAACAATACAATTTCGTAATTAATAGAAGTCCGATTTTTACACATAAAATTATGCAAAAAAAATGTAAACAATTCTGATGTGATACATTTATTTGACTTTCTCTACCTCTATTGTTTATTAGTTGGTACACAAAGTATTCCTACAAAAGCTTATTTTTCTGCTATACTGTAATCCAAATAAAACTTTGCAGCCCATCATTAGTGCATCCCTCTCTCCTAGACCGGTCAGGTAGCGTCAAAATGGTAATTTTTCAACCTAAACCTCACATACTGTAAGTAGCTTGGCGTTTTGTGTAAAGTCTATATCCTTACTCACATGAGTATTATACAATATGATTTTTTAGTCCCTCCACAGTAACGCAGCCTTTAGCATATTCCAAAACGGTTAGTAGCAAACTATTGTTTAGTGCCAATCAAGGCACCGTCCCTATTATAACAAGGATTGCGGATATGGTCAGTGTCAGACTGGCTCTGCCACTGCGCAAGTTTTCGACTCAACAGCGTGTGTTTTTGATGGAAAATGGTTTTAGAGAAGGTGGTAAATATACAGAAAATGTCAAACAAAGATGTACAGAGCAGTTTCCAAATTCCAGACTACCCTTTCGGGATACTGTTTACGATTTAATAGATAAATTATATGAGACTAGCTGTGTTAATTACTCTGGAAGAAGTGTATATCCAGAATATTTCCTTTGTGGTGCTGCAAAGTCAAAAGTGTGTAAACATAATCAGAAAAGAACAGCTGCTGAAATTGACGTACTTAGAGTAAGTAGAGGAACCAAAAATTCTGATCAAAAAAGTATTTTAAGGAAAAGTTACGCGCGCGCGTTTATGTACCTAAAAATCATAATTCCAAAGCGAAAAGTCGGTTAAACATGAATCTTTGAAGATGCGACACGAAGATTTTGAAGAAATTTCCCCACCCCAAATACCCTTCACATAGAAACTTTTTCAATATTTTTTTCTCAAAATTTCTCTGAAGATTTGATTAAAATGCCATATGTATATCTTAAAATTTCTGGGAATAACCTTTGAAGTCTTCTTTATGCCGTATGACTTTTGTATAATTGTTAAAGCGCTAGTGGTATACAACATCTTACTAGGCTAAACATTTTATGTCAAATAAAAGTTTTGTGGCGTTATACTTTTCCGTGATAGTCTTTGTTATTGGTTTGAATTATAAATATTTCATATTTTTCTCAACTACAAATTGTTTTTGTTCCTTTCCTTTTCGTATTCATCCAAATAGAACATATTAGGGAGCGGGCTTTGAACACATTTGACTATCGCTTTAGCCTATTATATTCTTCTTATACTGAAAGGGGACATAACACACATATATAAGAATTGTGCATAGTAATAATATAATTCACCAAGAAACACGTTAAAATATTCAACAACCAAGAATTGTACAAAGCAGATGTAAGAGACGGGTGAACTAGCAAATTGCAGGTAAAAGATAATTCTAAGTAGAGCCCACCTTTCACCAAGCTAATGAACAGGGAGCCGGTAGCGGTAAGGAGAAATAGAAAAAGACAGATAGAGAAAAGAAAGAGAAGGAGATATTGAACCCGCCTCCCAACGCGTCATGGTGGCGCGTAAGCGCAAGACTTTAAAGTAGAATATTCTCCTACATGTTAAGGTAACGCGTTCTAGGACCAATTAGAAACGTCGTTACATTTTGAAACGCAGAGGTGAGCGTCACTAGGCTCAGGTATATAAAGGCGAACAAGGCCCCAGATTTTCACTCTCTCTTCCAGAATTTCGTCGACATAAAGTGCTACGTTCTTGATGACAGATGCACGTGTGTGCATATGGGTGGGAAGACGTGTGCAGTTAGTTTAGGCTCCTGATTTATACAAATGTTGGGATTGGTATATTCGGAAAAGCTAGCCGCCCATAAATATTTAAATTGATAATAAGCCACATTTATTATGGGAAATGCAGTAAATTTTTAATTTTCCTCACCCACTAGAACCTTGAGAACCAAGAATTAGCTATATAGGGAAAGATTAGGAATAGAAAACACAGCAGCCGTCGAGCATCCATAGCCGAGGACAACAACACTGCAGGAGAAGAGCGCATCAACAAGAGAAACGACGCTTTCCAGATACTACTGACCAACAATTACCCGCTACAATACCTACAACGAAATGAGTAGTGAAGGTTTATCTCGATTATTAAGAAGTAAATAGAAGAATGCGCTTTAGTAAGAATAGTTTGTAGAAGAGTGAGTAGAGAAAGTTATGTGAAGGCAACACATGAAAATGTTTTCTCTCTCTCTTTCTACTGCTTTCTCCAAAGTCATTTCAACCAGTCCACTATTGTAGCATTATAAAAGTTAGGATTACCACTGTATTTTGTAGGGGGAAATGGTTGTTGGGCGACATTTGTAGCGGGAAATCGTTGGTCAGTGACATCTGGAAAGCGTCGATCCTTGGGTTGATGCTATCTGCTGCAGTGTTCTTGTCCTCGGCTATGGATGCTCGTCGGCTGCTATGTTTTCCATTCCTAATCTTTCCCTATATAGCTAATTCTTGGTTCTCAGGGTTATCGTGTCTGTGGCAAATTAAAAATATACTGCATTTCCCTTAATAAATGTGGTTTATTAACAATTTAAATATTTATGGGCGGCTAGCTTTTCCGAATATACCAATCCCACCATTTGAATAAATCAGGAGCCTAAACTAACTCCACACGTCTTCCCACCAATTGCACACACGTACACCTGTCGTCAAGAGCGTAACACTTTGTGTCGACGAAATTCTGGAAGAGAGAGTGAAAATCTGGGGCCTTGTTCATCTTTATATACCTGAGCCTAGTGACGCTCATCTCTGCGTTTAAAGATGTAACGACGTTTCTAATTGATCCTCAGACCGCGTTACCTTAACATGTATGAGAATATTCTAGTTTAAAGTCTTGCGCTTACGCGTCACCATGACGCGTTGGGAAGTGGATTCAATATCTCCGTCTCTTTCTATTTCTCCCTACCGCTACCGGCTCCCTGCTCATTAGCTTGGTAAAAGGTGGGCTCTACCTAGAATTACCTTTTACCTGGAATTTGCTAGTTCGCCCGTTTCTTACAATCTGCTTTGTACAATTCTTGGTTGTTAAATATTTTAACATGTTTCTTGGTGAATTATAGTATTACTATGTACAATTCTTATATATGTATGGTATATCCCCTTAAAGATCACACTGTACTACCCTCGAACTTTGGGGAGAACAAACGTTACAAACCCAAAATCGACGGCGACACAGATAAAGAGCAAGTGACCAGGTCGAGGTATGTTGACGGCCATGTAAGATGTGAAATCTTAGGAACCGATGGGGTTGCCGCTTGAGAAACCCAACTGCTGCCCGGAGCTAAATATTGATCAACAGTTTCAAGGCGGAGGTAGATTCTACAGCTACTGTGCTAAATGCTTCTCTCCCCTCCTTCAGCGAAAATACATTGCTAAGGCTTCGGTCATCCTTGTACCCTACAACAACAAATGTTAAGCGATTAGGAAGCCTGAGTTTCTATGTACGTACATTAGTTACATTGTTTCTGGGAGAAGTTTTCTCACAGGGGTAAAGGGTGCCGTTGACAACGGTACTGGATGGACGTAGAAGAGTGTCAAGGAGGGTGGATGTTTCACGGCTGAGGAGCATCTGCTTGCACACCGGATGACAGCGATAAATACAGGGTATACACAAATGATTATACCTAGGGATTTTAAACTTACATTTATATTGAGGCAGTGTTTTTAACACTACAATCATTTCAGTCTAATTGTATAATATACAAATTCAATAAAACAATAATTGTATGTAACAGTCATTGTATATATTTGTATTATTCTATCCATGTGTAATCATGTTATGTGAATATATTACGTAATTTAATAATGTAGGAGCTGTGAGAATAATAGGCTAAAAGTTGGTAACAATGAGGTAACAATGATGTAACCTTGAGGCAATAATGAATTTGAAAGTTTAAATGGTACTAGTCATTACTGGAGCAACAATAATGTAAATTTTGAGACAGTTTAAAAATAGCCTATCAACAACCAGAACAATCTTTAGTCAAATGAAGGTATTCTATTGGATTAAGTATAGCCAATCAGAGACTTGAAATACTGAAATTTATAAGTCTGTTGCCTGCAGATAGTGTTTGTAACCGGATGCGAGATGCGTCCTTGAGAGATTTAATACGAATTCTTGTGAGACGAAAAATACGTTTACGTGTTAAAAAAGTGTAATTAATTAATAAAAAGAATCTCACAGCCTTCTATCAGTGAAGTGATAATTAAATCGTGTCAAGCATTAATAAAAGAAGTGAAATAAAATTATAATCTTAGTCGCACAACAACCCTGCCAAGACATCCATGTCTCTAAAATAAATACTGAAGCAGCTGAGGCAAACATAAATATAATATTTAAAGAAACAGTCAAATTACAAAGTAATTTTTTTTTAAACTTGGGGCAAAGGCCACCTGAAAGTACATTTGGGACAAAGGCTACAGGAAATTGTTTACTATACGTGCGGTTGCAACTACTACAAGTTCGGCTCCCCAACAGTTGAAATATAATACAACTCCTTCAATACAAACTACCTCAAATTGACGCCCAAAGCTTGGTACAAATAACAATACAACAAACCGATTTCAAATTGCCTTCCATACGTGGAGCCAATAAAATACGTTCCCAATATTCCCTACCATATACCTAAAAGGTACAGAATCTACTGCATTCCACTATAAATTGGATATCGAGATTTCCATCATCACCTTTCCTTTCATCCATTTCACCAACATTTCGTTTCATCTATTTCCTTCATCCCATACCAGGCATCGGGCTGATCACCCATCCTGGATGCTCTGTCTGATCCATGAGTGTCTGCTCCTCGACGGGCCTCTGACCCCAGGCACCCGCTTGTAAGTCCTGGGGGGTGTAAGTCCTACATAAGAGGAGGGTAAACAGATAATGAATGAATGAATAAATCTTCCTCAAACTCCATCTTTTCACATACTATTTTCAACTTGCCCCATTGCGTTCTCATATTCCACCCATATATACAGCTTTTTTCGAAATTTTTAAAATTTATTCCCTCAAAACTGGCTCAAACGAGTTTGATTAAGACGCAGTATATCTGAGATATTTCTATTACATAATAAAATGTATATCTTGAATTTTTACTTTCTCAAATACGTATAGTAAGTAGGGGAAGTATTGTATTCCACCCAAAAATTCGATACCGAGATTTCACCAGAATTATATGTTTCGAGGCTCCCTAAATCCAAAAAAAAGCATTTTTGGAAACATGTCTGTGTGTGTGTGTGTCTGCCTGTCTGTGAAAAGCATAACTCAGAAACGAACAGTCGTATAAACACCAAACTTGGTATTTAGCTTCAGTATCTTCCAGAGATGCGAAACGAAGGTTTTCAAGAAAATCCCGCGACCCCAGATTACCCTTTACATAGAACATTTTTCGAAAATTTTAATTTTCTCAAAAATAACTCTAACGATTTTGATTAAAATATCATATGTTTACGATATTTTCATCACAAATAAAATGTATAGGTATCTTGAATTTCCTGGGAATGTCTCCAAATGTATTCTTCATTGTAAACGACTTTTGCATAACTGGTAAACCATAAGAGAGAGACAAAATTTTACTACACTAAAAATGTATATCGCGTTAAAATACACAATTTATGTCATATACATTTTTTTTGTTGAGTGAACCATTTTCGAGATATTGCTTGTTATTCCCTTAAATTTTCCATACTTATACTTTTCTCAAATGGAAATTCGTTATTCATTTTTTTTTGGTCCTGGTAATGCAAAGAGAATGGAATGCTGCACATAGCAACCAGCTCTTAAAATATTTGACTCTAGCTTAAAGCCTACCAATTCCCCTTGCATCTACAAGAAAATTAGCAATTAACATCTCGATTAACATGAAGCATATGGAGAATAAGCGTTTGTAAAAATAGTTTGTACAAGAGTAGAGAAAGTCGTGTGAGTGTAACACATCAGATTTTTTTGTTAAGGGGGACCATAAAACTTGTATTTGCGGTGAAGTGTCCACATCTAAGTTTTGGATGGAGTGCAATACTTCCTCTAGAGAAAATAAAAAATACAAGGCTTGAGATTAATTCCTTAAATGTCTACAAAATAGCAGAATGCAAGACGCATACGGTTGCGAACGCACCTGAAGTGTAAGTCTATGTGTACATACATTTATTAATCTTGTTTTATCTCCTACGAACAACTAAACTCCCTTTCACTTTGCGCCGTTACGAATGATACCAACCTGTCACAGCTAGATAAATTTCACCAACATAAATCTAACAGCTGACAAGTTCGCGGAACCAAAATCTGAGTAGCGCAAACTACATCTATCTTTCTGTATTTCCAAGAAACAAGTGGCAAGAGTTCAAATAGATATCAAACTGTCCTCAGCTGTCCTAAACTAAGAAACAAAACACGTATATAATGGCTTCCATTCAAAGGCAACACACACTTGCTGATGAAAGTTCAGGGGGCCATGATTTTGTAACACGTTTCTCTTTTGGACCTGCAGACAAGCATAACCAAATACCAGGTTGAATGGGAGTCAAATAATGCTTTTGGGGATAATTTATATCGATACTAATGGAGTATGATCTCAGTTGTACGTTTTCAAATTTTCTGATGTAATACATTCACACGACCATCTCTGCCTTTTATCTTTATAACTAGTTATAAAAACATAGTCAAATGTTTAAAAACTGGTCTTAAAATTCCATACTGTTTCTATGCACTCGCAAGAAACAAGTGAATGTTGACAGAACATTCTTTTAAGAATGACCAAGTAACGAACCATTAAAAACAATACCTCAGAAAAGGCTTATGCTACAAAACAGAAACTTATTTGAAGCAAAGTGAGTGTTTTAAAGAGTTTTTGTGTAATACGTTTTCGTCTATCCCTTAAGGGTTACTAGTTATGCAAGTTTATACAAAATTCCTTCCGAATGAAGAGGACTTCGTAGGCTATTCCCAGGAATTTCGAGATATACATTTTATTTTTCATGTAAGTATTTATATACAGAGGTATTTTAATCAAAATCGTTAGTCATTCTTTTAGTAAATAAAAAATTTCGAAAAATGTTCCATGTAAGGGTTGTTTGGGGTGAGGTATTATCATGAAAATCTTTGTGTGGTATCTTTGGGAGCTACTGAATCTAAATACCAATATTGGTATACATCCGAATTTTCTTTTTTACTTTCTCTACTACGTATAGTAAGTAGGGGAAGTATTGTATTCCACCCAAAAATTCGATACCAAGATTTCACCGGAAATACATGAATCCATAAAAGTATTTTTGGAAACATGTCCGTGTGTGTGTCTGCCTGTGCGTGTGTCTGTCTGTGAACAGCATAACTCAGAAACGAACAGTCGGATAAACACCAAACTAGGTATTTAGGTTCAGTATCTTCCGGAGATGCGACACGAAGGTTTTCAAGAAAATCCCCCCACCCCAGATTACCCTTTACATGGAACATTTTTCGAAAATTTTAATTTTCTCAAAAACGGCTCTTACGATTTTGATTAAAATATCATATGTTTAAGATATTTTCATGACAAATTAAATGTATATCTCGAATTTTCTGGGAATGTCTCCAAAAGTATTCTTCATTTGAACGACTTTTGCATAACTGGTAAACCATAAGAGATAGACAAAATGTTACTACACAAAAAATGTAGATCGCGTTAAAATACACAATTTATGTCATATACATATTTTTTGTTGAGTGAACCATTTTCGAAATGTTGCTTGTTATTCCGTTAAGTTTTCCAATACTTACTTTTTCTCAAATTAGTTATTCATTTTTAATTTCTCTACTACGTATAGTAAGTAGGGGAAGTATTGTATTCCACCCAAAAATTCGATACCGAGATATCACTGGAAATACATGTTTTGAGACCCCCCTGAATCCAAAAAAAGCATTTTTGGAAACATGTCCGTGTGTGTGTCTGTGTGTCTGTGTGTGTGTCTGTGTGTCTGTGTGTGTGTCTGTCTGTGAACAGCATAACTCAGAAACGAACAGTCGGATAAACACCAAACTTGGTATTTAGGTTCAGCATCTTCCATGGATGCGACACGAAGGTTTTCAAGAAAATCCCCCCACCCCAGAATGCCCTTTACATGGAAGATTTTTCGAATAGTTTAATTTTCTCAAAAATGGCTCTAACGATTTTGATTAAAATATCATATGTTTAAGATATTTTCATGACAAATGAAATGTATATCTCGAATTTTCTGGGAATGTCTCCAAAAGTATTCTTCATTGTGAACGACTTTTGCATAACTGGTAAACCATAACAGATAGACAAAATTTTACTACACAAAAAATGTAGATCGCGTTAAAATACACAATTTATGTCATATACATATTTTTTGTTGAGTGAACCATTTTCGAAATGTTGCTTGTTATTCCGTTCAATTTTCCAATACTTACTTTTTCTCAAATTCGTTATTCATTTTTTTTTGTCTTGGTAATGCAACCATACTCCACATAGCAACCACCTCTTAAAATATTTGACTATCGCTTAAAGCCTACCAATTCCCGTTGCATCTACAAGAAAATTAGCAATAAGATTAATATCTCGATATCTCGATTAACATGAAGCATATGGGGAATAAGCGTTTGTAAAAATAGTTTGTATAAGAGTAGAGAAAGTCATGTGAATGTAACACATCAGATTTTTTGAGTTGTGCTGTTCTCACACACCACACGGGCCGTTTTCTAAAAATGCTTCTTTTTTGGATTCAGGGGACTTCAAATACGTATTTCTGTTGAAATTTCGGTAAAGAATTTTTGTGTGAAATGCAGTAGCTTCTCTACCTACTATGCACGTGTTAAAGACAGTAAAAATAGAGTAGGGTGTAGCATGTGTTTATCGGAGGTAGAGATGAAGTGAAGAAGCCGTAGGAGGTCCCAGGTACGCAGACAGACAGGCGCACGGAGACGCGCAGAAGTCTCTAATATTTCCAGTTTGAACACCGCGCACCATTGACGAGGAATTCCAAGCGGTCGGGACAGCTCACTCTGGCGTTCACGGGGAGAAATCTTTCCAAAGTGCATGCATCCACGCTATCTGTCCGGCACCTGAAACATGAAATGGAGAGGAAATGGGGAAAAGAAGAAATCACCACTCCGGCATTCGCCTTGGCGACTAGGGGAAAAGCAAGAAAAACCCCATGGTCAGAGGAGTGGTAACCAGGAATTGAACCCTGGTACTCCCGAATGCGGGCTACAGAAGTGATATAAAAATAGAGTACAGGGGCTTTGAACTAATAGAAATTATTAATTTTTCTTTGCTTTGATTTTTCCACACAGCACTGGTCGATTACATGCAGTAATCACAGAACTGCTGTATTCATTAAATGACGATTTAATGGCTTTGCGATGATAGAAATTGTGTAATTTCTAAAGATTGGGAACACTCATTAATTAGCC
The DNA here is from genome assembly GCA_030765065.1 of Deroplatys truncata. Taxonomy (NCBI): domain Eukaryota; kingdom Metazoa; phylum Arthropoda; class Insecta; order Mantodea; family Mantidae; genus Deroplatys; species Deroplatys truncata. The sequence goes on along the minus strand of CM060981.1, from coordinate 61,902,080 downwards.
CTGCTTCTTCTTCACCGTCATCACTAGTGCCGTCAGACACAATTTGGTGATAGCTCTACCAATTTGATAAGAATATCACATGATTAAGATATGTATAACAGTATTGTTACCCACCTTATTCTATAGAGCGGAAACGTGGGTGATGTTAAATAAACACAAAAGAGTAACATTCTCAGAAATGAAATATAAGATATAGTTAGAAATAAAACCATTAGAGAGAAACTAAATATGAGCTCGCTAGAGATAGAGAAAATAATCAGAATGAATGAATGATCAGCGTAAAAGACACAGGTATTTGAGGCAAGACCGGAGGGAAGCAGAAAACCAGGGGGGAGCGCAAAAAGGATTGGGTACAATACATTGGAGAGATAGCAACTGAAAGCGTTGAAGAGAATAGCAAAGGATAGAGAACAGTATAGAAAATGGATAAAAGGCCCAACGCCGAAAGTCGTCCTCCGTGGTGTACTGGTTACCATGCTGGCCTCTAATTCCCGAGGTTGCGGATTCAAATCCGGCGAAGGGCGATGGAATTTTCCAGGCGTAAAAATCCTTAGCATGGCTTCCTTCGGAAGGGAAGTAAAGTCGGTAATCCCGTGTCGTAGATTTATGGCACCTAAAAGAACCTCAAGCCTAATAAAGAGACCTGTGCAAAATTACCAAGCTTTCACGCCCAACATAGAATGGAACGGCAAGGACCACAACATTTAAAGAGCGTCCATAAATAAAACTCAATTTAATTTAATTTCCAACGCCAAAAGGCGAAAGAGGAAGGTAAAAAACAATTCTGATGTGTTACACTCACATGACTTTCTCTACTCTTGTACAAACTATTTTTACAAACGCTTATTCTCCATACGCTTCATGTTAATCTTATTATTTTTACAAACGCTTATTCTCCATACGCTTCATGTTAATCTTATTGCTAATTTTCTTGTAGATGCAAGGGGATTATGGTAAGCTTTAAGAGATAGTCAAATATTTTAAGCGCTAGTTGCTATGTGGCGCATTCCTTCGCTTTTCATGTCCAAGACATAAAAAAATGAATAACGATTTTGAGAAAAAGCATAAGTATTGGAAAATTTAAGGGAATAACAAGCAATATCTCGAAAATGGTTCACTCAACAAAAAAAAAATGTATATGGCATAAATTGTGTATTTTAACGCGATCTACATTTTTTGTGTAGTAAAATTTTGTCTATCTCTTATGGTTTACCAGTTATGCAAAAGTCGTTCACAATGAAGAATGCTTTTGGAGACATTCCCAGAAAATTCGAGATATACATTTCATTTGTCATGAAAATATCTTAAACATATGATATTTTAATCAAAATCGTTAGAGCCATTTTTGAGAAAATTGAAACTTTCGAAAAATGTTCCATGTAAAGCGTAATCTGGGGTGGGGGGATTTTCTTGAAAACTTTCGTGTCGCATCTCTGGAAGATACTGAACTTATATACCAAGTTTGGTGTTTATCTGACTGTTTCTATCTGAGTTATGCTGTTCACAGACACACACACACACGGACATGTTTCCAAAAATACTTTTTTTTGGATTCAGGGGGCCTCAAGTTAGACAGGTAGATCTTAGGTGAAGTGCCGTATTTTCGTGATAAAATATGAATATTCTAGAAAACTGTAAGACAAATTTCATCAGAGGAAAGATATTTATTTTGACAGAGATGTTTAAAGGGGCTCTTTTAATCAACTTAACCACAGACTCAAGTGTTGCCTCAACTCTCTAATTTCCAGCCCTTTGGTAACCAAGGGCAACCGAGAAATGTAAAACCCAAGTACTACTTTAGAAATGTTAACACCGCAATAAATTCGCATCACGTGCGCATCTCGTAATACTGTAATGTGATTGGCTCCACCAGGATCCATATAAACGTAACACTTCCAGGGAGGGAGCTTCCTGCTCCCTTACTGCCAGGTTTACACACTTGACAGCTAATGTTTGGCTACACAGTTATTTTACTTGCCATTCAGCTCAGATACAAACCAAAACTCTGCTCGAATTATGCTCGAGCAGGCTTACACCCTGTAACTTCCTTTTCAATTTATGTTACATTTTTGTTGCCTGGTTATCCTTATTTGACTTATTTCATAACCGTCAAATGCGGCACGGAAAGTTAATGCAACTATGCCAAGGTGAACTATCCTTTTGACCTGCAAGAACAAGAACATCATACTCTAAAATGTTTGCTTTCTCTACTATTTACAACACAAGAAAGGAAATTGTCTTTATACAAAAAAAAGTTTAGCACCCATAATGCTTTCTGTACCTACTACCACAGGTACCTATAGATATTCTATTAGTCATATAACTATATATGATTCTTTCCACTTAAGAGAATTAAATAGTCAAAATTAAAAATAATGAAATTTTATTTTTGTGCAGTCTTATCATTTTGAATTTCTTCTTTCCTATTCATTGTAGGCATAATAATTGTATTTGCAATGAAACCATTTCTGCAAGCGTATATCTCAATTAATATAGTTGGGACAACCAATCTGGCCGAAGGTTTTTTCGCAGGTTTCCTCGGTCGGTAGGCGACTACTGGGTTGAATAATTTGATCCACGAATTTTCCCAGCATCCCTTTCTTCACTACATTTCATTTTCTTCTTCTTCACCGCCATACCAGGCGTTGAACTGATCACCCATCCTGTATATGCTATGATCTAGAGTTTGCTTGCTCCTCGACAGTTTACTGACCCAAGGCATTAGCCTGTAAGTCCTACAACAAAACCGTTCTTCGTTAAAGCAGAAGAAGAAGTAGTAATTTATGTAAGAATGAATAGAGAATCATTTGAATCTAATACATCAGATTGAACAATACTTTGTCTCCAACATGATTGATTAGTTCGGTAAATAGTTCAATGCCACAATCTTTTGATAGAAACTATTTCTATGCAGTTTTGTCGTGTTCAACAATGTAGTAGCAGTTAGCCTAGAATGCAAAAATTAATTTACATTTATATTTTGGCAAGCAAAAATTTGAAGTGTCACATTCGCATGACTTTCTCCACCCATTATCATACACCTCTTCTTCAAACTGTTCCTCCAAAAGTTGTTACCTATTATCGTCGTCCTCCGTAGTCTAGGGGTAGCATGCCTGCCTGCCTGTAGTTCCCGAGGTCGTGGGTTCAAACTTGGAGAACGATGGATTTTTTGGGGGCGTAAAAGTACTTAACATGGCTTCCTCCGGAAGGGAAGCGAAGCTGGAGGTCTTGTGTTCTAGATTTGTGTCACCTAAAAGAACCTCAAACCTGATAGAGGCCTCTGAGCAAACTTTCTGGTCTTTCACGTAAAATGGGACGCTGAGGACCAATGCTAAGAATGAGGCAATTTACTCTTTTTTTCCAAAAGCTATTTTTCTAATTATTTCATGTATCATTATACATTTCTTTATAAGTACAAGAGGGAAAACAGGAGGCTGAAGCGATGGTCAGTCTTTAAAAAACGGGTCGCTATATGCTGGCTTGGAAATTCCATACTCTTTCCATGACATCACGACAACAAACGAATGGCGACTTAGCACGTTAAAACTGTATAAAGCATCCACAGTAGACTAGTGATTAACCGAGACTCCGGGTTAGCTGAGGAAGTTGTTGGAAAATAAACAATAATACATATTCTTGTATCAGTGCAGAGCTATTGTTTAGGAGACAAAAGGTTACCCCAAAGAAACTCTGAAATACTTTTTCAAAAAGTAATCGTATCATTTAATATTGTACTCTGCTTATCTTTTCATTAAACTGTATAGATAAAGCACTCAATGTAATGGTACTGCAAAGTTTTAAGTGCTTCTTTCATTTACTGCGATCTATTTGCACATTATCTCCGTATTAACCAAGTTATTGGGTATCCGAGGTAGTCTCGGTCCCAATTAGCTCGGATAATCGCGTGTTTCTCGAGGAAGTAAATGCTATAAAACAATTTATTTGAAATAAGTTGTGTGTTTTTAAGAGAACTACATTTTTGCGTAGCAGTAAGCTTTGTCTATCTCTAAGGGTTTACTAGTTAAACAAAACTATACAAAATTCATTCACAATTAAAAGAACTTCACAGGCTAGTTGTGGAAAAATCAACATATTCATGTCTCCCCCCCCCCCATTTAGCTGCACCCCGTTTTTAATGGGACAAGATAGTCTGAACACATTGAAGTTGCACCTTAAGTGTGTTAAATTACCACTGCTCTTAAAGTTCTCAATCGTTTTTCTGAAATGTTTATGAATTATTCCATAAATCATGACAATTATTTAAAGTGGTTGTTTGCATTGATAGAGTATGTAGTTGCTCCGTAAAAATTATTTCATTCAGCAGAAATATAATAAAATTTACTCTTAAAACATGTGAATTCATGTACCTTTTTCTCTGATACTACTTGCAATACAGAATTACTCTTTCGCATGCTTATTCTTAGTATACTCAGATATCTTCTGAACCTCAATTATTTAATTATGTATATCAGTTCACTAGAATTTGAAAAAAAAATCATTTGTAAAGTCAAAAAGTTAAAATGTGGAAAATTTGCAATGTTATTGCTCTCTTAATTCACTAATATACATTGTAAAATTATGATTGTGGTTCAGAAAGTTTATCTACGTGTTGTATACATGTACTGAAAATTTCAGCTCTTACCTCTCATAATTTCTTAGAAAAAGATCATAAGTATCCAAAAATGTTGTTTTGAGAAAACAGAATTTAAAGTTTTAACATAAAAATTCTGACACACTTCAGTACATTCCAGGGTCATAATCATCTGTACCTTAATTCCTGGATTGCTTCAGCTTTTCTGGATGGCTTCTCTAGGTCCTGGTCTCTTTTGTTAATTGCTGAACTACTCCCTGGGTATGATGTCGTTCGTTGTTGAAAGATAGAAAAATGTTCTAAAAAATCTGATGTGTTACACTCACATGACTTTCTCTACTCTTGTACAAACTATTTTTACAAACGCTTATTCTCCATCTGCTTCATGTTAATCGAGATAAACGTTTGCAGACTCTATTTTATTGCTAAGTTTCTTGTAGATATAAGGGGAATATATAGAAATACAGTAGCCTTTAAGCATACACATATCTCTTAATAGCTGGTTGCTAGGTGCAGCACCATTCCCTTTGCCACAGATTAATACTCTTTGCATATCCAAGACAAAAAAATGTATAACGAATTCCCATTTGAGAAAATTAGTATTGCAAAATTTAAGGGAATAACAAGCAATATCTCGAAAATGGTTCACTCAACAAAAAAATGAATATGACATAAATTGTGTATTTTAACGCGATCTACATTTTTTGTGTAGTAAAATTTTGTCTATCTCTTATGGTTTACCAGTTATGCAAAAGTCGTTCACAATGGAGAATACTTTTAGAGACATTACCAGAAAATTCAAGATATACATTTTATTTGTCATGAAAATATCTTAAACATATGATATTTTAATCAAAATCATTAGAGCCATTTTTGAGAAAATTAAACTTTTCGAAAAATCTTCCATGTAAAGGGTAATCTGGGATGGGGTGATTTTCTTGAAAACCTTCGTGTCGCATCTCTGGAACATACTGAACCTAAATACCAAGTTTGGTGTTTATCCGACTGTTCGTTTCTGAGTTATGCTGTTCACAGACACACACACACACACACACACACACACACACACACACACACACATAGACACACAGACACACACACGGACATGTTTCCAAAAATGCTTTTTTTTGGATTCAGGGTGTCTCAAAACATGTATTTCCGGTGAAATCTCGGTATCGAATTTTTGGGTGGAATACAATACTTCCCCTACTTACTGTACGTAGTAGAGAAAGTAAAAAGGGCGTTGCATGACAGCTTTAAAGGAATGCAGGCGATGAGAAAATATTTTTTTACTTTGTTATTTTAGCACCACGTATGGAAGCCAATTTGAGAACATTATTTGTTGCTGCTACGTATGGAAAGACAGTTTGAAATTGATGTATTATATTTCAACTGTTGGGGAGCCGAACTTGTAGTAGCTGCAACTGCACGTATGGTTAACAGTTTCCGGCAACCTTCGTACCAAATGTACTTTCAGGTGGCCTTTGCCCCAAGTTTAAAAAATATTAACTTTGTAATTAAACTGTTTCTTTAAATATTTAATATTTATGTTTGCCTCGGCTGCGTCAGTATTTTTGTTAGAGACACGTTTCTCTTAGCAGGGTTGTGGTGCAACAAGAATGTAGGCTTACACAGATTATAATTTTACTTCACTCCTTTTATTAATGCTTGATACGATTTAAATAACACTTCACTGATATAGAGAGCTGTGAGATTCATTTTATTAATTAATTACACCTTTTAAGACATAAACTTATTTTTCGTCTCACACGAATATATACTACATTTTTTGATGACACTTTTTGCGTCTGGTTAATAACGCTGTCTGCAAGCAACTGACTTCTAGATTTGTAAATTTTGCTATATTTCAATTTCTGGCTGGCTAATCCTTTTCCAATAGAATACCTTCATTTAACTAAAGGTTTTTCTGGTTGTTAATTGGCTATTTTATAAACTGTCACTAAAATCACATTATTGCTTCCAAGAATCACAAGTAGTATTGTTAAACTCTCAAACTCATTATTGCCTCAAGATTACCTCATTGTTAGCAACGTTTAACTTATTATTCTCACAGCTCCTACATTATTAAATTACGTAATATATTCACATAACATTATTAGACATGAATACAATAATATAAGCTGACTGTTACATACATTTTACAAATTATTACATACACATATTGATTTAAGGCGGGCTGTTATTGAATTTACATATTACATAATTAGACTGAAGTTATTTAAGTGTTAAAAATACTGCCTCAAATAGCATTTAAGTGGTATTTAAATATCTTAGATATATATTTTCTGAAACTGGAAATAATAGAGATTTTATTAGTTCTTAAAACAAAAAAATGTGATTTTTTAGTATTTCAGAGTATCTTGTCCGCTTAATTGCAATAGCCATATGGGCGGTCTTTGAAACATGTTGGCTATCGGCAATGGTGTTAACTCGTACACAGTTGTCAGTGGATTTCTGGTTTTTCTTTGGGCTTTGTTCATTAGGGAGTACACACATTCACATTATCGTAAGGAGTAATCTTGGCTAGAGAAAATCTCTCATCCCTATTCCAAGAATCGAACCCGGGACATAGCAGACAGGTGCTCTACCGACTGAGCTACGACGCCCAGCCACATGCATTTTGTTCGTATGCAATTGAGAAAATCATAATTGAGGGAAGGTTTCCATGTGAAGGATAATTTTGGATGGAGAGATTTTGTTTGTAAATTGTCGTGTCGCATCCTTGGGAGATGCTGAACTTAGTTATTCGAGTTATGCTATTCACATACATAGACGCTCTTTCTAAGAAGTCAAGGACCTCAAAATGTGCATTTCTGGCGATATCTCGACATTGAATTTATGAGTTAAGTGCAATGGTTCGTATGCTTAGTATAGGTAAATCGAGCGGTAAAGTGCGAGGCTCGTATTCGAGAGGTCGCGGGTTCAATTTCCGTCAACCGTTCACTCTGAGCTTATGATTTTTGTGGTTTTCTTTGGTCGGCAAGCGAATTCTTGGGTGGTTTCCTTTCCTTTTCATTTCATTTCCTTCTCATCTTCAGGTGCACTTCTAGGTTTCGTGAGCCTGGAACTGTTAGGGACTTCCGCGTCTCTCTGTCTACCTACGGCCTGTAGTCTCCTGTGGCTCCTTCAGTTCGTCCCTTCCTCCTGGTGGTGTTAGCCACAATATAACTATATAGGTTGTGGTGCGCGAGGTGCCCCCTCCAATTAATAACCTATATCTATACCTATAGGTAAAAGGTAAAGATAGGACGAGCAGAGGAGCCCCCCCCCATCAACCGGGGCAGAGCAACGGAAGTAGGCCCTTTTTGCTTCTACCGTGACCCCTGGGAGGGTGAGATGAGGGGAGAGCTCGTAGGGTGACCAGATCCGGATGCCGATGAGCGTAAGCATGGGAGAGAGATCTGAGTATTCCTAGCAGCGACGCCAGAAAGAAAGCTCTACATTGCCACCGTCCAGCCGCAACCCGCCGAACGCCGTCACCAGGTCCTACAATCTTGAAACAGATGATGGGTACAGCAAAGTCGTGGTAGAATATGTAGCATCCCAGCAGTCGCCTGCCGACCCGAGAAAACCACGAAAAACCCATAGATTGGAGTGGACGGTCGCCGGATATCGAACCCGGGACCTCCCAATGCAGGCCACAGAGGTTACACCTTAGTCATCCTGCTCCGAGGCAAAGAAAGCTCGCCGAGGTTTGAACTCGATAATGAAGCAATCACGTCCAAGGCGATACACTTGCAGTTTTATTATGAAAAAGTCAGCAGGTGAACAGGTTGTCATGGTAACAGGTCCATCATCAGGACTTTATGCCGCAGTCACGACTTCAAACGCAACAGAAGGCCGTGAAGATATTTCTGACTCTGCATAACCAGATGTATATGATTCAATTACGATATCTGACGTGACTCCGCGTTTCTTTAGTCAATATTCGAACAAATGGGTTTGATTGGGTGTCAATTTTATTTTCACGGTAGTAGTTCCTTTGTTCGAAGTCTTGGCGGCGGCAGCTACCATGGAAATGGCGCCTCATTAAAACTCTATTCAAGGCATGTCGTGCTGCTGCCGGCGGATTTGTATTTCTGTTGTGCTGTCCGCACTTGATATGCCTCTGTCTGGGTTCGTGCCTCGACAGCGGCAGTTTCTCAACGTGTCTGGCCAAGCCAGACAAGTGCAAAACAAGTCACGTGACTCTTAAGTGCATTCTTATATATTTTCTTTCTTTTACAAGATGATTTATTGTGTCTAATCACCAAACCTATTCCTATCTTATGCCAATTCCTCAGGTATCTTACATCCACGTACCTATAGTAAGTAGAGGAAGGATTGCATTCCGGCCAAAAAATTCGACACCGAGATTTCACCAGAAATACACAGTTTGACATTCTCTGAATTAAAAATTCTGATGTGTTACACTCACATGACCTTCTCTACTCTTGTACAAACTATTTTTACAAACGCTTATTCTCCATATACTTCATGTTAATCCAGATGTTACTCTTATTGCTAATTTTAAGAGCTGGTTGCTACGTGGTTCACTTTGCATTACCAGGACAAAAAAAAATGAATAACGAATTCCCATTTGAGAAAAAGTATAAGTATTGGAAAATTTAAGGGAATAACAAGCAATATCTCGAAAATTGTTCACTCAACAAATAGAGTGTATATGACATAAATTGTGTATTTTAACGCGATCTACGTTCTTTGTGTAGTAAAATTTTGTCTATCTCTTATGGTTTACCAGTTATGCAAAAGTCGTTCACAATGAAGAATACTTTTGGAGACATTTCCAGAAAATTCGAGATATACATTTTATTTGTCATAAAATTATCTTAAATATATGAGATTTTAATCAAAATCGTTAGAGCCATTTTTGAGAAAATTAAAATTTTCGAAAAATGTTCCATGTAAAGGGTAGTCTGGGGTGGGGAGACTTTCTTGAAAACATTCGTGTCGCATCTCTGGACGATACTGAACCTAAATAACAAGTTTGGTGTTTATCAGAAGTTTGAATTAATCTGTTCACACACATACACGGATCGTTTTTTAAAAATGCTTCGTTTGGATTCAGGGAGCCTCAGAAAATATATTTGTGTTGAAATGTGGATATCAAATTTTAGGGTGGAAATCAATATTTTCTTTACCTACTAGATATGATTAGAGAAAGTAAACACGTCTTTACTCTACGGTTACAACAGAGTTCAAGAATTAAAACAATGTTTCTATCTCGAAAGTTTATGCATGTATGCTGAGAAGGCTTATTTTGGAGCGAAGGATCATACTGCTGTCGTTATCATGCAGCAAGAGGAATACGCAAGGCAGATGTAATACCATTTACTTGCTGAGATTGCAAGATCTTAAGTACTTAAAGTCAACCGTGAACGAGCAAAACCTGAAATAAAACTTATCAGTCACATAAACACTGCTTAGAAGTCGATCGTGGCAGTGTTATCACCATAATACAGAGCGCTCTGCTGAGAAATCAATGCTTTAGCTGTATCCAAACTCTTGGAAATTATAAGGGAAATGCGTATTATAAAATCATGACGTGAATCTTAGATTTATTTTATTGAACATGAAGAAGATTTGTTGTTTTGTAGTTCTTATGTTGGGGAGCCGAACTTCAAGTAGTTGCATCCTCACGTATGGTAAAAAGTTTCCGGTAGCCTTCGCCCCAAATGTACTTTCCGGTGGCCTTTGCCCCAAATGTACTTTCCGGTGGCCTTTGCCCCAAATGTTTAAAATATTAACTTCGTATTTTTACTGTTTCTTTAAATATTATATATTTCTGTATGCCTCGACTGCGTCAGTATTATTGTTAGAGACATGTTTCTCTTTACAGGGTTGTGGTGCGACAAGAATGTAGGCTTACATAGATTTTACGTTTTTCTTGACTCCATTTATTAATGCTTGACACGATTTTAATAACACTTCACTGATATAGAGAGCTGTGAGATTCTTTTATTAATTACTTGCACCTTTTAAACACGTTAACTATTTTCTCACACAAAATACGTATTAAATTTCTCGAGGACGCATCTCGCGTCTGATTGGTAACACTGTCCGCTAGCAACTTACTTGATTTCTAGCACCTAAATTTGTAAATTTCTGTATTTCAAGTCTTTGATTGCTTTTTCTGGTTGTTGATTGTCTATTTTATGAACTATCAAAAAATATACGTTATTGTTGCTCCAATAATGACTAGTACATTATTAACTTTCTTACTATTTATTGTCTAAGGTTACCTCATTGTTATTAACTTTTAACCTATTATTCTCACAGCTCCTACATTCTTAAATCACGTAATACATTCACATAACATTATTACACATGTATACAATAATATAAACATTTACAATGACTGTAATATACCCTTTTTATATATTGTTACATACACATATTGCTTTAAGGCGGGCTGTTATTGACTTTATATATTATATAATTAGACTGAAATCATTTAAGTGTTAAGAATACCGCCTCAAACAACAAAGTGCAGGACATCATAAAAGAGGTCGTGTAGAGCATTTCTGATGTTTTTGCCGCCTTTATCACTTACCCTGTAGCAAGTGGAGGAAGTATGCCTTTCCACCCAAAAATTCTACATCATTTCACTATAAACAGGCCCAAAATCTGATGTGTTACCTCAGATGACTTTCTCTGATCTTATACAAACGCTTGTTCTCCATTTACTTATGTTAATCGAGATAAACATTTGCAGAAATCTCATTGCTAATTTCTTGTAGGTGCAAGGGGAATATGGTAGGCTTTAAGCGATAGTCAAATCTTTTAACGCTGGTTGCTATGTGGCGCATTCCATTCTCTTTGCATGTCCAGGACATAAAAAAACGAATAACGATTCCCATTTGAGAAAAAATATAAGTATTGGAAAATTCAAACAAATAGCATGGAATATCTCAGAAATGATTCACTAGACAAAAAAATGTATATGACATAAATTGTATGTTTAAATGATATCTACGTCTTTTTGGTAGTAAAATTTTGTCTATCTCTCACGCTTTACAAGCTATGCAAAAGTCATTTAGAAAGAAGAGGACTTTTGGAGACATTCCCCGAAAATTCATGATATACATTGCATTTGCCATGGAATTATCTTAAACATATGATTCGTTAATAAAAATCGTTAGAACAATTTTTGAGAAATCAAAATTTTCGAAAAATGTTCCATGTAAAGGGTAGTCTGTGGTGGTCTTTGTGTCGCATCTTAAAGGTACTGAACCTAAATACCAAGTTTAGCATTTATCCGACTTTTCGTTTTTGAGTTATGCTGTTCACAGACACATCCACGGGCCTTTTTTTTCTAAAAATGCTTTTTTTGGATTCAGGGGGTCTCAAAACATATATTTCCGGTGAAATCTCGGTATCGAATTTTTGGGTGGAATACAATACTTCCCCTACTTACTATACGTAGTAGAGAAAGTAATACAGCCTTTTTATAAGAAGCTTCGCTTGTGCGCGCGTCTGTGTGTGTGTGTGTGTGTGTGTGTGTGTGTGTGTGTGTGTGTGTGTGTGTGTGTGTGTGTCAGAAATTCTAAGGTTAGAACCAGCCCGGCCCGGGTCAGTTTGTCTAATTTGGTTTTAAAAAAAACTACTTTTGCAGTTATTATTATTATTATTATTATTATTATTATTATTATCATCATCATCATCAATCCATGAAGCGCTGCTGCCTGCAGCACGAGGAGCCCCGGTTTCGATTTCTGGTACCGGCATAGGGACTTTTTCTCTTTTTGGGAGCCTGATAAGGGACCAAGTCCTTGGGAACAATTGAGGACCCAATTTACAGATATCTTGACGGCTGAGATCCTGGAATCCAAGTGTAGAAGGCACACTGCCTTAGTGAACACATGTCACTCCCACTTCTACACTGTGCCCATGATGGTCCAGGTGTGGATAGACGGAGGAAGGTGGATTTTGCATAACACGAACAATGAAGAAAAAGTGTCACCAGAAATTTGGAACTTATATCCCGTAGCCATAGAATGCGATTAAACAACTTACATGAGGGAGTTTACATAACAATCACGTCATCCGTGGTCTAGGGGTACCATGCTAGTTAGCCTCAGGTTCCCAAGGTCGCGCGTTCAAACCCTGCGGAGGAGGATGGATTTTTCGGGCGTAAAAGTCCTTAACATGCCTTACTTCGGCACGTAAAAGAACCTCAAGCCTGATAAAGAGACGCTGAGCAAAATTTCTTTCACGTCGTGTATAGAATGCGACGCTAAGAACAATAGTAAATTTCAAGTATTACGTTGTCCATCACTGAATGTTCGCGCCCATTTACAGCTGGCACTAGAGGTTACTACGTTACAATATGCCAGTGTTACCTAAATGAAGAATTTCGGGATAATTTAGTTATGATTAACACGAGTAAATAAAAAATTATGTATTTATTAGATTAATTTGTACAAGAGGTGTAAAAATGAACAACCATGGGTAAAGAAAGGCACATGGATGTTATACTTATTACTTTCTCTACTACGTATAGTAAGTAGGGGAGGTATTGTATTCAACCCAAAAATTCGATACCGAGATTTCACCGGAAATACATGTTTTGAGATTCCCTGAATCCAAAAAAGCATGTTCTGTGTGTGTCTGTGTGTCTGTGAACAGCATAACTCAGAAACGAACAGTCGGATAAACACCAAACTTGGTATTTAGGTTCAGTATCTTTCAGAGATGCGGCACGAAGGTTTTCAAGAAAATACCCCCACCCCAGACTACCCTTTACATGGAAAAATTTTCGAAAATTTTAATTTTTTCAAAAATGGCTCTAACGATTTTGATTAAAATATGATATGTTCAAGGTATTTTCATGACAAATGAAATGTATATCTCGAATTTTCTGGGAATGTCTCCAAAAGTGTTCTTCATTCTGAACGACTTTTGCATAACTGGTAAACCATAAGAGATATACAAAATTTTACTGCACTAAAATGTAGATCGCGTTAAAATACACAATTTATGTCATATACATTTTTTGTTGTTGAGTGAACCGTTTTCGAGATATTGCTTGTTATTCCCTTAAATTTTCCAATACTTACACTTTTTCTCAAATTCGTTATTCATTTTTTTTTATGTCCTGGACATGCAAAGAGAATGGAATGCGCCACATAGCAACCAGCTCTTAAAATTTTTGACTATCACTTAAAGCCTACCAATTCCCCTTGCATCTACAAAGAAATTAGCAATAAGGTTAACATCTCGATATCTCGATTAACATGAAGTAGATGGAGAATAAGCGTTTGTAAAAATAGTTTGTACAAGAGTAGAGAAAGTCATGTGAGTGTAACACATCAGATTTTTTTTCTGTGATGGAAACGAGACAAAGACACGAACCCTTGTCATGACACGACCACGTACAGCTAGAGGTGATTACGCATACCGAATTAAGGAACAAAAAGAAGCACAAGGAGTGACGGGAGAAGCTTATTCATCCGAATGTGAATTGTATAGTGTGCTTCATGACAGTTAAGATTTAATTATACAGGCAGTAGATCAGGCTACCGTCTAAATGTTGGCATTGGAAACGTTCAGCCACAGCGTCTTTTCATTTATACACTGGAATAAAGCAGCATGTCTTGGGAGAATGACGGACGACTCTCGGCCATCACACATGAAGAAGAAGAATAACAACAATAAACAAGGGAAGGGGAAAGAAGGAAAACACACCGGGTGTATTTAAATGAAAATTCTGAAAGGTAAAGGGCGACCCATGGTGATGTCGTCGTTATAATGTGCAAGGAAGAGGCAGTTCTGGATAGATAGCATGTAGCCTACTTGTCTGTCGCTCAAAATGTTTTGGATTGTGCACGAAAATGGCTTACTGAATTTCAACACAAATGTAACTATACAGTTCAATTTCAAAATGATTGTCAATGTATTTGTTTATTAATGTGATAATTTTTTTAATGTAGAATCAACCGAAAAATTCAATGCCACAGCCGGGATTTGAACACGGTTCTCCCATTCTCCGTGCTACTGTGACAATCTGCAGGAAGGACATTCAATTCCCCAATTGACTCAAGTTGTTTCCCAGACAGACCACCAAGGCATCTCACTAGGGATAACAATCTCAGAGGCGACCTGCCATCACAAGTTCAAAGTTGAGTTTCATTTATGGACACTCTTTAACTGCTATGGTTCTTAGCGTCCCATTCTCTATTGGACGTGAAAGGCAGAAAATTTTGCTCAGAGGCCTCTTTATCAGGCTTGAGATTCTTTCACGTGCCGTAAATTTACGACACGGGACCACCGGCTTTACTTCCCTTCCGTAGGAAGCCATGCTAAGGATTTTATGCCCGAAAAAAAATCCATCGCCCTCCTCCGGGTTTGAACCCGCGGCCTCGGGAACTAGAGGCTAGCATAGTATCTCTAGACCATGTAGGACGAGGCCATCGCAAGTGATTTAATTCTGGGTGCTTATGGATTTCTTAAGATTTTTCTTTTTAATTATTATATCTATAATGAAAGGCGGCGCCTTTAGTGGTTAGACCTCCCACCGAGGCGGCCCGGGTTCAATTCCAGGAACCTGCATGTGGGATTTGTGGTGGACGAAGCGGCGTCTGGGCGGGTTTTCTCAGGGTTCTCCGGTTTCCCCCGCCATTCATTCCACCAACTGCTCCATCATCACCTTTCCTGTCATCCATTTCACCAACATTTCGTTTCATCTACTTCCTTCATCCCATACCAGGCATCGGGCTGATCCCCCCATCCTGGATGCTCTGTCTGATCCACGAGTGTCTGCTCCTCGACGGGCCTCCGACCCCAGGCACCCGCCTGTAAGTCCTGGGGGGTGTAAGTCCTACATAAGAGGAGGGTAAACAGTTTATGAGTGAATATATAATTAATTGAAATTAATTATACTTTTTAGAGACCTGGTCTGGGCAAGTTTTTAATGTAGTCAACAGAAAAATTCAGTACCACAGCCGGGATTTGAACACGGTTCTCCCGCTCTCCATGCGGTTGCTCTAACCTTGAGCTACTGTGACAACATGCTGGGGAGACAATGTTGTGGCATTGAATTTTTCAGCTGAGTCTACATTAAAAACTTGCCAACAGCAGGCTAAGGTCTCTAAAAGGTACAATTAATTTCAATTAATTATATATATAATAATTAAAAAGAACATGATTAATGTTAATTATATTATTACTAGACCTCGAATTTTTAGGCCCGTAAAAGCCAATTTTAGTCACCTGAAATAAGTTACCAAATTATAAAAATAGGCACTAAAAACATAGTTTCCCGAGATAAACATTCGACTTTATATATCTAAAACGTATCTCCATTTTCCGAAGGTTTAAAATGCAATTAATTAGTGAGAATAAACAATAAAATTTACTAAATTATTATGGAGAGAAACATTTTAATATGTTATGAATTTATTGCTGGTAATGAGCTGATAAAGTTGCGAAAAAGACCTCTCAAAACTAATTGAATAGATCATAGTAGAAATACACCATTCACTACAGATATGCTTTGTTCGGTCAAGGTTTCTTCAAATAAAACTACAATATTACTTTCCTAAAAACAGAATTAAACATTGAATGAATAACATATTCAAATAAATACATGCCTTTTGCAGCAATAAGAATAATTCTTTTAAGCTGCAACACCTGCTGTCACAAAATATTTTGTTTGCTTGCTGAATTTAACTCACTTAAATATTCGGTCAATAAAAGACTATGCATATTCCCCTTGCACTGGCTGAATTTAATGCTTTGTAGGGTATTTTTACACCTGATTACTTTTATTAGGCATAATTTCATTTTTAAAATTATTTTTCCCGTATAAGGAGGCTCAATTTTAACCCATTCTTCTAGCAGTTTTTCTTAAGATGATCTTTGGAGAGATGGGAGAATTTCTGATTCATTTATTTATCTTATTGCATAAATTCTCTATTGGGTTAAGATCTGGACTCTGTGGGGGCGAATGTATGACTTTTGGGCAATTATATAACAACCATTCCCTGAATATATATGCTTGGTGCTTTGGGTCACCTATTTAAACCTACTTCTTATCCCTAATTTCCCTGCACATTAGTCAAGAGTTTCTCTGGGAATGTTTATGTATTGACGTTTGTTCATGCTGTTTTCAATGAAAATCAAATTTCACACTCCCCGCATATCTACAACTCCATACCATCACATTGCCACCTTTGTGTTTTACTGTAGGTTATAAATTCCTTCTGTCCAACTCTGTTTTGGGCCTGAGCCAAACACAAACCTTCGTGTATGTATCAAATGCATAAAAGGAACTTTTATCAACAAAAATTACACAATTCCAGCATTCTTAATCTCTTTTATAGCATTCTTTAGCGAACTGCTGCCCTTCTATTGTAGCATTCCTTTCTAACAACCCTTCTAACTGTTTCTGGCTGCATTTCTTTACCATGACGCAGACACGCTACGTCCTCCATCAATGAAACAATACCTTTGCCTCACGGTTGCTGCTTTTCTCCTCCTAGTTGGTTTATTTTTATACTTTGCCACGGCTGCTCGAGCATGAGATCTTAATCACTGGGTATGCGTGAGTGTATGTACATAGAAACACGAACGCTTTCTTGGAACACTTTTATTCACCATTAAAATAAGACTTAAGATTTGCCGATCACTTTTAAATTCTTACGATGTTACTGTGTCTTTTCCAAGACCGAAGATTATCAATTACATCTGATCGTTCGATCGTCTTGCAACTTCGCACCCAGTCTTCGGAACTCGACGAGACTGTTGTTCCGCACTCCAAGAGTGCCCCAGCGAGAGTATGTCCTCACCACATGAGCGTCCCAGCGAGAGTGTCCTCACCACAAGCGCGATATAAGGAAGAACTCCTAACTTCCCCTTTCTCCCCTTAAAAATTTCGCACCAAAACTGAGCGTCATGAAGCTTCTAGTGACCTTCACTTCCTGGTCAGTGCAACTGCACCCATTATTTCCAGGAGAAACTGGCTTCAGCGGTTTTACCCTTTATACCTGGGGCTGGTCCCTAATTAGCTAAACTGTGCCTGTCTGGTCTTTCTGTCGCTTTTGAAGTCAACAATTTTCTCAATGCTTCTCCTTTTAATACATGCGCTGATTTTAAATACTTTATTATTTATTTTATTTCGCTATCCTTCCCAGATTATTATAATAATTATTGACTTTATAATTTCCGCTTCAACCACTTGTCGGTCGCAGTACGATTGCCAGTTTTGCGGCCTTATTTTAGGATTAATGACTACCTTTTTCATAAACAGTCTCTTCTTTTTCTCTCAGCCTAAACTCCACCGTCCCGCTGCCTAGCATTAATCGCCGTCGCCTGATCCTACAATCCTGAGACATATAAAGGTGAAACAGCAAATTGTCGGGACAGGAAATTCGTAATAGAAGAGCAACCACACCAGAATTCGCCTAACTCCCTAGCAAAATCACGAAAAAAAACCTAAGGCCAAGGTCGGTCAGCCCAACAGAGTTCGAACGCGGAACCTCCCGAATGCGAGCATCAAAGATAAACGTGCAACTATTCTGAATTTAAATATGAAGTATGGCATTTATCATCGAGCGAGGTGGCAGAGCGGTAACGTGTGTGACTCCAATCGGGAGGTCCTGGCTTCGATACCCCGGCTACGCAAGGGTTTTTCATGGTTTCCCCCGGTTGGCAGTAAATGCTGGGGTGATTTCTTCTATATCACGATTTCCTTTCCTTCTTCCCTTTCATCCCTTTCCTTCGCATCTTTCAGGTATGTTCTAGGTTTCGTGGCGTATGGCGGTACCGAACAGATGGCGCGGATGCTTTCTCGAGGGAGACAGTACTCCCCGTGGACACTAGAGGGCTGCTTGGTTGCTGGGTCCTTCATCGCCCTCTCTAGGAAGCTCCAACAGTGAGACGGGTCTTCGAGCTTGGGAATGTTAGGGACTCCCGCGTGTTACCGCGAGCTGTAGCCTTCTATGGTTCCTTCAACTTATCCTTTCCTCTTGGGTAGGTGATAATCGCAATAGATCTCTATAGGTAGCTGTGTGCGAGGTGTCCCCCTCTGTTGAATACCTACACCTATAGGTATGGCATTTATCTGACCTTTTGTTTTTGAACTATGCTGTTCAGAGACAGAAACATGAAGATTTGAGGGGTGTACAAAGAGGATTTCAAAACATACTTTCCGTAAAATACTTCCTCTACCTGGTAGATGTAAAAATGGTGGAGAGACGATGAGGAGTAATGGAAGAGGCTGGGATTGCAGCGAAGGTCATGCAGTTGAGCAGAAAACCAAAATTCACTTGTTCCATATGGTTACAGTTGTTATTGACAAATAGCCATAGAACGTTACAGCATTCATCAACGCGTAGAAATTGTGAAAATGTATTATCAAAATGGATCATCTGTTCGCCAAACCTTCGGTGTATTGCATGAAGTTTACGGTGTGCATAATCGTCCCTGCGAGAGAACGATTTGATCGATAAATTTGAAAGAAGTGGTTCTGTCAGCGACCAAAGAACGCCTGTACGTAATCGACGTAAGCGTTCCAACGAAAACATAGGCGCCGTACGTGAGAGTGTACGCGAGAACGGAAACAAATCAATTGCTCTTCGAGCGCAAGAATTGGGGCTTTCGCCGACCACAACTTGGCGAATTCTGTATCTGGACTTGAAGTTTCAAGCTTATAGAATGGTGTTAACTCAAGAACTAAAGCCCAACGACCACAGCTTGCGCCGTGTATTGGCTGACTGGGGTATAGCGCAATTGGAAGCTGACCTGGATTTTTGTCGAAAAATCATCTTCAGCGACGAAGCCCACTTTTGGATGGATGGTTGTGTTAACAAACAAAATTGCCGCTATTGGAGTAATCACAATCCAATGCAGGTTCAAAAACGACCACTTCATCCCCCAAAGGTTACTGTGTGGTGTGGATTTTGGTATGGTGGAATCATTGGTCCATATTTTTTCCAATATGAAGATGGAGAAGCTCTAACTGTCAATGGAGAAAGATACCGGGTTCCTATAAGGGACTATTTTTGGCCTCAATTGGATGGTATGGATTTCAGAAACATTTGGTTCCAGCAAGATGGTGCCACATGTCATAATGCTCTCGAAACAATCGATCTTTAGAAGGGGAAGTTCAGAGGTTTCATCATTTCCCATGGTGGTGATGTTAACTGGCCCCCGAGGTCATGTAATTTAACGCCGTTGGATTACTTCTTGTGGGGTTATGTTAAATCTCGAGTTTATGTCAACAAGCCGGAAACAGTAAATGATCTTATGAATAACATCACGCGTGTTATTCGTGAAGTTGGACCTAATTTACGTTCTTCTGTCATTGAAAATTGGGTCAACCGTATACGCGCAACCCAACGATGTCGCGGTGGTCACTTAACTGATGTTCTGTTCCATACGTAATGACATTAATTATGTTCCAAAATAAAAAAAAACAAACAAACCTCTATCGTTTATAGAACGTGTTTTATTTAAGTTCAAAGATAGGACACTCTTGTTGAAAGACCCTATATAAGCCGTAAACATTTCTTCACATAAAAGGCTATTTAACTGAATGTTTCCTTCTCCACGTGTTTTTCTTCTCGTAGGTATTGAGCAGGTGCGTCTCGGTATAGTTTTATACACCAAGACGAGACAGAACGATGCAGTGGCTGGCAGTGACGAGTGAAGACATCACGAGCGTGAAGAATATACATGCGGGAGTCCACGGTAGTCTGACTTCCGTCGTAAATCAAACATACAAGCGGCGTGTTTGCAATGAACACACACCTTCGTGCAAAACAACAGCACCGTGTTTTCCTTCTGGGAGAGTACGTCGCAGCGCAAATATTTAACAAAACTTAACGGATCCCATTCATGCGACGCGCTAATGAATCGACAATCTTCATCTGCCCACCTCACCCGGTCAGGGTTTCTCTTTACAACAAAAAGCTTGTGTTACATTCTTATGGCTTTCTCTACTAGTTATCCTTCATGTTTCTAGGGGCATCCAATAAGTCAGTTTCCCTATTTTATAAAAAACATTACACAAAATTGATCTTGTTGAATTAATGTTATTTATATTGTACAATCCTTACATTACTTTTCCACATAGTCAAAATGTTTCTCCAAGCATTTTTGGGGACGTGACACAAGTTTTTCCAAAACCAGTGATGTACCAGAACGGGTCCTGTGCTCGCAACCAGCTGTGCATCGTCGGTATTAAAAGTGCTTACCCTTGAGTTTGGAGGAACATTTGAAAATCACTTGGGGCAAGCTCCGGTGAATACGGATGATATGAGAAAGCTTCCAAGTTGAATCTTGACCCAGGCGGAGCTCAGAAGATTCAACTGGGAGGTTTTCTCGTATCCTCCATATTCACGAAATCGTTTCCCAAGTAATGTTCACATGTTACCCTAACACAAACCAGAAGTCGGGTTGTCGTAACCAGCAGTTCACTTCTGATTGATCTTTGTCGATGTTAAGGTGCTTACCTCCTTGATGACCTTAGAGCACCCGGATTTGATCCCACCTATAGGCGTGTGGATTTTAAGTCCCGGGTATAGGACCGGTGCCCATTCAACATTATGATGAAAGTGAGGAGCTGCGATAGGTAGTGATCCCGTCCACGGAGGCCAACATTTTGGGAATGCGTAGCGCTGGCTACATCAATTCCCGTATTGATTGGTTGATCGCCCACCTCTGCCGAGCGTACATGGGCGTAAGATCAGCAGTAGGGTTGGTAGGTCAAGGCACTTTATGGACTGTAGCGCCAGGGGATTATTATTATTATTATTATTATTATTATTATTATTATTATTATTATTATTATTATTATTATTATTATAAGCTTTTGTAAGAATGGTTCGTAAAAGAAGTATATAAATAAGCAATGGTGGGTACAAAACCTAATGTGAATGTAAAACATAAGTGTTTTTTATATGCTCTTCCCATTTATGATATATATTCGCAAGTTATAGTTTCAGTATGTGTTAATAGGCACAGAAGAGCATAGAGGAAATGAGCAGCACTGAAGTGTTTAAAAAATAAATTCTAGATTTCAAGTAACGTTGTTAAATAGCCGTCAAACATGTCCAAGAGTATTTACGCATAACCCAAACAGTAAGATACTCTTGATCCTCTGTTACTTGATTAACGGCCTGTATTACGATCTCCGGTTAAAAGTCATGGTTTGTAACCTATCAGTTATCGCTACCTGAAGGTTAGGTGCATTGCCGCGTATTACAAACGCATATCAACCGATGGTTAGTAACCCTAAGGTTTATGATGCTGGGCGAGAAGTTGGCAACACCAAAGAGATATGTATTTCTCCTTGGCAATAGTTTTCTGAGTGATTTCACTGTTTATACAACGCTATCTCGTGGTAATCTGCAACATTATAGCGTCATTATTGGTCATTAGTAACAAGGCGAGCGGACAGACTATTATAGATTGTGAACGGTTTTGGAGATTTTTTTAGAGAATTTTGACATGAACATAACCTAAAATGTAATTTATATACATGTCATTGAGCATACAAGATGCGGTTCTAGTACGTTATTGGATTACTGAGCTACAATAGGATACCGTAAACAATAGTTATAATTACCTTTTTATTAGCTTTTCCGTTCGCGAAAGCTATTATATTTATAGAAAAGCAACATCGATGGTTCTAATGTTGATTCGGATTTACACATGTTGCCTGACATTTAAGTTCAACACAATATTCTTAAGTTTGTTGCATCTTTCTAATACCGTTCCTTGGTTATTCTATTTGGAAAACTATGCCACACTTCAAAGTTTCGTTAAAAATAGTGTTAAGAGTTTTGACGTAAAAGTTTTACGAATATCACTTTAATAACCGAAAACCATAGTCTTTTGACGCAAACATTTCATGAATATCACTTAAAACTAACGTGGAAAGCCATTTGACAATTTTAAAAACCAACCTAAATATAAACTAACACGCAAAATACGTTTACCTTTGCCCACACTGCTTGTCATTTAACCTAAAATGTTTGGCCTTCCAAAAACAATCCAAGCACAATGGTTAGTTCCTTACGCCCTGACAGTAATATTTAAGACTGGGTGTTGGAGTGAACTATTCTAATGTATAGATAACATTTCCAAAAACTTGAAAATATATTCTGAATCACTCTCAATAATCAATCTCTGCCGGTGGTACGCCATGTTTCATTCGGAAATACGAGTTAACTCCAAGGTATCATGTTTATCCACCACTTGAGGTGGTGGTTAGTTTACCTCCAAAAATAACTCCCGGGTGGCCCTTAACCAAAGATTGTAATACAGTCGCAGTACGTAACTCTCAGGTAAATCTTACCCCAAACCTTAACCGGAGATCGTAATACAGGCCGTTACTCGGGTTCTTTCGCATCAGTTCTTCGTCTGTTACTAAGGGGTAAGATATAGCTTCCCTTTTTCCTTTCTCTACTACGTATAGTAAGTAGGGGAAGTATTATATTCCACCCAAAATTCGATACCGAGATTTCACAGGAAATACATGTTTTGAGATCCCCTGAATCCAAAAAAATGCATTTTTGGAAACATGTCCGTGTGTGTCTGTGTGTGTGTCTGTGAACAGCATAACTCAGAAACGAACAGTCGGATAAACACCAAACTTGGTATTTAGGTTCAGTATCTTCCAGAGATGCGACACAAAGGTTTTCAAGAAAATCCCCCCACCCCAGATTACCCTTTACATGGAACACTTTTCGAAAATTTTAATTTTCTCATAAATGGCTCTAACGATTTTGATTAAAATATAATATGTTTTAGATATTTTCATGACAAGTGAAATGTATATCTCGACTTTTCTGGGAAAGTCTCCAAAAGTATTCTTCATTGTGAACGACTTTTGCATAACTGGTAAACCATAAGATAGACAAAATTTTATTGCACAACAAATGTAGATCGCGTTAAAATACACAATTTATGTCATTTACATTTTTTTTGTTGAGTGAACCGTTTTCGAGATATTGCTTGTTATTCCCTTAAATTTTCCAATACTTATACTTTTTCTCAAATTCTTTATTCATTTTTTTTTATGTCTTGGACATGCAAAGAGAATGGAATGCGCCACATAGCAACCAGCGCTTAAAATATTTGACTATCGCTTAAAGATTAACATCTCGATTAACATGAAGCATATGGAGAATAAGCGATTGTAAGAATAGTTTGTACAAGAGTAGAGAAAGTAATGTGAGTGTAACACAGATTCTTTTTTAATTTTTCAAGCCTGATTCAAACTGAGTGTGAAAAAACAATCAATAAATATAAATTAACTGTAGTAGAGGTTAATTATGAAGCCAGGAAAATTAAAAACGTAATACTTTTGAATTACATCTGTAGTGCTCTAGAAACCCTTGAATCAAATGAGAAAGTTAAATGCATATACGGTTATGTCGCCATGGTAGCTCCAGCGATATGAGCATCGGCACGGAAAACTGAAGAGCCAGTTGCAGCTGCTATGTAGGAGCACAAGGGCACATGAACATACTAACTTTTGACACCTTGTAGATTTATTGGTAACGTATATGCGGTAACTTAAAATCTACGGCGTTTAAATATACCGCGCTACTCCTCTAAACTCGATGAAATGTGGAAACAAGGTCGGTAGCAGATCTTGACTTGTGCACGTTTTAAGGAGCTTTTGTGCATGCGCAACTGGTATGACGTAATTATCTTATGGTTCAAATACATACGGTCGTGCACGCTTGAAGGCGTGTACGAAGCTTCTCCCGCACTGTTTTCCACAATATCACTACCATTTTACGTCAATGCCACTAGATGGTAGCACTATGGTAGAAGTACGTAGGTAACGTGCACAAGCACGGAAACTTCTCCCGCTTATTTCAGACCACCCATACTCTCAAGTACTTAACCCTTTCCAGTCCAATGTTGCATATGGCATCATTGTGTATATTTGGGTTGGAAGTTGGATAAAGCATTTGATTTGTAAGTTTTAACCTTAAGCAATTCTCAATCTTTATGTATACATATAAAATAAATATTGTATTTCATTCCTTTCTTTTTTAATATAAATTCAATACATGTGTTCAGATACCGTGCTAGCAAAACTCACAGATGCCAATCGCCATTTATTTTACGTGGGTCTACCCCATCCTTTACCACAGACTTCGTAACACCGCAGCAAGGATTCGAAATTCTGGCTAGTGAATTTCATTGTTAAGTTACAAATCCGAGATTAAGGCAAGCTCTAGAGCAGAATTATCCATCATATACAATTAAGTTTAAAAATAAAAACGATTCCACAGTCGAAAATAAATTGGGGTTGGGAAGGGTTACTTATGTACACAGCAAAAAACTCATTTGGCCAGCAAACTTGTGTATTATTAATTTTATTATTATTATTAATCATTGTTGGGAGCAGCTGCAGTTATAGCAAACGTTCGTAATTATGCGAAGATGGAATTTCACATTTTCAGGGGACTATGTGTGAAGATATATGGTTCGAGTCTTGGTGATTTATATATCGAAAGCCTGTAATCAACCTGTACTTATATTACTAGTTACGATTTCTAGATATAACTGTAAGAGATTGTATATTTTCTAGTAGGTGTATGCACAGGCAGTGAATGCAGTTACTGACACACGCTACTTACCGTGGAGGTGTAGAAGGGCGCCTGGTCTGCCCCCAGAGCCGGGAAGTACGCCGCCATGCCGTCCGTGTAAGGCGCGCTATACATGGACAAGGCCGGTATGCCCGCAGCCGCCACTCCAGCACTAGCTGCAAGGCGCTGTTGATAGCTCAGCAAATCGTACTGACAGGAACATACGGTCTGTCCCGTGAGGGGATCCGTGAAGAGCGGTCTGCCCGTGTCGCAGCACCGCCCGGGGGCAGCCGGAGGTGCCCCTGCTGGAGGGCTACCCTCGGGGCTACGCGCCGCCCCCGGGGGCTGCTGGTTACTCGTCACCGCCGTGGTCGGGGTAGCCGTGGGGACCGTCGCTGCTGGAGGCGGCGGGGACGGCTCCGATGTGGACACCGCCAACTGCAACAATAACACAAGCATTCAACATCTGCGTCCTTCCCACAGTATCGTGTGGACATCAGATAAAATAGTGATTAAATTTATAAAGGAATAGTCACTGTTACCAACTGTAAGGACGTACCTGAACAATACATATGTTTCCATACTCAAGAGAACTATTTGAAAAGTGTACAACTAGAAATACTAGTAATATACAAGTAAGAAATAAACAATTACACGGTTAAAGCTATAAAAATGTATTTAAACAGATTGTATATTTTAATGAATTCCACAAATTTTCTGTATGAAATGAAGAGGACTTCACAGATTATTCACAGAAAATTCCAGAAACATTTACGTTTTATTTTTCATAACTAAACTATACAATAGTTTGATCAAAGGATTTTAAAATAAAAGAAAATTACAAATTGCTTCCCATGCAAAGTGTAGCCTGGGATGGTTGAAATTTCCCGAAACCCTTAGAGGTGGATTCTTGAAGCGTACTGGAAATACGAAGTGCAGTATACATCCGAATTTTCGTTTTAAATTACGTAGCAGCCACAAACGAGCACACGTACTCACCAGATCATGCAAACACTATTTAAAATTCCAGTATAAATATAATCGTTCTTACTTTCTCTATAACTACCTATTGTAGATATATTTCACCCCCCCAAAAAAAAACTGATATCTAGATTTTCCCAGAAATACACACATTGAATTTGGAAGAATGATATTTAAATTCTCTATCTACAAAGTGTATAACAAAAAGAGTGCAAGAAAATACTTCCGCTCCAAACTAACCTTGAAGTGAAAAAAATTGATCATTTTTATTTTCTCAAGAATCACTATTTCTGTAAATTGAATTTTCTGTAAATGGCCTGTGCTGTCTTTATTCGTTAGGGATTTTGTATGCTTTTGTAAAGCCATAAAAGAGGGAGAGAGAGGGAAGATTCACTACACTAGATCTCATTATAACACACACTTTGTCAAATACATTTTTTGCGCATTAACCATATCCGTAGCATTCGTTGTTATTGGTTTAAATTTTCCAATACTTAATCACACATTTTATGTCACCATTCATTTGCTTCTCCAAATGTAACACAAAGCGTATTGAATTTCAAAGTAGCACATAGTGACTGTTTTCTAAAATTCTATCACTGCAGACTCCTGCATTCTTTTGTACCTCCAATAAAATTTGCAACTATATCTACAAATGTTTATCTCGATTAAATTGCAGTAGGCCGAAAAATAAGGTTTTGTAAGAATAGTTTATAGAAGAGAGATAAAATATATTCACAGGACTTTTTCTTCCCACTCTTCTACAAACTATTCTTACAATGCTTGTTCCTCTATTTACTTTATGTTAACTGTAATAAATGTTGGCAGAAATAGTTTTATTACAAATGTCGTCTGTACTAGAGGGATAGAGAATAATTCGAGGTGTACGTTTTATTGGTCATACAAATAATCTATAAATATGGTATTAGTAAAAATCTTCAAGAGCCATTTTAAGAATAACTACTCATTTAAAGAGCAGTTGAAGATGGGGAATTTTCTGTGTTTAAGCGACATTTCGTCTTTGAGTTATGCACCCCCCCACAAAAATACATATACCTTCTTTTAATTTTTACTTTCTCTATTACGTATAGTAAGTAGGGGAAGTATTGTATTCCACCCAAAAATTCGATACCGAGATTTCATCGGAAATATATGTTTTGAGACCCCCTGAATCCAAAACAAACATTTTTTGGAAACATGTCCGTGTGTGTGTGAACAGCATAACTCGGAAACGAACAGTCGGATAAACACCAAACTTGGACCGATATTTAGGTTCAGTATCTTCCAGAGATGCGATACGAAGAGATAGACAAAATTTTACTACACAAAAAATGTAGATCGCGTTAAAATACACAATTTATGTCATATACATTTTTTTTTTTGGTCAGTGAACCATTTTCGAGATATTGCTTGTTATTCCCTTAAATTTTTCCAATACTTATTTTCTCAAATGGAAATTTGTGATTCATTTTTTTGTCTTGGATATGCTAAGAGTATTAATCTGTGGCAAAGGGAATGGTGCTGCACCTAGCAACCAGCTATTAAGAGATATGTATGTGTTTAAAGGCTACTGTATTTCTATATTGCCCTTGTAAATATATATTCCCCTTACATCTACAAGAAAATTAGCAATAAGAGTCTGCAAATGTTTATCTAGATTAACATGAAGTAGATGGAGAATAAGCGTTTGTAAAAATAGTTTGTACAAGAGTAGAGAAAGTCATGTGAGTGTAACACATTAGATTTTTTTGGATGAAATGCAATAGTTCCCCTACTTACTCTACGTAGGCATATTTTCTTGGTTGCATCTTGCAATGTAACAGTTACTTTGAGCCTCCATAAGAACAGAACCTATACCCACCACATCTGCTGCATAGTTTTCTATTATATTCTTACGTCATCCTGGCATAACATAGGGGACGAATTTGCATCTACATTATCATTTAGATATTACACACTGGGAAGCATTGGCTAAGGCTTGTCATTCATACTGCCTAAATTAAATTCATATTAATTCGAAAGGAGGGGGAGCAGGCCAGCTGCAACTGAATGGGCGGGATCTTTAAGCTACATGTTTAAAGAAACCAAATCACTAATATCCTAGCTGGCTTACACGGGTGGCTTCTTAAATATAAAATAAGACTAAAATAATTTCTATCACCTACCCCGTATTCTTTTATCAAATTACTGTAAACTGATATACAGGCAGGGACGGCACTTTGTCCCAGTTTGCCGCGAGGTTCACTGGTAAGTATAGAGTACCTGTGTTTACTGTAGATAAGAGAAAATCCATCGACAGCACGCGACTGTTCGCAGGTAGATCGGCGGAACAAACATGCAACGTTTCTACAGACTACCACTACCATATAATAACATATGCCTTCATTATTTATATTTTTACAATATTACTTACACACTTATACAACACAATATACAGAATAGACGAGCTAGACAAATTATGCACAAGTATTTTCAATCTAGGTACAAGAATATGATGCAAAGTGTTAAATAAAAATTTCCTTCCCAAATTTCCTTTCCCAATTATCATTTAACTTCATGTATCACCAGCGCCCACTGCCTGCGAACATAGTGATAAATGAAATTAAATGACAATTGGGAAACGCACTAGAACTAAGTTTAGCGTACCTCCCCGGCATTTTCCAGTTATGAGGACTGAAGAAATGCTGGAGAAAACGTGTCAAGGAGGACATTTCAAATAGGATTATAACCGGAGATCTCCGGATCACGAGTCTGTGTATTAACGACCACGGCCATCCATGTCGGTACCGTCCTTGAACTAACTCTTAACTTGTTAAAGATTTGGATTTAAAAACTCGATTTTTATTGTAATATATTATAAATTGCATAAGGAACATACCTGTGTAATGCTTTTTATTTGGAGGCCCCTTTAAAGGCCACATGGTCCAGAGTAACAATGAGCTCACATTGTGTTAATGCCATTTTCCGTAAGTTTTATTTTTTAAGCTTCAGGCGCGCGTTTCTCAAAATATATTTAAGCTAGAAGTTTGAAATGTTTGCGGTTGTACAGAGTGTTTAGCTGCATTTAGGAGGTTAAAAGATTTTGATCTAAATCCCATGGTTTCTACGAAAAAATTATAAATATAAAAATAATTACACCAAAAATTATTTTCTTGTGATCATATTTTTTTACATTAAATTAGTCCCTCAAATGGACAACTAGTTAACCGGCTATCTTAAGCCACGTATAAAAACTCATACTAAAAAAAATCTGATGTGTTACACTCACATGTGTTACATTCTCTACTCTTGTACGAACTATTTTTACAAACGCTTATTCTCCATATGCTTCATGTTAATGGAGATGTTAATCTTATTGCTAATTTTCTTGTAGATGCAAGGGGAATATGGTAGGCTTTAAGCGATAGTCAAATATTTTAAGAGATGGTTGCTATGTCGAGTATTCCATTCTCTATGCATTACCAGGACAAAAAAAATGAATAACGAGTTTGAAAAAAAGTATAACTATTGAAAAATTTAAGGGAATAACAAGCAATATCTCGAAAATGGTTCACTCAACAAAAACAAATGTATATGGCATAAATTGTGTGTTTTAACGCGATCTACATTTTTGTGTAGTAAAATTTTGTCTATCTCTTATGGTTTACCGTTATGCAAAAGTCGTTCACAATGAAGAATACTTTTGGAGACATTCCCAGAAAATACAAGATATACATTCTATTTGTCATGAAAATTTCTTAAACATATGATTTTTAATCAAAAACGTTAGAGCCATTTTTGATAAAATTAAAATTTTCGAAAACTGTTCCATGTAAAGGATAATCTGAGGTGGGGGGATTTTCTTGAAAACCTTCGTGTCGCATCTCT
This sequence comes from Deroplatys truncata, assembly GCA_030765065.1. Taxonomy (NCBI): domain Eukaryota; kingdom Metazoa; phylum Arthropoda; class Insecta; order Mantodea; family Mantidae; genus Deroplatys; species Deroplatys truncata. The sequence continues at coordinate 61,872,068 of CM060981.1, read as the reverse complement.
GGAAGATACTGAACCTAAATACCAAGTCTGGTGTTTATCCGACTGTTCGTTTCTGAGTTATGCTGTTCACAGACACACACAGACACACACGAACACACAGACACACACAGGGATATGTTTCCAAAAATGCTTTTCTACTTTCTCTACTACATATAGTAAGTAGGGGAAGTATTGTATTCCATCCAAAAGTTCGATACCGAGATTTCACCGGAAATACATGTTTTGAGACCCCCTGAATCCAAAAAAAGCATTTTTAGAAACATGTCCCTGTGTGTGTGTGCGTGCCTGTGTGTGTGTGTGTGTGTGTGTGTGTGTGTGTCTCAAATTCGTTATTCCTTTTTTTATGTCCTGGACATGCAAAGAGAATGGAATGCGCCACATAGCAACGAGCGCTTAAAATATTTGACTATCGCTTAAAACCTACCATATTCTCCTTGCATCTACAACAAAATTAGCAATAAGATTCACATCTAGATATCTCAATTAACATGAAGCATATGGAGAGTAAGCGTTTGTAAAAATTTGTCTTGGATATGCAAAGAGTATTAATCTGTGGCAAAGGGAATGGTGCTGCACCTAGCAACCAGCTATTAAGAGATATGTCTATGCTTAAAGGCTACTGTATTTCTATATTGCCCTTGCAAATATATATTCCCCTTTCATCTACAAGAAAATTAGCAATAAGATGAAGTCTGCAAATGTTTATCTCGATTAACATGAAGTAGATGGAGAATAAGCGTTTGTAAAAATAGTTTGTACAAGGGTAGGGAAATCAATGGGAGTGTAACACATCAGAATTTTTTTTATTCAGCGGGTATCAAAACATGTATTTCCGATGAAATCTCAGTATCGAATTTTTGGGTGGAACACAATACTTCTCCTACTTACTATACGTAGTAGAGAAAGTAAAAATTGGCGGAGTTCTTATCTTTCAGAGAGAAGTGTATCTACAAATGAAAATATTTTTTTTAGAAATTGTTTTACGATATTTAAATATTTTTATAATTAAAAGATTTAATACTAGCTAAACAATCTTGGTACCAGTATACTCAGAAAACCTTTTTTAACATGCAGTAAAAAGTTCATAGCCCCAGATGGTGTAATTCTAGAGAAAACTACCTTTTTTCAATTGCGAAAAAGCGTAAAAATACCCTGCGATCTCTCCCAAGTGTGTTTAATACAGTTTGTAAAGCCACGTTTCGTCTTCCTTGTCCGCAAAAGGAATTTTAAACCAAGAATTCTTTTACCAAAGTTAATAGGATAATAATAACTCTCATTCAGAGATATCTGTTGACCCGTAAATCTTCAAAAGACATTGTTAGCATCTCGTGACGTTCTTTGACGTTGTTGTCCTTTGCCACTACACTGAACATGAATGCTATAGACGCACAAAAGAGCGCGGGACTATGAGCAAAAAAATTAAGCTCGATAGGAAGGAAAATCGATTCTTTCCGCTCTTGAAAAAGAAGAATAATTTCAGGGCCTCCTTCAAAACCCCAATCATTCATTCATCAGCAACAGTGACAACAACAGCACCCTTAAGCCCGATACGCAATTATTTAGTGATTACGTACTCAAGAAAAAGTATGGACTCGAAAAAAAAAATCGTAAGCCTTGGTGAATTATATTAAAACGTCATTATCACTGGCTCGATTGAAAAACGAGAGGGTTACAAATGAGACAGAAGTCTAAAGTAGGTGAATATCTGATATATTATTCAGGCTTTCGAACATCTTCGACTTTATTTGATGTTGATGAAGTACATTTAAGTGAAAAATCTTATGTGCTGCATTCACATGATTTCTCTACTCAGTATTCTGAAAATTATTCTTAGAAAAGCTTATTATTCTAACTAGTTCTTGTTAATCCAAATAAACGTTCAGTATATATTTATACATTTCATTTTAGGACGTAGGCAAAGCGATAGTCAGATTTTTAAAGAGCTTGTGGTTATAACATGGTTTTGAAATTCCATGCTCTTTGCATGATCACGAGAATAGGGGGAAAAATACGAATAACAACTTCCCAGTTGAGAAAAGTAAAAGTATTTTAAAATACAAACCAATAACAAAGAATATATCGGAAACAGTTAACTCCACAAAAAAAATTTGTCATAAATTGTGTGGTTTAACGAGATCTCGTTTTCAGTGGAGTAAGATTTTATGTATCTCTTACGGTTTACCAAACTGAGGCAGTATTTTTAACACTTAAAATATTTCAGTCTAATTATATAATATATAAATTCAATAACAGCCCGCCCTAAAGCAATATGTGTATGTAACAATATATAAAAAGTGTATATTACAGTCATTTTATATATATATTTATATTATTGTATGCATGTTCAATAATGTTATCTGAATGTATTACGTAATTTAATAATGTAGGAGCTGTGAGAATAATGGGTTAAAAGTTGCTAACAATGAGGTAACAATGAGGCAACCTTGAGGCAATAAAGAGTAAGAAAGTTTAACAATACTACTTGTGATTCTTGGAGTAACAATAATGTAATTTTTGTGACAGTTTATAAAATAGGCAATCAACAACCAGAGAAAGCTTCTATTGGATTAGGAATAGCCAATCAGAAACTGAAATATAGCAAAATTTACAAATCTAGAAGTCAGTTGCTAGCAGACAGTGTTACTAATCAGACACGAGATGCGTCCTCGCGAAATTTAATACGTATTTTGTGTGAGAAAATAGTCAACGTGTTTAAAAAGTGCAAGTAATTAACAAAAGAATCTCACAGCTCTCTACATCATTGACGTGTTATTTAAATCGTGTCAAGCATTAATAAATGCAGTAAAAAAAACTTAAAATCTGTGTAAGTCTACATTCTTCAGTCACACCACTCCCTGCTAAGAAATTCATGTCTCTAAAAAAAATACTGGCGCAGCCGAGGCAAACATAAATATATAATATTTAAAGAAACAGTCAAAATTACAAAGTTAATATTGTTTTAAAACATTTTTGGGGGCAAAGGCCACCGGAAACTACATTTGAGGCGAAGACTACCGAAAAGCGGGTACTATACGTGCGGTTGTAACCAACTTCAAGTTCGGTTCCCCAACATAAGAACTATAATACAACTCCTTCAATACAAACCATCTTCTCAAAATATATACAAAAATCGTTCAAAATGTTAGGTAAGCGTATGGCATTTTAATCAGAACTGTTAGAATCATTTTTGAAAAAAAAAAAAATATTGAAACATTTTGCATGTAAAGTGTAGTTTGGGTGGTGGAGATTTTCTTGAAAATCTGTTTGTTGCAACTTTGGAAGATTCAGAACTTAAATACATAGTAATTTTGGTATTTATCAAACTCTTCGTCTTTAGTTATGTGTTCACACACACACACTCACACATAATTTCCCATTCAGTCTGCCTTTAATTCGATGTGAAATTTATGATCCAGTAGTTAGAAATTGAAATTGAATTAAGTTTTATTTATGAACGCTGTTTAACTGCTGTAGTTCTTAGAGTCCCATTGTATATTGGGCGTGAAATATCGGAAATTTTGCACAGATGCCTCTTTATCAGGCTTGAGCTTCTTTTACGGGCCGTAAATCTACGACACGGGACCACCGGCTTTACTTCCCTTCCGAAGGAAGCCATGCTAAGGATTTTTACGCTCGAAAAAAAAATCCATCGCCCTGCGCCGGGTTTGAACCCGCGATCTCGGGAACTAGAGGCTACTATGGTAACCACTGCACCACGGAGGGCGACCCAGGAGTTGGAAACAAGTATTTTTGGCACAGGTATGATTTAGCAGTTGATGAATTTATTTCAGAAAAGATATATGGTATGGCGATGGCTATTCCGAAGACAAGTTTTATTTTCATGGAAAATAAAAAGACCATTACATATTAAATTCTCACAAAAACCCTAAATCGTTTACATCACGCACTTATAAACACAGAAATTGTAGTAAAAGCCCTTATAAATACTTCACACACACAAAGAGAGAGATCCTCACATGCAAGTATAATGTTGTACGTAGTGTGCTCTAATAAAATGCAGGGAACCGCCGCCTATTCATTATCCCGGCTCTGTCGGACCCTCGCTCGGGGGGAAGTGCCCACCGATACACTGGAGATGTGTCGTCTTCCTAAACGAATTAGCGCAATTTAATGTGCTGAGAAAACAGATGCGTTTGCAAATCGCTTTTATAAAACACTGGGCAGCATCCGTGTTAAGACAAACGGCCCGGACAGCATCACTGAATGTATAAACGGCTACAGTGAGGCGTTAAAATTCCTATACCATTCACAAGGCCTTCTCACTTATTTGTGAATCTCTTCTAAAAACTATTCTTACCAAGATTTATTCTTATATTTACTTGAAGTTCATGGTTTCATACACACTTCGTTCAAGGTATAAGAATGACACAGAAGAATGAATAATAATAATAATAATAATAATAATAATAATAATAATAATTCCGTGGCACTTCAGCCCTTGAAGGGCCTAGATCTGTCAACCCGACTGGCGGCCTCACGCACACAGAGGTGGGAGATCATGCAACCGATACGGGGAGATGATGTGGCCAGCATCACTTATTCCCCAGTCAAAATTTTGTCTTCTGTGGTCGGGATCGCTGTCTATCGTAGTTCCTCACTTTCCTCACGATGCTGAGTGAGCAACGGTCCTATATCCAGGACTTAAAATGCGCGCCCCTATGGGTGGGACAGAACCTGGTCGAATTCTGACAGCGTTCCCGAGTAGTTCAGTACGTATTCATTACGGCGAGAATATAAAGCTTACGTGTTAAAAAGTGCAATAGTAAAAAAACATCTCACAGCTCTACAGTGGGATAAATCAGTGAAGTGTTATTTAATCGGGTGAAGGATTAATAAACAAAGCACAATACAATTATAATTTGTGTAAGCCTTCTTCTTTAGCCGTACCAGTCCTGCTAAGAGATACGTGTTTCTGCAAATTACTACTGACGCAGCCGAGGCATACATATATAATATTTAAAGAAACATTAAAATACAAAGTTGATTTTATTTAAAAATAATTCTGATGTGTTACACTCACATCACTTTCTCCAATCTTGTACAAACTATTTTTACAAACGCTTATTCTCCATAAGCTTCATGTTAATCGAGATATCGATATGTTAATCTTATTGCTAATTTTCTTGTAGATGCAAGGGGAATTGCTAGGCTTTAAGCGATAGTCAAATATTTTAAGAGCTGGTTGCTATGTGAAGTATTCCATTCTCTTTGCATTACCAGGACAAAAAAAAATGAATAATGAATTTCCATTTGAGAAAATGTACAAGTATTGGAAAATTTAAGGGATTAACAAGCAACAGAATAACTGTTCGTTTCTGAGTTATGCTGTTCACAGTCACACACACACACACATACACACACACAGACACACACACGGACATGTTTCCAAAAACGCTTTTTTTGGATTCAGGGGGCCTCAAAACATATATTTGCGGTGAAATCTCGGTATAGAATTTTTGAGTGGAATACAATACTTCCCCTACTTACTATACGTAGTAAACGTGGGGCGAAGGCCCACCGAAACTCTGTATCGTACGTGGGACTGCAACACTCTCATCCTATAGTGCAGTGGAAAAATTAGCTGAGAATGATGTCCTGCAAAGTGTCAAACAATTTTCCTCAAATACAAGGGATAATGTTGTTACGTTATCAAATAACCCGGATGGGGGTCTGTAAGACCTTCGCAACGGGAGTTTATCTTCGTTACACACTATTTCTAATTGCTGGGCATAGCTTTAACCTCGTTCATGACAACAACTCTACATGGGGTATTTCAACGCAAATGTTATCGGGCATTATTACGGCATACAGCTAATAGGAAGTGAAGCTGGTGTGACAGTGTTGACTCAGCCATGTTCTGGACTTGTATATTTTTCCTGTTTATGTTCTCTACTGCTTACCTATCACTAAGTAGAATAAGTATTGCAGTCCATTAAAACATTCAATAGGTATCATAGGAAATACATGTTTTGAGGTCACTGAATAAAGAAAGTTCTTTTTCACCACTTTTAAATCTGATAAATTCATCACCCATTATCTCAGACTCTATTTAAACATCAGACTGATACTTTTATAGAATTTAGATGCATGTATTCTAACTTCACTGATTTATTTTTACCCAATAAGTTAAGCACCTATGCCCCGGGAGGGGAGAGATGAAGTGAGAGGAGACAGAGAGCGGCCGGACCAGCAGGCATAACTGACGAAGGGCAGGGTCCCTACGATTTCCAGATTTAAAATCCCCGGATTGGAGACAGAGGAGAGAAGACCCGGCTGCTCCAATGCCGAAGGTTTCCACACAGCATCGTTTTTCTCTGCCATGCACTGGCCGAGACCTCCCGCCGACACCTGCAACCCTATAAGAAATCAAGCGGATGAAAGCAGAAGTGAAATGGGGAGACAGGAAATTCGGGAGTCTTAAATATCCTTCCTAGCATTCGCCTAACGACAGAGGAAGTCTCCGAAAAAGCCCATAGGTCACGGAGGTCGGCCGCGGGGATCAAACCCATGACTCTGAACCATCCCAGTCGGTTTATGAATTTCTTAATTATATCTACCATCTTTTGATTAAAATGTATTAGCAATTTATCTGCGTTGGTGTTAATAACCTGTTATAGATGTTATGTTGCCACACCAACGTAGATCCATAACAGCATTTACAGGTTGCTTTTATTATCCTAAGGTTTTATTTATCTTCAATAGTTTCTGATAAAATGTGTCATTTACAAGAAAACGTTATTAAAGTAAAAGTAGAGAAAACAAACTCGCATATATTTGCAAAGAAAGAGATGATTTGCACACAGAAACTGCCACATTTGATAGCAGTACTAATTTGCTCTCTTTTCGAAATGTGTAGGGGTTATGATTGTTTTCTTTTTTTACTTTCTCTACTACGTATAATAAGTAGGGGAAGTATTGTATTCCACTCAAAAATTCGATATCGAGGTGTCACCGGAAATACATGTTTTGAGATCCCCTGAATCCAAAAAAAGCTTTTTTGTAAACATGTCCGTGTGTGTGTGTGTCTGTCTGTGTGTCTGTCTGTGAACAGCATAACTCAGAAACGAACAGTCGGATAAACACCAAACTTGGTATTTAGGTTTAGTATCTTCCAGAGATGCGACACGAAGGTTTCCAAGAAAATCCCCCCACCCCAGACTACCCTTTACATGGAAGATTTTTCGAAAATCTTAATTTTCTCAAAATTCGCTCTAAGGATTTTGATTAAAATATCATATGTTTAAGGTATTGTCATGACAAATGAAATGTATATCTCAAATTTTCTGGGAATGTCTCCAAAAGTATTCTTCATTGTGAACGACTTTTGAATAACTGGTAAACCGTAAGAGATAGACAAAATTTTACTACACAAACAATGTAGATCGCGTTAAAATACACAATTTATATCATATACATTTTTTTTGTTGAGTGAACCGTTTTCGAGATATTGCTTGTTATTTCCTTAAATTTTCCAATACTTATACTTTTTCTCAAATTCGTTATTCATTTTTTACTTTCTCTACTACGTATAGTAAGTAAGGGAAGTATTGTATTCCACCCAAAATTTCGATACCGAGATTTCACCGGAAATACATGTTTTGAGACTCACTGAACCCAAAAAAAGCATTTTTGGAAACATGTCCGTGTGTGTGTCTGTCTGTGTGTCTGTGAACAGCATAACTCAAAAACGAAGAGTCGGATAAACACCAAACTTGGTATTTAGGTTCAGTATCTTTCAGAGATGCGACACGAAGGTTTTCAAGAAAATCCCCCCCCCAGACTACCCTTTACATGGAGCATTTTTCGAAAATTTTAATTTTCTCAACAACGGCTCCAACGACTTTGATTAAAATATCATATGTTTAAGATATTGTCATGACAAATAAAATGTATATCTCGAATTTTCTGGGAATGTCTCCAAAAGTCTTCTTCGTTATGAACGACTTTTTCATAACTGGTAAACCATAAGAGATAGACAAAATTTTACTACACGAAAAATGTAGATCGTGTTAAAATACACAATTTATGTCATATACATTTCTTTTGTTGAGTGAACCGTTTGCGAGATATTGCTTGTTATTCCCTTAAATTTTCCAATACTTACGCTTCTTCTCAAATTCATTATTCAATTTTTTTTTGTCCTGGTAATGCAAAGAGAATGGAATGCGCCTCATAGCAACTAGCGTTAAAATATTTGACTATCGCTTAAAACCTACCATATCCCCCTTGCATCTACAAGAAAATTATCAATAAGATTGACATCTCGATATCTCCATTAACATGAAGCATATGGAGAATAAGCGTTTGTAAAAATAGTTTGTACAAGAGTAGAGAAAGTCTTGTGAGTGTAACACATCAGATTATTTTCTGTGGAGTGGTGCAGAATAAATTCACAGCAAAAATGACAGATGCAATACCATTTTTAAGAAAATATATTAAAATATTAGGTTGTGTCAGAAGTAAATGCATATAAAAGCATATATATATGCTTTTGTATTCGTCAGTACAATTTATAGGATGCTATGGTTATTTTTCCGTATTGTTAACATGTTGGCAGCCAGCAGTTGGCAATACAAGATTTTAAAATGGAGGCAACAAAGTTTGAGGTTAGAGTCCTTCTAAAGCACTGCTGGAAACAAGATTACAAAGCTACTGCCGCAGCTCGAAGAATATGTGAAGTGGAAGGTGAAGGTGTCGTTAGTGAGCGCGTAGCACCACGGTGGTTCTAGCTTTTCAACAACGGAGACGAAAACATTAAAGATTTACAACGTTCTGGATGACACAAGTTGTGGAATATTGAGAATGCACGCAGATCTTTGGAAGAAAATCCACAGACAAGCACTTGGAGGATGTCAGCAAATCTTGGTGCTTCAAAAGATACCATACATCGCCATATTAAGACGCTGTAAATTTGTACCACGTGACTGACACCTGATCAAGCTCGATCAAGAGTGGATATCTGTCGTTAGCTTATTGCTAATACCTGGGATGATAGTTTTCTCAGAGGAATTGTCACATGTGATGAAAAGTGAATGTATTACTACAACCCTGACACCTCGAAACAGTGGTTCGATACCCGTCAGCCTGCTGACGTTGTTAAAATGATCGGTACAGCCTCAAAATAATGACATGTGTTTAGTGGAACTTTGAAAGTGTGATTCTCTCCAAACGGACGTGCAGTATGCGGATCTTTATTCTCAACAACTGGAACGTGTTCATCAAGTTTAGAGACAGACGTATCCAACATTTGCTAATAGAAATTGGGTTCTCTTTGTAGCGGGAAATGGTTGATCAGTAGCATCTGGAAAGCGTCGTTCCTCTGCTTGATGCTATCTGCTGCGGTGTTCTTGTCCTCGGCTATGGTTGCTGTGTTTTCCATTCCTAATCTTTACCTATATAGCTAATTCTTGGGTCTCAGGGTTATCGTAGGTAGGCAAATTAAAATATACGTCATTTCCCTTAATAAATGTGGTTTATTATCAATTCAAATACTTATGGGCGGCTAGCTTTTCCCATTTGAATAAATCAGGAGCCTCAACTAACTGCACACACGTGCATTTGTCGTCCAGAGAGTAGCACTTTGCGTCGACGAAATTCTAGAAGAGAGCGAAAACCTGGGGCTTTGTTCTTTTTTATATCCCTAAGCCTAGTGACGCTTACCTCCGCCCCTAAAAATTTAACGACGTTTCTAATTGGCCCTCAGACCGCGTTATCTTAACATGAATGAGAATATTCTACTCCAAAGTTTTGCGCATACGCGTCCCTACCGGTACCAGCTCACTGTTCATTAGCTTGGTGAAAGCTGGGCTCTACTTAGAATTATCTTTTACCTGGAATTTGCTAGCTCACCCGTTTCTTACAATCTGCTTTGTACAATTCTTGGTTGTGGAATATTTTAACATGTTTCTTGGTGAATTATATTATTACTATGTACAATTCTCATTTATATGCGGCACTTCTCAAAGAACAATGGACAAAATCTAGGAATTGGACGGAATCAAACTGCACCACATCCAGCATACGGCCCTGATATTGCGCTATTAGGTTACCATCTGTTTAGATCCATGGTACATTCCCTACGAGAAAGAAATTTTGAAAACACTGAAGTATTTGGAATGGGTATTAATGAATTCTTCACATCAAAAACCAGTAACTGGTACCGTTGCCCGGGAGCAAACCTCGCCGTAAAGTGCCTCAAGATTATAGAATCTAATTAAATTTTATTTAAGTTTTATTTATAGACGCTTTTTAATACCATGGCCCTTAGCGTCCCATTCCACACTGGGCGTGAAAGACCGGTAGTTTTGCTCAGAAGCCTCTTTATCAGGTTTGAGGTTCTTTTACGTGCCGTAAATCTACGACACGGAACCACCGGCTTTGCTTGCCTTCCGAAGGAAGCCATGCTGAGGATTTTTACGCCCGAAAAAAATCAATCGCCTCCGCCGGGTTTGAACCTCGGGAACTAGAGGCTAGCATGGTAACCACTACACTACGGAGGACGATATAAATAGAGTGTAATAGTCTGTACTTTGAAGATTAGAATTATTTTAATTTAATAATATTTAATAAGTTTGCTTAAAAACCAACATTACTTATGATAACCCATATATAAGTATCGTGGCAGCTAAATTTGTAATATTTTAGCAATTTTCGCTTAAATATAAAACTTGGTATTTAAGTAGGGACTAAAGGGAGTAACATAAATACCAAACTTGGTATTTAAGTTCAACGTCCTCCAAGGATGCGACACGAAGATTTTCAACGAAATCCCTTAACTGCGCTTTACGTGGAAAACTTATTGTTTTTATTTTCTCAAAAGTTGGCCCTATCGATTTTGATTAAAATACGATATGTTTAAGATACTTTTGTGGTAAATGAAATGTATAGCTTGAATTTTCTGGGGATGTCCCCCAAAGTCCTCCTCGTTCTGAATGACCTTCGGATAACTGATAAACCATAAGAGATAGACAAAATTTTACTATACAAAAAATGTAGATCTCGTTAAAACACGCAATTTATGTCATACACTTTTTTTTCTGTGGAGTGAACCATTTCCGAGATATTTCTTGTTATTTGTTTGAATTTTCCAATATTTTTTCTCAAATGGGAATTCGTTATTTTTGTTTTTATGTCCTGGACACGCAAAGAGAATGCATGGCTCCACATAGCGACCAGCTCTTAAAAGATTGGACTATGGCTTAAAGCCTACCATATTCTCTTGCACCTACAAAAAATTACCAAGAAGTTTCTGTAAATGTTTATTGCGATTAACATGAAGTAGATGGAGAATAGGCGTTTGTAAAAATAGTTTGAACAAGGGTAGAGAAAGTATGTGAGTGTAACACATAAGATTCTTTAAAATTGTTTTCTCACATCCATGAAAATTAATTCCCAATTTCAGTACCGAGTACCCTTGAGCGGAAGAAAGCTATACTATACTACAGGGTGAGTCAAAAGACTCCGAACCGCCTGCGCGGTGTTTATCCTGTCGGGGCTCGTTGCCGTCTGCTGCTATCATAGAAAGGCGCGAATGAAACCATACATTTTTAAAACTACTTTTAAAGGCCTTACTTACCAACTTTAGAAAGGAAATGCTGAAACTGACCACCGTCGTTGTCCATACATTTTTGGCATCTCTATAGGAAACTATCCATTATGGAATTTTTGGGGGGAATTTTCCAAACGATGACCGATGTCGTCTAATGTTTCTTTGGTAAGAACCGAACGCCGTTTTTTAGATTTCTTAGCCTAAACACTACTTGTGGGCTGAAATTTACTGTAAAGTTCATGGATTGTTGTACGGCCTGGAACTTTTACACATGGAAATCTTTCTGCAAATCGTACTTTCATTTGGCGAGCTGACAGAGTTAACACATACGAATCATAAATAAATACACGCTGTGCAGTAGAAAACATATACTGAGCCGTAATATACTTTCTGACTAAGTACAGGACAAAATAATAAATAACTCGTAATAACTAAACTACATCACATCACTGTCAACTCAATACTGTACTTCACACTGCAGAGCAAAACCACAACAGCGTGACTTTGTTTATAGCAGCTGTGCGTTATCATGTTTTTATCATATTTCCGCACGCCCAGTTGAAAAACACCGCGCAGCCGGTAATGTTGTTCTTAAAATACCCCTCCGGGGTAACTTAAAACATACAGTATACAAGATAAACCCACACACCCTGGAAGAATTAAAACAAAATATCCGCCAGGAAATTTCTCAACGTGAACTACCGCGAGTGATGGATAGTTCCCTAAAGAGGTGTCAAAAATGTATGGACAACGACAGTGGGCAGTTTCAGCATCTCCTTTCGTAAAGTTGGTAAGCAAAGCCTTTAAAGTAGTTTTAAAAATGTTATATGGTTTTATCCGCGCCTTTCTATGATAGTGGCAGACGGCAACGAGCCCCGAGGACGCGGAGAGGAAAAACACCGCGCAGGCGGTTCGGATTCTTTAGGCTCACTCTGTATTAACAAATCTAGTAGAGCATTCATCCTGTATATGCATTTAAAATAGTAAGATCAGTGTCACATATATTGTAACTGGAACGGAGGAATACAACCGCTGTTTTCGTTATAAACTATACACTCTACAATGCAGGTAATTCAGCATACAATCTCCATACAGTATGACATTTGTAAACTACTACTCTGCGCAGTCGGGCACCTCAAAGAACGATTATGTTTTGATCTGCCTTAACATAAAAGTTTCAAATTATTATCGGCGGCTTGTGATACTACCTTTTAGGGCGTGGAAGTTAAGTCGGTAAGATATGCACACCTCATGTTTACAATTTAACCAAATTCAACGTTAAATATTTATGTTTTGTGCCGCAGTCGTGTTTATTTTGAAATAATAGCTGTACGGTCAATATATAAGCATGATTGCCTGTTGAAATTCAAGTCAAGTAAGAAAGGATAGCCGGAGGAGTGTGTGTAGACCCCCTCCCTACCTCCCTACCGATAGAGATCTGCTCATCCTTGCTCCAGAGGAGAGATGCTGTCTCCAACCGCGTCAAACCCGTCCCTGGGAGTTGTACCACAAACAAAACATGTTCTCATCTATAAACTAAACCCATATTATAACAAAACTGTAACCAAATCTTTGCTTTTTCTGTTGCTTAGCTAAGGTAGAGGAAGTATTGCGTTCCACCTACATGTTCGGTATTGAGATTATAATTTTGAGGTACACTAACTCCAAGAAAACGCATTTTTAGAAAAGGTTCGCGCGCGCGCGTGTGTGTGTTTCTGAAAAGTATAAACCTACAAAATATCTTATGTGTTAAATTCGCATGATTTTTCTCTTACCTATTTGGATTGTTTTTCAACCCACTTCATAATAATCAGCTTAAAGTTTGCAGAAATAGTTTCTTATATAGGGTCTTTCAACAAGAGTGTCCTATCTTTGAACTTAAATAAAACACGTTCTATAAATGAAGAGGTTTATTTCTTTGTTTTTATATTGTCATTACGCGTGGAAGAGAACATCAGTTAAGTAACCGCCGCGACTTTGTTGGGTTGCGCGTATACGGTTGACCCAATTTTCAATGACAGAAGAACGTAAATTAGGTCCAACTTCACGAATAACACGCTTACTATTTCTGGCTTGTTGACAAAAACCCGAGATTTAATATAACCCCACAAGAAGTAATCCAACGGCATTAAATCGCATGACCTCGGGGCCCAGTTAACATCACCACCACGGGAAATGATGAAACTTCTGAACTTCTCCTTCGAAAGATCGATTGTTTCGAGAGCAGTATGACATGTGGCACCATCTTGCTGGAACCAGATGTTTTTGAGATCCATACCATCCAATTGAGGCCAAAAAATAGTCCCTTATAAGAGCCCGGTATATTTCTCCATTGACGGTTAGAGCTTAACCATCTTCATCTTGGAAAAAATATGGACCAATGATTCCACCATACCAAAATCCACACCATACAGCAACCTTTTGGGGATGAAGTGGCCGTTCTTGAATCTGCATTGGATTGTGATTGTCCAATACCGGCACTTTTGTTTGTTAACACAACCATCCATCCAAAAGTGGGCTTTGTCGCTGAAGATGATTTTTCGACAAAAATCCGGGTCACCTTCCAATTGCTACATAGCCCAGTCACAGAATACACGACGCAACCTAAGGTCGTTGGGCTTTAGTTCTTGAGTTAACACCATTTTGTAAGCGTGAAACTTCAAGTCCAGATGCAGAATTCACCAAGTTGTGGTCGGCGAAAGCCCCAATTCTTGCGCTGGACGAGCGATTGATTCGTTTCCGTTCTCGCGTACACTTTCACGAACGGCGCCTTGTTTACGTTGGAGCGCTTACGTCGATTACGTACGAGATGACTGCTGTAACTCAATAACAACGGCAGTTATCACATGTTAAAGATAGGAGACACTCTTGTTGAAATACCCTTTACATTTCGTTGTAGGTATTAGAGGAATGCAGGAGGCTGAACAAAAACAAAATGGCGACTTTCCAAAAAAATGTAAAGTATTTGAAAATTAATGTCAAGTGCAAGGGATGTCCTGGGAATGGTTAATGCCATACATGAATTGTGTGCTTTAATGACTTCCACATTACACTTCAGTGTAGTTAGACTTTGTCTATCTGTTATGCTTTACCAGATATGCAATTTGTAAGTAATTGCTTGACACTGCAGGTGATTTCACAGGTTACTTATGAAAATTCAAGCTATACTTTTTAATCATAATCGTTAAAGCCCTTTCTTGAGAAGCTAAAAGAATTAACATTTTCTCGTATATAGGGTAGCATGGGGTATATATTTTCTTGAAAATCTTCGAGTCACATGCTGAATTTGTATACCAAGTTTGGTATTCCATCGGCATTTTCCTTTTAGAATTATGGTATCAAATGACCATACACACAAGTAAAGGAACTTGTTCTAAAAATCTGATGTGTTACATTCACATAACTTTATCTATCCTCTATTATTGATTAACTTGTATACAAATCATTCTTACGAAAGTTTATTTTTTCTATCTACTTCATTTTAATCCAGAGAAAACTTTGCAGAAATAGTTACATTACACATTTCGTTATAGATACAAAGGGAACAGCGATAGTCAAATGTTTAAGAACTGGACGCTATATGCTGGCCTTAAAATTCCATACGGTTTCCATGCAATTGAATGTTCACAGGACTTCCAAGAAATGAACAATTCGAACCATTAATTATAGATACCTCAGAAATGCCTTATGCAACAAAAAACTTATTTGGAATAAATTGTGTGTTTAAAACAGATCCACATCTTTTGTGTATATTCCATATTGCAATTTTAGACCTTCCTAAGCGTCACCTAACGGACATGCTTGAAAGTTTGCGATCCTATCCCCCCCCCGTTTCTTTTCTATCGCAAGAGCTGGTTACACAAATAAATATTTGAATGAGTTTCCGCAAGTTGACACTTTCTTGCTTCATTTGAAATAATTCCTATGTAAAAATATATCGTGAGTAATCTAACCAGGATGGAAGAATCATCTTTTATATGAATACTACGAGATATAACGAAAATGTGTGAAGTTCTCTTTGGGATAGAAAGTTGTGGAAATGTATTATATACGATGTTTTAAGTCCCCAAGAGTTGTATCTTCTTCAATTTTAAAACATTAATGCACAAACAACTGTGGCTTCTGGTGAACTTAGTAGTGACCTTATAAATTAAAAAATCTGATGTGTTACACTCACATGACTTTCTCTACTCTTGTACAAAATATTTTTACAAACTCTTATTCTCCATCTATTGCATATTAATCGAGATAAATATTGGCATAAACGATATTTTGACATGCAAAGTGAATTACATTTTACAAATAGCGACCAGTTCTAAAAATATTTGACTATCGCTTAAGACGTACTATGTTCCCCTTGTTTTGTATTTGCCAGGGCGATATAGAAATACAGTAGCCTTAGGCATCGACATATCTCTTAATAGCTGGTTGCTAGGTGCAGCACCATTCTCTTTGACACAGATTAATACTCTTTGCATATCCAAGACAAAAAAATGAATAACGAATTCCCATTTGAGAAAATAAGTATTGAAAAATTTAAGGGAATAACAAGAAATATCTCGAAAATGGTTCACTCAACAAAAAATGTATATGACATAAATTGTGTATTTTAACGCGATCTACATTTTTCGTGCAGTAAACTTTTGTCTATCTCTTATGGTTTACCAGTTATGCAAAATTCGTTCACAATGAAGAATACTTTTGGAGACATTTCCAGAAAATTGGAGATATACACTTCATTTGTCATGAAAATATGTTAAACATATGATATTTTAATCAAAATCGTTAGAGTCATTTTTGAGAAAATTAAAATTTTCGAAAAATGTTTCATGTAAAGGGTAATCTGGGGTGGGGGAATTTTCTTGAAAACCTTTGTGTCGCATCTCTGGAAGATACTGGACCTAAATACCAAGTTTGGTGTTTATCCAACTGTTCGTTTCTGAGTTATGCTGTTCACAGACGGACAGACAGACACACACACATGGACATGTTTCCAAAAATGCTTTTTTTGTTTCAGGGGGTTTCAAAAAATATATATTTCCGGTGAAACCTCGGTATCAAATTTTTGAGTGGAATACAATAAAGAATAGTCAGAGCCAAATATTTGTCAGTATACGAATGTATCTAAGAAATTAAACGGTTGGATATGTAAGTGGTCTGTTACAGAAGTGAAAGCGTAGTGTATATATATACGGCAATGCTAAGCCGTGATACCGAAAACGCCAGTTAATTGGTCTGTCTCACGCGACACTGGGCTCAGCGGGGAGTCGAAACCCGTGCGTGAAGCGTCAAACACGCCCGCCCTAGTTAACACCTACCACTCACCACTTGATAGCCTACTTCACATTTACACGTGTGTAACTTCCCTCTTGGCCGCAGCAGTGGCGCCAGTTTAATTTGCGGTGAATCACCGGTTCTCACGAGGTTATTCTCTGATGTGTTGCATTCACATGACTTTCTCTACTCATTTTTCTACA
Source organism: Deroplatys truncata (assembly GCA_030765065.1). Taxonomy (NCBI): domain Eukaryota; kingdom Metazoa; phylum Arthropoda; class Insecta; order Mantodea; family Mantidae; genus Deroplatys; species Deroplatys truncata. The sequence continues at coordinate 61,855,022 of CM060981.1, read as the reverse complement.
AACTATGCTTACAAAAGCTTATTCTGCGATGTGCTTCTTTTTTTGTCTCCTCTATTTCACGTTGTTTTAACTACGTTTGGAGGTACCTCTTGTATCGGTGTGTGGCGGACAGTTAACCTTCTGTATCTCATCCTTGCACCCTTCCATCTTGCTTCATCACGTACCAACGTCCTTAGAGCTAGGCAACTATATCTCTGCTTCCATACGTGACGACAGAAGCCAGCTTCGCATGTGTCCACAGGAACCTTAGTGCTAGGCAATTGTATCTTTGTTACTACTTGTACCGGGCAGATAGCATTAGGATGCCGCCCAGTCTACCTACTTTCATTATCTGGGTATAGATGGCAGAGCATTTGCTATTACCATTGATTTTTACTGTTGTTTTAAAGCGATAGTCAAATCTTTTCACGGTGGGTCGCTATGTGATGACTTTGAAATTCTGTTCTCTTTGCATGAACACGAAAAACAAAGGATGGAGGAAAGGACAGGAATTTAAATAGTAGTATAGTAAGAATAGTATTTAAAATCTAAACCTATAACAAAGAATACCTCAGACATGGCTAACACCACAAAAAGTTCACATAAATTGTGTGTTTTCACGAGATCTAAATTTTTTATTTAATAAGATTTTGTCCATCTCTTACGGCTTATCAGTTATAAAAGAGTCATTCAGAATATAGAGAGCTATGCAAGCTATTCCCAGAATATTCAAGATGTACATTTTGTACATTTTAGAAGAGTGGTATCTTTTAGCTTACTTTTAGGAAGAAGCTTTACTCTACAAATTGGTATTAAATTTCAAATCTGGCAGTGCCCTTTACACTGAAAATTATTCATTATATAATATATAATACAAAACTGGTCTAACTATTTAATTAAAGCAACATATATTTAAGACATATGCATCATTAATAATCTTGAATTTTCTGTAAATCTGTATAACCGGCAAACCGTAAGACACAGGCAAAGAATTACTGTGCAAAAGAAAGTAATGGAAAAAAACCCAGGCAATTTATATCAAATGCATTTTTGTAGCATTAACTATTTCTAAGATATTCTTATTTATTGGTTTGAATTTTCAAAGTGTTTAATCGCGTTTGTTTGTTTGTTTTTTCTCGTGATCAAACAAAAAGTGCACTTCAGCCTACTGTAACCTTCTTGTACTTACAAAATAACAAAATCATCTCAGTGAACAATTTTTCTATCCAGAAATACATAGAAGAGCAAGTTTTGTAACAATACTTTGTGGAAGAATGATTTAAAAAATCTTGTGAATGCAACACATCAGATCTCATCCGTTATACTTTAACTTTGTCAGTTACATTTAATTTAGTTTGAATAAGGCTTAAAGGAAAAAGTCCAACCAGGTCATTTTGTTTGCAATGACATGTTGTCAATTATGATATTTGAGTCAAAATTCTTATAGGAGGTTTGCATATAACAAAACCTAAATATATTTAAAGGGCTGTTCGTAATGGAGGTATTAATTTCTCTACCATATACACAGTAGGAAGGAAATTCGATATCGAGGTTTCAACGAATATACATGTTTTGAGACGCCCTGAATCAAAAAAGAAATGTAAAAAAGTCCGTGTATGTAGCTGTGTGTATTTATATTTGAACACAGAACTCAAAAACAAAATGTCGAATAAATACCAAACTTGGTATTTCGGGGCAATACCCTAAGATTTTGCAGCACAAAGATTTTCAAGAAAATCTCCCTAACCGAAGCTACGCTTAACATGGAAAATTTTCCGCAATTTTTAATTTTCTAAGAAATGGCTCTAATATTTTGATTAAAATACCATATATAAAACATTTACGTTACAACCTGTGAAGTCCTCTTCATTCCGAAGGAATTTTGTATAATCTTGTATAACTGGTAAACGTTAAGCGATAGACGAAAACGTACTACACAAGAAATGTATATCTCCTTACAACACGCATTTTATTTCTAATCACTTTTTTGTGGCATTAGTCACTTCCGAGATATCCACCAGTAATGGTTCGAATTGTTCATTACTTGGCCATTCTCTTGAAGTCCTGGCAAAATTCAGTTGTTTCTCTTCAGATTTCATGTAAACAGTGTGGAATTTTAAGGCCAGCATATAGCTTCCAGTTCTTAAATATTTGGCTATCGCTGTTCTCTTTGTAACTATAACGAAATGTGTAGGTTTATTTGGATTAAAATGTAGTAAATATAAAAATAAACTTTAGTAAACAGGGTTTGTATACCCACTAATAAAGGATAAGGGTGGAGAAAGTCATGTGAATGTATCACATCATCTTTTTGGGGGTTAAAATGCAATATTCCTTCTATCCACCTTAGTTAAGCTATTCCCAAATGCTGATATTTTTAAATGACAATATCTTTGTAAAGTTCAAGTACATTGTGTTACCTCGCACGTTTCAAGCGGAAAATCTACAAGATATTGTCATTCTGTTGCCCTCCAAATAACTCTGCTTTTCCAAGTGTTCACAACCTTTCTGCTTCTTCACTTAACAGCATTATCTAGCTTTAACACTTTGTAATGCCAGAGTGTACACGAAAGAGTAAAGTGAAGTCACGCGAACGAAACCTATTCCCAATCTGTATACAGATAATAACGCTGAGGTTCCAGTATAGGCCTGTGTAAGTTTCAGCTCAAAAATATTTCAGTACACCAATAATCTAAACAGTAAACAGTGCATAGCAGGTTCGTATCGGTTTAAAAACAGACACCATGACAAACAAGCCATGGCAATTTACCACCTAAAAGTCTGATGAGTTGCACTGATATGGCTTTTTCTATTCTTGTATGAATTATTTTTACAAACGCTTTTCTCCATCTACTTCATGTTAATCGATATAAACATTTGCAGGAACTACCTAATTGCTATTTTTCTCCTACGTGCAAAAACAATATGGTAGACTTTAAGCGATAATCAAATCTTTATGAACTGGTTGCCATGTGGAGCATCGAAAAACGAATTCTCATTTGAGAAAAGTATAAGTATTGGAAAATTCAAACAAATAACAAGGAATAATCCGGAAATGGATAATTCCACACAAAAATGTACATAGATCTTTTTTTTAACAAGATCTACATTTTTGTGTATTAATATTTTAACTATCTCTTACGGTTTACTCGTATGCAAAAAGCCATTCAGAATGAAGAGAACTTTTGAGAAAATTTCCAAAAAGTTCAAGATATACATTTCATTTACCATGAAAATTTGTTAAACATATGATATTTTAATCAAAATGGTTTAAGCCATTTTTGAGAAAATCAAAATTTTCGAAAAATGTTCTATATAAAGTGTAGTCTGGGGAGGGGGGAATTTTCTTGAAAATCTTCGAGCCGTATCCTTGAAAGATAGTAAACTCAAGTACCAAGATTGGTATTTATCCGACTTTTCGTTTTTGAGTTATGCTGGTTCACAGACTGACAGACAGACACATGAACATGTTTACAAAAATGCTTTATTTGGATTCAGGGCAGCTAAAAACAGATATTTACGGTGAAATCGGATATAAAATTTTTGGGTGGATGCAATACTTCCACTGCTTACTATACGTAGTGGAGAATGTTAAAGGTAATCTGATCTACATATTTTTATATGGTAAGATTTTGTCTAACTCATACGATTTAGCAGCTTTAAAAATTATACAAAATGTATCAGAAGAAAATTCAGGAGACATTTTATTTGCCATGTAAATATCCTAAATATATAGCATTTTAACTAAAATCTTTAGAACCATTTTTGAGAAAGGAAAAAGTAAGGGAAAATATCTCTTGTAAAAGATAGTTTGATGTGGGGGAATTTTCTCGAAAATCTTCGTTTCCTAACCTTATAAGATGTAAAACATAAATGCCAAATTTAGTATATATTTTTCAGTCATGCCATTTTCACATACACATGGACATTTTTTAAAATAAATATTCAGGGGCCTAAACCTGTATTCCCAGTGTAAACTCGATACCGCATTTTTGACGGAATGTTTCAATTAGATGATTTTGACTACCCATTCTTCTACAAACTATTCTTACAAAACTTAATTTTTGTATTTATTCATCTGTAATAAAACCAGAAGTTGCATTACTACGCATTTTGTTTCAGGTCCAAGGGAGGTACAGGACGTGAAAGTATATTCCAATTCTTAAAAAGTGGTTTTGAAATTCATCTTTGTATGGCCACGAGAAACAAACGAATGGCAACTTACAATTTAAAAAGAAGCAATGAGATTTACATTTTATGTAGTAAAATGTTGTCTATTCCTTTCGGTTTACCAATTAGTCTGTCTTCTTCTTGCTTCTTTAGGAATTAAACTCCAATTTTTGGACTTACACTCCCAAGGACTTACAAACCAATGACTTGGGCCAGTAGCCTGTCGAGGAGCAAGCAAACTCTGGATCATAGCATATCCAGGATGGGTGATCAGTCCAATGTTTTGGGTCAGTAGCTGTCGAGAAGCAAGCAAACTCTGTATCATAACATATCCAGGATGGGTGATCAGCCCAATGTTTTGGGTCAGTAGCCTGTCGAGAAGCAAGCAAACTCTGGATCATAGCACATGCAGGATGGGTGATCAGCCCAATGTTTTTGGTCAGTAGCCTTTCGAGGAGCAAGCAAACTCTGGATCATAGCACATCCAGGATGGGTGATCAGCCCAATGTATTGTGTCAGTAGCCTGTCGAGAAGCAAGCAAACTCTGGATGATAGCATACGCAGGATGGGTGATCAGCCCAATGTTTTGGGTCAGTAGCCTGTCGAGGAGCAAGCAAACTCTGGATCATAGCACATCCAGGATGGGTGATCAGCCCAATGTATTGTGTCAGTAGCCTGTCGAGAAGCAAGCAAACTCTAGATCATAGCACATCCAGGATGGGTGATCAGCCAAATGTTTTGGGTCAGTAGCCTGTCGAGAAGGAAGCAAACTCTGGATCATAGCACATCCAGGATGGGTGATCAGCCCAATGTTTTGGGTCAGTAGCCTGTCGAGAAGCAAGCAAACTCTGGATCATCGCATATACAGAATGGGTAATCAGCCCAATGTTTTGGGACCGTAGGCTATCGAGGAGCAAGCAAATTCTGGATCATAGCATATCCAGGATAGGTGATCAGCTCAATGTTTTGGGTCAGTAGCCTGTCGAGAAGCAAGCAAACTCTGGATCATAGCATATCAAGGATGGGTGATCAGCCCAATGTTTTGGGTCAGTAGGCTGTCGAGGAGCAAGCAAACTCTGGATCATAGCATATCCAGGATGGGTGATCAGCCCAGTGTTTTGGGGCAGTAGCCTGTCGAGAAGCAAGCAAACTATGGATCATAGCACATCCAGGATGGGTCAGCCATCGCATATACAGAATGGGTGATCAGCCCAATGTTTTGGGACCGTAGGCTATCGAGGAGCAAGCAAATTCTGGATCATAGCATATCCAGGATAGGTGATCAGCCCAATGTTTTGGGTCAGTAGCCTGTCGAGAAGCAAGCAAGCTCTGGATCACAGCATATGTAGGATGGATCATAAGCCCAATGTTTTGGGTCAGTAGCCTATCGAGGAGCAAGCAAACTTTGGATCATAGCATATGCAATATGGGTGATCAGTCCTATTCCTAGTATGGCGATGAAGAAGAAGGAAATGAAATGTAGTGATGAAAGGGATGATAGGAAAATTCGTGGATCAAATCCAAACCAGCATTCGCCTAGAGACCGAGGGGAACCGCTAAGAAACGTTCGGTTAGATTGGTTGGCTCCGGGGGTTTGAATCTGGGACCTCCCGAATGCGGGTCACAGACGTTTTCGCCTGAGCCATCCACTACAACATTAATTCAGAATGAAGAGGCTATCCAGTGTATTGGCAAAAAGTTCAAATTTAGGTATTTTATTTATCATAGAAATATCTTAAGTGTTTTGTAATTTAATACAAAGAATCCTTTTACATTTTTGATAAAATACAAAATTACGAACAATTTTTGTGAAAAATGTAGTTAGGTGGGTAGATTTAATGAAAAAATTCGTGTGTATCAAGTTTGGTATGTATCCGACATTTCGTTTTTGAGTTATGCTTTTCACAGACACACCCAAATTTTTTTTAAAAAAAGGTTTTACTCACGGTACCTCCAAAAGTAGTTTAAAACGCAAAATTTCGGTACCAGACCTATTGATTGAATGCCATGCTTCCTCTATCTCAGGTACAGCGTCCTGTACTTAAACCTTGACAATATTTATAAATACTTCCTTTATGGATTCTGTAAAAGAGTATAGATGTTATTACATTTAAAGCTAAAGTAAATTGCTTTGGGCAAGATACAAAAGTTAATTTTTTGTATTTACTTCATCTTTAATGAAGCCAGAAGTCGTATTATTATACATTTTGTTGCAAGCTCAAGGCAGATACAGGAGGCCGAAGCAATATTCAAATTCTTAAAAAGTTGGTTTTGAAATTCCACTCTTTGTAATAAATGGCAACTTACGACTTGAAAATAACAATATTTACATGGAATAAAATTTAATATTCCAACACATGAATTTATTTTCATGGCAACCAACATCTACAACATAAATTTGATGGCGGTAATAATATACAATATTGTAAGTCTCAGACTGGAAACGAACCCTGGTATCGTAGGAGGCAACACTCAGGAAAGTGTTGAAATTAGGGCTGATCAAATTGAGGTAACAGGGGTATACCACCTCGACACCCGATATGGAACGTCTCTACGCCGTTCGTGGTCTCGACGAGTCTTGTTATAATTTGTGAATAACCAATAACTTCACCACAAGCCAAATAAGTTAAGTACTTACAGACTGGGCCCTTAGCCCTTATCGATTAATGTAATGGCTAATTATTTGAATGACTCGGAAATGGATTCTTCCAATGAATTCAACTATTTTTCAATCCAAACAATATAATCGTTGACGTTATCAATATTAATGCTACTTACTCTGCACAAGGAACTAATATTATAAATTGTAGCAACTGCATAAGCAACATCACAATTACATCAAATAACTAAAAATGATGAAGTATGTTTAATAATAAAATTGTCAAACGTATTCTGTTTTATTCCACGGCCTTCTATAACTTGTCTTAACCTTAAAAGACGGTATAGAGGTAAATGGGATACGTCCTGTCTCTATCCAACGCATAAATATTGTTATATACCGGGGTGAGGCCTAAAGATTTTGCAGCTAGATATTAAATTTAGTTACGCCGGCATAAACATTGGGGGACGTAGACTCAGAGGCAGCGAGAGGACCAGGAACTTTAACTGTGCATTCTAAAGTAGGCGTGGGATATTCATAACAAAATACATATAATTTCACATTACCTGTGGTTTATTATAAATTTACCTTGGTGCCATTACATTATTCGCAGAAGATTACAGGGCCAACATTGGAGGGAGATGTTCCACACTCACACGTAACAACCACTCGCCCTGAAGAGACTCACACGAGTAGATTGACGCCACTAGACAAAGACGCTCCTACCTTCAACCCCTTTCCTCTCTCCACCCCTGACAGGAGGTGGGGAGAGATGACGTGCCAGACGAAATTCAAACTACCAAACGAAATCATTATGCCCAACAATGTCATGCTACAAAGCAATATCGACAATGCACACACATACACGCTACAATATTGCCATTAGCTTCGTTGCATTTCTGTTCTCGCGCTGTCGCCAAGTTGCTAAGAATAATATGCTGTAAATATTCTTTTGTTATAAATTTCAGCTCTGAGCGCATTATCCTATGCAGAATATTTTTCTCTATCAGGTTATATTATTTTTCAAGCCTTTATAGATTTTTGTGGGCACAAATTTCTAAAGAAAACTAGTTTTTCCGTAAAAGTCCTATATTTGCTGTTTTTATGCTTATCACGAAGTAACGAATACTCTAAAGGGTAGAACGCAACAATGTTTTTTCTTAGCTAGGGTACGTTAGTGTGCTGATACTTGCCCAGTTTGAATTCTCTACCTTTATTAAGATTAGGATTTTAAATTTTTAAATTATATATTTTCGGAAAATTCTATACCTCTGCAGTAGAAAAGTCAGACAGTGAGAAACTTTTTTTTTATTGGGGCTACAACGGGGCCCAAGAGAGAGAAACTGTTGAAGAGGGTTGGAGACAGCTTTTAACAGAAACCGCAATCCTGTAACTTCTTGCATTTATTGTGTATGACAAGTAAAAGTTCTCCATCTATTCAGTTAACAGGCCAGGTGCGACTAGAAGTCAGTAAAGATTAACATCAGTTGTACGGTGGTGGGTACGTTTATGGTATGAAGTGTTATGTAGGTTATTTATTTAACATGTTACGTAAATATTTATGGTTATGGAGGGAGAAGCTAGGAAGAGACGAAATGTTGGTAAACCAAGAGGAGTAATAATGAATGTGTTAGATTGTTATTGAAGTAAAATGAGTGTTACTAAGGCAGTAAAAGAAACAGCTAAGTCTATGCGGGCGTTCAGAAACAGTATTTTCTGAATACCATACGAGTATAATAAAAAAGGAATGAATGAAACGACCTTTAAGACTCATTAAAAAGAGTACAAAAAAGGAGGGAGAAACAAAAGCAGTCTAGGTTAATTCAGTATAATGGGATAGTGCAAAGCTGAGTTTGGCTATTTGAAAACGTTCCATCCACGTTGAATGTAATTTTGTCAAGGGTAAACAGTGACGATATCCTATCAAATTATAGTTTTTATAATTTTATATCTCCATATTTCTTTGATAATATGTGTTTTTATCCCTGTAAATTAATTAAATTTAGTTTTATTTATGGACGCTCTTTAACTCTATGGTCCTTAGCGTCCCATTTCATACTGGGGGTGAAAGACGGGGAAATTTGCTCAGAGGCCTCTTTATCAGGCTTGAGGTTCTTTTACGTGCCGTAAATCTACGACACGGGCCACCGGCTTTACTTCACTTCCGAAGGAAGCCATGCCAAGGATTTTTACGCCCGAAAAAATGCATCGTCCTCCGCCAGGTTTGTACCCGCGACCTTGGGAACTAGAGGCTAGCATGATACCACTAGTCTAAGGAGGACGACATTTTATGCCTGTAAAATCGTATTTCGAAGTACTAAAAATACAAACATGAGGCATAAAGTGCAGGTGAAAATTATATGTCTTACAATTGCCTTAAATAGTAATGCAGAATTTCACTATTTCGTGATGTATCATTCACAAGATGACACTAAATTGGTAGATCGATCGCAGTTGGGCGTCCAATTTGCGAGCGTATGTAGAGTAGATGTGGCAACATTTAACTTGTACTGTCTTTTAAGCGTGAGAAGACGCGATATTTAACATCATAGAATGTTATGACTGTGTAAATGACCATGTTATCAGCACTAGTATCAGGTCAACGAAGGCCAAACAACAACAGACCAGAGCTCACCATTTTCTTTTTTATTAATTTATTTAACAACATGCTCCATTACATTTACAATAACACTACGTGTACTACAAATAATCTTATATTATTTGGGTAATAAAAATTGTACATTAGTTATTGAATATAAATTATATTAACATATTTTTATGCCTTCTGTATTCCTTCTTAATCTTTTTTATTCATTTTTTACTTTCTCTACTGCGTATAGTAAGTAGGGGAAGTATTGTATTCCAGCCAAAAATTCGATACCGAGATTTCACCGGAAATACATGCTTTGAGACCCCCTGAATCCAAAAAAAGCATTTTTGGAAACATGTCCGTGTGTATGTCTGTGTCTGTGTGTCTGCCTGTGTGTGTATGTCTCTCTGTGAACAGCATAACTCAGAAACGAACAGTCGGATAAACACCAAACTTGGTATTTAGGTTCAGTATCATCCAGAGATGCGACACGAAGCTTTTCAAGAAAATCCCCCCACACCAGATTACCACTTACAAGGAAGGTTTTTCAAAAAGTTTAATTTTGTCAAAAATGGCTCTAACGATTTTGATTAAAATATCATATGTTTAAGGTATTTTCATGACAAATAAAATGTATATCTTGAATTTTCTGGGAATGTCTCTAAAAGTATTCCCCATTGTGAACGACTTTTGCATAACTGGTAAACCATAAGAGATAGACGAAATTTTACTGCACAAAAAATGTAGATCGCGTTAAAATACACAATTTATGTCATATACATTTTTGATGTTGAGTGAACCATTTTCGAGATATTGCTTGTCATTCCCTTAAATTTTTCAATTCTTATTTTCTAAAATGGGAATTAGTTATTCATTTTTTTGTTTTGGATATGCAAAGAGTTATAATCTGTGGCAAAGGGAATGGTGCTGCACCTAGCAACCAGCTATTAAGAGATATGTATGTGCTTAAAGGCTACTGTTTTTCTATATTGCCCTTGTAAATATATATTCCCCTTACATCTACAAGAAAATTAGCAATAAGATAGAGTCTGCAAATGTTTATCTCGATTAACATGAAGTAGATGGAGAATAAGAATTGTAAAATAGTTTGTACAAGAGCAGAGAAAGTTAAGTGAGTGTAACACATCAGATTTTTATGTATATTATTTATGTTACTAGTTTTTCAACGTCTATGTTTTTGCCTATGAATGACTTGAAATATTTATTTGCGTAGTCAATTGTAGTTGTTCCTCCTCTGTTATTTATTTTATTACACATAACATTCCTTTCTTTTCGCAGTATCTATATCCATAAGTTATGTGCTACACAGTTTGGCTGTCCAGGTTGCAAGAACAATGTGGGTTTTCAATGATGTTGAAACGGTGTAGGCTATGTCCATGTCCTGATGTCGTTGCCGTTACTTCAGCTGTTATTGGAATTTTCTGTTTGAGAAGCTGTTTTACATAAACAGGGAGAACCAAAAGACTACGAACCGGCTGCGCGGAATTTTTCCTGTCCGTGTCCTAGGCGCTCGTTGCCGTCTGCTCCTATCATAAAAAGGCGGGGATGAAACTATACAACATTTTTAAAACTACTTTTAAAGGCTTTACTTAACAACTTTATTAAAGTGTCTTTAAGGTGAAGAAGATTGTGTTGAAGGAGTTGTATTGTATTTCAACTGTTGGGGAGCCAAACTTGAAGTGTGTTTGCAACCGCACGTATGGTACCCGGTTTCCGGTAGCTTTCGTCCCAAATGTACTTTCAGGTGGCCTTTACTCCAAGTTTAAAAATATTAACTTTGTAATTTGACTGCTTCTTTAAGTATTATATGTTTATGTTTGCCTCGGCTGCGTCAGTATTATTGTTAGAGACATCGAAGTCTTGGCAGGGCGTGATGCGACAAGAATGTAGGCTTACACAGATTTTAAGTTTTAATTCTCTCCTTTTTATTAATCCTTGACACTAATTAAATAGCACTTCACTGATATCGAGAGCTGTGAGATTCTTTTATTTAATACTTGCACTTTTTAACACGTATACTATTTTCGTCTCACACGAATACGTAATTAATTTCTCGAGGACACATCTCGCGTCTGGTTATGATCACTGTCTAGAAGCAACACGTCTAGTTATGAGCACTGTTTGGAGGCAACTGACTTGATTTCAACCGTCTAAACTTGTACATTTCTGTATTTCATGTCTCTGATTGGCTAATCCTACTCCAATAGAATACCTTCATTTAACAAAAGCTTTTTCTGGTTGTTGATTGGTTATTTTATGAACTGTCACAAAATTTACATTATTGTTGCTGCAATAATGACTAGTAGCATATAAACTTTCAAATTCATTATTGCCTCAAGGTTAACTCATTGTTAGCAACGTTTAACTTACTATACTCACAGCTCCTACATTATTAAATTAAGTAATACATTCACATAACATTATTGAACATGTTTACAATAATATAAGCATATGCAATGACTGTTACATACATTTTACAAATTATTACATACACATATTGCTTCAAGGCGGGCTGTTATTGTATTTACGTATTATATAATTTGACTGAAATCATTTAAGTGTTAAAAACACTGCCTCAAAGGACAGAATCATTAGTAGAGATTTGTGGCCCCCTTGGTCCCCCGACCTAAAGCCCTGCGATTTCTATCTCTGGGGTAACTTAAAACAAAGTGTACAAGACAAGCCCACACACCCTGGAAGAATTAAAACCAAATACCCGCCAGGAAATTGCCAGCATTTCTCAATGTGAACTACGGCGAGTGACGGATAGTTATCTAAAGCGGTGCCAAAAATGTATTGACAACGACGGTAGCAGTTACATCTCCTTTCATAAAGTTGGTAAGTAGAGCCTCTAAAAGTAGTTTTAAAAATCTGATGTGTTACACTCTCATGACTTTCTCTACTCTTGTACAATCTATTTTTACAAACGCCTATTCTCCATATGCTTCATGTTATTAGAGATATCGAGATGTCAATCTTATTGCTAATTTTCTTGTAGATGCAAGGGGAATATGGTAGCTTTTAAGCGATAGTCAAATATTTTAACGCTGGTTGCTATGTGGCGCATTCCATTCTCTTTGCATATCCAGGACATAAAAAAAATGAATAACGAATTTGAGAAAAAGTGTAAGTATTGGAAAATTTAAGGGAATAACAAGCAATATTTCGAAAATGGTTCACTCAACATCAAAAATGTATATGACATAAATTGTGTATTTTAACGCGATCTACATTTTTTGTGTAGTAAAAGTTTGTCTATCTCTTGTGGTTTACCAGTATGCAAAAGTCGTTCACAATGAAGAATGCTTTTGGAGACATTCCCAGAAAATTCGAGATATACATTTCATTCATCATGACATTATCTTAAACATATGATATTTTTATCAAAATTGTTAGAGCCATTTTTGAGAAAATTAAAATTTTCGTAAAATGTTCCATGTAAAGGGTAGTCTAGGTTGGGGGAATTTTGTTGAAAACCTTCGTGTCGCATCCCTGGAAGATACTAAACCTAAATACCAAATTTGGTGTTTATCCGACTGTTCGTTTCTGAGTTATGCTGTTCACAGACACACAGACACACACACATACAGACACACACACACACACACAGACACACACACGGACATGTTTCCAAAAATGCTTTTTTTGGATTCAGGGGGTCTCAAAACATGTATTTACGGTGAAATCTCTGTATCGAATTTTTGGGTGGAATGCAATACTTCCCCTACTTACTATACGTAGTAGAGAAAGTAAAAATGTTATATGGTTTCATCCGCGCCTTTCTATGACAGCGGTAAACGGCAACGAGCGCCGAGGACGCGGAGAGGTGAAACATCGGGCAGCTGGTTCGTAGTTTTTTTGGCTCATCCGGTAGTTAGTGCTCCATTCCATCTGCCATTTATCCATAACTTTTTTCTTTATATCTAAGATTGTCTCACTTCTCTGTACTTTATCACAAACAATGATCGTGCTTCCGTCCTTAGTTGCCTCGTTTTGCGAAGTTGTCCGCGAGCTCATTTCCTGTAATTCGATCTTTTACCCACCCAAAATGTATTTTTCAGTTCTGGCTTCCTAGGACACTTTGAGGCAGTATTTTAATACCTGAATAATTTCAATTGTATTTTATAATAAGTAAATTCTCTAACAGCCCGCCTTGAAACAATATGTATGTATTAATTATTTTAAATTGTATGTAACAGTCATTGCAAATGCTTATTTTTATTGTAAACATATTTTATTAATGCTATATGAATACATTACATAGTCTAATAATGCAAGAACTGTGAGAATAAAAAGTTTTAAGTTGATAACAATGAGTAATAATGAGGTAACCTTGTGGCAATAATGTGTAGAGTTTCAAAATGTACTGGTCATGATTAGAGCGACGATGACGTAAATTCTGTAAAAGTTTTTAAATTAGCCAATCAACAGCAAAGTAAAGTTTTAAGTTAAATGCAGATATTTAATTGGACTAGAATTAGCCAATCAGAGACTTGCAATACCGAAGCTTAAGGATTTTGACCGTTGAGGTCACTCAGTTGCTGGCGAGACTTGATAGAGTACAGATGGGAAAATGTGTTCTCTACGGGTGATTAGTAAAAACAGATATACGCACTAAGTGAATGTATAAAAGTTTCTCATAGTTCTTTAAAAAGTGTAATGCTGTATAAATATGTGCAATAATTTATATAAAAGAAGTTAATTTAAAATTTTAATTCTGTGATGTCTACAGTAACTGTCATACCGCGCCCTGCCCAAGATACATGACTCTAAAGTGAGACTGACGCAGCCGAGGCAAATTCAAACAGTAATATTACATAAGCATAAAAATTCAAACCTACGCCCAAAGCGTGTTACAAACTAAATAAAGCAAATATTATTACATAAAACAATTCTTCAAGTTTATGTAAATATATATTACGCAACAACAGCAGCAAATCATCTCCAAGTTTGCTTCCAAGCGTGTAGCTAACAACAACAACAGTAAAACTTCAACAGTAGAAGAAAACAACTACTACAAGTTGGCTTCCTAATTGCAGAGCAGATTAAGTAATTTACGTAATATATTACGTGAACCAAATAACAGTTGAAGAACATTCTTTCTTCAAATTATTTTGTTCTTTTAGTTGATCAACGATCTTGTCATGTTTCGAATTATTAATTAACAACTGCAGCGTTACTATGTTATCTGTGATCAAAACTACTACTCACCACTGCGTATGTCCAAATGTATATTGTTGCTCTTCCTTATCTTCTCTTGAATTAGTCTACTAGCCTGTTTCTTCTAGAGTATGCATCGCAGCATCTTTTCCTCGGTCTTCCTAGGCTTCTACCCCCTTCTGGAATATTATCTCCAGATGCCTTACAATTCCATCAGACGACATTTTTTAAATATAATCATTCCATTCCTCTATCATTTTCTCTGCCCATTCCAGAATATTCTTTATTCCGCATTTGTCTCTAATATCTTAGTTTCCTGTTTCTATCAACTTTCTTTGCCTCCACTATTTTTCTTAGGCTTTAAATTGTTACTTCCGTTAATTTTTACTTTCCCTGCTACGTACATAGTAGTAGAAAAGTTATTGCATTGCACCCAAATATTCGATATCAAGATTTCACCGGAAATACCCCTGGATCCAAATAAATCATTTTTGGAAACATGTCCGCACTTGTGTGTGTCTGTGTAGTAAATCGGATAAGCACCAAATTTGGTATTTAAGTTCAGTATCTTCGGAGACACGAAGGTTTTCAAGAAAATCCTCCCATCCCCAACTACCCTTTACATGGTACATTTTTTGAAAGGTTTGATTTTATAAAAAAATCCGATGTGTTACACTCACATGACTTTCTCTACTCTTGTACAAACTATTTTTACAATTCCTTATTCTCCACATGCTTCATGTTAATCGACATATCGAGATGTTAATCTTATTGCTAATTTTCTTGTGGATGCAAGGGGAATTGCTAGCCTATAAGCGATAGTCAAATATTTTAAGAGCTGGTTGCTATGTGGAGTATTCCATTCTCTTTGCATTACCAGGACAAAAATAAATGAATAACGAATTTCCATTTGACAAAAAGTATAAGTATTGGAACATTTAATGGAATAACAAGCAATATCTCGAAAATGGTTCACTGAAAAATATATATATATATATATGACATGAATTGTGTATCTACATTTTTTGTGTAGTAAAATTTTGTCTATTCCTATGGTTTACCAGTTATGCAAAAGTCGTTCACAATGGAGAATACTTTTGGAGACATTTCCAGAAAATTCGAGATATACATTTCATTTATCATGAAAATATCTTTAACATATAATATTTTAATTAAAACCGTTAGAGCCATTTTTGAAAAATTAAAATTTACCAAAAATGTTCCATGTAAAGGGTAATATGGGGTGGGGGATTTTCTTAAAAACCTTCGTGTTGCATCTCTGGAAGGTACTGAACCTCAATACCAAGTTTGGTGTTTATACGACCGTTCGTTTCTGAGTTATGCTGTTTACAGACACACACTCACGGACATGTTTCCAAAATGTTTTTTTTATTCAGGGGGTCTCAAAACATGTATTTCCGGTGAAATCTCGGTATCGAAATTTTGGGTGGAATACAATACTTCCCCTACTTACTATACGTAGTAGAGATAGCAATAATTGCTGCCAATTGGAGAATGTCAAACAGGAACAATTTCGCAATTAAGATACGATACCAAATTGGTTACATGCCTTTATACACAGAAAACTACTAAACTTCAGTGAACAAGCTATCGCCTTTTCAGTTTTTTATAAAGTGACTATCGAGTATTGGTGCTCAAAAATTAGTATCAATATCGTCCCACCACTAATATCTATCAATCTCTCCTTGATCTGCTTATTGATTTTCTGGTCGTAACACCTAGAGAATAAACACTGCTTTTGGCTTAATCATCAAGATTTGTGTTTGTCGAACCTGAAGGCTTCAGGTCACGTCGTCACGGCTTCCACGCGTCTGCGTGACTGTAGGGGCTGTCCCGTCACCAATATCTACAAAATTATGAGAGTTAATTAGCCACTTATTGCAGCCAGTGTATAATAATTCCGGTAGCAAAGTTAATTCGGTCATTATATTTATTTTGGCTATGTGTATAACATAGTAATAAGTTTTCATACAAAACCGGGCGTGCAATTACACGAATATGGTAGCGGAGAGTCCGTGACCGTCGACACGCGAGTGGGGAGACGGATCGCCGAGCCTGCCCTACCGCATCAGGCCTATACTCTCTTGTAGTCCCCGCTAAGGAAGTCTTCCGAGTTTCGCTGCTATAACGTCGGCTTCTTGAAGATATGGGGGCTGTTTCTTAATGGTACAAAGTCCATAACTATCTCTAGAATGTAAAGTATATTTCTTTATTTAAAGCACCAAATCCTGTCCCTAGAGATCACAAATGAGTAGGTTAATATCAAAGACAGTCATCTGTCGTTTGCAAACAAATGAGATAAACTTCCTTTTTACTTTCTCTACTACGTATAGTAAGTAGGGGAAGTATTGTATTCCACCCAAAAATTCGATACCGAGATTTCACCGGAAATACATGTTTTGAGACCCCCTGAATCCAAAAAAATCATTTTTGGAAACATGTCCGTGTGTGTGTGTGTGTGTGTGTGTGTGTGTGTGTCCGTGAACAGCATAACTCAGAAACGAAGTCGGATAAACACCAAACTTGGTATTTACGTTCAGTATCTTACAGAGATGCGACACGAAGGTTTTCAAGAAAATCCCCCCACCCCAGAATATCCTTCTCAATTTTCTCAAAAATGGCTTAAACGATTTTGATTAAAATATCACATGTTTAAGATATTTTCATGACAAATGAAATGTATATCTCGAATTTTTCTGGGAATGTCTCCAAAAGTATTCTTCATTGTGAACGACTTTTGCATAACTGGTAAACCATAAGAGAGAGACAAAATTTGACTACACAAAAATGTAGATAGCGTTAAAATACACAATTAGGTCATATACACTTTTTTCGTTGAGTGAACCATTTTCGAGATATTTTTTGTTATTCCTTAAATTTTCTCAAATGGGAATTCGTTATTCATTTTTTTGTCCTGGACATACAAAGAGAAAAAAATGTGCCGCATAGCAACCAGCTCTTAAAATATTTGACTATCGCTTAAAGCCTACCAATTCCCCTTGCATCTACAAAAAAATTAGCAATAAGATTAACATCTCGATTAACATGAAGCATATGGAGAATAAGCTTTCGTAAAAATAGTTTGTACAAGAGGTTATATCTCCCCTACTGTTATAAAAAGTCAGTAATAACAATAATAATAATTTTCTTTGCTTCCCTTTTATGTAACTATATTTTATTCTAAAACGTTTCTTTTAAAGAATTTTCTATCCATAGAAAAACTAATAGTAACAATTCTTCTTTATTCTGCAATCTCGAAAATATATCTAATATATATTTTAAATGAAACTCAAACAACCTAAAGCAATGTCTGTATTAACCCATTCTACCACTATTCAAAATTACCACATAACATATTTATTTGTTCATCCGGTAATAATTAATTACCGACATAACGCTCAGAAATATAGCAAAACCCATCCATATGCATGCTTAATACAAAGGTTTGACTTGCATAAACAGAAACAGATGGAAGCAAAGAACAAATATCCGACTTTTCGTTTTTGAGTTATGCTGTTCACGCACTTTTGTCTAAAAGTGCTTTTTTTTGCATTAAGGTAGCCTCAAGATATGTATTTCATTTGAAATCTTGGTATCGAATTTTTGGATGGAATGCAATATATACTTCCCCCTGCTTACTACACACGCATAGAAGGAAAAAAATTCGCATGTTACAAAGCATAAGAAAAACTCATTTTAAACGGTTTTGTGAAGCCAAAATGAAAATATATTGTAATATTTAAGTTTAGGACCCTATTAAAGCATAAACAATTGAATAGCATCCACAGTATGTCTTAAAGAGGAGTTTAAAAAAGTCAAAACACTCATGAGAAATGTTCATTTGGATGCATGTTTGCTATGTTCAAATTTCGTGTAAAATATAGCGGACACGTCCTATTAGGGTATTTGCAATGCCAGCCATTGAGTATGGCATTGTAAATTTCTGTCATGTAGTCGGTTGTGGCAGTTTTAGGCCCTCCTGAACGCATCTCATCTTGAATGGATGTAGGGCAATTCTTAAATGTAACAGCACAATTTTTAACCATCTAAAACCAAGAGTAAGAATCCTTTATATCGAATGGCTCATTTTGTATTTCTGTTGGAAACCTGTGCATTATCAGAGAGTGCATTTCGGGCACGGCCAAAGTTCTTAAGCTCGCCCCGACCGGGCCCGGTAACGATAAACGTGAAATATTACGGAGAGATGCGGCAAGAAGTACTGAACGATTTATGACAGATCTAAACGATTTATGGCTATAATGTAGTGGTGAATTTAGGCGAAATTTGATTCTTTCTGCGAAAAGCTCTATTTTTACGATGAGAATTCATTTGGAAAGGCACATTTTAACACTAAAATGATTTCAGTCAAATTATATAATATAAATGTAATAACAGCCCGCCTTAAAAGCAATATATGTGTATAAAATAACTATACAAATATGTAACAGTCATTGTATTAATGTTTATATTATTATGTACATCTTTAATAATGTTATGTGAATGTATTACGTAAATTAATAATGTAGGAGCTGTGAGAAACAGGTTACAAGTTGCTAACAATGAGGTAACAATGAGGTAGCCTTGAGGCAATAATGAATTAGAACGTTTAATAATGCTACTAGTCATTCTTGGAAACAATAATGTAATTTTTGAGACAGTTTATAAGATAGCCAATCAACAACCAGAAGAAAGCTTAAGTTAAATGAAAGTATTCTATTGGAGTAGGAATAGCCAATCAGAAACTGAAATAGGGCAAATTGTACAAATTCAGAAGTCAGTTGCTTGTAGACAGCGTTACTAACCGGGCGCGAGACACGTCTTCGAGAAGTTTAATACGTATCCAGTGTGAGACGAAAATAGTTTACGTGTTAAAAAGTGCAAGTAATTAATAAAAGAATCCTACAGCTCTCTATATCAGTGAAGTGTTATTTAAATCGTGTCAAGAATTAATAAAAAGGAGTGAAGTAAAAATTATAATCTGTGTAAGCCTACATTCTTAGCCGCACTACTCCCTGCAAGGAAATCCATATCTCTAACAATAATACTAACGCAGCTGAGGCAAACATAAATATATAATATTTAAAGAATCACTCAAATTACAAAGTTAATATTTTTATACTTGGGGCGAAGGCTACCGGGTACCATACGTGCGGTTGCAACTACTTCAAGTTCGGCCCCTCCTAAAATTAACCTTCTTCATCGAACATTTAAAATTCTATTTTATGACCTTCAGGACCATCCATGACAGCTGATACGATTTTCCTAGCTTTTGGAGCATTACATTAGAAATGCTTTCGTTTTGAAGTTCTTAAAGTAATTACATCGGAAAAGTAATTGACCGCGTGGAGACCAGTAACATAAATAAACTGACGGAAATGCAACCATAAGCACTGCACGTGATCAACAATCAATAAAACGGACTGAAAACTTGTCTCCAGCCGAATTTCAAAAACATCACGCAGCAGCTGTGACAGTGAGAGCCGTTGCCTGTGACATTAAAAATTACTATGAAATTTTCACGAAATTTCTACCATTGGTATTTTAAACTATAAATATTACATTTTATATCTATATAATTTTTTTTACGAATTTTTACTTTCCCTACCACGTACCTAGCAGGCACAGTAGGTATTACATTCCATGCAAAAATTCGACACCGAATTTTACCGGAAATACATGTTTTGAAGTCTGTGAACAGACTCAAAAACGAAAAGTAGAATAAATACCAAACTTGGTATTTAGATTCAGTACTTTCCAAAGATGTGACACAAAGATTTACAAGAAAATCCCCACACCCCAAACTACCCTTCATGTGAAACATTTTACGAAATGTTATATTTTCTAAAACATGGCTTTATCGATTTTGATTAAAATGTCATACATCAAATATATTTACATTACAAATAAAATGTATATCTTTAATTTTCTGGGAATATTTATTTCAAATAACTTTTTGTGGCATTAGCCATTTCCGAGATATCCGTTATTAATGGTTCGAATTGTTCAACTCATGAATTTTAAAGCCCGTACATAGCGCCCAGTTCTTTAACATTTTACTATCGCTATTCTCTTTGTATCTATAACGAAATGTGTAATGTAGCTACTTCTGTAAAGGTGTTTTTGGATTAAAATGAAAATAAATTTGGAAAGAATAATTTGTATACCCACTAATAAGCGACACAGCGTAGAGAAAGTCATGTAAATGTATCATATCAGATTTTTTTATAACCTGATTCCGACCCAAGCTCGACAAACATTTTTCAAATTAAGCTCGAACCCGGCCCATGGGAGTAGTTCCTACAAAGAAATATTTCTGAAGGTTTTCTTTGCCAGTGTACATAGGTACATTCCATCACTGGCGCTAGTGTTTCAACCGGAGCGTAACCGGCGAGGCAATAAGTAACGCGTATTAAGTTTCCATAATGCCACCGTCAAGTATTGCCAGGTCTGCTTACAACCTTGTCGTACCTCTTCTTCCAGCCGAACTGTAACACAGCTTACATGGTTTTCATTGTCATTCTAAATGCTGCAATAACCTGTTCCTGCTTCAGCGTACGTGGGAAATTATAGTACACTCTTTTCACTTAAGTACAAAAAAACTTCGATTAACTATTTCCAAATTAGAACTATTTGTGTATAAATTCCTCACATTATGTAGATGAATTGATACATCGACGTGATACAATTAATATTAATAACAATAATAATAATTCGGTTACTTTATCCATGTGCTAGAGATGAACAAAATTAGCTTCAAGTTCCACCTGATCCACTTGTTTACCATGTTCAGCGAGATTGGTCCCATTTATGCAAAGGATTTCGTGTCGCGGGATTAACATGTACGAGAGCGGATGGGCGAAATAAGTTTATTACAACAAAAAACAAAAAAAATCACAAATGAAATTACATCTTTTACCTACTTTTTGACATAGTCAGCAAGTTTTTCAGCACATTTCTCCCATCGTGATACCAGTTTCAATATCCCCTGTTCGTAGAACTCTGTTTCCTTGGAGTATAGCCTCTGCGGAATGTTGATTTCACTTCCGCATCTGTCGCAAACCGTTGGCCGGCCAAGAATTTCTTCATGGGAACGAACAGATGAAAGTCCGATGGTGCAAGGTCCGGACAGTATGGTGGATGCTGGAGCACCTCCCAACAAAATTTGGTGATTTTCTGACGAACAGCAGCAACAACATGGGGGCGAGCATTGTCATGAAGAATTTTGACATCGTCAGCATTCATGTTGTGGCGTTTGTCACGAAGGTCACGACGCAACTTTACCAAAGTTTTCATGTAGGCAGCAGCATTAACAGTGGTCCCATGTTCAGCAAAGTCCACCAATACAACACCGTGCACATTCCAGAATACCGTCGCAAGCATTTTTACTTTCTCTACTACGTATAGTAAGTAGGGGAAGTGTTGTATTCCACCCAAAATTTCGATACCGAGATTTCACCGGAAATACATGTTTTGAGACTCACTGAATCCAAAAAAAGCATTTTTGGAAACATGTCCGTGTGTGTGTCTGTCTGTGTGTCTGTGAACAGCATAACTCAAAAACGAAGATCGGATAAACACCAAACTTGGTATTTAGGTTCAGTATCTTCCAGGGATGCGACACGAAGGTTTTCAAGAAAATCCCCCCACCCCAGACTACCCTTTACATGGAATATTTTTCGAAAATTTTAATTTTCTCAAAAACGGCTCTAACGATTTTGATTAAAATATCATATGTTTAAGATATTGTCATGGTAATTAAAATGTATATCTCGAATTTTCTGGGAATGTCTCCAAAAGTATTCTTCATTATGAACGACTTTTTCATAACTGGTAAACCATAAGAGATAAACAAAATTTTACTACACAAAAAAATGTAGATCGCGTTAAAATACACAATTTATATCATATACATTTCTTTTGTTCAGTGAACCGTTTGCGAGATATTGCTTGTTATTCCCTTAAATTTTCCAATACTTATACTTTTTCTCAAATTCGTTATTCATTTTTTTATGTCCTGGACATGCAAAGAGAATGCAATGCGCCACATAGCAACCAGCGTTAAAATATTTGACTATCGCTTAAAACCTACCATAGTTCCCTTGCATCTACAAGAAACTTATCAATAAGATTGACATCTCGATATCTCCATTAACATGAAGCATATGGAGAATAAGCGTTTGTAAAAATAGTTTGTACAAGAGTATAGAAAGTCATGTGAGTGTAACACATCAGATTTTTCCTAGCAGATTTAGTTACTGTAATTTTTTCTTCACTGGGGAACCAGCATGTTTCCACTCCATACTTGCCTGCTTGGTTTCGGGCGTGTAATGGTATGCCCACGACTCATCATCGGTGACGATTCCTTTCAGAAAGTCATGCCCTTCTGCGGCATACCGCGTTAGGTGACCCAAGCTCATCATTTGCTGGTCCTTGTGGTTGTTTGTCAGGTTCTTAAGCACCCAGCGAGCACTAACTTTACGAAATGTCAACGTGTCATAAACAATATCGTACACTGCACCATAGGAAATGTTGAACTGTTGCGATAAGGTTCGCAGTTGAACACACTGGTCATTCAAAATTGTCGCCTCAGTGCCTCTGACATTCTGCGGGGTTGCAGCTGTTGTGGGTAATTTGAGAAACACGTGTGCTAATCCTGGCTGTAGTCATCGTGTGTTGTGGATTTTGTACAGTTAAAAACCCACGCCTTCCTCTTAACCTCCACACCAAGTTTCGGTTCTCCGCGGCCAAGTGAGTATACGTCACTTCAATGTGCTGGGTACTAGATATTAATTTAATTTTCATGTGAACCTTTAGGCCACCTACCCAACATGTAACAATATGAAGAAACTTCTTGCTGGAGAACATTTCAACGACGATAATGTGAAACAAGAAGTGCAGACTTCGCTTTTATCACAGGCGGCATCATTCCTTGACAAGGGCATATAAAAACTGTTACAAGTGCCTGAATAACGGCGGTGACTATGTGGTGAAGTAGTGTAAGGTAATGAATGATGACAATTAATGTTATTTTTAAAAAAAATTAACTTATACTTAATATATAAACACGCCTTGTGCATACAATTAATGTGTAAATAAACGATGAAAGACCTTCTATTCGAAGTAGATAGAAGAATAAGCTTAGGTATGTAAGAATAGTTTGTATTTTATTTTACGTCGCTTTAAATCCTTGGTCATATCGCGACGGATCTATTGCTGGATAACTCTTAGAACGATATGTGATGGACAGTTAGCCTTCTAGGTCTCATACCTGTAACCACCGGCTTCATGCCGTGCAGATGGCATTAGTGTGCCGTCCAGTCCAACCGCCGCCCCATATAAAGGCGGACAGTTAGCCTTCTAGGTTGAGGCAGTATTTTTAACACTTAAATGATTTCAGTCTAACTATATAATATAGAATATAATAACAGCCCACCTTAAAGCAATATGTGTATAAATAACATATAAAATGTATGTAACAGTAATTGTATTATGTTTATATTATTATGTACATGTATAATAATGTTATTTGGATGTATTAGGTAATTTAACAATATAGGAGCTGTGATAACAGAAGTCGAAAGTTGCTAACAATGAGGTAACAATGAGGTAACCTTGAGGCAATAATAAATTAAAAAGTTTAATAATGTTACTAGTAATTCTTAGAGCAATAATAATGTAATATTTAAAAAAGTTTATAAATAGCCAATCAACAACCAGAAAAGCTGAAAGTTAAATAAAAGTATTATATTGGTGTAACATTAGCCAATCACACATGTGAAATAGAAAAATGTACAATTTTAAGTGATAAACGTCAGTTGCTAGACGGCAACGTTCCTGAGCAGTTAAATACGTATTCAGTGTGAGACATATAAAATTCATTACGGCATGAATAATATAAAGTTTACGTGTTAAAAGGTAGAAGTAACAATAATCTCACAGCTCTCTATATCAGTGAAGTGTTATTTAATCGTGTGAAAGATTAATAAAAGGAGTGAAGTAAAAATTATAATTTGTGTAAGCAGTGGAACAGTTACTTCATCAAGTTTGGCTCTCCAACAGTGCAACTACAATACAACACCTAAAATAAACCTTCTTCAAATTGGCGCCCAGCGTGGGGCTCGAACAGGCAGGAATTGGCGAGAATAGCTGTAAAGAAGAGATCAACTACATCAAGTTTGCCTCCCCAACAGTAGAACTACAATACAACTCTTCCTAAAATAAACCTTCCTCAGGGTCTCATCCTGTAACCACCTGCTTCATGCCGTTCAGATGGCATTAGGGTGTCTTTCTGTCCAAACGCCGCCCCCACACAGAAAGGCGGACAGTTAGCTTTCTAGGTCTCATCCCATAGCAGCCGGATCTTCTGCCTCGTGTCGTGCAGATGGCGTTAGAGTGCCGTCCAGTCTAACTATTTACATTGTCTGTAGATGGCATAGAATTCGCTATTACCACTTATTGTTTTAGACTTAAGATGGAGCTTTGGGTCGTGCTATTAAATATCCAATCCGGTATTTACCTTGGCGACTGAGGAAAACCATGAAAAAACCTGAGACGGATTTAAACCCGGGACCTCCCGAATGCGGGCCACTGACTTTACCGCCTGAGCCACCCCGCTCGGTATATACCTAGTTTCTTTTAATTTCTGGCGAGCTGTGAATACGTGCCTGCTTGCGTGAAAATCGCATTGTGCAAAAAGCGATGTAGACCAGAAGGAAGGTACTTTCGTGCAGATTAAAGAACGTTTACAGTAGAAGTAGATTAATAGGTTTGTCATTTGTTTTAGTATACTACAAAGATACACAATTGGAGTAGTTCCTGAACATAAGATGAAGCCATGGTAAGAAAGCTCGGGCAGCTGCGGTCACGCTAATGGATATCTGAAAGTGTCACCGATAAAAGAATACCATTTGGTTTGGTAGGTCAGTGCATATGACCCGCACGACTTCAATACAGGAAGTCATTCCGTGAGCGTGTTGCAGGCGTGCTTATCGACACTCACGACGATATAGAAACCGGGCCCATTAACACAAGATACAGGTGTCTGCTGTATCAACATAACTGCCCTCATAAAGTCGCCAGCAGCTGGAGCAGTAATCCTTTATGTTTCCATGGTAACTTGCGGTTACTTGCAAACAAGATTTCTCTTCATATACGCTATAGATTGCAGTCCGTACCGTCACAGGAAGCTATACAACACCGCATGGCTACCGAAATTTCTTACGAATCCAGTTTTTCCTTCTGCCCGCATTTTCGGGACTTTAGTTAGCAATGGGGTGTGGTCAAAATACGGCTTATGTGTTACATTCACATGACTTTCTCTACCCATTACCGTTTGTACTTTTAATATGGCTTGAACAAACTATTACGAAAATTTATTATTTTCTCTACCACGTACATAGTAGAAGAGAGATATTGCATTCCAACTAAAAACTCAATATCGAGATTTCACCGGAAATATATGTTGTGAGGCCTCCTGAATCCTGAAATTTTTTTTACTTTCCCAACTACGTATAGTAAGTTCGGGAAGTATTGCATTCCACCCAAAAATTCGATACCGAGATTTCACCACAAATACATGATTTGAGACCCCCTGAATCCAAAAAAAAGCATTTCTGGAAACATGTCCGTGTGTGTGTCTGTGAACAGCATAACTCAGAAACGAACAGTCGGATAAACACCAAACTTGGTATTTAGGTTCTGTATCTTCCAGAGATGCGACACAAAGGTTTTCAAGAAAATCCTCCCACCCCAGATTACCCTTTACATGGAACATTTTATGAAAATTTTAATTTTCTCAAAAATGGCTCTAACGATTTTGATTAAAATGTCATATGTTTAAGATATTTTTATGATAAATGAAATGTATATCTCAAATTTTCTGGGAATGTCTCCAAAAGTATTCTTCATTGTGAACGACTTTTGCATAGCTGTTAAACCGTAAGAGATCGACAAAATTTTACTACACAAAAAATGTAGATCGCGCTAAAATTCCAATAATTATACTTTTTCTCAAATTCGTTATTCATTTTTTGTCCTGGTAATGCAAAGAGAATGGAATACTCCACATAGCAACCAGCTCTTAAAATATTTGACTACTCCCCTTGCACCTACAAGAAAATTAGCAATAAGATTAACATCTCGATATCTCGATTAACATGAAGCATATGGAGAATAAGCGTTTGTAAAAATACTTTGTACAAAAGTAGAGAAAGTCATGTGAGTGTAACATATCAGATTGTTTTAGAAAAACATCCATGTATGGTGTGCATAACCCGAAACGAAATGTCGGATAAATAAAACTTAGTATTTAAGTTCAGTACCTCAAAGAGATGTAACACCAAGGTTTTGAAGAACACTTCCCCACGCCGAAGTACCCTTATACATGGAACATTTTTTGAGTTTCTTTATTTAATGAAAAATGACTCTTCACAATTTTGATTAAGATTTATTAAAGATATTTACATGACTAATAAAATGTTTATCTTAAATTTTCTGAGAATACTTGTGAAGTTCTTTTCATTCGGAAGGAATTTTTTATAATCGTGTTAATTTGTAAACGTTAACGATAGAACAAAATATACTGCGCAAAAAAAATTCTTTAAAACACAGAAATTATTTCAAACAAATTGTTTTGTTGCATCAGGCATTTACGAGATATATGTTATTAATGATTTGAATTGTTCAATACACCATTCTTTTCAAAGTCCTGTCGATTTTCAGCTGTTTCTCGTGATGGTCATGGAACGAGTATCGAATTTTAAGGCCAGTATGTAGCGTCCAGTTCTAAAACATTTGACTAACGCTATTCTCTTTGCATTTGTAACGAAATTTGTAATACCGCAATAGAGGGTAGAGAAAGTCATGTGAATGTAATTCATCAGTACATTTTTTCTGTTTATTTAATAGTAATCGAAGTAAACGTAAGGGGTACAGTAAACCGAATGGACAGTCAAATGGATAAAAGTGGGTCGCCTTCAAATTCCATACCTCTTTCCTTGCATTTCACATATACAACTGAATAGCGACAGGATTGAAGGTTTGCGATTCTTGCTTCTCCCCCTTTCTTTTCTCTCCATCGCTGAAGTTTATTACCATGAATAAACATTTGAGTGCTGTTTCAGCATGCTGAAACCTTCTTGCTTAATTTGAAACAAAGGATGTAGTTATTTTCAAAAAGTGTACATTTTTACAAGAGTTTTCTAGCATTCATGGGGATAAATTGGGACTCGACTTTGGAAGAATAATAATAGTAATATAACGTTATATTAAGCATATTTAGTTCCCATTATCAAATTGATTGTTCCCTCATTTCTGTTAATTAATACCCTTAGTAAAACTCTGAATGGAACAGTCGTAGGATTGTTTTTCAGATTTATTGTCGTAAATATATTCTACAAGTTATTCACGTGAAATGTTATTTTTATTTTACTTGTGAGTGTATTTCCTTATAATGTTTGTTTACATCAGTGTTGAAGCCATCTTGTGACGTTATTCTTTGTTAGGTTCGTAGCTCCATCTGGTGTTAGCAATTTGCGGCAGTATTAGCTTTTGTTTGATTTCATTTCAAATGTCCTCCGGCTAGCTATTATCCTGTTGGCTTGAGCACGTATCTCTATACAGGTTGTGTAAACGGAAAGGAATCTTTTATCCAAAAATTACACTGATGAAGAAATTTGTTTTACACATTTATTGACGAACACGTTAACTATCACATTTATACATTGATCTTAACACTCGCCAAACTGAAACTGTTATAACAACTTCTTACTGATAATTCTTTTAATCCACGTACTTCAATCTTTTGTATAATTAACTTTACCACACTTTAGATCTTTCATAATTCTGCTGCGCGTAACTTGTGAATCTATATCCGATGTATGACGAACTGACTGACTGAAGACGACGTGTAGTGTACACAGATTTTTGATGAACTGGACGACTGAAGGCGACGTGTAATGTATTGAGATTTTCGATGAACTGGCCGCGATCTACCTCTGACTTGGCTTTTTATACACCCACTCCCCGATATGCCTAAAGATTACAACTGAATTACTATTGGCTAATAAAACGCGCCAACATTAGCGTCTATTTTAATATCCAATGAAAATTATGAATACATATGCTCTAGGGAAACATTCCAGAAGGTTCTCAACGGAAAAAACGCGCCAATATTACGTAACTTCCTCGTTTCCAATAACGATAAACAGCTCACCCCCCTCTCTGCATTATTGCGCGCTATTATTGACAGTTTCAGTAAGGCATTATAAATTTACTTCCCAACAATATTTACAATCAATAAACATCTGAAATCAATGTCACATAAAAATGCATATTCATATTACAATCATTATTTACATTCAAGTAATTTGTGATACAACTTACTGCATCATATGCCCCACTAGAAACATAATTATAAATATTTAAAACTTGTTTGAAAATTTTATAATTGGGTTTTTAGTCTCCTAAATCTTGGAACACACGCTATCACTTTCACTTAACACTTCACACGTATTTAACACACGACACATGTTTTTTTTTTATCTCGCCACTACTTACTGGCTCTGGTTTAATGTGTTTAGACTTTAATCTGACATAACAATTTTTTTTTATATATATCAAATACTGTACCCTGAATTATTTAATTAATGTTACAAAATTGTTTACTTTTTTAAGTTGTTGACAAAAAATTTATACAGTTAAGAATTTTTTTGTAATTACTATACATATTTACTAAAATATTCACCCTCTACACAAATATATTTACATCTCTTAAATCTAAGCACTTTTTTACATGTTCTGTTTGCTACATAAATATTTGTTTTTTACTTTCTCTACTACGTATAGTAAGTAGGGGAAGTATTGCATTTCACCCAAAAATTCGATACCGAGATTTCACCGGAAATACATGTTTTGAGACCTCCTGAATCCAAAAAAAGCATTTTTGGAAACATGTCCGTGTGTGTGTCTGTGTGTGTGTGTCTGTGTGTGTGTGTGTCTGTGTGTGTGTCTGTGTGTGTGTGTCTGTGTGTGTGTCTGTGAACAGCATAACTCAAAAACGAACAGTCGGATAAACACCAAACTTGGTATTTAGGTTCAGTATCTTCCAGAGATGCGACACGAAGGTTTTCAAGAAAATCCCCCCACCCCAGACTACCCTTTACGTGGAACATTTTTCGAAAATTTTAATTTTCTCAAAAATGGCTCTAACGATTTTGATTAAAATATCATATGTTTAAGATAATGTCATGAGAAATAAAATGTATATCTCAAATTTTCTGGGAATGTCTCCAAAAGTATTCTTCATTGTGAACGACTTTTGCATAACTGGTAAACCATAAGAGATAGAAAAAAATTTTACTACACAACAAATGTAGATCTCGTTAAAATACACAACTTATGTTATATACATTTGTTTTGTTGAGTGAACCGTTTTCGAGATATTGCTTGTTATTCCCTTAAATTTTCCAATACTTATACTTTTTCTCAAATTCGTTATTCATTTTTTTATGTCCTGGACTTGCAAAGAGAATGGAATACGACACATAGCAACCAGCGTTAAAATATTTGACCATCGCTTAAAAGCTACCATATTCCCTTGCATCTACAAGAAAATTAGCAATAAGATTGACATCTCGATATCTCGATTAACATAAAGCATATGGAGAATAGGCGTTTGTAAAAATAGATTGTACAAGAGTAGAGAAAGTCATGTGAGTGAAACACATCAGATTTTTTTTAATTATTTTTACCCCAATTTTTTTTTTGTTCTGATTTTTTTTATTGTTTTGTTCTGAATTTATTTCTGTTTTTTATGACATATATAAATAGTTAACCCTCTTACGATCCAATACATTTCTCTGCAAGTCATCTTTAACTATCCAGCATTTACTTTACATCTCATTGCTATTTACCCTCCTGGATCAAATTGTGTGTGGCTAAACATTACTCGTAGCCGTATCCTAACCTTCAAATTTTTGTTCATGAATAACCTCTTATATTCATATGAAATTTCGTCCCATGATAACATTTGAAAACAATCTAAAGTTTCCTGAACAACACATCTTTTGAGAATTGTCATTTTCAATTCTTCTACTATCTCTTTAATTTGAAAGTACTCTGACAAATCTGTACTAAATGGTACTGGACTGGAGTTTTCAATTTGAATATCTTGGTACTTGTTAATTTCAGAAATTAGCTTTTGATTATTTACAGTCAAAACTTTAACTTCTTCGTACAATTTATTTCTCTGCATTACTGACTCCTTCTGTATTTCTGATATTTCCCCTCTGAAATTAACCTGCGTCTGATTCACATCTACATTCATAACCTCTTTCATCTCTCTTACCTCACTTGAAATGATACTCATTCTACTACCTAACTCTGTACATTCCACATCAACATGTTCACTTTTAGTATTAACCTCACTTTCTTTGTTACCTATTTCCCTGCTCATTTCTGACATTTTCTTTGAAACTTCTCCTATCTCACTTGCTATCATTTCCTGATTTTCATTTCTCATTCTTGGCATACTACTATCTAGCTTCATAACTTTCTTTTCAGTTTCTTCCCTGCTTTGATCTACTTTTTGCTCTAATATCTCATTACTCCTACCAAAGGCTTCCATTAATTTCCTATTATTCTTTTGCATGTCTTCCCTTAATTGATCTACAATACTCTTACCAATATCTTTCCACATTTCCCTATACATATTTAGCATTTCCATCATTATACTAGCATCAAAATTTACATTTCCTGCTGTTCTATTCTCACTTTCTGCACTAACATTTCCTCCCTCAAATTCTACAGTGTTTGAGCTATTTTCTGTAACCTGTATTGAATTACAGCTAACTGTTACATTATCCTCTTCCATCATTGTTTCTTCAATATTATTAGTAGCCATTGTTTTCTTTATCCTAGCACTCCTCAAGTACATTTGAATGTTATAATTTTATTTTCAAAAAAAAATGACTATACTCTGACCTTTGTGATGCTGTCTGTTGTTACTTTGATGTCCAGCTTCCTGCCCCTCTCTCCTAGGTTATATGTTGCTTCTGCGTTGTTTTATGATGAATCTGCGTCGTTTTGTTGTCCTGTAGTTTGAATTTCTCTGTTGCCTTGTAATCTCGGAATTACGATGTCCAATCATCCGCGTAGTCTGTCGTCCCTTTTGTTGTTTCTGGAATCTGCGTCTTGTAGTTCAGTTCACTTCTCCATTGGTCCCTTCCTGGTCATCTCACTTCTTCCTGGTTAATTCTGCCCCTTCCTGGTTATTCCGATCCTTTCCTGGTCATCGTGTTCCTTTCCTGGTCACTCTGCCCCACGTTCTGGGTGCCAATTTGTGAGTGTAATACTTTAAATGTTATTACTTGTGATGTTTGTGTATGTGTGTTTACTTCATGTGAAGCCATCTTGTGACGTCATTCTTTGTTAGGTTCGTAGCTCCATCTGGTGTTAGCAATTTGCGGCAGTATTAGCTTTTGTTTGATTTCATTTCAAATGTCCTCCGGCTAGCTATTATCCTGTTGGCTTGAGCACGTATCTCTATACAGGTTGTGTAAACGGAAAGGAATATTTTATCCAAAAATTACACTGATGAAGAAATTTGTTTTACACATTTATTGTCGAACACATTAACTATCACATTTATACATTGATCTTAACACTCGCCAAACTGAAACTGTTATAACAACTTCTTACTGATAATTCTTTTAATCCACGTACTTCAATCTTTTGTATAATTAACTTTACCATACTTTAGATCTTTCATAATTCTGCTGCGCGTAACTTGTGAATCTATATCCGATGTATGACGAACTAATACTTTCGACGAACTGACTGACTGAAGACGACGTGTAGTGTACACAGATTTTTGATGAACTGGACGACTGAAGGCGACGTGTAATGTATTGAGATTTTCGATGAACTGGCCGCGATCTACCTCTGACTTGGCTTTTTATACACCCACTCCCCAATATGCCTAAAGATTATAACTGAATTACTATTGGCTAATAAAACGCGCCAACATTAGCGTCTATTTTAATATCCAATGAAAATTAAGAATACATATGCTCTAGGGAAACATTCCAGAAGGTTCTCAACGGAAAAAACGCGCCAATATTACGTAACTTCCTCGTTTCCAATAATGATAAACAGCTCACCCCCCTCTCTGCATTATTGCGCGCTATTATTGACAGTTTCAGTAAGGCATTATAAATTTACTTCCCAACAATATTTACAATCAATAAACATCTGAAATCAATGTCACATAAAAATGCATATTCATATTACAATCATTATTTACATTTAAGTAATTTGTGATACAACTTACTGCATCATACTATCTTCTTCCTGTTACTTTTCATAGGTATTCACAAGAAATACAAGGTGAGCCAAAAAAATACGAACAGCCTGCGCGGTGTTTTTTCTGTGCGAGTCCTCGGTCCTCGTTGCCGCCTGCCGCTATCATAGAACGGAGCGGATGAAACCATACAACATTATAAAACTACTTTTAAAGGAAATGCTGAAACTGGCCACCGTCGTTGTCCATACATTTTTGGCACCTCTTTAGGAAACTATCCATCACTATCCATGATGGCTAGTTTTAAAAGTAGTTTTAAAAATGTTGTATGGTTTCATCCGCGCCTTTCTATGACAGCGGCAAACGGCAACGAGTGCCGAGGACACAGATAGGTAAAACACCACGCAGGCGGTTCGTAGTTTTTTTGCCTCACCCTGTAGTTTCAAATAGTCGTCGTTTCTAATACTCCCCATATAGCTTATAACCTTCAGGGTGATCCATTCCCCCAATCGATGACTGGTGGAGGCACCCAGCGGACGGAATCCGTTGCCTCCGATGGTAGGGTGATGTTGAGCATAGTGGTGGAATGGGAGGACCTACAGCTTTTACCGTGGACCCCGAACCACGTTGCACCTTGGGGATACTTCACATGAGCAAGTCAGAGGTGAAGACGTGGGTAGGGCCGACTAAAATCGCCACCCCGAGCCGGAATCGAACCCTGGATCCTCAGTAAGAGAGTCAGAATCAAGGGAAGTAAACGCTGCAACCCTCCACTACAACATTGGCACTACACAGCAAGTTGAAATATTGATATTTAAGTCACTCCCAGCTTAATGATAGGAACACCCACTAGCATTAAACTCAATTCCTTTGTCATTATAGGGAAATTATGAAGCTGACAAGCACTATATTAATTTAAGTATATAATACAATTACTTACAGTAATTCAAAATAAAAGTGGGTCAGACGAAAACCCCCATTGCTCCCCTAAGTTACCCCAATGTTCGTATTTTCTCTCATAATCATGTTTCTTGGAGGAATATTTTTTGGAACTTTAAGAACGCACCCTAGACTACCAGCAAGCGTACATCAACGTGTTTGCTTGCAGTTACCCATAACACAAACCAATCATAAACATGAACGACCTGCATGCTGCCCAATTTGCCCGCACTCATGTCAGCATTAGTTGCCAGGTAATGCAAATCTCTCACGATATTGCTAATTATGAGAAATTGCCGTGTACCGCCTGGAACAAGAAACCCGGTGGCGATTGGGATCTGACACGCAACTCTCTCATATTATTTCCACTAAGATAAACAAACACTGCCACTTTGTTTATACTTGCGACCCGAGTAACAACGGTGATAATGATTCTCACTTTCCATATCATACACTTGTAATGTTTCGGTGGCCGTTTACTGCGCCATCTTCAGAGTGGAGAAGCGTAATGAGGTCATTAACTTGTGAGCAGTCAATTAAGAGGGGTTAGAGGGGTTGTATATGATAACAGATAAGGATAACAGGAGAGGAATCACGCTGTCGCTCTCTCTCTCTCTCTCTCTCTGTGAAGTTAGTTTGTTTAGTGTGCTGCTAAATATTGTAAAGTAAAAGAAAATTAAATTATTCATAATCTTTATTTACATCTTTACAGCGAAACAAGGTTATTACTTGTTCTATTCTTTTAGAAGTTCGCTTGTTTACGCTTCAATCCGATGTATTATCTGTTACCACATCTAGCATTTACTATTCAGCGTTGAGAATTTAAAGAATGTTGCTTTAATGTTGCTGCTAACAGTTTATTCATTCATTCATTCATTATCTGTTTACCCTCCTCTTATGTAGGACTTACACCCCCCAGGACTTACAAGCGGGTGCCTGGGGTCAGAGGCCCGTCGAGGAGCAGACACTCATGGATCAGACAGAGCATCCAGGATGGGTGATCAGCCCGATGCCTGGTATGGGATGAAGGAAGTAGATGAAACGAAATGTTGGTGAAATGGATGAAAGGAAAGGTGATGATGGAGCAGTTGGTGGAATGAATGGCGGGGGAAACCGGAGAACCCGGAGAAAACCCGCCCAGACGCCGCCTCGTCCACCACAAATCCCACATGCAGGTCCCTGGGATTGAACCCGGGCCGCCTAGATGGGAGGCGAGCGGTCTAATCGCTCGGCCACGGCGCCGCCATGCTAACAGTTTATTGATGTTTCTAAACATCCAGGAACAAAACATTTGAACCAGCCAAAGACTTCTGTAATGTGCCGAGCCGCCTCTAGCTTTGACGTAAAACAGACAAGCGTTATGTGGTAATACGTGGAATTTTTTATTCCTCTACCACGTGCGTAGTAGGTAGATAAGGTATTGCGTTCCACCCAAAATTGGATACCGAGATTTCACCGGAAATACATGTTTTGAGGCCTCCTGAATAAATAAAAATCTTTAGAAAAAAGTCCGTGTGTGTGCGTGTGTGTTTGAACAGCATAACTCAAAAAAGAAATGTTTAACACCTTCAAAAGCTGCGATATAGAAGTTCTTGAGGAAACTTTCCAACCCCAAACTACCCTTAACATGGAAGAGTTTTCGAAATTTTTTATTTTCTAAACAGTGGTTCTAAGAATTTTGATTAAAACACCATATATTAAAGATACTTACATGATAAATGAAACATATCTTGAATTTTCTGGGAACAGACTTTAAAATTCTCTTCATTCGGAAGGAATTTGGTATAATCATGTATAACTGGTAAAAATTAAACGATAGATCAAAACGTACTTTACAGAAAATGTAGATCTCTTTAAAGCACAGAATATATTTTGTATAATTTTTTGTGGCATCAGCCGTTTACGAGATATCCAGTTTTAATGGTTCATTACTTAGGCATTCTTTTAAAGTCCTGTCGATTTCCAATTGTTCGTGATGATTAAATAAGGTAGATGATTCCAATTTTCTATGGTACTTTAAGGGAAATGAATAAATAAAAATCTGATGTTACACTCACAAGACTTTCTCTACTCTTGTACAAACTATTTTTAAAAACGCTTATTCTCCATATGCTTCATGTTAATCGAGAATTCAATCTTATTGCTAATTTTCTTGTAGATGCAAGGGATATATGGTAGCTTTTAAGCGATGGTCAAATCTTTTAAGCGCTGGTTGCTATGTGGCGCATTCCATTCTCTTTGCATGTCCAGGACAAAAAAATGAATAACGAATTTGAGAAAAAGTATAAGTATTGGAAAATTTAAGGGAATAACAAGTAATTTCTCGAAAACGGTTCACTCAACAACAAAAATGTAAATCACTTAATTGTGTATTTTAACGCGATCTACATTTTTTGTGTAGTAAAATTTTATCTATCGCTTATGGTTTACCAGTTATGCAAAAGTCGTTCATAATGAAGAATACTTTTGGAGACATTCCCAGAAAATTCGAGATATACATTGTATTTCTCATGACAATATCTTAAACATATCATAATGTAATCAAAATCGTTAGAGCCATTTTTGAGAAAATTAAAATTTTCAAAAAATGTTCTATGTAAAGGGTAGTCTGGGGTGGGGGGATTTTCTTGAAAAGCTTCATGTCGCATCTCTGGAAGATACTGAACATAAATACCAAGTTTTGTGTTTATTCGACTGTTCGTTTCTGAGTTATGCTGTTCACAGACATACAGACACACACACGCGCGCACACACACACACACACAAAACAGACACACACACGGACATGTTTCCAAAAATGCTTTTTTGGGATTCAGGGGATCTCAAAACATACATTTACGGTGAAATCTCGGTATCGAATTTTTGGTTGGAATGCAATACTTCCTTTACTTACTCTACGTAGTAGAGAAAGTAAAAAAGGAAAGAGAGAACTTATTTAAGCTAGAATATTTTGATATGCAGTATTGGGTACCAGTATGTAACCGCTGGATACCAGTGGAGTAGTGTTTAGCATTGTTTAGTTAAGTAGCTGGATACCAGTTGCTTTTATGCTGGTTACCAGTATTAGTATAGCTTTATAGATTTTGTAATTATTATTCACGTACACCTTTACTTTCTATTATTTATTTTCTTTACTTATGTTTTCCATTTTTGTTTCCTTTGTTTGTAGTTAGGTAGTAACTTAATCAGTACTTAATCTGTAAAATGAATGTATATAAGAACTGAAAATTTTATCCACAAATAGGAAATTTAGATATATGCCCCGGTATAGTAACCTAAATGCCGTGGTTGAATATTTAGAATTTATTTTTATTTATTTATTTTTGGGGGTTTGGCGGCGCCGTGGCCGAGTGGTTAGACCGCTTGCCTCCCACCGAGGCGGCCCGGGTTCAATCCCTGGGACCTGCATGTGGGATTTGTGGTGGACGAAGCGGCGTCTGGGCGGGTTTTCTCCGGGATCTCCGGTTTCCCCCGCCATTCATTCCACCAACTGCTCCATCATCACCTTTCCTTTCATCCATTTCACCCACATTTCGTTTCATCTACTTCCTTCATCCCATACCAGGCATCGGGCTGATCACCCATCCTGGATGCTCTGTCTGATCCATGAGTGTCTGCTCCTCGACGGGCCTCTGACCCAGGCACCCGCTTGTAAGTCCTGGGGGGTGTAAGTCCTACATAAGAGGAGGGTAAACAGATAATGAATGAATGAATATTTTTGGGGGTTTCATGGAAAGATATGGAATTTTAAAGCCAGTGTATTCACCTAGTTCTAAAACCTTTGACTATCACTATTCCCTTTATATGTATAACGATATGCGTTTTGCAGTTATTTCCGGAAAGATTAAAATGAAGTAGATGGGAAAAATAAGTATGGTGGCTTATGGAATAAAAAAAGAACTACCGAATATTTTGGTTAACTAATTTTGTATATAATTGTAAATACCTTGAGTTTTCACAGTCAATTAAATTCTCATTCTGTTATAAAATAGATTTTAGTGGGCTAACCCAATAGAATTTCGCGCCACATAAAACAATCCTGCAGTTTCTGTGTCTAAAATTCCGAGGCAGAGGTAGTTGCGTTATTGATATTTTGGTTGTCAGGAGTGGGATCCAAACTAGTGGTCCGAAGTCAGATCTTACATAATAGACTAGCTGCAGGAAAACATTTGCGAATCTGCAACTTAATGTGATGTCAGCCAAAAACAGATGACTCAATTGTGTCCTTCCAGAAGCTTACGTACATGTACTGCAAATGTTCCCTAAGAGATTATCCACGCTCAGTTTTAATACAGAAATATTTAACTCCAGAAACAGCTACATTTTTCCTAGATGGACTGGCGGCGAACGTTTATGACGTTCTAAAACGCGTATGCTACGATAAGACAAAAATGTTCGACAAACATTGATAACAGGTAGCAAAGCAGTTGTAAGCTTTGAAGGCTTAGGTGAAAAATATTTAGTGGTTCGTACTTTATTGCAAAACGAAACTTTCTGTTAAAATAAACCTCGTATTAAAACCAATAGATGTTTTATCATAATAGTAATAATAATAATAATAAGAAGAAGAAGAAGAAGAATAATGTAACCACACAATAAACATGCTTAGTTCAGTTATAAAATTGATTTATGTCCTTCTTATGTCAACTAGCACCCTTAAAAATTTCTTATCTTTTTTACTTTCTCTACTACGTATAGTAAGTAGGGGAAGTATTGTATTCCACCCAAATATTCGATACCGAGATTTCACCGCAAACATATGTTTTGAGACCCCCTGAATTAAAAAAAAAAACATTTTTGGAAACATGTCCGTGTGTGTCTGTGTGTGTGTCTGTGAACAGCATAACTCAGAAACGAACAGTCGGATAAACACCAAACTTGGTATTTAGGTTCAGTATCTTCCAGAGATGCGACACGAAGGTTTTCAAGAAAATCCCCCCACCCCATATTACGTTTAACATGGAACCTTTTTCGAAAATTTTAATTTTCTCAAAAATGGCTCTAACCATTTTGATTAAAGTATCATACGTTTAAGATATTTTCATGACAAGATGTATATCTCGAATTTTCTGGGAATGTCTCCAAAAGTATTCTTCATTGTCAACGACTTTTGCCTAACTGGTAAACCATAAAGGATAGACAAAATTTTACAACACAGAAAATGTAGATGGCATTAAAATACACAATTTATGTCATATACATTTGTTTTGTTGAGTGAACCATTTTCGAGATATTCCTTTTTATTCCCTTAAATTTTCCAATATTTATACTTTTTTCTCAAATTCGTTATTCAATTTTTTTTCTCCTGGTAATGCAAAGAAAATGTAATACTCCACATAGCAACTAACTCTTAAAATATTTGACTATCGCTTAAGGCTTACCAATTCCCCTTGCATCTACAAGAAAATTAGCAATAGAATTAACATCTCGATTAACATGAAGCATATGGAGAATAAGCGTTTGTAAAAATAGTTTGTACAAGAGTAGAGAAAGTCATGTGAGTGTAACACATCAGATTTTTGCTTTCATAGCTAGTCTACAAGTTATTCATATGAAGCTTTATTTTTCTATCTACTTCCTGTTACTCATAAATATTCACAAGAAAAGTTTCAAATAGATAATACTTAAAGCAAGTCGATATAATTATGTTAGTCTTGATGTTATAAACGCTAATGAGAAACAAAGGAAGTAAACGCTAGTATGTACGATGTGTTTATCATAAGGGGACTCCCCGCCACGCGACAAGCTCGATCTATTGTGGTTACAGCCCCCAGGAAGGCAGGGATGAAGTGAAGAAGATGCAGGAGTTTGCAGGTCCACAAGCAGATAGGCGCAAAGTCCCTAATATTTCCAGTCTGAACACCCGAAGAATGCTGAGAGAGGGGGATGAAGCGACCTTACCGGGCGGGACAACACACCCTGGCGTTCACGGGGAGAAAACTTTCTAATGCGCAAGCAACTATGCCTCTACCCGTAGCAGCCAGCACTGCATGACTCGAAAACACATCTGAAGCGTGAAAGGGAGAGATGAAATGAAAGAAAATGGGGGAAAGGGGAAATAGTGGTAGAATACACTACCCCGGCATTCGCATAGGCGACCATAGTCAGAGAGGACGGCACCGAGAATCGAACCCGGGACCTCCCAAATGCGTGCCACAGACTGTGCCATCCCATTCGGTAAGTAAACAGTTGCTATGCAACCCTCCAATACGACTTTGGCACTCCAGAGCTTGTTATAATTTGCCAGCCCTCGTAACCGTGGTCGCAGGTGTGTGTGTGTGTGTGTGTGTGTGTGTGTGTGTGTGTGTGTGTGTGTGTGTGTGTGTGTGGCTTCGGCGCTCCGTCTAGCTGGGGGTCGCGGGTTCGAGTCCCGCCATGGGCACTGCTGTTTGTGGGTGTGTAATTGCGGTAATGTAAAACAGTGAAGGCACGGTAATTGTAAACTGGGCAAACAAGGGAACTTTAAAGAAATTAAAAAGAATTCTGATGTGTAACACTCACATGACTTTTTCTACTCTTGTACAAACTATTTTTACAAACGCTTATTCTCCATATGGTTCATGTTAATCGAGATATCGAGATATTAATCCTATTGCTAATTTTCTTGTAGATGCAAGGGGAATTGGTAGGCTGTAAGCGATAGTCAAATATTTTAAGAGCTGGTTGCTATGTGGAGTATTCCATTCTCTTTGCATTACCAGGACCCAAAAAATGAATAACGAATTTCCATTTGAGAAAACGTATAAGTATTGGAAAATTTAAGGGAATAACAAGCAATATCTCGAAAATGGTTCCCTCAACAACAAAAATGTATATGACACAAATTGTGTATTTTAACGTGATCTATATTTTTTTGTGTAGTACAAGTTTGTCTCTCTTATGGTTTACGAATTATGCAAAAGTCATTCTCAATGAAGAATACTTTTGGAGACATTCCCAGAGAATTCGAGATATACAATTCATTTGTTATGAAAATATCCTAAACATATGATATCTTAATCAAAATCGTTAGAGCATTTTTGAGAAAATTAAAATTTACGAAAAATGTTCCATGTAAAGCGTAATCTGGGGTGGAGGGATTTTTTTTGAAAACCTTCGTGCCGCATCACTAGAAGATACTGAACCTAAATACCAAGTTTGGTGTTTATCCGACTGTTCGTTTCTGAGTAATGCTGTTCACAGACACACACACAGACACACAGACAGACATACGGACATGTTTCCAAGAAGGCTTTTTTTTTGAATTCCGGGGGCCTCAAAACATGTATTTCCGGTGAAATCTCGGTAGCGAATTTTTGGGTGGAATACAATACTTTCCCTACTTACTATACGTAGTAGAGAAAGTAAAAATGCATTGCAATATAGTGAAGGAAATGCAATATTATAGAAGCGAGGAATAGTCTGAAAAGACGAGACCAAGTCAAGTGTTTTCTATTTCCTAGATTCTATTATACATTCCACATATATTATTGCACATTATATTTTGCACGATCGTGTGTTTTACTATTTTGACTAATTTATCATTAAAAAGATTCTAATGAAGTTACCTATCGTAATCTGGGATTTTCAGAAAGGCAATGCTGCCAATTCAACAGCTATAACTAATACGATGACTTAATAACATACTATAATTTGGAGTGCTTTGAGCCAACTGTTTGATGATTAATGACGTGACTCAAAGCGGGACGTTTAATTCAGGATTTCAAGGAGAATTTGAAGTTGGAGACGTGGAGTATGAAGACGCGTGGAAAATGGGGTTGTACTTTACTTACGCACTAGTGTATATTGTGCTTATGCTATTACAGCCACCAACTTTATGTTGGTACTCATGCGTTTCTTTGGAAACGAAATCATTCGTTGGAATCCCTATTTTCCTTCTACATAAATATCACCGGGAAGACAGAAAAAAATCTGATGTTGCACTCACATGACTTTCTCTACTCTTGTGCAAACTATTTATACAAACCCTTATTCTCCACCTACTTCATGTTAATCGAGATAAACGGTACAAGGGGAGTGTGGGCTTTAAGCGATAGTAAAATATTTTAAGAGCTGGTTGCTAGGTGGAGCATTCCATTCTCTTTACATGTCCAGGGCATAAAAAAAACGAATAACGAATTTCTATTTCAGAAAAAATATAAATATTGGAAAATTCAAACAAATAACAAGGAATATCTCGGAAATGGTTCACTCGATAAAAAAAATGTATATGACATAAATTATGTGTTGTAATGAGATCTTCACTTTTTGTGTAGTAAAGTTTTGTCTATCTCTTATGGTTTATCAGTTATGCGAAAGTCTTTCAGAATAAAGAGGACTTTTGGGGACATTCCCAGAAAATTCAAAATATGCATTTAATTTGCAATAAAAATATCATATGGTATTTTAATCAAAATTGTTATAGCCGTTTTTGAAAAAATAAAAATTTTCGAAAATTTTCCATGTAAAGGATTGCTTGGGCTGAGGAGATTTTCTTGAAAATGTTCCTGTCGCATCTTTGGATGTTACTAAACTCAAATACCAAGTTAGGTATTTATCCGACTTTTCATTTTTGAGTTATCAAAGCAAGTAATTTAATAATCTATTTTGAAGATTTCTACATTAGCGTTTACAATAATGAATATATTTTCTGATTTACTCGCTTGTTACCTTGTATGTTTCGTAAGCCATTACTTGCAAACGGTCTAGAGTTCGATAAAGTGGTCTAATTAAGACTGATTCGCAATGCTGCCGTCCACCGCTTCGAGACAGGTGATAAAGTGTTAACCCAGTTTTCCAGTCAGAAAAACCAATTAAATAGTAGTAGGATAGATTCACAGATCAGCCTGCACTGGTTACGGAGCTGACTGCGATCGATGGCTTCTTGTGACAGACAAACATTAAAATATATGTAACAACCTCCTTGACAACCAGGTACCCACTTGACAGCTCTTTCGTGAGGCATTTAAAGTTACTAGTAAGATAATTGCTACGCATAACCCCCACTCCTCGTTACCATATTTCTAACTTCACAGTATTTTAATCGTCCTCCGTAGTGTAGATAAATCATCAGTTGGTTAAAACAATTGATATGAAACATTTAGGGAACTAAGTGAATAGTAGATTCATCTTTAATAAACATATAAAATAAACAACAGAAAAATATGCACAGTAGTATTACATGAACTAGCTTTGGGGCAATAGAGCACGTTAGGGAGAATGCTTTAACCAAAAATATCAGAAGGTCCAAAGATTAATAAACATTAAAATATGCAAAGCATATCGTACCCTATCATACGATGCATTGTGACTGCATTTCAATCAACAAAAATTTGATGTGTTACATTCACATGACTTTCTCTACTCTTGTGCAAACTATTTTTACAAACGCTTATTCTCCATATGCTTCATGTTAATCGAGATGTTAATCTTATTGCTAATTTTCTTGTAGATGCAAGGGGAATATGGTAGGCTTTAAGCTATAGTCAAATATTTTAAGTGCTGGTTCCTACGTGGAGTATTCCATTCTCTTTGCATTACCAGGACAAAGAAAAAATGAATAACGAATTCCCATTTGAGAAAAAGTATAATCATTGGAAAATTTG
This sequence comes from Deroplatys truncata, assembly GCA_030765065.1. Taxonomy (NCBI): domain Eukaryota; kingdom Metazoa; phylum Arthropoda; class Insecta; order Mantodea; family Mantidae; genus Deroplatys; species Deroplatys truncata. The sequence continues at coordinate 61,811,661 of CM060981.1, read as the reverse complement.
AGAGAATAACAAGCAATATCTCGAAAATAGTTCTCTCAACAACAAAATGTATATGACATAAATTGTGTAGTTTAACGCGATCTACATTTTTGTGTAGTAAAATTTTGTCTATCTCTTATGGTTTACCGGTTATGCAAAAGTCGCTTACCATGAAGAATACTTTTGGGGACATTCCCAGAAAATTCGAAATATACATTTTATTTGTCATGAAAGTATCTTAAAATGTACGATATTTTATTCAAAATCGTCTGAGCCATTTTTGAGAAAATTAAAATTTTCGAAAAATATTCGATATAAAGGGTAGTCTGGGTTAGGGGGATTTTCTTGAAAACCTTCGTGTCGCATCTCTTGAAGATACTGAACCTAAATACCAAGTTTGGTGTTTATCCGACTGTTCGTTTCTGAGTTATGCTGTTCACTGACACACACACAGACACACACGGACATGTTTCCAAAAATGCTTTTTTTGGATTCAGGGGGCCTCAAAACATATATTTCCAGTGAAATCTCGGTATCGAATTTCTGGGTGGAATACAATACTTCCCCTACTTACTATACGTAGTAGACAAAGTAAAAATCGCAATTGCAGAGAAGATAAATGTATATTGTAATTTAGTGTAGCTTTGTTTTTAACTGTCACTTCGTTATTGTGATCTAGTTCAACTTTCAGAGAGACTTCACTTTCTTTGTGACGTAGTGGCGCAACGAAATACGAATGACGTAGGCTCCTCTCTCGCTGGATAGTCCAACACAAGACTTCTCCAATATCTCGCGGAAGCAGCAGCACTACGTGACCACACGACCACACTCGTAGAACCGCACTTTATGTCGCACCAGAAACGTATTCCCTAACTCGCGTAATGTTTCTTGGAGAACCTACTGAGTTATATATCCTGTAGAAGTTTCCATAGAACATTCCAGAGTGTTCTGAACACACGTTCTGGAGGCGGGCGGAAGGAAACTTCCAGAAGATTGGTTGTCTAACGATAACACTTCCGGTCGTCCTACGTGGTGTAGTGTTGTAGGTCGCAGGTTCAAACCTGTCGGAGGGCGATGTATTTTTTGGACGTAAAGATCTTTAGCTTGGCTTCCTTCGTAAGGGAAGTAAAGCCGGTGGTCCCGTGTCGTAGATTTATGACGCATAAAAGAACCTCAAGCCTGATAAAGAGGCCTCTGAGCAAAATTACCAGTCTTTCACGCCCAGTATAAAATGGGACTACCTCAGCAGTAAGAGCGTGCATAAGTAAAACTCAATTTAATTTACAGCGTTTTACCTACCTCCTTTAAGCAAAACATAAAATTGTATTCTATATTTAATTTAATGAATGACGAAAGTTGCCACAAAAATGAAATGTTTACTTTGTTTACCACGTAGAGAAGGTACAGAAGGGATTGCATTCCACCCAAAAATCGATATCGAGAATATGTAAGTACCTATTTAAGTTCAGTTTCTTCCAAACATACTACAAAGATTTTCAGGAAAATCCCCCCACACCCAACTACCCTTCGCATAGAACATTTTTCAAAATTTATTATTTTCTCAAAAACACCTCTAACGATTTTGATTATAATACCATATATTAAAGCTCCTACATGGCCCCCAAAAAAGTGTATCTTGAATTATCTGGAAACAGCCTGTGAAGGCCTCCACATTCGGAAGTAATTTTGTATAATCTTATATAGTTGGTAAACGTTAAACACATAATTTATTTCTAATACATTTTTTGTGGCATAAGACATTTCCGCGATATACGTTATTAATGGTTCGCATTGTTCAATACTTTGTCATTCTTTTAAAGTCCTGTAGACATTCAGTTGTTTTTTGCGATTGCACCGAAAGAGTATGGAAATTTAAGGCCAGCGTATAGCGTCCTGTCCTTAAGCATTTGACTGTCGCTGTTCCGTTTGTATGTATAACGAAATGTGTAATTTAGCTATCTTCCAAAGGTTTATCTTAATTAAAACGAGACAGGTAAAAAATAAGCTTTCATATGAATAATTTGTGTACCCAGGAATGACGAATGAGCCAAAAAAACTACGAACCGCCTCGCGGTGTTTTTTCTGTCCGCGTCCTCGGCACTCTTTGCCGTCTGCCGCTATCATAGAAAGGCGCGGATGAAACCATACAACATTTTTAAAACTACTTTTAAAGGTTCTACTTACCAACTGTATGAAAAGAGATGCTGAAACTGGCCATCGTTGTTGTCCATACATTTTTGGCACCTCTTTAGAAAACTATCCATCACTGGCCGGTTTCAGCATTTCCCGTTTCTTTAAATATTTAATATTTATGTTTGCCTCGGCTTACACAGATTATAATTTTACTTTACTCCTTTTATTAATACTTGATACGATTTAAATAGCACTTCACTGATATAAAGAGAGAGCTGTGAGATGTTTTTATAAAATACTTGCACTTTTAACACGTAAACTATTTTTTCTCGCTCAAAATAAGTATCTCTCAAGGACGCATCGCGCATCCGGTTACAATCACTGTCTGCAGGCAACTGAATTGATTTCAACCGTCTAAACTTGTAAATTTCTGTATTTCAAGTCTCTGATTGGCTAATTCTACTCCAATAGAATACCTGCATTTAACTAAAGCTTTTTCTGGTTGTTGATTGGCTATTTTAAAAACTGTCACTAAAATTACATTATTGCTTCCAAAAATCACAAGTAACTTTTAAACTCTCAAACGCATTATTGCCTCAAGGTTACCTCATAGTTAGCAACTTCTAACTTATTATTCTCACAGCTCCTACATTATTAAATTACGTAGTACATTCACAAAACATTATTACACATGGATACAATAATATAAACATATACAATGACTGTTACATACATTTTACAAATTATTACATACACATATTGCTTCAAGGCAGGCTGTTATTGAATTTACTTATTATATATTTTGACTAAAATCATTTAAGTGTTAAAAATACTGCCTCACCCTGTACTTAATAGAGGTGGAGAAAGTCATGTGAATATAATAAAAATATTTTTGAATCGTTTTTCATATCTACTACGGATTTCTAAAACTGTTACATAATCTTTCACCTTTTATAAAAATACATTCCGTAATTATAAATTACCAAATTTACTTAATATTCGTATCATCAAAAATTTGTAAATCATGTGCTCTGAAGTGTAAAATTACGGAATGTTTATCCTAATTAGCCTTAATTTAGCACAGTATTTAAGATTTTCTTAATGCATGGATATAGTTGCAAAATCCAGGTAAGCAAGAGTTTAAAATAACGAATCTTTCCGAGGGTACACGACTGTTTTGTTATGGCAAGTCATAAATCATTGTTAGCAAGCCCATTTTTCTAACCCTTGTCATCAAGTCCTCGCCTTATCAACAAGAAACACCATGAATCGCCATTACATCATCATTACATTTTGAAACATTGCATCTCATTCGAATTAACGCCAGAAACATAAAAACAAGTGAATACTTACCTTAGCAACCATGCCTAGCCGTGTTTTGTTTTTCCCCTTATGTTTTAATTGCCTACTTAAAATTAATACTGCAGCATTGCGTGTGCGTGTATGTATTTCCCTGGAAGATGATAACACGCTTCCTGTCTTGGTAAGTCTGTAGCCTCCTTCTTCTCCACGTATGTCGGTGTTCTGATCTCGGTTTGTGACAACGCAAACTGTTGCTCCTGTGTATCTATTAAATTATTATTATTATTATTATTATTATTATTATTATTATTATTATCATTCGCTTTCTTTTTTCCACTAAAGAGATCGTATCGCTGGTAAGATAAGGTGCCAGCATGCAAATGTGTTGCCTTACGATTCTACGTCTGCGCGCGCGGACCGTGTGATAAAAACAAAGAAATACATATACACTTTAAATGTGTAAATCACACGACTTTCACAGCAATTAATTAATTGTTCAACAAAAATATTTTACCTATAACAAGTAGAGGAAATGTTTTATTACACTAAAATATTAGATTTGGAGATTCCATTAACGACACATGTTTTGAGGTTCACTGAACCGTGTCTGTGTATATGTCTGTGAATTAAAAATATTGGATAAATACCTGACTTGAGCTTTCAAGATTCGTCTTACATGAAAAAAACATAATTTTTACTTTATCTACTACGTAAAGTAAGTAGGGGAAGTATTGTATTCCACCCAAAAATTAGATACCGAGATTTCACCGGAAATATATGTTTAACGACCCCCTGAATCCCCCCCAAAAAACATTTTTGGAAACATGTCCGTGTGTGTGTGGTGTGTGTGTCTGTGAACAGCATAACTCAGAAACGAACAGTCGGATAAACACCAAACTTGGTATTTAGGTTCAATATCTTCCAGACATGCGACACGAAGGTTTTCAAGAAAATCCCCCCACCCCAGATTACCCTTTACAAGGAACATTTTTCGAAAGTTGTAATTTTCTCATAAATGGCTCTTAACGATTTTGCTTAAAATATCATACGTTTAAAATATTTTCGTGACAATAGACTGTATATCTTGAATTTTCTGGGAGTGTCTCCAAAAGTATTCTTCATTGTGAATGACTTTTGCATAACTGGTAAACCATAAGAGATACCCAAACTTTTACTACACAAAAAATGTAGATCGCGTTAAAATACACAATTTATGTTATACATTTTTTTTTGTTCAGTGAACCATTTTCAAGATATTGCTTGTTATTCCCTTAAATTTTCCAATAGTTTTTCCCAAATGGGAAATCGTTATTCAGTTTTGTTTATATCCTGGACATACAAAGAGAATGGAATGCGCCACATAGCAACCAGCTCTTAAAATTTTGACTATCTCTTAAATACTACCATATTCCCCCTGCGCCTACAAGAAAATTAGCAATAACATTAACATCTCGATTAACACGAAGCATATGGAGAATAAGCGTTTGTAAAAATAGTTTGTTCAAGAGTAGAGCAAGTCATGTGAGTGCAACACATCAGATTTTTTAAAATATTTATTTAAATATTATATATGTATGCCTCAGCTGCGTCAGTAGTAATCTTTGGAAACACGTATCTCTTAGCAGGGGTAGTACAGCTAAAGAATGAAGGCTTACACAAATTATAATGGTATTTATCGTTTTATTAATCCTTCACACGATTAAATAACACTTCACTGATATATCCTACTGTAGAGTTGTGAGATTATTGTTTAATTGCAATTTTTAGCATGTAAGCTTTATAATATTCTCGCCGTAATGAATTTTTTATGTCTCACACTGAATACGTACCGAGCGAACTGCCACCTGAATTTGTACATTTCCTCTATTTCAAGTCTCTGATTGGCTAAGCCTACTCCAATAGAATGCTTTCATTTAACTTAGCTCTTTCTAGTTGTTGATTGGCTATTTATAAACTGTTTTTACATATTACATTATTAGTAGCATTATTAAACTTTCTAATTTATTGTTGCCTCAAGGTTAGCTCATTGTTAGCAACTTTCGGCTTCTACATTGTAACTTTGTTTGCTACGGAAGTTATTTTGCTTCTATTCTCACAGCTCCTACATTGTTAAATTACATAATACATTCATATATCATTAAATATTTACGTAATAATATAAACATTAGTGCAATGACTGTTACATACATTTTACATACTATATTATACACATATTGCTGTTATTATATTTTATGTTATATAATCAGACTGATATCATTTAAGTGTTAAAAATACTGCCTCAATTTGTATGTAAACATATGCTAGCGAAATAATTATGTTTTTTTTTTTTTTTGCCAAAAGCACAGTGTCATAACTCATGTGTCAGAGATTATGTGATGTAATAAGAAAGAAGTCTGGACTCAATCTGCGGAGTATGACTTCCCCTACAAGAAAGCCAGGCCAACAGTTTGTGTTCCCCCAAAAGATGCCATAAATCTTTTTGGACCGTTCCTGTTAATTCAGCGCGTCACGTTCCCTTCACCCTTTCTTTATTGGGGTAAAGGGGTTTCGGTCGCGGGGCGCGTTAAGGGATTTACTGTGGTGAGGAACTCTACCTATCTCTTAGGCCCTAAGGAAAAGTTACAACCGTTCATTACAAACACATTTAGGTGCGTTTTTTCACTACTGGTTTGTCTTAGGTATAGAAGAAGGAAGATACTCCAACCTTCTATACCATCTATAATAGGTAGAGAAGTACTGCATTCCACGATAAAACTTGAGGCAGTATTTTTTATCACTTAAATGATATCAGTCTGATTATATAATATAACATTAAATAACAGCCCGCCTTAAAGCAATATGTGTATAATATAATACATAAAATGTATGTTACAGTCATTGCATTATGATTATTTTATTATCTACATGTATAATAATGTTATGTGAATGTATTACGTAGTTTTAACAATGTAGGAGCTGTGAGAATAGAAGCAAGCAGCTTTTCGTAGTAAATAGAATTATAAAGTAAAAGCCGAAGGTTGCTAATAATGAGGTAACCTTGAGACAACAATAAATTAGAAAGTTTTATAATGCTACTAATAATTCATGGAACAATAATAATGTAATATTTAAAACAGTTTATAAATAGCCAATCAAAAACTAGATAAGCTTTAAGTTAAATAAAAGTATTCTATTGGAATAGGCTTAGCCAATCAGAGACTTTAAATAAAAAAAAGTACAAATTCAGGCGGGAGACGCTACAAAACAGCATTACCAACCAGTCCAGTTTAGATTTGATACGTGTTCAATTAAGACATAAAAATTAATTGCGGTGAGAATAATATAAAGTTTAGTGTCAAAAAGTACAATTAACAATAATCTCACCGCTCTATAGTAGGATACATCAGTGACGTGTTATTTAATTGGTGAAGGTTTAATAAACAAAGTACAATACAATTATAATTTGTTTAAGACTTGTTCTTTAGCCGTACCAGCCCTGCTAAGAGATACGTGTTCTGAAAATTATTACTGACGCAGCCGAGGCATACATACATATATAATATTTAAATAAATATTAAAATTACAAAGTTGATTTTTAAACGTGGGGCGAAGGCCACCGGAAACTTTGTACCGTACGTGGGGCGAACACTCCAAGAAACAATCTCCCGTAAATTGGCATCCATTACGTGTGTAGTCTAAACAACTTCAAGTTTGGCTCTCCAACAGTGGGGCTGTAACCCACTGCAAGTTTGGCGCCCAAAGCGTGGTGCTAATAACGTCACAGATATTCTACTTCACACTCCTTATCATTATACTATCAAAAATGCATGCTTTGAGTTATCTTGAAATAAAATACAATACCAAATTAAATAAATGCCAAATTTAGTCGTTGGGGGATTTTCTTGAAAATTTTTGTGGTACCTTCGGAAGAAACTGAACTTAAATACCAAGTTTGGTAATTTATTTGATTTTTCGTTTTTGACGAATTTGTTTCCAAATATGCTTTTTTTGGATTTAGGGGGCCTCAAAGCATGTATTTCCGATGAAATCTCGTAATCAAATTTTTCTGTGGAATACAATACTTCCTCTATCTAATCTAAGCACGAAGTAGAGAAAGTAAAAATTAAAATTTAGAAAGATAGCTAACATGGTATTTAAGCTCAACATCTACCCAGAATGTGTAGCAATATTTCCGTGAATAAGAATACATAAAAAGGAATCTATAATAATTATATTTTAGGAATTATTAATAATTAATTAATATTCAATTTGATAAATTTCCATAATTTTAAAGCCATAGGATTGAAAACTGTGTCAATCGAAAGCCCTTCAGAAGCTGTAAATATGTTTTAAGTTTCAATAATATTGTTAAATAAATAAAGGCACAATTGCATAAGAAAAACTGCAAGATTTAGACAAAAGTATGAGTAGCTTCGTTTTAGACTGTCCATTATATTTTCCGAGCGTGGGGCCATAAAAATCGAAAGCTTCTTTTGTACTTCGTGGGTATGAGGCAAGTTTTAAGAGTAAACAGACGCTATGAGGCAACGGACATTTATTACAGTTAGGCTTTGAATTTTCAACCAGAGAACCAATAAACGTAGAGAATAAGTGTGAGAAGCAATGGAAACATACGAAGACGCAATGAAAGCGAGCAGTCGTTATGATATGTGAAAGTGAGCGGGTTTTAGGACAGTTTGTCATGATTCTTCGTTGAGGTAACACGTAGCACCCCGGATCAGAAAAGGACGCTAAGTTCCGAAATTTGCTAAGTGCCGTGCAATTATGCAATTATAAAGTGACATAGGTAGAAAAATTTATATAATGTGCTAACTGTATTCTTCGATATAATCATATCCAAGCTCATAAACGAGTTAATGTTAGTCAAGTGACTATTTCAAGTTCGCGTGAATGCAAAGAACGGTGATTGAGCACCGAGATATTAAATAACTAGCCGGAGCAAATTTTAGTGTTCTAAGAGATAATAGTGGTGGGAAGACAGTGTCAAAAGAGTCACGCGTGTTAGAGAATATCAATGAATCTTGCAGGATTTCTAGCATAAGAGTGAGAAAACTTTAAACAGTGTTTCTTTCAAGACAATATCCTGGTGTCACCACTCCCTCAATCCTACCCTGACAACAACTGTAGGGAATTTCAGACCGATTCGCCGACAGTTGACTCTGAGATCGACGAGAAGTGCTTCCTGAGTGACATCGGAGATTACGAGTCCTTAAGACTTCACCTACAACGACGCAGAGACGAGAACGACTGCGAGGTAGGATTAACACAAAAATGTAGCGCGCAGACAAAACGCTACAGATGACATACGAAGTTTTTCAAGAAAATCCTTACCCTAACTATCCTTTACAAGGAAAATATTTCACTTTTACTTTCTCTACTTCGTATAGTAAGTAGGGGAAGTATTGTATTCCACCCAAAAATTCGATACCGAGATTTCACCGGAAATACATGTTTTGAGACCCCCTGAATCCAAAAAAAGCATTTTGGAAACATGTCCCTTGTGTGTGTCTGTTTGTTTCCGAGAAAATCCCCCCACCCCAGATTACCCTTTACATGGAACATTTTTCGAGAATTTTAATTTTCTCAAAAATGGCTCTAACGATTTTGATTAAAATATCATATGTTTAAGATATTTTCATAACAAATGAAATGTATATCTCGAATTCTCTAGGAATGTCTCCAAAAGTATTCTTCATTGTGAACGACTTTTGCATAACTGGTAAATCATAAGAGATAGACAAAATTTTACTACACAAAAAATGTAGATCGCGTTAGAATACACAATTTAGTCATATACATTTTTTTTGTTGAGTGAACCATTTTCGAGATATTGCTTGTTATTCCCTTAAATTTTCAATACTTATACTTTTTCTCAAATTCGTTTTTCATTTTTTTTATGTCCTGGACATGCAAAGAGAATGAAATGTGCCAAAGTCATGTGAATGTAACACATCAGATTTTTTTTAAATATTTCTTTCAGATATGGCTCTAACGATTTTGAATTTACATGTTTTTAATGAAAAGTTCAATTATTTTATACTACGAAATCCGCTGTATCTGAATTAGTTTTAATAACTGATAAACCACAAGTTACTACACGAAAAATGTATGTTTTGTGTTTACCTACAATTTACCTACATCAAGTTTACCTACAATTTATGTCAAGCGGCATCTATAAAGTTTTGAAAATATGTTATTCTTATCCCCGCCATGGTTTAATTAGTGACTCACTTTTCCGAAACGTGCATAAAACCAAAATCTATTATTGCTTAACTTAAGATTATTTGTAGACAAACAATTATTTCGAGTAGCGTAACGTGAATAGAGAAATCATAGAATGATTTATATGAGATTTGCTTCATTCTATAGCCCAGCTTAGGTACAGGTTATACAACTTCGCACATTGCGACCTACATAGATGCATTGTGGCTACCACCTCCCAGGAGAAAGAGTGAATGAATCACAAGAGACTATAGGTCGCACGGAGACAGGTCACAGAGACACGCGGAGGTCCCTAACAGTTCCAGGCTCAAAGACCCGTGCCACCGGACCTGCGATGATAAGAAGCCACGAAGGACTAAGGCTCTCCTATGCAACCCAGGAGAGAGGGACAACCTCGCCTGGGCGGAAAAAACACACCAGACCCAATCTCCCATGGGTATCAGAAACCACTGCCCCGCCGAGTTCAACCCAATCCGTACAACTCCCTTACGGGAGGGGCTCCAATCTTAGGTGACGTAGTAACTTTATTAACGTTAGAAGTACCACGAGTGCTAGCGCTCGTACCACGGTATCTGAAGGGGCTCTAGAACCCCCCCTACTGGTAGAGGGCGATGAAGACCGTCGACCAACCAGCACTCTAGTGTCCGTGGTTTGCTTTGAGCAACCATCCGCGCCATCTGCCCGGCACCGCTTACGTCACGAAATCTAAAAGTAGGAAACGGAATGAAAGGGAAATAATGGACAAGAAATCGTGGTAAATGAGAAACCACCCCAGCATTCGCCTACCGACCAGGGAAAACCACGAAAACCCAAATCAGACTTCGAGGTCGACAGTAATCGTATCCGGGATCTCCCAAATGCGAACCGCAGAACCATTTCGCCCGGTACAGCCTCCCTTAATTTTTACTGCTTTAACGGGCCTCTGACTTGGGAAATAACTAAAGTTTTAGTAACTCAAATTGTATATCGATTTCCTAGTGAAACACATTCACACTTAGAAACTCTGCGAAGGATTGGGAATGCCTAATTAAAGAAACTTGAAGCAGTCCATACAGCAAATGGATAAATACTGTGATGAATGGAATTTGAAAGTAAACCAAGAGAACTCTCAAATTATATTGTTTAAGAAAGGTGCAAAATTAGGCAAGTATGAAAAGTGGAAGAAAGGAGAGAAGGAATAAAAATCTGATGTGTTACACTCACATGACTTTCTCTATTCTTGTACAAACTATTTTTACAAACGCTTATTCTCCATATGCTTCATGTTAATCGAGATGTTAATCTTATTGCTAATTTTCTTGTAGATGCAAGGGGAATTGGTAGGTTTTAAGCGATAGTCAAATATTTTAAGAGCTGGTTGCTATGTGGTGTATTCCATTCTCTTTGCATTACCAGGACATAAAAAAGTGAATAACGAATTCCCATTTGAGAAAAAGTATAAGTATTGAAAATTTAAGGGAATAACAAGCAATATCTGGAAAATGGTTCACTCAACAAAAAAAATGTATATGACATAAATTCTGTATTTTAACGCGATCTGCATTTTTTGTGCAGTAAAATTTTGTCTATCTCTTATGGTTTATCAGTTATGCAAAAGTCGTTCACAATGAAGAATGCTTTTGGAGACATCCCCAGAAAATTCAAGTTATACATTTTATTTGTCATGAAAGTATCTTAAATATATGATATTTTAATCAATATCGTTAGACCCATTTTTGAGAAAATTAAAATTTTCGAAAAATGTTCCATGTAAAGGGTAATCCGGGGTGGGGGATTTTCTTGAAAACCTTCACGTTGCATCTCAGGAAGATGCTGAACCTAAATACCAAGTTCGGTATTTATCCGACTGTTCATTTCTGAGTTATGCTGTTCACAGACACACACACATGGACATGTTTCCAAAAAGGTTTTTATTTTGGATTCAGGGGGCCTCAAAACATGTTTCCGGTGAAATCTTGGTATCGAATTTTTGGGTGGAATGCAACACTTCCCCTACTTACTATACGTAGTAGAGAAAGTAAAAAGTGGTTAGAGATTGTATATACTTAGGGGTCAAAATGGATGGGGGTGGAAAATGGGAGAAACAGAAGAAGCTGGTATTGGCGAAGGAGAAAGGGACAATGTTAGCGATTAGAGGGTGCAAATATAGAATACCAGATATGAATGTTAAACGGCTTGAGAAAATATATAACATGGTAGTTGAAGCAAAAGTGCTATATGGAAGTGAAATATGGGGAGTAGATGGAGGCTGGGAAGTGATAGATATGAAACACAGCAGGTTTTGTAGAGAAGTTTTAGGCCTGCAAAATGCCACAGTAAAGGAGTTTGCTATAATTGAAATAGAGCTTATAGAATTATGGGTGGAGCTATAGTATACAAAGTAATTTGGAAAACAGTGGTCTGGGAGAAATTTGGAGAAGAAGGGAAAATAATGTCAAGGGTTTTTGGAAAGAAGCTAGGCGGAGGTTTGAAGATATAGAGATACAAAATTTATTTAGTAGTATTGGAATGAAAAGTTCCTAGGAATCATACACATTAATAAAAAATGCATGGGCAAGAGAAGAGTATGTGGACAACTCAAATAAGGAACTAAGAGTGTGTAGCTTGGGTACGAGCAGGTGTATGGAGACTAATAGGAATGAGAAATGGGTTCCCACAGAACCAGTGTCCAATATGTGGGGAAAGAGAAGATTTGGAACATGTGTTTGATTGTAAAGGTACACAGCATTGGAGAAAGGAAGGCATAAGTGGGAAATGGTTAAAACTAGACAGAAAAGTAGTCTTAAGCAAGATGTTTAACAAGGATAACAAAAAGGCAGGGGAGTACCTATCTAAAGTAAAAAATAAATGGTTGTGGTCAATAAAAAGAGTTGTGAATTATACTTCATCATGAGATGTTAAGATATATTATTATATTTATCATTATTAGTATTAGCATTATTAGTATTATTTTATTATTACTGCTATTATTATATTATTATCATTATCATTTAATGATGGTGGTTTGTTTCGTTATTTTCCCCGCGCTTAGGGAGCCAATTTAAGAAGGAGTTGTATTGTATTTCGACTGTTGGGGAGCCGAACTTGAAGTAGTTGCAACCGCACGTATGGCAAAACGTTTCCGGTAGCCTTCGCCCCAAATGTTTCTTTAAGTATTATATATTTATGCTTTCCTTGGCTGCATCAGTATATATTTTTAGAGACATGAATGTCTTAGCAGGGAGTGGTGCGGCTGAAGAGTGTAGGCTGACACAGATTATAATTTTACTTCACTCCTTTTATTAATGCTTGACATGATTTAAATAACACTTCACTGATATAGAGAGCTGTGAGATTTGTTTTTTTATTAAGTACTTGCACTTTTTAACACGTAAACTATTTCTATCTCACACAAAATACGTATTAAATTTCTCTAGGACACATCTCGCGTCCGGTTAGAAACGCTGTCTACAAGCAACTGAATTTGTAAATTTTGCTCCATTTTAGAATACCTTCATTTAACTAAAGCTTTTTCTGGTTGTTGCTTGGCTGTTTTATAAACTGTCACAAAAATTACATTATTACTTCCAAGAATCACAAGTAGCAATATTAAACTTTCAAATTCATTATTGCCTCAAGGTTGCCTCATTGTTAGCAACCTTTAACCTATTATTTTCACAGCTCCTACATTATTAAATTACGCAATACATTCACATAACATTATTACACATGTATACAATAATATAAACATATATAATGACTGTAATATACGCTTTTTATATATTGTTACATGCACATATTGCTTTATGGCGGGCTGTTATTGAATTTATTATTATATAATTTGACTGAAATGATTTAAGTGTTAAAAACACTGCCTCACATGTTTATGTTATATGGGTAGAATATGGCAAGATAACAGCCTGGGCTGATGTGTAGCCATATTCTAAGAAAAACTGCTAGCATAAATAAACAAATTAAAGAACAACTCTCCCATCGCATCCGAGAGTAGAACCCGAGACCCACAGCGTAAGAAGCCAGATTACTATTGGACCACGCGTAAATTAGTTTACTAGCACTTATAGACGAGGAGATTATAAAACAAGATAAGGAAAACCACAAACAAGAATTTTCCAGCAAACATATGTAGTTTTCTCAGAAAATTCCATTATTTATTACAGTATACAGATTATAAAACAGACAAAACGGATGTTAAATTGGATAATTACAGTGTTTGGCCACGAAAACTTCCAAAGTCGCCTGATATTCCTGTGACAGAAACGTGAAGGAAGTTGGACATGTGGGCCCTAAGGTAAGATGCAGGTTTTACTGGTTTTTGGGGGAAAAGGTGGCAGTCACGACAGCGTACTGGCAGCAGGTGCTAGCTTGTAATTCAGTGACGTGCATGCGCATTCGGTTGCGTCTTTAAGCCATGCGTGATGTTACATAGCAACGCCCTCTGCAATGTAATATCGATGTGCACATGTTTCGCGCGTGTCGCCTGGAGATTTCATTGCATGTTGCATTTCATTGTTAAATGTATTACATCAACTATTGTTTATTTCATATCGTTTACAAACTATTATTTACTTTCTCTACTACGTAAAGTAAGGGAAGTATTTACATCCAACCCAAAAATTCCATACCAAGATTTCACCGGAAATACATGTTTTGAGGTGTCCTGAATCCAAACATGTCCGTGTGTCTGTATGTCTGTCTGTGAACAGCATAACTCAAAAACAAAAACACGGTTAAATACCAAACTTGGTATTTAAGTTTAGTATCTTCCAAGGATGCGACATGGAGATTATCAAGGAAATTCACCGACCCCAGACTACCCCTTACATGGAACATTTAAAAAAATTGATTTTCTAAACAAAGGCTCCAACTGGAAAGGTAGAATCAGACGACTGAAAAATTCAATGCCATAGCCGGGATTTGAACCACGGATCTCCTGTTTCCGTCCGATTCTACCGTCTGATTCTACCTTTCCAAACTTGTCCAACACACGGCTTGTGTGGAAGAACAATTAATTCCATTAATTGACCTAATAGTGGTTGAAACTATGAAACCCAGACTTAAAGTACTTACAACATTGTAAGTCGCCATTGGGGTATGTTATCTCAAAAGAATTTGAGATCTCCTTGTGGTTTACCGGGAAAAATGCGAATCAGTTGGAAAATTTAATGTCCTACCGACATGTTACCATCGCAGCTCAGTGGCTAAAGCAGCCGGACGGAGACCGGGAGATGCGTGGTTCAAATCCCGGCTATGGCATTGAATTTTTCAGTCGTCTGATTTTACCTTTCCAACCTTGTCCAACACACGGCTTGTGTGGAAGAACAATTAATTTCAATGGCTCCAACTATTTTGATTAAAATATCGCATATAACAGATATTTTCATGTCAAATAAAATGTATATCTTACATTTTCTGGGGATAGCCTAGGAACTCCTCTTCATTCGGAAAAAAATTGGTATAACTTGTAAGCGTTAAGCGATAGACGAAAATGCACCACACAAAAAATGTAGTTCTCTTTAAAACGCGCAACTTAGTTGAAATAAGTTTTTGTGGCATAAGCCATTTCTGAGGAATCCGTTATTAAAGGTTCAAACTATTCAATACTAGTAGTTCTTTTAAAGTTCTTTCAACGTTCAGTTGTTTCTCACGATGTCATGGAAACAGAAAGGAATTTTAAGGCCAGCTTATAGCGTCCAGCTCTTAAACATTTGACTATTGCTGTTCTCTTTGTATCTATAACGAAATGTGTACTGACATAAGCTTTATTAAGAATAGTTTGTATACCCACTGATAAAGATAGAGGGTGGAGAAAGTCATGTGAATGTATCACATTAGATTTTTATGTAAGCATATACTTGTGTTTACGAGGGGCACGTTATGTTTTGAGCCTTGGCAACCCTGAATGTTGTAGGTGCCATCTGGCGTTTCCAATGGAAAGTTTGACATTTTTGACCATAATCTACTTCAAACATTTTGTCAATAGAGCGTCATTTGTTTTGTTTACACTAACCTGAAAATTGTGTGTCAACAAAAACATGGAATTAACTTGTGAAAATGCTCGTGCAATGATTTATTACGACTTTCGACCTGGATTATCAAGACATGAGTGCATCAATCAACTAACTTCCACATTTGGCGACAAAGCCCCATCCTTTGCCACTGTGAAACGCTGGTATAACGAATTTAATCGTGGCCGCCGTTCGCTCAATGATGAAGTTCGTGAAGGTCGTCCAAAATCAGTTGTTGTGCCAGGAAACATTGATGCTGTGCAAAAACTAATAATGAAAGATCGTTATGCAATATATTGTGAGACTGAGGCAACCCTAGGCAGAAGTTCCACCTGCATATATAAAAGATTGCATGATTATTTAGCCGTGAAAAAGGTTTGCTCTCGTTGGATCCCACATAATTTGACGCAATCTCAAAAAGATGCTCGTGTCGATTGGTGTACAAAAATGCTCAAGAAATACAATGGCGGTGCCTCAAAAGACGTATATAAGATTGTAACAGGTGACGAACCTTGGATCTATACGTATGAGCCAGAACGTAAACAGAAGTCGACTGTATGGGTGTTTCAAAATGAAGCAAATCCAACAAAAGTTGTTGGCTCTCGAAGCACTTCGAAGCAAATGGTCGCCTGCTTTTTCAGCAAAATTGGCCATGTAGCAACAGTGCCTTTAGAGGAACGTAAAACGGTCAATGCCGAATGGTACACAACCATTTGTTTGCCGGAAGTCTTCGGTGAAGTAAAGAAAACCAACAAGAACCGTAGGATCGTTCTTCATCAAGACAATGCGAGCGCACACACATCTCGTCTAACAACAGAGTATTTGAAGTCTCAAAAAGGGGTCATCCGCCATACAGTCCTGATTTGGCACCCAATGACCTCTTTTTGTTTCCGAACATCAAGAATAAATTGCGTGGACAAGGATTTTTGTTGGAAGAAGCCGTTGATGCCTTCAAAAACCATGTTTTGGAGGTGTCTCAAGAAGACTGGAATAAATGCTTTGACAAATGGTTCAAACGGATGCAAAAGTGCATTAATCATAAGGGGGAGAATATTTTGAAAAACAATAAAGCAGTTTTCAATCAGAAATTACTTTGTTTTAATTATTAGGTCCAAAATATAAATACTGTCCCTCGTATCTACTTCATGTCAAACGAGATAGACGTTTTCAGAAACAGTATAATTACACATTTCGGTTGAGCTTATCAGAGGAATACATAAGGCTTAAAGCGACCGTCAAATGTTTAAAAGGCGATGTTGGCTTTAAAATTCCATGCTCTTTTCAATACGTCACGAGCACTTCGAAATACGTATGACAAAGTGCTGTAAAATTCAAACTAATAATAATGAATATCTCGGAAATGATTAATGCAATGAAGTTTATTTAGCATAATTGTGTGTTTTAACAAGAACTGGATTTTTCTGCAGTAAGCTTTGTCTACCTGTTACAGTTTAGAAGTTGTTCAAGTATACAAAATTGATTAAGAATAAAGAAAGCTTCACAGGATATTCGCAGAAAATTAAATAGTGTATAAGTCCAAAACGCCAGAGCCATTTTTGAGAAAATAAATATAACAAAATCTTCTTGTCGTGTTCTTGAAAAAATGCTGTACTTAAATAAAGTTTAGTGTTATGTGTAGGGCCCGGATTTTTAGGTTTAAACCTATATTTTTCCTCGCTATTTAATTAACACATTTCAAGATATATACTCGTTTCACACTTCCTGGAGCAGAATATCTGAATGACGCCTACAATAACCTAAACACCTGATTTTCCTTTTTCGAAATGAAGAATGTCATTTTCAGATTGAAACGCATTGTAAAATTATTTCCACCACTTATAGCCAGTAGATAGTTCAAGTTACTACAGTTAAACGCAGACATGTGACGTGGTGACACCTGGATGCAGCTGATAGAAGGTCAGGACTAACAGAAGCTTCCTGCATTGCCAAGACTAAGAAATCACTCGAGTGTCCCACTCTTGCCGCTTTCCTTAACACACATTTTTGTTTTATACCAGAAGCTACTCTCCGGTTGGAAAGTGCAACTTTGCCACTGAAAGATGCTCTAGATATCATTGGCAATGTTTACAGTAAAGAAATACCTGGACCAGTGGGAGTTGCACGTTCTTCAAAGTTGCAGAAGATTCAACGAAATCCTGCTTTTGAAGATATGAAAAATCATCAATTCAGCATTGCAAGGAGAAAAGTATAAGGAGAACTACCCCTAGAATCTCCTGCACTGGCATCTATGTTCTACGCTCCAATGACGTCATGTTCCGTTGAAAGAACCTTTTCTTCATACAAGAATGTGTTATCTGATAATAGGAAATCGTTTACTCCAGAAAATGTGATAATGTATGTATCTACTGCAATCCCAAAGTATAAATCTTACAACTTAGTACCAGAAAAGCGAAATTATTGTTACCTGTATTGATCCACGAAGCAAAACATAAAAAAGAAACTATTTTAATCAAGAAAAACCTAAAACAAAACCTATTTCAAGCATATAAGAAACCTAAAATGAAAGTTCGGGCCAGTTATGTGATATTTCGTCAGGGATGTTGTTCTAAAAAGTGTTTTTGGGTATCATGTATGCCGTGAAATCTCGGTATAGAATTCCCTGGTAGAACACTATACTTCTTCTACTCACTCTTATTTATTTTTGTATCTCTTTCATGATAATAGATAAACATTTGCAGGAGTAGATTCATTACACATTACGCTCAGGTGATTTCAAAGAGTGGTCGCTATATGCTGCTGGATTTGAAATTCCACATACTTTGCGTGGCATCAGGAGAAACAAATGAATGAACTTTAAAAAACGCGCGATAAGGTATTAGGTATTTCAGATCTAAAGCAATAAATATCTCGGAAATAGTTAGGCCATCAAAAATTGACATAATCTGTGCGTTTCAACAAATTCTACATTTTTTTCTCTCATATGATTTTATAGTTTTGAGGCCCCCTGAATCGATAAAAAGTGTTTTTAGAAAAAAGACGCGCGCGAGCATGACTCGAAAACGAAAAGTCGGTGAATATCGAACTTGATGTATTTCTGCCTCTTCAAAGGATGACATCAAGATTTTCAAGAACACCCAAAATTGCCCTTTACATGGAAAATTTTTTCTTATTTTTTATTTTCCAAACATTGTTCTAACCATTTTTATTAAATTACACGACAAATAAAATACACACCTTGAATTATCTGCATAAGAAATAGACAGAATCATACTGCATAATACAAATACATCTCGTCAAAGCACTCAGTTCAAGTCAAGTTATTATTATTAATATTTTGTTTTGCGTTAACAATTTCTTTGTTATTTGTTTGAATTTTCAAATACTTATATCTTTTCCATATATAATGTGTTTTTAGTTTTTTCTCTTGGCTATGTGAGGGGCATTGAATTTCAAAGCCATTAGTTAGTGAACAACTTTTTAAAAAATCTGATTATCGATTTAGCCTTCTGAATCCTTATAGTTACAACGAAATGAAGGTTTGCCTTGATTAACAAGAAGTATATAGAATACTAAGCTTTTGTAAGAATAATTTGTAGAAGGTGAGTGGAGAAAGTCATATGAATGTAACACGTCAGATTCTTTAGTTCACAAAAATTACAGATGTAGCAGAAATTAAATATTATAAACTTATAACAATATTGATGTTTACTGCAAGTGGAAGTATTATCGGATAAACTGCTACAGGATTTTTATAGATTTGCAATCTTCGTAGGTAAATATTAAGAACTGGAATTACATAAATTTAACAACCCTGTAAATTACGTATTTACATAGCCTTTATTTTGGTAGTAGAATCCCTCCCTCCAGCTGGTTGGGTTTATTTTAGGACCTCATGTTTTTCTTGTTTTTTTTTTAAGTTCCCTTGGTTACCCTGTTTATCATTGCTCATGGCAGGACTCGAACCCACGACCGTCAGCTTGGCGGAGCACCGAAGCTACACGCTCCAGCGGCCACGGCTACGAGGGCCGGCAATGTTTAGGAATCCGAATTTCAGCACTTTCCCGGGCATAGTAACAAAGTTTTAATTTATAGCTAAGGTAAACATTCTTTAAATTATCGAACTAATCCATATGTATTACTGCCTTTACATAAGCTTTCAAGGCTTTTAACATTCCATGATTACACAAGGTTTTCTGAGCTGCGAACCACATAATGATCAATGCAAATGAGCTAAGAATCCGATGGCACCTTCATTTGCTAATAGTCCTTTTCTTTATACTTTTCTGCCACGTACCTGCTTACTAAGCAGAGGAAGTATTGCATTCCTCCCAAAAATTCGATATGCAGCTCTTAGTGGAAATAAATCTTTTGATGTATGATTATAAATAAAAGAAATATGATGTGTTACACTCACATGACTTTCTCTACTCTTGTACAAACTATTTAATTTTTTCAAAAATGGCTCTAAAGATTTTGATTAAAATATCATATGTTTAAGATATTTTCATGACAAATAAAATGTATATCTGGAATTTTCTGGGAACGTCTACAAAAGTATTCTTCATTGTGAACGACTTTTGCATAACTGGTAAACCATAAGAGATAGACAACATTTTACTACACAAAAGATGTAGATCGCGTTAAAATACACAATTTATGTCATGTACATTTTTGTTGTTGTGTGAACCATTTTCGAGATATTGCTTGTTATTCCCTTACATTTTTCAATACTTTTCTAAAATGGGAATTCGTTATTCATTTTTTTGTCTTGGATATGCAAAGAGTTATAATCTGTGGCAAAGGGAATGGTGCTGCACCTAGCAACCAGCTATTAAGAGATATGTATGTGCTAAAAGGCTACTGTTTTTATATATTGCCTTTGTAAATATATATTCCCCTTACATCTAAAAGAAAATTAACAATATGATAGAGTCTGCAAACGTTTATCTCGATTAACATGAAGTAGATGGAGAATAAGCGTTTGTAAAAATAGTTTGTACAAGAGTAGAGAAAGTCATGTGAGTGTAACACATCAGATTTTTTCCTGTAGCTTTCTTGATAGTTTCCTGTCTCTACCATGAATATTTGAAAAGAGCGGGGTTTCATGTATAATGTCCATAGGCGGCAGCACTCTCGTATCGGTAGGTTGGTAGTAATGCTGTATATTGTTGACCCTAGTTGAATTTCGCATACCACAAAATGAAGGTGACACAAGAGGAGCAATAAAGTTTTGTTTTTGTTTAAATCATACAGCCTCTGAAACTTTGGGAAAGCTGAAGCAAGCATACGGTGAAGATGCACTACCTCGTGCAACAGTATTTAGGTGGTTCAAAGACTTCAAAGTAGAGCGAGTCCTCTGTGCTAAGCAAGGTGGGCCTGGTGCTTCGGCTTCTGCTATGACTGAAGTCAACATCAACACAGCTGATGTGATTGTTGTTCCCACTCACACTACTGTTACAGCAGCGTATTACACGTCAGTATTGGCTACACCGAGGAAGCACATTGCAAGGAAACATCCAGAACTTATCACAACAACGTGCGGCCCCACGTTGCAAATCAAGTCCAGGAATTTTTGGCTAAATTCAACATTACATGTGTGCCGCATCTGCCTTATAGCCCCAATCTTGTCCCCTGTGATTTCTTTTTATTCCCATCACTAAAGGCAAAGTTTCGGGGCATTCGATTTGAGAGCACTGAAGCAGTGCTGAAGAAAAGTGAGGCGATTCTCAAAGACCTGACAAAGAATGGCCTGTATCATGTGTTCGAGGACTGGCAGAGACGGTATAAAAAGAGCATTCAAGTAGGAGAGGACTACTTTGAAAAAGACCATGTCAACATTGAAATGGAGTAATAAATATCTGTGAAAAAAATTAGTTTCAGTCTTTATTGGTTAGTCCTCGTATATTTGGCGTGAAAGACGGGCAATTTTGCTCAGAGGCCTCTTTATCAGGCTTGAGGTTCTTTTACGTGCCGTAAATCTACGACACAGGACCACCAGATTTGCTTCCCTTCCGAAGGAAGCCATGCTATGGATTTTTACGCCCGAAAAAATTTCATCGATCTGCACCGGATTTGAACCTGCGACCTCGGGAACTAGAGGCAAGCATGGTAAGTCCCTCTTGTATCAACAAGTATATGTGTAATGAAAACATTTCTGCAGACGTTTATCTCGGTTAACGTAAAACATCAAGGGGTCCGAAAACATATATTTCTGGTGAGATCCCATTCTACTACATGATAAAAGTAAGTAGTAATTAAAGTAAAAACGGTTACCTGTGCATATATTTTGCACAATAAATTTTGTTTAACACAGAAAATGTTACTTTTGAAATTGTTCTCGTATGTTATTTTTTGATGCTACAAAAACATCCAAATACAAAACATCAACACACATTTTTTTTTGCTAAATCTCTCTCTAAGACAAATGGTTGTATAAACCCTACATTATGCAGGGCACAAAAGAGCAGCTTATGTTGCAACAAAATTACTCTTTGTGTGTTCTGCAATTCATATTCACCATGTTTTGTTTATTAATAATACAACTTGCTCCTTTTTATGTTTTACACAGCTAAACCTTTTTTTAAAAACGAGTCCGTTTGTTGCCGCTTTTCAACCTTTCCCTCGGTTTTTTGTTTTGACCTGTTACGGCAATGAAGCAAACATATAACATGTATGTTTAATTAGTATTTCCAACGCCTTCAGCGGATTCAAAAAAATGCAGTCGGCTATGATCATTAAACAAAAATACCGCAGTGGTACATACAAGCGTTCATCATTTCTCCAGGCGGGCAAAAAAAAAAAAGTTTGTGTTGACAAAAGAGAGTCGCAACTGTAATTGCCTCTGATAAAGGTCCTTTATTGAAAATGCACCGTGTATGTACATCATGTAAATATTTATTTCAGAGCGTTGTTTTCCTTTGTCTTGGTGTTTTAAACACCATTTGTCTTTGTGCCGCTGGGTGAAACCTTTTGATCGCGTAAAGAATGGAAACTAAACACAGTTTTTGTTTTTTGTTTTATAAAGCGCAAAAAAAAAAACTGAGGTATTTTGCTATATCTCTGAATTACAAACATAATTCAGAATGTTAACAAATGAAAAGCTTTGAAACCTAAAGACCACATAAACGCTCGGACGAGAAAAACATTTCACGTACTTCCCATGTCGCTTAATATATCACAGAGATCTCGTGAAAAAAATACCTATCTTAGCTAGTTAAGTCAAGAAAATATCTCAAGATTGCATTAACCATACCAAATTAAATCAGCTTGGATTAGAGGGATTGTGAATGTTTTAATTGTAATCAATGTTGTTGGCAGTAAAGTTGACAAAATTGTTAAAAACATAACTATTTCTTTGGTTATTGTGGTATATCTCAAGGCTGTGTTCTTGGAACTTGTAGTAGTTAGTGTCTTTACGTTGTTTGCACCACGCTTTGGGCATCAATTTGAAGTAGGTTGTATTGAAGGTTTTGTATTATATTTCATCTGTTGGGAGCCGAACTTGAAGTTCATTGCAACCACACGTATAGTACCCGCTTTCTGGTAGCCTTCGCCCCAAATGTACTTTCCGATGGTCTTTGCCAAAAAAAATGTTTAAAGATATTTACTTTGTAATTTGACTGTTTCTTTAAATATTATACATTTATGTTTGCCTCGGCTGCGTCAGTATTATTGTTAGAGACATGTTTCTCTTTACAGGGTTGTGGTGCAACTGAAGAATGTAGGCTTACACAGATTATAATTTTACTTCACTGCTTGTATTAATGCTTGACACGATTTAAATAACACTTCACTGATATAGAGAGAGAGAGCTGTGAGATTTTTTTTATTAATTACTTGCACTTTTTAACCGAAAATTATTTTCGTCTCACACGAATACGTATTAAATTTCTCGAGGACGTGTCTCGCGTCCGGTTAGGAGCACTGTCTGCAATCAACGCGTCCAGTTATGAGCGCTGTCTACAAGCAACTGACTTCATTTCTACCGCCTAAATTTGTAAATTTCTGTATTTCAAGTCTCTGATTGGCTAATCCTACTCCAATAGAATACCTTCATTTTGCTAAAGCTTTTTCTGGTTGTTGATTGGCTATTTACTAAACTGTCTCAAACTTTACATTATTGTTGCTCCAATAATGACTAGTAGCATTTAAACTTTCAAATTCATTATTGCCTCAAGGTTACCTCATTGTTACCTGATTGTTAGCAACTTTTAACCTATTATTCTCACAGCTCCTAGATTATTAAATAACGTAATACATCACATAACATTATTGAACATGTATACAATAATATAAACACACAGAATGACTGTAATATACACTTTTTATATATTGTTACATACACATATTGCTTTAAGGCGGGCGGTTATTGAATTTATATATTATATAATTAGACTGAAATCATTTAAGTGTTAAAATCTTTTATTCTCCCTTTATGTTAATGAGTTAATTTACATGTGCAAGTAGACACCTTAACTACTATTTATATCCGTGCTGCTGACCTTATTGAAGTAAATGCTAAGATCTAAAATGCCGTCTCGAATTTTAAAAATCTCATTGTTATACCCATATGACTCTCTCTACTTACTCCCTAAAATATTCTCACAAAAACGTATTCCTCTGTCTACTTTTAGTTAATCGAGGTAACGTTCAGTATACATTTATATATGTCGTTGTGGGGAATAAGGATCGGTTACAGGTTTTTAAAACCAGGAAGCTATGTGATAGCTTTGAAACCCCATGCTCTTTGCTTGACTACGAGAAGATACGAATACCAACTTTCTACCTGAAAAAAATGTAAGTATTTGAAAATGAAAGCTAACAACAAAGAAGATCTTGGAAATGGTTAACGATAGCTACATTTATTTTTTGTTCAGAAAGATTTTCTTATCTCTTATGGTTTACCAGTAAAACAAGAGTCATTGAGAAAATTCGAGATTTACATTTCATTTGTTATCCTTAGAGCCATTTTTAGAAAATAAAAAGTCTGACGTGTTACACTCGCATGACTTTCTCTACTCTTGTACAAACTATTTTTACAAACTCTTATTCTCCATCTATTTCATATTAATCGAGATAACATTTGCAGAAACGATCTTTTTAACATGTAAGAACGTAGGCTTTCACGGCCGGTGTCACAATTATAACTAATATAATTTTCCGGGCTGTTATGCCGTGGTCTGCTGAAGAAAGATTCCCCAGACGTTTCGTCCACAACTGCGGTGGACATCTTCAGTGGCGCGGACGAAGTCTTCTCGGTGAAAGTATCGCAGCGTCTGATGCGTTGGCCGTTAGTGCCGCTCTCTTTATAGTGTGGGCGCTCTCTGCTGATTGGCCCGCTGGTATGAGGGGGCTGGCGCCGGCTGTGTTGTTGCTCTCTTCTGATTGCTCGCAGTGTTTTTCGGTTTTGTATGACCTTTCTTGATCTTGTATGATCTTTTGACATGCAAAGAGAATTACATTTTATACATAGCGACCAGTTATAAAAATACTTGACTATCGCTTAAGGCGTACTATATTCCCTTGTTTTGTATTTGCAAGGGTAATATAGAAATACAGTAGCCTTTAAGCATATACATATCTCTTAATAGCTGGTTGCTATGTGCAGCACCATTCCCTTTGCCACAGATTAATACTCTTTGCATATCCAAGACAAAACAAATGAATAAAGAATTCCCATTTGAGAAAATTTGAAAAATTTAAGGGAATAACAAGAAATATCTCGAAACTGGTTCACTCAACAAAAAAATGTGTATGACATAAATTGTATGTTTTATGACGAGGCGGCTCGTTGTTAAACTTACAACTAAATGCACGTTTCAATGAAACAACGGATTTACTCTTTGCATAATGCAGCACAGAAAACGACTTTTCCTGTGGCACTGTAGGCACTGAATGGAACTAATAGTTGGGGCTTAAAACTTTGAACTTTCCTCTATTCAATGATGCTTCGTATGTGTCGCCATGTATTGTCCTTCATTAAAAATGAATATTTAAAACCTGTTCCTTCTTTTTGAATAACTCTGTATATGATATTTTAATGATAGAAAATCTCTGAGTTGCATCCTTGGATAGAATTTTTGGGTGAAATGTAATCTATCCTCTACCTACCTGAGGTATGTTGTAGAGAGACCAGCATATGCGACCCACTTTTTAAACATTTGACTACCACTTTGGTTTCCTCTAACCTCTAGAAAAATACGCTCTCGTAAGTATTCTTAGTATTAGCTGTATAAAAATAAACAATAGTGGATAGAGAATATCATGTGATTGTAACACATTAAATTTTTAAATATTTTTCTGTCATCTTAGCCGTCTGTTAGCTTCTATGTAGCTACACCAAAATGGTATTGACACCAATTCATAGAACATTTCATTCTGTTTAACAGGAAGATTATACGAAAACTTTTATATGATTAATTTATAGAATACATATGCAAACAACTTAGAGCACAAAGAATTCATGTAGGTAATTATAACATTTAGCTCCGCCACTGACGGTTTTTTTGCTGAATATTCAGTCAGCCAGTCAGTCAATACAGCAGCTGGTGTTGTGAAGTCCCAATTTAAAACAACAAGGAATGCAAAGGAAAGAAATGTGGAAAGCATTACTAACACAAGAAAAAGAAGAGAGATAGAGCTTGTTGATTACGCAGAAATAAGGGAACTAAAAAAGAAAACAAACATAAAATTGCTTCTATAATCAAGTGGCAGAACACCAGACTGGTTAAGGCATGGTAATTAAGCAAACTCGACCGATAAAACATGAATTTAATTGCTGCAAGGAAAACCAGATGGAATGACTGCTCTTACATGTCGAGCAGAGTAGATAACGTTAAGCATTTGTTCTTTGCTCTCTGACGACGCAAAACTGTTACGTATTACAATCCCTGGTTGCAAAAGTTTTTGACAAGGGATGGGTAAAAATATTTCTTTACGCTACTTACTTCACGTCGTGAAACCAGCTCTAATTTTTCCCCCTTTTACCTATAGTACGGTTGGTGACAGCCCCGTATTTACTCTATATTCACTCTTAGTTTGATCCGCGTCAAACAAACCTCAGGTGACCAGTGCACCGCTATAATGTATCCTTCAACCATTCGCACTAGAAACACTGTTACACTTTCAGACCATTTGGCTAGTACAAATGGCACGTAGTGCAAAAATGAACAGAGTCCTTATTTCGATCACTGAAACGGTGACTAGCATATTCTGTTAAGGGTTAAAGGTGATAATATTGATAAAATAAACGTTTGCACATTGTGGCAGTATTTTATATCACAACAATGTAAATGCCAGAGTGATTGTAGTGTAAATAAGCATTATTGTACGATATTGATTTGAGATGTTTGTTAATTATAAACATTGTTAGGAAATAAGTTTACACGGCCTCACTGAAACTGACAATAAGAGCGGGCAACAATGAGCGAGGGGGTCAGTTGTTTATTAATTAGAAGAGACAAGCAAATGACGTCAGATTAGCGCGCTTTTCTTAGAAATGGAGGGAATATCTTCCCTAGAGCATTTGTGTTCGTAATTTTGATTGGATATAAAAATAGACGCTAATGTTGGCGCGTTTTATTAACCAATAGCAGCTCTGTTATAATCTTTAGGCATATCGGGGTGAGGGAGCATAAATTATGAAGCCGAGAGACGGGTAACGTTCAGTCCAACAGAATCATACACAGGTTATACATCGCTCAGTTCAACAGAAACATTCGTGCATTACACGTCGTTCAGTCCAACAGAATCATTCACGCATTACACGTCGTTCAGTCTAACAGAAGCATTCGCGGGTTACACGTCGCACAGTTTAACAGAATCTCTCGCGTCGTAAAGTTAGTTATAAAGGTGAAATACGCGACTTAATAACGTGCAGTAAATAAGTGATTATAGTAACATTAGAAAATATAACAGTTTCAGTCGGACGTGTATCAAGAATAATTATGTGAACTGAATAAAGTGTGACGGCAATAAAAGTGTAAAAACAAATTCTTTTATCAGTGTTATCTTTCAGTAAAAACTCCTTTCCGTTTACACACCCTGTTTAAGAGATATGCTCGACTGAGAAATAATAGCTAGCCGGAGGACAAAGAACCCAAAACTCAAAGTAGTAATACAATAACAGGCGCTCAGAAATAGATAACACGAAGTAACCGCGACAACATATAATAATAGTTAATTCTAAAATAAATAAGCGAAAAATAAAGTAACAGGTATGCGATAACTTAATTTATTCGCTCTCTGGAAGCGGCACTTTATTAACTGTTGGCGGCTCATTTTAAAAAAGAAATTGTGCACTGTTACGCGAATTGTATTCTACTTAAAATCACTACATTCTTGGATCGCGTATTTCATATGCTTTTTTTTCGGGTGTAACCACTTTTCTCGTTTCAGATTTTTCTGCACAAGCACTGTTTATACTTGTACTCGAAACACCGGTGAACTCAGAAGTTAATTTCATCATTTCTTTCGCGGAAAGTGTTGGATATTAAAGATTCAACACTATTGTTTTTTCACCACTAGTCAACGGTTTGCGTAACGGTATACGTAATTCGACGAAAACACAAGAGTCAATTCACCGTCCTCCATGATACTAAACATAACTGCTGGTTTCTGGCTGTAAACCATATTTTGCGCCTACCCGGATGCCAGGCGACTCATACGAATTGCATCATGGGACCTGTAGCTCTGTTTTACGGTATAAATCAGCGTTAAATAAAACCTTAGGTATTTGTATAGAATATTACACTATTTAAGGATGAATTTATTCTAAAATTCAGAGATTAGCATGGGGCTACTTTCCTGCGCGCATTGCTGCCGTCTTGCACCACGGTGCACTGACCACGGGGTTTGTTTTGCTCGGATCAACCTAAGCGTGAATACAGATTAGGTAATGTTACACTCATGGGCCCAACAATTTTTCCGCCCTCCGCGCGACGCCACTCAAAAACAGCGCAGGCAGCATGCAGGAAGGCAGTGTTGCCAGTTTCACCATGCATGTAAGATCTCCACGCGTCTACCTACAATTTCCCTCTCACTAATAACAATTCCCGCTACCATTGCTGCTCTTTATTTTAGTTGATGTGAAAATTTATTTTCAGTATAATCTTGTTACAGCTGGGTAGATGGCCTAAAAGTTCACATGAAAATTAAATTAATGGAATTAATTGTTCTTCCACACAAGCTATGTGTTGGACAAGGTTGAAAAGGTAGAATACGACGACTGAGAAATTTAATGCCATAGCTGGGATTTGAACCATGGATCTCGCGGACTGAAAAATTCAATACCATAACCGGGATTTGAACCATGGATCTCCCGGTCTCCGTCCGGTTGCTCTAACCACTGAGCTACCACGACAACATGCCAGCACGACACTAAATTCTCCAGCTGATTCGCGTATTTCCCGATAAACCACAAAGAGATCTCAAATTGTATTGAGATGACATACTTCAATGGCTTCATAGTTACAACCACTCAATACAATTTGAGATCTCCTTGTGGTTTACCGGGAAAAACGCGAATCAGCTGGAGAATTTAGTGTCGTGCCGGCATGTGGCAATGGTAGCTCAGTGGTTAGATCAACCGGACGGAGACCGGGAGATCCATGGTTCAAATCCCGGTTATGGTATTGAATTTTTCAGTCGTCTGATTCTACCTTTCCAAAAGTAAATAAATTTTGAGTACCCAGCACGCACATTGAGGGGACGTATACTTGGCTGCGGAGGACCGAAACGTGGTGTGGAGGTTAAGAGGAAGGCGTGGGCTGTTCACTGCACAAAATCCATAACACAAATCTACTCACACATTCCTAGATTTATTTCCCAACCTTTTGGGGTTCCTACATTATTAAAAATGGAAAGTGGGAGGAGATGCCCACCGATCCAAAGCCTGGCTAACACACGCGGTCCGTTCCTCAAAGCATCCTAACTGAGAGTGACGCTATCCCCCACTACTCGTGGCTAGCAAAGCTACCAGCCAAGTGTGACATAAACAACAATGTGTCTGGTAATGACAATGCAGAACAATAATGTAAACCCCCCAAATTATTAATACGTCACAATATACAAGGTGGACCATTTAAGTTGAATAAAAGTTCCTTGATATTATGGGGGAAAGTAAATGTCATTAGTCGTGTTTTATTTGTGATGGTTATTTTAGGCTGAATTTAATTTTTTTTCAATGTAAACCTATCTTTTTATGTTGTTTTCTCACTCCTCATAAAAAACTATACAAAATTTGTATAAAGCACTTTGCAATTGTTCTTACAATTCTGAATGGCTGTGTACGATGAGCATAATGAATAGTTGGACCAACCATGGATTGTTTTTTGAGGGTCAAGTTATGTTTCGTAATTGGGAACCAACATTTTTTATTTTGTTTTCTTATTCATCACAAAATAAACAGCTTTTTATAAACCATTTTCTAACAACATAGAAAATATAGCAACCCATATAAGAAGAATTAAATTGACCCGAAAATGACCACCCTAACGTCCTCCAAACAAAACATACCATCAAGCAACTTTTATCAAAGACATTTCTTTCTACAACGCATAGTTTTGGAGATATTGTACAGTCTCAGCTGAAATGGTCCATTCTGTATATTTCATTATTTTCTCAATGTTGCTGCCCCTAAGAATTTGCCGCCTGGGCCCGGACACATGTGGGCCATGCGTAAATACGGAGCTGGTTAGTGAGAATTACCTTGTGACAGAGTCCCTGCTGCCACGTGACCGTTTCAGTACGCAGTTGCCATAGTTACTCACTGTCCGTCTGTAGCGTTTATCAAACTTTTTTTTTCCAGGTGTCGTAAGTAATGCTGTAGGGCCAAATTTCCCTTGTACTTTAGATTTTTCTTCACATAATTTTAATATAGCTTTTTCATGTAGATTTAACGCTGTAGCGGTTCTCTCAAGTACCTTCTGAATGGGAATCAGGGGCAACCCATATCCCTATCTTTTTCAAAGTATTCACATACAAGTTCCCTAGTTTGAGTTCCGATAGTTACACCTTTCCCTAACACGTGCACTTTGCGTTTGCCTGTAAGACTTTTGAAGTAGATTGTCTTTAGTTATTAGCACAACGCTTTGGGCGCTAAGTGGTTGCAGCCCCTCGTGTGGGAGATTGTTTCTAGGAGTGTTCGCCCCACGTACGGTACAAAGTTTCTGGTGGCTTTCGCCCCCACGTTCACTTATCGTTGGTCTTCGCCCCCACGTTTAAAAATAAATAAACTTTGTATTTTAATGATTATTTAAGTATGTATGTATGCCTCGGCTGCGTCAGTAGTAATTTTCGGAACACGTATCTCTTAGCAGGGCTGGTGTGGCTAAAGCACAAGGCTTACACAAATTATAATTTTGTATTGTACTTTTTTTATTAATCCTTGACACGATTAAACAACACTTCACTGATGTATCCTACTGTAGAGCTGTCAGATTATTGTTAATTGTACTTTTTAACACGTAAACACGTATTATTCTCACGCAATGAATTTTCATATCTCGCATTGAACCTGTACCGTACCGATCGATACGCTATCTTGTAGCGTCTGCCGCCAGAATTTGCACATTTCCTCTATTTCAAGTCTCTGATTGGCTAAGCCTACTCCAATAGAATACTTTTATTTAACTTTCAGCTTTTCTAGTTTTTGATTGGCTATTTATAAACTGTTTTAAATATTACATTATTATTGCTCCAAGAATTTTTAGTAGCATTATTATTTATTGTTTTCTCAAGGTTACCTCATTATTAGCAACTTTCGGCTTCTACTTTGTAATTCTGTTTGCTACGAAAAGCAGTTTGCTTCTATTCTCACAGCTCCTACATTGTTAAATTACGTAATACATTCACATAACATTATTATAGATGCACACAATAAAATTAACATAATACAATGACTGTTACATACACTTTATATTATTATTATTATTATTATTATTATTATTATTATTATTATTATTATTATTATTATTATTTTGCTTTAAGGCGGGCTGTTATTATATTTTTATCATATAATTAGACTGATATCATTTAAGTGTTAAAAATACTGCCTCACTTTTTAAAGTCACCAGTGCTACCCGTAATTCTGCGAATTAATTGTTAATAGTTAATTGTTTGCACGATAAGAACAAGACTATTGTCCGCGAGATATAAAAGACAGTAAAATTTTGAGTATAATACTTAGAAGGATTAAATCCTTACGGAATCGCTATGTACAACACTACCGAACACTTCGCTAAATGAAATCTTTGCAAACCGAATTGAAAACGCGCGTTAATTTCCACTGAACCCGTAGCTGTTGCAACGATGATGACGTGATGCCTGTGACGGCAATGCATTCTTATAACCTGACTGGTCAGCGACCTGACGAGCCCCTACCAGCTGTTACACACCGCACAAGTGTCAATCACAAGGTAATTTCTCACGGACCGTAGGATGCAGAATGTAGGATGTGTTTAACAGAGGGGGACACTGCGACCAGCTTAATCTATTGCGGCTATAACCCCGGGAGGGACGGATGAGGTGAAAGAGCCGTAGGAGTCGCCGGTGCGCAGGCAGACATGCCCAAGGAGACGTGCAAAGTGCGGCGGTATTAATGTTTGTGTTCAAAAGATGCTACTATTTATCTGCCGCACGTATGAAAGACAGTTTGTCGCGGTCACTTCGTGTTATCTTTTACTGGGCGCCTGTTATTGTATTTAATTTTGGGTTCACTGTCCTCCGGCTAGCTATGATTTCTCGGTCAAGCACTTATCTTATACAGGTGTGTAAACGGAAAGGAGTTTTTATCCAAAGATAACACTGATGAAAGAATTTGTTTTACACTTTTATTGTCGTAACACATTATTCACTTTCACCTATTAATCTTGACACTCGCCAAACTCAAACTGTTAGAATAACTTCTTTACTGCCCATTATTAATTCGCGTACTTCAACTTTTTATGTAATTAACTTTACGACACGAGAGATTTTTCACAAATTTGCTACGCGTAACCTTGATGAACTTGGTGCGATGCATACTCCATGAATGCCTCCGTTGAACTACGTGAAACTTGATTCTGACACTGAATTTATACTTCCTCGCCCCAATATGCCTAAAGATTGTAACCGAGCTGCTATTGGTTAATAAAACGCGCCAACATTAGCGTCTATATTTATATCCAATGAAAATTACGAAAACATATGCTCTGGGGAAAATGTTCCAGCAAATTCTAAGAAAAACGCGCCACTCTGACGTCATTTGCTCGTCTCTAATAATGATAAACAGCTCACCCCCTCGCTACATTATTGCACGCTATTATTGTCAGTTTCAGTATAAACCCACTTCTCGACAATGCTTACAATCAACAAACATCTCAAATCAATATCACACAACAATGCATATTCACACTACAATCACTCTGACATTTACATAATTTGTGATACAGATTACTGCGTCAAAATTCCCTAATATTTCCAGTTTGAACACCCTGGCATTCACGGGAAGAAATCTTTCCAATGCGCAAGCAACTATGCCATCTGCCCGACAACGCAGGACCCAAAGACACACCTGAAACAATGAAGGGAGAAATGAAATGAGAGGAAAAGGGGGAAAGGAGAAATCGTAGTAGAATACACCATCCCGGCATTCGCCTAGGTGACCAGAGAAAAACCACGAATAAACCCTGGTCAGAGTGGGCAGTCACCGGGAATCAAACCCCGAACTTCCTGAATGAGGTGCACGGATATTGCCGCTTGGTGATACCTATAGTAAGTAGAGGAAGGATTGTATTCAGCCAAAAACATACGATATTTCTTTGATCGCCATAACTAAAAACGCCTAATGTGTTACATTCACATGAGATTCTCTACCCTCTATCGTTTATAAGTGGGTATGCAAAGTATTCTTACAAAAGCTTATTTTTATATCTACTTCGTTTTAATCCAACTAAACCTTTGCAGAAATGGCTACATTACACATTTCGTTATAGCACAAAGGGAACGTCGATAGTCAAATGTTTAAGAACTGGACACTATATGCTAGACTTAAATTCCATACTGTTTTATGTTATTGCGAGAAACAACGTTTTAAAAAGAATGGAATAAACAAGGAATTTAAAAGAATGAGAAAGTACTGAACAATTCGAACCATTAATGACGGATAACTCGGAAATGGCTTTTGGCACAAAGAAGCTATTTTAAGTAAATTTTGTGTTTTAGAGAGATCTGCATCTTTTGTGTAGTGCGCTTAACGTTTATCAATTATAATACAAGGTAATGCAAAATTGCTTCCGAATGAACTTGGCTACATCTTTACATCTTTTTCAAGTTATACATTTTATTTTAATGTAAATGTCTTTAATATATGGCATTTTTATCAGAATGGCTCTAAACTTAGTATTTGAGTTTAGTATCTTCCAAGGATGCGACACGAAGGTTTTCAAGACAATCCCCCCACCCCAGACTATCCTTTACCTGGAACATTTTTCAAAAACGGCTCTAACGATTTTGATTAAAACATATGTTTAAGATATTTTCATGGAAAATGTAATGTATATCTTGAATTTTCTGGAAATGTCCGCATAGCTTCTCATCATTCTGAATGACTTTCGTATAACAGAACCGTATGAGATAGACAAAATTTTACTGCACAAAAAACGTAAAATACACAATTTATATCCTATACTTTCATTTCCGAGATATTCCTGGTTATTTGTTTGAATTTTCCAATACTTACACTTTTTCTCAAATGGGAATTCGCTATTCATTTTTTTTTTTGTCCTGGATATGTAAAGAGAATGGAATACTTCACATAGCAACCAGCTCTTAAAATATTTGACTATCGCTTAAAGCCTACCAATTCCCCTTGCATCTGCAAGAAAATTAGCAATAAGATTAACATCTCGATTAACCTCAAGCATAAGGAGAACAAGTGTTTGTAAAAAATAGTTTGTACAAGAGTAGAGAAAGTCATGTGAGTGTAACACATCAGTTTTTTTCAGTAGGTTTTTGTCTATCTCTTATGGTTTACAGATATACAAAAGGTAAGGAACAAAATTCATTCACAAAGAAGTTTACACAGACTTTTCCAGAAAGTTCAAGATATGCAGTTTATTAGTCATGTAAATATATCAATATGTTAATGTTTTAATAAAAATTGTTAAATCCTTTTTTTCAGATAATTATCAAATTCTTTTCATGTAAAAGGTAGATTGGAACGAGAGAATTTTTTGAAAAATGTTACTTACTGAGACAGTAATAGAGATGGGCATTTTTCTATTCTTTTTATTCAATAATCCTCAAAATAAGTGTTTCGGGGAAATCTGGATATCGAGTATCTGGGAATACTTATTTCCTCTATCTACTATAGGTACATTTATCATTCTAAATTGATCGGATGCAAAATAGATCTCGATAATATAAAAATTATTTCAATTTCTTAGCATCTACGGTTTCCAAGACATTCGATGTCTTAGTTTGAAATTTGCAATCGTCATGCTTATTTTTAAAGTCTGTGTTTCTCATGATGTCGTGAAAAGACATAGTGATCTACTCTTTAAAAATCTGACTATCGTTTCATCTACTCTGTGCCTCTTGTATCTATAAAATGAAACAATTTCTGCAATAATTTATCTCGATTAACATGAAGCAGACAGAAAAATAAGTTTTTAGCAATACTCTGTCAAACATTGCTACGCTGCTTAACTCGTCATGAAAACCTCTAGCGATTAAATAAACAAAATCCAGATGAAAAAAAAAACTGAAATGTCCTCAGGATTTTCACCCATATTTTCAGTCACAAGCTTGTTGTTTAGAAACGAGCGCACAAAGTAAGTACCAACTGCCATCAGCATCCGCATCTTGTAATAAAAGCCCGCCTTGAAGCAATATGTGTATAATATAATATATAAAATGTATGTAACAGTCTTTGTATTATGTTTATATTATTATATACATATATAATAATGTTATGTGAATGTATTACGTAGTTTAACAATGTAGAAGCTGTGAGAATAGAAACAAGCTGCTTTTCGTAGCAAACAGAATTACAAAGTAGAAGCCAAAGTTGCTAACAATCAGGTAACCTTGAGACAACAATAAATTAGAACGTTTAATAAGGTTACAATAATAATGTAATATTTAAAACAGGTTATAAATAGCCAATCGAAAGCTAGAGAAAGCTTAAGTTAAATAAAAGTATTCTATTGGAGAAGGCTTAGCCAATCAGAGACTTGAAATAGAGTAAATGTACAGATCCAGGCGGGAGACTCTACAGAGAAGAGTACCTAAGCAGTCAGATTTTGTACGTGTTCAGTGTGAGACATAAAAATTCATTGCGGTGAGAATAATATAAAGTTTACGTGTTAAAAAGTGTAATTAAACAATAATCTCACAGCTCTATAGTAGGATACATCAGTGAAGTGTTATTTCATCGTGTGAAGGATTAATAAACAAAGTACAAAACAATTATAATTTGTGTCAGCCTTCATTCTTTAGCCGTACCAGCCCTGCTAAGCGATAAATGTTCTACAAATTACTACTGACGAAGCCGAGGCATACATATATAATAAATAAATAAACATTGAAATAAAATGTTGAGTCTTAAACGTGGGGCAAAGGCCACCGGAAAAGTAAACGTGGAGCGAAGGCCACGTACGTGGGGCGAACACTCCTAGTAACACGCTCCCACAAATTGGCATCCATTACGTGTGTGATCTAAAACAGCTTCAAGTTGGTATACCATACGTGGTGCAACAACTACAACAATTAAACTCCTGCAGAAGATCCCAACAAATTACTATCTTTTTTATATTTATGCAGTATTACTTTACTTTTGTTTATTTTGAGGCAGTATTTTTAACACTTAAATAATTTCAATCTAATTATATAATACATAAATTCAATAACAGCCCTTCTTAAAGCAATATGTGTACGTAACAAGATATAAAAAGTGTATATTACAATCATTATCTAGGTTTATATTATTGTATACATGTGTAATAATGTTATGTGAATGTATTACGTAATTTAATGATGTAACAGCTGTAAGTATAATAGGTTAAAAGTTCCTAAAAATGAGGTAACCTTGAGGCAATAATGAATTTGAAAGTTTTAAATGCTACTAGTGATTCTTGGAAGCAATAATGTAATGTTTTGTGACAGTTTATAAAATAGCCAATCAGAGAAAGCTTTAGTTAAATGAAGGTATTCTATTGAACTAGGATTAGACAATCAGAAACTAAAATGGAGCAAAATTTACAAATTCAGTTGCCAGTTGCTTGTAGTCAGTGTTCCTAAGCGGATGCGTCCTCGAGAAATTTAATACGTATTTTGTGTAAGACAAAAATACTTTACGTGTTAAAAAGTGCAAGTAATTAATAAAAAATCTCACAACTCTCTCTCTCTCTCTCTCTCTCTCTCTCTCTCTCTCTATATATATATATATATATATATATATATATATATATATATCAGTGAAGTGTTATTTAAATCGTGTCAAGCATTAATAAATACAGTGAAGTAAAATTATAATCTGTGTAAGCCTACATTCTTCAGTCGCACCACTCCCTTTTAAGACATTCATGTCTCTAAAAGAAAATATAAATACTGACGCAGCCGAAGCAAAAATAAATATATAATATTTAAAGAAACAGTCAAATTACAAAGTTAATATTTTTAAACTTGTGGCGAAGGCTAACGGAAACTTTTTACCATACGTGCGGTTGCAACTACTTCAAGTTCGGCTCCCCAACAGGCGAAATACAATACAACTCCTCCTAAAATAAGAACTACTTCAAATTGGCTCCCAAAGCGTGGGGCAAATAACAATACAACAAACTAACTACTTCAATTTTATATACAATTTAAAGAGATTTTCCATAAAATTCAGCTTACGCCTCGTCCGAATCACTTAATTTGTCTGCTAAATCTTTTGGATAGATAAATAAATGGCTATTTTGTATAAATAGTGGAATAGATATATAAATTCTGTATGATAAAATGGTCGGACAACCAGAGACAAATGACATACTCTCTTAATATAACTCAACTTACTCATTTGTTTGCAAGAAAGTCCATAAATAATTGAATAAGGTCTACAGCTCTGATCTAAGTAGGTTTTACAAGCAGTCAGCTGATCGGACATCGCACTAACGTGAAACAAATCCTTAAAAACCTGAGTATTACATCACTTAATGGAATCTGACTTCCGTCTAGTGGCCTATTACGGATGTGAAGGGGGAGTCGTTCTGAGTCAGCCTACACTTCCTTGCCCCGTGCTGCCAAACAGTCACGTGCCGACTCGTGCCTTGCAGTATAATCATGGCTGGGTAGATCATCGGGCCTCTCCATTCCATTCAGAATTACTGCTGAACTCTCAAGGTTTCTGTTTCCTTTTAAGATTTCAGCATACACTGATTTTGGTCTGCAAGTCAACAAGTAGGCACACTAGTCTTAGGTGTTTAAAAGCCACCCCTCAGATACTGTATTAGTGTTCAGCAAAAGATTCTAAACCAAAAATGTTGGTTATTTTTGAAACAATGGAATAAAATTTAACTAAACAATAAAGTATGGAGTTAAAACTTTGCATAGGTGTTTAAGGAGACTGCATTGCCACATTTCAAACATTGCTATAATTCTGTACAAAATTAAGGGTAGTTGAAATGGATAAAAATGTTCATTTTTAGTCAGAACACTTTACGTATGGAGTTGAACTGGTTTCACATTTCAAATTTTATTGCAATCGATAAAAATTATGGGATTTACAATAAAGAAACATTCGAATCGAAGTTGTAGTTGAATATTTTCGAACCGAGGCCTAATGGCTTTGAACAAATAGTGCACTGAAATTTACACGCGCACTTGACATCAACCCGGATGGAAAATATACGTAATTTTTACTTTCTGTACCACGTACAAAGTAGGTAGAGAAGGTATTGCATTCCACCCAAAAATTCGATACCAAGATTTCAGCGGAAACTCGTGTTTTGAAGCTCCTTGAATTCAAAAAGAAGATCATTTTTAGAAAAGGGTCCGTAAAAAAGAAACTTTGGATAGGCTCCAACTCGGTATTTAGGTTCAGTACCTTCCAAAGATGCAACACGAAGATTTTCAAGAAAATCCTCCATCCCAAGCTATCCTTTACATGCAAGACGTATTCGAAATTTTTTAT
This sequence comes from Deroplatys truncata, assembly GCA_030765065.1. Taxonomy (NCBI): domain Eukaryota; kingdom Metazoa; phylum Arthropoda; class Insecta; order Mantodea; family Mantidae; genus Deroplatys; species Deroplatys truncata. The sequence goes on along the minus strand of CM060981.1, from coordinate 61,772,907 downwards.
TTTCTAAAAACAGCTCAAGCGATTTTTATTAAAATACCATATATTAAAGATATTTATATGACAAATAAAGTGCATATTTTTTAATTTTCTGGGAATAGTCTATGAAGTCCTCGTCATTCGGAACGAATTTTGTATAATTTTGTGCTTCACAAACATTGTAGATCTTTTAAAACACACAATTGAAGTCAAATAGCTTTTTTTGTGCCATACGCCATTTCTTATATATCCGTTATTAAAGGTTCGAATTGTTCATTACTTGGTCATTCTTTAAAAATCCTATCAACATTCAGTTGTTTCACGCGATTGCATGGAAACAGTATGGAATTTTAAAGCCAGCATAGAGTGCCTACTGCTAAAACATTTGACTATCGCTATTAGCTTTCTGTGCATAACGAAATCTGTAATACAGCTATTTCTGCAAAGGTTTGTTTGGATTAAGGTGTAATAGATAGAAAAATAAGTCTTAGTAAGAATAATTTGTATACCCACTAATAAACGATAGAGGTAAGGAAAGTCATGTGAGTGTGTCACAGCAGATATTTAAAAATGTTTACTTAATTTTATTATAATTAGAAACGAAATACAATCATATAGAATCCAAGGCAGTGACCGAAACACTGTTCATATTTATAGATTCCTATTCAATATAGTTGACGTGTGGTGTAATGGTTTGTGCTCTTGCTTGTCATGCGTAAGACTAGAATTCAATTTCACACCGAATATTAAGGCTTTTTTAAGTCTTAAATGGTTTAAAAGTTTTTATTTATCTGCAACCCGACTGAAGGGCAATAACTACTCTTTTTATTTTGAATTTATTAATACGAATTCAGAATTTTTAGATTATCTCAGGGCCAGGTTTGCTTGGGCAGCCTTTAAGACAGCTTCACAGATCAAAACAATACAAATTCTATTTTTAACGGGATTCACAAAACATACTGTAAACCTCACTCAGTTAAAAGGCCTATTTCCCTGATAAACAGAATTACACAAAGTTGATTTAGATATAAAATGTATAATAATTTAATCAAAATTATTAGTCATTTTGGGGAAGTAAAAATTACCTATTATTTTCCAGCGAATGGTGGTTTGGCATATGGGAATTTTCTCAAAAAGCTTTATTTAGCACACTTAAGCAGTGTCGACTCAATGTTAAAATTTTGTGTTTATTCAAGTTTTTGTTGGATACAAAGGTCATACACACTTACCTTTAGAAAACTCCCTTTAGCTTTGGAATACAGTGCTTTTTTTACCTGCCAAAGATAAGCCTTAATAATTTTTTTATTTATTTGTTTATTTATTTGCTAAGCTGTATACAGGTTAGTGTGACTTGTGTTCAGCCCTGGCTCTTTGCCAGTCATACCCATATTTTACAGTAATTTCTTATTTTTAATTATTACATCATTTACACTTTGTTGTTTAACTCTATTTACTGCTCATATCCATTTATTTTTCACTTTATATAAGAATTGCCCAATCTTCCTGCTGTCTTTTGAAACATTTCCACTACCGCTATATTTATATCTATGTTGACCCATTTCTTATTAACATACTGTTTTCTTCAAAATTCCGTCCCTTGACATTTAAATATTATATGTTCCATATCTTCTTTTCCACCACATATAGGAAACTGATTTTTTGGGATGCCCTTCCTTAAACCCTTTAACCTCCATACTCCTGCTTTCATTCAGGCTATATCTTCTTGTTCCTCTTTATTTGTCACGTCTATATACTTTTTCCTTCTCCATGAATCTTTCATTGGTATATAGGAAACTAATGAAGTATTTTCAGCTTTCACACTAATTATTTTTGTATTTCTATATCCTCAAATCTTTGTCATGCCGATTTCCAAAAGTTATTCACATTATTCTCTCTCGTTCTCCACATTTGCCCTAACCCACTACTTTCCAAATTATTTCTGAGACAGACTGCCCATCCCTTGTTCTTTAGACTTTTCTCTTGATATATTAGGCAATGTTTCAACAAATTCCTTTCTTCCAAGTTCATTATTCTATACCATGAGGCAGTATTTTTTAACACTTAAATGATATCAGTCTAATTATATAATATTAAAAAAATAATAACAGCCCACCTTAAAGCAATATATGTATAATAGTATATAAAAGGGTATGTAACAGTCATTGTATTATGTTTATATTTATATGTACATGTATAATAATGTTATATGAATGCATTATGTAATTCAACAATGTAGGAGCTGTAAGAATGGAAGCAAGCTGCTTTCCGTAGCAAACAGAATTACAAAGTAAAAGCCGAAAGTTGCTAACAATGAGGTAAATTAGAAAGTTTAAAAAGGCTACTAATAATTCTTGGAACAATAATAATGTAATATTTAAAACAGTTTATAAATAGCCAATCAAAAACTTTAAAAAGCTTACGTTAAATAAAAGTATTCTATTGGATTAGGGTTAGCCAATCAGAGAAATATACAAATTCAGGCGGTAGACGCTACAAGATTGCGTGCCCGAGCAGTTCGCTATGATACGTGTTCAGTGTGAGGCATGAAATTTCATAGCGGTGAGATTAATATAAAGTTTACGTGTTTAAAAGTACAATTAACAATAATCTCACAGCTCTACAGTAGGATACATCAGTGAAGTGTTATTTAATCGTGTGAAGTATTAATAAAGGGAGTGGAATACAATTATAATTTGTGTAAGCCTTCATTCTTTAGCCACACCAGCCCTGCTAAAAGATACGTGCTTTACAAATTACTACTGACGCAGTCGAGGTATACATACATATATAATACATAAATAAAATAACATTAAAAATAAAAAGTTGATTCATAAACGTGTGGCGAAGCCCACCGGAAACTTTGTATCATACGTGGGGCGAACACTCCAAGAAGCATATCTCCCGCAATACGTGTGTGGTGCAACATAATCTTTCCCTTACTTGCCACTCTACTCAATAGTTGCAATGGGTAGTCCAAGCAATTGTCCGCAAAATGTCCTTAATAATTAACGAAATAGTTTATAAAATCTTCGTACCTTTACCTTCAAAGATTTTACTACAATAGACAATTGTTTCTGTAACTTCTAGCAATTAACGTTGACATCTGCTGCTTCTCCATAGAAACATATCGTCAGTAAATTTAACGTAGAGGCAGCGACATGGAGAGAGGCGGCGCGCACGTCGTTTGTTTCACCCGTTACGAAGGAAACATACGGTAAACTATGATGCGTTGGGTGCATAGTTAAACAAGATACCACGTCACTTCCTTGCCTCACAGAGACACGTGAGTGTTTGTGAGAACATTACACAGACATGCTGGACAACGTCTTCTGATTACGAGGGTTTCGACGGTTTTAAATTAACATGACTTTCTCTATCTGCTATCATTAGTTTTATATCTCTTCTATAGAGGCTGAAAGAGGTTATTAAACTGAAACTTTGTTTTGTCGCCATTGTGGGATAAGTCACAATAATCTGGTAATATTCGGGTTGTTAGGTTCCATTATAAAAGGCAACCCCAGCAAAAACGCACCCACTACATGTATTTTTTTTCTGCTGAAAAAAACTGTTTATTTGAAAATATTTTAGATCACAATGATACTAAAAGTTGGCGAAAATAATGCTTAGCTATTATTAAAACGAAACTGAATTAATACTTTGAGAGTTTTCTTCATGATGAAAAATTAATAATGTCAGTCATCATATCAGATTTAGAAATGTCTAGGTAATCACCATTATGTGCTAATTCACACATACACACACACACACACACACACACACACACATTTGCATACGTACACAGTTGAACACATATTCACAGGAAATAGTCAGCTTGAGGTTTCTTGGAGGGTGTGCCTCTACTCTCTTGAGGGGCTGCCTCGAAGATGGTGAAGTCTCTCTGTAAATGCCAATTCAGTTCCAGGATTGCTGCAACATTGCCACATCTGTTGCAGTAGTTGGGAGCAGACCACACGGTGAGGACCGTCTCGTTAAAGTGCCACTTATAACCTTCCATCACGAGTTGGTGAGCTCTGCATATCATGTCTATGTCATTTGCTGCATTAAACTGTATAACAACGTCGGAACCAAACAGGGCTCTTCTAGGGCTCATTCCCCAGCCTTGCGTGTCCTCGGGATCCGACCACAGAAGATCTATAACGGGGAACCTCCTGTTTCCTGTCTGTCGTGCTATCTGGTCCAGCGTCTGTATCTATGGGGAAAGGCCTCAATGTACACAGAAAATCTTGCCATCTATGATTGCAGAAAGACTCAAATAGTCAAATATTTCTGTGCAATATCGCCACACAGTTATGCTTCCATATTTTCTGAGACATTCATCGTAGAATCCATAAACCTGAGTGATTTGTCTTGGTTCATGATTACCTCGTATCAGAGTGATGCGATCTGGATACCTTGAAAGCTAGTAAAGGAAGAAATGTTTCTACACTATAAAAACTTCTGTCTACAAAGTCTCCCATAAATAGATAGTTGGTTTCAGGAACATCACCACCAACTTTGAACAACTCCTTGAGGTCATAGAACTGGCCGTGTATGTCCCCACACAGTAACTGGGGAATGCACTCTTTGAGCGTTACTTTCCTCTACTAAGATTTCTCGAGCTTTGGCACGCAAGACTTTTACTTCTGATTCCCGTATTATTTCGCATTTTTTTGGTTGTTCAATTTGAAGGTCAAGATCACTGGATTCAGTCATTTCCGTAGCGTACCTGTAACAAACGATTAGCACTAGCAATTTTATTCTGCACTTGACGTAAAAGTTTGATGTCACTCGATTCAAAACACATTTCTTTGGGGCTTTGCGCTGACTAATCTACTACATATACAGAAGGGGGTTACCGAATTTTCGAAAAGTAGCGAAACGATTAGTAATGTGTTCCGAAAACTGTAGTCATTTAACCTTGGGAAGGTTAGTTATATTGTATCTATTACGCTGGCGCGTAATATTCGCAGGTATTCACACTTTACACACCGAACATTAGTCACTGACTTCGTAATTATATTACTTATATTACTATTTATATAGCATTTGTTATAGGTATATTAATAGGCTGAGTATACGAGCAATTAATTATTGCTAGGGTATTAGCTATTAGTTTATTATTACCTAATTATTAGGTTTTACCTTTGCAGTTAACTAGAAATTTGAATTGTGTTTGCAATTTTCCATGTAAGCGTTGTCTGTTTCTGTGGGGCTTTGTTTTTAGACTAGGATTTGTAAACAAAAAAACCAAGAAATTTAGTTTGCTTGAGGTAAGAACGCCGAAATCATATTAAAGCGTAATTATAACTTGTTCTTCATAAATAATGTCGACTTTTAAGCAAAACTTTATTTGGAACTTTTCTCACAAGAAAATAAACTGCTCTTCAAAGTGTTTAGCGATCTTTCAGCGAGATTTATTATCCCGAAATGGTACCAGTCTCTGGATTTTGATGCGAAGAATTCGGCGAGATCCACTTCCACAGCTTTGCTGTTTTCGAAATTTCTTACACGCAAGAAATGAGTAATGGATGGTAATCTGAAGGCGCAAGATCAGGACTGTATGCTGGGTGTGGTGGCAGTTCTACTGCTTCCAATTCCTCAATTTTGTCATGGTTGTTCGTGCAGTATGTGTTGGATTGTTCTGCTGCAACAGAACAATATTTCGGTTAACTAATACTAGGTCTCCAAATTTCATGAACTCGTTCCAATTGTTGAGAATAAAGATCCACATTGACTGCATCCCCGTTTGGAACAAACGCCCATGAATCACTCCTTCAAAATTTCACCAGTCACACATTACTTTGGAGCGGAATTGATGTTTAGTACCGATGACTGGCAGGTTGACGGGGACTGAGCCACTGTTTCGAGGCGTCAGGGTTGCGCTAATAGACACATTTTTCACCACATGTGACAATTCTCCTGATAAATCTATCATCCATGGATTTACCAATAAGCTGACGACAGATATTTACTCTATGTTGAAACTGTTGAGGTGTCAATTCGTGAGGTACAGATCTACAGCTTCTGTTTGATTTTCCAAGTTTCTTGATCTGGAGACGTATAGACCAAGTTCTTCTGACAGCCTAAGAGTAGATATTTTTTTACTGGTGTTTTTCCAAAATTCTGCGTATATTCTCAATATCCCATAATTTAGGTGTTCCAGAACGTGATGAATCTTTAGTATTTTCTTCTCCAGTATTGAAATGTTGGAACCATTGTTGTGCCACACCGCTCACTAACGATACCTTCTTCTTCCACTTCACATATTTTTGAGCCGCGGCAGCAGCTTTATAACCTTGTTTCCAGTAGTGCATTAGAAGGACTCTAATCTCAAACTTTGTAACTTCCATTTTGTGATTGTGTATTAACAAACGACGACTGACACATTCTCGCAATATACGCAATACTAGCCATGGCCTCCTGTAAATAGCATTGGCGAACCAAGGAAAACCAGTTCTATCTTATAAAACACCAAACTTAAAAACCGACATTACCTATGAGACAACCTAATATTAAGTACAGTAAAGTGCAACGTTTAATAACATACGCCTGTTATATAAATTAAGTCTATAGCACGGACCAGTGCATTCAGGTAATAGGTAATCAGCGATTGTGACGGAGGAGGAAAGTGTTGACCAAACCTTTGTATCTAAGAAAATAATAGTGCGTCTTTTGTAAATAGGTTGTCTGGTAATTACTCTGGTTATATATCTGGTGACTCAAGTTAAAATGCTGACCGCCCTGGCATGTGGCATCAGTCATCTTTGTTTTAGTAACCTGAGTTATGCTGCTTTCCCTTCATAGATTTTTCTTGCAATTTTTTACACTCTATTTTATTTTACGTCGCTTTAACTCCTTGGACATATCGCGACGGTTGGATAACTCTTAAAACGATATGTGATGAACAGTTAGCCTTCTAGGTCTCATCCCTGTAACCACCGCTTCGTCACGCGTCACAGAGGCCCTAGCGCATAGCTACCGAATCTTCTACTTCTTGTGCCGTGCAGACAGCATTGAGTGCCGTCCAGCCCAATCCCCGCCCCCATAAGGCGGACAGTTAACCTTCTAGGTCTCATCCCTGTATCTGCTTCAGGCCGTGCAGATGGCATTAGGGTGGCGTCCAGTCCAACCGCCGCCCTCATAGAGAAAGACGGACAGTTAGCCTTCTAGTCTCATACCTGTAACCACCTGCTTCATGCCGTGCAGATGGCATTAGGGTGCCGTCCAGTCCAACCACCGCCCTCATACAGAAAGGCGGACAGTTAGCCTTCTAGGTCTCATCCCTGTAACCCCTGCTTCATGCCGTGCAGATGGCATTAGGGTGCCGTCCAGTCCAACCACCGCCCTCAAACAGAAAGGCGGACAGTTAGCCTTCTAGGTCTCATCCCTGTAACTACCTGCTTCATGCCGTGCAGATGGCATTAGGGTGCCGTCCAGTCGAACCGTCGCCCCCACAAGGAAAGGCGGACAGTTAGCCTTCTAGGTCTCATCCCTGGAAATGACGAATCTTGCTTCGTCACGTGCCCACAGAGACCCCCAGCACATGGCAGCCGAATCTTCGCTTCGTGCCGTGCAGATGGCATTAGGGTGCCGTCCAGGCTAACTGCTTACATTGTCTGTAGATAGATGGCATAGCATTGGCTATTACCACTTATTTTACATTTTATTATTGTTTTAGACTTAATGTGGAACTTTGGGTGTGGTATTAAAGGCCCAATCCGGTATTTACCTTTGGGACTGAGGAAAACCATGAAGAAACGTCAGACAGATTGGTCGACCCATGGGATTTGAACCCGGGACCTCCCGAATGCGGGCCACAGACTTTATCGCCTGAGTTATTTTTTCAGAAATAGTTTCATTGCGCATTTTGTTGCAGCTGTAAGAGGAATGCACGAGATTGAAAGGTTACACAAATTTACGAGGCATCGTTTCGCGATTTTGAGCATGTGCGATCGTTTCCTCCATTCATTGGGAAGCCAGATGCAGCTGTAGGCGATCGTCACTTTGTGGTTTCTTGTTGTTAGAGCGCTTCGAAGTGTTCAAAACAATCGAACGACTCGCCGAATGTAAAGTCTGATCAGTGATTCATTTTTTGAGTGAGAGAAATTGAACATTCAACGCCAATTGTGAGAAGTTTATTGGGGAAACAATGCCCGGCCACACGTAGCCAAACAAACTCAAGATTTGTTCGCATCATTTGGTTGGAAACAATTCGACCGTCCTCCTTACACGCACGATTTGGCACTAAGCAGGTTTCATCTGTTTTTTCAACATTTCAACCACGAAACAAGTAGTGCAGAGTTGGCTTTCATTACAGGCAGCATCAGTTATTGACGAAAGCATACAAAAACTGGTTACCCAATACAAGTGCCTGAATGTCGGCGGTAACTATGTGGAGATGTAGTGTAAGGCACTAAATGATAATAAAGTATTTGGAAAATAATGTTACTTTTTAAAAAAATCTGATGTGTTACACTCACATTACTTTCTCTACTCTTATACAAACTATTTTTACAAACGCTTATTCTCCATATGCTTCATGTTAATCGAGATGCTAATCTTATTGCTAATTTTCTTGTAGGTGCAAGGGGAATATGGTAATATTTAAGTGATAGTCAAATATTTTAAGAGCTGGTGCTCTTTGTATGTCCAGGACATAAAAAAAATGAATAACGAATTCCCATTTGAGAAAAAATATTGGAAAATTTAAGGGAATAACAAGCAATATCTCGAAAATGGTTCACTCAACAACAAAAAATGTATATGACATAAATTGTGTATTTTAACGCGATCTATATTTTTTGTATAGTAAAATTTTGTCTATCTCTTATGGTTTACCAGTTATACAAAAGTCGTTCACAATGAAGAATACTTTTGGACACATTCCCAGAAAATTCGAGATATACATTGTATTTGTCATGAACATATCTTAAACATATGATATTTTAATCAAAATCGTTAGAGCCATTTTTGAGAAAATTAAAACTTTCGAAAAATGTTCCTTGTAAAGGGTAATCTGGGGTGGGGGATTTTCTTGAAAACCTTCGTGTCGCATCTCTGGAAGATACTGAACCTAAATACCAAGTTTGGTGTTTATCCGACTGTTCGTTATGAGTTATGCTGTTCACAGACACACGGACATGTTTCCAAAAAGGTTTTTTTTGGATTCAGGGGGTCTCAAAACATGTATTTTAAGTGAAATCTTGGTATGGAATTTTTGGGTGGAATACAATACATCCCCTACTTATTATGCGTAGTAGAGAAAGTAAAAACAAGATTTAGACCCACTAATAAACGATAGAGGGCAGAGAAAGTCACGTGAATGTATTACTTAAGAATTTTGTTTTATGTTCTGTTAATGTATGTCTTAATAAATACCTTTCAAAGTTATAATTTCATCAGATAAATTGGTAACCTCTCGTATGATTGATTATCTTTGAAGATATTTGTCCAAAAGTTTCCGAAGCTTTCTTGGTTTCATGTTACAACGAGAGAGTCCACCACGTGGCGCGTGGGCAGCACGTTTGCCTCATATTCCGGATAGCCCAAGTATGAATATCTTTTGGATTAGCTAATCTGGGTGAGGTGTTTCTGGCATTTTCCCTTCTTATTAAGAAGATAAATGTAGGGTAACTCTAAGCTTTTTGTACCTCGGACTCATTTCAACCCTATGCCATCTATTTTCATTCACTTCGGATTAAACCATGTAGACAAACAATAAAATAATAACAATAATAATAATAATAATAATATGAACAATAAAAGCCTAGCAAGAGGTTCTTCTCATGTACACACTGAGGTCCCTTCCCTCAGTGTACTTTTAACGGGATGCTAGCACAGTTTTCTATTGTTCCCTCATTTCTAAAATGTGACCTAATTTGGCCCCCATGAACAACGAACAATAAATTTTACATCTGCTTGTAAACCTTCTATCTATTCCTGAGAAAATGTTGTTGTAAAAATGTTAAGACGTATAGAGGCAAGGATGAAACATGGGTTTTCGTCCAATTCGCTTCCCAAACAATTTTATAGCCTATACGTACTACAGACAACAAGTTCGCGGTATTTCCTAATTCCACTCTATTCTTAAGGAAGGAACATTGTTTGTTTGTTTTTCACAAGCTTTTACGACTTTGTTCACAATGACAATTCAAATGTGACTTTTTCAGAAGATAACCAAGCGTAACATGTTGAGAACTGTGATTCAGAGGCGCTTCCCAGAAATGTATTTTATCATTAGTTTCAACGTGAAATACAATGATCGGATTGATTAATGGCTTAACATTTGTAAAAATCATGTGTTACACTGACATGACTTTCTCTACTCCTGTATAAACTATTTTTACAAACTTACTCTCCATCTATTTCATATTCATCGAGATAAACATTTGTAGAAACGAAATTTTGACATGCAAAGAGAATTACATTTTACACATAGCGACCAGTTCTAAAAATATTTGACTATCGCTTAAGGCCTACTATCTTCCCCTTGTTTTTTATTTGCAATGGCAATATATAAATACAGTAGCCTTTAAGCATAGACATATCTCTTAACAGCTGGTTGCTAGGTGCAGCACCATTCTCTTTGCCACAGATTAATACTCTTTGCATATACAAGACAAAAAAATGAATAACGAATTCCTATTTGAGAAAAAAGTATTGGAAAATGTAAGGAAATAACAAGCATTATCTCGAAAATGGTTCACTCAACAGAAAAATGTATATGACATAAATTGTGTATTTTAACGCGATCTACATTTTTTGTGTAGTAAAATTTTGTCTATCTCTTATAGTTTACCAGTTATGCAAAAGTCGTTCACAATGAAGAATACTTTTGGAGACAATCTCAGAAAATTCGAGATATACATTTCATTTGTCATGAAAATATCTTAAATATATGATATTTTAATCAAAATCGTTAGAGCCATTTTTGAGAAAATTAAAATTATCGAAAAATGTTCCAGTAAAGGGTAATCTGGGGTGGGGTGATTTTGTTGAAAACCTCCGTGTCGCATTTTTAGAAGATACTGAACCTAAATACCAAGTTTGGTATTTATCCGACTGTTCGTTTCTGAGTTATGCTGTTCACAGACATACAGAGACACACATGGACATGTTTCTAAAAATGCTTTTTTTGGTTTCAGGAGGTCTCAAAACATGTATTTCCGGTGAAATCTCGGTATCGAATATTTGGGTGGAATACAATACTTCCCCTAATTACTATACGCAGTAGGGACAGTAAAATATATTTCCTTCATTTTTACACACTACATACAAATGTTATGACGTCTAAACTACTTAGGGTTGCATATTTACTAGAGCTATAAAGAGCAACGCCTTTGCGACAATAGTCCTACTTGATGTGTTCATGATAGATGTCCAAAACTGAATTCATCAGTATGACCGTAGTCAAAGAAATACTGTTCTTCGTGTTCCTGCACAGAATCTTCCTTATGCAAGACTGCTTGAAGGCGATGGTTACTACGAAATGCTGAGGACTACGCAACCAATCCGATTCCAAAAATATTCAGCTATGTAAGAGAAGTGCATGACTTGGAACGTTCTATCTTGATATTAGTAGAATGCAAAAATGGAACAGAGATATCGTTTCATCATTCAAAATCTTCTTTAGGATAGCTTCTGTCTGCCCAAAATCAGCGGCCATTGTGTGCAATCCTCTTATTTCTGAACGTAATTCCACATTCAACTGTCAGGAAAATATCAAATTAAAAAACATATCTTCAAGTGACACCATATACCTCCATTTGTGCACTGGCTGTCGCTTTACCATACTTTCCAGTTATCTTGACAATGATCAAACACTTCACCCTCTCATTTGCAGAAATTAATTACATTCTCTTGTGTTGTAGACTTTCAGTTAAAAAACAAATAGAAGTTGCTTTTTATACTCTGCAATTCAACACCGAATAATATCCATAACTTAACTGTGTATATTGTGAATTATTGAACAGATAAAATGTTAATGTGTTTTTGAAAGTATAGAATACTAGTATCTTATTTTGGCTCTTTGGTTGAACAACCTCTTTTAAAATGAGTAATCTTTTATATAGCACCGAATTACTTGAATTTATAATCAGAGACTAGTTAATCTTTGCTTATTTAAGGTAACTTTAAGAATTAAATCAGACTTAGGTCTTTTCTATTTTCAGGTATTTTATCGCTCTTAAATGACAGATGCTGAATTAAGATAAATTAATACACATTAATAAGCCCTCTCCCGCCAGTATTAAATCTGTTAACTTCATTATCCATTATCTCAGAAACTATTCAAGCTCTCAGACTCAAATTCTTACATGTAGACTATGTCTTCTAAGTTCACTGACCTAACTTTATCCAAAAAATTGAATTATATTGAGACAGCTGAAATATTTATATATATTATGAAGATAGATGTTACATTTTATAAGATGATCCGCCTAAAAGTGTTACTATAGGGACAAAAAGTTATAAGTAAGTGTTAGGGTCTGTGTCGTCATATTATGTTGAAGTTTTATAGTTATGTTAGCAATTTGATTTTTCTTTATTATGGAAAAAGTAATAGACGACCTTTCCAGTGATGTAGAAATCGAAGAGGATTGGAAAAGTAGATGTGACGAGTTAATACCGAAGAAATAAGAATGGAGATGTGAGTTGGCATATACTTTATTTTGCAAATGTTATCCTCCGTGGACTACCTTCTAGTTCCCGAAGTCGTGGGTTCAAACCCGGGGAAGGCGATGGAGTTTTTTCGGGCGTAAAACTTCTTAGCACGGCTTCCTTCGGAAGGGATGTAATGTCGGTGCCCGTGTCGTAGTTTTACGGCACAAAAAAGAACCTCAAGCCTGATAGAGGCCTCTGACCAAAATTACCGGTGTTTCACACCCAATATATAAACGATGTCTCATAAAAATGTCGGTTTTTAAACAAAACTTTATTTCAAACGTGTAGTTACAGGAAGTGATTCTAATCTTCAAAGTAAAGACCATTTGGTTCTATAGTCCTGAGCCACCTATCGGCGAGGTTTGCTATCGCGCAACGTACTAGTTCTGGTTTTTGATGCGAAGAATTCGTTGATACCCATTTCAATGCGAAACAGATAGTAAACTAATGGCGCGAGATCAGGGCTATATGCTGGATGTGGTAGTAGTTCGATTCTTTCCAAATCCTGAATTTTGTTATTGAGAATAAATATCCCATCGACTGTACGTCCATTTGGAACAAAGTCCCAGTGAATCACGTCTTCAAAACTCCACCAAACCGGAACCGATTTTGTTTAACGTTTGCAGGCTGACGGTATCAAGCCATTGTTTCGAAGTGTCAGGGTTGTGGTAATACATACACTTTTCATCACATGTAACAATTTTTCTGATAAATCTATCATTCCAGGGATTAGCGATAAGCTGACGACAGATATTCACTATACGTTGAGTCGTCCTCCGTGGTGTAGTGGTTACTATGCTAGCCTCTAGTTCTCGAGGTTGCGGATTCAAACCCGGGCGATGAATTTTTTCGGGCGTAAAAATTCTTAGAATGGCTTCCATCGGAAGGGAAGTAAATCCGGTGGTCTCGTGTCGTAGATTTACGGCACGTAAAAGAACCTCAAGTCTGATAAAGAGACCTCTGAGCAAAATTAAAGGTCTTTCACCTAACATAGAATGGGACGCTAAGGACCACAGCAGTTAAAGAGCGTCCATATACAAAACTCAATCTAATTTAACTCATGTTGAGCTTGATCAGGTATCAATTCATGTGGTACAAATTTACAGCTTCTCAACGTTTTTAAGTGTCTTAATATGGCGATGTATGGTAGCTTTTGAAGCACCAAGTTCTTCTGACAACCATAGAGTGCTTGTCTGAGGATTTCCTTCCAAAATTCTGCGTGTATTCTCAATATTCCATCACTTGGGTCTTCCAAAACCTTGTAAATGTTTAATGTTTTCGTCTTCATTATTGAAATATTGTTTCCAGTACTGCTTCAGAAGGAATCTAACCTCAAACTTTGTTGCCTCCATTTTAAAATTTTGTATACCAACTGCTGGCTGCAACATGTTAACAATACCGAACAATAACCATAGCACCCTGTAAGTAGTATTGACAAAATAAAAGCATACACGCGTACGATATAAACCCAATTAAAAAAATCTGATGTGTTACACTCACATGACTTTTTATACTCTTGTACAATTTTTTTTTACAAACGCTTATTCTCCATATGCTTCATGTTAATCGAGATGTTAATCTTATTGCTAATTTTCTTGTAGATGCAAGGGGAATTGGTAGACTTTAAGCGATAGTCAAATATTTTAAGAGCTGGTTGCTATGTAGAGTATTCCATTCTCTTTGGATTACCAGGACAAAAAAAATGAATAACGAATTTCCATTTGAGAAAAAGTATAAGTATTGGAAAATTTAAGGGAATATCAAGCAATATCTCGAAAATAGTTCACTCAACAAAAAATTATATGACATAAATTGTGTATTTTAACGCGATCTACATTTTTTGTGCAGTAAAATTTTGTCTATCTCTTATGGTTTACCAGTTATTCAAAAGTCGTTCTCAATGAAGAATACTTTTGGAGTCATTCCCAGAAAATTCGAGATATAGGTACATTTGATTTGTCATTAAAGTATCTTAAACATATGATTTTTAATCAAAATCGTTATAGCCATTTTTGAGAAAATTAAAATTTTCGAAAAATGTTCCATGTAAAGGGTAACCTGGAGTGGGGAGATTTTCTTGAAAACCTTCGTGTCACATCTCTGGAAGATACTCAACCTAAATACCAAGTTTGGTTTTTATCCGACTGTTTGTTTCTGAGTTATGCTGTTCACACACACACACACACACACACACGGACATGTTTCCAAAAATGCTTTTTTGGATTCAGGGGGTCTCAAAACATATATTTCCGGTGAAATCTCGGTATCGAATTTTTGGGTGGAATACAATACTTCCCCAACTTACTATACGTAGTAGAGAAAGTAAAAAGGACATTACTTACCAGACAACCTAATAGAACTGGAGGCTAAGAACCATAGAATTAAACAGCGTCCAGAAATAAAAACTCAATTTCAATTATGCAAATGGTTAAAAGAAAAAGATGTAGATATTAATGACAACAATGTATTGGCGCATTTCGTTCTAAGAAGCAATCAATTGATAAGTCCAGGAAGCTTGTGGTCGGAATTTTCGATGCTGAAAACTATAATAAAATTAAATGATGGATTTGATATTGGAACTTTCAATAAGTTAGTGTTTGTATTGTGATGGTTTTACTTCCCGTATGCGACGGTTTTATTACTTTTATGTTATTTTTATTTATTGTGTTGAGCCCCACGTTTGGGAGCCAATTTGCGACGGTATTATTAATGTATTTGTCTATTTGTGTTTACTCCACGTGGTGAAGCCATCTTGTGACGTGATTCATTTGTTAGGTTTGTTAGCTCCATCTGGTGTTAGCAATTTGCGGCAGTATTAGTGTTTGTTTAAAAGAATGCTACTGTTATTTTATTTAATTTTGGTTCTCTGTCCTCCGGCTAGCTATGATCTTTTTGGTCAAGCACTTCTCTTTATACAGGTTGTGTAAACGGAAAGGAGACTCTTATCCTAAGATAACACTGATGAAAGAATTTGTTTTACACTTTTATTGTCGAACACATTTACTATCACATTTACACATTAATCTTGACACTCGCCAAACTGAAACAGTTATAATAACTTATTTACTGCACATTCTTAATTCTCGTACTTCAACTTTTTGTATAATTAACTTTACAACACTTTAGATTTTTCATAACTCTGCTACGCGTAACCTACGAATCGATAAACTATGTGTACTTTACAAATATTTCTGCTGGACTGAAGGCGACGTATAACGTACAAATGTTTTCGACGAACTGACGGACTCAAGGACTTTACCTCTAACCTACCCTTTTTATACTCCTACACCCCGATATGCCTAAAGATTATAACTGAGCTGCTATTGGCTAATAAAACGCGCCAACATTAGCGTCTATTTTTATATCCAATGAAAATTATGGACACATATGCTCTAGGAAAAATGTTCCAGCAAATTCTAAAGAAAAACGCGCCAATATTACGTAATTTCCTCGTCTCTAATAATGATAAACAGCTCACCCCCTCGCTGCATTATTGCACGCTATTATTGTCAGTTTCAGTAAGGTATTAAAAACTTACTTCTCAACAATAATTACAATCAACAAACATCTGAAATCAATGTCACATAAAAATGCATATTCATACTATAATCATTCTTTACATTTAAATAATTTGTGATACAAATTACTGTATCACGTACTAGTCCTTTTGGTAATTTCTTTTAGCATTGAGATTTCTTTTGTTTTCATAGCAACCACATCGCATGTGGCAATGTCAACTTCTGATTCATAGCAACAATATTAGTAAACACTACAAATTAGTTACATCGTGGAAAAATATTATAAAAAGATGCCATTGTTCCCCCATTTTACAGTATTTACCGTTGCACAGAAGGTAACGGTAGAGTAGTAACCTTCTAAGTTACCGCGAGTGCAAATGAACAGCGTGTTTTGGAAACGACATTAAGCAAGGTTAAGATGGGGGACGTGTTGTTACATTGAATTTAAAAGGCTTTTAGACCGAGACCCATTAGTTGGGAAATCATAATGCCTCATGTTTTGAAAGGGGAGTTATTGTTAAGTCTTGTTGCACTAACAGTTTTGTCTGCCAAGTAATCAACACGTTACTGGCTTCATCTTCATCATCGCCTTTCCCGTTGTGGTCTTCAACAACTGTTATACATTACTTGCAGTAAGATCCACTTAATGTAATGCCTTGTTTAGGGCACGCTGCTCAACGTGGTGTACGCGTGACCCGTATGGTCCGCGAGGTTATGCTGCTCGCTACCAAAACATGTGCTAAATAATATTACTACTAAGAGAAAAAAGTTTTAATACCTGCGTTTAATTGGAAACACAGATTTTGTGGTCCCTTGAATTAAAAACATTAGTAATGTTACATTTATAAGACTTTCTCTACCCTCTATCGCTTATTAATGGATATACAAATTATTCTTACGAGAGTTTATTTTTCTATCTACTTCATTATAATCATTAGACATTTCGTTAGGATACAAAGAAAACCGCGACAGTCAAGTGTTTAAGAACTGGACGCTATATGCTGGCCTTAAAATTCCATACTGTTTCCATGACATCGCGAGAAACAACTGAAAATCGATAGGACTTAAAAAGAATCCTAACGTATTGAACAAATTGAAAAACCATAACGGATATATCGGAGATAGGTGATGCCACAAAAAAGTTATTTGAAATAAACTTTATATTCTGAAGAGATATACGCTTTTTTGTGTAGTAGGTTATCGTCTAACGCTTGACGTCTACAAGTTATAGAACATTATCAAAATTCATTCCAAATAAACAGAACTTCACAAGCTATTCCTAGAAAATTCAAAATGTACGTTTCATTTATCAAGTAAATATCTATTATACCGTTAGAGAAAATCGGGCCCATCAATGTTCCGTGTAAAGGGTAGTTTGGGGCGGAGAAATTTTCTTCAGGATCTTTGTGTCTAATCTTTGGAAGGTAGTGATCATAAATACCAAGTTTTGTACTTATCCGATGTTTCGTTTTTGAGTTACGCTGTTCACACACACACTCATACACACACGAACCTTTTTATTCGCGTGGTCTCAAAAAATCCTTCTCCACCACCTACCTAGTAGGTACTAAAAGGCATTGTACATCAAAAATGAAACATTGGAAAAACCGACTTCATACTTAAGTCAGACACAAGGAAACCTCTCCACCACAAAGCAACCATTGCATTTTCACACCACTTTCTCTACCCGATATCGCTTATTTTGTTACTTCTGTAAACTATTCTTGCGAAAGACTTTTCTTTCTATTTACTTCATGTATCGAGATAAACCTTTGCAGAAATAAGTATAGGGTCTTTCAATAAGAGTGTCCTATTTTGAACTTAAATAAAACACGTTCTATAAATGATATAGGATTATTTCTTTTTTTTATTTTGGAACATAATTAATATCATTACGTGTGGAAGAGAACATCAGTTAAGTGACCGCCGCGACTTCGTTGGGTTGCGCGTATATGGTTGACCCAATTTTCAATGACAGAAGAACGTAAATTAGGTCCAACTTCAAGAATAACACGCCTAATGTTATTCATAAGATCATTTACTGCTTCTGGCTTGTGAAATAAACTCGAGATTTATCATAACCCCACAAGAAGTAATCCAACGGCGTTAAATCACATGACCTCGGAGGCCAGTTAACATCACCACCACGGGAAATGATGAAACCTCTGAACTTCTCCTTCAAAAGATCGATTGTTTCGAGAGAAGTATGACTTGTGGCACCATCTTGCTGGAACCAGATGTTTCTGAGATCCATACTATCCAAATGAGGCCAAAAATAGTCCCTTATAAGAGCCCGGTATCTTTCTCCATCGACAGAGCTTCTCATCTTCATCTTGGAAAAAATATGGACCAATGATTCCACCATACCAAAATCCACACCACACAGTAACCTTTTGGGGATAAAGTGGTCGTTCTTGAATCTGCATTGGATTGTGATTGCTCCAATAGCGGCAATTTTGTTTGTTAACACAACCATCCATCCAAAAGGGGCTTCGCCGCTGAAGATGGTTTTTCGACAAAAATCCGGGTCAGCTTCCAATTGCTCCATAGTCCAGTCAGCGAATACACGGCGCAACCTATGGTCGTTGGGTTTTAGTTCTTGAGTTAACAGCATTTTGTAAGCGTGAAAATTCGCCAAGTTGTAGTCGGCGAAAGCCCCAATTCTTGCGCTCGACGAGCAATTGATTTGTTTCTGTTCTCGCGTACACTCTCACGAACAGCGTCTATGTTTTCGTCGGACCACTTACGTCGATTACGTACAGGCGTTCTTTGATCGCTGACAGAACCACTTCTTTCAAATTTATCGATCAAAGGTCGAATCCTTCTCTCGCAGGGACGATTATGCACACCGTAAACTTCACGCAATACACGGAAGGTTTGGCGAACAGATGATCCATTTTGATAATAACTTTTCACAATTTCTACGGGTTGCTGAATGCTGTAACGTTCCATGGCTATTTGTCAGTAACAACTGTAACCACATGATAAAATGACTGCTGCAACTCAATAACAACGGCAGTTATCACATGTTAAAGAATGGACACTCTTCTTGAAAGACCCTTTACATTGCACATTTCGTTGTAGCTGCAAGGAAGATAGGGAAAACCACGAGAAAAAAACAAATGACTTCCCAGTTAAGAAAAGTATACGAATTTAAAAATTCAAACGAACAAATAGTAATAACTTGGAAATGGTTAACTCCGCTACAAAAAGGTAGGATATAAATTATGGCTTTAACGAGATTTATATTTTTTGTGCAGTAGAAGTTTTTCTATCTCTTACATTTACCAACTACACAAAAGTCATTCATAACCTTTTGTGAGAATATTTTACATAATAGTGAGTAGAGAAAGTCATGTGAATGCAACGCATCCGATTTTTTTATATAATATTTCGAAACTTGGGGTTTTAAAGGCAGTGGAATGACCACTACATCTCTGTTCCTGGAAGTCTACACTTTGACTGCAGGATACATTTGCTGCAGTAATCTGGGTGTGGGAGGGAGATTTAAAAATCTTGCGGCTAAGGACGAAGTCATGTACTGTAAACAGTTGCCAGTTTATGGAAATCCAAAACGTTTGCAGCCCCTGGCTGAACTTGTCTCCTCTACTCGGCCCCGAGGAAAAACAAACCATGTCGAAATCCGATACGTGGAGGAGGCTACAGCAGTTCGCCTCTCTCCAACAGATTATGAAAACTTGAGGAAGAAGACTGACTCCTTTAGCTCAACACTCTTGCATCCTTCACTTCTTCCTCTTTCTTCTGGTCCTGTTCTTTGTTTCATTCTCTAATCCTTACTACTTCTAGGCGTCTTCAATGTATCGTTTTTACTATCCCCACTCCTTACTTATAGTGGAACTTGTATTCCACCCAAACAGATATTTCCGTGAATATAATGTGGCACATAATGGAACAGAGCTGTACTGAGAAAATCTAGCCACACCCCCTACCAGCGCGACCACCTCTGTTTTTTGACGATAATTCTAGCCACTGAACTGTCCAAGGGTAACATTACACTTAAACCTTATATTTTAATGAATCACTACCGTTTTTTACTTTCTCTACTACGTATAGCAAGTAGGGGAGGCATTGTATTCCACCCAAAAATTCGATACCGAAATTTCACCGGAAATATATGTTTTGAGACCCCCTGAATCCAAAAAAATCATTTTTGGAAACATGTCCGTGTGTGTGTCTGTGTGTGTGTCTGTGAATAGCATAACTCAGAAAGGAACAGTCGGATAAACACCAAACTTGGTATTTAGGTTCAGTATCTTCCAGAGATGTGACACGAAGGCTTTCAAGAAAATCCCCCCACCCGAGATTACCCTTTACATGGAACATTTTTCAAAATGTTTTAATTTTCTCAAAAATGGCTCTAACGATTTTGATTAAAATATCATATGTTTAAGATACCTTCATAAGAAATAAAATGTATACCTTAAATTTTCTGGGAATGTCTTCAAAAGTATTCTTCATTGTGAACGACTTTTGCATAACTGGTAAACCATAAGAGATAGACAAAATTTTACTACACAAAAATGTAGATCGCGTTAAAATGCACAGTTTATGTCATATACATTTTTGTTGTTGTTGAGTGAACCATTTTCGAGATATTGCTTGTTATTCCCTTGAATTTTCCAATACTTATACTTTTTCTCAAATGGAAATTCGTTATTCTTTTTTTTTTTTTGTCCACATAGCAACCAGCTCTTAAAATATTTGACTATCGCTTAAAGCCTACCATATTCCCCTTGCATCTACAAGAAAATTAGCAATAAGATTAACATCTCGATTAACATGAAGCATATGGAGAATAAGCGTTTGTAAAAATAGTTTGTACAAGAGTAGAGAAAGTCATGTGAGGGTAACACATCAGATTTTTTTATTGCCGTTTAGTTGCAATAACTTAATTGGACGGGATCTTTGTGGTATCGAAGTGTGACTAATACTTTCAAATAAACCTTCGATAGTATTTCGATACTTTTAAATTTGTAAGTTTTGCATTATTGTTGGTTTAACTTGATGCTATATCAGGCATGAAAGGAGTCGAGACTTCACGTTATTGTCTCGCACTTGTCCCCATAGTGTTGCCGGACTATAGCTCTTTATAGACCTTGACTGCGTTTCCTGTGTGGGAATCAAAACAAATACAAAACAATGGGGGAAGGAGTAGAGGTATGTAGCGTTAACTGAGTTATGAATGAAGCTGATTTAGTCGACGCACTATATCACGTTTCTGCAATAGTCTGGTTTGGCGACTCACTCTCAGCCATTACATTTATCTATTCCGGTGACTAAAAGCTGTGACTCCATCTAGAAGAAACAAATCAAAATTTAAGATGTGAGCTAATAAAGCATATGGAAATATTTGATCTTTTCTTCCATGTGCTATTTTGTGTTTACGTAAGTCAAACTCGGGTCACGAGCATAGCTTACAGGTATACCGTACGTTGATTTCCATAATATAAATGGAAACTTTAAAAGAAAGTGTTCAGCACAAAGTATAGTTATATAAAAAGGGAAGTAAAGAAAATATCAATACCATTATTATTATTATTATTATCATTATTATTATTATTATTATTATCCTTGACTAATAATATGGGATATTAAACCTATAGCCTCAAGATAAAAACCTCAAAGATAAAAAAACTGCTGCCAATTGGAGAATGTCAAACAGGAACAATATCGAATTACAATTAGCATACATTATCATTCATTCATTCATTCATTATCTGTTTACCCTCCTCTTATGTAGGACTTACACCCCCCAGGACTTACAAGCGGGTGCCTGGGGTCAGAGGCCCGTCGAGGAGCAGACACTCATGGATCAGACAGAGCAGCCAGGATGGGTGATCAGCCCGATGCCTGGTATGGGATGAAGGAAGTAGATGAAACGAAATGTTGGTGAAATGGATGTAAGGAAAGGTGATGATGGAGCAGTTGGTGGAATGAATGGCGGGGGAAACCGGAGAACCCGGAGAAAACCCGCCCAGACGCCGCTTCGTCCACCACAAATCCCACATGCAGGTCCCTGGGATTGAACCCGGGCCGCCTCGGTGGGAGGCGAGTGGTCTAAAGCATACATTACCAGTGCTCAAAAATCAATATCATATGGAGTGTAGAGAAATAGTGGTATAGTCCCGTCACTAAACTTTGATTTGCGGTAGCAGTTCTATGTGTGACTGGGCTGAAAAATAATTCAAGCGCAAGAAAACTAACCAATGAAGGATATTTATAATCTATGTGAAATCGAGGGGTAGTTCGGATACAAGCTCTATGAAAGACTTTCGCTACGATTAGCACACAAGAAAAGGCTAAGCCAATTACAAATAATTCCGCCTTCTAAAGGAAGGTTTTCATGTGAGGTTAAATGATAAGACAGCTACGACATTTATATGAAAACTTTCATCAGCGACATGCAGACGAAGGTTAAAGATGTTGCCGCAGTAAGAAAATCGGCATTAAGAAACAGTACTGCAGCATGATAATACAGACAGAGCCAAAAAAATACGAACCGGCTGCGCGGTGTTTTTCCTGTCCGCGTCCTCTGCACTCGTTGCCGTCTGCTGTTATCATAGAAAGGCGCGGATGAAACAATACAGCATTTATAAAACTACTTTTAAAGGCTTTACTTACCAAATTTACGAAAGGAGATGCTGAAACTGGCCACCGTCGTTGTCCATACATTTTTGGCACCTCTTTAGGAAACTATCCATGAAAGATGTTGTATTGTTGCAGTTGTTGCACCAAGTATGGGAGCCAATTTTTGCGGGAGATTGTTTCTAGGAGTGTTTGCCCCACGTACGATATAAACTTTCCGGTGGCCTTCGCCCCACGTTTATAAATCAACTTTGAATTTAATGTTTCTTTAAATATTATATATGTATGCCTCGGCTGCGTCAGTAGTAATTTTTAGAACACGTATCTCTTAGCAGGGCTGGTGTGGCTAAATAATGAAGGCTAACATAAATTATAATTGTATTGTACTTTGTTAATTAATCCTTCACACGAATAAATAATACTTGACTGTTGTATCCTATTATAAAGCTGTGAGATTAATGTTAATTGTACGTTTTAACACACATAAATTTTATACTATTCTCACCGCAATAACTTTTCATGTCTCACACTGAATAGGTGCCGTACCGATCGGATACGCAATCTTGTAGCGTCTGCCGCTTGAATTTGCACATTTCCTCTATTTCAAGTCTCTGATTGGCTAATCCTACTCCAATAATACTTCTATTTAACTTAAAGCTTATTCTAGTTTTTAATTGGCAATTTATAAACTCTTTTAAATATTACATTATTGTTCCAAGAATTATTAGTAGTGTTTATTAAACTTTCTAATTTATTGTTGTCTCAAGGTTATCTCATTGTTAGCAACTTTCGGCTTCTACTTTATAATTCTGTTTGCTACGGAAAGTAGCTCGCTTCTATTCTCACAGCTCCTACATTGTTAAACTACGTAATATATTCACAAAGCATTGTTATACATGTACATAATAATATAAACATAATTCAATGACTGTTGCATACATTTTATATATTATTACATACACATATTGCTTTAAGGCGGGATATTATATTTTATTATTATATAATTAGGACTGATATTATTTAAGTGTTAAAAATACTGCCTCCTCCATCACTCGCCGTAGTTCACGTTGAGAAATACTGGCAATTTCCTGGCGGATATTTTGTTTTAATTCTTCCAGGGTGTGTGGGTTTTCTTGTATACTTTATTTTAAGTTACCCCAGAGATAGAAATCGCAGGGCGTTAGGTCGGGGGACCGAGGGGGTCACAAATCTCTAATAATTTTGTCCTCAAACACGCTTTCATAAAGTGTGAACCGGCACTTCAGCCATACTTTGGGGGAGGTAAAGTACTCTGCCAACCAGTGGCTCAAAAACAGAGTCAGTATACGTATATGACTTCAAACTTAACACCCAGGTACGCCAACCGTGACGTGTTAATTTTTCCCAAGCTCTTCAGGTGTTCACGTTTTTGTTTGTGATGTTACACGCTGAAAATAAGGACCCAGTTTGTTTTCCGTTTCTCAAATTGCGAACGAGAAGCGTCTGCGGTGATACGGGGAAGTATCTGCGGTGAGACAGATGTTTCAATGTTTGTAGTTTACCGCAAACATGATCTCCATCCACAGTTATTGTTCTTCTGTATCCATTCATAGCTTGAGGAATGAATTATGTAACAGAAACTGCTTCTTGTATTATAGAACAAAAGCTAAGGTTACGACCTTTGTAACGAATGTGTTAAACAGCACGCGGACACTCTCATGTGGGCGTGTTTAATTGCTAACTTTCTGACAGTAGGTGTCTCTGCTGGAAATACTGTGCGTGAACACGCAAAACATGCAACTGTATTAAATATATACACAATAAGTTGTATTACATTTACATCTCTTTCTTTACCTATGCTTCTGTAAACTATTCTTACAAAATGATAATTAATAAATTGTTTTTTCACACAAGCTGTGTGTAGGGCAAGGTTGGGAAGGTAGAATCAGACTAGGGATGGCAGCTCGATACCTCGATACTCGTTGGTATCGAAGTATATCTAATACTTTGAAATAAACCTTCGATACTTATACATTTTTAAGTTCTGAAAACGGCGACGCCGTGGCCGAGTGGTTAGACCGCTCGCCTCTCACCGAGGCCGCCCGGGTTCAATCCCAGGGACCCATATGTGGGATTTGTGGTGGACAAACCGGCGTCTGGGCGGGTTTTCTCCGGGTTCTCCGGTTTCCCCCGCCATTCATTCCACCAATTGCTCCATCATCAACTTTCCTTTCATCCATTTCACCATCATTTCGTTTCATCTACTTCCTTCCTCCCATACCAGGCATCGGGCTGATCACCCATCCTGGCTGCTCTGTCTGATCCATGAGTGTCTGCTCCTCGACGGGCCTCTGACCCGGTTGTTGTTTCAGCGGTTGTTTCAATCTTTTCTTGAAGAAAAGAAATTACATTCACATAAATTTCTCTCCCCTCTATTTTTATCAGTGGGTATAAAAACTATTCTTACAAGCTTATTTTTCTATTTTCTGCATTTTTATCCAAATAAACCTTTGCAGAAATAGCTACATTACACATTTAGTTATAGCTACAAAAAGAACAGCGTAGTCAAATGTTTAAGGATTGGACGCTATAAGCTGGCCTTAAAATTCCATGCGATCACCAAAACAACTAAAAACCTTTAAGTGACCAAGAAATGAACAATTCGAACCTTTAATAACGGATATCGCAGAAACGGCATATGCCACAGAAAAACTTATTTTAAGTAAATTACCTATGTGTTTTAAAAAGTTCCAAATTTTTATTTGGTACATTTTCATTTATTGCTTAACGTTTACCGGTATTTTAATCAAAATCGTTAGAGCCATTTTACAGAAAATCAAAATTTTCTAAAAATGTTCCATGTAAAGGCCATTTATACCAAGATTGGGTGTTGATCCGACTTTTCGTTTTTGAGTTATGCTGTTCACAGACTCACTGATAGACACACACACGGACGTTTTTCCAAAAATGCTTCATTTGGATTCAGGGCGCCTCAAGACATATATTTGAGGTATCGAATTGTTGGGTGGAATGCAATACTTCTAATAAATTTACCTTATACGTAATACAGAAAGTAATAAGAATCGCAAACTGTTCAAGGATGTTCGTCAGATGACGCACTTATAACATGGAATATTTCGACAATGGCTCTCTCTCTCTCTCTCTCTCTCTCTCTCTGTATGTGTGCTAGTTTCCCAGTTACAGAAAGTTATGAAAAATTCAATCAGCATGAATATTACTTCACACTTAACGTGCAGTTTTATTGTTCGTGTCAACATCTCAAGTATAGCGTTCTAATCAAAATTAACTTTGAAAATAAAAGTAAACTATATCTTTTCAACAAAACACTTTCAGCAAGAATATGGAGTTAGAGAAAATTCCTATAAAAATCCTTTGTTCTTACTTGTCTGTTTCAAAAATGACAAAAGCTTCCCGTTTTAAAATATGGTATTTATAATCCACCAGCCAAAGTACTTTATTGTGATTGAGTAATAGAGGTGCATACGGGAATCGAGACTCACTCATTTCAGATATTCCATTTCACACGCATGTATTACACGCTATTTTTACACAATCGTGTGTTTTATTATTTTGAATAAGTTATTAATAAAAAATATGATGTGTTACACTCACATGACATTCTCTACTCTTGTACAAAGTATTTTTACAAAAGCTTATTCTCCATATGCTTCATGTAATCGAGATGTTAATCTTATTGCTAATTTTCTTATAGATGCAAGGGGAATTGGTAGACTTTAAGCGCTAGTCAAATATTTTAAGAACTGGTTGCTATGTGGAGTATTCCATTCTCTTTGCCTTATCAAGATAAAAAAATGAATACCGAATTTGAGAAAAAGTATAAGTATTGGAAAATTTATGGTATTAACAAGCAATATCTCGAAAATGGTTCACTCAACAACAAAAAATGTATATGACATAAATTGTGTATTTTAAGGCGATCTACATTTTTTGTGAGTAAAATTTTGTCTATCTCTTATGGTTTACCAGTTATGCAAAAGTCGTTCACAATGAAGAATACTTTTGGAGACATTGCCAGAAAATTCGATATATACATTTCATTCGTCATAAAAATATCTTAAACTTATGGTATTTTATTCAAAATCGTTAGAACCATTTTTGAGAAATTTAAAATTTTCGAAAAATGTTCCATGTAAAGGGTAAACTGGGGTGGTGGCATTTTGTTGAAAACCTTCTCTGGAAGATACTGAACCTAAATACCAAGTTTGGTGTTTATCCGACTGTTCGTTTCTGAGTTATGCTGTTCACAGACACACACACACGGACATGTTTCCAAAAATGGATTTTGGAATCAGGGGGTCTCAAAACATGTATTTCCGGTGAAATCTCGGTATCGAATTTTTGGGTGGAATACAATACTTCCCCTACTTACTGTACGTAGTAGAGAAAGTAACAATTTCAAAGAACCTACTCATAGTCACCCGGATTTCCGGTAACGCTATGGTGCTAGTTCAACAGCTATGTATTCACATAGTTCTGTATTACTGTATTGATGTATTCTGTATTACTTGTAAGTCGCAATATAACCGCGTGCAGTTAAGCGACAATAAATAAATTTAAAAAAAACAAGTAATACGATGGCTTAGTAAGATAGTATATTTCAGAAGGTCTTGAGTCAATTGTTGATGATTGATGTGACTGAAAGTGGGTAGTTTGAAAATAATAATATAGACGATAATAGATATTCAATATTTTAAGAGGAATCTGAAGTCTGAGACTGAATTATAAGACGTAGGGATGGAAGAGATATGGAAGATATGTTATTATAGTCACAAAATTTATGTGGAATTCCTTGAAAATGTATACACGTGTTGCAATTCTAAAATTCATTCGGTGTCAATATCGTCGGGAAGATGTAAAAAATACACGATCAAGCGAAAACGAATTTAAGAAGTTTTTGAAAGTTTTCCTGCGTTGTTTCTCTTCACAATACTAAATGATACAGCTGAACACAATACGGTACATATTTTCCAACAACAACATACAAAATGGTACAGAATCAGATTTTTCATCTCGTCTCTCGGCGTACCTCAAGGAATTCAACATCAATCTGCCTAATATGTTCCCTTGTCTCATAGATTCAGATTATATATCCTGGAGATTCACATACCCCTTTATTGATACATCACTGGCTAGACAAGGAAAATCTTCAACAGATAGTGCTTCTTACAAAGTCTGTTTAACGAATTGTGTACACTGTATTCAACACAGACTCATATCTTCACTGATGGATCCAGACTGATGGTCATAATCGATGTGCAGTGGTATTCCCCGATTACACCATACAATATAGTCTTCCCAACTGGAATATATACTTAAACAGATAACTTACATACTTACATAATATTCTCCGACTCGTTAAGTGCTTTAGCATCCTTTCAACAAACCTCAAACCCCAAAAACTGTACAACCAAATGCTAATCTCTGGTAAATCAGTATCATTCAACTGGAATTCTGAGAAATGAATCAGCTGATCAGTCAGCCAAAGAAGCCACCAAACATCCCGCTCAGGACATCTAGAGCCCACACATGGACTCCATCAGCTTCATCAAAAAGATGGAGATAAACATGGAAAGCCACATCTTGAAACAAGTTACACGATGTCTACATTTCTGAGTCCAAACTTCATCACTATCATTTCACCCGCCAAGATCAAGTTGTATTAACTCTACTACGTATTGGACATACTTCTGTGACGCACAAATATCTCCTCAACCATGACCTTCCTCCAGTGTGCGACCTCTGCAGATCCAACCTCACAGTTCATCAGTTCGTTATAACCTGCCATCGCTATGTACAACACAGAGAAAGATGTAACATATTTTCTTTGAAATCATGTTTTGTATTATAAAATAGTCGCAATCTGTCTTTATAGTTGAAGCAACAGTAAAGGATATATGATAATAAATATGAGCACCGAAACACACATAAGAGACTAGAACTGGGATTTAAAATAAGCGCTGCTCGTTGTAGTAGCTTTCAAACTTTGTCAAGAAGGCGCGCAAATAGTTGGCGGCGTAATAGATCGTGTTGCATTGTTGGCTTTAATCCACATTCTTGACTTCATACTTCACAACACATCTGTGAGTGATGCACATTTAAAAATTAATAATAACACTAGTCTGCATGATATCGGATGACTGAAAACTAATAAGTGATTCTGACTCACTTTTTATGCTGATTTCAGAACTGCTTTTAGTTTTTTTCTGTCACGTACAGTGTTTTCACAATTTCACTTCAAAAATATAGAGATATAAAGATATTGTTTCCGCCACTACACATAAAATTGGGCTTGATGAAGCAATTTGTAAGGGCTCTACCACAGGATGGACCCTGCTTCAAGTACCTTTCCAAAAAAATTCCCTTCATTACACAAGACAAATTAAAGGCTGGAATTTTTGTTGGTCCTCAAATAAAGAAATTCATGAATGATGAAGATTTTGGGAAGACAATGAATGAGACAGAAATAGAAGCATGGACCGTCTTCCCATCAGTTAGGAAAACTTCTTAGGCAATAGCAAAGATCCTAATTACAAGGCCATTGTCGAAACAATGTTGGAAAATTTCAAGAAGATGGGTTTGAACATGAGTGTAAAGGTGCATTTTCTGCATTCACATATCGACTACTTTCCAGAAAATCTGGGACATTATGGTGAACGTTTTCAACAAGATATTAAGGAAATGGAGAGGAGGTACCAGGGGAGATAGAATGAAACTATGATGGCCGACTACTGTTGGATGTTGAGGAGGGACAGTCATCTTCAAGGAACTACAACGAAGTCAAAGAAGTGAAAGTTTGAAAAAAGTTAAATGAAACACTTTGGCTTCTTGTTTTGCTAAAATGTAGTCATGAAATAAATTAGGGGAGTTCTTGAGAGTATTCTTAAAATGTTTCTTGAATAAAAACTTACCTTGTGTGAAATTCTATTTGAATACTTTTCTACGCTCATTAGTAAAATTGTCAAAACATTACTTATTTTGTGTAAAAAACTGACGTGTTAGAAAAAAACGGAAGCTATTTCTGGAATCAGCATAACAACTTGATTCCAGAACACCTACTTTTAAGAAATCATCTGACAAAAAGTTTGACAATGCAGACTAGTGTAATAGTAATAATATACAACAAAAGCATAAAAACGAGCATCGAACACACTTTAGAACATTTTAGGAGTATAACACTCAGTAAGGTTGGTTTTTCACTATTCATAAACGTCTGTAATTATTTTCTACGTCTCTCTGTGGAACAAAACATATTTACCTTAAAATCCGAGGTGTATTAATTACAAAAATGTTCAAATTTAATTCCTACCTACGCCTTTTCTGCCCATTGTTAATGTATAGAGCTGAATCCCACACTCAAGTATGCTAACCCAGACGGAGTCAAATTGCATCATTATGTGCTCTAAGGTAGAAAACTGCAACCTGCCTGCTCTCAGCGACTGGTACCTACATACTCCTCCCAAAGTGACACATTATGTGCATGCTAACGATCAATAAAGCCGTGGCTACAAGCCACGTAAATCAAATCTACCTGTCCTGGTCTCGTAACATATTTATGAGCAAGTGTTTACTGCAGAGGCCGTGAGTTTCAAACCGCTGCATATTCAAATAAACAAAATATAATTTAGACCACGTATAGGGTTGTACAGGTTAAATAACTTTGATAGGATTTAGTCAGACAACCCTATGCTGAAATACTAGCAAAAAATCATAAAAAATATTAGAACTTCGTCATGCTTTAAATAGAGGATTTCAAAAATATCTGTATGCTTAAAAATGCCATAAATTTTTAGTTTCTCTACTTCGTAGGGGAAGTATTGTATTCCACCCAAACATTCGATACCGAAATTTCACGGAGATACATGCAATGTGTCCCCGGATCTCCCCCCCCCCAAAAAACCACTTTAAAAAATCTGATGTGTTACACTCACATGACTTTCTCTACTCTTGTACAAACTATTTTTACAAACGCTTATTCTCCATAAGCTTCATGTTAATCGAGATGTTAATCTTATTACTAATTCTTGTAGATGCAAGGGGAATTGGTAGGTTTTAAGCGATAGTCAAATATTTTAAGAGCTGGTTGCTATTCCATTCTCTTTGAATTACCAGGACAAAAAAAATGAATACTTGGTATTTCAATTTAGTATCTTCCAAGGATGCGACAAAAAGATTTTCAAAAAAATATCGCCACGCCGACTACACTTTACATGGAACATTTTTTGAAAATTTTAATTTTCTCAAAAATGCCTCTAACGATTTGGATTAAAATATCACATGTTTATGATACTTTAATGACAAATGAAATGTATATCCCGAATTTTCTGGGAATGTACCCAAAAGTCTCTTCATTCTGAATGACTTTCGCATAACTGGTAAACCATAAGAGACACATACAATTTGACTGACTAAAAAATGTAGATCTCGTTAAAACACACAATTTATTTCAAATACATTTTTTTGTCGAGTGCACCATTTCCGAGATATTCCTTATTATTTATATGTTCTGGTCATCAAAGAGATGGATAATGAGCTTTTTAAAAAATAGCTTGTGCAAGCCATGTGAATGCAACACATCAGATTTTTTTAAATATTTTTTTTATTTCAATGGATCTCAAAATATGTATTTCCAAAGAAATCCCGTAATTGAATACATTACTTCCTTTACCTACAAAAGGAAAGCAGTAGATAAAGTAAAAATAACGGTAATATATCATTCCATTATAACCGGAATTAGATTATCTTTACTTTTGCTATCTACTGTTTTCTCAGTTGTAGTTCGTGACCTTCTATGTATATTACTTGGAATTAACTATCACCAGTGTTTTGTTTTATTTTTACAAGCCTTTTCTTTGGAGTGACAACTGTTTTCTACTCCATGACATTCGCAGTGTCTTCTTCGCAAATATGTTCTTTTACGACACAGAAATGTTTTGGTATTAGGGCTTGCATAAATACTGTTTAGTCATTTAGGAATTTAAATTAAAAGATGTCTTGTAGCCTATGTGAGTCAGGAAGAAAACTAGTTTTCAACGTAAAAGATTTATAAAAATCGATAGACCTTCCAAGATTACCGCACATATACAACATTTGTTAACAGGAATTTGTTAATAAATACAACTCGTGGTAGAGAACTTGCTTGAATAAATTTTCGTAGGGAGAAATTAAATGTCCAACCCTATCAACATTAAATCTAGTAAGCTCATTCCCTATTATCTCAGAAACTATTTAAGATGCAACACCGAAATTTTTACCGGATGTAGATAAATGCCTTCTAAGTGCGCTAAGTCAATTTTTACTTTATCTACTACGTATAGTAAGTAGGGGAAGTGTTGTATTCGACCCAAAAGTTCGATACCGAGATTTCACCGGAAATATATGTTTGGGGCCCCCCTGAATCCAAAAAAAGCATTTTTGGAAACATGTCCGTGTGTGTGTGTGTGTGTCTGTAAACAGCATAACTCAGAAATGAACAGTCGGATAATCACCAACCTTCGTATTTACGTTCAGTATCTTTCATAGATGCGACACAAAGGTTTACAAGAAAATCCCCCCACCCCGGATTACCCTTTACATGGAACATTTTTCGGAAATTTTTATTTTCTCAAAAATGGCTCTAATGATTTTGATTACAATATTATATGTTTAAGATATTTAATGACAAATGAAATGTATATTTCGAATTTTCTGGAAATGTCTCCAAAAGTATTCTTCATTGTGAACGACTTTTGCATAACTGGTAAACCATAAGAGACAGAAACAATTTTACTACATAAAATTGTAGATCGCGTTAAAATACACATTTTATGTCATATGCATTTTTTTTGTAGAGTAAACCATTTTCGAGATATTGCTTGTTATTCCCTTAAATTTTCCAATACTTATACTTTTTCTCAAATTCGTTATTCATTTTTTTTCCTGGTAATGCAAAGAGAATGGAATACTCCACAGAGCAACCGCCTCTTAAAATATTTGACTATCGCTTAAAGGCTAACAATTCCCCTTGCATCTACAAGAAAATTAGCAATAAGATTAACATCTCGATTAACATGAAGCATATGGGGAATAAGCGTTTGTAAAAATAGTTTGTACAAGAGTAGAGAAAGTCATGTGAGTGCAACACATCAGATTTTTTAAAATTACACCATCCTTTAATTAAAGTTTATCAGAAATTATTAGTTACTCTACTACTTATAGTAATTAGGGGAAGTATTGCATTCCACCCAAATTTGATAGCGAGATTTCACCGGAAATACACGTTTTGAGGCACCCTAAATCCAAATAAAGCATTTTTGGAAACATGTATGTGTGTGTATCTGTGTGTCAAGTGTGTCTGTGAACAGCATTCAATATAATGTCTCTACCCCCTTTACTGCCCCACACTACCCTTTACATGGAACATTTTTCGAATGTTTTAATTTTCTAAAAAATATCTTTAACGATTTCGATTGAAATATCATATATTAAAGATATTTACATGACAAATAAAATGCATATCTTGAATTTTCTGGGAATAGCCTTTGAAGTCTTCTTCATTCGGAAGGAATTTTGTATAAACTTTTATAACTAGACGAAAATTACTACACAAAACAATAGTACTCTTTAAAACACATAGTTTTTTGTGGCATAAGCCGTTTCTGAGATATCCGTTATAAAAGTTTGGAATTTTCTATTTCTTGGTCATTCTCTTAAAGTTCTTTCAACATGCAGTTGTTTCTCGCATTTGCATGGAAATAGTATGGAATATTAAGGCAGCTTATAGCGTCCAGTTCTTAAACATTTGACTATCGTTGTTATCTTTGTATCTGTAACGAAATGTGTAATGTAGCTTATTCAGCAAAGGCTTATTTGGATGTAAATGCAGTAGATAGTAAACTAAGCTTTAGTAAAAATAATTTGTATACCAACTAGTAAACGATAGAGAAAGCCATGTGAATGTATCACATCAGAATTTTCTTTAAGATTGCCAACCGTGTTATTAACACCATAGATAATCCACAACAGCACTTAAAGGTTGTCTTTTTATCACCCTAAATTTAATTTATCTATCTTCAATAGTTTATTAGAAAACTGGACATTTATGCCAGACAATTTCATTCACAGAAAACGCTGTTCAAAGCAAAAATGGAGAAAACAAACTCGCATGTATTTGCAAAGTAGGAATCCACATGACTTGAGCACATAGAAGTGCTAATTTGTAGAGCGAAACTAGTATTGCATTCCATCCAAAAATTTGATACCGACATTTCACAGGAAGCAGACGTTTTCAGACTCTCTGTATCAAAAAATATATTTTTAGAAAAAGGTGTTTGTGTTGTGTATGTATATATGTGTGTATATATGCGCATAACTCGAAAACGAAAATAATTAACTACATCATCTCCCAAAAATGCGAAACCAAGATTTTCAAGAAAATTATAGCTTTAGCGATTTTAACTAAAATGCCATATGTTTAAGATACTCTCTTAGGAAACGAAATGTATATCTATATCGTGGATTTTCTGGGAGAAACCTGAAGCCCTCTTCATTTTGAATTACTTTTTTATAATTGGTAAACTGTAAGATGTGGACCGCATCTTACTACCTACACAAAAAATATGCATCTCGTTAGTGCACACAGTTTATGTGAAATATTGTTTTTTCCGGAGGTATAATACAATTTCCGAGGTACTCCCTATTATTAGTTTGAATTTTTAAATATATTTTCCTCAATGGGAAGTCCTTGTTTGTTTGTTTGTTTTTTCTAGGGTCATGTATTTGTATATATTACTGCATTTGAGCACTAGATTTGTAATTGGCATTGTCAGTATAAAAACATAAAAAATCTGATATGCTGCACTCACATGACTTTCTCTTCTCTTGTAAAAAATATTTTTACAAACGCTTATTCTCCATCTACTTCATGTTAATCGAGATAAACATTTGCAGACTCTATCTTATTGCTAATTTTCTTGTAGATGTAAGGGGAATATATACTTACAAGGGAAATATAGAAATACAGTAGCCTTTAAGCACATACATATCTCTTAATAGCTTGTTGCTAGGTGCAGCATCATTCCCTTTGCCACAGATTAATACTCTTTGCATATCGAAGACAAAATAATGAATAACGAATTTCCATTTGAGAAAATAAGTATTGAAAAGTTTAAGGGAATAAAAAGCAATATCTCGAAAATCGTTCACTGAACAAAACAAATGTATATGACAAATTGTGTATTTTAACGCGATCCACATTTTTTGTGTAGTAAAAGTTTGTCTATCTCTTATGGTTTACCAGTTATACAAAAGTCGTTCACAATGAAGGATACTTTAGGAGACATTCCCAGAAAATTCAAGATATACATTTCATAAAAATATCTTAAACTTATGATATTTTAATCAAAATCGTTAGAGTCATTTTTGAGAAAATTAAAATTTTCGAAAAATGTTCCATGTAAAGGGTAATCTGGGGTGGGGGGATTTTCTTGAAAACCTACATGTCTCATTTCTGGAAGATAGTGAACCTAAATACCAAGTTTGGTGTTTATCCGACTGTTCGTTTCTGAGTTATGCTGTTCACAGACACACAGGCACACACACGGACATGTTTCCAAAAATGCTTTTTATTGGATTCAGGGGGTCTCAAAACATGTATTTACGTGAAATCTCGGTATCGAATTTTTGGTTGGAATACAATACACTTACTATACGTAGTAGAGAAAGTAAAAATGAATAACGAATTCCCATTTGAGAAAACAAGTATTGACAAATTTAAGGGAATAACAAGCAATATCTCGAAAATGGTTCACTCAACAAAAAAATGTATATGACATAAATTGTGTATTTTAACGCGATCTACATTTTTTGTGCAGTAAAATTTTGTCTATCTCTTATGATTTATCAGTTATGCAAAAGTCGTTCACAATGAAGAATACTTTAGGAGACATTCCCAGAAAATTCGAGATATACATTTTATTTGTCATGAAAATATCTTAAACATATGATATTTCAATCAAAATCGTTAGAGCCATTTTTGAGAAAATTAAAAGTTTCAAAAAATGTTCCATGTAAAGGATAATCTGGGGTGCGGGGATTTTCTTGAAAACCTTCGTGTCGCATCTCTGGAAGATACTGAACCTAGATACCAAATTTGGTGTTTATCCGACTGTTCGTTTCTGAGTTATGCTATTCACAGGCACACAGACAGACACACACACGGACATGTTTCCAAAAACGCTTTTTTTGGATTCAGGGGGTCTCAAAACATGTATATCCGGTGAAATCTCGGTATCGAATTTTTGGGTGGAATACCATACTTCCCCTACTTACTATACGTGGTAGAGAAAGTAAAAATTTACAATTATAAATCAGTTTCACTGTGGAACAATTCCTCAATCAAATAAAAGGCCTTATTAATGAGCCAACCAGAGATAATCCTTTTAAATGCTGCCTTTCTTAACTGAAATATATTTAGTGGGAACTTATTAGCTCTTTAATAAGCATAATTGAATGCATGAAAAGATCATGGAATTTCAAAGCCATCACATATTGCATAAGCTCTTAAAATCTGACTATCACTTTGGCTACTGTATCCTACAACGAAATATGTACATGTGAATTGAAAGTTTATCTGGAACAAAAGTAAATCTGAGTTTTTCTAGGAATAGGCCATAGAAGAGTGAGTAGAGAAAATCATATGAATGTAATTTTTTCCTGTAAGTGGTGCAGAATTCATAGTATAAAATGTCAGAGCAGTACAAGTTTTAAAAATCTGATATGATACTTCACATCACTTTCCCCTATTCTCTAACGTTTATTAGTGGGTATACAAACTATTTTAATAAAACTTATTTTTCTATCTACTACATTTTAATCCAAATAAACTTTGCAGAAATAGCTACATTACACATTTCGTTATAGATACAAAGGGAACACGATTCAAACGTTTAAGAACTGGATGCTGGCCTTACTCGCGAGGAACAAGTGAAAATCGAATGAAAAGTATTGAACAATTCGACCTTTAATAACGGATATCTTAGAAATGGCTTGTGCCACAAGAAATCTCATTTAAAATAAATTGCGTGTTTTAAAGAGATCTAATTTTTTTGTATAGCACGTTTTCGTCCATTGCTTAGGGTTTGTCAGTTATACAAGATTATAAAAAATGTCTTCCGAATGATGTGGACTTCACAGGCCAATCCCAGACTTCAAGATATACATTTTATTTTTTATTATAAATGTTTTTACTATATGGTATTTTAATCAAAATCATTACAGCCATTTTTAAAAAAATAAAAAGTTTCGAAAATCTATCCATCTAAAGGGTAGTTTGGGGTAGGCGATTTTATTCAAAATCTTCGTGTCGTATTTTTGAAAGGTACTGAACCTGAATACCAAGTTTGGTACTTAAATGGCTTTTCGTTTTTGGGTTATGCTGTTCATAGGCATACATACAGATACACGGTCCTTTTTCTAAAAATCTGTGAAATCTCAGTATCAGATTTTTAGGTGTATGCGATAGAGAAAGTAAAATTATAACTATTGTGCCTACAGTGATAAAATGTAGGTATATTAATTTTCGCCACATAGCCTCTCATTAATGACATCAATTATCATCTATCACACCTTAATACAGCACTACAGGATCGAACGCCACACAGTTCTCCACTCCGCCGCGCATATTCGCTATATCGTTTCCATGGTAACCAAATGAACACCACGCATGCACATGCACAGCCGTTTCCAGGGTAACCAAAATGAAACATTTCCAAGCACGCTTGTGAACTAATGTTATAGTCTTTGGAAGCAAGTTTGGCCACGTACCTCTTTCGATGCCGCCATGGTTTCCGATCCGCAATAAATGAAACACTTTGCGGCGAGATCTAGTTTTTCTCTGCCGTCCTTGCAACATAACAGAGTAAAAGCAAACAAAGCTATAACTTTTAACGCTTTAGAGCCCACTTACAATATCGCCAAGCTATGTTTAATGCCTTCTCTCCCTCTCTTCGCCCTCCCTGTCCGTGACCGATGCGCTTTTGCTTTGCGCCTTTTCAAACATGTTAACCTGACCGCGCTTGCAGGCTTTACGACTTGGAAAAACTGTGTTATCCAGCCTCTCAGACAGAAGCCATAATTGTTTTAATGCCCGCTAGTGCAACTGAAACGGTCGTTATTTCGAAATTACGTCACGGTAACTTCCAGAGACATTCGACCAACCTTTCCTACTGTTTTATATTCCTTTGTTACAGGCTTCTTTGAATTCATGTATCTTTCAACACCTTACAAGTAAAATGAACTTAACTTATTCTTCCGCATTATTCTAATAAATACGAAATGTAATATAATCGCAATCAACAATATACCATCTTGAACCTGTCGTTATTACCCACTTTCTCTACCACGTACCAAGTACAAAGTAGAGAAGGTAGGTATTGCATTTCACTCAAAAATTCGATTTCGAGGTTTCACCAGAAATACATGTATACATGTTTGAGGTCCCCTGAATTTAAATAACGCAATTTTAGAAAAATGTTCTAACCCGCGTGTCTGTGAGCAGCATAACTCAGAAACCAAAAGTCGAATAAATACCAAACTAGGCATTTAGCTTCAATATCTTCCAAAGATGTGAAACGAAGATTTTCAACAAAATCCTACCACCCCAACTATCCTTTACACGGAACATTTTTCGATAAATTTGCTTTTTAAAAAAATTGCTCTAACCATTTTGATTGAAATACCATATATGAAAGATATTAACATTCTTTTCAGTCATTCATTATCTGTTTACCCTCCTCTTATGTAGGACTTACACCCCCCAGGACTTACAAGCGGGTGCCTGGGGTCAGAGGCCCGTCGAGGAGCAGACACTCATAGAGCAGACAGAGCATCCATGATGGGTGATCAGCCCGATGGCTGGTATGGGATGAAGGAAGTAGATGAAACGAAATGTTGGTGAAATGGATGAAAGGAAAGGTGATGATGGAGCAGTTGGTGGAATGAATGGCGGGGGAAACCGGAGAACCCGCAGAAAATCCGCCCAGACGCCGCTTCGTCCACCACAAATCCCACATGCAGGTCCCTGGGATTGAACCCGGGCCGCCTAGGTGGGAGGCGAGCGGTCTAACCACTCGGCCACTGCGCCGCCTAAGATATTAACATGATAAATAAAATTACGTCTTGAGTTTTTCTATAAGATAAACGATAAACCATAGACGAACTATCAAATGGAAGCAAGACTGGACCATTAAAACATCAAGCAAACTCCACATAGTTAGGAAAGACTCCACAAAACCCTGCACATTGCAGACTCTAAAAAGAAAAAATCAACTGATTATATCACGTTTACGAATACACCATTCACGCTTAACCCATTCCTTCTTAAGGCTGGTTCACAACCACGCGGTAACGGTAACCAGAACGGAAACGAGAACGGGAAGCAAGAAATTTTGATTCACGACAGCCCGGTAACGAGAACGGGAATGCATATCGATCACAAAATAAAAGTCGATTTTTCGCCTTGGGATTTCATTTGTTTTTAAATGACCAATGACATTTTTTCACCTACTTCCAATTTAGCCAAGCCAACGTCAAAATTCGATAGAGTAAACATTATCTAAATGCATATTCATTACATTTCCGATCCCTCTACTTATGCCAAACTTTCATTCCTTTATTTAATGGCATACATTAAAATTTTTTATTGTTCCTTTTTCATTTCCACCGGTTTTAGCTGTTCTTTGTAGCTTTTGCCATTGTTTTTAGGTAATAGTCAGTTTTGAGTTGCATATAAACAAACTACAAATGACCCCTTCACCAGAGGAACCAACGCTGATTAGATTTGCGGGTGTCGGGATGAGGTTAGGAAGCACATTTACTACTAATTCCTTCCAGTTACATGTTTCCAGCTTACGATTATAGAGAGCACTAGTGGCTCTTTCGTGTCACGGCCGCCTAAAACAATATCTGGAGTGAAGATTCTAATATGCACAATAGGGATCTAATATGCCGAGCCCAGGAACGAGGACGAGAAAGTTGGGCAACTCTTCTCTCCCGTTCCCGGGGTCCGGGAAGGCTTCCCGTCGGTTGTGAACACTCCCATTTGAATACATGTATTTCAACTTTCTCGTTCTGGTTACCGTTCTCGTTGGTTGTGAACCAGCCTTTACTCGCTCCTCACTGCGAGACCTGCAATTACTGTATCACAATCGAACACCTCATCACTAAATGCAGAAGTTATACCAAGGAGAGAAGAAGACATAACATCATTGAAGATATATTTTTAGCTTTAAACAACGCTACTCATTTCAAAAACATTATTTTATTCTTCAAAGACATCAAACTGTGTAACAAGATTTAAATATAAGACATCAAATAAAAATGTATAATAGTTTATACTGTTCTAGCGTGTTCAAGACTTAACAATGTAAAATATGTTTGTAACAATGTATTACAATTATTGTATTACTCTAATCAATGTAAAGTGTACAATATACTATTATTGTACTCGTATATATGGGTTTAAGTCGCGATATGACCTAGTAGTCAGAACGGCCATAAATAAAGAAAAATAACAACAACGTACTACACATACAATGTAGACACCTTTAATATATAATTTATCTCAAATAAGGTTTTTGTGGCATAAGCCATTTCTGAGATATCCGTTATTAATGTTTCGAATTGTTCATTTCTTGTTCATTTTCTTAAAGACCTGTCAACATTCAGTTGTTTCTCGCGATTGCATGAGACAATATGGAATTTTAAGGCTACCATATAATGAGCAATTGTTAAACATTTGACTATCGCTGTTCCCTTTGTATCTATAACGAAATGTGTAATGTAACAGTTTCTGCAAAGGTTTTTTCGGATTAAAATGAAGTAGATAGTAAAATAAGTTTTAGTAATATTTTGTATTCCCACTAATAAACGATAGAGGACAGAGAAAGACATGTGAATATATTACAGATTTTCTTTCTTCCTCTAGTAAGTATAGTAAGTAGGGGAAGTATGCATTCCACCCAAAAATTCGATACCGAGACTTCACCGGAAATACATATTTTGAGGCACCATGAATCCAAAAAAATCATTTTTGGAAACATGTCCGTCTGTGTGTCTGTGAACAGCATAACTCAGAAACAAACAGTCGGATAAACACCAAACTAGGTATTTAGGTTCAATATCTTCCAGAGATGCCACACGAAGATTTTCAAGAAAATCCCCCCACCCCAGATTACCCTTTACATGGAACATTTTACGAAAATTTTAATTTTCTCAAAAATGGCTCTAACGATTTTGATTAAAATATCATATGCTTAAGATATTTTCGTGACAAATGAAATGTATATCTTGAATTTTCTGGGAATGTCTCCAAAAGTATTCTTCATTGTGAACGACTTCTGCATCACTGGTAAACCATAAGATATAGACAAAATTTTACTACACAAAAATGTAGGTCGCGTTGAAATACACAATTTATGTCATATACATTTTTTTGTCGAGATATAGCTTGTTATTCCCTTAAATTTTCCAATAATTATACTTTTTCTCAAATAATATACTTTTTTGTCCTGGTAATGCAAAGAGAATGGAATACTCCACCTAGCAACCAGGT
This sequence comes from Deroplatys truncata, assembly GCA_030765065.1. NCBI lineage: Eukaryota > Metazoa > Arthropoda > Insecta > Mantodea > Mantidae > Deroplatys > Deroplatys truncata. The sequence goes on along the minus strand of CM060981.1, from coordinate 61,731,540 downwards.
CTTAAAATATTCGACTATCGCTTAAAACCTAGCAAATCCCCTTGCATCTACAAGAAAATTAGCAATAAGATTAACATCTCGATTAACATGAAGCATATGGAGAATGAACGTTTGTAAAAATAGTTTGTAGAGAAAGTCATGTGAGTGTAACACATCAGATTTTTACTTTCTCTACTACGTATAGCAAGTAGGGGAAGTATTGCATTCCACCCAAAAATTCGATACCGAGATTTCACCGGAAATACATGTTTTGAGACCTCCTGAATCTAAAAAATCTGATGTGTTACACTCACATGACTTTCTCTACTCTTCTACAATCTAAGTTTACAAACGCTTATTCTCCATATGCTTCATGTTAATCGAGATATCGAGATGTCAATCTTATTGCTAATTTTCTTGTAGATGCAAGGGGAATATAGTAGCTCTTAAGCGATAGTCAAATATTTTAACGCTGGTTGCTATATGGAGTATTCCATTCTCTTTGCATGTCCAGGACATAAAAAAAATGAATAACGCATTTGAGAAAAAGTATAAGTATTGGAAAATTTAAGGAAATAACAAGCAATATCTCGAAAACGGTTCACTCAACAAAAGAAATGTATGTGACATAAGTTGTGTATTTTAACGCGATCTACATTATTTGTGTAGTAAAATTTTGTCTAACTCTTATGGTTTACCAGTTATGCAAAAGTCGTTCACAATGAAGAATACTTTTGGAGACATTCCCAGAAAATTCGAGATATACATTTCATTTCTCATGACATTATGGGCATTTTCTTGAAAACCTTCGTGTCGCATCTCTGGAAGATACTGAACCTAAATACCAAGTTTGGTGCTTATCCGACTGTTCGTTTTTGAGTTATGCTGTTCACAGACACACAGACACACACACACACACAGACACACACACACACTGACACACACACAGACACACACACACACTGACACACACACGGACATGTTTCCAAAAATGCTTTTTTTGGTTTCAGGAGGTCTCAAAACATGTATTTCCGGCGAAATCTCGGTATCGAATTTTTGGGTGGAATGCAATACTTCCCCTACTTACTATACGTAGTAGAGAAAGTAAAAAAGCATTTTTGGAAACATGTCCGTGTGTGTGTCTGTGTGTGTGTCTGTGTGTGTGTCTGTGTCTGTGTGTGTGTGTCTGTGAACAGCATAACTCAAAAACGAACAGTCGGATAAACACCAAACTTGGTGTTTAGGTTCAGTATCTTCCAGAGATGCGACACGAAGGTTTTCAAGAAAATCCCCCCACCCCTGACTACCCTATACATGGAACATTTTTCGAAAATTTTAATTTTCTCAAAAATGGCTCTAACGATTTTGATTAAAATATCATATGTTTAAGATATTTTCATGACAAATAAAATGTATATCTCGAATTTTCTGGGAATGTCTCCAAAAGTATTCTTCATTGTGAATGACTTTTGCATAACTGGTAAACCATAAGAGATAGACAAAATTTTACTACACAAAAAATGTAGATCGCGTTAAAATACACAACTTATGTCATATACATTTCTTTTGTTTTCGAGATATTGCTTGTTATTACCTTAAATTTTCCAATACTTATACTTTTTCTCAAATTCGTTATTCATTTTTTTATGTCCTGGACATGCAAAGAGAATGGAATGCGTCACATAGCAACCAGCGTTAAAATATTTGACCATCGCTTAAAAGCTACCATATTCCCCTTGCATCTACAAGAAAATTACCAATAAGATTGACATCTCGATATCTCGATTAACATGAAGCATATGGAGAATAGGCGTTTGTAAAAATAGATTGTACAAGAGTAGAGAAAGTCATGTGAGTGTAACACATCAGATTTTTTTATACCTTTTCCACAAATGTTCTTAGAACAGTTTAATGTTAATCGAGATAAACGTTTGCAGAAATATTTCCATTACATATTTCGATGCAGGCACAACGATAGGAATCTGAAGTGATAGATCGGATGCGTTGCATTCACATGACTTTCTCTACTTCTAAAACTAGTCTTACAGAAGTTTATTACTCTATTTACTTTTTCTTAATTCGGATAAACTTTCAATCCATATTTACCCATTTCGTAGTAAGATACGTAGGTAAAGAGAATATCGTCTTCCCAGTTGATAAAATGTAAGTATTTGAACCAATAACAAGGAATATCTCGGACTTAGTTAATTCTAATAAAGAAACTTTATACCTATGGCATAAATTGTGTGCTTTAAAGAGATCTACATTTTATATATAGTAAAATTTTGTCTATCTCTTATGGTTTACCAATTTCACAAAAGTCATTCAGAATGAAAAGGACTTCACAGGCTATTTCCAGAAACTTTAAGATATACATTTCACTTTTCATGAAGATGTCTTAAAATATGGTTTTATAATCAAAATCGTTAGAGGTATTTAAGAGACAATAAAAATTTTCGAAAATTTTTCCATGTAAAGCGTGGTTTGGGGGGAGGGGATTTTCTTTAAAATCCTTGTGTCGATGGAAGATGCTTATCTTAAATACAAAGTTTGTTAATTGACTTCTCATTTTTTTAGTTAAATTCTTCGTATACACGTGTCCTTTTTCTAAAAATGCTTCTTGGTGTCACAAATGTGTATATCGGTTGAAATACCCTTAACACTTCAGAAAACGCACGAAAAATTTATTTTATAAGCTGTGTGTTTTAAAAAGAAGTTTTTGTCTATCTTAAGATTTACCATTTTTACAAAATTGTTAAAAACTTATTCAGAATGAATGGGACTTCAGAGGCTATTCAAGATCTACATTTAATTAATCATACAAATATATTAAGCATATGATACTTATTCAAAATCGTTAAATCAATTTTTTTGAGAAAGTCATAAATAAAACTTTTCCATGTTAATGGTAGTTTGCAGTAGACGACTTTACTTGAAAAAGTTTGTATTACATTTTTTGATGAACGTAAATACCCTAACTTGGTATCTGCGTTATGCATATTGATACTGACTTTAAAACTGATTTTATTTATTTGCTTATTTATAGGACCTCGAGTCATGTACTTCACAGAAATTTCAGTATCAAATGTTTTGGGGTAAAATACATTACTTCCTGTAGCTGTTAATTAAAATATTACAATACTAGAGAAAGTAAAAGTTTAACAAATATTTTGAATTTAAAAGTACACAACTTACTTAAAAAAATATCTGATCTGTTTTACACCAATAGAATATGATTATGGAAATACTTTATTTTTAATTTATAATAAGTACTTTTGAAATGCAATTTTTTATGCAGCCTTAAGTATGGGCAGCAATTTATCAAGAAGTATTGAAGCCGCGGTTCTCCCTTAAAGCGTTTAAATCTCCTAATCATCTACATTTTTGATCAACCTACATGGACTTTATCTTCTAGAATTTATTGTTACTTACAAATATTCTGCAAATTGTATTTTTAGTAATCAAACCCTGTCTTTCCGACCCGCAGGTCGGTCATGAAGTCTGGCTACTTCATCGACAATGTTGCGATTTCAAAACGGGAAGTCCATCGCAACATTAAGTATCACAGAGTGGAGTGTAAATGGTTCGTAAAAGTATACTTGGTTGCCAAGACTACTGACGCGTTTCGTGGCGAGGAGCTTTTCCGCAACAACCAGTGAGTTTCAGAAGGGTTTTCCACTTTTTCTCGTCTATTTGAAGTGAAATAGTTGGCGCAATTGGCAGCGCTTAGAGCGAGACCAATTACTATCCTTTGTAACGGTTTACAACGCGTATTTTTTCCTTAGCTGATTAGTGATTATTGCTCTGTAAGGGCATCATAGAATCTTTCGCAAAGATAAAAAACAGAAAAATCGTCTTGATATATAAGAATTGTACAAGTAGTAATCCGTAACAACTTCTCTTTCAATTTTTACTTTCTCTACTACGTATAGTAAGTAGGGGAAGTATTGTATTCCACCCAAAAATTCAATACCGAGATTTCACCGGAAATATATGTTTTCAGGCTCCCTGAATAAAAAAAAAAAGCATTTTTGGAAACATGTCCGTGTGTGTGTCTGTCTGTGTGTCTGTGAACAGCATAACTCAGAAACGAACAGTCGGATAAACACCAAACTTGGTATTTAGTTTCAGTGTCTTCCAGAGATGCGACACGAAGGTTTCAAGAAAATCCCCCCCACCGCAGATTATCCTTTCGAAAATTTTAATTTTCTCAAACGATTTTGACTAAAATATCATATGTTTAAGATATTTTCATGACAAATAAAATGTATATCTCGAATTTTCTGGGAATGTCTCCAAAAGTATTCTTCATTGTGAACGATTTTTGCATAACTGGTAAATCATAAGAGATAGACAAAATTTTACAACACAAAAAATGTAGATCGCGTTAAAATACACAATTTATGTCATTTACATTTTTTTTTGTTGAGTGCACCATTTTCGAGATATTGCTTGTTATTCCCTTATATTTTCCAATACTTATTTTCTCAAATGGGATTACTTTAGTCATTTTTTGTGTTGGATATGCAAAGAGTACTAATCTGTGGCAAAGGGAATGGTGCTGTACATAGTAACCAGCTATTAAGAGATATGTCTATGCTTAAAGGCTACTGTATTTCTATATTGCCCTTGCAAACACAAAACAAGGGGAACATAGTAGGCCTTAAGCGATAGTCAAATAGTTTTAGAACTGGTCGCTATGTGTAAAATGTAATTCTCTTTGCATGTCAAAAGATCGTTTCTGCAGATGTTTATCTTGATTAATATGAAATAGATGCAGAATAAGAGTTTGTAAAAATAATTTGTACAAAAGTAGAGAAAGTCATATGAGTGTAACACATAAGATTTTTTTTTTTGTCTTGGTAATGCAAAGAGAATGGAATACTCGACATAGCAAGCAGCTCTTAAAATATTTGACTATCGCTTAGAGGCTAACAATTCCCCTTGCATCTACAAGAAAATTAGCAATAAGATTAACATCTCGATTAACATGAAGCATATGGAGAATAAGCGTTTATAAAAATAGTTTGTACAAGAGTAGAGAAAGTCATGTAAGTGTAACACATTAGATTTTTTTATCGTGCTATAGGTAGTGAATATTTGTGCATATTTCTCACCTGGTTCCCTCCCTCTCATTGTTCAACTGTCACTTTATATCGTTATCGTTCTGTACTCGGGCGCGATCAGTAGATGACTAACCTCTATTTGACCCTGGACGCACGGAACATTAAATAATAATAATAATAATAATAATAATAATAATAATAATAATAATAATAAAGTGTATATATAATCATTTTAATGCAAAAAATAAATGTAATGCTATCCATGATGTATAGTTTCCTAAATAGGTGCCAAAAATGTATGGACAACGACGGTGGCCAGTTTCAGCATTTCCTTACTTAAAGTTGGTAAGAAGCCTTTAAAAGTAGTTTTAACAATGTTGTATGGTGTTATCCGTGCCTTTCTATGTTAGCGGGAGACGCAACGAACGCCGAGGACGCGGACAGGAAAAACACCGCGCAGGCGGTTCGTAGTTTTTTGGCTCACACTGTATTTAAATTGAAAGTCACAAAAAACAATAAGTTCTCTTTGTATTAACTCACAAGGAACAAAAGAACGGCAACATCACATTGCAAGTAAACTACTTAAACTTTGAAAAAGTTCAAAACAAATACTTCGGAAATATTATTATACAAACTTTATGTATTATAAACCTTTGTTCTAGCACCTTCCCTAAAGGATTACCACTTATGCAAAATTCGATGACAGATTAGGGTACGTGTTTTATACATCACTTCAGAATATCAAACTTGACATTTTGATCAAAACTGACCAAACAATTAGCGAAAAAATTACCACAGTTTCACAAATATCAATTATATGTTACACCATCCATTTAAAATTATCCGATGTGTTGCACTCACATGAATTTCTCTACTCTTGTACAAACATTTATTCTCCATATGCTTCACGTTAATCAAGATATCGAGATGTTAATCTTATTGGTAATTTTCTTGTAGATGCAAGGGGAATATGGTAGGTTTTAAGCGATGGTCAAATATTTTAAGAGCTGTTGCTATGTGGAGTATTCCATGCTCTTTGCATGTCTCAATTCCCATTTGAGAAAAGCTTCAAGTATTGAAAATACAAACGAATAACTAGGAATATCTCTTAAATGGTTCACTGCCCCCCGCCCAAAAAATATTTATATGAAATGGCTGTGCCACAAAAACTTATTTGAAATTAATGTTCTGTCTTAAATAGATCTACTTTTCTTGTGTAGTACGTTTTCGTCTATCACTTAATGTTTACCAGTTATACAAGGTTATACAAAATTCCTTCCGAATGAAGACTTGGAAGGTTATTTCCAGAAAGTTTACAAGGTATAAATTTTATTTGTCATGTAAATATCTTCAATATATGGTATTTTAATCTAAATCGTTAGAGCCATTTTTTTAGAAAATCAGAAATTTCGAAAAATGTACATGTATCTATACTGCAGTTTGGAATGAGAATTTTCTTGAAAATCTTGGTGTCGTCTTTGGAAGCTACTGTACCTAAATAGCAAGTTTTGTGCTTATCCGGCCTTTCGTTTTTGAGATATGGTGTTCACAGACACACACACACACGGACCTTTTTCAAAAATTGCTATTTCTGGATACTGGAGACCTCAAAACATGTATTTTCGATGAAAATTCGGCATCGAATTTTTGACTGGTAAGCAACACTTTCTCTATTAGGCACGTAGTAGGAAAAATAAAAAAAGAATGCTGTCTTAGGATTGATAAACACAAAAAGTATTTGTTCAAACCAAGAAATGTCACATAAAGTATGTGCTTTAACGTGATCTATCTACATTTTTTTTGTGCAGTAAACTTTTGTCTATGTGAAAGTCATTCACAATGAAGAGAAGTTTTGGGACATTCCCAGAAAATTCAGGATATACCTTTCATTTGGCATAAAAATATCTTAAACACATCATATTTTAATCAATACCGTTAGAGCCATTTTTGAGAAAATCAAAGGGCAGTCTGGGGTGGGGAAAAATCTTGAAAATCTTCGTGTTGCATCCTTGGAAGATACTAAACTCAAATACCAAGTTTGCTATTTATCTGACTTTTCATTTTTGGGTTATGCTGTTCACAGATAGACACACGGACATATTTCAAATAAAAAATGCTTTATTTGTATGCAGGACGCCTCAAAACATGTATTTCCGGCGAAATCTCGGTATCAAATATTTGGATGGAATGCAATACTTAAGCAATAAAGAAACAAAGAAAAAAGACAATTCTATCCAAGTTACGTTAATCACAATAAATTGTTGCCTATACATGCTTTCAGATTAGGCAATATAGAGCTGGTTGCACGCAGCATGCGAAACACTACTCCGAATATAGCAAGTTAACGTTGCCCTATTAGCCTTAAACTCGAAATACGATTTAATTAATTTCATTTACCTGCCTCCCTTTCTTTACTCTCTATTGTACAATTGTCTACAGGATTTTAATGGTTAACCCTGTCTTTATCCCCTACAAAAATTGTAATTTCATACAGTCCCAGTACTCCTAATAAATGAAAAATTCCCTGAAATTCACTCAATAGCATTGAAACACCTTAGCCTCCCACGACAGTCTTCCAAGTTCTAGAAATACTGCATAGGCTGTAAATTATCCTTTGACAGTGGAATAATCATCGATCGTTAGGTAATTACAGTAGATGAGATTAAACCTTTGTAACTTCTCTTTGTTTGCGTAGTTATTTAATAACACAAAAGGTGCACAGTTTTCATAAAGAAATCCTTAGCATATACAACGAAATAGAAGTGAAGCTGGTGAATATGTAGATTCCGCACTCCCAGGCCACCTGGAAGAGGACATAGTCTAAGACCGTTGAGAAAAAAATTCTGATGTGTTACACTCATATGACTTTCTCTACTCTTGTACAAACTATTTTACAAACGCTTATTCTCCATATGCTTCATGTTAATGAAGATGTTAATCTTATTGCTAATTTTCTTGTAGATGAAAGGGGAATATGGTAGGTTTTAAGCGATAGTCAAATCTTTTAAGAGCTGGTTGGTATGTGGCGCATTCCATTCTCTTTGTATGTCCAGGACATAAACAAAATGAATAACGAATTCCTATTTGAGAAAAATTAATGGAAAATTTAAGGTAATAACAAGCAATATCCCGAAAATGGTTCACTCAACAACAAAAATGTATATGACATAAATTGTGTATTTTAACGCGATCTACATTTTTTGTGTAGTAAAAGTTTGTCTATCTCTTATGGTTTACCAGTTCACAATGAAGAACACTTTTGGAGACATTCCCAGAAAATTCGAGATATACATTGCATTTGTCATGAAAATATCTTAAACATATGATATTTTAATCAAAATTGTTACAGATATTTTTGAGAAAATTTAAATTTTCAAAAAATGTTCCATGTAAAGGCTAATCTGGGAAGGGGGGATTTTCTTGAAAACCTTCGTGTCGCATCTCTGGAACATATTTAACCTAAATACCAAGTTTGGTGTTTATCCGACTGTTCGTTTCTGAGTTATGCTGTTCACAGACATACAAAGGGACATGTTTCCAAAAATCCTTTTTTTGGATTCAGGGAGTCTCAAAACATATATTTCCGATAAAATATCGGTATCGAATTTTTGGGTGGAATACAATACTTGCCCTACTTACTATACGTAGTAGAGAAAGTAATAAAGCAAAACCTTCTTATTTGAAGTTTATTGGCAGAATCGATATTGTTTGTAACGGAATATGCGCGGCATTTGTCTTATTTTAGATGCATACTCAGTGGAGTAACAAGTATTTTCTATTCCATGGCATTCTCAGCTAAAGTTGAAAGCCTTCTTTGTTCTATATTCTTCTATAACTCCAATGTGTGTTCGTATACAATTACATAGGCTTTGTAAATCATTTTTAATCGTTTAGTAATTTATGAAAGGAAATTAGGCTGTGTTTTGTAGCTCTATGTCCGTCAGAGAGAAGAGGGCGTTTTCAATGGTGAAGAAATTATCAAAATTAGTTAAAGGGCATACCCACACATAAAATGCTCTCTCTGTGTAACTTCAATATAATAAGACAATGCTTCATACATGTTGACAGTTCAACCTGTGAAAACTTACAACTTGTAACAACGAATATTTCGGAAATGGTTAACGCTACCAAAAAGTTATATATTTTAATGCGCTCTACACTTTTTCTGCAATAAGGTTTTACAAAATTCAGTATCAAGCGTCTTCACAAGGCTGTTTATAGAAAATTGAAGCTTTGCATTTCATTTTATATGTCAGTGTGTTTCAATAAAAATTGAGCCGTTTTTAAATAAATGAGCAATAACGAAAGTGTTTCCATCTAAATGGTGGATTAATAGGAAGGGTAGTCACGAAAATGATGTTGCAGAAAAGAGAGTAAAAAGTGGGATACTATCGAATTACATCTTTAATCCAGCATATTTTATTGGTACAACAAGAAGATTTTGACGAAATATCCCCATACCGTTTATTTGAAAACGTGTTCATTTTTATTTTCTTAAACATGGTTCTAACAATTCGATTAACTGTTGTACAATATTTGAAATATTAAAACAAAGGTGTAAAGTATATCTTGAATTTTCTGCAATTAGTATAAGAAATCCTCAGTGATTAAATTTTGATTAATTTTGTACAACTGGGGAACTATAAGAGGTAAACAAAAATTTTACTAGAGCAACTTGAACTTGCTTCAAGTAATTTTTTTTTTGGTGGCGTTGGCATTTTTTGACTTATTCCATTTTGCATGTTTACATTTTCCCAAGTGTAAGTGCGTCTTCTGAGACATGGGCTTGTAAACTTGCGGTTCTGCATTTTGATTTTCTTTCATATTGCTACGACTTGACTTTCTAGATTTTTATGATAATCAGTATACAATTTGTTATAAGCATACTTGTTTTTCTCTTCTCCATTTACAAAAGTTACAATGTCTCTCATACGATTGTATAGATTTCTGTGGAATTAGTTGTGCTTTACCTTCCTGCAATAATATATCGGTTAAATCCTTAATTTATGCTGATGATTCTACTTTTTTGATAACTCATAATGAGTTGAACAACATTTCTATGTGTTATAAGTGAAATTGAAACATGGTATTCAAATAATGCTCTTGTAGTAGATCATGATAAGACTAAGAAGTTAATATTCACGCTTAAGAGTGCAAACAATGTATCATCTGAAGAACCAGTGAAACTTTTCGGTGTTTATCTTGACCAAAAGCTAACATGGCAAGCTCACACAAATTATATTTGTAAACGGTTGTCAAGAGTTACATATTTATCAAGGAATCTTATAAATAAGTTACCAAACATTATATAAAACAGACGCATTCCGCCTATTTTGAAAGTATTATTAGGTATGGTCTTATATTGTATGGTAATAGTGCTGGCTTAAAGGATGTATTACTATTACAAACAATCTGATGTGTTACACTCACATGACTTTCTCTACTCTTGTACGAAGTATTTTTACAAATGCTTATTCTCCATATGCTTCATGTTAATCGAGATATCGAGATATTAATTATATATATGTATATATATATATATATATATATATATATATATATATAATGTACTTCCTGAGAGGGTAAGAATTTTAAAATTAAAATACTTCAAGAATTATGTAATGTCAAGACTAAAAGTTAATCCATTTTACAATATGCAAGAATGCCTTAAAGCTATTTCAAGTTTTCATTTTATGCATATTGTATGTTTAGCCAATTGTATTTTATACTTAAAGGCTCAATAAATTATCAAAATAAATTATCAAATTAAAATTATCAATAGCTCTAAAGGAATATTTTCCATTTCAGTCGAAGTATTACTGTCGTCATTCATTTTATAACTAAACAAATGAAACACGTTTGGCGTTGTAAACAATTTAGTAAGCTTCTCTGTGTTGTTATAACACCATGACGTAATTTTTTCGCTTACAAGAAAATAAAATGAACTTTTATCCTTAATTTTGGAATTTATTACTAATTTATTATCCTAGGATTACAATAAACATTGCATACATATTCTCTTTTTACACCACTCGTTTCACAATGTAAATAAATATAAATTTGCTGCATGAATAAACAATAAAACCCTTATACTTATTTTGTGAAAAGGTATACACATTTTTCATTGCTAAAAGGAGACTATCATTCTTGATGATGATAATACTGGCTGAAAAGATGTAACGAATAAAACGTTGTAGCATGTTAGTGGGCGTTGAGGATAGAAATTTCAAATAAATTGATGCTCTTTGTACTAGAAATCTTGTCCCTACAAAGTCTTATTATTCTATCTACTTCTTGTTAATCTAAATAAATCTTCAATTAATATTTGCACTTTTCGTTGTGGAATACAGTAGATAATGCATAGTCAGATTGTGATGGCATTGGAATTCTCTGTTTGCTTAACCACATGAATAGAACCAATAACGACTTCTCAGTTGAGAGAAGTACAATAAGTATTTGAAAACTCAAACCAATAACAAGGAATATCTTGCTAACATATAACTCCATAAGAAAAATTTTACATGATATATTTGCTCTTAAACGAGATCTACATTTTTACTTTTTCTAATAGGTATAGTCATTTCTGAAGCGCCCTGAATACAAATAAAGCTGTTTTGGAAACATGCCCGTGTGTGTCTGTCCGTCTATGTGTTTAGTATCTTCCAAGTATGCAATACGAAGATTTTTAAGAAAATCCCTCCACACCAGGCTACCCTTTACATGGAACATTTTTCGAAAATATTCATTTTCTCAAAATGGCTCTAATGATTTTGATTAAAATATACCTTTCAAGATATTTTCATGGGAAATGAAATGAATATCTTGAATTTTAAAGCAATGTCCCCGAAAGTCCTCTTCATTCTGAATGACTTTTGCATAACTGGTAAAATACACAAAAAATGTAAATTGAATTTTCCAATCCTTATACTTTTTCTCAAATGGAAATTAGTTATTCCCAAAATGGGAATGTTCCCAAATGTTTATCTCAATTAATATGAAGTAGATGGAGAATAAGCGTTTGTAAAAATAGTTTCTACGAGAGTAAATAAAGTCATGTGAGTGCAATAAATCAGATTTTTGTGTGTAGATTTTGTCTAAAAAATTAAATTGCGTTTTATTTATGGACTATTTAACTACTATTAGCGTCCCATTCCATTTTGGGCATGAAAAACCGGAAATTTTACTGAGAGGTCTCTATCGGCTTGAGGTACTTTTACGTGCTGTAAATCTACGACACCCGCCTCCGGCGGGTTTGAATCCCCTACCTCGGAAACTAGAGACTAGAGACTCCCTAGACCACGGAGGACGACAGGACGAGGATTTATAGTTATGCAAAGGTCATTAGAATGAAGAGAACTTTAAAGGTTATTCGCAGAAAATGCAAGACATACATTTCATTTGTCATAAAATGCATTAAACAAAGGATATTATAACCAAAATCATTAGAGCCGTTTTTGAAAAAATCAAAATTTTCAAAAACTTGTCAATGAAAAGGGCAGTTTAGCGCGGTGGGATTTTATTTCTCGTTCTTGAGTTATGTTATTCACAAACATATGGACCTTTTTCTAATACCTGCTTTATTTGGGTTCAAGACTCTCAAAACATTTCAGTGAAATCTCTGTATCGAATTTTTGGCCTCTACTAACTACAGTAGAGAAAGTAAGACTTTATTTTGTGAACGGGAAAAAGAATTTCCAATGTTCGTCAGCGTTGTTGTTTATCGAAAATGCAGAAGGTTTGTTAGCTGTAAAGAGTCTGGAAGGATTGCTGTCAACAATAGCGGAGGTTTATGTCGACGATGAGCAGTGATAAAGAAAGGAGGTATGGAGAAATCTTTACGCGATAACATTCGCCACTAGTGTTAATGTAAACGAATGTGTAAGTATCCTAAACGCTGGTTGAGATTTCAGTTTCAGTATGGCCTTTACTGACAGTATAATTAATTTTAGCCAATATCAGTCATGCTACATGCTGTCGAGGATTGTCAAATTGAGGCAGTTTATTTGAAGGTTTTGAACTATTTTCTCTTCCACTTGTTTTGGTCATAAACGAACCCACCTACATGTTAACACTTAACATATATTGTTGAGTTTATAATCACTTCAGGAGATATCAACGCTGGGTTTGACTTCTATCAGCACTTTTAAAGTTATGGTGACTATTCCTCTCTACTTTAAAAAATACCAGCAACCAAATTAATGGAGCATGTCCTCATTTTTAATATGCACAAAGTATTTTACGTGCGTTAGGTGCAGCAATTTTTATATAATACCTGAAAATGTCACCAACTTATGATTTAAATTTACGGAGAAATAATTTTGTGAAACCGTTAAAGCTAAGACGTTAATGAAGAATCTTTAGAAAAGTTGATGACTTTTATCTCAAAGTCAGGAAGTACACCTACCACTAAATTTGCTGTTTTAAAAGCATCTAAAATTCTTTTTAAACGCTGCAAAAGACAAAGTTATAAATCAGTACAAGTTTTAAAATATTAGGTATTATTATATGTGAAATCTTAAAAACCATCACAATACGTTGAGCAATATAGCTTTTGTTTTGTTAAAAATAAGATTTTCTCTCAGTTAATTTGGCTACACTACTTAACTATAATTGTTAGAGAAAGTATTATATTTCATCCAAAAGTTGTATATTAGACAAGGTTTGATTTCCCCTGAATCCATAAAATCATGACTCAAAAATGAAATATGGGATAAATAGCACAGTTGGTATTTAAGTTCGGTATCTTCCAAAGATGCAACACGAGGATTTATCAAGGAAACCCTTCCTATTCTAAATTACCTTTTATATGAAAAATCCTGAAATCAAAACTATATTTTAAGATATTTGTATGACAAAATGCATAATCTTGATTTTTCTGGGATCAGCTTGATTCTGAGTGTATTTTCTGTAATAAACCATAATAGACAAAAGCTTACTACACGAAAAACACAGATTCGTTGAAACATACCTTTTAGTAAAACTTTTCGTAGCATTAACCATTTTCTAGATATTCGTTGTTATCGGTTTGAATTTTCAAATACTCCTGATTTTTTTTATGCGTTAAGCGAATCAACTCTTGGTCAAAGAAAAATTGGAATTTCAAGGCTATAAAATGGCGAAGCGCTTTTTGAACACTTAATTATAGCTTCATTCTCCTGTATCGCTTGTACCAACGACGAAACGTGTAATTATGTCATTTCTGCAAAAGTTTGTCTCAATTAACCAGAAGCAGATATAAAAACAAGTTTTTTTAAATAATAGTTCCTAGAACGCATCACACTCCTAATGCCATAACCCAGAAAAAAATGAAAAATTCAGATATATCCATAAATAAGTCCTCTAACTCTATTTTAACATGTGTAGAAATACTATGTTTTCATTTATATAAAATTCCTATAAATTGGAACTAATTACCTATGGCACTTAACAGTTATTTAGCGTTTACCTGACTATGGTTTGCCGCACTCTTCTACACTTGCTGTAATAGAACAAACCCATAAAATAACATTTTCGGGGCTTTTTTCTGCGAAACAAAATGCGGATTAAATACACACTATTGAAATATTTTTGAGTCTCTCCTGCAAAAGCAGAAATGTTTGAGTAGTGGCCTTTTTGTATTAGTACTGCGGTATATAAAGAGATAGTGGGTAGAGAAGCTCATTAGAATGTTTTAAGTTGTTTTTGGAGGGACTGAAGTGAATATATTTTCTGAGATTGTGGATTTCACAATCGCTCCAAAGGTGTTAAGGCAATGTATGTATGAAAATCCAAAAATCCGCAGTTTTCTTGTAATTGCTTTGACCATTTTACCAAACTCTCAGAACATACAATATGTATTGCCCACAATATTTTAACGAGCTATGTCAAACCATTGTTGCAGATTCAATTTTTGGATCAACTTTTTTGGTAGCAACTGGATTTCATGGACTTCATGTTATTATTGGTACTACATTCTTGATCACATGTCTATGGAATCCGGGATGGAGAAGATGGACAAAATGGGAAGAGAGATAATGACAGTGAATCCTGCAATGCAGAAAATGCAGACAGAAGTGAAGACAAAAGTGTCCAGGATGAAGACGGAGCTATCAACCAAAATTGAGATATTAATTTTTCATGCATAATTAATTACATTCTGATATGCTAATATGAAATGCTTCTTGACTCTACGGTTTATTGTATCGGACCCAAATTTTAATTTTGAGCTTAGTATACAAACATAGTCGTGAAGTATTTCTTAATTTTAAATAGTTTAAAAGAGAAACAATTTTTTTTATATCTATGTGTTATTGAATTTAGAACTTTTTCAATGTATACTATGCAAAATAACTTCAACTGAAATATTTATATTTCCTAACAATGCACAACAATTCTAAAATCTGTAATTCCTAAACTGTGGTGCATGGGGTATTTTGAATAGTGAAGAATGTTGAAAAAAATTGAAAAAAATGGAAATTAAACTTCAACGAGTACCTCGTAAATTGTATAGAACCAACTAAATGGTAATTTGTGGCTTTAAAATTCTTGGTATTAAGAAAAAATTAAATAGCATGAAAGCATAAGTTAAAAAACACATAAAAATGCAAAAAAACAAAAAATCAAAATTTTCACTTTTTTTTGCCAAAATTAGTTTGGTTTGTGTCACTCCTTTAAAACTAATTAAATATTTATAAACAGATTAAAAAATGTAAATTTACTTTCAAAATCCACGTGTATTAAATGTTATGAAATGATGAGCCAATAAGCCTACACTCCTATGTCTGAACGCCACTTTCTACTTGACAAGAAATGTCTGTTAAGAGAACAGCTGTAAGCGCCATTCACTTCCGGGATTATCCTGCTCTGTTCCGGTGACCTTTGCTAAACTTAAACGCACCACGGAACTCTCAACTTTCATTTGTTTATTTTAAATGTTCTAGAAAGTCCAGATGCCATCTGCGTACCTGGACTGATTCGGAACTTTCGAGAAATAGCCGGGAGAAACGTATTGTTGTATTTACTGCGGTTCTATCGCTTTTTTTTATAAAATTTGGAGATTGCGTAATATAATTTAACTATGACAGTGTTATTTCGAGGTTTCGTATTTTATAAAATTCAATAAATGGATAAAATTCAGGCAGAACTCGCTTCGAAAACAATATTAGATGACTTTAATACATTTTTACGATACAGGACACACATTTGTCAAGTCACAACATAGAAATGGAACTGTTTTCGATTTTGGCATTTAATTTTACAATCAAGTTCCCATTTCTTTCAATAATTCAAAACGTTTCCGAAGAAGCCTTACATTACAACAAATATTTTCTAGTTTAAAATATCAGATGCGTTACATTCAATTGGCTTTCTCTATCCCTTATTTATTTTAGGGCAATTAAGATCATATTTTATGAAAAATGATTTTATTACTGACTCTCAGTATGGTCTTATCTCTGGCAGATAGCAATTGACGCTGTTGTCAACTGTATATGAAATCCATGAAGCTAATGCTTTTACTAATGCTCTTTTTTATGATCTTAGTAACGCTTTTGATTGTATTCCTCACGAACTGTTGTTGATGAAACTGAATTATTATGGTGTTCAAAAAAATTAATTGAAATTTTTTGAATCTTATCTTATCGAGCACATGCAGTTGAAATTAATGGTAATAGATCTAATGTAGCCATGATAAAGTTTGGTGTACCTCAAGGTTCTATATTGGGACCTTTTTTGTTTCTATTAATGATCAATGACCTGCCTAATAATATATCGGTTAAATCCTTAATTTATGCTGATGATTCTACTTTTTTGATTACTCATAAAGAGTTTGATGAGTTGAACAACATTTCTATTAGTGATAAAAATGAAATTGAAACATGATATTCAAATAATGGTCTTGTAGTAAATCATGATAAGACTAAGAAGTTAATATTCACGATTAAGAATGTAAATAATGTATTATCTGAAGAACCAGTGAAACTTTTGGGCATTTATCTTGACCAAAAGCTAACATGACAAGCTCACACAAATTATATTTGTAAACGGTTGTCAAGAGTTATATATTTATTAAGGAATATTATAAATAAGATACCCAAACATTACACAAAACACCGTATTTCACCTATTTTGAAAGTATTATTAGGTCTGTCATATATTGTATGGTAATAGTACTGGCTTAAAGGATGTACTACCATTACAAAAAAAAAGCATTAACAATAATTACTAGAAGTTCTCCTGACGCCTCCTGTAGGCCTTTGTTTATAAATGAAGGAATTATAACTGTGTATAATTTGTATGTTCTTGATATATTAATGTTTTTAAAGAAAAATATTGCAAGCTATGATCTCAGAAGCAATTTTCAAACTCAAAATACAAGGTACAATTCCAATATACATATGCCATTCTCTAGATTAAGTAAAATACATAACTCTCGTGTATTTAATGCAATCAATATATATAATATGCTTTCTGAGAAGGAGAATTTTAAAATTAAAACATTTCAAGAATTATGTAAGTTCAAGGCTAAAAGTTAATCCATTTTACAATATGCAAGAATGTCTTAATACTATTTCTAAGTTCTAATGGTAAGTTTCCATTTATAAATATTGTAGGTATTGTATTTTATACTTAAAGGCTCAAATAAATAAATTATCAAAATTATCAAATTATCTCTTTTACAAACTGTTCTAGAAAAAGCTAATTTTTATTTCTACTTCATATTCATTGAGATAAAGGTTTACAAAACCTTTCATTACACATTTCGTTTTAAGTAAAGTAGGATAGAGGATGCTGCTTTGAAATTTCAAAATCCTAAGCACTTCAAAAGATATACCTACAGTTTTGTAAACTTCAAAACAATAGCAATGAATATCTCAAATGGTTAAAGATCAAAAAATGTATTGGGTTTAAATTGTGTCTTTTTAACGAGGCCTTCAGTATTTATATAATGAGATTTTAGTGTAGGAGTTAAACAAGTTTGCACAATAGTCGTTATAATACAGAAGACTTCACAAGCTAAAAATTTGAGTTATGCAAGCTTTTAGTTTTGCAAATATCTTAAATATATGGTAACAGCAATTTTTTTAGAAAATAAATAACAAAAAATTGTCCATTAAACGGTAGTGTGGATGGGGGGAACTTTATTCTCATCCCGCTTGGTCAGCACAACCCAAAAACAGAAAGTTGGTTAAATACCAAACCTGTATTTAAGCCCACCATCTTCCAAGCACGTGACGAAAAAATTTTCAAGCAAAATCTTACTACCCCCACATGAAAAAATATCTGTTATTAATTTTCTCAAAAACAGCCCTAACAATTTTGATTAAAATGTCATATATTTAATGTAGTAACGTAACAAATAAAATGTATACCTTGAATTTTCTGTCAATATTCTGTGAACCTCCCTTTATTTGATTGAATTTTGTATAGATAACAAGGAAATTTTTACAGATACACAAAAACTTACTATAACAAGAACAAAGAGCTAAAAAAAATACACAATTTTTAACATAAAAATATTTTCCTACCGTTTTCGAAATATTTCACGTTGCAAGTTTAGACCTGCCTAAGGGACATGCTTGAAAGTTTGTGATTCATTCTTTTTCTCCCTCTTTCTTCTCTATCCATCATAAGAGCTTGTTACCAGGAATAAATATTTGAATTTTGTTTCCACATGTTGCAATTTTCTTGCTTAATTTAAAACATATCCTAGGTAAAAATATATCGTAACATAGGGAAAATAGAAGAATAAATGCTTATCTGTATGAGTAGACATGGTCACCATGGTCCAATGTTTTACTCAATGCTTATTTAATTACGCATGCCTATATCTGTCTTTAATCACTATCATTACATCATCGTTGCATAATAACCCATTATTTCCCTTGATAGCCGTAGCCTTTCTTAGTTAATATGCCTACTTATGATGCCTTTGTTGGCGATTAACTTCCTTTAGTTTATACGAGTTATTTTCAATATATTGCCCTGTTGTGTTAATTTTATATAAAATAATATCTTACAAAAACATTTCACTAATAAAACGTTATTCATTTACCATAGGTTATATCAGTTTTATATTTTAAATAACGTATTCAGGGAGTTATATGTGTTTTTAAAAAATTGATGTCGCATTTTCCTTTATTATTTTTATCTGACGAACCCTCTGGACTTCATTTACAGATAAACCGATAGTCAGTTGTTTGATTTCTTGTTCTTCATTTTCCGCAGTGTGTTATTGCAGCTTTGCATGTAGTTATTTGCCAAGCTTTAATTACTTTTAAAATTGTCGTGGTTTTGCTTCTGTTTTTCCTGCCTAATACTCTGGTATTGTTAATTAATTATCCTTGGTGATCATTATTTCTATAAAACCGGCAATTTTTTTTACACAGTCTATCAGTGATATTCCAGTCAATTATCAATGTTTACAGTATTTCTTTGTTTGGCTTTTTTTTTCCTGTGTTTGTTTTGTATTCTCTGTATTTGTACCTATAAATTATTCAACTGAAATCTGCTCCGTGACTGGCAGGCTAATATGATTCAGATAATTATATCTTAATCTGTCACGTTTTAAACCCAATGAAATTTAAAGGAAATTATGGCATACACTGTAATCTACCGCGCATTTGTTTTCATGATGTTTGCAAATCGAAAGATAAACAAGGAAAAGGGGGAAAGAGATATGAAGCAAACGATTTCGCAATTTTTTTATCTTGCTCGTACCTTGTACTGCGATGCCTTAATACTTGCACAAAAATACTTCCCAAGTTTTATTTTCGGGACTTTTTTTTATAATTTTCATCTTTTTAAACCTTTAGGTTATTCTTCTTGGGTACCTTTTAATTTACTTTCTCTAGAACACATAACGAAAAATTGAATATATATCAAACTTGGCATTTAAAGACACTGGGAGGACGAGATGCTTGAAAAATTTCATTTTTCATTGTCTATGTGATAAAAAATAGAAATCTTTAGGTGTGTATTCCTATATTAGTGATGGGATGATGCTACTATTTCGCAATACTGATTTTTGAGCACCGATTTTCGATTGAGTTTTACTTATGGACGCTCTTCAATTTAGCGACCCATTCTATATTGGACGTGAATTAGCGGTAATTTTGTCAGAGGCTTCTTTATCAGGCTTGAGGTTCTTTTACGCGCCGTAAACCTACGACACGGGACCACCGGTTTTACTATCCTTCCGAAGGAACCCTTGCTAAGGATGTTTATGGCCAAAAAATCCATCGCCCTCCGCCGGGTTTGAATCCGCGACCTCGAGAACTAGACAGTGATGGACAGTTTTCTAAAGAGGTGCCAAAAATGTATGGACAACGACGGTGGCAATTTTCAGCATCTCCTTTCATAAAGTTGGTAAGTAAAGCCTTTAAAAGTAGTTTTAAAAAGTTGTATGGTTTCATCCGCGCCTTTCTATAATAGCGGCAGACGGTAGCGAGCGCCGGAAGCGCATAGGAAAAACCGTGCAGCCGGTTCGTAGTTTTTGGCTCACCCTGTACCTTCTTTATTATAAATGTTTTGAAATGATAAATAGTAATTCTTTTGTTTTCTTGTATATGAAATTTCAAAGCCAGCATACAGCGACCCGCTTTTTAAAGATGTCTATTGGTTCATTATTCTCTATCCCCTCGTAACTGCAACGAAATTTATAGTTAAACCCTTTCTGCAAACCTTGGTTTTGATTAACAGGAAGCAGATAGATAAATAATCTTTTGTGACAATATTTTGTAGAAGTATAAACCTGTCTTGAGTATTCTCTATTTTTTTTTCTGATATATAAATTTTGACACTTTGCAACTGAATGAAAGTTTGGCATAAGTAACTCCATAAAATATACCAAATAGTTATGTCTGCGTCGGTACTCCCCAAGTCAAAAAACGTCAAAAAAGTGTAGAAAAGTAGTGTATCAGGACTGAAAGCAAAAGTATGTTCAAGGAAATGTACAGTTCAAATTTAAATGCACCTAAAATATCATATTTACGTTGTTGTCTGATAATCGGGCCAAAACCGGAAATATTCCACAAATATCTCCGTGCATTGTTTTCACATGCATGTAACACAATTACAATATTTATCTACATGGCAGAAGGTATTTAGGTCTTCCAAGATAGCACTCGACTTTACCAGTGCGTTTTCCATAGCATTATATTCCTAAACTGAACGATAAATGTTAAGCAATAACTACATTAGAACAGGTCAACACCTCTTCAAGTGATTATAACATTTGCTTTTGACATTTATAGGTTATTGCTTAATTAAGCAATTTTCCTTTTGTTACTACTGTACAGAAGGGAAATACTTGATGTGGTTGTCATGGTAATATTTTAGTTAGCATAGAGTTACATTAGGCTACCCCTGATTGTAGATTTACAACATAATTACTATGGAAACTAGTTAAAACACTGCTTGGCCAGTCCTGGTTACCATGGAAACAACCAGTAGCTCGGTTAAAATGTTAGTACACTCGCCTCCAATAAAACCCACAGCTGAGGTGACGTATTAGCGGTACACCTAGGATTTTAGAAATGAAAAAGTAGTGCTTTAAGCATCTAAAATACGAGGGGCGTCCAATAAGTAAGTTTCCTCATTTTATAAAAGACATTACACACAATTTATCACGTTGAAATAATTTTTTTAACATTCTACAATCCTGCTGTTACTTTTATATATAGTTACCATGTTTTTCCAAGAACTTTTGGTAACGTGACTTAAGTTTTTCCAAACCAGTGTTGTTCCAGGTCGGGTCCTGTGCTGTTCACTTCTGATTTGACTTCATCTTCGGTGTGATACTACATATGCCACCAAAAGAAAATGTCCAAGACTTTTGTCTCGCAAAGTTCTCTTCTTTCATAATAATGCCCGGCCTCACACAGCTCGAATGACCGGAAGATTCAAATGGGATGTTTTCTCGCATCTTCCATATTCATCAGACTCTTGCCCCAAGTGATTTTCCACTTTCACACTTCCCCCAACTCAAAGGTCATCTTGAAGGTAAGCATTTAAACATCGACGACGAAGTCAAATCAGAAGTGAACAGCTGGTTACGAGCACAGGACCCATCTTGGTACAACAGCCGTTTGGAAAAATTTGTGTCACGTTACCATAAATGCTTGGAAAAACCTGGCAACTATATAGAAAAGAAGCAGAAGGATTGTACGATCTTAAAAAGAATATTTCAACATGATAAATTGTGTGTAATGTTTTTTAATTATACGCTAAAGTAGGTATTTTTACAGTCGAGTATGAAATTTACAAACAAATTAATTTTAATTAAAAACACAGTAGGTATTTTTCCGAGATTTACTGGAACCATTTAAAAGCTGAAAATGACACTGATATTTCGCACCCAACTCTTCTGAAATTGTTCTTAATGCAATCGGACATTTAATTAGTCCATTATAGATCTTTCATTAGCGTAGGGAAAAACAAAATAACGTTTACTTCCTTTCACCATTTCCTTCATTTACAAAATCACAGTATATTATAAAATTACTCACCGCTAACATTCTTTCTCGTCTGATTCACAAATAGCAAAACATTGCTTTCCCATCTTGAAATAAGGTATTTATAATCACCAACCAGGAAAGAATTAAATCAGCCTTCGAAGACATATTTGGGCGTTGTTTCTTTTCACAATATTATACAATGCAGCTGAATACATACAACAAAAAATATAAGCATGAATCACAAACACAAATATTGCGCATTGTCGTTATAGCTTGAAACATACCAGAGACGTGATAATTGCTGAGGACCAGCCGTAACGTATCGTGCTTCATTGTTGACTCGAATAAGCGTTCCTCACATCCACAGTGTAGACTCCGCACTTCACAGTCCTGTGAGTGATGCAAATTTAAAAGCAAGTGAACATCTTAGAAAAATCCCTTCTTCTAAGACATTCTAAGCAAAAAAGCGTTCATCACCCTCTTAGGATACTTCAGTAAACTTTATTTTTCACGATTTTATCGTTTTAAAAGTGTAAATTCTATATATAATCACTATTCTTCACTAAGCATCGAAAGATATAAGAAAGATTATTAATAAGAGTAAAATGTAGACCTTCTGTAGCACTTTTTCTGCCTTGAATAGCTTGTATTTAGAATATTATAAATCCAGATTATTTAAATTTGATAAGAAAGTAAAAAGTTTTACTAACGCAATTAATTGCTCATGTGGACATTTAGGTACTGTATTTCGTTTTGATTTTCTAAAACTTTGAAGAAGATGGTTTGTTGTATTGTTATTTGCCCCACGCTTTGGGAACCAATCTGAAGTGGGAGTTGTAGGTTGTAGTTCAAATGTTGGGGAGCCGAACTTGAAGTAGTTGCAACCGCACGAATGGTAAAAAGTTTCCGGTAGCCTTCGCCACAAATGTACTTTCCGGTTGCCTTTGCCCCAAATGTTTAAAAAATATTAACTTTGTAATGTTGACTATTTCTTTAAATATTATATATTTATGTTTGCCTCAGCTGCGACAGTATTTATATTTCTTTAGAGACATGAATGTCTTAGCAAGGCGTGGTGCGGCTAAAGAATGTAGGCTTACACAGATTATAATTTTACTTCGACACGATTCAAATAACACTTCACTGATATAGAGAGCTGTAAGATTCTTTTATTAAATACTTGCACTTTTTAAACACGTAAACTATTTTCGTCTCATACTGAATACATATTAAATTTCTCAGGACGCATCTCCTGTCCGGTTAGGAACAGTCTACAACTAACGCGTCCAGTTATGAACACTTTCTACAAGCACTTTCTCTCTAAATTTGAAAATTTTGCTATATTTCAGTTTCTGATTGGCTAATCTTAGTCCAATAGAATACCTTAATTTAACTAAAGCTTTTTCTGGTTACTGATTGGCTATTTTATAAACTGTCTCAAAATTTACATTATTGTTGCTCCAATAATGACTAGTAGCATTACTAAACATTCTCACTCATTATTGCTTCAAAGTTACCTCATTGTTAGCAACTTTTAAACTATTATTCTTACTGCTCCTACGTTATTAAATTACGTAATACATTCAGATAACATTGTTGAACATGTATACAATAATACAAACATATACAATGACTGTTACATACATTTTACAAATTATTACACACATATATTGCTTTAAGGCGGGCTGTTATTGAATTTACATATTATATAATTAGACTGAAATCATTTAAGTGTTAAAAACAGTGCCTCAACTTCCATTTTTAAAAAAGCTACCAGTTTAGAAGGAAGGAGATAAGCACTAAAAATGGTTTCATAAAAATTAAAGAAAACTAAAATATGTTTCTTATTTGCCCAAATTAAATTAAGTCATAATTAGTTTTGGTTGATTACAGTTTGATATGCCTTTAGCCACTTTTGTGATGCACTATACGATTTAGATACTCGCGTGCCCTTGTTCAAAATGTGTAAACTATTTACTTTATAAGGCTGCTGTTTGATTCTAACATTTAGAAAAAATATAACATAAAATCCTACATCCTTCATTATATACTTCTAGATTTATTTACCTCAGTCCAGAACATATCCCCATTAACTATCTCTCGCCACTGAATACACCTCTGTTCATTATCAACTATCTATGGCTTCCCCAACTTTCAAATTCTCTTCTAATTCAGTTCGAGGAGACAGGCTGTAAGACAATTTAAGCCTTTACTAGAGATGATCGTTAGATGCCGTAGTTTTCTTAATTTTCTCTTCTTTTTATTTATGAACAATTAATTGACGTTTTAAAAATATTAGAAACAAGTACGTGTGCGCGTGTGTGAACAGCATAATTCAAAAACAAAAAACCGAGTTAATACCAACTGGTATTTAAGTTCAGAATCTTCCAAGAATGCGACAAGAGGGCTTTCAAGAAAATCCCCCAACCCAAACTACCATTTATTTGGAAAAATTCTCGTTATTTTTGAACTTCTTATATGTTTAAGATATTTGCATGATAAACTGTATAATACCTTGAAATATCTGCTCATAGCCTGTGAAGTCATCTTCATTCTAAATGACTTTGGTGTAATTGCTAAACTGTAAGAGACAAAATCTTAATACACAAAAAAATGCCGATGTTAAAACACACAATTTATATTCCAATAAAATTATTTGTGTCATTAACCATTTTCGAGATATTCTTTATTTTCTTGTGGTCATGCAAAGATCATGTCATTTTAAAGCCATCACATGTTAAAAAGCTGACAATCGCTTGAAGCTAGTGAATGAACGTTTCTCTTGATTAACAAGAGGTAGATAGAAGTAAAACTTTTGTAAGAATAGTTCGTAAAAGAGTAAGTAGAGAAAATCATGTGAACACAACACATAATTTTTAATACATCAATATAACACAATGTTACTGCATCTTTCTGTCTTACTTACTCCCTGTTATGTTGTATTTTTGTGTATTAATTACTTAGTAAGTAGGGGAAGTATTTGTACTCCACCCAAAAATTCCGTACCAAATTTTACCGGAAATACATGTTTTGAGGTCCGCTGAATTCAAAAAAGCATTTTTACAAAGATATCTGTGTGTGTCTGTGAACAGCACAACTCAAAAAAGTCGAATAAATACCAAACTTGATATTTAGGTTTCATACCTTCCAAATATACGACACGAAGATTTTCAAGAAAATTCCCCCATCCCAAACTACCCCTTCCATGGAACATTTTTCGAAATTTTTTATTTTCTAAACAATGGCTCTAACAACTTTGGTTAAAACATCATATATTAAAGATATTTACATTACAAATAAAATGTATATCTTGAATTTTCTGGGAATAGCCTACGAAGTCCACTTCAGTTGGGAGAAAGTTTTACATAATCTTGTACAACTGCTAAACGTTAAGCGATGGACGAAAACGTACTGCACAAAAAATGTAGATCTCTTCAAAACACAGAATTTACTTCAAATAGATCTTTTTGTGGCATAAGCTATTTCTGAGATATCCGTGATTATAAGTTCGAATTGTTCATTGTTTGGTCATTCTTTTAAGTCCTTTCAGTATTCATTGTTTCTTGTGATTGCCTGGAAACAGCATGGAATTTTAAGGTCAACATATAGCGTCCAGTTCTTAAACATTTGACTATCGCTGTTCCCTTTGTATCTATAACGAAATGTGTAATGTAGCTATTTCTGCTAAGGTTTATTGTAGTAGTTAGTAAAAATATGCTTCAGTAAAAATAGTTTGTATACCCACTAAAGAAGGCCATGTGAATGTGTCACATCAGATTTTTCTTTCCTTAATTATATTATGTACCTTTATAAGAGTATTTCATTTGGCAGAATGGTAGAAAAGGAATACATAAATGCTCTGCATGTATTGACAGCATTTTCTTCATTTATTATCTAAATTTTCTGCCTATAGTTACTCTTAAAATGCAATTTCTGAAAAGTGTTTTTTTATACAAATAACCAACTTTTCTTGCTAGATTTCGAACATCATAAACTCATATATGACATTTTTCTGATCTTATAATATTAATCCTAGAACACCATTTGAAGAGACCTATATCAGTTGTTAAAATAAGAAATAAATAAATGAGCGAAAGTAAGTCTGTAGGCCTATAGAGGATCAAAGCATAACCACAGAACATTCCGTTGTGATATTTTTATTACTTTCACAGAAAATAGGTAATGAACTTGCTAAATTCAACATCCGCAAGATTGTCTTACTTAAGTCACCGTTACAACAGTTTGCAACCAAGGAAACAGATGACAAGCGGATCTAATGAATGCAAAGGTAAATATTTTGCTTTAAGAAATGGCTATATTAAAAAGTTTATAAATTCATTATACAAACCTACGACTCCGTTGCTTGGTTACTTCTTGGGTACCTACTTCACTAGCCGTGCTCTAATGTCTTCAGAAGATAACTTTAATGGGTTTGCTATCAAGAAGTAATAAGAAATTAATCTTTAGGTTAAACGTTTAGTAATATTAATACGTACCTATGTTCATACGAATAGAAATGTGGAACTGTTTTAGTATTAACGTGGTATTATTGAACTTAAAAATGACCACAAATATTTTTAAACGTTTAAAACTGTTATGCTAGAAAACAAGTACATATATTTATTAAATTAAAGCTATAGAAATATCCGTGTGTCTTTTGTCCTCCATTTCCGATATTTTTACACTAGGCTTATATATCCTGACTGATAAAGCTTTAATATTTCAGTTTTTAATGTTTAATTCCAATGCAGACGACCTTTGTTTGGATAGTTTGTTGATTTGTTAAAAAACAATATTATTATTAAGGCGAAAGTTGAGGAAAAACGAGTCCAACATAATGTTTTTTTGGCTTATAGCTGTTTTTTTTTAAACTTAGTTAATGTCTTAACGGAGTTTATGCAGCTTGACCTACTACATTTTTACTGCTCTTTCTCAATTCAAACGACCAACAACCATCGTAACCGCCCTTGATGATCCAGCTTTCTCCAAAAATGTATTGAATTTCGTTAATGTGGCACAATTATGTAAGAAATTTTAATTTCATTGTAGTCACGATGTGACCTTGTTAAAGCGACAGTAATTAAATAAAAAATAAGAAAAATGGTTTATACAGATTAACTTAATTGAAAAAAAAACATGCCTGAAAGAAGAAGCATTTGTTTATAAGGTTTTTCACATGTATGTTTCATAGCACAAGAATTTTGTATTTTAAAAGAGAAACGTTTAACTATTTTCAAAGAATAAAAGCAGGGTGTTATATGATAAATTAAGTGGATCAGTAATATGTATATATATATATATATTTACCAAGTACAACAGTAACACAACCTGGGAGAAAATGAGACACATTCCCGTTTAATAATGGCTGATGTAAAGTTGATGCCCAATATCAAACATTAAAATCATTATTTAAATATGTAATAAAACTATTTAAAATATTAATTGATCTGCATCATACTTTTACGTTCTTTTTTACCAGTTATTAGATTCTTTTTATGATATTTCTAGGTCTTTTTATTGGTATTTTAGGCAGTTTATATGTCTTCAACTTTCGAACCCTAATTATCATATTTAATTCTGAAGAACAGTTGCTTCGATAAAAATAAAACTTGACTGGTTTTAAAAATTAAGGCATATACAAACGTTTAGTTAGAATTTTTCCAATACTTAGCCTTAAGACAATAACATTATCTTGAACACAAGCAAAGTAATTTTTGTGAACAGAACTGAGTTCCATTTGTGTTATTGTGGGTTATTCTAAAAACGTAACAGACACATTAAATTTCTTAGCGTGCACTTGAGTTGCTGTTTCTCAATTAAAGTACGATGATGCGCACGCAACTGGTATCCTCAAATTATATCAAATTTACCAACATCACTGTACCAATTTCATTCTAGAATAAGGATAGTGCATATAGTTTATTATTGAAATTATCTTGCCCAGAAGTTGGTGTACATTGCTACGCATGCGCGTGCTAGTATGGACAGATCTTGTGTAACAATTAACACGCTAACGCTTATAAAAATACCTCGCTGTTTTTAGGGGAATTTCCCAGTTACTTTTAAAACCTCTAGTACCCAATTAACGTGCTACAACGATGAATAAAACTTTGAACTACCTAAACAAATTTGGCATCCCTGCATAGCACGGCCAGTCGGTAATTTATGCTCGAAAACTCGCACCAAAAATGTTCTGCTTTACTACAAGAATAAGATTTTTAAATGTTTCAGAAACACGAGTGTCAAAATAGAGCTGTACTGACTCTATATTACGCGCACTATAAAACTGCAGAGTAGAAACGCTCCGTGTGTGTGTGTGTGTGGTAGAAAAGTAGGGACAACTGTTCGATTTCACAAATCGAAATACATACTCGAAATGAAAATTAGAAATAAACACTTTTCCACATAAACACTTTCATGACGTAGTCTTTGACCACGGTTTTATAAATAAGTTTTGAACTCATGGCTATGAAGTAATTATTTGGCGTAAAAAGTTATCTTTTCCATGCAACAAAATCGTAACAACTGGTTAAAATTACAAACACCAAAAACTTTTGCTCTTCTTGTATTGTTACATTTATATCAAAATAAAACTTAATACAAAATATCCCTGTAATTAATATTTGTATGTGGTAAATTAATTTTTGGTTAATATAATCCCAACACTAAAACACTGCAAAGCTAAATCTCGTTTAGAATCTAATCCAATAGTATCCCTAACTACAGCATTATAAAAACAGCTTGAATAATCGTTTTTCGCCGTAAGTTAGGCTTAAAGCAAAGCAAATTTTGACCTAGCCGTGAGAATGTAAAATAAATGCTGCATGCAAAATTTGGTAACTCTAAATAGAATTGCTATTCAGAAATTAATTCTTTATATTACCTTTATCAAAACGTTATTAACTGTGAACCACTTTAATAATATTGAAATTAGTTCTGTTTATCCATAAACATATCAGCTAACTAAATGAGAAAGAGAATATTACTCGGTCTAGGGCGAACATTCTATAGATTTATATCACAAGAAAGATTTTCAATATTTCAACCACAAATATTAATGCACGCAGTACCTAAGCACTATGTCGCTAGTGTTCAAGTATTTATAAAAATGAAAACGCAGTTTGAATATAATAAAACGTTAAAAAATAAAATTAATTTTTTGCTGCTTCCAGCGAAATTTTACTGATACGTTGTGTTAAAAGGTATATGGAGGTTACTAAAACTGTCACCATGGCAACCCCTTGAGCTTCAAATGTTTCTGCCCAAACGTAACTTCCGTTAGACACACAACAATGGAGGCACTTCCTGTTGGCAACAATGACTAACCTCAATTTTATGTGTGCACGCAGATTTGTGTAAAATGTGAGTAAAGCTGGTTTTTTTAATTATTTTATGGTCATAGAAGAAATACTTTGAGATTCTTTGGTACCTTAGAATTATTTTTGACACCAAGAATTTAAAGACAACGAGTAGCTATTGAAGAAATAGCGTTAGGACGTAGTTGTGTAATAGTGTTTAGTATAAATGGTTTATTTTAGGTTTGTGTAATGTAAAATAAGACTTATCTAGTTGAATTATTAAGAAATTCCTAAGGTAATGACTTTTAAAGTTAGTTTTAGACGGGTTTTTGTATTGTTTTTAATGTTTTTTAGAGGTTACGGTGACACCAATATTTCCTAGCACTTTTCAGTTTGTCTTGAAGGAATTACTCACGCACCTGAACTGTAGGTGAAGACCTGAAACCAAACTGGGCCATGTTTTGCGGGAGCAGCCTCCCGCGGTGCTTTGCCTGAAGGTCTCCTGAGGTCAGTCTTCTTCAGGAGTCTTCATGTTCACAAAACACTATACTTTATCATGTCACAGATGCACCATCCATTTCTCACAACGAGTCCACACGACTGGCGCACATAACCTCGACGTCCACACCGGAAGTTACGCGCATTGCACACTTCAACTGTCACTGTAAGAAGCTGCGTCCTCTACACGAGTTTGTTTAATATCACAAAGTTATTGGTTTCAGGAGTCGGATGTTAAACTTTCCTTATCTGTTATCATGACGGTAGGGAGGGTGTCGTGAAGAGGGGCGGGGAAGTTTTTGTTAATAATCAGGATGATCCGCAGAAACACGTGTATGAGGTATACACATGACTCACAGGACGGTAGTGTGTGTGCGACAGAGACGGGGCGAATGCGCCCACCCCTCTACACCGCGCCCCCTCCACCACTCGGGTTAGTGTCGACACTTAAAAGCACTGTTTCGCCACTCATTGTTGCACATGGCCACAACACACACGTGAAATTTCAGAAATTGCTTTGCTCCACCCCCCACTCCTGAGTAATGACCTCTGTAATTGGCGAGCAAGACGCGGCGATGCCACACGACGAAGCGCACCGGCTCCCGTGTCTCTTCTCCGGACCGCTTTCTTTTTCTTTGCCTGTTACAGCCTTATGATTGTGGGAGGTGGGTACATACGCCGATTTTTCCACGGTAGTGGTGTCAGAAAGAGATGGCGACACCGGTGAGGGGAAGTGGTGGGGGTAGGGACTGCTGCCCCCCACTCCTAGCAGCAACGCACCGTTCGTCTTCCCAGTGCAGAGGATGTTGTTGGTGTGACCTTCTTGTTGAACTTCTTCAAGTAGCAGCTTTGGGATGTAAATGGTTTGTACCGTACCCGAGGGGTGTATGTCAGACAAGGGGGAGGTTACGGCAAAGGTGGGAGGGCGAGGTAGGGGAGGTGCGGCCACCGGGAGGTGGAGGAGAAAATAAAAAAAGAGGGTGTGATAGAAAGAGAAGCATTTTTTTTATCTCTCTGAAAAGTATATTAAAGGTTTCGGCCGCGGGGGTGTAGAAAGGGTGAAAATTGCAAAGCGTTACCACCTATGTAACGCATGCTGAAGGAGAGAGAGAGAGAGAGAGAACGCGGCGGGGGAAAAAGTGGGAGGAGCGGATTCTTTTTATTTCTTTTTTTTTCGGTTTTTTTCCTCTCTCCCTCCCCCTGTTCTAACCTCTCCTCCGTTTGTGTTGTTATATACTTTGTTTCCACACCTAGTGTCGCACACTTGCCCTCCCCCCTCCAACGCAACTTCTTGTGACGGAGTTTAACGTTTAGCTCGGTACAGTCGCGACCTGCATTACCGACTGAGTGGACTCCGATCGTCAGTATATTTTCTCTGCGGCAGCTGAAGCATCACCTGCCGGCAAAAGAAACCAAGCGTGCTCGGGAAATGTTACAAAGTGTTTCTTTTCGTGAAAACTCGCCGCTTGCGTAGCGCTGCATGCCTCATACGTTTGTTTGTAAAGTGGATCCGCGATTTCTTGCGTCTTTAGGCGATGCGCGCACACAAAGTAATGAAATAAAAACAAGGTAGGGAGCGGGAAGAGGGGGTCTCCCACCTTTTCCTCTCCGCTTCTTTTCCCCACCAGTTCGCTCGCTCTTTTTCGTTTTTTACCCCACTACTTCTCTACCCCGCCGCCCTCTCCGACTCGCCGCGACGACCCACGACGTCAAAGCCGAAAGGCAGAGTCGTGATAGGTTACATGATGCGATCTCGCCCCGCCCCCTAACTCACATCTCGTCCAATCATGTTACTTGATACACACCATGATAGATCGCTTGTAGCGACTTCCTTGTCCTTACCTCTACCTCTAATGCCCACAATATAAATCCACTCCCCCCCTAACCCTCAAATGGCGGGCTTTGTCGCCGTTGTAGTCGACACGGTGCTCCCCTGATGACAGTTCGTTTACAATTCCCCCTCTCTCCCTTTCCCTTGCTCTTCTTTTCACGATTTCCGAGCGCCCTATGCTCGGACATCGGAGCAAGAACTTAGCTGCTACTCTGGACAAAAGGGCAGGCAGATCTTATGACCCCAGTTGTCTTCTTACTCGGTCTCTGGATCGATACTTGCACTACTTCCTCCCCAACTCAAATGTTCCCACTTCGAAACTACCGAATGCCCGCGTGTCAGCAATAAAGGCAACACGAGATTAAAAATTACGTATCATATTTCCTAACATCCAGAAGTTCTTTAAAACACTTCCCACTCGATTTAAACAAACAAATGTCACTGAGCGCACCGCGCTTCATACAGTGGCGTACTGGCTACATGCAGTACTCAATCGTATTTGTTGATAGCTTTCATAACACACGGAAACTTTAATTTAAAACATCTGAAAGCTTGTTTTTGTCCCTACTTCGTGTTCATCGAGTATTTTATTTACGCTGTAGACACAACAGGAGATAGTCTAATGTTTAAAAGCAGGTTTCTATACCTGTCTTTTAAATGACCACGAGAAACAAATGTAGGTATAAACCATTCGAAAAACATATCTCCGATAGTTATTACCACACAAATATCTTTATGTATTACCTACATTCTTATGGATTTCTCTACCCACTCTTCCGCAAACTTTTTTTTAAAAACTTATTCTTCTATCTACTTCATGTTAATCGAGATAAACATTTGCAGAAATGCTGCTATTATACAAAGAGGATCGGTAGGCTTAAACAGTAGACAAATCTTTTAAAAGTGTCGCTACGTGAAGACTTCTGTTCTCTTTGCATGGCCATGAGAAAAAACCGAATAGCGACTTAGCTGTTGAAAAAAGTAATGTAGTGCTCGACAATTCAAACCAATAGTATGTCGGAAATGGTTAATGTCACACAAAGTGTAATTTCTTCTTAAACATAAGGTTAATCAAAATCATAACAGGCCTATTTGAGAGAATCAAAAATAACGAAATATTTTACATGCAAAGGGTAGTTTGTGGTGGAGGATTTCTTTGAAAATCTTCGTCTCACGTCATTTAAAGTCCCTACACTTAAATACCAAGTTTGGAATTTATCCGTATTTTGTTTTTGAGCTTTGCTGTTCTCAGACTCACATATCTAGATCTTAAATGCCTTTTATCTGAATCAGGGAACTTTAAAAAGTAAAAACGAAAAGTTCAATAACTATCAAACTTCATAAGTGAAATTTTGAAATTCTGAGCAAAAAAATGCAAGTTTCTTTAAATTTGTATAAAAATTATTATAATGCACTTATGTAACACTCACTTAGCCCTGAAGTTACACTAAAATTTTATGAATTTTATTACATTCATTTAAAACATTTCTAGCAATAAAAGTATTTTTGAGATCTGATATTTTCGATTTAGTTTCACCATTAAGTGCACTTTTTACGTGCCCTAGATTTGTATGTGCTTCTTTCTGTTTAATCTCTAACATTTTTTATAACGTGACCGGACATTCTTTCTCTTGTAAATGTTTCCAAAATATATGTTTGAAAATAAAAAAAATGTAGCTACGCCCTCTCAAGAAAGTATTCGTGAACACTTTAAAAAAAATTCTGGAAGGCAAATTAATGGAGGGAAAAGTCTAATATTTTAGGACATGAAGATCAAATGGAAATACAGTTTATGTGTTTTGGCGGTTTTTCAGATCATTCATTTTATTAGTTTTATAAATTTTTGAAAAATATAGCCAAAACTGTAACTTTTTTTGGTACGTGGTATTTTGAAAATTATCTTTCATGCATAGGGTAGAAGATTTTTTTGTGCATATATGCACACAATTTCATCGATATGTGACTTAAACTGGTGAAGAAATAAATTCGTGAATTCGTAAAAAGTGAGCCAAAAATGAGGAATTAAGGAAAAAACGTTGGAAAGTCCCAACTTTGACATTTTATTCCTTCGTTAAATAAAACCCTATTTTCACTACAAAATCAAGTAATACACAAAAAATGCTGTACTCAATGCATGTGAGATAATTTTGAAAACATCATGTACAAAACAGTTGCAATTTTGGCATATTTTTCAAAAATTTGTAAAACTGATAAAATGAACGATCTGAAAAACCACCAAAACACATAAACTGTATTATAATTTGATCCTTATGTCCAAAAAATTACATTTTTGTTTGCTAGAATTTGTTAAAGTGCAGACGAATTCTTTCTTGAGTGGGTGGTAGGTATATATAGTACACTATCATAATACAAGGTAAAACCCAGGGTAATTTGTATGTGTCGTACATGAATGAACACCATATGTCGTTGCTCTAACTGAAAAACTGCTACGCAGCAAGAAAAATGATGAAAATATTAATTCGAGGACACAGATATGAAATCATATAACAATCCACCAGCTGTGTATAGACTTTGAAAAGAAATCTAGGAGGCAATGATACCATTTTTAGACTAGAAATGTTCCATTTTTCATGGTAACAATATTAAAATTGAATTTTTTAATAGAGTTTCCCCAAAAATACTCATGTGTCCCTAAGACTGGCATTTTTTAACCAAAACCTGAAACAATCTTTTACGTGGGATTATTTCTCCCAAAACTACTCTAAAAGTAAAACAAACATCAAATAGGTATTCGAGATATCGCCATGAAAATAAAATATACATCTTAAATCTTCCACAAATAGCTTTTAAAGTCCACGTCATGCTAATTGCATTTTGTATACCTATATATATATACCTATATATATATATATATTTAATCTAGGGAATTATAAGAGGTGTACAAAAACACAAAATTTACCTCAAATATCATTTTTTGTGCCATTAATCGTTTTGAAAGTTACCATTAGTTTGAATGTTTGGTAATACTTTATGCCACATGTTTTGAGGTGCTAAATCACTATTCTTTTGTTTCATGTGATATCATGCAAAGGATATACAGCGATACGTCCTTTAAGCACTTTACTATCGCTTCAGCCTCCTATAATATCTACCTTGTACGTGCAACGAAAGTGTAATGAAACCAAACGTTTGTCTCAATTAACATAGAAGTAGATAGAAAAATAAGCTACGCGTTTGCTATTACCTATTTAACGGCTGTTAGTATTGGTTTGTCAGTTGTCTGTATTCATACTACACTTTAAACTGGTTTGGGTTATCCATTTCTTTATAGCTAGAAATTCACTAGAAATTGAGTTTTGACTACCTAAAGACAAAACAATTGATCACGTAAACGATAATTTTCAATTCGGTATCCCAACAACTTGTTTTATCTAAAAATAAATCTGCAGTTAAAACAATATTATTATATGTAATTTCAACATAGTAGTAAAGTATGATTAATACCTACTTTAATATCAGTGGATAGTCAGAGTGGTTTTAAGTTTAGTGCCTGGGATATTTGAAAATAAAACTTCATACGATATAAGACAGTTTCTAATTTCAGTTCCTAAATGACCAAAGAACTAAAAAAATATCTAAACGGATATTAAAATACGACCATGTTGGAGACAAAACGTACGATACTTTATTATGATGGCTTTGGTTTTTCAAGTTGTCACTCCACAGAGAATGAGTGAAAAAAAAAATTAATGTGTGTACTCTTTTACAAACTAGTTTTACAAATGCTTCTTCTCTATCTACTTCATGTTTCGAGATAAACATTTGGAAACTATCTAATCACTAATTTGTTTTTAGGCACAAGGAGAATATGGTCGACTTTAAGTACTAGTCAAATTTCTTAAGACCTGCTTGCTATGTGGAGCATTCCATACTGTTTGCATGTCCAGGACATTAAAAAAATCTGATGTGTTACACTCACATGATCTTCTCTACTCTTGTACAATCTATTTTTACAAACGCCTATTCTCCATATGTTTCATGTTAATCGAGATATCGAGATGTCAATCTTATTGGTAATTTTCTTGTAGATGCAAGGGGAATATGGTAGGTTTTAAACGATAGTCAAATATTTTAGCGCTGGTTGCTATGTGGCGCATTCCATTCTCTTTGCATGTCCAGGACAAAAAAAACTAATTTGAGAAAAAGTATGAGTATTGGAAAATTTAAGGGAATAACAAGCAATATCTCGAAAACGGTTCACTCAACAAAAAAATGTATAGGACATAAATGGTGTATTTTAACGCGATCTACAATTTTTGTGTAGTAAAATTTTGTCTATCTCTTATGGTTTACCAGTTATGCAAAAGTCGTTCACAATGAAGAATACTTTTGGACACATTCCCAGAAAATTCGAGATATACATTTCATTTCGCATGCTATTATCTTAAACATATGATATTTTCATCAAAATCGTAAGAGCCATTTTTGAGAAAACTAAAATTTTCGAAAAATGTTCCATGTAAGGGGTAGTCTGGGATGGGGGGATTTTATTGATTTTTTTTGTGGTATAAACCATTTCTGAGATATCCGTCATTAAGATTACAATTGTTCAGTATTTGGTCATTCTCTTGTTTCTCGCGATTGCGTGGAAACAGTATGGAATATTAAGGCTAGTGTATAGCGTCCAGTTCTTAGACATTTGACTATCGCTGTTCTCTTTGTACTTATAATGAAATGTGTAATGTAGTTAGTTCTGAAAACGTTTATTTGGATTAAAACGTAGTAGATAGAAAAATAAATTTAAGAAAGAATAGTTTGTATACTCACTAATAAACGATAGAGGTTAGAGAAACTCATATGAATATACCACATCAGATCTATTTTAAACTTGTTAAAAATATTTTTATAAGATGTATTTCCAAAATAAACAGCGGCGAGATTATCTAGACAAAACTGACTTCTCATAGTAAATCCCAAAACTTTCATTAAAGCTGTTTAATATGATTTTGATATTGAGTAATCTCAAACGCATATACATTTGTATATTGGTCAACCCGAAGAAGTAAGTAAATCAGGGAAAGGACCTCCCAACTTCCAACTAAATTATAATTATTACACTTAGAGGATCCATAAAAATACTATGCAATTATAAGGCAACCTGTATTCACAGGAGCTTGGCTGACAATAGATTTAATACTATAGTAAAATCAAAGTGGCACAGAATGTTTTATTTACCGACTTTATTGCACACATCTACAGTATTTAATATAACTCTACTTTAAATAAATAATAACATGAATATTGTACTTAGATTTCACCGAAAATTCATGTTTTGAGACCCTGAATCCAAATAAATCATTTTTGGAAATATGTCCGTGTGTGTGTATGTGTAACTGTGAACAGCATAACTCAGAAACGAAAATTCGGATAAATACTAAACTTGGAATTTAGGTTCAGTATCTTCCAAAGATGCGACATGAAAATTCTCAAGAAAATCCTCCTATTCCGGATTACCTTATACATGGAACATTTTTCGAAAATATTGATTTTCTCCAAAATGGCTCCAACGATTTTGATTAAAATATCATATGTTTAAGATATTTTCAAGGTATATGAACTGAACTTTCTGGAAATGTCCCCAAAACTCCTCGTCATTCTGAATGACTTTTGCATAACTGGTAAACCGTAAGAGATTGACAAAATTTTACTACACAAAATGTAGATCTCGTTAAAACACACAGTTTATGTCATAAATTTTTTTTATCGACTGAACCATTTCAAAGACATTCATTGATATTTGTTTGAATTTTCCAATACTTAGGTTTTTTACTTTCTCTACTACGTATAGTAAGTAGGGGAAGTATTGCATTCCACCCAAAAATTCGATACCGAGATTTCGCCGGAAATACACGTTTCGAAACCCCCTGAATCCAAAAAAAGCATTTTTGGAAACATGTCCGTATGTGTATGTGTGTGTGTGTGTGTGTGTGTGTGTGTGTGTGTGTGTGTGTGTGTGTGTGTCTGTGAACAGCATAACTCAAAAACGAACAGTCGGATAAACACCAAACTTAGTATTTAGGTTCAGTATCTTCCAGAGATGCGACACGAA
The DNA here is from genome assembly GCA_030765065.1 of Deroplatys truncata. Classification (NCBI taxonomy): domain Eukaryota; kingdom Metazoa; phylum Arthropoda; class Insecta; order Mantodea; family Mantidae; genus Deroplatys; species Deroplatys truncata. Next base: position 61,693,363 of record CM060981.1, on the reverse strand, counting down.
GGTTTTCACGTAAATACCCCCACCCCAGATTACCCTTTACATGGAACATTTTTCGAAAATTTTAATTTTTTCAAAAATGGTTCTAACGATTTTGAATAAAATACCATAAGTTTAAGACATTTTTATGGCAAATGAATTGTATATCTCGAATTTTCTGGGAATGTCTCCAAAAGTATTCTTCATTGTGAACGACTTTCTCATAACTGGTAAACCATAAGAGATAGACAAAATTTTACTACACAAAAAATGTAGATCGCGTTAAAATACACAATTTATGTCATATACATTTGTTTTGTTGAGTGAACCATTTTCCAAATATTGCTTGTTATTCCCTTAAATTTTTCAATACTTATACTTTTTCTTAAATGGAAATTCGTTATTCATTTTTTTGCCCTGGTAATACAAAGAGAATGGAATACTCGACATAGCAACCAGCTCTTAAAATATTTGACTATCGCTTAAAGCCTACCAATTCCCCTTGCATCTACAAGAAAATTAGCAATAAGATTAACATCTCGATATCTCGATTAACATTAGAATTTTTTAGTTTCTCTACTACGTATAGTAAGTAGGGGAAGTATTGCATTCCACCCAAAAATTCGATACCGAGATTTCACCGGAAATACATGTTTTGAGACCTCCTGAATCCAAAAAAATCTGATGTGTTACACTCACATGACTTTCTCTACTCTTGTACAATCTAATTTTACAAACGCCTATTCTCCATATGCTTCATGTTAATCGAGATATCGAGATGTCAATCTTATTGGTAATTTTCTTGTAGATGCAAGGGGAATATGGTAGCTTTTAAGCGATAGTCAAATATTTTAACGCTGGTTGCTATGTGGCGAATTCCATTCTCTTTGCATGTTCAGGACATAAAAAAATGAATAAAGAATTTGAGAAAAAGTATAAGTATTGGAAAATTTAAGGAAATAACAAGCAATATCTCGAAAACGGTTCACTCAACAAAAGAAACGTATATGACATAAGTTGTGTATTTTAACGCGATCTACATTTTTTGTGTAGTAAAATTTTGTCTATCTCTTATGGTTTACCAGTTATGCAAAAGTCGTTCACAATGAAGAATATTTTTGGAGACATTCCCAGAAAATTCGAGATATACATTTTATTTGTCATGACAATATCTTAAACATATGATATTTTAATCAAAATCGTTAGAGCCGTTTTTGAGAAAATTAAAATTTTCGAAAAATGTTCCATGTAAAGGGTAGTCTGGGGTGGGGGGATTTTCTTGAAAACCTTCGTGTCGCATCTCTGGAAGATACTGAACCTAAATACCAAGTTTGGTGTTTATCCGACTGTTCGTTTTTGAGTTATGCTGTTCACAGACACACAGACAGACAGACACACAGACACACAGACACACAGACAGACACACACACGGACATGTTTCCAAAAATGCTTTTTTTGGATTCAGTGATTCTCAAAACATGTATTTCCGGTGAAATCTCGGTATCGAATTTTTGGGTGGAATGCAATACTTCCCCTACTTACTATACGTAGTAGAGAAAGTAAAAAGCATTTTTGGAAACATGTCCGTGTGTGTGTGTGTGTCTGTGTACAGCATAACTCAAAAACGAACAGTCGGATAAGCACCAAACTTGGTATTTAGGTTCAGTATCTTCCAGAGATGCGACACGAAGGTTTTCAAGAAAATCCCCCCACTCCAGACTACCCTTTACATGGAAGATTTTTCGAAAAGTTTAATTTTCTCAAAAATGGCTCTAACGATTTTGATGAAAATATCATATGTTTAAGATAATGTCATGAGAAATGAAATGTATATGTCGAATTTTCTGGGAATGTCTCCAAACGTATTCTTCATTGTGAACGACTTTTGCATAACTGGTAAACCATAAGAGATAGACAAAGTTTTACTACAGAAAAAATGTAGATCGCGTTAAAATACACAATTTATGTCATATACATTTTTTTGTTGAGTGAACCATTTTCCAAATATTGCTTGTTATTCCCTTAAATTTTACAATACTTATACTTTTTCTTAAATGGGAATTCGTTATTTATTTTTTTTTGTCGTGGACATACAAAAAGAATGGAATGCGCCACATAGCAACCAGTTTTTAAAATATTTGACTATCGCTTAAAGCCTAACAATTCCGCTTGCATCTACAAGAAAATTAGCAATAAGATTAACATCTCGATATCTCGATTAACATTAGAATTTTTTTTTCTTGTTGCTGTCGCCTTTGGCGATATTGTCTGAGACATAGCGCTATCAGTGATACCATTACGAAGTATCTAGCTTCCGCCAACCTAGAAAAATGCTATTACTTTAAGGAAGCTATATTTTAGATTAATTTTTTACATTTTTTTAGCAAGGAGGATTCCAACCCCCAAAACTCCTCCTTAAGTATGTCTCTGCATTTACGTCTTGTTAATCCTGATAAGCCATCTTAGACATTTACACATAGGTACCTATAAGAGAGATACGGAAGGCTAAAGCTGATGGTTAAAAGTGGGTCGTTGTGTGATGGCTTTGAAATTCCATGTTCCGCATAACCGTAAGAAAAAGCTGAATAGCAACTTACCATTTGAAAAAAATCTTATTGTCACATTCACATGGCTTTCTCTACCCTCCATCGTTTATTAATGGGTATACAAACCACATTACACATTTCATTATAGGTAGATACAAAGGGAACAGCGACATTCAAATGTTTAAGAACTGGGCGCTATATGCTGACCTTAAAATTCCACACTGTTTCCATGACATCGCAGGAAACAACTGAATGTTGGCAGGGCTTTAAGAGAATGGCTATAAAATTCGAACCTTTCATAAGGGATATCTCAGCAAAGACTTATGCCGTAAGAAAACTTCTTTTAAATAAAGTGTGTGTGTTTTAAGATATCTGTGTAGTACGTTTTCGTCTATGCTTTAACGCTCAGCAGTTCAAAATTTTTGAAAAATGTTTCATGTAAACTGTAGCTGGGAGTGGAAGGATTTTCTGTGGTACTTATCGTTTTTGAGTTATGCTGTTCACAGACACACACATGGATCTTTGTCCAAATGTCCTTTTTTGGATTCAGGTGCATCAAAGCATGTGTTTCCGGTGAAAACTCGACATTTCTGGGTGGAATACAATACTGCCCCTGCTTACTATATGTACGCAATAGAGAAAGTAAAAAGAACAAGTATTTGAAAATTCAAACTACAATAAAGAACATCACAAAAATGTTTAACGCCACAAAAAATGTTTCATTTGACAAAATTGTGTTCTAATGAGATGTATATTTTTTGTAGACCATCTATCTATTATGGCTTACCAATTATGCAAAGGCCATTCAGAATGAACAGGATTTCACAGGCTATTCCCAGAAAATTCTTGAGAAAATAAAAAATAACGAAATTTTTTCAAGTTAAGGGTAAGTTTCCGATGGGGAGATTTTCTTGAGAAGCTTAAATACCAATTTTGGTATATTTCACCAACTTTTCGTTTTCGAGTTATGCTGTTCACAGACACACACACACATATAACGTAAAGGCGCCAAAAATTTCCCCTTATCCAAATATGGCTACACTACGTAAAGTATTCAGTAAGTGGGCACTTAGACGTTATTCACATGAACTTCGTCAGAGGGCATTAGTAAAGCATAGTATAGGGTGCACGAAACAAGGATCTATATCTATGACAGTCCTGAATCTTGTATTTTCTTTTCAGTACATAGGCAAGTTTTTGGTACAGAATGTCTTTTCCTGTGAAATATAAATACTAAAAAACCTGCTTTTTAATTAGTATTCTTTGGCCTAACTTGTTCAACGTATTTTACATCAACAGTAGCTTTGGCAATCAAGCGTCATCTGCAGGCCGTTCTCCTAATGTGGCCCCGATGACGGTGCTAATTATGACCCCGGGGCAGTAATTAGCATTGTGCCAAAATGCACTATATGCAGGACAACAAATGGCAAAAATGGATTTGAATGTATACAGTGCTTTTTGTGGAGCCATGAAAGATGCAATTGACCAATTTCACGTAATACTCAATCTATTTACACCAATTGCTTGAAAATAGTGCGATATTTTCTGATATTAACTAATTTTTGCAACTTATGTGTTTAACAATTTCATTAGCAACTCTCAAAGTTTTGTGTGCATTGATGACAGGGGCCATAATTTGATCAAGGAATTCATTTACATTCATCATAAGGGTATTGACATTAGCACAAATAGAAAAGGTACTTGGGTGTACATATACTATGTGCTAAAGCATGTACTATTCTTCTTCTGGATTTACCAGTGATAATAAAATAATCTGATGTGAGGCACAGACGTGACTTGCCCTCTCTTATACAAACCATGTTTACGAACACTTATACTCCATGTTAATCAGATAAATATTTCCGAAACTTATTGCTAATTTTCTTGTAGATGCAAGGGGAATTGGTAGGCTTTAAGCGATAGTCAAATATTTTAAGAGCTGGTTGCTATGTGGAGTATTCCATTCTATTTGCATGTCCAGGACATAAAATAACCAATAACGAATTCCTATTTGAGAAAAAGCATAAGTATTGGAAAATTCAAACAAACATCAAGGAATATCTGGAAACGCTAACTGGACAAATAAAAAAAATACATATGACATAAATTGTGTGTTTTAACGAGATCTACAGTTTTTGTATAGTACAATTTTGTCTCTTACCGTTTACCAGTTATGGAAAGTCATTCAGAATAAAGAGGACTTTTGGGGACATTTCCACAAAATTCAAGAGATACATTTCATTTACTATCAAAATATGTTACACATATATTTTAATCAAAATTGTTAGAGCCATTTTTGAGAAAATCAAAACTTTTGAAAAGTGTTCTATGTAAAGGTAAGCTATAGTGGGGATATTTTCTTGAAAATATTTGTGTCGCATCCTTGGAAGATACGAACCTTAATACCAAGTTTGGTATTTATCCGACTTTTCGTTTATGAGTTACGCTGTTCACAGACAGACAGGCACACACATACGAACACACGGACATGTTTCCAAAAATGCTTTATTTGGATCCGAGGCACCTCGGGACCTTACCTTTTTTCTAAAAACATTCAGGGAACCTCAAAGTCTATTTGTGAAATTTCCATATCGAACTTTTGGGAGGAATACAATATTTCCTTTACTTACTATAGGTAAACAGAAGAAAAAGTAAAAATTACCCGACCATCCGATAATTGTCTTACTGTAAGACTGTACAGCATTTCCAGAATTTGCAAGTTTGTCGATGGTAGCTAATATTAGGTATGTTCCCATTTCGGTATATATCAGGGGATTTTAGGTCATTATTAGTCTCCTGAATCACTATAAAATTATTTAATCATATGTACATAGAGTCCATGAGGGACGAGATTTAAAACACCAACTCAAGAGGAATTTAGTTAAACCATATAACAATTAAAACAAGGAATATAAATATTAGAATAAGTATATTATTACAACATTATTAAATCAATACATGAGATCTCACTACCCTCTAAGCAGAGTTAAGGCCGTTTCAGTGCATCCAATCCTTTCACCGTCTTCTGGAACAAAAGATAACTTTTGGAGAAATCTGATTGTTCGGTTGGGAACGATTTCGTAAACTGCAAAGCTGTTACCTATCAAAAGTAATGTCACAGCAAAAGTGAAATAAACACTAAAGCAATGTTGTTTGTTATCAATTCGTAATATATCTTAAAGTTAAGCATACATGTGTATGTTTAAATAAACCTGGATGGAATTATGGGAAAAAAACTGGAGTGCTGGATATTTATCAAATTGAAAGCCAAGAGATATTTTCCAGTGTTTTAATAATAAAATAATATGGGATAGAGTAAAATATGTTGAACAATATGACAAAATAGAAAGAGCAGCATTTTTATAGGCCAGAACTGAATTATAAAACAGAAAGCACTAAGGGTAGATGGCAAGTACCCCCGTAATTTGGGGTCCAACTTTATTGGGGAGCGTAAGTGAAAGGCACTTAATGAAGGCATTTGCTTTAGATATATTTTCATAATCCACAATCGCATGAAACTTTAGTTTTATTTTCCTATATGATTTCTGTTACTCATTAATATTCACATTTCAAATAGCAAATTCCACGGTTTGTCCACTAAAAAGCAAGTCGATGCAGTTATATAGCCATGATGTTACAAACAAAGGAAGTAAACGCTGCAACCCTTCACTACCACATTGACACTCCACAACATGTTAAAATATATTTACTGCATGGCGATGATGTTTACGTCACTCCCAGCTTACTGCTAGGAATATACAAATACACATCAGCATTGAACTCAGTCCTTTTGTCATTATAGGGTATTTGTGATAAAAGTTTGTTTTAGTTCTCAATGGCTGGTGTTATCTTATTTGCTGAGCGCCTGTTATTGTTTTATTGTTTTAAATTTTGTGTTCTTTATTCTCCGGCTAGCTATCGTTACTCAGTCGAGCAAGTATATCTGAGCAAGGCGTGTAAACGGAAAGGAGCTGTTGCTAAAAGATAACACTGATAAAATAATTTGTTTCTACACTTTTATTGCCGTCACACTTAATTAATAATTCATATATTTAATCTCTATACACGCCTGACTGAAACTGTTATATTTCTAAATGTAATTACTGTCGTATTAGTTGCCGCGTGCTTCACAGTTTGTAACTAACTTTACGACGTGCACCTCAAGAGAGATTCCTTCGAACTGTGCGACACATGCTTATGGCTCGAGAACATATATACTCCCTCTCCTCGAATTGCCTAAACATTATAATAGAGCTGCTATTCGTTACCAAATCGCACCAACATTAGCGTCTGTTTTGTCAGCCAATCACTATTACTAACGTATATACTTTAGGGAAAATATTCCCTCCATTTCTAAAGAAAGGCACGCTACCCTGACGTCATTTGTTTATGTCTTCTTAGTGATAAACAACTCACCCCCTCTGTTTATTGTCAATACTATTAATTTACACTACAATCACTCTGTCATTCACAGTGTTGTGATATAAAATATTGCCTCAAGTTTCATAATGTACAATATTTTATCTGAAGGCTACTCTTATTTATTTAAATATGAAATACAAGTTTATGGAAATATGGGGGAGGGGCGAAAACCCCCTTTGTTCCGCAATAAATTACGTATAAGGTAAGGGGTGGAAAAATGTAGTAATTTTTTAACCTAAGAGGTAAGTAATTTAACAAGCGAGGTCTGCGATTTGCATTTGGAAGTTCCCGGGGCCGACCAACCTGACGGAAAGTTTTTTTTTCGCAGTTCTCCTCAGTCGCTACGCGAATACTGGGTAAATAACTTGATCCTTGAATTTTCTGTCATCCTTTTTATTACTGCATTTAATTTCCTTCTTTTTCACCGCCATTCCAGGCATGGTAAATCAAGAAAAAGCATAGGCAAAGTAGGAAATAAATGGCCGAAGAAAATTCGTAAACAGAACGATGAAGAAGTCTTAAAAGTTTATTAGGGAGACTAATAGGTCGATTAACTCAGTATTGGAGTTTATTAAGTCTCAAGTAACTCAGGATACCACACTAATTTAATGTGGTAAGTTATAAAAAAGTTTTCGATTCTATTCTATTTTCTATTTAAAGTTTATAGTTTATTTAACTTATCAGTACAAACTCTAATGCAGCTTTCAAAGAAATCTCATAATAAAACGAGCGTGGAAAATATTTTTAAAAATGCAATATTTAATGACCATTAGTACAGAATTTTTAGATAAAATTAAATAATATCTTAACCTACAGTAAGACAGTACATATATATTTTAGTTTCTCTAACGTTTGCCTATATTAGTTAGAGACATTGTGTTTCTATTTAAAAAAAAAGTAAAAAAAATCGGTGTCGAGATTTCACCAAAAATATAGGATTTTTAAGTTCAGCATCTTTCAAAGGGTGCTACATTAAGATTTTCACGAAACTATCCTGATTCCAAATAACCCTTTGTAATGAAATAGTTTATTTATTCTCTACAAAAGAGATTTCAACAGATTCAATTAAAATACAATATGTTTGAGATATTGGTATGACAAACCTTGTTCCTTCTGTGTCATCCTGTATGCTGCTCTGCCAGATGTAAATTGAAGCAATTTTGGCCAACATTTATAACGTTTAAAAGGAAGCATACATATAAAAAACACTTTTTTATGAATTAGTTGTAGAATAGGCAAGTAAATAAGATGGGAGTTTCATATAAAAGAGCTCCTTTATGTTACCTGAAAAGGAAAACTTAAAAACCACACGACTCTCCAGTGGAACAACATCTGGACCACAACCCTCAAGGACACGCTACGGGAGAAATGTTTTTACATGAGATCCAACATCGACTCCACAGCAAAACCTTATGCCGAACTTTGTACTTACTCAGTTCCTATCTGGCCATGGCAATTTAAGTCATATTTATATGATGTGATATGTCCAAGATGGTTAATCATGCTTCTGTGGATCCCCTCAAACTGTACAAGACCTGATTTTTGAGTGTCCTATATTTCGAAGAACAAGATTTACCCTGAACGTTTCATATATTCATATATTTCATATATTCAAAAAACAATGTTGTTACTCTTGCTTTCTAACATTCATTCAGGTTTAATATGCTTTCGTCATGTAACTGCCAAACTATAACCCTAATCCTATGCTCTGCACATTAGGTTTTCTTTTCTATTTTCTGGAAATTCAATAAATAAGTAAGATAGTAAAATCTTTATTCTTTTTAAGTTTTTTTAAATTTATTTTCAGTGGGAGGAAATGTAACTGAATTAATCTAAGTATCTCAAAAGACTGTTTTTTACTTACTACGTATAGTAAGTAGGGGAAGTATTGTATTCCACCCAAAAATTCGATACCGAGATTTCACCGGAAATATATGTTTTGAGACCCCCTGAATCCAAATAAAGCATTTTTGGAAACATGTCCCTGTGTGTGTCTGTCTGTGAACAGCATAACTCAGAAACGAACAGTCGGATAAACACCAAACTTCGTATTTAGGTTCAGTATCTTCCAGAGATGTGACACGAAGGTTTTCAAGAAAGTCCCCCACCCCATATTACTCTTTAAAAGGAATTTTTTAAAAATTTTAATTTTCTCAAAAATGGCTCTAACGATTTTGATTAAAATATAATATGTTTAAGATATTTTCATGACAAATAAAATGTATATCTCGAATTTTCTGGGAATATCTCCAAAAGTATTCTTCATTGTGAACGACTTTTGCATAACTGGTAAACCATAAGAGATAGACAAAATTTTACTACAGAAAATGTAGATCGCGTTAAAATACACAATTTATGTCATATAGATTTTTTTTTGAGTGAACCCTTTTCGAAGTCTTGCTTGTATTTCCTTAAATTTTCCAATACTTATACTTTTTCTCAAATTCGTTATTCATTTTTGTTTGTGCTGGTAATGCAAAGAGAATGGAATACTCCACATAGCTACCAGCTCTTAAAATATTTGACTATAGCTTAAAGCCTACCAATTCCCTTTGCATCTACAAGAAAATTAGCAATAAGATTAACATCTCGATATGTCGATTAACGTGAAGCATATGGAGAATAAGCGTTTGTAAAAATAGTTTGTACAAGAGTAGAGAAAGTCATGTGAGTGTAACACATCAGATTTTTAAAATACGCATTTTGACGTAACGTAACACTCTAGTTGCATTAACTACTATGCAGATTCTTAATGCATACTCAACAAATTTACAGCTAGAAATCTTAATTTTGATTAAAAACAAATAAGTAAAAAGTATTTATTTAAAATATATAACAGTTTTAAAACTTAATTTTTAATAATTTAAGAATATCAGAATTAAAAGTTAAAATTGTATTTTTCACTTGTATTTCTCTATAAAAACTGTATTATTATCATTATTTATAAATATAAAATTATAATAAATTCAATATGAGTTCAATTAATTTCAAATTTTGTATACTTATTTTTTTTATTGTGGACTGAGGGCGTCAGTGAAACTTTAAAAAAGTATATAATTAAATACGAATATTTGGAAATTCTGTAGCAATACGTTTTTATCCACATGTTAGCCATAATTATGGATATATTGATAAGTTTTAAAGACTGCTAGGGACGTTATTCAAGCATTTCTATTGTATTTTTTAGCAGTAGGTAATCAGTAACATTTTTATTAGTGCTTTAACATCCCTATGATTTAACAAAGCAGTACAACTGCAGGATAAAATTCATAATTTTTATTTTAATTACTTTTTTAAACATTAAATCGATGTGAAAATTTAGAATAATTGTGCATAAAAATTGTATACGAAGTACTAAGATTTTGATTTTAAGAAATAGTAATCCAAAATAACGTTCCATCAATAAATGGGCATAAGGTGAACATAATTCCTTTGGAATTCACAGTAATAATAGTAATAATTCAAACACCATCTACCTGCAAACTATTAAATCGATCTGGATTGTGTAATTGATTTAGTGCTGGCTGGCCTAAGGTTATGGATTCGTTTCTGGGACAGGGTTTATGGCATTAAAAGCTACTCGTTACTTAATTTTCGGCAACATTTATTTTTTAAAATTACTTTTTTAAAAATTCCTATGAAAAAAAATTCTCAAATATTGTAGAATCAGGCTACAATTACGCGTTTATTATTTTATTTTTTGTCATTTAAATACCCAAACACGATTAGCGACTGACATTTGAAACCTTATTTTTTTTTCGTAACTTGTTTATCACGTTTTCACCAACTTAAATGCAATGTTTGTTCAATTTCTTTCACATTTTCTGCTTTGAAGGTAGATGAGGACAATCAAAGAGCCTTTTTTTATATCAAGACAAGAAGGTATGGTTTTTAATAATTTAATACATTACTGATTTTTAGAAAATTAAAAGTCTTACATCGTTTATTATTTTTGCAAGAGCATTTAATGCTAAAAAAGGCAAATTTTAATTATAAAGAATTATTTTTGCAAGATTTAGAAGTTTAGAATTTGTACATTTTACACGAGATTCGATTTTCAGTTTTAGAAAATTATTATTATCTTCTTGCTATAAATGTGTGGAACAAATTTTTACAATTTTGGATCAATCGGTTGAAACTAGCAATTTCCTAGCAATTGCTGTCTTCGTAACACATGTAAACAATTTTTCAAACCACTCATGTGTTTTTACTAAAATATTCCCATGCTGTTGTTATTTGCGCCATTTGACAATATGAAATTCATTTTTTTTTTGCGAAAGAAATATCTGCCAGTTCCCCATTTGACCTTCTGCTTGCGCGAAATGTTTGATGTTAGTCGAGACCTTACGCAACGTAAGTGGTTACGAACTCAGTATCATTCCGACCGTTCACAAGCGAGCTGCGGCAAGCTGAGCGTGATGTAAACCACTGCGATATATTTACCGTTGCCATGGTAACCACGCTGAAACGCATGCATTAGGACAAATATATAGAGTGCTTGTCTATCTGATCTCCATGGAAACAGTTTGGTAATGTAACGAGCCTTTACGTTCTATAATGTAGTAACATACCAGGCTTTTTTCTTTACTTAGTTCAAATACAAAACGTTATCTCCGGAATTAACAGCAACTGTTGATTTATCTACAACATAGCTTATTGTATGTTATTCATACTAGTTTCAAACGTATTTCTGGTCTATTTATGATTTATTCCACCAAAAATTCCTGTAAAAATTTCACAGGAAATACATAATTTGAGGTCCCTTGAACATAAACACCATAAAAGTCCCTCCCCCAAAACTATTTGTTACAGGAAAACACTCTCTTTTTTTATCTAAAAATTTCTGTAACGGTTTTGATTAAAATACCATATTATCTTTACATTTATGTGACTAATAAAATCTATACATTAAATTTTCTATGAACAGCTAATGAAATTTCCTTCGTTCGTAATGAATGTTGTGTAATTTTGTGTAAATTATAAAAGATAGAGTCATACAGAAATAAATAAATACACAAATAAATAAAGTTGTTTCTCGTGACTTCATGCAAAGAATTTCAAAGCCACCATATACCGAATCGCTGTTTGAACATCTGACTATCGCTTCAGCCATCTGTTTCCCCCTTGTATCTGCAATCAAGTGTGTAATGAAGCTATTTCTGCAAATGCTTATCTCGATTAATATGAACTAGATAGAAAGATAAGTCTTGTAAGAATAGTTTTGGGAAGAAATATAAAAATGAAGGATAGTGGACGGAGAAAGTCATGTGAATGTAACTAACGCAAAATCAAATTATCTTACAAGGCGAGATTAGTTGGAACCTTTGTTTTTTCTTTCTTTTCTTTTTCTTTTTATATCGACTTTTGATTTGCTCTATAACAAAAAGCTTCTATCAATTTCAGATATTTAATTTGAGTGTAGAGTTTCAAATATTTGTATAATTGAAATAAATTTTGGTTTAATGAATTATTTACACTTGCTACACTTGCTTTATATAATTTAAAAAATTCACTCTATATATACAGTATTTGTTAATCTAAACCATTACAAACAGGATATTTTCAGCTCGTAAACGCTGTGCTAATTAAATGTTAAGGCAAACTAAAACTGAATTTTTCAAAATCTGTAATTTGTTCAGAATAAAATTTGGAAAATGTTCATTATTTATACATTTTTCCACACTTGCCCAAAAATTGCTCCACGAATTTGAGGTTAAAATAATTTTAAGTTCAAGAATACAATGAAAAAAAATTCTTAATTTCAAAGGAAGAAATAAATGGAAGTACTTTAAAAATTAACATACATCTTCTATAGGTTATCCTCTATTTTGAAATGATCGCTCTATTTAAAAAAAATGATTAAGAACAAATTCTCTTGCAAGGAGTTTTAATCATCAAGATTTTCTCAAAAAAATTAAATGAAAAAATGTGGCCATTTATGTTCAAAAGGTAGCATTCAGTGTGCCAAGCTTTATAACAGAAGTACGTTGTGAAAAATGAATATAGAGTGAACAAATAAGCATCAAAATTTAAAAAACAAGTACCTCACTACTAAATGGTTATTTTTACAAAGTTCAACCAACTCAGTAGAATTTGTTTATATCATAATATTTCTGCAACATAATTATGGCCTGCCTCCGTGATATGGAGACTGTGTGTGTGTGTGTGTGTGTGTGTGTGTGTGTGTGTGTGTGTGTGTGTGTGTGTGTGTGTGTGTGTGTGCCTCAGATTCCCAAGTTCGAATCTCGGTTAGGGCGAGTTATCCGGATAAGGTTGGAAAGGTAGAATTAGACAACTGAAACATTCAATACGAAGCCAGGGTTTGAACCACAGATCTCCCGGTTTCCGTCCGGTTGCTCTAACCAGTGGAATTTTTCAGTCGTCTGATTCTACTTTTCCAACCTTGTCCTATACGCATGGCTAGTGTGGAAGACCAATTACTTCATTAATTATCCGGATAAGGTTATTCCGTCGTTTTTCCCTTATCCTGAAAAGATGAATGCCGGGTAACCTTATGCTATAAGAATTCCGGGCTCATTTGAGCATCATTTCACCCATTTCATTCATTATCGTCCGATATGATGACGTTAAACGTAAAATAAATCATAATTATTGCGGTAAATAACTTTCGTTCCAAATAATAATTCCCCAAGCATGAAAATATGGTGTACTCCACGCGATGAAAACTTTATCTGAATTGTGTGTGTTATTTTCTCCAATATAGTTATGTATAAAGATTACATTAACTATTTTCCTGAAATAAACATTAAAATATGTACGTGTCATGTATTAAATTATTAAATTCCTAAATCCAAAACTACTATATTTGATATAAACGAAGCTGTTTATAACTTTTCATCTGTCTTCAAAGAGAGCATAATGAAAAACTTAAACTAAATGAATAAAAGTTGTATTACGAGAAACATTTTAAGTAGCAAATATGTAAGAAAGTAACATTACAAGAAAAATTTAGTTTTAAAATGTTACACACATAGACCCTGTTGAAAATAAAAAAACCCTTTTTTCAATAAAAAAAAGTAATTTTGCTAATTTAAATGATATATGTCTGCTCTTCAGCAAAAATATACATAGAAGGGAGTGTTCGAATTTTGGGGATATCTTTTCTATGATATTTCATTTGTTATATTAATAAAATTCTTTACTGGAATGCTTAAATGTTTTAGAAAGTAATTAACTAGGTTTACAATATGACACAAGCTTATAAATATATAAATTTAATATTTATTAGCAGTACTTTTTCTCAAAATTAGGATCTTTTAATTTTTAGAAACTACGTCAAAATCAATAAAAATATCTTACCTTTAATTACATCTTCGAAAACTGTGACGATTTTGAAACTGTGAGTGTTTTTTTCAGGGTCACTGTAGAACGTGTATTCTAAGCAGTCTTCTGTGAAAGTTAATCACTCATAAATGTCTTTTATGAAAACAAAAGTATGCGATCAACAGTTTAAAAATCAACACATAAGATTTAGGTTGAAAGCTGTATAATTCTCGCTGTTACGTCACTGTAATCGTCCACTCACTACACACGTGCACGAGAATAATCGATTCTCGAAAACAAGAGAGTATCGTCACGCGTGGAGACAAAACAAAAAAAAAGTCATCGAGCACACATTCCACGCTCGAGGTGGGCAAAAAATGCGAGGGTAGTGCCCGAACTTGGAGGCCTTTACGACTGCCTTTCAGCTTTTCTTTTCGCAAAACCTCGAAAACCGCCGTCACCACCACCACCGCCGTCGCCGCCGCGCACGAAGAGCAAGAGAAACAGAGACAGCGCGAGAAAGACAGAGACAGAGAGGAAGAGAAAAAAAATCGCAACGCTGTTAGGAAGGTGAGATGTGTATAAAAAAAAGACTAGCGGGGGTTGATACAGGCAACGGTGTAGTTACGTTTCCGAAAGCGGACGTCGGCGCATGCGCGGCTAGTGAGACGCTGTGCAATTCTGTTAACGGCTGTCTCTCCTCACCCCTGGCAGGTTTGCTCCCCCCGCCATCACCCTAGTTATTCTAAATTTTTAACCCGTCCCTAGATGGCAGCCAGCATCAGGCGATGTGATAAGAGTCCTGTTGTGGCGGTGGGGATGCGGAGGGGTAGCTAGGCACTTATATCATTTCACACAAGGTGGGGACAAGAGATGAAAAGAGGGGGATGAAAGTTAAGGGTGGCGAGGGAGGGATGCTGTTAGTACGGGATGGTGCCGCTTGAGGTCCCCACTGCTCGGTAATGAAGAGGGAAAAAAAATGTGTGTGGCTGAGTGTGTGTGAACGTTTTTTTATTGATGCCAGAAAAGGCGGCTGTAACAGAGGTCCGGACTGTATGGCGCCAGCATGGGAAACATACGTCCGCGCACTCTCGATGTTCAACTGTTCCCTGTTCTGACTAGTCTTGCTCTATTTGCCGTTAGGGGACTATCAACTCAA
This sequence comes from Deroplatys truncata, assembly GCA_030765065.1. NCBI lineage: Eukaryota > Metazoa > Arthropoda > Insecta > Mantodea > Mantidae > Deroplatys > Deroplatys truncata. Next base: position 61,677,976 of record CM060981.1, on the reverse strand, counting down.
TGAAAACAAATCGTTGTAGATATGAGAAATATAGGTCCGCGCTCTCTCTCGATGTTCAACTGTTTCCATAGTAATCTAGCCTCTTCTCTGTTTACTATTACGAGACTATTGACATATTAAAATATTGGAAGTATGACTTCGCGCACTCCGGATGTTCAAATGTTTCCTTGTTTCTACAGTAAGCTACCTAACGCCTTTACCTTTATGAGGCTATCAACACCATAGTTGCAGATATTGTAAATATGATTCCGCGCATTCTCGATGTTTAATTGTTTCCTTGTTTCCATAGCAATCTGCCTAGTGCCTGACTTTGCGGGCTATCAACACCTTGAAAATAAATTGTTGCTGATACGGGTAACATAATTCCACGTACTCTCGATGTTCAACTGTTTCATTGTTTCCATAGTAATCTGAGCCTCTTACTCTGTTTACTATTACGGGACCATTAAAACATCTTGGGAGCAAAGAAATGAAAATATGGGAAATTTAATTCCGCGCAACCCCGATGTTCAACTATTTCCATAGCAATCTGCCTACTTCTTTAACTTTACAGGGCTGTCAACACCTTGAAAGCAAAGAAATGAAAGTATGGGAAATATTTTTCCGCGCAACCCCGATGTTCAACTGTTTCCTTTCTCCATAGCAATCTGCCTACTGTGTTTAACTTTATGGGGTTATCAACACTTTGAAAACACAGAACTAAAAATATGGAAAATATGATTCTGCGCAACCCCGATGTTCAAGTATCTCCTTGTTTCCATAGCAATCTGCCTAGAGTCTTTAGCTATACGGGGTTATCAACACTTTGAAAACAAATACTTGATGATACGGGTAACATAATTCCACGCACCCTCGATGTTCAACTGTTTCATTGTTTCCATAGTAATCTGAGCCTCTTACTCTGTTTAGTATTACGGGACTATTAACACCTTGAAAACAAGCAACTGAAAATATAGTAAATAACATTCCGCGTAATCCCGATGTTCAACTGTTTCCTTGTTTCCATAGCAGTCTGCCTGGTTAACCTTACGGGACTGTCAACACCTTGAAAACAAGAAATGAAGATATGGAAAATGTAATTCCGCGCAACCCGGATGTTCAACTATTTTCTTGTTTCTATAGCAATCTGCCTATGTATTTAGTTTTACGGAGTTACCAATGCCTTGAAAATAAATAGTCGCTGATACGGGTAAGAATTCCACGGAGTCTCGATGCTCAATTTTCTTGTTTTCATAGCAATCTGCCTAGTATCTTTAGTTTTACGGGCCTATCAACACCTTGAAAACAAAGAACTGAAAATATGGGAAATATAATTCCGCGCAATCCCGATGTTCAACTATTTCCTTGTTTCCATAGCAGTCTGTCTAGTGCCTTTAAGTTTATGGGGCTATCAACACCTTGAAAACAAAGAACTGAAAATATGGGAAATATAATTCCGCGCAATCCCGATCTTCAACAGTTTCCTTGTTTTCATAGCAATCTGCCTAGTATCTTTAGTTTTACGGGCCTATCAACACCTTGAAAACAAAGAACTGAAAATATGGGAAATATAATTCCGCGCAACCCCGATGTTCAACTATTTCCTTGTTTCCATAGCAGTCTGTCTAGTGCCTTTAAGTTTATGGGGCTATCAACACCTTGAAAACAAAGAACTGAAAATATGGGAAATATAATTCCGCGCAATCCCGATCTTCAACAGTTTCCTTGTTTTCATAGCAATCTCCCTAGTATCTTTAGTTTTACGGGCCTATCAACACCTTGAAAACAAAGAACTGAAAATATGGGAAATATAATTCCGCGCAACCCCGATGTTCAACTATTTCCTTGTTTCCATAGCAGTCTGTCTAGTGCCTTTAACATTACGGAGCTATCAACACCTTGATAATAAAGAAGTGAAAATATGGGAAATATAATTCCACGCAACCCGATGTTCAACTATTTCCTTGTTTCCATAGCAATCTGTTAGTGTCTTTAACTTTACGGAGCTGTTAACACCTTGATAATAAAGAAGTGAAAATAAGGGAAATATAATTGCGCGCCATCCCGATCTTCAACAGTTTCCTTGTTTCCATAGCAGTCTGCCCGGTGTCTTTAGCTTTATGTGGCTATCAACGCCTTGATAACAAAGAACTGAAAATATGGGAAATATAATTCTGCGCAATCCCGATCTTCAACTATTTCCTTGTTTCCATAGCAATCTGTCTAGTGTCTTTAACTTTACGGAGGGCTATCATCACCTTGATAACCAAAAAACTGAAAATATCGGAATTATAATTCCGCGCAATACCGATCTTCAACTATTTCCTTGTTTCCATAGCAATGTGTCTAGTGTCTTTAACTTTACGGAGCTATCAACACCTTGATAACAAGAACTGAAAATATGGGAAATATAATTCCGCGCAATCCCGATCTTCAACTATTCCCTGGTTTCCATAGCAATCTGTCTAGTGTCTTTAACTTTACGGAGGGCTATCATCACCTTGATAACCAAAAAACTGAAAATATGGGAAATATAATTCTGCGCAATCCCGATCTTCAACTACTTCCTTGTTTCCATAGCAATCTGTCTAGTGTCTTTAACTTTACGGAGGGCTATCATCACCTTGATAACCAAAAAACTGAAAATATCGGAATTATAATTCCGCGCAATCCCGATCTTCAACTATTTCCTTGTTTCCATAGCAATCTGTCTAGTGTCTTTAACTTTACGGAGCTATCAACACCTTGATAACAAAGAACTGAAAATATGGGAAATATAATTCCACGCAACCCCGATGTTCAACTATTTCATGGTTTACATAGCAATCTGCCTAAAGTCTTTAGCTTTTAGGCGCTATCAACAGCTTGAAAACAAATTCTAGATGCTGATACGGGAATATAATTCCTCGCACTCTCGATGTTCAACTGTGTCTTTGTTTCCATAGCAATCTGCCTAGTGTCTTTAGCTGTACGGAGGGCTATCAACACCTTGAAAGCAAAAAACTGAAAATTTGGGAAATATAATCCCGGTGTTCAACTGTTTCCTTGCTTCAGTAATACAAGTAATAACGCCTAGTGTCGTTATCATTATGGACAACACCTTGTAAACAAATAGTTGCGGATATGGCGAACGTATTTCTCGAAGTTGAACCGTTTCCTTGCTTCCATAGCAATCTTGATGTCATTATCATTGTGGATGATCAAACACTTGGAAAAAAGTCGTTACAATAATTACTTTGATGCTATAGGGATGACGTTCCAGCTTGTCGTGTAGTTTAGAACCTGGTTATGGGGAACGATCGGTGAAATTTGGGCAAGAGTGGTCAAAAGCTTCAGTTTAAATGTTTTAACCCGTTTCTTTAGCAACACCTTTGCGTAAATATTTTTGTTGTCAGAATGAAAATGAGGCAATTACATCTTTATTTAAGTAACCCCTATGTGGAAGGCGTGGCTACGCATTTGGGGCTTTTTCTGACACTTCTGGCATTTTCTTCAGAAGTGTTTTTTTCTTAAATTTGGTGCATATATGTTAATAAGTTTCTAAATTAAGCATTTTAAGTAAAAATGTGCATTCTTTTATGAAGAATGCATAAGCAGGTTAATGTGAATTGAATTTTTAGTGCACTCTTCTCAGTTGTAATATGTTTAAAGTGCTCCTAATTTTGCCAGTTTTAAGCTATCAGAGTGAAAATGCTATGCTGCTATTATTTTAAAGTAAATGTGTTACGTCACCAAGCTCAAAAGCAATCCCTGATTTCGCTCCCCTTCGAGGAATTACACCCCCAGGACTTACAAGCCAATGCCTGTGGGGAGCTGAGGATCTATGGATCAGAGAGTGACAACCAGCGATAAAAGACCAGCCCGATGCCCGGGATGAGAACGAAGGAGATGATAGATGAAATGCGAGAGATGAATGACGGAAAATGTGAAGATAGAGCACCTGTGGAGTGATGAATGGCGGGGGAAACCGGATAACCCGGAGAAATCCCACCCGGACGCCACAAATCCCACATGCGGGACCCTGAGATCGAACCCGGGCCGTCTTGCTGGGAGGCGACCGGTCTAACCACTCGACCAGGGCGCCGACTACGCTACCAAGCTCACCCAACTTTAATAAAGGTACATTGTTTGCAAAAGGTAAAACTCACAATACAACGAACATTTTTACTTTCTCTACTACTTAGGGAGAAGGTATTGCATTCCATCCAAGAGTTCTCAGCAAACACATGTTTTGAGACACCCTGAATACCCCCCCCCAAAAAAAAATGTACAGCTAAGGTCCGTGTGTATATATGTGTGTGTGTGTGTGTGTGTGTGTGTGTGTGTGTGTGTGTGTGTGTAAATACCAAACTGATATTTAAGTTCAGTATCTTCCAAAGATGCGATATAAAATTTTCAAGAAAATACTCCCACCCCCAACTACCCTTTACATGGATCCCTTTTTCAAATTTTTGGTTTTCTGGAAGCTGACGTTTACGATTTTAATTAAAATACCATGTATTAAAGCAATTTACACGACAAATAAAATGTATGCCTTCATTCGGAAATAATTTTGCATAGTCTTGTATAATTGATAAACGTTAAGCGGTAGAAGAATCACACTATACAAAAGATGTAGTTCTCTTTAAAACACAATTATTTCCAATAACCCTTTTTTTTGACATAACCCATTTTCGAGATATCGTTATTAGTTATTCGGATTGTTCAACACTGTCATTCTTTTCAAGTCCTGTCGATTTTCAGTTGTTTCTCGCGATTCCATTGAAACAGTATGGATTTTCAAACCAGCATATAGCGCCCAATTCTAAAACATTTGACTATCGCTGTTCCCTTTATGTACATGGAAATATGCAATGTAGATATTTCTGCAGAAGTTTATCTCGATTAAAGTGAAGTAGAAAGAATAATTTGTATAGCCACTATTATCCGCTAGAGGGTAGAGAAGTCATATGAATGTAACAGATCAGGTATTTTAAAAAAAAACAACTAATTTAAAGGAAGATGATCGAGCAACTTATTTTCTAGCTCAATAAGAAATATAAATATGAATTATTGTTTAAAAATTATGAAAATTGCATGTTAAGGTGCATTTTTTACAAAAAATGTATTTTAAAATGTATGATCCAGGAACGACCTAATATGCACCAGAGTCTGCAAGCATATAGACATGAGATGTGTTAAAAACTTCAAAACACTCAATAGAGTAGGTACTTTGGGTTTCGAAAAATTCATAGATCGGTCCCCTTAAATCAAGCTGCGTGTGTGAGGTTGGCACTCGATTTTCTTTCCTTCTTCTTTCCTTCTTTCTTTTTTTCCTTAGCCCTGGTGTGAATACGAGGCACCCTTAATGCTGTAGACCCCAAATCCATACTTTCATTCACCATCCAGTATTTATTCATTCATTATCTGTTTACCCTCCTCTTATGTAGGGCTTACACCCCCAGGACTTACAAGCGGGTGCCTGGGGTCAGAGTCCCGTCGAGGAGCAGGCACTCATGGATCAGACAGAGTATCCAGGATGGGTGATCAGCCCGATGCCTGGTATGGGATGAAGGAAGTAGATGAAACGAAATATCAGTGAAATGAATGATGATGGAGCAGTTGGGGGAATGAATGGCGGGGTAAACCGGAGAACCCGGAGAAAACCCGCCCAGACGCCGCTTCGTCCACCACAAATCCCACATGCAGGTCCCTGGGATTGAACCCGGGCCGCCTCGGTGGGAGGCGAGCGGTCTAACCACTCGGCCACGGTGCCGCCCACCATCCAGTATCACCTACAAAAAACGTCGTCCTCCGTGCTAGCCTCTCGTTCCCAAGGTCGCGGGTTCAAACCCAGCGGAGGGCGATGGATTTTTTCGGGCGTAAAAATCCTTAGCATGGCTTCCTTCGGAAGGGAAGTAAAGCCGGTGGTCCCGTGTCGTACATTTACGGCCTCAAGCCTGATAAAGAGGCCTCTGAGCAAAATTACTGAGCTTTCACGCCCAATATAGAATGGGACGCTAAGGACCATAGTAGTTAAACAGCGTCCATAAATAAAAAAAGAAAACTCAAAACCTACTAAATTATTTCCTTTTAGCTATTATAATGTATACGCCATAAAAACTTAATGTAGCATTCGAAATAATCTTACTTATTCAATTTATTTAATCTATGAATGCCGAGTAATCCGAAAGCTTTGCGTTTGTTCGAAACCACAGTGCGCTTTCTTTCGCATTGGGCCATCGCATGACGGCTCGCGCTCCGGCTTTTATAGCTCGGAGTCCCGCCGGAACAGTTAAGAATATCCGCGCAACCGCCTCACATTGTCATACAATTACAACGATAATAAGCACATATCTTATCATAAGAGATGTTGAAAATTTTGTTCTTCTCTACTCACATGTCTCTAGCATCTTTCAACAAAATTGTCATTAAATGAAAAAATTTTAAACTCAAGAGTTAAATATCCGAAACTGAGTGAATTTCCCGCCTGATGTTTTCTTTTAGTTCTCCCAATATATGGGGTTTGTTACATAAGCTTTACTTTTTACGTGATCATCAGAATCGGGTAAATTTCTGTAATTGGATTTTGCGAAGCATGGTTCCATTTACATGACTTTATTTCGTCGTAAAATAACAGATATTAGAGCACAGAGAAAGCCGATTTTACACACGAGATTTCTTGCATGTTACGATAACTGTTGTGTGGTGTGCAGTAAATGCATACAGAATAATAAGACATATGTTTTCTGAACAAACAATAATACAGAGAGGTACAGGAATGTCTGACCGACGCTGAATGACATTCTAGATTTTTTCAACAAGACCCCCTTACTGCACATACAGCTAATGAGTCATTAAATTTAATTCCGGAAATTTTTGAAGATAGGACATTAGCAAGGCATTATGGCCTTCAAGATTCTCTGATTTAACTGTGTGTAATTTTCATCTACAGAGGAACTTGAAAACTGAAGTGCTTGTAACAAAGCCCCATCATTGCAAGAACTAAAAAGAAAACATCGACGAGGAAATTCACTAAATTTCAGATATTTACCCTTCAAGTTAAATGAAAATTTCCTGGAAAGATGCCAGACATGTGTGAATAGAGAGGGACATTTCCAACATCCATTATGATGAGTAGGGCCTACATTTTTAGGTTTTAACCTATATTTTTCCTCGTTATTTAATTAACACTTTTTAAGATATAAACTAGTTTCACACTTCCTGGAGCAGAATATGCGAATTTTATTACACCTGAAAAACCTAAATATCTGGTTTTCCTTTTTCGATGAAGAATATTATTTTCGGATTGAAACTCATTGTAAAATTATTTCCACCACGTATAGCCAGTAGATAGTTCAAGTTACTACAGTTAAACGCAGCACATGTGACGTGGTGACACCTGGATGCAGCTGATAGAAGGTCAGGAGGAGCGACTTGGCTGTCTGCTGCCACTTACTATGCTGAGCACTTAAAAGACGTTAAAAATGGCATCAATGATTTTTTTTCTTGCTTTTGAACTGTGTTTTTACTGTTTTTCACTACCGCTTATTACCGCAATTACATACACACAAACACCCATGTCCATGGCGGGACTCGAACGCATGACCCGCAGCTTGGCGGAGCGCCGAAGCTACATGCTCCAGCGACCACGGTTACGAGGGCCGACATGAATTGGATGAAACAGAAGCTTCCTGCATTGCCAAGACTAAGAAATCACTCGAGAGCCTCACTCTTGGCGCTTCCCTTGCATACATTAAGACACATTTTTGTTTTATACCAGAAGTTACTCTCCGGTTGGAAAGTACAACTTTGCCACTGAAAGATGCTCTAGATATCATTGGCAATGTTTCCAGTAAAGAAATACCTGGACCAATGGGAGTTGCATGTTCTTGAAATTTGGAGAAGATTCTTCAACGAAATCCTGCTTTTGAAGATATGAAAATCATCAACTCAGTATTGCAAGGAGAAAAGTATACAGAAGAGCTACCCTTAGAACCCGCTGCACTGGCATCTATGTTCTACGCTCCAATGACGTCATGTTCCGTTGAAATAACCTTTTCTTCATACAAGAACGTGCCAATGATTACATGAAATCGTTTACGCCAGAAAATTTGAGAATGTATGTATCTACTGCAATGCCAAAAAATAAACCTTACAGCTAAGTACCAGACTAGCAAAATTATTTATACCTGTATTGATCCACGAAGTAAAAAAGAACTGTTTTAATCAAGAAAAAGCTAAAAAAAACGTATTTTAAGCATATAAGAAAGCTTAAATTAAGGTTTACTACACCTAAAAATCCGGGCTCTAATGATGAGGTAAGTGGTTATTACTATTATAGATAATTCTGTAACTGTGATTTCTTTTTATTACTTACATATTAAAGTATTATGCTGTGGTGGCCATTGTGGCCGGTTGTACCCAATACCGCATAATCACCCGGAAGTAGGTGGATAACTCCTGACTTGCCGCGCTTCGCCGGGTGGCGAGCGACGGTTGGCGGATAGGTTAAGGGCCTTGACCGAGGTCCAGACACCAACCTACAAGATTGTGGATGAATATGGTAAGAATGTTCTCTCTATCTGTTGCGACGTTTGTGATGTTGTGGAGTTGGTAAGATTGGTACATGTTGTTTTATGAAGTTTATTATAAGTATAATCCCTCTTCTAGTTTGTTATGGCTATCTTGAAGCTGGGTAAGGCGTACTGTTATGTCTGTGTTGGTCTGGAGCTGAAGTTCGGGTATGCCGCTCACTGAGGCTTCCAATGCACTCAGCCATGTAGTGCGGTCGTTGTTTTCATTGCTGGTGTTGTCGTTTTCGAGGTGATTTTCAAAGCGACAAGCTTGCGCTGTATCGAGTAGATCAGTTCTGGATCCTCGTTGAGGGCTAGTTGATGTACTGATGATCTGAGACTGATAGATGGCTTGAGACGGCGGTGTAACGTTTGTTAGAGCGCGTTGTCTGCCTTCGATGACGGCAAGGAGCTTGTTGGCTGATGCTCGAAGTGCTTCAAGGCGTTGGTTGAGTGTGACCTAGGCCTCGATGCTGACTGAGGCCGTGAGAAGCTTGGCGATGGAATGTTGGATGATTGCCATGGTAGCAGCTGCGGTGTTCTGGTTAGGTGCAGTAGTACCGTCGGGAACGTGACTATGTTGGGGCTTCGCCCAGTGCAGACTAGGAGGCACCTTGGAGCGTTCTACTAAGGTGTTTTAGGATTTAGCGGGCAGCAGGCCTGTTCAGTGAAATGGTCCGTCCTAAAGTAGGTGGCGCAGAATCTCTTGCGGCCCATAAGATCATGATGCTTGCAGGCGGAGGTTAGAGCTGGTGCGCTACAGTAATGGTACCGCGGTGAGAATAAGCAGTATGCCGCCGAATGGCCACATAGGCAACATCGGAGGCACGGCGGTGTCCAAATAGAGCGGCTGCTTCAAAACGAAGGACTTGCCCGAGGAGGTCCATACCTGTCGCAAAGGCTGCGTCGTAGTGCGCAAAGTCTCGAAAGACAAGGCGCACTAGTGGAGTAGGTCCGCTGCTGGAAACGATCCTGGTGGCTTTCATCAGGGAAGGCCAGGGTTGTCAGAGCGGATCCAGAGTATCTGCGGCGGCAGGTGTCGGTGGATACTGACAACGACAGCAGCGCAAAAGTGGTGACGTCCGGAGGTGTGCCTACGACGGTACTACTGGTGATGACCGAGAGGCCGGCGGTGGCTATGTTGGTGGCGACGGTGCTGGGGAGCTGTCAGCATTGGTCAGGGTTGTCGGTGCTGTGGCGCTGGCAGTTGATGGCGATGGACTGGCCAAGAGCAAGCTTGAGAGTTGACACTGGGAGTGCGGTCAGGTGCGGTGGCTTCTTGTAGCGGCGTGTCTGAGCTGTGAACATGTCATCAATAGGATTTGAATGGCGACGGCGGCGGTTGGTCAGGACAGTGACATCCAGGCAGGCAGGCTAGTGCTGTTCTCGGTGCAGATGCGGAAATTGCTCAATGTTTCCTCCTTGCCATGCCGAAGAGAAGTACGCTGTAACTATGAGAATGTGAAGCAGTTGCGAGGGTTATGTAACTGTTTCGGCGGTAGTTGGAGCTGTGACTGCCGGCGCGCGAGCTGCCATGCAGTGGCCAGAGTGTGAGAGAAAAACACTATACATTCACTGTTTGATTAGTCCGCGATCCACATGTGGTAAGGGACTTTTCTTCCTCTAGTAATAGTAATTCCATATTATTATTTGTTCGTTAACCAACGTACGAGAATTGTTTAAACATACCTATCTCCAATACAAAACAAGGATCATTAAAATTCTTAAAAAGCCGTTCGCACGAATTTCTCTACTAGTTATAATTAATTTTCATGCATGTTCTACAAATTATTCATAGAATAGAATATTGAGGTATAAAGATGCCAAGTGGTCTATAACATAATCGATGAAAAGTTTGAAAATATGAGTGTATTTCCGGAATTGTGTTATACAAGCAAAATACATATATTGGTGTACGTGTGTTAAGTGTATATCCATGAGAATTATATTAATTGTAATATTATCTACTTAATTGCTCACCAACAGCTGCTTGAAGTACCAATTTGACTGGCCAGTATCAGCCTTAAAAATACTGCATATGAATGTGTGCTCCATGACCATATTTTTCTTGCAAATAAACGCCAAATGGATTGAAGTCAACCCATGAAAGCGTATTGCCATCAATTACTTTCACCTGATAATAGAAAAACATAAGAAATTGCTATCATGGAGAAAAACTGAATCAGATACTGAAGAGACAAGCAAATAGATATACTTCTTTTGTTCCTAATAAATCCAAAATTGAACCACAAATATCATTATATGCTACGTCTATCATAATACAAACATTAGAAACTTATGGCTGTGATATAAGTAGGCCTAGAGGCTACAAAAACAGCAAGATGTGGGTGGGTTAGGTTGACTACAATGAATGCGGGAAAACCGACTTTCCAAGCATGTCATGATGAATGGTTACTGCATGAAATAATCTGGTGTTATATATTCACATGATTTACACATTTCGTTATAGATACAAAGGGAACAGTGTTAGTCAAATGTTTAACTAGACGCTGTACGCTGGTCTTAAAAATCCATACTGTTTCCACGCAATCGCGAGAAATAACTGAAAATCGATGGTACCTAAGAAGATTGGCAAAGTAGTGAAAAATCGAACCGTTAATAACGGATATTTCAGAAATGGCTTCTGCCAGAAAAAAAGTATTTGAAATATATTGTGTATTTTAAAGAGATTTACATTTGTTGTGTAATACGATTTGAGGCAGTATTTTTAACACTTAAATGATTTCAGTCAAATTATATGATATGTAAATTCAATAACAGCCCGCCTGGAAGCAATATGTGTATGTAATAATTTGTAAAATGTGTGTAACAGTCATTGCATATGTTTATATTATTGTATCCTTGTGTAATAATATTATGTGAATATATTACGTAACTTAATAATGTAGGAGCTGTGAGAATAATAAGTTAAACGTTGCTAACAATGAGGTAACCTTGAGGCAATAATAATATTGAGAGTTTAAATGTTACTTGTGATTCTTGGAAGCATTAATGTAATTTTAGTGACAGTTTATAAAAAATAGCCAATCAACAACCAGAAAAAGCTTTAGTTAAATACAGGTATTCTATTGGAGTAAAAATAGCCAATCACAGATTTGAAATACAGAAATTTACAAGTTTAGACGGTTGAAATCTAGTCATTTGCCTCCGGACAGTGTTTGTAACTGGATGCGAGATGTGTCTTTGAGAAATTAATTACGTATTCGTGTGAGACGAAAAATAGTATACCTACGTGTTAAAGAGTGCAAGTATTAAATAAAAGAATCTCACAGTTCTTGATATTAGTGAAGTGCTATTTAATTTGTATCAAGGATTAATAAAAAGGAGTGAATTAAAACTTAAAATCTGTGTGTAAGCCTACATTCTTGTCGCATCACGCCCTGCCAAGACTTCCATGTCTCTAACAATAATACTGACGCAGCCGAGGCAAACATAAATATTTAATACTTAAAGAACCAGTTTAATTACAAAGTTAATATGTTTTTTTAAACTTGGGGCAAAGGCCACCTAGAAATACATTTTTGGGGCGAGGCTACCGGAAACTGTTTACTATACGTGCGGTTGCAATTACTACAAGTTCGGCACCCCAACAATTGAAATATAATACAACTCCTTCAATACAAACTACTTCAAATTGGCGTCCATACGTAGAGCTAAAAAAATAATCAACTCCAACAAAAAACCTACTTCAGTTTTCGTCTATCGCTTAACGTTTACCAGTTATACAAGATTATACAAAATTCCTTCTGAATGAAGGGGACTTCAAAGAATATTCCCAGAAAATTCAAGATATACATTGTATTTGTCATGTAAATATCTTCAATATATGGAATTTTAATCAAAACCAATGTAGCCATTTTTTTAGAAAATCAAAATTTTCGAAAAATTTCCCATATGTAAAGGATAAGAATGGGGGAGTTTCTAGAAAATCTTCGTGTTGCATCCTTGGAGGATACTGAACCTAAATGTTAAGTTTAGTGTTTATCTGACTTTTTGTTTTTGAGTTATACAGTTCACAGTACACAGACACATAGGGATATACACACACGGACCTTTTTTTCTAAAAATGCTTTTTTTATTATTCAGGGGACCTCAGAACATGTATTTCCGGTGAAATCTCGGTATCGAATTTTTGGATGGAGTACAATACTTTCCCTACTTACTAAAAGTAAAATTTGACAGCCCTCCCCTCCAAATTTTTTATATAATCTTTGTTAATCGTGATAATTATTTGCCAGAAATGGTTTCATGTATTGTTATAGAAGAGGCCAAAGCGAAGGTCTCTTGATGAATATGCCCAAGATCGTCTAAAAATCGTTATTTTAATTTTGGTAATTGCGAGCAGAGAAAAAGGAAATGACGTCACTAGTTGCCTATTGTGATATATTTCTGCGAAATTAAGTAAGATTTTAAATCTATATATTTAAATTTATAATGCCGTCTCCAAGGTGTGCTATTGCTAATTGTCGCATTCTTTTATCATAAAACGAAAGTCTGTGATAATGCTCAATATTTTACGTCCCTTAAGGCAGCTGGGAAAGACTAAGTGTAACAACAAATAATAAATAAATCATTTTAAGTTGTTTATTTGGTTTAATTTAGATTTTTTATTGTCTTCAAAACGTTAGCTTTAAAAGTATATATTACACTTTTGGTAAATATTTATACAGGTTAGTTAAATGTTTTTAAAGTAGTGATTTAAAAAAATATGAAGGAAGAAATGCTTTAAAGTCCAATGCTGGATAATGCTTTTCTAAAAGAAAGCGGGGGAAAAAACGAAAAAATTGGAACTTGTGTTAAGTGGGACATTTTTTTATGTTGATATGGAAGACATTGTGGTACTACATTTGTGTTCTACAACAAATAAATACACAGATGTGTTTTGTGTAAAAATGTTAGTGACCTATACGTAGGCATCTATGTATTGTATAGTGTATGTGCATTTTTCTGGAAACTAAAATTGTTTGACAATGTCTCTTTTTCTAAGGAATTATTGAACAAGAAAAATTGGAACGTAATTTGTTTGTATAGTTTTAGAACTCTTAAACAAAGACATTTTCATAAGTTGAGTTAATTTGAGTTAAAAGTTAACATAAATGTGGAAAAAGTATTTCAGGCAACATAATACAATATACCTGTCTATTTTTTGTTAAGATTTTGTGAAAATGAGGTTAATATTTCAATAAGCTGTGACCAATAAATATTGAGAAAATGATATTTTATGATTCTATAGTATAACAACTTAGTAAAATCCTTCGGTTTAGGGACTGCGGGAGTATTCAGGAGGGATAAATCGCCTCCACTGTACTTGTCTTTTACAATTAGCTACTGAGTTATCCAATGAGGTGTCTTAAAAGAGGAAGTGGGCTGATACGCGGGAAACAAGTGTCAGGTCACTGTTGTAAACATAGACATTTTATAGTGTAGGAAAATTTAATAGTATTTTATTTACACTGTGATACTAAAAAATGTAAATCCTTATTCTAGTTATGTTAAAGAGCACAGTTTCGAGATGATGATGATGTTTGATAAAAAATTTAAAACCGCTAGTTTTCCTTGTAATACTTCAGTATAAATGATTTGTATTATGAAAATCATTCAGCGAGTAACTTTTTTCCTTGAAGAAATAAATGGCGGAATGATAATACCCCATGCATGTCAACTGCTATCGCTAGTTGTGTGCAAACACTTGCTTTCACACCTGGTGCACCTTGCTCTTTGCGTGGCCTGTCACAGCAATCTACAATCACAGCATTTTTGTTGCAATGCTCTTGTGTCTTTAGTCCTGCCTCTACAGTTGGATAGTTATATAATAGTGGTGTGATTAAGTGATAAACAATTTTGTGAGAATAAAATAAAACACGTGCTAGATGAAATTATGGTGTGCGCTGGTTAAGCAGCGACTCAGAGATTAGTGAGGGAATACATGACCAGGTGACTTACTCCTACCAAGATTTTTTTTTCTAAGTTGCTGAATGGTAATATAAAGATTTCCCTGTAAGACACAGTATAACAATGGGGAATTGCTTGCAAAATAGGAAATAACTTCAACGGTACCACAAACAGAATCTGTTCAATTTATTTCAATAACGGTGATTTGAATTGGATTTTAGGGCAGAATTATTTCAAGCATCCCCTCCAAGTCAAAGAACTCTAAAAGCAACAATTATATATCTGAATATTGTGACGCAGCGGTTATGGCCCAGGGTTACCGGGAGGTCGGCGCCGAGCGGTCCGAGTAAACAACGATAACACCGTTTGCCAGCGTAAACACCGGGCATGCTATCGGGAGATTACTAGAACTTTCTGGAAGCTTTATCTGCTCCCCTCCTCCAGAAAATGTGTCGAAATAGTTCTAGAAGATTCTATGAAAGATTATGCTGCCTATATAAGCGAGCGTTCTCGCGGGCATTTATCAGTGAGAAGTGAGAAGTCAGGCTACGCGAGTTGAAAGCTTGTCGAGTGCGACAGAAGAGTGAGTCACGTCGGTCAGTGAGTCGTGAACGAACGAGTTGACGGGTGAGTTTCTCGTACGACGTCGCGGAGCGACGGTTGTGGAGGACCTGTGTTCGACTCCGGAGCAAAGTGAATCGTCCGGCGTGAAGAGGCTGCATTACAAAGGGAGGACTGAACCGGTTCACCTTAGTGAACTGGCATTGCTGAAGTGAACTCGCAGTAAAGCTGAATGGACAAGAACTTAGAACAGTGATAGTGAGAACTAAAAGAGATGAGAGAGAACAGTGACAGTGAAAAACTGAACAGTCAAAATAAGTATCATTACTAATATCTCACTTGAATTCTAAGCAATTGCTGTCCTTTTTGCGTTTAACTAAAATATCACAAAATACGTATTTTCTTATGTTAGACTCACTTTCTTGTTCTATTTTCCTAATTACGTAACATTTGTTATGTCCGTTAACATTTCTCAAAAGATGTAAAAGAAAACATTAGAGAGTACTTATACCTATTAATTTAATGTTATTTCGGGAGTAAAATGCTGCTGTAATTTAGAGGTAGATTTCGTGTTAAATGTTTCTATGTTTTAACGCCATAAACATTTACAAGTAACTGCAAACGTTTTAATTAATCTGACACTATGAAACATATTTCATAACATATAACACAAATGTTTAAAAAACCCGTCTGTATATGTTGGCTTTGTAATTCCATACTCTTTCCACGCAATCGCCAGAAACAAATGAATGGCGATAGCACTTCAAAAAAGATCTAATGTGGTACATTCATAGGACTTTCTCTACCTTCTATCATTTATTACAAAATATTCTTACTAAAGCTTATTTTTCTATCTACTTCATTTTAACCTAAATAAACATTTGCAGAAATAGCTAAATAAGGGTTATTTGGATTAAAATGTAGTAACAGAAAAATAAGCCTGAGTGAGAATAATTTGTAAACCCACTAATAATCGATACAGGGTAGAGAAGGTCATGTGAATGTAACACATCAATTCCAACTTGAAACACACTCACATTCACACTTTCAGAATTTGCAGAGGGTAGGCAAAGATTTTTTTTAATTTAAGAATTATCTACCATACAGTAGTTTTCCTATAACCCATTCATAATTTTATTTCTCCACAAATCTCTGTCCCCTGCACCTTCATCTGTTAGTTCTCTAGACGCCATGCTTCTTGAAGTAGGTGATTTGTTACGTTATTTGCATCACGCTCTGGGCGTCAATTTGAAGTAGTTTGTATTGAAGGAGTTGTATTATATCTCATCTGTTGGGAGGCGAACTTGAAGTTTGTTTGCAACCGCACGTATGGTACCCGGTATCCGGTAGCCTTCGCCCCAAGTGTACTTACAGGTGCCCTTTGCCCCAGTTTAAAAAAAATATTAACTTTGTAATTTGACTGTTTCTTTAAATATTATATAGTTATGTTTGCCTCGGCTGCGTCAGTATTATTGTTAGAGACATGGATGTCTTGGCAGGGATGTGGTGCGACTAAGAAGGTAGGCTTACACAGATTATAATTTTACTTCACTCCTTTTATTAATGCTAGATACGATTTAAATAACACTTCACTGATATAGAGAGCTGTGAGATTCTTTAATTAATTACTTGCACTTTTTAACACGTAAACTATTTTCGTCTCACACGAATACGTATTAAATTTCTTGAGGACACATTTTGTTAGTAACGCTGTCTGCAACCAACTGAATTGATTTCAACCGCCTAAACTTGTAAATTTCTGTATTTCAAGTCTCTGATTATCTATTCCTAATCCAATAGAATACCTTCATTTAACTAAAGCATTTTCTGGTTGTTGATTGGCTATTTCTAAACTGTCTCAAAATTTACATTATTGCTTTCAAGAATCACAAGTAACATTATTAAACTCTCACATTCATTATTGCCTCAAGGTTACCTCATTGTTAGCAATTTTTGACCTATTTCTCACAGCTCCTACATTATTAAATTACATAATACATTCACATAACATTTTTACACATGGATACAATAATATAAACATATACAATGACTGTAATATACACTTTTTATATATTGTTACATACACATATTGCTTTAAGGCGGGCTGTTATTGAATTTATATATTATATAATTAGACTGAAATCATTTAAGTGTTAAAAATACTGCCTCATTTTTCGGACCCCATCCATCCATTGTTTTTTTGGTCTTCCCCGTCCACTGTTTCTTCCAGATTTCCATTTTAACGCCATTCTTACTATTCTATAATATTCTCAAGAAGGGAAACAATATTTGACTATCACTTAAAGCCTACCATATTCCCCTTGCATCTACAAGAAAATTAGCAATAAGATTAACATCTCGATTAACATGAAGCATATGGAGAATAAGCTTTTGTAAAAATAGTTTGTACAAGAGTAGAGAAAGTTATGCGAGTGTAACACATCAGATTTTTGGAAATGTATCCATGTGTGTGTCTGAGTGCGTATGTGTATCTGCCTATGAACAGCATAACTCAAAAACGAAATGTCGGTTAAGTACCAAACTTGGTATTTAAATTCAGCATCCTCCAAAGATGCGACAGGGAGATTTTCACGAAAATCACTCCTTCCCTAACTACACTTTACACGGAAGATTTTTGGGAAATTTTGATTTTATCAAAATGACTCTAACGATTTTGACTAAGATACTATATATTAGAGATACTTACATGACGAATAAAATGTATATCTTGGATTTTCTGGAGATAGTCTGTGAAGTCCACATCATTCGGAAGGAATTTTGTATCATGTTATATAACTGGTAAATGTTAAACGATAGACGAAAACGTGCCACATAAAAATTGTACAGCTCTTTAAAACAAAATTTATTTCAAATAGGCTTTTGTGGCATAACACATTTCTGAGATATACGTTATTAGTGGTTCGAATTGTTAAATACTTGGTTATTCTCTTCTCAACATCCAGTTGGTTCTCGGAATTGCATGAAAACAGTATGGAATTTTAAGGCTAGCATATAGCGTCAGGTCTTAAATACTAATTTATTAAGTTATAAATAAAGAAAATTTACCTTTAAGTCTGAGTAATTAATTATACCATTAGAATTGCGTGAATATAAAATCTTAGTAAAAGAGAATTAAACCATCCCCTTAATGGATTTACAATCTATGAATAGTTTGTATACCCACTAACAAAAATAGGCGGTAGAGAAAGTCATGTGAATGTACCACATCAAATTTTTGTAAAGTGCTGTCGGTATTCAGTTACTTCTCGCAAAGGTTTTTCTCGATTAACATGAACTAGATAGAAGAATCGGCCTAAAGCTTGAAGCAGGGTTTAGCTTCACGCTTGGAGAGCCAAACTTGGTGAAGTAACTGCCCCACGTATGGTACAAACTTTCCGGTGACCTTCGCCCGAACGATTAAGAATCAACTTTGTAATTTATACTTATTTAAATATTATATATATTTAGGTTTTCCTCGGCTGCGTCAGTATTAATTTGTAGAAACATGTGTCTCTTTGCAGGGAGTGGTGCGGCTAAAGAATGTAGGCTTACACAAATTATAATTTTTACTTCACTCCTTTTATTAATCCTTGACACGATTAAATAACACTTCACTTATATAGAGAGCTGTGAGATTATTTATTAATTACTTGCACTTTTTAACGCGTCTCACACTGAATACGTATTAAACTTCTCGAGGACGCGTCTCGCGTCCAGTTAGGAACACTGTATACTAGCAACTGAACTGATTTCTATCGCCTGAATTTGCAAATTTCATCTATTTCAAGTCTCTCATTGGCTACTCCTAATCAAATAGAATACTTTTATTTAACTTTTAGGTTTTTGTGGTTGTTGATTGACTATTTATAAACTGTCTCAAAAATTACATTATTGTTGCTCCAAGAATTACTAGTAGCATTATTAAACTTTCCAATTCATTGTTACTTCAAGGTTACCTCATTGTTAGCAACTATTCTCACAGCTCCTACAATTATTAAATTACATAATACATTCACATAACATTATTAACCATGTACATAATAATATAAACATTAATATAATGACTGTTACATACATTTTATATTTTTATTTATACACATATTGCTTTGAAGCGGGCTGTTATTTTATTTTATATTATATAATTAGACTGAAGTCATTTAAGTGTTAAAAATACAGCCTCGAGCTTTGTCAAAAACTTCTGCAATCCGGAGATGTGGTTGTCATAAACCAGCCCCAAACATGCTTTAAATTTCAAATAGCTACATGAATAGTTTGTAAGAGCTATATAAAATAAACGATAGAGAAAGTCATGTGAATATAATACATCAGAGTTTTTCAAGTTATAAGTCGCTATTCCTTTTTTTCTGGTGGTCATACACAAAGCATGGAATTTCGAAGCCATAACATAACGATCCGCTTTTTAAAATCTGACCATCGCTTTAGCTTACTGTATCCTTCTTATACTTAAAATGAAATGTGTAAATGACTCTCTGGATTAACACAAACAGGCGGTAGAATAGCTTGTAGTAGAATGACTAGAGAAAATTATGTGCATTCAATACATAATTTTTCGGATATTCTCGACAATTACCCAAAACTGTTCTTTCCTTTTGGAGATTCTGAGGTTGGAGCATTTATTTATTTTCCTTTAATCTGCATATAGAATGTTGGCGGCCACACTTATTTTTATTTTTATTATTATTATTATTATTATTATTATTATTATTATTATTATTACACTAGTCTGCATGGTATTGGATGCTGAAAACTAATAAGTGATTCTGACTCACTTTTTTATGCTGATTTCAGAACTGCTTTTAATTTTTTCTGTCACGTACAGTGTTTTCACAATTTCACTTCAAAAATATAGAGATATTAAGATATTGCTTCCGCCACTACACATAACATTGGGCTTGATGAAGCAATTGGTAAGGGCTCTACCACAGGATGGACCCTGCTTCAAGTACCTTTCCAAAAAATCTCCCTTCATTACACAAGACAAATTAAGGGTTGGAATTTTTGTTGGTCCTCAAATAAAGAAAATGATGAAGGATGAAGATTTTGTGAAGACAATGAATGAGATAGAAATAGAAGCATGGACCGCCTTCCGATCAGTTACTGTAAACTTCTTAGGCAATAACAAAGATCCTAATTACAAGCCCATTGTCGAAACAATGTTGGAAAATTTCAAGAAGATGGGTTGTAACACGAGTGTAAAGATGCATTTTCTGCATTCACATATCGACTGCTTTCCAGAAAATCTGGGACATTATAGTGAAGAGCAGGGTGAACGTTTTCACCAAGATATTATGGAGAGGAGGTACCAGGGGAGATGGAATGAAACTATGATGGCCGACTACTTTTGGTTGTTGAGGAGGGACAGTCATCTTCAAGGATCTGCAAGGAAGTCAAAGAAAAGAAAGTTTGAAAAGAAATTAAATGACATTGGCTTCTTGTTTTGTTAAAATGTAGTTATGAATTAGTCATAAATTAGGGAAGTATATGAATACTTTTCTACGCTCATTAGTAAATTTGTCAAAACATTACTTATTTTGTGTAAAAACCTGACGTGATAGAAAAAAAAGGAAGTTATTTCTGGAATCAGCATAAAACTTGATTCAAGAACATCTACTTTTAAGAAATCATCTGACAAAAAGTTTGGAAATGCAGACTAGTGTTATTATTATTATTGTTGTTGTTGTTATTAGTAGTAGTAATAGGAGGAGGAGGAGGAGGAGTAGTAGTATTACTACTATGTGATTTCCGTGATAATTTTGTTTACAATCCAAAAGCAGCAACAAAGATCAATATTTCAGGAAAGAAAAACTGAGTATTGACACTCACCGAGCTGGAGTCATAATATCTCTCGGCAAGTGAAGGAGCGGTTACCGGTTTCCAACACCTGTCCTTCCCTCACTAGACATAACAGGTTCTTAATGGGATGCTGAAGCGAGGAGTCCAGTGTGGACGAACTCTGAAAGGTAGAGAAGCGTTTTCTTTGGCATTTTTAACAAGTATGCCTACAGGTCTCTCATAAGTAAGGGATAGTGCAAAAATAAATAAATAAAACTAATTCATTTTTACTTTCTCTAATAGTAAGTAGGGTCGTATTGTATTCCAATCATAAATGTAATGTCGAGATTTCACCGGAAATATATATTTTGTGGCCCTCTGAACCCAAATAACATTTTTAGAAAAAGTTGGGTGTATGTTGGTGTATGTGTTTATCTGACTGCCTGTGAACAGTATAACCAAAAAGCGAAAAGTTGAATCAACACCAAACTCCGTATTGGAGTTTAGGACCTTCCAAAGATGCGACACGAAGATTTTCAAGAAAATCCTCCACACCCAACTACTCTTACATTGAACATTTTTCGAAAATATTGATTTTTTAAAAAATGACTGTAACGATTTTGATTAAAATATCATGCATTAAAGACATTTACATGAGAAATAAAATGTATATCTATATTTTCTGGGAATAACCTGTAAAGTCCTCTTCAGTCGGAAGAAGTTTTGTATAATCTTGTATAAGCGATAGACGAAAACGTACTGCACAAAGAATACAACACGCAATTTAGTTCAAGTAAGTTTTTTTGTTGCATGCGCCATTTCTGCATTCCCTTAAAATCCTTTCTTTTCGCGATTGCATGGAAATAGTATGGAATTTTAAGTCCAGGATATAGCGTCCAGTTCTTAAACATTTGACTGTCGCTGTTCTCTTTGTATCTGTAACGAAATGTGTAATGTAGCTATTTCTGCAATGGTTTATTTGGATTAAAATCAATAAATAGAAAAATAAGCTTTAGTAAGAATAGTTTGTATGCCCATTAACAAGCAAGAGGGTAGGGAAAATCATGTGAATGCAACATATTAGATTTTTTTTTAAAAATGCTCGGATGCGTCAGAAAAAGTTTACAAAAAAATTTCAGACGTTATTGCACAGTTTGTGACGTCATCGACAGCAATTTTAAATTGCAACACATGTTATTGTGTTGATCTAATGTGCAGGATTTTGATTCATCAATTTTTCCCTTGTTAGCCAACATAAATTGTGTATCTGGTACAGCTTTCCTCAATTCTAGGCATTCTAGTAGGTGTTCTCCATTTAAAATCTTGACAGCATTGCAAATCTTACATGCTTTCTCATTCATAAAACCAAATCTATTAGATGTTCCACCAGACAATCATGTCTAGTGGCTAATCTGAAGTGAACAACAGCTTCTTTCCTTGGGATATTTTTTATTTTTTGTACTATTTCTTTCATGTTGGAGTAATTTTTGTTAGTAATTTACTTTTGAATATTATATTGGTATTTTTGTTCTATAATAATTTTGACATTTTTTAGTTTCATATCTAGTCCACAAGACTATATAGATTTTGAATATAACACTGCACCCTTTATGGCCAGAAAGTCTGCAGTCTCGTTACCTTTCACTCCCACATGTGCTGGATGAGGCAGTATTTTTAACACTTAAATAATTTCAGTCTAATTATAATATGTAAATTCAATAACAGCCCGCCTTGAAGCAATACGTGTATGTAATAATTTGTAAAATGTATATAACAGTCATTGCATATGCATATATTATTGCAAACATGTTCAATAATGTTATGTGAATGCATTACGTAATTTAATAATGTAGGAGCTGTGAGAATAATAAGTTAAAAGTTGCTAACAATGAGGTAACCTTGAGGCAATAATGAGTTTGAGAGTTTCATAATACTACTTCTGATTATTGGAATAACAATAATGTAAATTTTAGTGACAGTTTATAAAATAGCCAATCAACAACCAGAAAAAGCTTTAGTTAAAAGAAGGTATTCTATTGGGCTAGGAATAGCCAATCAGAGTTGAAATACAGAAATTTACAAGTTTAGGAGGTTAAAATCAGTTCAGTTGCCTGCAACCAGTGTTCCTAACCAGACGCAAAAAGTGTCCTCCAGAAATATAATAGGTATTCGAGTGAGACGAAAAATAAGTTTAAGTGTTAAAAAGTGTAATTAATTAATAAAAAGAATCTCACGGCTCTCTATATCAGTGAAGTGTTATTTAAATCGTATCAAGCATTAATAAAAGGAGGGAAGTAAATTTATAATCTGTGAAAGGCTACATTCTTGTCGCATCACAACCCTACTAAGAGAAACGTGTCTCTAACAATAATACTGACGCAGCCGAGGCAAACATAAATATATAATATTTAAAGAAACAGTCAAATTACAAAGTTAATATTTTTAAATTTGGGGCAAAGGCCACCATAAGTATATTTGGGGCGAAGGTTACCGGAAAGCGGGCATTATACGTGTGATCTTCTCAAATTGGCGTTCATACGTGGAACTAATAAAAGACAAAACACCTTCTTCAAATTGGTGCCCAAAACGTAGGCCTAATAACTATACCTTCTTCAAATTGACGCCCAAAGTGTGTTGCAAACTCCTACAAAAAATAACTTCTCATAATATCCACAGTAATATTATCTGTTGAAATATTTTTGTAGTAATCTATAATAAGATCTCACATTCTTTAATATTATAAGATTCATCTGGACTATCATATCGTTCTATTGCTTGAATGGCAGAAACTGAGTCTGTGGGAACAACTACTTTATTTTCTTTTATATCAGTCCTGTAGTATATCTGTTCTAATGCTCGTTGTATTGCAACAACTTCACCATCAAAATTTGTGGATTGTCTAGGTAACGTAAAATAATGTGAAAAGTATTTACAGTATATGCCACCTCCCACATTATTTCTCAATTTATCTGCAGAACCATCTGTATAAATTCTAAGCCACTCTGTTTCCAGGAATTGATTATGTAGATGTTCAAGTGTAGCAATTCTGCATACTTCTGGTGAGTCTTCTAGTTTATTTAATTATTCTATCAACTATTTATTTGTTACTATCTTGCTAAAATCCATTGGATTATTTCTAGGAGGATGAGGAGTGCATTTTTTTCTGCTAATTTAGGTAAATATAATTCTTCTCTAAAAAGGATTTGTTTGTAATCTGTGTCTTTAGTTTGTATTCTCTAGGTAGTTGTTGAAACCATTGAAGTTTGCTTGGGTTTGTTTTTAATTTTACATATAATTGTGCAGCTTGTATTTCAATGTTGGCTTTCATTGGGTTATTATTTCTTCTAGCAAGAAATGCACTAACTGGTGTTGTTTTCACTGCTCCTGTTATCAATCTTAAACACTGATTTTGTTGCAACATGATGCAATGCATGTGTGTGTATTGTCGCGTCGGACACATTATTGCTGTATATTGTTGAACTAATTGTTGTGTTTGTATGTCTGGCGCGGCAATTCCATTTCCTATACCTTTTCCACTATAAGCTGAAAGGAGAAGTAAACAAAACTTAAATGTATCACTCCGCCGAGCACATGGCAGCACCACGTGGAGGATGACGTGAGAGGAAATTGCTTCAATCAGAATGCGAATACAGTATATTGCGCAGCTTGGGGATCATTAGCTTTTAAACACTGTATGTCTTATTCCTATATTTTGTCTTACACCCTAAACTTCTAACACATAATACTAAGGGTAGATAAATAAAAGTTGTACCTGAACAGTTCGGCGTCTGTGATTAAAGGTACTGTTTTTAACTTCAGGCTTTAGAAATCATTCATTTAAGGACTAATATCAGAGTACCACTTTTGCTTTAAGCTTTTATGAGTCAACAAGTTAAATGACGATTAGCACTATAGGTTAAAACACAATAGAAAACAAAAGCGACCCAAGCTGTCCGAGCAACAATTCTGCAAACAAAGAAGTTCAATTATTGCTAAACAATGGCCAACCATATTCACTGTCGACTAAAGGTGGATACTTTTCACAGAATTTGTTAAAAGCATTTAACACAATTGTCTTCTTTCCATTTCCCTCGTTTATGTTTTCTACAGTGACAGAAGATTCTTAGCTTGAAACGATCTACAGCGCCTGCGCATAGCCTCTTAAACCCTCTGCTGTAACGGTTCATTTAGTTATAGGTGAATCTGAACAAACACATTTAGTTTCATAAATTGAACTGTTACAATAATGAGCTTTTTAAATTTCTCTGCAACGAGAATAACCACAAAATGTTACGATATGAACCGAGCTGTTTTTTGTAGACGAAGAGACACATGCTATGCGGGAAAGGTTGTAGTTTGCCCCCTTGTCACGTGGTTTTGTTTACTTCTCCTTTCAGCTTATAGTGAAAAAGGTATAGTTGGAGGTGAAGGCAATTGTGGTAAGAGCTGTGTGTGTGTGTGTGTGTGTGTGTGTGTGTGTGTGTGTGTGTGTGTGTGTGTGTGTGTGTGTGTGTTATAGCGTGGGTCTAGTTGTAGCCAGAAGAGCGGGACTCTAATGTAAATCTTCAGAGGGAACGGGTGTATGTGTGATGGGTGTGTGTGCGTGGGGCATCTCCCCCAGTGTTTTGTATGTAATCTTTTTGTGTACCATGTAGAGCACCTTGATTTGTAATACACCTGAGCAAAATGTGAATTCAAATGTAATTATTTATAAATATTCCACGCCTCGTTTTAGTTTTGTGCAGCAAGTTCTTGGTATCTTTCTAGTTCCCTCTAGCTAAGTCCCTCAATGTTTATGCCGGGGAAACTAAATTTAATATTTTAGCTGCAACTTTTGGCCTCACTCCGGTGTAAATATTATTCCTTCATTTTTTCTGGAAGATATAATCATTTGTCTCTTACCGTAGGTTTGGCTGCTATGGAAATAGACCTCTTTCCAATTGATTACTTTTTATATCTCTGTTACGAGGCCTACAAATATGGAAGAGTTAAAAATGAGTTTCACAAAAGAATGCAGAGATATATTACCAGCAGTGACTGAAAATGTTAAACAAGAATTCCTGCTACGGCTTAGCCACTGTCAGATTGTAAGTGGGGAGCATTTTGAGCACCTTATAGTAAATAATTAGAATTTCGTTTGTTACACTGGTTGTGAAAATTGTGGAGAAAATTGTTAAATAAAACAACAATTAAACTGTTCCAAAACAACCAAACCGTTTGTGTGAAACAAATGAAAATGTTCATGCAATCATAAAAAAAGATTAAAAAATACGTTGCGTCTGAGCTACCCCGCTTGGTAAACAGTTTTGTTAGTTCCGATTTTCTCAAAAATTGCTATAACGATTTTGTTTCAAATGCCATATCTTACAGATATTTACCTGACAAGTATAATTTAGGTATATTATGAATTTTCTGGGAATAGCCTGTTTGTCGCAGTTCTCAAAGGCTAGTGTTATCTTACTTGTTGGGCGCTTATTGTTTAATTATTTTTTAATTTGGGTTCTTTGACTTCCGGCGAGGTATTATAGCTCAGTTGAGCAAGTATCTTTAAACAGGGCGTGTAAACGAAAAGGAGTTGATGCTAAAAGATAACACTCATAAAAAAAATCTGAATCTAGACTTTTATTGCCGTCACACTTAATTAATAATTCACATATTTAATCTTTATACACGTCTGACTGAAACTGTGATATTTCTGAATGTAACTACAGTCGTTTGAGTTTCCGCGCACCAATTACTTCGCGTACTTTACATTTTAACTAACTCTGCGAC
Source organism: Deroplatys truncata (assembly GCA_030765065.1). Classification (NCBI taxonomy): domain Eukaryota; kingdom Metazoa; phylum Arthropoda; class Insecta; order Mantodea; family Mantidae; genus Deroplatys; species Deroplatys truncata. The sequence goes on along the minus strand of CM060981.1, from coordinate 61,651,403 downwards.
GTGCACCTCGTGAGAGATTCTTCCGAACTGCACAACACTTTTTTTTTGGAGAGGGAAAAGTCAAGAGTGAAGGTGAGGCAGTACCGCATTAAGCACTTGCGGATTCAAGGTGATAGGTATTGTTCGGCAGGCATAGCCTAAGCCGGGTGAAGGAAGGTGCCAGGACGCAAGCATGACCGAGGCCCTACTTGGGCCCTTGGGAATTTAGGGTGAGAAGGTGTAAGAAGTTAAGGAGATGTGTGTCAGGATTGTAGGGTTGTTACCTGGGCTTCCGACGTGCTCGGTAGTGAGTAGCCGGAGCACTCTCTGTGGGGCCCGACGGGGCTCATCTAGTTGCTGTGGAGTCCTTTGTTCTAAGACGCCATCTAGGGCTGACTGGAGGATTGATATCTCCCCCTTGATGAATCTCCTGAGTTTTAAATAGTGTTCATCGAAGTAGCTTGGTAGTGTAATTTTGTTTGGTAGTGCTAGTAATAGTTTCGCTGCAATTACTATGGTGCCGTGGTCCTCTTGAAGGTAGTCGAGTGCTTCCTCCATTTGGGCCAGTTTTGTGGTGATGTTAAGAAGCTCTGCCTGCACATCCTCAAGTTTCTGAAGAATCTCAGGCGAGGGCTCCATTGTGATGTTCCTGGTTACGAAGTCTTGTGGCGATTCTGCTACTGCAGTAGGCTCGCTCTGCTCGACGCGGCAACTGCTGTTGCCCTGCAGGAGGCCGGCCTTGGAGCGGCTGCGGGGATGTCTTGCCCGGTGAAGTGGTCGTGTCTCCAGCAGGTTGCACAAAAGCGGCGGCGACGAGTTAAATCGCGCTGCTGGCAGACAGACGTCAGATTTAGGTGCCCCACAGTAGTGTCACCGTGGCTGCGCAGTACAGCCTACCTCGTTGTGCCCGTAAAGGCAGCAGCGTCGGCAGGGCGGCGTCCATGTTGAGTGGCTTGGTTCAATTCTTAAGCTCCTGCCCAAGAACTGCAGGCCATCGGAGAGGGCAGCGTCGTAGTGTGTCTTTTCCCGAAAGAAAAGGCGCACGAGCGGTGTTGGGCCCTTCCGAGATTGGATCCTCGAGGCCTTGAAGGCTGATGGCCAAAGCTGCTGCACGCAGCTAGGATGGTCTGCGTCGGTAGTTAATGGTGAACACCCACAACCACAGCGCTGGGCTTGGTCTTCACCAGGCAAAGTGGCGTCAGGCACACTGTCGTTCGGGACTTCAGTGCGGTCCGGCTTTGGCGGCGAGCTGCGGCGGTTGTCTCGTTGACCGGCGAGTCGGATTCGTCGGCGGAGGTCTCCGCTGCCACTGCAGCCCTGCGTTGTCTCCTTCTTCCTATGGTGCTAGAAGGTCTTGTCGAGTCGAAGGATCCATCGAGAATATAGACTCCTTCACCTCGAATTGCCTAAACATTATAATATAGCTCCTATTGGTTACCAAGTTGCGCCTACTTTAGCGTCCGTTTTGGTCAGCTAATCACTACTACTAACATATATGCTCCAGGGAGGATATTCCCTCCATTTCTAAAAAAAGGCACGCTACCCTGACGTCCTTTGTTTATCTCTTCTTAGTGATAAACAACTCACCCCCTCGGTTTATTGTTACCCACTTCTATTGTCAGTTTCAGTTAGGCCGTGTAAACTTATTTCCTAACAATACTTATGGCTAACAAATATCTAAAATCCTATACATACAATATTAATTTACACTACAATCACTCTGGCATTCACAGTATGTTATGACACAAAATATTGCCTCAATTTACCTGACAAGTAAAATTTAGGTATATTATGAATTTTCTGGGAATAGCCTGTGAAGTCCTGTTTATTCAAAAGGACTTTTCTATAATCTTGTGTAACTGGTAAAATTTAAGCGATAATCAAAAACATACCGCACAAAAAATGTAGATCTCTTTAAAAGACACCATTTACTTAAAATAAGTTTTGTTGTGGCCTAAGCCGTTTCTGAGATATCCATTTTTAAAAGTTCGAAATATTGAATACTTGTCATTCTTTTAAAGTCGCATCGATTTTCAGTTGTTTCTGGCGATGACATGGAAACAGTATGCAATTTTAAGGCCAGCATATAGTAAACATTTGACTATCGCAGTTCTCTTTGTATCTATAGCGAAATGTATAATGTAGCTATTTCTACAAAGGTTAATTTGGATTAAAATGTAGTTCGATAGAAAAGTAAGCTTTAGTAAACATAATTTGTGTACCCACTAACAAAGATAGAGGATAGAGAAGGTCATGTGAATGTATCACATAAGATCATTATTAGGTATTCTTGGAATCATTGTGAGATAAACAGAAGCTTTTGTAACAATAGTTTGTATGTAAGACATCCGAGTTTTGGATAAGACTGGGTGTGTGTGTCTGTAATTAACAAACTTGGTATTTAAGTTCAGCAACTTTCAAGGCCGAGTAGCATCCCAAACTACACATTACATGAAATTTATATTTTCTCTGCTAAAGGGTAGTTAAATTATATTCGAACCCACTCGCGGTTTCTCTCTACTGCCCGAGACAGCCGGAGTCGCCGGGAAAATTACACCGGCAGAGGCGAAGTAAAATCTTTACCTTATAATAGATGCTTGAAATGTTGAGCTTCTGCTCTCAAACAGGCAGCATATCTGGTGTAACACTTCACTGATATAGAGGGCTGTAACATTCTTTTATTAAATACTTGCACTTTTTAAACACGTAAACTATTTGCTCTCACAAAATACGTATTAAATTTTTCGAGGACACATCTCGCGTCCAGTTAGGAACACTGTCTGCAAGCAACTGACTTGATTTCAACCGCCTAAATTTGAAAATTTCTGTATTTCAAGTCTCTGATTGGCTATTCCTAATCTAATAGAATACTTTTATTTAACTTAAGCTTTTTTCTGGTTGTTGATTGGATATTTTATAAACTGCCACAAAAATTAACTTATTGTTGCTCCAAGAATTACTAGTAGCATTATTACACTTTCTTACTCATTATTGCCTCAAGGTTACCTCATTGTTAGCAATTTTTAGCCTATTATTCTCACAGTTCCTACAATTAAATTACGTAATATATTCACATAACATTATTGAACATGTATACAATAATATAAACATTTACAATGATTGTAATATAAACTTTTTATATATTGTTACAGATACATATTGCTTTAAGGCAGGCTGTTATTATATTTTTTATTATATAATTTGAGTAAAATCATTTAAGTGTTAAAAATACTGCCTCACATGCAGTATCTTTCAACAACGAACGACTATATCATGTCCAGCGAGCAGTTCAGCAATTAACAAAAGAGGCCAGGACCACAGAAGGCAATCAAAAAAGCTGCAGTAATCCAGGAATGAAGGTACAGATAATTATAATCCTGGAATGTACTGAATAGTGCCAGAATTTTAACGTTCAAACTTTAAATTCAGTTTTCTGAAAACAATATTTTTGGATACTTATCTACTTTTTTCTCAGAAAGTAACGAAGGTAGAGAGCTCAAATTTTCAGTACATGTACACAACACATGGTTAAACTTTCTGAACCACAATAATAATTTTATAATGTATATTAGTGATGTTAAGAAAGCAACAACAATGCATATTTTCCACATTCTTACCTTGCAATGAATTTTTTTTTCAATTTCTAGTGAACTGATATACATAACTAAATAATTGAGATTCAGAAGATATCTGATTATACTAAGAACAAGCATGCAAAAGTTTCATTCTGTATTGCAAGTAGTATCAGAGAAAAAGGTACATGAATTCACATGTTTAAGAGTACATAATATTATTTTTCTACTGAATGAAAGAATTTTTATCGACTCAGCTACATAAGCTATCAATGTAAGGAACCACTTGAAATAATTTTCATGGTTTATAGAGTAATTCATAAAATTTCAGGGAAAAACCATTGAGAATTTTAAGAGCAGTGGTAATTTAACACACTAAGGTGTAATTTCCATGTGTTCAGACTACCTTGTTCCCTTAAATTGTTTTCTTAATTCTGAATGAATTTTCCAGAACTTTGTATAACTAGTAAACTGTAAGAGATATACAAAAACCTCACAAACAAACAATATAGAGCTCCTTAAAACGCGCAATTTGTGTCAATTAATTTTTGTGGAATTAACAACTTCCGAGATATTTTTGCTCTTTATTTAATTTTTCAATAATTGCTCATACACTTATTTAAGTGGTTACAATTGTTTTATCCACGTGATGTGCAAAGACTATGAATTTTCAAGGGCAATGTAAGTACATATACTGACCCGTATTTTTAAAAATGATTATTCCTTCAGCCTTGTGTAGCCCCTTATACCTACTGCAAACGTTCATCTACATGAAATACATACAAGAATAAACATTTGTAAGAATGGTTTGAAGAGGAGAAGGTAGAGAAAGGCACGTGAATGTGATAGGTCCAATTTTTTTTACTTCCTCTACTACGTATGGTATGTAAGGGAAGTATTGCATTCCACCCAAAAATTCGATACCGAGATTTCACAGGAAATACATGTTTTGAGTGCACTGAATGCATATAAAGCATTTTTGAAAACAGCATAACTCAGAAACGAACAGTCGAATAATCACCAAACTTGGTATTTAGGTTCTGTATCCTCCAGAGATGCGACACAAAGGTTTTCAAGAAAATTTCCCCCGCCACAGATTACCCTTTCCATGGAACATTTTTCGAAAATTTTAATTTTCTCAAAAATGGCTCTAACGATTTTGAATAAAATACCATACGTTTCAGACGTTTTTATGGCAAATGAATTGTATATCTCGAATTTTCTGGGAATGTCTCCAAAAGTATTCTTCATTGTGAACTCATTTTACATAACTGGTAAATCATAAGAGATAGACTAAATTTTACTATACAAAAAATGTAGATCGGGTTAATTTATGTCCTATACAATTTTTTGTGGAGTGAATCATTTTCGAGATATTGCTTTTTACTCCCTTAACTTTTTCAATACTTATTTTCTCAAATGGGAATTCGTTATTCATTTTTTTGTCCTGGTAATGCAAAGGAGAATGGAATGCCCCACATAGCAACCAGCTCTTAAATATTTGACTATCGCTTAAAGCCTACCAATTCCTCTTGCATCTACAAGAAAATTAGCAATAAGATTAACATCCATCATCCCAGTGCAAAGCTTTCTTGCTTCCAGAAAGGTGTATATTACGAGACCATAAAATATTTAATACTCTCCCTAATGATCTTAAGAGAAAAGTTGACAATTTCAATGTCTTTCTGCTGTTAAAGAGTACCTATGCTCAAAAGCATATTATTCCGTACAAGATTATCTAAATGACAAATTATCCTGATGATAATACCTATATAGCTCTGTAAGTAGTATTAGTAAATATTAATGACAATTGCCAGTCATATTTGATGCCTGCTCTAGCATTAATGAAGCTATTTGAATGTATGTATATTAAGAACTGACAATAAATGCTATGCATTACAAACCAAATAGAATAAAATGATCAGACGAATAAAGGTAATATCCTAGTGAATGTTCTTGCCTATACGTATGTTAACCTTATAGCAGTAAGGAGGTATTCAACTCTGTACAAAATTACACTTGATTTGTTGTTTAATTTTGTATATAATATGTCTTTATTTTATTTTAAATGTTCTGTATACTATGTAATATTTATGTATATATGTAACTTTATTGTACACGCATATAGTATGTGTCCATTTTATTTCAAATGTTCCATATTCTGTGTAATATTTATGTTTATATGTAATTTTGTACATTTCCTTGACATGTTCTATGTTCACAAGTCTTTATGGCTGCTAGTGATCTCACAGAATTCAATTTAATTTAATCTAATCTAATCTAAACATCTCGATTAACATGAAGCATATGGAGAATAAGCGTTTGTAAAAATAGTTTTTACAAGAGTAGAGGAAGTCATGTGAGTGTAACATATCAGATTTATTTATTGTATGTTTCTCAATCTCACTTTTTGGAGTTAGTGTGAATACCTTGTAGGGCAGCAAGGTTATACATTCTAAAACCTGTAATGGCAGTTGGGTCATCCTTTGAGCCACGATTAAACTAATTAACGAGCTAGTTTCGTGAAAATCCATTTGGAGACGCTGCCCGCCTGACAATGCATCTCGAAAACAATGTAATTACGTTGTAATGTTTACATTTCATAATACAGGCAAGGCCTCCTGAAGAAGAGCAGCCTTCACCGCTGATCAGGCATGGCTATCTCTACCGCTCCAGACGACCGTGTGTGACAAGATAATTTAGTTAAGCTTCCCCCCACTCACGGCGCTGTTATCTAAGTCCCTTTTGCAACAACTTAACACAAGAGCAACGGATAAAAACGTGTGTATTATCTTGTTCTCCATTCATGAACATGCAGTGTCAATATTGACGTAAGTATACCCTCTGTGATAGAGTTCTTAGGAGGACGTGATAGTGGGAGCGTAGGGGACGCCACGTAGATGCAATTTGTTTTCATTTCTCGATAGCTGCTGTTATTAACATGGCTGATTAATACCAGCAAAAACCTGATTTACAAGTTCTTATGATGAGCTTCTTACAGTAAGAAGAGGAACCAATGCATTCCACCCCACTTTCGATGTCGAGATTTCACAGAAATACCTGTTTTGAGGCGCTTTGAATACAAAAATATTTTTAAAATAATCTGATATGTTGCATTCACATGACTTTCTCAAAGGATAGACAAATATTTTAAGAGCTGGTTGCTATGTGGAGTATTCCATTCTCTTTGCATTACCAAGACAAAAAAAATGAATAACGAATTTGAGAAAAAGTATAAGTATTGGAAAATTTAAGGGAATAACAAGCAATATCTCACTCAACAAAAAATTGTATATAACATAAATTGTGTGCTTTAACGAGATCTATATTTTTTGTGTAATAAAACTTTGTCTATCTCTTACCGTTTTCCGGTTATGCAAAAGTCATTCAGAATGAAGAGTACTTTTAGGGACATTCCCAGTAAACTCATGATATATATTTTATTTGCCATGAAAATATCTTAAATATATGAGCCATTTTTGCGAAAATCAAAATTTTAAAAAAAATGTTCCATGTAAAATGTAGCCTGGGGGGTTTTTCTTTAAAGTCTTCGCGTTGCATCTTTTAAAGATACTGAACCTAAATATCAAGGTATTTATCCGAATTTTCGTTTTTGAGTTATGCCGTTCACAGACAACACACACACACACACACACACACACAACGACTAACTTTTCTAAAAATGCTCATTTTTTTGGATGAAGGGGCCTCAAAGCACGTATTTCCCTACTTACTGTAGTGCAGAGAAAATATAAAAGCTGTGTGTGTGTGTGTGTGTGTGTGTGTGTGTGTGTGTGTGTGTGTGTGTGTGTGTGAAAATCCCTCACCCCAAACTAGCTTACACTATTTATTTTCTCAAAATGGCTATAACGATTTTGATTCAAATACCATACGTGAGTAATAAAATACATATCCTGAATTTTTACGAATAGGCTATGAAGTACACTTCATACAGAAAAATAAATTATGTATATAAATGAGAAATCATAACAGATAATAACACTTACTGCATAAATATGTAGCTCTTCTTAAAACATACAATTTATACCTAATAAACTTTTTCGTGGCAACAACCATTTTTGAGAAATTTTCTGTTATTGGTTTCAATTTTAAAAATGTTGTATGCCAAAGCCATCATTTGGTTGTTTCTCTTCGTCATTCAAAGAATATGGAATTTCAAAGTTAGCATATAGCGATTCACTTTTTAAACATTTTACTATCGCTTCAGCCTCCCTTATGTAGTCCTCTTGTTCCTCAACGAAATGCCTTTGAAACCATTTCAACAAATGTTTATCTGATTAACATGAAGTGGATAGAAGAATAAGCTTTTATAAGAATAGTTTGTGCAAAGGTGGGCAAAAAAATTCGTGTGAATGCAGCGCTCAGAATTTTTTACTATAATGCAATTGGAGTGGAAGAAAAAAAAATTCTGTTGTGTTACACTCACATGACTTTCTCTATTATTGTACAAACTATCTTTACAAACGCTTATTCTCCATATGCTTCATGTTAATCGAGATATCGAGATGTTAATCTTTTGCTGATTTTCTTGTAGATGCAAGGAGAATTGGTAGGCTTTAAGCGATAGTCAAATATTTTAAGAGCTGGTTCCTATGTGAAGCATTTTCATTCTCTTTGCATGTCCAGGACATAAAAAAAACGAATAACGAATTCCCATTTGAGAAAAAGTATAAGTATTGGAAAATTCAAACAAATAAGAAGGAATATCTCGGAAATGGTTCACTCGAACAAAAAAAGTATATGACATAAATTGTGTGTTTTAACGAGATCTATATTTTTTGTGCAGTAAAATTTTGTCTATCTCTTGCGGTTTTCCAGACATGCAAAAGTCATTCAGAATGAAGAGGAACTTTAGGGATATTCCCAGTAAACTCATGATATATATTTCATTTGCTATGAATATGTCTTAAATGTGTGATGTTTTAATCAAATTTGTTATGGCCATTTTTGTGAAAATAATTTTTTTTTTAAAAATGTTCCATGTAAAGGGTAATCTGGGGTGTGGAGTTTTCTTGAAAACCTTCGTGTCGCAGCTCTGGAAGATACAGAACCTAAATACCAAGTTTGGTGTTTATCCGACTGTTCGTTTCTGATTATGCTGTTCACAGACACTCGCTCACACAGACAGCATGTAGCGTCCAGCTCTTAAACATTTCGCTACCGCTGTTCTCTTTGAATCTATAACGAATGTGTAATGTAGCTATTTCTTCAAAGGTTTATTTTGATTGAAACCTGGGAGATATAACGTCTTGTGAATGAATCACATCAGATTTTTCTAAAAGTGCTTCTTTTTTGCAGGGAGCCTCAAAATGTGTATTTTCGCTGAAATATCGATATTCAAATTACCTATATACTCTGTATATGTAGGTATGTATGTAGTAATAACCTTTTTCTTTAGTTGTAATTTTTATTAGTATCCAAGAAAACGTAGTTAATATAAGTCTAGGATAGAGTAGTGGGAGGAAGGCAGAAATGAAGTAGAGAAGTGAGAGCTGGGGAGCGAGAAAGAAAGTTGGAGGGAGAGAGACAGAATAATTCCCACATTTAACGTAATAACGAGACTGGAACTATCTCTTCTTCATTTTGGAACCTACGCCCACCTTGCCCACTACGAGAGAGCACAAAATGAAGCCCAGAAGCGAACTCGGGACTCCCGAACCGAAACAAGCATGAGGCAAACAGCGAGACGCAGATAAGCACCTCTTTACAAACGTTAACAACAAGCAGGCAGGCCGTATCTTGCACGATAGCTACAGTTTTTGTTGAAGGGCTCTCTCACCAAGAGGGAAGCTTTAAGAGCACCGCAACTTTTGTGATTAATCTTATGAAGATTGATTGCACGTCGTGCACTGACAGGCTCTACGTGGTGTGCTGGCCTTTTCCAGCCCTACGACAAATCGACTTCACCTCATTTACTACACTTATGTGTGCATCTGCTAATGATTTCCACACGTGGCTTTGCCTTTCACAAACTATCTGAGATATGATTTGTACAGTAGACCCTCGTTTAACCGAATTCCAAACGACCGCAAAATAGCCAATTCGGTTTAACGAAGTTTAAATTAACCAGGGTTTGTAAAAATAGTCTCGTGTTATCTGAAATGGTAAAATACAACTGTTGAGTTCACTTTCTCTCTTGTTATGTGTACCAACGAATGAGGGTGTTCCACTTCTAAGTAAAAACAACTGCTGTATACGGTCTGTCTGCAATTGTTTAATTGAGAAAGTATACTGTCAAATGTGTGTCGTAATTTTTACTTTCCCTACTACATATAGTAAGTAGGGGAAGTATTGTATTCCATCCAAAAATTCAATACCGAGATTTCACCGGAAATATATGTTTTGAGACCCCCTGAATCCAAAAAAAGCATTTTTAGAAACATGTCCGTGTGTGTGTCTGTGAACAGCATAACTCAGAAACAAACGTTAAATTTATTATTCTCACAGCCCTTGCATTATTAAATTACACAATGCATTAACATAACATTATTAAACATGTTTACAATAATATAAGCATATGCAATGACTGTTACAAACATTTTTTTACAAATTATTACATACATATTGCTTCAAGGCGGGCTGTTATTGAATTTACATATTATATAATTTAATTAAAGTTATTCAAGTGTTAAAAATACTGCCTCAATACGCACATACACATACATTACAATATGTGTGTGTGTGTGTGTGTGTGTGTGTGTGTGTGTTTCTGCTAGCAGCTTCCAAATATACGACACGAAAATTTTCAAGAATATCTCCCACCCCAAACTAGCTACCAGGTAATTTTTCTTTACTTCTGATTTTCTTAAAAATGGCTGTAACGATTTGCATTAAAATATGTTGAAGATATAATCTGGATTTTTCTTGGAGTAGCCTCTGAAGTCCTCTTCATTCTGAATGGCTTTTGTAAGAGATAATGTAAATGTTAACTACACAAAAAATATACATATGTACATATGTATATCAAAATTTTATTGGCGTTAACTATTTACGAGGTATTCCTTATTGTTGGTTTAAGCTTTCAAATACGTCATACATTTTTAAACCATAAAGTCAATTTTGGATTTTTTACTTTCTCTAGGACCGAGCAAGTTGGCTCCGTTGTAATGAATTCGGGAGGTCCTGGGTATTTCGTGGTTTTCCCTGATCGGTAGGCGAAGCAGGGGTGGTTCACATCTACCACGATTTCCTTTTCATAATTTCCCTTTGATTACGTTTCCTTCTCATCTTTCATATGTACTTCTGGTTTCGTGGTGTGACGTGCTGGACAGATAGCGGGATGCTTACTGCAAGGAAAGTGTATTCAATGTGGACACTAGAGGCTGCTTGGTAGGAAATATCGTTCATCGCCCTCTCTGGGACAGCTGCATTAGTGGGACGAATCTTCGAGCTAGGAAACGTTAGGGACTTCAGCGGTTCTCTGTCTGCGGGCTGTATAGCAGATGAGAGTCATTGTTTGTGTGAGTGTGTTTGTAAACAGTATAACTCTAAAATGAAACTGAACTTGGCGTTTACGTTCAGTACCTATCAAAGATACTAAAAGGAGATTTTGAACAAAATCCCCCTCCACTCCAAAGTACCCTTTACACGATGGTGTACTTGGTGGAAAAAAACTTTCTTCTTTAATAAATTCGGACTTTTGCCGTTCATAGCACCCTTCAACTGCTCCAGCAAAGCTGTACAGCATTCTCCATTGATAGTTTTGCCCTTTTTCATGTCGTCTATCATCACTGCACCCCGACATCTCAGAAAACATTAGCTATCACCTTTTCTACTGAAAGAAAATATTTGGCCCTTTTTGGAGCGCTTTCACCCTCTCAAATCTATAGTTTGGTCTGCTGCTTTGTGCTTAGCATGTAGTAGTGAATATAAGTTTTGTCAACAGTGATCTAACCTCGCAAAATGTGCACATAAGTACTCCTGTGAGATATTCGATGGGATGCGTTTAGGATCGGAGGTTAACAAACGCCATTGAGCTGCATGCTTTCTTATGCGCAAACTCTTATTCAAAACATGATCTAACAGATCTTGTAATGTCAGCAAGTTCACATACCATGAGTAGACATACCATTTAATACGGTAATGTCGATTTTCACAATGTTCTTTTTGGTCATGGCGATAAATAAAGGTTCGTCACCAAAGATGGAAGAAGGGCTTCGTTTAAACTCAGCATTAAGTTTCTTCGCTGTAGAAAATGATGGTGACGAATCTCCCAAAGCAGAATCAAATTTTCGGTTCCGGTTTTAACTTTTTCAGGAAGATTTAATCACCGTATGACGTTCCAATTTATCACTTTTTCGGAAGTAATCTTAATTTGTTTACTTTGCGGCACTAAACAACCAAACAAATTAAGGTGCATGTATGAAACTGCACGTTGTGCTATTTAAAGCAGGTTTTGCAAATCAGACCCGGGTCCATCACCTGATTTTTTGTTTGGCACGCCTACGAACTTAAAAAAATATTTTAAAAAAAAATCTGATGTGTTACACTCGCATGACTTTCTCTACTCTTGTAAAACTATTTTTACAAACGCTTATTCTCCATATGCTTCATGCTAATCGAGATATCGAGATGTTAAACTTATTGCTAATTTTCTTGTAGATGCAAGGGGAATTGGTAGGTTTTAAGCGATAGTCAAATATTTTAAGAGCTGGTTGCTATGTGGAGCATTCCATTCTCTTTGCATTACCTGGACGAAAAAAAAAATAACGAATTCTCATTTGAGAAAAAGTATAAGTATTGCAAAATTTAAGGGAATAACAAGCAATAACTCGAAAATTGTTCACTCAACAAAAAAAATGTGTATGACAAATTGTGCATTTTAACGCGATCTACATTTTTTGTGTAGTAAAATTTTGTCTATCTCTTATGGTTTACCAGTTATGCAAAAGTCGTTCACAATGAAGAATACTTTTGGAGACATTCCCAGAAAATTCAAGATATACATTTTATTTGCCATAAAAATATCTTAAATGTACGACTTTTTAATTAAAATTTTCGAAAAATGTTCCATGTAAAGGGTAATCTGGGGTGGGGGGATTTTCTTGAGAACCTTTGTGTCGCATCTCTGGAAGATACTGAACCTAAATACCAAGTTTGGTGTTTATCCGACTGTTCGTTTCTGAGTTATGCTGTTCACAGACAGACACACACACACACACAGACATGTTTCCAAAAATGTTTTATGTGCATTCACTGTCCCTCAAAACATGTATTTCTGGTGAAATCTCGGTATCGAATTTTTGGGTGGAATACAATACTTCCCCTACTTACTATACGTAGTAGAGAAAGTAAAAATATCTGATGTGATACAATCACATGACTTCCTCTACCCTCTATCGTTTATGGGTATACAAACCATTCTTACTAAAGCTTACTTTTCTATGTACTAAATCTTAATCCAAATAAGGCTTTGCAGAAACACCTATATTATACATTTTGCTGCAGACACAAAGGGATCGGCTATAGTCAAATGTATAAGAACTGGACGCTATACGCTGGACTTAAAGTCCCATACTGTTTTATGTAATCGCGAGAAACAACTGAGTGTTGAAAGGATTTTAATGAATGACCAAGTAATGGAAAATGCAAAACATTAATACTGGATATCTCGGTAATGGCTTATGCTACAAAACAAGTTATTTGAAATAAATTGTGTGTTATAAGAGATTTCTTGTGTAGTACGTTTTCGTCTAACGTATACTAGATGTACAAGAGTGTACAAAATTCCTTCCGAATGAAGATGACCTTACAGTTTATTCCCAGAAAATTCAAGATATACATTTAATTTTCCATGTAAATATCATTAATATATGGTATTTTAATCAAAACACAATTTTTAGAAAATAAAAAAAATAAAAAAATATTCAATGTAAAGGGTAGTATTAGGTGGGTAATTTTCTTGAAAATCTTCCTATCGTATCTTTAGAAGATACTGAACCTAAATATCAGGTTTGACGTTTATCTGATTTTTCGTTTTTAAGTTATGCTGTTCACAGACACAGACGCTCCTCTAGAAAATTTTCTTTTGATTCGGGGGGCCTCCAAACATATATTTCCCTTGAAATCTCGGTATCGAAGTTTTGGTTGGGGAATGCTATACCTTTTCACCTACTAGGTGCTTGGTAGACAAAGTATTAAAAAGAAAACGGTACGGCTGTATTACATTGATTTATTCACAAATTTGAGCGAATAAATAAAATTAAACAATCAAATTTTTACTTTCTCTACTACGTGTAGTAAGTAGGGGAAGTATTGTATTCCACCCAAAAATTCAATACCGAGATTTCACCGGAAATACATGTTTTGAGACCCCCTGAATCCAAAAAAAGGATTTTTGGAAACATGTCCCTTTGTATGCCTGTGAACAGCATAACTCAGAAATGAACAGTCGGATAAACACCAAACTTGGTATTTAGGTTAAGTATCTTCCAGAGATTCGACACGAAGGTTTTCAAGAAAATTCCCCACCCCAGATTACCCTTTACATGGAACATTTTTCGAGAATTTTAATTTTCTAAAAAATGGCCCTAACGATTTTGATTAAAATATCACATGTTTACGACATTTTCATGACAAATAAAATGTATATCTTGAATTTTCTGGGAATGTCTCCAAAAGTATTCTTCATTGTGAACGACTTTTGTATAACTGGTAAACCATAAGAGATAGACAAAATTTTACTACACAAAAAATGTAGATCGCGTTAAAATACACAATTTATGTTATATACATTTTTTTTTGAGTGAACCATTTTCGAAATATTGCTTGTTATTCCCTTAAATTTTTCAATACTTTTTCTCAAACGGAAATTCGTGAATCATTTTTACTTTCTCTACTACGTATAGTAGGTAGGGGAAGTATTGCATTCCACCCAAAAATTCGATACCGAGATTTCACGGGAAATACATGTTTTGAGACTCACTGAATCCAAAAAAAGCATTTTTGGAAACATGTCCGTGTGTGTGTCTGTCTGTGTGTCTGTGTGTCTGTCTGTGTGTCTGTCTGTGTGTCTGTGTGTCTGTGAACAGCATAACTCAGAAACGAACAGCCGTATAAACACTAAACTTGGTATTTAGGTTCAGTATCTTCCAGAGATTCGACACGAAGGTTTTCAAGAAAATCCCCCACCCCAGATTACCCTTTACATGGAACATTTTTCGAAAATTTTAATTTTCTCAAGAATGGCTCTAACGATTTTGATTAAAATATCACATGTTTACGACATTTTCATGACAAATAAAATGTATATCTTGAATTTTCTGGGAATGTCTCCAAAAGTATTCTTCATTGTGAACGACTTTTTCATAACTGGTAAACCATAAGAGATAGACAAAATTTTACTACACAAAAAATGTAGATCGCATTAAAATACACAATTAATGTTATATACATTTTTTTGGAGTGAACCATTTTCGAAATATTGCTTGTTATTCCCTTAAATTTTTCAACACTTTTTCTCAAACGGAAATTCGTGATTCATTTTTTTGTCTTGGATACGCAAAGGGAATGGTGCTGCACCTAGCAACCAGCTATTAAGAGATATGTATGTGCTTAAAGGCTACTGTATTTCTATATTGCCCTTGTAAATATATATTCCCCTTACATCTACAAGAAAATTAGCAATAATATAGAGTCTGCAAATGTTTATCTCGATTAACAGGAAGTAGATGGAGAATAAGTGTTTGTAAAAATAGTTTGTACAAGAGTAGAGAAAGTCATGTGAGTGTAACACATCAGGTTTTTCATTGATAAACAGATAGGACAAATGCAGTGAAGTTAAATTGATTGTTCACAACTGTCTGCCAAGTGACATATTTATTCGTTTGAAAAGCTTTGCACAAGAACGGATATCAGTATATAGGTGTGAAAGCATTTTCAAAAATGAAATATCTCAAATCAGACCATAGATCTGCTACGACTGATGCATATTTAAAGTCCGTTTTGATAAAATTCAGCACAAAATTATTACTACAAATGTCTGCAATTATAGAACAAAAAAGTCAGTTTCATTTTTCTCATTGAATATGAACTGCTATTAACGTAAAAATACTTTAGGCAACAGGTGTTAATATACATGTCTTATTAGTTACATTGTCATGAATGAAGGTCTTATCGTTTGTTCAGTATTTAAATACATCAATTACTAACGTGTAGGTGTGGATTTTAGTTCAATTAAACCTATGATTGAGAAGTAACCGGATCTGTGCCCCTCGTGCCTGTTCCCATTTTAAACCTACACTACGTGATCAAAAGTATCCGGAGACCTGGCTGAAAATGACGTGCAGCTTCGTAGCGCCCTCCATCGGTAATGCTGGAAGTCAATATGGTGTTGGCCTACCCTTAGCCTTGATGATAGTGTTGACTCTCGCAGGCATACTTACAATCAGGTTCTGGAAGGTTTCTTGAGGAATGGCAGCCAATTATTCACGGAGTGCGGAACTGAGGAGAGGTATCGATGTAGGTCGGCGAGGCCTGGCACGAAGTCGTCGTTCCAAAACATCCCAAAGGTGTTCTATAGGATTCAAGTCAGGACCAGTGTGTAGGCCAGTCCATTACAGGGATGTTATTGTCGTGTAACCACTCCGCCACAGCCCGTGCAGTATGAACAGGTGCTCGATCCTGTTGAAAGATGCAATCGCCATCCCCGAATTGCTCTTCAACTTTGGGAAGCAAGAAGGTGCTTAAAATATCAATGCTGGTCTGCGCTGTGATCGTGTCACGCAAAACAACAAAGGGTGCAAACCTCCTCCAGGAAAAACACGACCATACCACCTCCGAATTTCACTGTTGGCACTACATACCTGGCAGATGACGTTGACCTTGCCATCGGATCGCCACATTGTGTACCGTGATTCGTCACTCCACACAACATTTTGCCACTGTTCAATCGTGTAATGTTGACGCTAGTTACACAAGCGAGGCGTCGTTTGGCATTTTCCTGCGTGATTTGTGGCTTATGAGCAGCCGCTCGACCATGGAATCCAAGGTTTCTCACCTCACACCTAACTGTACTTGGAGTGGATCCTGCGCAGTTTGGAATTCCTGTGTGATGGTCTGGATAGAGTGTGCCTATTACTCTTTACGACCCTCTTCAAATGTCGGCGGTCTCTGTCAGTCAACAGACGAGGTCGGCCTGTACGCTTTGTGCTGCACATGTTCCTTCCGTTTCCACTTCACTATCACATAAGAAACAGTGGACCTAGGGATGTTTAGGAGTGTGGAAATCTCGCGTACAGACTTCTGACACAAGTGACCCCCAATCACCTGACCACATTCGAAGTCCGTGCGTTCCACGGAGCGTCCCATTGTGCTGTGTCACTATGTCTATGCCTGCTGAGGTCGCGGATAATGAGTACCAGGCAGTAGGTGGCAGCACAATGCACCTAAGATGAAAAACGTATGTTTGTGGGGGTGTCCGGATACTTTTGATCACATAGTGTATGTGGCTTTGTCCGCTATTCCTTTGATTGGAACCGGCCAATAAAACTCAGAAAGGAGCCGTTTCTTAGAATTTGTTACTAGTTATAAACACGATAACCTGGAGAGAGACAACTAAGAAAGCACAGTGTTTAAAATCCAATACCAGACAAATAGCAAATATCTCATTCGTCAGAAATGCAGACAAAACAATTGACACGACTACGTTAAGCAGTAAATACCTTTCCGGCTCCGCTAAGAACACAAACCATTAGAAGGCTGTTAGCTTCTTAGGCATCCAAGTTATATAATTTGAAAGCTAAGACTGGCACACCATAAACTCTAAAACTCTTTAACGACCAGGTCCTGGGCCCACCCTGGATGGGGCTTCTTTAGGTATTTATAGCCTCCTACTTATATTATACTGTCAATTCGTAATCTGGTATTTTTCTGTTATTATGTGTTAACTTAGATAAGTAACTGTTGAATATACGCTTGTACACTAATTTACAACCATTAATTCATTTTAGACAGGAAATTAATTGATAGAACAAGAATAAATTGCAAAGAATTGCTAAATATTAGATATGTCTAACATAAGAGCGAAAGTCAATGAAGATGGGATCAAGATAGATACAAAAACAAAGAACACTATAACATTATTTGAAAAAAAATTCTGTTTTACAATCACACCACGTTTTCTACTCATTCTTCCACAAACTGCTCTTACAAGAGTTTATTTTTCAGTCTACGTCATGTAAATTGTGAAGTAGATTTGTTCTTTACGTTGTTTATTTATTTAGCTCCACGTATGGACGTCAATTTTTAAGAATATTGCTGCTGTAATATGCTGCTAGGTATGAGAAGCCGATTTGAAGATGTATTTTTGTTGCTGCGCTCCAGGTTTAAAAATAATATTAACTTTGTTATTAAACTGCTTCTATAGATATTATTTATGTTTATGTTTGCCTCGGCTGTGTCAGTATTGTTTTATAGACATGTTTCTCTTAATCAGGGTACGGTGCGACAAGAATGTAGTTTAAAATTACTCTTTTTTATTAATCCTTGACACAAATTAAATAGCACTACACTGATATCAATAGCTGTGAGATTTGTTTATTTAATACTTGCACTTTGTTAACGCGTATACTTATTTTACGTCTCACACGAATACGTAATATTTCTCTAGAGAACACATCTTCCATCCGGTTACCATCAAGGTCTGCAGGCAACTGAACATATTTCAACCGTCCAAACCCGTAAACTTCTGTATTTCAAGTCTCTGTTTGGCTAATTCTAGTCCAATAGAATACCTGCGTTTTATTAAAGCTTTTTCTGGCTGTTGTTTGGCTATTTATTTAAACTGTCAGAAAATCTACATTATTGCTGACCTAATAATGACTAGTAGCATTTAAACCCTCAAACTCATTATTGCCTCAAGGTTACCTCATTGTTACCTCATTGTTAGCAGCTTTAAACTTATTATTGTCACAGCTCTTACATTATTAAATTACGTAATGCATTCACATAACATTATTAAACATGTTTACAATAATATAAGCATATGTAATGACTGTTACATACATTTTAAAAATTATTATATACATATTGCTTCAAGGCAGACCGTTAGTGAATTTACATATTATATAATTTAATTGAAATTATTCAAGTGTTAAAAATTCTACATCGAGATAAACGTTTACAGAAGTAGCTTCTTTACATACTTCATTGCAGGTACAAAGAGGATAAAGGAGACAGCACCGATAGTCAAAAACGTAAAAAGGAGCCATATGCAGCCTTTGAAATTACACACTTTCAGGGCCTCTACTGCCTTGAAGGTTTAAAATTACAGTATATTTTCAGTATTTCTAATACAAGTTTTGACAAAATTCCAGTACTGCATCGAGTCAACTACAGTATTCAGCATCTTTACTGGTTTAATGTTTCCGTAGTCATCTCGTATGAAGCTGCATTTATTACTATCTGCCGTAGTAGTAATAGTAATAGTACCCTCGATACCGAGATTTTACCGAAAATACATGTTTTGAGTCTTCCTGAATCCAAAAAGAAATTTTTTTAGAAAAAGGTCCATGTGTGTCTGTGTGTCTATGTGAATGGTGTCTGTGAACAGCATAACTCAAAAACGAAAAAACTGACCAATTCCAAACTTGGTATTTAGGTTTAATATCTTTCAAAGATGCAACAAGATTTGAGGCAGTATTTTAATGCCTAAATGATATTAATTGTGTTTTATTATAATTAAATTCAATAACAGCCCACCTTAAAAAGAATATGTATATAATTATTATTTAATTTGTATGTAAAGTCATTGTGTATATATATATATATTATTGTAAACACGTTTATTAATGTTATGTAAATGTTTATAAACTCTAATATTGCAAAAACTGTGAGAATAATATGTTTTAGGTTGTTAATAATGAATTAATAATGTAACTTTTGTGACAATAATGTGTCTAGAGTTTTAAAAAATACTGGTAATGAAAAGATCGGTAGTGACGTAAGCTTCGCTTACAGTTTGGAATTAGCCAATCAACAGTAAAGAAAGGTTTTAATTTGAATACTTAAATTCTGTTGGACTAGAATTAGTCAATAAGAGACTGGCATTACCGAGGCTATAAGGTTTTTACCGTTGAATTTAGTCAGTCGCGGGTAAGATGTTGTAGAGTACGGATGGTAAAAATTGTGTTCTTCGCTAGAATGTATAAAGTGCTCACAGGTTTCATTTATAAAGTGTTGTGTTTATAAATGTGCAAGTATAAAGGGAAATAAAAAGAAGTGAAATAAAAGTAAATTCTGTGACGTCTTTTAATTTTTGTCTTATCACAACCTGAAAAGAACTTATGTTTCTAGAGTGCGACTGAAGCAGACGAGGCAAGTTTAAATAATATTACGTAAAAGAAGCATTATCTTTACTATAAAGTTTGGCGTCCCAAGCATCAAACAAAATCAAAGTGTATCTTAAAAACGTTGGGTTAAATACTTCTTCAAAGTGACGCGCATACGTGGGGATTCTCACATCCCACACAAATACAATACTTTCTCAAAGTAGCGTCCCTCAACGTGGATCTAAATAGTTACATAACAGCACACTTTTGCAAATATACGTAATAATATTACGTAATCAACATGCTCCCGCAAATTGGCTCCCAAACGTGGAGCTGGCTATTAACTATCGCAATTTTCAAGAAAATTCCCACACGCCAAACTACCCTTTGTGAAACGTTTTTCAATTTTTTTTTATTTTCTCAAAAATGGCTATAACGATTTTGATTAAAATATCATATGTTTAAGAAATTTTTAGGAACAATAAAATGTATTGGATTTTCTGGGAATGACCCAAAACTCCTTTTCTTTCTGAATGACTTTTGCATAACTGGTTAACCGTAAGAGATAGACAAAAGTTTTCTATACAAAAAATGTAGTGTTCGTTAAAACATACAATTTATGTCATATATAGTTTATCTGGGGTGGGGGAGTGAACCATTTCCGAGATATTCCTTGTTATTTGTTTGGATTTTGCAATGCTTATACTTTTCCTCAGATGGAAATTCGTTATTCATTTTTTTATGTCCTGGTAATGCAAAGAGAATGGAATGCGCCACAGAGCAACCAGCTCTTAAAATATTTGACTATCGCTTAAAGCCTACCAATTCCCCTTGCACCTTCAAGAAAATTAGCAATAACATACTTTCTGCAAATGTTTATTTCGATTAACGTGAAGTAGATAGAGAATAAGCGTTTACAAAAATAGTTTGTACAAGAGTAGAGAAAGTCATGTGAGTGTAATACATCAGATCTTTACGAAATGGTTCGTGTGTGTGTGTGTAACAGCATAATTAAAAACAAATGTTAGATAAATTCAAAATTTGATACTTAAGTACAGTATCTACCAAAGATGCAATAAAAAGATTTTCAAGAAAATCCCAACATTCCAAACTACCCTTACGCGGAATGTTTTTCAAAATTTTAGTTTTTCTGAAAAATGACTGACGATTTCGATTAAAATATCATATATTAAAGATACTTACATGACAAATAAAATGTATACCTTGTACTCTATGAGAATAACTTGTGAAGTCCTCTTCATCCGAAAGGAATGTAATATAATCTTGCTTAACTGTTAAACGTTAAGCGATAGACGAAAACATACCACACAAGAAATGTAGATGTCTTTAAAACACACAATTTATATCAAATAACTTTTTTGATGGTATTAGACATTCCGAGATTTCCATTATTAATCGTTCGAGTTGTCAATACTTTCTCTTTTAAAATTCTGTCGATTTTGTGGCAGTATTTTATATCACAACACTGTGAATGCCAGAGTGATTGTAGTGTAAATTAACATTATTGTATGACAATGATTTGAGATGTTTGTTAATTATTAGCACTGTTAGGAAATAAGTTTATATGGCCTCACTGAAACTGACAATAGGAGTGGGTAACAATGTAACGATGGGGCGAGTTGTTTATTAATTAGAAGAGACAAGCAAATGACGTCAGATTAGCGCGCTTTTCTTAGAAATGGAGGGAATATCTTCCCTAGAGCATATGTGTTCGTAATTTTGATTGGATATAAAAATAGACGCTAATGTTGGCGCGTTTTATTAACCAATAGCAGCTCTGTTATAATGTTTAGGCATATCGGGGTGAGGGAGTATAAAAAGCTAAAGGCAGAGACGGGTAACGTTCAGTCCAACAGAATCATTCGTGGGTTATACGTCGCACAGTTTTACAGAATCATTCACAAGGCAAACGTCGCGCAGTTCTACAGAATCATTCAGAAGTTACACGTCGCCCAGTTCATCAGAATCATTCACGCGTTAAATGTCGCGCAGTTCTACAAAATCTCTCGCGTCGTAAAGTTAGTTAAAAGATGTGAAATACGCGAATTAATAATGTGCGGCAAATAAGTGATTATAGTTACATTCGAAAATATAACAGTTTCAGTCGGGCGTGTATCAAGAGTAAATACGTGAAGTTAATTAATTGTGATGGAAATAAAAGTGTAAAAACAAATTCTTTTATCAGTGTTATCTTTTAGTAACAACTCCTTTCCGTTTACACACCCTGTTCAAGAGATTTGCTCGACCGAGTAGTAATAATAGCTAGCCGGAGCACAATGAACCCAAAATTCAAAATAATAAAACAATAACAGGTGCTCAGCAATAAGATAACACGAAGTTACCGCGACAAATTTCAGGTGTTTCTTGCGATGTAGTGGAAACAGTGTGGAATTTTAAGGCCAGCATGTAGCAACCAGAAATTTGACTATCGGTATTCCCTTTGTATCTATAACGAAATGTGTAACGCAGCTATTTCTGGAAACGTTTATCTCCATTAAAATGAAGTAGATAAGAAAATAAGCACGACAGATAGGATAGAGAAAGTAATGTTTATGTAACACAATCAGATTTTTGAGGCCTCCTAAAATGCTGTTTTGCAGTGAGGGCACTTAAAACATGTATTTCTGTTGAAATCCTGATGTGGAATTTTTTTGGGATATGCTATACTTCCTCTGCCTACCTACTAAGTCAGATGCATGCCTTAACTACATAAGTAATACGTTACTTGAAATTAAACAGCACTTCTTTTGTTTCCTAACCTGAGCTCCGCCGAGAGTTACTATAGTAACCAATTAACGGGCTGGAAAGCATTTACAGCGTCAATATATTAGCGATGTTCAGGCTTTTAGATGGTGCTCGCGAAAACGTTACTGAGAAGGTGTGAGGATACTGACGATGCCATACATAGGTCCTAATTAAGATACCTTTTATCTTAACCACCCACCCCCTTCCGTTGGTCCAGAAGACCGGGTAGATACCGGCGCACAGTTCAGATTTAATGGTTGCATCGTGGTTATAGAGAAGGTTGTTTTGAATTAAGAAGTATATTTACTTTTTAGAAAAAAATTAAGAAAGTGTGCATTACAATTAAAATGTTTTTGAGGACGTCGCATACTTACAAAAATTGTTTAAAATCCTGCCTGTTATTTGAATGTTTGATTTGTGCAGTATTATTTAAAAAGAAAACTTTATGTGTTAAATTCACATGACTTTCTCTGCCCTCTCTTGTGCAAACTATTCTTAAAAATGTTTATTCTAAATACTGCTTATTAAAAAGATAAATGTTTACAGAAATGCTTTTATTACACTTTTTGTAACAACAGTTATAATAGTCAGATGTTTAAAAAGCGGCTCCCTGTATGATGGCTTTGAACTTCCATATAACCTTCAAATAAAAGAAAAAAATTCTGATGTGTTACATTCACGTGACTTTCTCTACTCTCTAGTGCTTATTAGTGGGTATACAAATTCTTCTCACAAATGTTTTCCTATCTTCTGCATTTAAATCCTGAAAAAAATTTCCGGAAATAGCTGCATTACGCGTTTCGTTATAAATACAAAGAGAATAGCAATAGTCACATATTTTACAACTCTACGCTATATGCTAGTCTTAAAATTCCATGCTCTCCCCATGCAATCGCGAGATACAACTGAATGTTGAAAGGGCTTTAAAGAATGACCAAATATTGAACAATTCGTACTATTAATAAGGGATATCTGGGAAATCGGTGTGCCACAAAAATAATTTTAAATAAAATTGTGTGTTTTAAAGAGATCTACATTTCTTGTATAGTAAGATTTCGTCTTTCGCTTAACGTTTACCAGTTATACAAGATAATACAAATTCCTTCCGAATGAAGAGGACTTCAAAGGTTATTCCCAGAAAATTCAAGATATTCATCTTATTTGATATAAATGTCTTTAATATGTGGTATTTTAATCTAAATCGTTATAACCATTTTTTTTAGAAAATAAGAAATTTCGGAAAAAATCGATGTGAAGGGTAGTCTGGGATGGCGGGAATTTTCTTGAAAATCTCGTGTCGCATCTTTGAAAGATACTGAATATCAAGTTTGGTTTTTATCCTAATTTTCGTTTTTGAGTTATACTTACACACACACGGAGCTCTTTCTCAACATGGTATTTCCGGTGAAATCTCGGTATCGAATTTTTGGGTGGAATGCAATACTTCCCCTACTTACTGTACGTAGTAGAGAAAGTAAAAAGTATAAAGGCAAACTACATGCCAAATATAATACTAAATAGTACCACGTAAAGCTTACTGAATTTTTACCGGATTATCATGAATAACATATCTTTATTGTTGAATGTCTTTGGAACTACACAAAATGAAAACCTATTCTTATCAGCTACATGACTATGTCATATCAGCCGTAAGTACCACGTACATAGTAGGTAGAGAAAAAAATCTGATGCGGTACACTCACATGACTTTCTCTACTCTTGTACAAACTATTTTTACAAACGCTTATTCTCCACATGCTTCATGTTAATCGAGATGTTGATCTTATTGCTAATTTTCTTGTAGATGCAAGGGGAATATGGTAGGCTTTAAGCGATAGTCAAATATTTTAAGAGCTGGTTGCTATGTGGCGCATTCCATTCTCTTTGCATTACCAGGACAAAAAAAAAGAATAACGAATTTGAGAAAAAGTATAAGTATTGGAAAACTTAAGGAAATAACAAGCAATATCTCGAAAATGGTTCACCCAACAAAAAAAAATGTATATGACATAAATTGTGTACTTTAACGCGATCTACATTTTCTAAGTAGTAAAATTGTGTCTATCTCTTATGGTTTACCAGTTATGCAAAAGTCGTTCACAATGAAGAAAACTTTTGGAGACATTCCCAGAAAATTCAAGATATACATTTCATTTGCCATAACAATGTCTTAAACTTATGGTATTTTATTCAAGATCGTTAGAGCCATTTTTCAGAAAATTAAAATTTTCGAAAAATGTTCAGGATAAAGGGTAATCTGGGGTGGTGGGATTTTCCTGAAAACCTTTCTGTCGCATCTCTGGAAGATACTGAACCTAAATACCAAGTTTGATGTTTATCCGACTGTTCGTTTCTGAGTTATGCTGTTCACAGACAGGCACACACACACAAGGACATGTTTCCAAAAATGCTTTTTTTTGGGTTCAGGAGGCCTTAAAACATGTATTTCCGGTGAAATCTCTTGTATCGAATTTTCGAATCTGTGAACAGCATAACTCAAAAATGAAAAGTGGGATAAATACTAAACGTAATAATTGGGTTTAGTATCTTCCAAGGATGCGACACGAAGATTTTCAAGAAAATCCCCCACACCAACTTCTCTTTACATGGAGCATTTTTCAAAAAATTTTAATTTTCTTAAAAATGGCTGTAACTATTTTGATTAAATTACCATATATGAAAGATAATCACACGGAAAATAAAATGTATATAGGGAATTTTCCGGAAATAGCCCAGAAAGCCCTTTTCATTCATAAGGAATTTTGTATAATATTGTATAACTTATAAATGTTAAGCGAAAGACTAAAACGTACTAGACAAAAAATGTAGATCTCTTTAAAATATACACTTTACAATAAGCTTTTTTTTTTAGCATAAGCCATTTCTGAGATATCAGTAATTAAAGGTTGAATTTTTTCAATACTTCTTGTGTTAAAGTCCCATAAATTTTGAGTTGTTTCTCGCGAGTGCACAAAAATAGTATAGAATTTTAAGGCCAGCTTATAGCTTCCAGTTTTTAAATATTTGACCTTCGCTGTTTTCTTGGTATGTATAACGAAATGCGTAATGCAGATGTTCCTGCAAAGGTTTGTTTGGATTAAAATTATTAGATAGATTAACAAGCTTTAGTAAGAATAGAATTAATTGTTCTTCCACACAAGCCGTTTGTTGGACAATGTTGGAAAGGTAGAATTGTTTGTGTACTCACTAATAACGACAGAGGGTAGAGAAAGTCATTGAATGTATCACATCAGATTTATTTTAAACTTTTGCTGTTTTATTGCTCGCTAAAGTAATGAGAATGGAGCTTCAATGAACAAAATTTAATACGGAACTTTAAAACGGACAGTTATTAAAAACATTAGTATTAATATTTGAGGCAGTATTTTGTATCGCAGCACTGTGAATGCCAGAGTGATTGTAGTGTAAATTAACATTATTGTATGACAATGATTTGAGAGTTTTATTAATTATAAGCATTGTTATGAATAAGTTTACACGGCCTCACTGAAACTGACAGTAGGAGCGGGTAACAATGAAGCGAGGGGGTGAGATCTTTATCAATTAGAAGAGACAAACAAATGACGTCAGGGTAGCGCGCCTTTCTTTAGAAGTGGAGGGAATATCTTCCCTAGAGCATATGTGTTTGTAATTTTGATTGGATGACTAAATAGACGCTAATGTTGGCGCGATTTGTTAACCAATAGCAGCGCTATTATAATGTTTCGGCATATCGGGGTGAGAAAGTATAAATTCTGGAGCCAAAGACAAGTATCGCGCAGTTCTACAGAATCATTCACAAGGCAAACGTCGCGCAATTCTAAGAAATCTCTCTCGCGTGTTATACGTCAGGTATTTCTATGGAAGCATTCATGAGGTACGCATTACGCAATTCTACAGAATCTCTCGCGTCGTAAAGTTAGTTACAAAATGTGAAATACGCGAATTAATAATGTGCGGCAAATAAGTGATTGTAGTTACATTCGAAATTATATAACACTTTCAGTATCAGGCGTGTATCAAGATTAAATATGTGAAGTTAATTAAGTGTGACGACAATAAAAGTGTAAAAAAAATTCTTTTATCAGTGTTATCTTTTAGTAACAACTCCTTTCCGTTTACACTCCCTATTCAAGAGATATTTGCTCGACTGAGTAATAATAGCTAGCCGGAGGACAAAGAACCCAAAATTCAAAAATAATAAAACAATAACAGGCGCTCAGCAATAAGATAACACGATAGAATACTGCGACAAATTAAGCGTTGATGGAGTTTTTTTCTTGTTGCAAACAACATATGAAAGTGGAAGATGTTGATGCACATTCTCTTGTAGGTTCTGGATTCAGAAATTTGTTGTTTATTCTCGAATGATGCTGCTTATTCATTTGTTGCTGTATCGTTAATATCAAGGAAGTTATGTGGGGAGATGTTTCATTGTAAAGTTTAAGATTGAAACCGGCAACTGAATGTGTGTTGGCAACACTGACTCGAAGCCTTAGATTATCAGCAGGAAGGCGTTGATTATCGGGACCATGAGCTAAATAATCAAGAAAATCCTTCACCCCAAATTATCCTATATAGAAAATGTTTCCTTGTTTTTATTTTCTCAAAAACGAATTTTTTAAAATGCATATATTTAAGTATTTGCATTAAAATAAATTTAATCTTGAGTTTTCTGCAACTGTGAAGTCCCCTTCATTCTCAATTAATTTTTTAAAATCTGTATTGCTGGTGAACCATAGGGGTAGACTAGAAACTACTACCCAAAATTAGAGACTCGTTAAAACACACAATGTATTATCTTAAGCAATTATCCTAAATATTAGTTGCTATTTCTTTGATTTCTCCAATGCTTTTCATCTTTTTGAAGTGCTAAGACAACATTTTTTTTGTTTCTCGTGATGTCGTGGAAAAATTATTGAATTACTAAGTCAGTATATAGCGACCCGCTTTGTACGAGGGCTGGTCAACAAAGACTGAGACTGATTTTTTCCTGTAGCTTCCGTGATAGTTTCGTATCTGTAACATAAATATTTGAAAAGAGCGGGTTTTTATGTATAACGCTGGTAGGCGGCAGCACTCTCGTATTGGTAGGTTGGTAGTAATGCTCTATTTTGTAGACCCTACGTGCATTTCGCATACCAGACAATGGAGTTGACGTGAGAGGAGCAGTACAGTGCAATCAAATTCTGTTTTCGTTTAAACCATACAGCCACCGAAACTTGTGGAAAGCTGAAGCAAGCCTACAGTGAACATGCATTACCTCGTGCAACAGTGTTTAGGTGGTTCAAGGACTTCAAAGAAGGCCGACTTGACAGTGTTAAGCAAGGTGATGAGTCATGGCTGCATCATTATGATCCGGAAGGAAAACAAGCCAGCACAGTGTGGAAATCGCCAGGTTCTCCAACACCAAAAAAGGCAAAAGTTGTTCCATCTGCAGGGAAAGTGATGGTGATCATATTTTTTGACCGTAGTGGAATGATTTACCAGCATGCAGTTCCCCCTCACACTACCGTTACAGCAGCATACTACACGTCAGCATTAGCTACACTGAGGAAGCACATTGCAAAGAAACGATCAGAGCTTTCTCGGACTGGGTGGCGACTTCATCATGACAATGCACCGGCCTCACGTCGCAAATCAAGTCATGCAGTTTCTGGCTCGATTCAATATTACCTGTGTACCACATTCACCTTATAGCCCCGATCTTGCACCCTGTGACTTTTTTTATGCCCATCACTAAAGGCAAAGCTTAAGGGTATTCGACTTGAGAACTCTGGAGCAGTGCTCAAGAAAAGTGAGGCGATTCTCAAGGACCTGACAAAGAATGGTCTGCAGCACGTGTTCAAGGACTGGCAGAGACGCTATAAAAAGTGCATTGAAGTAGGAGGGGACTGCTTTGAGAAAGATCATGTAAACATTGAATTGGAGTAATAAACATCTGTGAAAAAAATCAGTCTCAGTCTTTGTTGATCAACCCTCTTAAATACTTAATTACCGCTTCAGCCTCCTGTATCCATTTTGTACCTGCAACGAAGTGTGTAATGGAACATTTTTGTAAACATTATCTGGATGAAGTAAGTATTAATAAATATTTGTAGAAATGCTGATTATTGCTAATTTTCTTGTAGGCGCAAGGGGAATATGGTAGGCTTTAAGCGATAGTCAAATATTTTAAGAGCTGTTGCTATGTGGAGCACTCCATTCACTTTGTACGTCCAGGACATAAAAAAACGAATAACGAATTCCCATTTGAGAAACCGTATGAGTATTAGAAAATTCAAACAAATAACAAGGAATATCTCCGAAATGGTTCACTCGAAAAAAAATGTATGACATAAATTGTGTATTTTAAGGAGATCTAAAATTCTGTCTATCTCTTACGGTTTAGCAGTTATGCGAAAGTCATTAATAATGAAGAGGACTTTTGGGGACATTCCCAAACATGCATTCTTAAACATATGATATTTTAATTAAAATAGTTAGTCATTTTTGATAAAATAAACATTTAAAAGAATGTTCTATGTAAAGGGTATTCTGGGTCGGCTAGATTTTCTTGAAAATGTTCGTATGGCATCCTTGGAAGATATTAAATTTAAATACCAAGTTTTGTATTTATCCCACTTTTTGTTTTTGAGTTATGCTGTTCACAGGTAGACACATAGACACACACATAAGGACATGTTTCCAATAATGCTTTATTTGGATTCAGGACACCTCAATAGATGCATTTTCGTGAAATCTCGGTGTCGAATTTTTAGGTGGAATGCAATACTTCCCCTACTTACTATAAGTAGTAGAGAAAGTAATAAGAATTTGTAAAAATAGTTTGCAGAACAATGTGTAGAGACCACGTGAAAGGAATATGTATTTGGTTTCAAATAAAACCCAAGTCAGTACAAGGCAACCAAGTTTGGAAAGATAAATGAAAATACTTTAATTATTTTATTTCATATTGAAGTGGTTAATCTTTAATTTTGATATATTAATTACCTCGCTTAGTGGATCCAATACCAAGAGCAGCATTAATATATTGTTCTTTGAGAAGTTAGTCGAGAAGTTTTAAAGAAGGCAGGAAATATCTCTCCAAATGTTAATATCTTCTGAGACATATAAGATGGTAGCGACCCTTCGTACGACTGGCAATCTTTAATATAATGTGACTTAAATACTTTGGAAAGTTGTGGCATTGTAAACACACACAAGGGCAGGCAGAATTTAATTTCACATCCTGAAAACAAAGTTCAGAAGAAGGAGGAAAGAAATTAAAAAGAAAAGATGCTGGAAGACTTAAAACTTGACGAAATTACTAGGGAACGGGCGAAATTAACTGGTAAGATATTGTGTTTCCAAGTATTTATTGGAAAATAACTTTATATAAGTTGAAAAAATATATAAGTTATTCCCAGAAAAATGGCTGAAGTTCTTAGAACTTACGTTATTCTTCATGAAGAAATCTACAATATTACAATAAAAAACGCGATGTTTTATGCTTCTTAAAACAAGTTTAGGAACGAATGTGTTTATTTCCGTATCACTTACCTATAGCAGGTAGAGGAAGTATGATATTCCATGCAACAATTCGATTTCCAAATACATATTTTTAAGTTCTCTGATCCCATTTTTACTCTCTCTAATACGCATATAAGTAGGAGAAGTATTGCATTCCACACAAAAATTTGTATCGAGATTTCACCGGAAAAACATGTACTAAGGGTCCTGGATTAAAAATAAGTCTGATGTGTTACACTGACATGACATTCTCTACTCTTGTACAAACTATTTATACAAACGCTTATTCTCCATCTACTTCATGTTAATCTACATAAACATTTGCAGACTCTATCATATTGCTAATTTTCTTGTAGATGTAAGGGGAATATATATTTACAAGGGCAATATAGAAATACAGTAGCCTTTAAGCAAATACATATCTTTTAATAGGTGGTTGCTAGGTGCAGCACCATTCCCTTTGCCACAGATTAATACTCTTTGCATATCCAAGACAAAAAAATGAATAACGAATTTCCATTTGAGAAAATAAGTATTGAAAAATTTAAGGGAATAACAAGCAATATCTCGAAAACGGTTCACTCAACAAAAGAAATGTATATGACATAAATTGTGTATTTTAACGCTGTCTACATCTTTTGTGTAGTAAAATTTTGTCTATTTCTTATGGTTTACCAGTTTGCCAAAAGTCGTTCACAATGAAGAATACTTTTGGAGACATTCCCAGAAAATTAAAGATATACATTTTATTTGTCATAACAATATCTTAAACATATGCTATTTTAATCAAAATGGTTAGAGCCATATTTGAGAAAATTAAAATTTTCGAAAAATGTTCCATGTAAAGGGTAATCTGGGGTGGGGGGATTTTCTTGAAAACCTTCGTGTCGCATCTCTGGAAGATACTGAACTTAAATACCAAGTTTGGTGTTTATCCGACTGTTCGTTTCTGAGTTATGCTGTTCAAAGACAGACACACAGGCAGATAGACACACAGACACACACACGGACATGTTTCCACATATGCTTTTTTGGATTCAGGGGATCTCAAAACATGTATTTCCGGTGAAATCTCGGTATCGAATTTTTGGGTGGAATACAATACTTCCCCTACTTACCATACGTAGCAGAGAAAGTAAAAAAGGATTTTTAGAAAAAGGCTCGTGTGTATTTGTGTGCCCATGTGCCAGACACACAACTCAAAAACGAAAAGTCGGAAATGTGTTTAAGTGCAATAGGTTTTGATTTGCCACTCAGATTACCTCTGTAAAATTATATGCGTTATACAATTAGCTTATTAAACTGGAGTGACAAATTAACTTCATTTACATCCCTCCGCCCTTTAATAAATTATTGTACAATGACCTTGAAGATGTTTTTGATGGATTCTCCTTTATCACGTATAATTGTAATTTGTTACAGGCCGAGTTATTCCTAATACTAACGGATAAAACGTCTGCTGATATTTACGCAAAAGGACGTGAAACATCGACGTAACGTATGATTTCCTTCACCTCTCCCAACGCTCTTCCAAGTTCAGAAAATTTTACATAGCCTATAAGCACCTTTGGGTATGGAATAATCGTCGATCGGAATGGTGGAGTAATTTGACACATGATAATAGTCGGTAAAATTCAATTTTTTTACTTTGTCTACTGCATAAAGTAAGTAGGGGAAGTATTGGATTCCACCCAAAAATTCCATACCGAGATTTCATCGGAAATATATGTTTTGAGGCCCCCTGAATCCAAAAAAAGAATTTTTGGAAACATGTACGTGTGTGTGTGTCTGTCTGTGAACAGCATTACTCAGAAACGAACAGTCGGATAAACACCAAACTTAGTATTTAGGTTCAGTATCTTCCAGAGATGCGACACGAAGATTTTCAAGAAAATCCCCCCACCCCAGATTACCCTTTACATGGAACATTTTTCGAAAATTTTAATTTTCCCAAAAATGGCTCTAACGGTTTTGATTAAAATATCATATATTTAATGTATATCTCGAATTTTCTTGGAATGTCTCCAAAAGTATTCTTCATTGTGAACGACTTTTGCATAACTGGTAAACCATAAGAGATAGACAAAATTTTACTTCACAAAAAATGTAGATCGCGTTAAAATACACAATTTATGATATATACATTTTTTATTGAGTGAACCACTTTCGAGATATTGCTTGTTATTCTCTTAAATTTTCCAATACTTATACTTTTTCCCAAATGGGAATTCGTTATTCACTTTTTTTTTGTCCTGGTAATGCAAAGAGAATGGAATAGTGCACATAGAAACCAGCTCATAAAATATTTGATTATCGCTTAAAGCCTAACAATTCCCCTTGCATCTACAAGAAAATTAGCAATAAGATTATCATCTCGATATTTCCATTAACATGAAGCACATGAAGAATAAGCGTTTGCAAAAATAGTTTGTACAAGAGTAGACAAAGCCATGTGAGCTTAACACATCAGATGGTTTTACTTTCTCTTTGGTCTCATTGTTATTTAATAACATAAATGGTGCACAGTTTTGAAAAACCCTCAACGTATTCAACGAAATAAAGGTGAGTTAGTGAACACGTACGAGGGGTGATCAGAAACTAAGGTTACAAAGCCTGCAGTGTAACGTATACACTTTGTTTCACACAACCAATAGAGCCAACTGAGAGTACGTAGGTGCATTAGGTTATTTTTCGATATATATATTTTTTTTTAGAGTGGAGGAGGAAATGATTTAATCACTGACCCCAGCCCCGATGGGAGCCGGGACTGAGAGTGTGGGACTCACCAATAGTCGGCATACCCACTAAAAGCTCCTCCACCGGATGGGAATGCAAGAAGGAAAAGTGGAATAAGGTGGCTTTTTGCGGTCCCGCATAGCACCCGCGTTAGTACGTGAAGGCTGTTGGCTGCCGCCCTATGGGCGGGAGCGGGTAAAGGTGGTTACTAGGTTACAGCCATGGAACCTGACTGCAACACATGTGGAAATGGCGAGGGTTTGGAAGAGAATGTAGGTTAGGTTTGGCGATCGCACCGATGATACTGCTGCTGGTTATGCTTCTTGCATTGCTGCAAGAACCTGTCGACTCTCTCCGGGACACTCTTCAGCCTGGGACCAAGAGACGAAACCCGGATGACTTCGGTGATGACCTTCAGTCTGAATGAATGCTGTCGAACGGCCCAGCCAGGAAAACGTGTTGGGCATCCGCTGAGTTTTGAAGTTCTCGAATGAGTTCCTCCAGTGCTGTCAGCTTCATCGTCATGTTCAGGAACTCTGCATTGAGATCCTGAACGGCGTCACGTAGGCCCTGAACTTCCTCGATGATCGGCGTGAATGATGGTGCTGGTGTCGGCGCTGGAGTAGGCAGCTGTGGAGTTGTCACTGGCTGCGGAGTAGTTGCTGGCGGAATCGGCGCGGCGTTACTGCGGGGATGCAGGGGGCAGAGCGCCTGGCCGGTGTAGTGAGTTGACCATCCATAGGTCGAACAGTAGCGGTGTCGGCGGCGCAATTCGTGCTGGGTGCACGAAGACGTGGTGCAGGCGTGGTGCAGTAGTGGCACCTGGGTTGCGCTGAGCAGGTCAACTCCTCGTGCCCGTAGGCACAGCAGCGCCTGCAGGGTGCCTGGCGTTCTAATCGACTCACCTCGATTCGTAAGCACCGCCCTAACAAGGGCAGGACCGTCCTCAAGGCAGCTTCATAGTCACTAGCTACTGCGTACTCGAACCTGACGAGCGACGTAGGTCCCTGTGCTCCGAAGATCCGAGTGGCCTTCAAGGCCACTGCTGGTGAGCTGCGCTGACGAGGATCCTGACTGGCAGGTCCCTCGGGACCCCTCGGATGACAGCGCTGTACCTCCCATGAACCACAGGCTGGATCGGCGCAGGCTGGGAAGCTCCCAAGATCGGCGGCGTGAACCCCGGTGATGTTGGCGGCGAAGCTGCGGTGGAGGCATAGGTTGCCCCGGGCTGCGGCGGGTGCCGGAGGAGAATAAGAAGGTACTGCCTTAGCAGGCTCGGCAACTCCACGTTACTTGTTCTTCGCCATCTCGGAGCTGAGTGGCATAGTCTCTATGTCGGTTTAGTCACTTGTCTCTTCATTGGACAAGTTTGAATATTCCCTTTTGGTAAAAACCCTGAACTTGCGTGTACAGCCACGTTGTCGCGAAGTGTTTCACCTCCTCGTCTGAAGCGAGGCCTCCTAGGTGATCCTTCAAGTGAGAAAAAAGTGAATCGTTTGAAGCGAGGTCCGGGCTATAGGGAGGATGGTTGATGATGTTCCAGCGAAACTGCATCAATAGCGTGGTGATCTTCTGGGCTGTATGATGTCGCGCGTTGTCGTGAAGGAATATGACGCTCTCGGTGAGAAGTCCTGGCCATTTCCTCCAGATTGGTTTGCGCAATTGTGTCAAGGTCTCGCAGTATCGGTCAGCATCACTGTGCGCCCTCTTTCCACATCCGTTATTCCCAAAACTTCCCGGCTGATGGCGTCAACTTAAACTTCTTTGTCTTAGGAGAGGAGGTTTGTTTCCGCTCTACTGACGACCGCTTACTGCTGGGGGTGTAGTGATGGACGCATGTTTCGTCACCTGAGGCAATGTAGTGATGAAAACTGTTCCCTTGCGTGGAGAACCGTTGTAAAAGTTGCAGACTGCTCCCATGCACTTCTATTTGTAGGCTGCCAGGTTTGGCACAGCCCTATCTGTTTAGGAAGGAGTTGAAGCTTTCCAGAGCGGTTAAGTATCTAGGTGTCATTCGGGATGCTGGGATGAGCTGGAAAAACCATGTTAAATATAAAGTAAAGAAGGCCTACAATACTTCGTGGCCTGTTGGAGATCTATAGGACTGAGATGGGCCTTAGAACTAAGGTGACAAAATGGCTATACACCTCAGTAATATGGCCGTCAATAGCTTAATGCGGCATTTGTTTGGTGGCCTGCCTGTCTCATGAAGGCAGTCGCTGCAAAGATTGGCATGTATGATGATAACAGGGGCAGTGCGACTCCCCTCAGTCCACCTTAGATACCTACCACAATAGACCTTGAGGCAGTATTTTATATCACAACACTGTGAATGCCAGAGTGATTGTACTGTAAATTAACATTATTGTATGACATTCATTTGAGATGTTTGTTAATTATAAGCATTGTTAGGAAATAAGTTTACACGGCCTCACTGGAACTGACAATAGGAGCGGGTAACAATGAGCGAGGGGATGAGTTGTTTATTAATTAGAAGAGACAAGCAAATGACGTCAGAGTAGCGCGCTTTTCTTTAGAAATGGAGGGAATATCTTCCCTAGAGCATATGTGTTCGTAATTTTGATTGGATATAAAAATAGATGCTAATGTTGGCGCGGTTTAATAAGCATAGCAGGTCTATTATAATGTTTAGGCATATCGGGGTGAGGGAGTATAAATTCTAAAGCCAGAGACAAGTAAGAAAAAACCGCCATTCTAAAAATATCATTCCTGGAAATACACATCCTGTGGTAAAACCCTATTGAGGATGGGCACACAGCAAAGACCCACTCGGGCTATAACTTAGCCTGCCAGCAGTCAGTCGGAGTCGAATATTGCACAGTTTAAGAGAATCATTCGCGGGTTACACGTCGCGCAGCTCAACAGAATCATTCACGGGTTACACGTCGCACAGTTTAAGGGAATCATTCACGCGTTACACGTCGCTCAGTTCAACAGAATCATTCACGGGTTACACGTCGCACAGTTTAAGAGAATATTTCACGCATTACGCGTCGCACAGTTTAATAGAATCATTCGCGGGTTAGACGTCGTGCAATTCTTCAGAATCTCTCGCGTCGTAAAGTTAGTTACAAAATGTGAAATACGCGAATTAATAATGTGCAGCAAATAAGTGATTATAGTTACATTCGAAAATATAACAGTTTCAGTCGGGCGTGTATCAAGAGTAATATATATGAAATTAATAAAGTGTGACGGCAATAAAAGTGTAAAAACAAATTCTTTTATCAGTGTTACCTTTTAGTAACAACTCCTTTCCGTTTACACACCCTGTTCAAGAGATTTGTTGGACTGAGAAATAATAGCTAGCCGGAGGACAAAGAACCCAAAATTCAAAATAGTAAAACCATAACAGGCGCTCAGCAAATTAGATAACACGAACGATACTGCGACAACCTTGCCCTTTTGCACCTGTTTGTGAAGGAGGTAGCTAAAATGACAGCGCACCGCCTCTGATCTGTAGGAGGTTGGTGTTCTAAGCTAGCTTATAAAGGAACTCACTCATTCTTTAGGACATGTGTCCGATGACCCTGATTACACGATATTTGATGGGGACTAAGTATAATCTAAGGCCTTCTTATAAGGTGCTAATACCTTCCAGGGAGGAGAGGAACCCAGGAATAAGGTCTCTCCTGAAGGCAGGAGGTAGGATGAGATTTATGGAGGGTTTCCACCTCGGGGGCTGTTGGAGCCTGGGGCCCTAGAACCACTGTTGGTTCAGGCTGAGGTCTGCTTCTTGTTGTCGTTGTTGTTGGCTTAAATTATCTACTCTTATCTAGGATCGGGTAAATGAGAGTTGAATAAAGCCACATGTTACTGCTTGTCTGGATTTATTCCAGTTAAATAAACAGCGATATTCACGTTAACTCTCCGCTACTTTGTCAATATCTAATTTGAATCTGCATTTGAGCTTCTGGAAGATTAAAATTGGAGGAAGGTTTCTCGGAATTGTTTACCTTTTATGTTCTATCAGACAGTCGCTAATTTTCTCACTGTAATATATAACACAGTTTCACATTGGCTATTGTTTTTCTTTCTTTTCTTCTTCTTATTACTTTCTCTACTACGTATAGTAGAGGAAGTATTGTATTCGACCCAAAAATTCGATACCGAGATTTCACCGGAAATACATGTTTTGAGATCACCTGAATCCAAAAAAAGGCATTTTTGGAAACATGTCCGTGTGTGTGTCTGTGTGTGTGTGTCTGTGTGTGTGTGTGTGTCTGTGTGTCTGTGAGCAGCATAACTCATAAACGAACAGTCGGATAAACACCAAACTTGGTATTTAGGTTTGGTATTGTCCAGAGATGCGACACGAAGGTTTTCAAGAAAATCTCCCCACCCTAGACTACCCTTTACATGGAACATTTTTCGAAAATTTTAATTTTCTCAAAAATGGCTCTAACGATTTTGATTAAAATATCATATGTTTAAGATATTGGCATGAGAAATGAAATGTATATCTCGAATTTTCTGGGAATGTCTCCAAAAGCATTCTTCATTGTAAACGACTTTTGCATAACTGGTAAACCATAAGAGATAAACAAAATTTTACTACACACAAAATGTAGATCGCGTTAAAATACACAATTTATGTCATATACAGTTTTGTTGTTGAGTGAACCGTTTTCGAGATATTGCTTGTTATTTCCTTAAATTTTCCAATACTTATACTTTTCTCAAATTCGTTATTCATTTTTTGTATGTCCTAGACATGCAAAGAGAATGGAATGCGCCACATAGCAACCAGCGCTTTAAAGATTTGACTATGGCTTAAAACCTACCATATTCCCTTTGCATCTACAAGAAAACTAGCAATAAGATTGACATCTCGATATCTCGATTAACATGAAGCATATGGAGAATAAGCGTTTGTAAAAATAGTTTGTACAAGAGTAGACAAAGTCATGTGAGTGTAAAACATCAGATTTTTTTTAACTTATGAAAATAAAATTATTCGTGTATTTCGTCCTGGAAAAGTTTGAGGAATTCCGAGTTATCTCTGTCTCTTTTTAATATTACCCACCTTAATCGCTCCAGTCAATATTTATGTGTGTAGCTATTTACTCTGTAATCGATTGATAACTGCTTTTCTCTGATTTTATGTTTTGCAATACTTAATTCTGCATGCATATTTATTATGTTTGCATTATACTAGTTACATATTTATTGTGTGTTCATATACGTTTTCTCATTCTCTACTCTTTCTTAGTTAGACTCTCTTTTAATCTATCACCACTTTCTACCTTACTGCGTTTCTTGCTACAGTTAGTTATTCCTATTTCCTCTAATATTTTATTTTATACAATTGCTTTATATTTAAAGTGAGGTAGGTGTTCCCTATATGAAGCATTAAGTCACCATTCTTTTGTTTCTGCGATGTTTTGGAAATAATGAAAAATGAAAGGTAGGACACAGAGGTAATGGTACGGACGAACACAGGTCCCTGCATCCGGGGCAGAGTACCGCAGATTTTAGCTTGTGCCATGACCTCTTAGAGGAACAGATGAGGCGAGAGACCCGGCCAGATCCGGGTGGCGACGTGCGCAAGCACGATCAGGGACCCTAACGTTTCCACGCTCACTCAGAGTCGAGATCTAACTCAGCAGTCCCACGACCACGTCAGGAAAGAAACCTCTACAGACGCAACCCACCGCACACCGTCGTCTGGTTCCACAATTTTGAAACTGATGGCAAGGAGGATGATGGGAACAGGAATGAGGAGAAGGACAATCGTGGTAGAAGATGAACCACCCCAGTATTCGCCTCCCGACCCAGGCCATGGTCAGAGTGGTCGGTCGCCGGGGATCAAACTTGGCATCTCTCGAATGCGAGTCGAACACGTTTTCGTTGCGCCATCTCGTTCGGACCAAGCTTCAGCGATAATCAAATATCCCTGTTGTACCTACAGTAAGAAGTCTAGTGAAACCATTTCTGCAAACATTTTATATCGATTAACCTGAAATAGAGACGAAAAAAAGGGTTTTCTCTAAGAAAAGTTCGTATAAAAGCGTAAAGAAACTACCTTAAGTCATGGAAGGTTCTTGGGTTCCGTATCTGAATAAATATATTGAGGCAGTATTTTTAACACTTAAATGATTTCTGTCTAATTACATAATATATAAATTTAATAACAGCCCGCCTTAAAGCAATGTGTGTATGTAACAATATATAAAAAGTGTATATTACAGTCATTTTATATGTTTATATTACTGTATACATGTTCAATAATTTTATGTTAATCTATTATGTAATTTAATAATGTAGGAGCTATGAGAATAATAAGTAAAAAGTTGTTAACAATGAGGTGACAATGAGGTAACCTTGAGGCAATAATGAATTAGAAAGTTTAAATGCTACTTGTGATTCTTGGAAGCAATAATGTAACTTTAGTGACAGTTTATAAAATAGCCAATCAACAACCAGAAAAAGCTTTAGTTAAATGAAGGTAGTCTATTGCACTAGGATTAGCCAATCAGAAATTGAAAAGGAGAAAAATTTACTAATTCAGAAATCAGTTACTAGTAGACCGTGTTCCCAACCAGACGTGAGACACGTCCTCGAGAAATTTTATACGTATTTTGTGTGAGACAAAATAGTTTACATGTTAAAAAGTGCAAGTAATTAATAAAAACATCAAAAGTACATTTGGGGCGAAGGCTACCGGAAACTGTTTACTATACGTGCGGTTGCAACTACTTCAAGTTCGACTCCTCAACAGTTGAAATATAATACAACTCCTTCAATACAACCTACTTCAAATTGACGCCCAAAGCATGGTGCAAATAACGTAATAATAACAATACTACTTCAAATCGCACATTTTCCAGTTTCCTTAATGTCACCATGGAAACAACAGCGTTTCCAGGGTAAGTCGTTGATTTCAATCGTCCCGCTGTCCCTAAATGTATGAGGCCACGCAATCAACTATTTGATGCATAAGGTATAATTAATAAAACCATGTGCATACCTGACGCCAGTAACGAAACCCGCATATGTGGTGCAGAGGGAGGTTTTCATTACCTTCACAACGAGATGTTCCGTCGGTTAATATTGGTGTTTGCAGAGCTCTTGGTAACCTCCGCACTCGACCTGGCGGTCAAGCTTTTCCCCTCCACAAGCCCTTCTCTTCAGGGCTACAACAACCTTCCAGGTTGCTGTTTGTATTACGTTACATCTAACGCCGTCACTCGCAAGTAAACACTGGGAGTGCAGGTGCACGCACGACCGTAAGGTGGGAACATTATTGTCGGGAAGTGAGTCCGCGATAGCCGGTAATAGTGCTACGTATTTGCGATGGATCTTAATTACACATGTATATCATATCCTTTAACTGGAGATTAAACTCTGAAAAAAAATTATTTTTTCGTTCTCTAGTACCTATATACAGCAACACAGAAGTGGTGTATTCCATCCAAAAATTCAATATCGCGATTTCACTTCAAATATACGCTTTAAGGTTTTTCTGAATCCAGAAAAGTATATTAATATAGATTTTTCTGTCCACCCAGTCTGTGTGTGTTGGTATTTAAGCTCATCTTCTTCTTAACATGCGGCACGTAGATTTTTCAAGCAAATTCCCCCATCTCAGTGTCTGTCTCTTTGTAAACAGTGTAACTCAAAAACGAAATATCAGACAAATACCAAACTTGCCATTTAAGTTCACCATCTACAAGAGATGCGACACGAAGTCTTTCAAGAAAATCTCCCCAAACTAAACTACCCTTTACATAGAAAATTTGTAGTTATGTTTTATTTTCTCAAAATGCCTCTAAAGGTTTCAATTAAAATACGTAGCATAAGAGGCAGAGGTAAATTGTAGCTTTTACCGCTTCTGTGATGTATTTGTTATTGTTAGGAATTGACAAAAATCGATGAATTTAGCTAAGTGCTAATGCACATTCGTTTGTTTCTTGTGATCTCATGGAAAGAGGATGGAATTTAAAACCAGCATACAGTGACCGCTTTTTAAAGGTTTGACTATTTTTACGGCCTCTTGTATCCTTGTAACTACTAGTAAAGGTGTTATGAAACCATTTGTGCAAGTATTTAACTCGATTAATATGAAGCAGTTAGAAAAAAAATCTGATGTGTTACACTCACATGACTTTTTCTACTCTTGTACAACCTAATTTTACAAACGCCTATTCTCCATATGCTTCATGTTAATCGAGATATCGAGATGTCAATCTTATTGATAATTTTCTTGTAGATGCAAGGGGAATATGGTAGCTTTTAAGCGATAGTCAAATATTTTATCGCTGGTTGCTATGTGGCGCATTCCATTCTCTTTGCATGTCCAGTACATAAAAAAATGAATAACGAATTTGAGAAAAAGTATAAGTATTGGAAAATTTAAGGAAATAACAAGCAATATCTCGAAAACGGTTCACTCAACAAAAAAAATGTATATGATATAAGTTGTGTATTTTAACGCGATCTACATTTTTTGTGTAGTAAAATTTTGTCTATCTCTTATGGTTTACCAGTTATGCAAAAGTCGTTCATAATGAAGAATACTTTTGGAGACATTCCCAGAAATTTCGAGATATACATTTCATTTCTCATGACATTATCTTAAACATATGATATTTTCATCAAAATCGTTAGAGCCATTTTTGAGAAAATTAAAATTTTCGAAAAATGTTCCATGTAAAGGGTAGTCTGGGGTGGGGGGATTTTCTTGAAAATCTTCGTGTCGCATCTCTGGAAGATACTGAACGTAAATACCAAGTTTGGTGT
Source organism: Deroplatys truncata (assembly GCA_030765065.1). Lineage (NCBI taxonomy): Eukaryota > Metazoa > Arthropoda > Insecta > Mantodea > Mantidae > Deroplatys > Deroplatys truncata. Next base: position 61,609,786 of record CM060981.1, on the reverse strand, counting down.
TTATCCGACTGTTAGTTTTTGAGTTATGCTGTTCACAGACACACACACAGACACACACACAGACACACAGACACACACACAGACACACACACGGACATGTTTCCAAAAATGCTTTTTTTGGATTCAGGAGGTCTCAAAACATGTATTTCCGGTGAAATCTCGGTATCGAATTTTTGGGTGGAATGCAATACTTCCCCTACTATACGTAGTAGAGAAAGTAAAAAATGAATAACGCATTTGAGAAAAAGTATAAGTATTGGAAAATTTAAGGAAATAACAAGCAATATCTCGAAAACGGTTCACTCAACAAAAAAACTGTATATGATACAAGTTGTGTATTTTAATGCGATCTACATTTTTTGTGTAGTAAAATTTTGTCTATCTCTTATGGTTTACCAGTTATGCAACAGTCGTTCATAATGAAGAATACTTTTGGAGACATTCCCAGAACTTTCGAGATATACATTTCATTTCTCATGACATTATCCTAAACATATGATATTTTAATCAAAATCGTTAGAGCCATTTTTGAGAAAATTAAAATTTTCGAAAAATGTTCCATGTAAAGGGTAGTCTGGGGTGGGGGGATTTTCTTGAAAACCTTCGTGTCGCATCTCTGGAAGATACTGAACCTAAATACCAAGTTTGGTGCTTATCCGATTGTTCGTTTTTGAGATATGCTGTTCACAGACACACATGGACATGTTTCCAAAAATCTTACTTTGGATACATGGGATCTCAAAACATGTATTTCCGGTGAATTCTCGGTATCGAATTTTTGGGTGGAATACAATACTTTCCCTGCTTACTATACGTAGTAGAGAAAGTAAAAATGATATATGGTTTCATCGGCGCCTTTCGATGATAGTAGCGCCGAGGACGCGGACAGGAAAACCACCGCGCAGTCGGTTCTTAGGCTTTTGGCTCTCTCTGTAGAAGAGAGTATGGAAATAGTCATGTGAATGTACTTCAGCTCAGCGAGAAATTTATCATTTGCACTTTAATGGCACTTAGAAATTATTTGTCATACGATTTATGTTTCCAGCTTCCCAAGGAGGTTTTAACAGTTGCGTGCAAATGGGATTAAGAAACTGCGCTCGATTGCCATCTTCATGTAATGAATTGTATCTTAACATTTAAACAGGGGTGCGGAAACAAAACACGATCGCCGCGGGGGGTCCTACCTTTGATGCATTGTAAAACTTACTCGTCATGCAACGTGGCAGAGTGCAATTACACACAAACTGCATCGCTCCTACATCCAAAGTAATTCTACAGGTTACTCTGGAAACAGCTGCACGCCAGACAAGCGCAATGTGTCATTTGTTTCCATGGTAACCAAGGTGCGAGATATATGTCTCGTGGAGAGGCTTACAGCTGGCATTGCATATGTTGTATTACAGCTTTTATCAAACAAACCATCCATATAGGTAACATATACACTTCGTAGATTTAAGTTTAGAGATACAGAAAGAACAGGTGCAAAAAATCCCAAGTCATACATCACAAGACTTTCTTTTGACAAATTCATATACTACGAGGGTCATCCAATAAGTAAGCTTCCTTATTTTATTAAAACCATTCCACACAATTGATCATGCTGAATTAATTTTATTTATATTGTACAATTCTTCTGTTACTTTTCTATATAGTCAACATGTTTTTCCAAGCATATTTTAGGGACGTGTCATAAGTTTTTCCAAGCCAGTGTTGTACCAGGTCGGGTACTGTGCTCGCAACCAGCTGTTCATTATTGGTGTTAAAAGTGCTTACCTTTGAGTTGGAGGAACATGTGAAAATCACTTGGGGCAAGCTCCGGTAAATACGAAGGATACGAGAAAACTTCCAAGTTGAATCTTGACCCAGGCGGAGCTCAGAAGATTCAACTGGGAAGTTTTCTCGCATCCTCCATATTCACCAGATCTTTTCCCAAGAGATTTTCACATGTTACCCTGACTCAAAGGTCATCTTGGAGGTAAGCACTTTAATACCGTGACGAAGATGAATCAGAAGTCGGGTCCTGTGCTCGTAATCTTCTGAGCTCAGCCTGAGTCAAGATTCAACTTGGAAGCTTTCTCGCATCCTCCGTATTCTCGGAGCTTGCCCCAAGTGATTTTCACATGTTCCTCCAATTCAAAGGTAAGGACTTTTAATACCGATGATGAAGTCAAATCAGTGAACAGCTGGTTGCGAGCACAGGACCCGACCTGGTACAACACTGGCTTGGAAAAACTTGTGTCACGTCTCCAAAAATGCTTGGAAAAACATACTGGCTATGTAGAAAAGTAACAGAAGGATTGTGCAATATAAATAAAATTAATTCAACATTATCAATTGTGTGTAATGTTTTTTTTTTTTTATAAAATAGAGAAGCTTACTTATTGGACGTCCCTCGTATATCCATTGGGCAAGATGCGAAAAAACAATATGCAGCAGATTGTAGACTAGAGAGGCAGTACCAGACTACGCATTTTGAGGTAAGAAGCATGGGATCGCAGATGCAATATAGCAGGAGCCTGCATTAACATGATTGCAATCTAACTTGTGCACAGTGAAAAACTAACCATTACATGCGCGTTTTGTACCGAACAAGATCAGCGTTCAGTACTATCCAGTAGGCTTCACATTAGAAAACCTAGCAAAAATGACTAAACACTGTTTCTTACAACGTTAACCCGCTGACATAAATTCTTCCCCTATCGCTTCCGCTTCCCTGTTTGGCTAATGAACATCATTGAATGGTGATGTGTTACAAACAAACCCTGTGCAATGCAAGGTCAGCTGTATATAAACAATCTTTCATGACCGATGGACGTGCTTTCGTCATTCTGAGAGTCAGGTTTAAACCGAAGGATCATCCTACCTATTTGCGTGTGCATTTTCTGATACATAACTCACTATGATTCATGAAGTAATGAAAATATAAATATGACGATTCTCTTCGAATATATTAAGATAGACGATTTTGTAAATAGAAAAATAAAAAGTAAGATTTGTTACATTCACAAGACGTTCTCTAACCTCTATCGCTTATTAGTTGGTATACAAATTATTATTACGAAAGTTTATTTTCCTATGTATCTACTTCATTTTTATCCAGATAAACATTTCCGGACGCTGTATGCTGGCCCTAAAATTCCATATTCTTTCCATGACATCCGAGAAACAATTAAAAATCGGCGGAACTTTAAAAGAATGGCTATGCATTGAACAATTCGAACTAATTAATGACGAATAAATATATTGGAAATGACTGATGCCACAAAAAGTTATTTGTAATAAATTGTGTGCTTTTTTGTGTCATACATTTTCGTATGTCGTTTATAGTTTACGAGTTATATACAAGATTATACAAAATTCCTTCCGAATGAAGAGGAACTCACAGGCTGTTCCCAGAAAATTCAAGATATATTTTAATTTTCATGTAAATATCTTTAGTTTATGGTATTTCAATCAAAATCATTACAGCCATTTTTAGGAAGTAAACAATTTCTAAAAATGTTCCAGATAAAGGGTAATCTGGAATGGGAGATTTTATAAAATCGTGCCACACCCTTGGGAGGTATGAAACCTAAATACCATGTTTGGTATTTATCCCACTTTTCATTTTTGAGTTGTTTATCTTTACATTATTATCTTAGCACCACGCTTTGGGCATCAAACTTGAGGTAGTTGCAGCCCTGTATAGAACAAGGTTTCTGGTGGCCTTTGCCCCACTTTTAAAAACCAACTTTATTTTAATGTTTATTTAAATATTATATATGTATGCCTCGGCTGCGTCAGTAGTACTATGCAGAAACACGTATCTCTTAGCAGGGCTGGTGTGGCTAAAGAATGAAGGCTTACACAAATTATAATGGTATTTAACTTCGTTTTATTATCTTTCACACGATTAAATAACACTTCATTGATATGTCCTACTGTAGAGCTATGAGATTATTGTTACTTGTACTATTTGACACGTAAACTTTATATTATTCACGCCGTAATGAATGTTTTATGTCTCACACTAATTACGTACCAAGCAAACTGCTCAAGAACGCTGCTTCCTAGCATATGCCACCTGAATTTGCAAATTTCATCTATTTCAAGTACCTGATTGGCTAAATCTACTCCAATAGAATACTTTTATTTAACTGAAGCTTTTTCTAGTTGTTCATTGGCTATTTATAAACTGTTTTAAACATTACATTATTGTTCCAAGAATTATTAGTAGCATTATTAAACGTTGTAATTTATTGTTGGCTTAAGGTTACCTCATTGTTAGCAACTTTCGGCTTCTATTCTCACAGCTCCTACATTGTTAAATTAGTAATACATTCACGTAACATTATAAACATTAATACAACGACTGTTAAATTTATTTTATACATTATATTATACACATATTGCTTTATCGCGGGCTGGTATTATATTTTATATTATATAATTAGCTGATATTATTTAAGTGTTTAAAATACTGCCTCAGCAGAGACCACATGCACGCACATGGAAATTTATCGAAAATGCTTTTTTTGGGTTAAAGGTACCTCAAAACATTTATTTCCAGGGCAATCTTGATATCTAATGGAATGCAATACCTTCTCTCTTCCTGTGTATGTGCTAGAGAAAGTCATGTGAACGTAACACGTCAGATTTTTATGCCTATAATGAGGTGACTGTAAAAACTAGCTATACTGGAATTCTGTGCAATTAGTGGTCTTCCTTAAAGCCAAACAACAAATAAATAATTTCTTTCTCTACATATAAGCATAGAAACTTCTAAGGTCTCTCTAATTATAATGCCCATTAGAAAACATACATACTTAGTCGATATATTTTCTATATCGTTACTTGTGTATAAATTACCATCAGGATCAGAGATACTGTTTTTTCTGTTCATTCATTAATATTTATATTTACACTCATGTGTGCTGCACCCCCCTCCAAACCCCCTCTCATTCTCACCTTGGTGGAACATAAATAAAAACTCACACAGTCCCTGATGTTAAACACGAGACCCCCGCAGTCTAATTTACAGCCAGTTTCTTCCTACGCTGGGCCCCTATTGTTTGCACGCGTGCGCACTGCGTTCTGCAAACATGTCGCCCGCTGCGATCATGTCACAGACAACTTTATTTATCTACGTTTCCTTACAGCTTTATCTCCCGTTTATTCATGTGTTTATGCACTTATTGATTTATTTATCTTGTGGTTGCTTATACAACTCCTTAACATCCTGGTCTTACAGACTGGACGTCAGTGATGCATGGGTTCGAGTCCTAAGGTTGGTGTCTTTGTTAAAATATTTAAGATGGAGCGGACTAATTAGGGGTGTTTCCCTTTATTTTCATTTTCATACCACCAACAACATGACTATAAGTACGTAGAAAAATCTGATATGATACATTAACATGGCTTTCTCTACACTATATTGTGGGTTATTATCTATTCTTATCAAAGCTTACTTTTCTATGTACTACATTTTAATCCAAGTAAACCTTTAGAAAAATAGCTACGTTACTCATTTCGTTATAGATACAAAGGAAAAAGCGGCAGTCAAATGTTTGAGAACTGCACGCTATATGCTGCCCTTAAAATTCCATACTGTTTCCTGCAATCGCAAGAAACAATATCGACAGGACTTGAAGGGAAGGGCCAAATAATGAACAATTCGAACCATTAATAACTCATATCTCAGAAATATCTCTACTACGGCCTAAGTAGGGGAAATATTCCATTCCACCCAAAAATTCGATATCAAAATTTTACTGGAAATGCGTGTTTTGAGATGCCCTGTATCCAAATAGAGTATTTTTGGAAATTGTCGGTGTGTGTGTGAACAGCATAACTCAAAAACGAAAAGTCAGATAAATACCAAACCTGGTATTTAGATTCAGTATCTTTCATAGATGCGACACGAAGATTTTCAAGGCAATTGCCTCAACACACTATCCTTTACATGGAACATTTTTCAAAAATTTTGATTTTCTCAAAAATGGCCATAACGACTTTGATTAAAATATCGTATATGTAAGATATTTTCACGGCAAATAAAATGTATATCCTGAATTTTCTGAGAATGTTCCCAAAAGTCCTCTACATTATGAATGATTTTTGCAAAACCGGTAAACCATAAGAGATAGCTAAAATTTTACTACAAAAAATTTCAGCTCTCGTTAAAGCACACAATTTATGTTACACCTATACATTATTTTTTTGTGGATGGAAACATTTCCGAGTTGTTCCTTATTATTTGTATGAATTTTGAATACTTACACTTTTTCTCAAATGGGAATTTGTTAATCGCTTTTTTTATATTAATTCATTAATTGGATAATTTTGGAAACCTCGTAAATTTGCATTTATTAATGGTATTATAAATAAAATAGCAATTGATATTCCCTGGACATGCAAAGACAATTGAATGCACCACATAGCAACCTGCTCTTAAAATATTTGACTATCCCTTCAAGCCTACCGTATTCCCCTTGCATCAACAAGAAAATTAGCAATAAGATTCCGCAAATGTTTATCTGGATTAACATGAAGTAGATGGAGAATAAGCGTTTGGTAAAATAATTTGTGCAAGAGTAGAGAAAGTCATGTGAGTACATCACCTCAGATTTTTACTTTACTATGTATAGTAAGTAGTAGAAGTATTGCCATTCATCCAAAAATTCGATACCGAAATTTCACCGGAAATATATGTTTTGAGGTCCCCTGCATTCAAAAAAGGCATTTTTGGTAACATGTCCGTTCGTGTGTCTGTGTGTCTGTCTGTGAACAGCATAACTCAGAAACGAACAGTCCAATAAACATCAAACTTGGTATTTAGGTTCAGTATCTTCCAGAGATCGACACGAAGGTTTTTAAGAAATTCCCCACCCCAGATTACCCTTTACATGGAACATTTTTCGAAAATTTTAATCTTCTCAAAAATGGCTCTAACGACTTTGATTAAAATATCATATATTTAAGATAATTTCATGACAAATAAAATGTAAATCTTGAATTCTGGGAATGTTTCCAAAAGTATTCTTCATTGTGAAAGACTTTTGCATAACTGGTAAAGCATAAGAGATAGACAAAATTTTACTACACAAAAAATGTAGATCACATTAAAATACACAATTTATGTCACATACATTTTTTTGTTGAGTGAACCGTTTTCGAGATATTGCTTGTTAGTCCCTCAAACTTTCCAATACTTATACTTTTTGTCAAATTCGGTATTCATTTTTTTGTTCTGGTAATGCAACGAGAATGTAATACTCCACATAGCAACCAGCTGTTAAAATATTTGACTATCGCTTAAAGCCTGGCAATTCCCCTTGCATGTACAAGAAAATTACCAATAAGATTAACATCTCGATATCTCGATTAACATGAAGCATATGGAGAATAAGCATTTGTAAAAATAGTTTATACAAGAGTAGAGAAAGTCATATGAGTGTAACGCATCAATTTTTTTTGTTTACTACGTTTTCGTCTATAGTTTAACGTTTACCTTATTACACATAATATCTTCTGAATGAAGTGGGCTTCGTAGGCTATTCTCAGAAAACTCAGATGTATATTTTATTTGCCACGTAAAAATCTATAATATATGATATTTTAATCAAAATCATTAGAGCCATTTGTTAGACATTTGAACTTTTCGAAAAATGTTCAATGTAAAAGGTAATTGGTGTAGGGGATGTTTATCCGATGTTTTGTTTCCGAGCTATGGTGTTTGTCACACGAACAAATTTCCAAAAATTCTTTATTTGGATTCAGGGGGCCTCAAAACATGTATTTCCGGTGAAATCACGATATCGATTTTTTTGGGTAGAATGCAGTACCTTGTCTACTACTAGACACGAGTAGAGAAATAAAAAGTATTGCATTTTACCAGAAATCTACGAAGAAATTTCTCCGGAAATACACGTTTTGAAGTGCATTGAAACTCGCTCAACCTTTTGTTTATTTTGTGTGTACAAATGTTTTATAAATACCAAACTTGGTACTTAAGTTTAGTATCTTCTGAATATGCAGCAGGGAGATTTTCAAGAAAATTTCCTACCTCAAACAGGCGAGAAATTCACTTAATTTCGGAAATTGAATTGTTCAGTGTGAATTAAAATTTCCTAACAGCTGCCAGAAATATTAGGATAGATGATGTAGAGGGCAATAAGGTATGTACCTTTTATCACTGTATTTGTAATTTTAACTATGCCACAGTGCGAATGACAAACGCTGTACAGTTTCTTAGTGGAAAGAGATCTTGTGTAGCATTTCAAGCTTTGTTCCTTTTATGTGGTAAAAGAGTTGGTTGAAGAGTCTTTGAGCAAAGCATCTCCAATTTTATTGTAATGTAGATGTGTACCATGCAAACATATTTTACTCATAAGCCCATGAACATGAGGATGGGTGATTTCTGCCCCACGCTGGGCGCCAATTTGAGAAGTAGTGATTTTAGGAGGAGCCGAACTTGAAGTAGTTGCAGCCACACGTATGGTAAAAAGTTTCCGGTAGTCTTCGCCCCATGTTTATAAATATTAACTTTGTAATTTGATTGTTTCTTTAAATATTATATATTTATGTTTGCCTCTGCTGCGTCAGTATTAATTGTATAGAGACATGAGTTTCTTAGGGTGTAGTGCGGCTGAAGAATGTAGCCTTACGCAGATTAAAATTTTTACTTCACTCCTTTTATTAATCCTTGACACGTTTTAAATAACAATTCACTGATATAGAGAGCTGTGAGATTATTTATTAATTACTTGCACTTTATAACTCGTAAACTATTTTTGTCTCACACTGAATACGTATTAAACTTCTCGAGGACGCGTCTCGCGTCCGGTTAGGAACGCTGTCTACTGGAAACTGAACTCTGTCTACAAACAACTGAATTCTGAATTTGTACAATTTGCCCTATTTCAGTTTCTGATTGACTATTCCTACTCCAATAGTATACTTTTATTTAACTTAAGCTTTTTTCTGGTTTTTTATTGGCTATTTTATAAACTATCTCAAAAATTGCATTATTGTTGCTCCAAGAATTACCAGTAGCATTATTAAACTTTCTAAGTCACTATTGCCTCAAGGTTACCTCATTGTTACCAACTTTTGACCTATTATTCTCACAGTTCCTACATTATTAAATTACGTAATACATTCACATAACATTATTGAGGATGTACATAATAATATAAACATTAATACAATGACTGTTACATGCATTTTATATATTGTTACATACACATTGCTTTAAGGCGGGCTGTTATTATATTTTATATTATATAATTTGACTGAAATCATTTTAGTGTTAAAAATATGCCTCAAACAGGAGCTCTTTGTTTAAGCGCCATAACCTCCGAAATTGTAACAACCAGTACACGTCACATTCATTATAAGAGTAGTTTACGAACGCTACTGCATCAGCTGTTACGAGATGTACATCAGATCTACAACTAGCGGTAGTCTTAACGGTATAACCTATTGCGTTTAGTAACTTAATTCTTACTGCATTCATTTGTGTCATATGGAAATGAACAATGAGTACAACGAGATGCTTCTTGTCCACTGGAAGGCCCGAAGGAATGCAAGGGACTATTGCCAACTCTATCAGCAACTTACCCCAACAGTTGTCACCCAGCCCACACCATGTTTTCAAGATTGGAGAAGCATTTAAGTGAGATAGGCAACTTACACAGGCCAATACGAGGCGGAGTCCCCGAAGGTTCTGTATTATCCCCTACGTTCTTTAGTGTATTTTGCCGACATTCTAACAGAGCAGCACGTCAATATATCCCAGTATGCTGATGACGTGCTGCTATACTGCACAGACAGACACCTCCAAAGAGCCTTCAACCCAATTCAGCGACACCTCCACCTCATCCAAGAGTGATGTAGACGTTGGCGATTGCCATCAACCCGGAGAAAAGCCACGCCATTCTGTTTACACAACGCCGCTTCCCCGCCAACTTCCCCTCATTTACCTACCTCCAACGTAGGATAGAGTGGACGAATTCCATCTCCTATTTAGGCGTTCAGCTAGATAGACGTCTAACTTTCCGGGGACACATCGCGGATCTCTCGCGTCGGAGCATAGCGGCTGCGGCCAACCTGTACCCCATACTGGGATCCGTGATGCCGATACCGCTTAAGTTGCGTCTCTTTAGAGCACTTATAATCTACGCCTGTGAGATCTGGGGCATGGCCGCAGACTCCAATCTGCTCCGACTGCAGCGGGTACAGAATAGGAGCCTTCGAGGCATCTATTCTGTATGCCGCGCTTTCCCCGTGAGACTACTCCACGAAGCCTCGTCTCTTCCATACCTGGAGGATGAAATTAGGCGCCGGGCTAGAAAACTATACGACCAGTTGCCATTCCATCGGAGTGCCCTCGTTCGGTCTCTAGGGGACTATAACCCCAGAGAACGCCGCTTCAGGCGTCACCAGGTTCCCCGCATGGCTCGCGGGCACCCCGGTAACAAAGGAGTTACTCCAACCAGCAGCAAAAGCTGAACTCCTTATAGTCCTACCATGAGTTGATTGGTAAATTCAAAATTTAATCCAAACTATTTCGATAATATCATCCACCAGTGGTGCACTAGGGTCGTTGCACCCTGACTTGCAGTCGTCGAGGAGCTCAATTCTACCTCCAATCACGTCCCACAACCTCAGTCTCAACCGCCATCCTGCAAAACCCTTTCCTACCTACCAGTGGTTAAACCCTAGGAAGGGTAGGTACACTACATAACACTTCTACGGCTTGCCCTCAGCCTGCCAACAACTTCGTCGTCGTCTTAGCTAACATCCCTGTGGGCGTTCGCGATTACATCATACACCAGAGTTTCAACTATTTCCAAGGGTTCGACTCAAGAGTCAAAGCTAAGGGCAGTCATTTTGAGTACCTTCAGTAGTTAATGAAAATGTTATCTGTTTATTTGTAGTATTTCAATTTTATTGTTTACTTTTTCTTTACTTCTTCTTTGTTGACTGCTTTTGTAATCCGTACTGTCTACGTTCTCCTCTACATTTCAGAGACCCTTGCATGTAAACAAAGCAATTCTGGACATGGGTTTGTTAAAAATATATGATATTGTATGCTCTACCTGCCACCGAGTTTTTTAACATATATATTTACTTACGTCGTGTAGATATAGTGTGTATATTAAAAGTAATTTCAAACCTTAAAGTGTTATAAATATTATATTTGAGTTAGGAAGATATAAATCAATGAATGTTGAGTAAGTAATGCGGATTGGTTTTCATTTGTTTCTTTTTACATTTAACTTACTATTTTTAAATTGCAAGTCATAAATCCGCTAGTAAATGTTTGAATCCAACTGGTGCAATGCTTTATGAAAACAATGGGGTCTTTTAGATGACCTTTGGTTGTGAGGTTACTTTAAAGAATGAGTTTTCTAGTAAGAAAATGACAAAAATGATTAAAATACCATGTGCTTAAGATATGTGAATGACTAATTAAGTGTATAAATATTGAAATTTCTGGGAATAGTCTGTGAAGTTCTCTTCATTTGAACGAATTTCTATAATGTTGTAGAACTGGTAAACCGAAAGAGGCAGGCAAAAACTTCTTGCATAAGAAATTGAGGCAGTATTTTAACACTTGAATTATATAGTATGTAAATTCAATAACAGCCCGCCTTGAAGCAATATGTATGTGATAATTTGTAAAAAATGTATGTAACAGTCATTGCAAATACTAATATTATTGTAAACATGTTCAATAATTATATGTGAATTCATTAGGTAATTTAATAATGTAAGAGCTGTGAGAATAATAAGTTTAAAGTTGCTAACAATGAGATAACCTTGAGGCAATAATGAGTTTGAGAGTTTAAATGCTACTAGTCATGCTTAGAGCAACGATAATGTAAACTTTGTGACAGTTTTTAAAATAGCCAATCAACAGCCAGAAAAAGATTTAATTAAATGCAGGTATTCTACTGGACTAGTATTAGCCAATCAGAAACTTGAAATACAGAAGCTTACGGGTTTTGACGGTTGAAATATGTTCAGTTGCCTGCAGACCTTGGTAGTGCCCGGATGGAAGATGTGTTCTCTAAAGAAATATTACGTATTCGTCTGAATCGTAAAATATGTATACGCGTTAACAAAGTGCAAATATAAAATTAAAGAATTTCACAACTCTTAACATCAGTGTAGTGCTATTTAATTTGTGTCAAGGATTAATAAAAAGAAGTGAATTTAAACCTAAAATCTGTGTAAGCCTACATTCTTGTCGCACCACGCCCTGATTAAGAGTTACGTGACTCTAAATCAATACTGGCGCAATCGAAGCAAAAACAAGCATAAACAATATCTATAGAACCAGTGTAATAATAAAGTTAATATAATATTTTTAAACTTGGAGCGTAACAACAAAAATACATCTTCAAGTCGGTTTTACATACGTAGCAGCATATTACGTAACAAACAATCTTCTTCAAAATTGGCGTCCATATTTGGAGCTAAAATAAATAAATAAACTACAAGAACAATACTTCTCAAGTTGGCTCCCATACGTGGGGCAAATGAAATAATTCTCAACAAAGTAATAAAGACAATTAACTTTTTCAAAATGTGGGTCTCAAAATAAATTTATGTCAAAGTTATCTGTGATATTAGACATTTCGCATATATTGGCTGTTATTAGTTTGAATTACCAAGGTATTTTTTTCAAGCACCAAGTCGATATAGGATGTTAATTTGAAAGCCATCACATAGCGAACCATATTTTAAAGATTTGACTATGGGCTCATCCTAGCCTATTCCTCTTGTATCTATAATGAAATGTATAATAAAAGAATTTCTACAAACGTTTATCTGGATTAACAAGTTGATAGAAGAATAAGCTTTTGTAAGAATAGCTGCAGAAGAGTGGGCAGCGAAAATAATGTGAATGTAACACAACAAAATATGTTTTTCTATCTACTTCTTGTTAATCGAGATAAATGTTTGCAGAAATAGTTTCATTAAATGTTTCGCTGTAGACAGGAGGTGTGGAGATACTGAAATCTTTAAAAAGCGGGTCGCTATATGCTGGCTTTGATGTTCTACATTCTCTTTGCATGACGAACTCAGAAACAAACGAATGCCTATGAAGTACAGTTACAACTCGACCACAATATAACTGCACTTCGGTGAGCTGGCTGCATTTAAATGCAAGTTTCCGAAAGCTCGATTGCAATAATGCCATGGTCGAGTTAGATGGGAAAATTCAAATTTCTCTCCTCCATGAAGGGAGAACCATTAAATGACGCTTTTGACTCTGGGGTTGCAATAGTGAACGAGTTTTCGCATAAGAAATGCTAGTATGCTAAAACATTGTCTGCAAATTGCTGAGAATGTCGTATGCTGAACAAGAGAACGGCGGCTGTATCCCCAATTAAATACCATATTTGCCCAAACAAATGTTTTTGTTTTCTCCCAATCTTAAATCTTATAAATATTGTGACTTTGTACAGTTTTTCAACTATCACTTCTCCATGTCGTCAATATCACTTCACTGTTTTATCTAGTTAAACTTCACTACGAGTTCGCTTAATTCTCCCTTCACTTCACTAACCTTCTTGACTAGCAGCGTATTGCAATACACACGACGTAGCCAATTTTTCCGGACGTTTCACTTGTTTGGGAACCGAACACAGGGCTTCTTTAATCTCACTGCACATCGCAGTTGTCGTCAAGCTCACTCCTAGAACCGCACCTGATGTCGCACCAGAATCGCATTTGCTAGTGCGCTCAGTAACTGACCAACTCACACTCACGAGAACCCTATTTTGGTTATCTAGCGACAGCGCTTCCAGTATTTGCGCTGGCGAGCGTTACTTATCGTTGTTTGTCTCCGATTGCCCGGTGCCAATTTCCCGATAACCTTAGACCACAGATGCTACATCACAAGGGCATTTGAAATAAACTATGCAACACGTACCATGCACTCAATACAAAAAGCTATATAGAACCTACACTACGTGATCAAACGTATCCGGACACCTGGCAAAAAATGACGAACAAGTTCGTGGCGCCCTCCATTGGTAATGCTGGAAGTCAATATGGTGCTGGCCCACCCTTAGCCTTGATGACAGCGTTCATTCTCGCAGGCATACTTTCAATCAGGTGCTGGAAGGTTTCTTGGGAAATTGCAGGCCATTCTTCACGGAGTGCGGAACTGAGGAGAGGTGTCGATGTAGGTCGGTGAGGTCTGGTACGAAGTTGGTGTTCCAAAACATCCCAAAGGTGTTCTATAGGATTCAACTCAGGACTCTGTGCAGGCCAGTCCATTACAGGGATGTTATTGTCCTGCAACCACTCCGCCACAACCCTTGCAGTATGAACAGGTGCTCGATCGTGTTGAAAGATGCAATCCCATCCCCAAATTGCTCTTCAACAGTGGGAAGCAAGAAGGTGCTTAAAATATCAATGTAGGTCTGCGCTGCGGTCGTACCACGCAAAACAACAAGAGTTGCAAGCCCCCTCCAGGAAAAACACGACCACACCATAACACCACCACCTCCGAATTTCACTGTTGTCACTACAAACGCTGGCAGATGACGTTCACCGGGCATTCGCCATACCCACGCCCTGCCATCGGATCGCCACATTGAGTACTGTGATTCGTCACTCCACACAACGTTTTGTCACTGTTCAATCGTGTAATGTTGACGTTCCTTACACAAAGCGAGGCGTAGTTTGGCATTTTCCTGCGTGATGTGTGGCTTATGAGCAGCCCCTCGACCATGGAGTCCAAGGTTTCTCACCTCAGGCCTAACTGTCACAATACTTGGAGTGGATCCTGAAACAGTTTGGAATTCCTGTGTGATGGTCTGGATAGATGTCTGCCTATTACTCTTTACGACCCTCTTCAAATGTCGGCGGTCTCTGTCAGTCAACAGACGAGGTCGGCCTGCATACTTTTGTGCTGTACATGTCCCTTCACGTTTCCACTTCACAATCACATGAGAAACAGTGGACCTGGGGATGTTTAGGAGTGTGGAAATCTCGCGTACAGACTTCTGACATAAGTGACACCCAATCACCTGATCACGTTCGAAGTCTGTGAGTTCCACGGAGCGTCCCATTCTGCTGTTTCACGATGTCTAATGACTACTGATGTCGCGGATGTGAGTACCAGGCAGTAGGTGGCAGCACAATGCACCTAAGATGAAAAACGTATGCTTGTGGGGTGTCCGGATACTTTTGATCACATAGTGTATATGAAATTACAATGGACAGGGTAATTCTTGTGGCTGCTACACATATTTTGCCTGTAATATTCGGTAATGTGATGATATGTACATTAAAGTATGTCCAAGCTCATATGATGTCGTTTGTGTGGTTTTTGCACCCCGTTAAGTTGTATGCCACTGCATGTCCTGTTTTCGCACTGATCAAAGTGTCAGGTGTCACTCCCCCCGCTAGTCTTAGTCATATGACCCTTACGCATCTAACTAAAAGGGTCATTGCATGATATTATCGTGTATTCACAGCCTTAATTCATTTGCATGCTAATTTGTTTGTCTGTGTGATGTCACTGCGACGCCGTTCTTCAACATATATTCTGATGCTTAGAAAGCTAATGGGGAACACAGACATTCCCTTATAACCTACTCTATATGCATAACAAAACAGCAACCGAGCATTTTCTGGGATTTCTTACATTCTCTACTACGTACATAGTAGCTACAGAGGGTATTGCATTCCACCCGAAAATGCGACACCGAGATTTAACCGGAAAGACATGCTTTGAGGACCAATAAATAAAAAAAATTGATGTGTTACACTCACATGACTTTCTCTACTCTTGTACAAAATATTTTTACAAACGCATATTCTCCATAGGCTTCATGTTAATCGAGATATCTAGATGTTAATCTTATAAGGAATTTGAAAAAAGTGAAAGTATTGGAAAATTTAAGGGAATAACAAGCAATATCTCGAAAATGGTTCACTGAACAACAAAAACGAATATGACATAAATTGTGTATTTTAACGCGATCTACATTTTTTATGTTGTAAAAATTTGTCCATCTCTTATGGTTTACCAGTTATGCAAAAGTCGTTCACAATGAACAACACTTTTGGAGACATTCCCAGAAAATTCGAGATATACATTTCATTTGTCATGAAAATATCTTAAACATACGATATTTTTATCAAAATCGTCAGGGCCATTTTTGAGAAAATTAAAATTTTCGAAAAATATTGCATGTAAAGGGTAGTGTGGGGTGGGAGATTTTCTTGAAAACCTTCGTGTGGCATCTCTGGAAGATACTGAACCTAAATACCAAGTTTGGTGTTTATCTGACTGTTCGTTTCTGAGTTATGCTGTTCACAGACACACACACGGACATGTTTCCAAAAATGCTTTTTTGGATTCAGGGGGTCTCAAAACATGTATTTACGGTGAAATCTCGGTATCGAATATTTGGGTGGAATACAATACTTCCCCTACTTACTATACGTAGTAGAGAAAATAAAAATCTCTTGTGTTACACTCACATGACTTTTTCTACTCCTGTACAAACTATTTTTACAAAGGCTTATTCCCCGTATGCTTCATGTTAATCGAGATATCGAGATGTTAGTCTTATTGCTAATATTCTTGTAGATGCAAGGGGAATTGGTAGGCTTTAAGCGATAGTCACATATTTTAAGAGCTGGTTGCTATGTGGAGTATTCCATTCTCGTTCATTATCAGGACAAAAAAAATCTGATGTGTTACACTCATGTATGTTATGCTGTTCACAGACACACACACAGACTCACACGCAGACACAGACACGGACATGTTTCCAAAAATGCTTTTTTTGGATTCAAGGGGTCTCAAAACATATATTTCCGGTGAAATCTCGTTATCGAATTTTTGGGTGGAATACAGTACTTCCCCTACTTACTATACGTAGTAGAGAAAGTAAAAAATAACATAACTCAAAAACGAAAAGCCCGATAAGTGCCAAACTTGGTATTTAGGTCCAATATTTTCCAAAGATGCAAGGTGGAGATATTCAACAAAATCCCCCCACCCCCAATCACTCTTTATATGGAACATTTTTTTTTTATTTTCTAAAAAATGACTGTAACGATTTTGATTAAAATACCATATATTAAAGATATTTACATGACAAATAAAACGTGCATCTTGAATTTTCTGGGAAAGATTTTGAAGTCCTCTTCATTCGGAAGCCATTTTGTATAATCTTGTACAGCTGTTAAACGCTAAGCGAAGACGAAAACGTACTATAGAAAACATGTAGATCGCTTTAAAACATACAGCTTATTTCAAATAAGTTTTTCGTGGTATTGTTCATTTGGTATCGAAACGAAATGTACAATGTAACATATTAAAATATATATATATGGTATTTTAATCAAAACCGTCAAGGCAATTTTTCAGAAAATCAAAAGTATATGCTGTTTTTCCTGTAAAGGGTAATTTGTAGTGAAGGGCTTTTCTTTGGCATTTATTGGAAAGCTCGTTTTTGAGTTATGCACTTCCCAGACATACATGGGGTTACAGGGGGGCCTCTCGGGATCGAATTTATGGGTAAAACACAAGCACAGCACCGCTCTTAGAACACAGTGCACTCTTTGTGCTCCTAACACCAGATCCGGGCGACAATGTGCGCTAGCAAGTACAGGGTTCCAAAATATTCCAACATGACATTAATCCTGCTAGCCCTGCGTTAAGCACCCCAACCTGGGAGTCCGGAAATAAAGGAGAAAACTCCGGGAAGGAAGAGGGCCGCAGCGGTCCCATTAAGCGCGAGGGCGAAAGCTTTCCAAAGCACAAATTCCACCGACCTGCCGCAACGCACAAACCACCGTCGTCTTTCCTACATTTGTCAAACACATGAAAGGATATAATATAGACAGGAAACTTGTGGTAGAACGGGAACAACTCCCATATTCCGAGAATCGAATCCATCACCTTCTGAATGCCAGCCTCACAGGTTACCGCGGAAATTGAAATTGAGTTTTTTTATTTATGGACGCTCTTTAACTGCTGTGGTTCTTAGCGTCCCATTCTATATTGGGCAAGAAAGACCGGTAATTTTGCTCAGAGGCCTCTTTATCAGGCTTGAGGTTCTTTTGCGTGCCGTGAATCTACGACACGGGACCACCGGCTTTACTTCCCTTCCGAAGGAAGCCATGCTAAGGATTTTTACGCCCGAAAACATCCATCGCCCTCCGCCGGGTTTGAACCCGCGACCTTGGGAACTAGAGGCTAGCACGGAGGACGACCGTTACCGCGGAACCGTCTCGCTCGGTACTATAGGTAAGTAGTAAAGTAAAACTCTCGTGTGACACACTCAAATAACCTTCTCTAACCTCTATGGTTTATGGGAGGCTATTGCGTTCCATCCAAAAATTATATACCGAAACTTCACCGGAAATGAATGTTTTGAAAAATGTCCTGTGAATCTGTGTGTCTTTTGTCAGTGTGTCTGTGAACACCATAACTCAAAAACAAAAACTCGGGTAAGTACTAAATTTGGTATTTAAGTTCAGTATCTTCCAAGCATGCGTCAACAAAATTTAAAAATAATTCTAATACTTACATGACAAATAAAATCTATATCGAATTTTCTGGGAATAGCCCATGAAGTCTTCTTCATCCGGAAGTAATCTTGTATAATCTTCTATAACTGGTAAAGGTTAAGCGATAGACGAAAAGGTACTATACAAAAAGGAATTTAGATCTCTTTAAAACATAAGGCAGTATTTTTATCACTTAAATGATATCAGTCTAATTACATAATATAAAATATAATAACAGCCCGCCTCAAAGCAATATGTGTATAATAAAATATATAAAGTGCATGTAACAGTCATTGTATTAATGTTTATATTATTATGTACATGTATAATAATGTTATGTATATGTATTACGCAGTCTAACAATGTAGGAGATGTGAGAATAGAACAAGCTGCTTTTTGTAACAAACAGAATTACAAAGTAGAAACCGAAAGTTGCTAATAATGAAGTAACTTTGAGACAAGAATAAATTAGAAAGTTTAATAAGGCTACTAATAGTTCTTGGAACAATAAGAATGTAATATTTAAAACACTTTATTAATAGTCAATCAAAAACTAGAAAACCTAAAAGTTAAATAAAGATATTCTATTGGAGTAGGCCTAGCCAATCAGAGACAAAAGAGAAAATGTACGAATTCAGGCGGTAGACGCTACAAGAAAGGGTACCCAAGCAGTTTCGGTACGGCACAGGTTCATTTTGAGACATGAAGATTTAATTGCAGTGAGAATAATGTAAAGTTTACCTGTTAAAAGTGTAATTAACAATAATCTCACAGCTCTATAGTAGGATACATCAGTGAAGTGTTATTAATCGTGTGTAAGCCTTGTTCTTTAGCCGTATCATCCCTGCTAAGAGATGCATGTTCTGAAAATTACTACTCACGAAGCCCAGGCACACATATATACATATATAAACATAAAAATAAAAAAAGTTGATTCATAAACGTGGGGCGAAGCCCACCGGAAAAGTAAACGTGGGGCGAAGGCCACCGTAAAGGTGAACGTGGGGCGAAGGTCACCGGAAACTTTATACCGTACGTGGGGCCAACACTCCAAGAAACAATCACCCACAAATTGGCATCCACTACGTGCGTGGTCTAAAACAGCTCTAAAATTGGTGCCTAAACATGGTGTAACCCCAGCAACAATTAAACCCCTTCAAGTTTGGCTCCCATACGTGCGGTTGCAACTACTTCAAGTTTGACTACCATAAGTAGTGCAACAACACCTTCAACACGTATATAGAAGAAAACTTTTTTGTAAGAATAGCTTGTAGAAGAATGGGTAGAGGAGGTCGTGTGATAATCAGGTCTTTGTACGCGTAGTTTTCAACAACTATTTTGTACTCTATGGTATTCTCAACGAAAATTCAAAGCCACCTTCGCCAGTATGTTCAGGTTTTTAAATCCTTTTTGGTCGACCACACCAGCTGATTACATGTGACATAACTGAGGTGTTATAGCATCCTTAATATTTCAGCGGCTCATTATGATCTTATTCGGCTGCGCGCGCAGCTCCCCTATCGCTCATAACACCTCCAAAACAGCAGTCCACTGGGATTTGATTTCCCAGCTAGGCAATAAAATATGTTTATTTAAAATTAAATAATTTCTGTTCATGTACGAGGGCTGTCCCGGAAGTCCCCGACCTAACAAAGAAAACACAAAACTTTTGGGAAAAAACATCTTCATTTCTTTACATAGCCTCCTTTCAGCTCGATACACCTTTCCCAGCGGTGTTCAATAGCTTCGACATCCTGTTTATACTGAGAACCAATGACTTCTGCAAAATAGTCATTAACTGCAGACTCCAGCTCTTCACTGTTTGCAAATCTTTAAGCACCAAGCTATTTCTTCAACGTTGGAAATAGAAAATAAGCAGAGGGGGCTAAATCTGGCGAATAGATGCATAAGGAAGCAATTCGAACTTTAACTCTTGATTTTGGCTATGGCTATAATGGATATGTGAACTGGTGCATCGTCTTGATGAAATAAAAGATTTTTTCCAATCTTTCCGTTTTTGCTTGATTTCATCATTCAAATACTGCAATAAGTTTACATAATACTCTCCATTGATTGCTTTTCCTTGTTGAAGATAATCGATGAACATAATTCCACACACAATCCAAAAAACTGACGCCATGACTTTGCCTGCAAATGTAACTGTCTCGCCTTCTTTAGAGCCGATTCTCCCCTTTCAATCCACTGTTTTGACTGTTCCTTCGTCTCAGGTGTGAAGTGATGGATCCATGTTTCATCCACAGTTATGAATCGAAACAATAACTCGCTTTATTGCAGCAAAACATCGCTAAACGCTCGACTGAAACATCTCCACGATACTGGTTTTGTTCCATTGTGAGGAAACACGGCACCCATCTTGCGCATAGCTTTCTCATGTCTAAATATATCAGTCACTATGAGATTTACAGTACTTTCTGAAATGCCTACGATGTCTACTAGCTCGCGCATTCAGTCGACGGTCACCCAATACCATTTTGTGGATTTTCATCACAATTTCTGGGGTGGTCACCTCATTTGGTCAACCACTGCGATGTTCGTCTTGGCAGCTCGTACGGCCTCGCTTAAGCTCTGTCACCCAATATTTTACTGTTGTAAACGAAGGAACAGACTCTCCCAGAGTAGAATCTAGCTCAGCTTTAATATTAGTTGAACTAAAATCTTTCAAATGAAGGTATTGTATCACATAACGATGATCAGTTTTATCCATGTTCACAAATTTGCTCAGAGCGTTCACTGTTGATGGCTGCCAAACAATTACTAAACAATGTAACATTGCCAAACTTCAAACTTAAGCTTTATAACGTTGGTAATTTCCACCACAGTCATTTTTTGAAACAACGACCACTTTCTATACATCAGGTCGGGTACTTCTTGGACTGCCCTCGTAACTCCAATATTCTAATAAACCGAGTTCATTTCCTTTGCTTCAATATGTGTTGCTTTCTCATTACCTGCAAAACACGATAAATACAGCAAGAATTCAACGGTTTTGCCATCTGTGGCACTACTCGCAAACACGCTCAAGATCCTGACATCACTGCTGCCAACCGATCAGCATTTAATTAAACACAATTAACTAGGTGAGATCTTTTTGAAGTTATAGAGCGGTCGACCAAAAACAATCGTATACAACTTGACTATAATAGTAATAAAGACGCTCATATATAAATTATGAAACGAGCTACTCCCGACGTTATGGTCATTGGGAATTAAGTGCTATATTAGAATCGGTTTAGTGGTCTCCGAGATTATAGATGCACAACATTTTTATTCCTTTGTAGTATTCATATATGGGCAGAGGAAAGTATACGTTGAATGTTGACCCTTACATTCGGGCTCGAGAAGCAAGTACTATTGTTAATCCTATTTCCATTTCAAAACACGCCTATGGCATCAGGGAGTGAGGTTGGCACCCCCTGGCCAGGAAACCTGCGTCACCAGTAGTTCCGGAAGTAGCTACAAAACAAACGAAGGTCCCTTCTCGTTAATTCTTCACGTGTGTGAAAGGTTGACATTGACTACATTAGACATTTTTAAGCCTACTTAAAGGTTCTTAAGAAAAAATAACTGGAAAAATAAACAAAAAAGAAAATTGAGGCAGTATTTTTAACACTTAAATGATTTCAGTCAAATTATATAATATATAAACTCAATAACAGCCTGCCTTAAGGCAATATGTGTATGTAACAATATATAAAATGTGTATATGACAGTCATTGTATATGTTTGTGTTATTGTATCCATCTGTAATAATGTTATATTAATGTATTACGTAATTTAATAATGTAGGGGCTGTGAGAAATAGGTCAAAAGTTGTTAACAATGAGGAAAGTTTAAATGCTACTAGTCATTATTGGAGCTACAATAATGTAAATTTTGACACAGTTTATAAAAATAGCCAATCAACAACCAGCTAAAGCTTTAGTTAAATGCAGGTATTCTATTGGAGTAGGATTAGCCAATCAGAGACTTGGAATACAGAAATTTACAAGTTAAGACGGTTGAAATCAGCTCAGTTGGTTGCAGACAGCGTTACTAACCAGACGCAAAAAGTGTCCTCAAGAAATTTAATACGTATTCGTGTGAGACGAAAATAGTTTTACGTGTTAAAAAGTGCAATTAATTAATAAAAAAGAATCTCACAGTGTTATTTAAATCGTGTCAAGCATTAATGAAAGGAGTGAAGTAAAACTATAATCTGTGTAAACCTACATTGTTGTTGCATCACGCCCAGCTAAGAGAAGCGGTCTCTAACTATAATACTGACGCAGCCGAGGCAAACATAAATATTTAATACTTAAATAAACAGTCAAATTACAAAGTAATTTTTTTTAAACTTGGGGCAAAGGCCACCTGAAAGTACATTTGGGGCAAAGGCTACCGGAAGCTGTTTACTACACGTGCGGTTGAACTACTACTTCAAGTTGGGCCCCCCAAAAGTCGAAATACGATACAACTCCTTTCTCAAAATAGATATCTTAGGTAACCCCAATGGAGGTTACGAATTCATCTGACGAAACTCATAACCTCGGAAGATATACAGACGGAATCAGGATATTTTGGTTACAATCCATTTTGGGGGAGGAGGTTCATAGAACACCAAAACATGCATTTTCAAAATCTGGATATCGAAATTTTGGATGGAAGAAAACAGTTCCTCTGCCTTAAAACTGGAATTAGTGAAAAGCAATTATAACGTTCCTAATTGGCTTCACTGAAATGTTCAAAGAAGCAAGTAAACGCGCGCTGCACTCAGAATACAAATTAGAAACGTTTTACGTTCAACAGTGGCAATTTCAAATAGTCTTGTTGCTAAAGGTGAATAAGGTATGTGTCAAACTTTTTAGTTTCTCTACTACAGAGAGAGCAAAAAAACTACGAACTGTCTGCGCGGTGTTTTTCCTGTCCGCGTCCTCGGTGCTCGTTGCCGTCTGCCGCTATCATAGAATGGCGCGGATGAAACCATACAGCATTTTTAAAACTACTTTTAAAGGCTTTACTTACCAACTTTATGAAAGGAAATGCTGAAACTGGTCACCGCCGTTGTCCATACATTTTTGGCACCTCTTTAGCAATCTATCACTCGCCGAAGTTCACGTTGAGAAATACTGGCAATTTTCTGACGGATATTTTGCTTTAATTCTTCCAGGGTGTGTGGGTTTGTCTTGTATACTTTGTTTTAAGTTACCCCAGAGATAGAAATCGCAGAAGGTTAGGTCGCGGGACCGAGGGGGGGGCTACAAATCTCTATTAATAATTCTGTCTTTAAACACACTTTCAATTTTATTGTTCTCATCGAATATTGGCCGTATGAGCTGTTGCAGAGGCTTGTTGAAAAAAGGCAAAATCACTCTACCTGTTAATTATCTAAAAAAGGAGGCAAAATTGTATTCACATATGTATGGGCTTCAACTGTTGACTCGAAAAAGAATTGGTGAATGATGGGTAGTTAACTAAAGAGGTGCAAAAAATGTATGGACAACGACGGTGACCAAGTTCAGCATGTCCTTTCATAAGGTTGGTAAGTAAAGCCTTTAAAGGTAGTTTTAAAAATGTATGGTTTCATCCGCGGCTTTCTATGATAGCGACAGACGGCAAGGATCGCCGAGGACGCGGACAGGAAAACACCGCGCAGCCGGTTCGTAATTTTTGGCTCTATCTGTACTTACCAATAGTAGGTAGTGGAAGTATTGCACTCCAAGCAAAATTTCGAATGTTGGACTTTCATCGGAAGTATATGTTTTGAGGCCTGCTACTCGTCTCCGCTGTAGAAAGCATATACAGGAAAAGATCCATGCACTTGTTTGTGTGTGAACAGCATAACTCAAAAAAAAAATATATTCATAAAATGCACTTCTTCCTGTTTTGTTCAGCGACATCCCAAATCCAAACTACCCTTTACATGCAACATTTTTCGTTATTTAGGTATTGCATTTCACCCAAAAATTCGATACCGAGATTTGGAAACAGATGTTCTGAGACCCCGTCAATAAATAAATAAGAACAACAAAAAGCATTTTTAGAAAAATGTACGTGTATATATATATATACGTGTGTGTATGAGTGCGAACAGCATAACTCAAAAACGTAAATGTCGGATAAATACAAAATTTTATATTCAATTCCAGTACCTTCCAAAAATGCAAACATTTTCAAGAAAATTCTCCCAACCCAAACTATGATGGTTCTCTTAGTATCATAACGAAATGTATAATTTAGCTATTTCTGCAAAGTTTTATCTTGGCTAAAATGAAGTAGATAGAGAATAAGTGTTTATATAAATAGTTTGTACAAGAATAGAAAAAGGCATGTGAGTGCAACATAACAGATTTTTTTTTCATTTACTACATTTTAACCCTCAAAAAAACTTTGCAAAAATAGCTACATTGCACATTTAGATAAGATATAAAGGGAACAGCGATAATCAAATATTAAGAACTGAAGGCCATGTGCTCGCTTTGAAATTCCATACTGTTTCCATGTAATTGCGATAAACAACTGAATGTTCGAAGGACTTTAAAAAATGAGCAAGAAATGAATAATTCGAGTCATTAATAACGGATATCTCAGAAATGGCTGTTGCCACAGAAAAACATATTCGTAATAAATTGTGTGTTTTAAACAGATCTACATTTTTTGTGGAGTACGTTTTCGCCTATCGTTTAACGTTTGCCAGTTATATAAGATTATAAAAAATTCCTTCCGAATGAAGAGGACTTCACAGGCTATTCACAGAAAATTCAATATATACATATTATTTGTGATATAAATATCTTTAATATATTATATTGTAATCAAAATTGTTTGAGCCATTTTTTAATAATTCAAAATTTTCGAAACATGTTCCATGCAAAGGGTAGTTGGAATCACACATGGAATGTTTTTAAATTTTTTTTTTTTTTTTTGGATTCAGGGTTCCTCAAAACACGTATTTCCGGCAACGTCTCCCTATAGAATTTTTGGGTGGAATGCAATACCTTCTCTACCTACTATGTGCGTTGTAGAGAATGTAATAATCTTTTGTAAAAGTAGTTTGTAGATGAGATATAAAGGTAGAAGAAAGTGCGCAGGACAGATAATGCGAATGTAAAACATCAATAGGTTTGTGTAACAGGAAACCGTGGGTTCTGGTCCGTGCCAGAGGGGCTGTTTTAAGAATTATTTGTCCAAAATAAGACTTTGAACTTCTATCGGGTTTGCACAGAGAACTCGCCTGTTTACCTAAGGATATGCACTGATGGACAGTGAATGCAAGGTAGGCTATGGGTCAGGTCACGCACACGTGTAAAACAGATGTATAATACGCTAGCAAGCACAGGAAGAAGCGAGGAGTTTTATTAATCCTGCGTATTTATTAGTTTGACTTCATTTCCTGCGCATAAAACCTGTTCTACACGTGGGAAGTGTTTGTTTTCTTGATGACGTTTATGGATGTCACCACAGGTAACAAAGTGTTTGTACATATGCGGGTAACTGACAGGACAAAATGTTCCTTCATGTGAACACTATCTCCAAACTAATTACTGACGGTTGGGGTCTTTTCAACTGTTAGGTTATTTAGGGGAATACCTTCAAGGATTTAAACGTTGTTGTTTATGATTTATGTAGACACACAAGTCTTCCGAAGGAATGCGGAAAACAATGTGCAGAAAACTATAGAGAAATATCTGATGTGTTACACTCACATGACTTTCTCTACTCTTGTACAAACTATTTTTACAAACGCTTTTTTGCATATGCTTCATGTTAATCGAGATATCGAGATGTTAATCTTATTGCTAGTTTTCTTATAGGTGCAAGGGGAATTGGTAGGCATAAAGCGATAGTCAAATATTTTAAGAGCTGGTTGCTATGTGGAGTATTCCATTCTCTTTGCATTACCAGGAGAAAAACAAATGAATAACGAATTCCCATTTGAGAAAAAGTATAAGTATTGGAAAATTTAAGGGAATAACAAGCAATATCTCGAAAATGGTTCACTCAATAACAAATATGTATATGACATAAATTGTATATTTTAAAGCGATCTACATATTTGTGTAGTAACATTTTGTCTATTTCTTATGGTTTACCAGTTATGCAAAAGTCGTTCACAATGAGGAATACATTCCCAGAAAATTCGAGATATACATTTTATTTGTCATAAAAGTATCTTAAATATATGACATTTTAATCAAAATCGTTAGAGCCATTTTTGAGAAAATTAAAGTTTTCGAATAATTTTCCATGTAAAGGGTCGCATCTCTGGAAGATACTGAACCTAAATACCAAGCTTGGTGTTTATCCGACTGTTCGTTTCTTAGTTATGCTGTTCCCAGACAGACACCCAGACACATACACACGGACATGTTTCTAAAACTACTGTTTTTGGATTCAAGAGGCCACAAAACATGTATTTCCTGTGAAATCTCGGTATCGAATTTTTGGGTAGAATGCAATACTTCCCCTACTTACTATACGTAGTAGAGAAGGTAATAAGCTGTTATAGGAATATTTTTTTATATTAGATAAAATTAAACTATAGTGATAGAAAAGGTTATGTGAATGTAGGACATGAACATTTGTTTTCTTCTTGTATTTCAAAGAATGTTTAAGACGTTTTAATAATAAACCTTAAAACATTGTTAATATTTTTGATTGACGGAATAAATAAAACGTTATCGGCATAGATTTGTTGAACACAAATGTGTTTTAAAGAAACAAAAATCCAGATGAAGATTGTAATTATCAAAATTTATTAAATCCTATTATTTTACAAGCACAAGGTCCATTAAGATGTTTCCTACCCATTCATATACGAATGCCCACATATCAGCCTACGCATTAAGTAGACGTAGGCTGAAAGTTAGTTTTAGTACTACGTGTAAACATCCCATAAATATAATTACAAGAAATGTTGCTATTTATTTAAGAGCCCATTAATTAAAGATGTACGTAATGTTTCACCTCAGCCATGAATTTCTTTCTTATGATAGCATGTTTACAGCACTTTACCTACACTAAGCATGCAGTTAGGGGAACAATGAGGTAATTATTACTGTATTAATCTATAATTTAGTATCAGTGGCATGCGTAAGGAGATTAGTTTTGAATTGCTTACAGGGAAGTAAATTTATAGATTCAGGTTCATAACTTGGCTATTTTTTGTTTTGTTCGTTAAATAAATTAGAGCCAGGTTTATACATGAAAGCGTGCTATGAAGTGTTAAGAAGATATTTATATGAAACCAGACCATAAATGTATGCAAGTATTATTATTAGAGAAGTTGTTTAGTGTCGGAGATGATATGGTAGTATTAGTAAAATGCAGTATTATTTCTTAGGAGTCCCCTCTTTGTAAACTACCCTAATTTTATAGAGATTGTAGATTCGTCTCTGTGTATGCGTGTCCCCTTCCCCTCTCACCATCACTCACCTCACGCTTTCTTCTCTGTGCAACTTTCCTGACGTGCGTTGTTTTAAAAACCGGTAATGAAATTGTTTTTTCTGGAATGTTAATAAAAATTAAAACACATGTAAAATGTTAAACAACACACAAACCTAGGCTAGCTCCATAGCTCAGTCGGTATGCACCTTCTGTAGCGGGAAATCATGGTAGCATCTGTAAAGCGTCGTTCCTCTGGTTGATGCTATCTGCTGCATCCTCGTCTATTGCTGCTCGTCGGCTGCTGTGTTTTCCCTTCCTAATCTTTACCTATATAGCTAATTCTTGGGTCTCAGGGTTATCGTAGGTGAGGCAAATTAAAATATACTGCATTTCCCTTAATAAATGTGGTTTATTATCAATTCAAACATTTATGGGTGGCTACCTTACACATTTTACTACTTCCCACCAATAGAATAAAACACAGCCTAAACTAATTGCACACATCTTCCCATCCATATGCACACACGTGCATTTGTCGTCCAGGGCGTAGCACTTTGTGTCGTCGAGATTCTAGAAGAGAGTGAAAATCTGGGGCTTTGTTCCGCTTTATATACCTGAGCCTAGTGACGCTTACCTCCGCGCCTCAAAATGTAACGCCATTTCTAATTGATCCTCAGACCGCGTTACCTTAACATGTATGAGAATATTCTACTTCAAAGTTTTGCGCATGCGCGTCCCTATGACGCGTCAGGAAGCGGATTCAACATCTCCGTCTCTTTCTTTTCTCTATCTGTCTCTTTCTATTTCTCCTTACCGCTACCGGCTCCCTGTTCATTAGCTTGGTGAAAGGTGGGCTCTACTTAGAATTATCTTTTACATGGAATTTGCTAGCTCACCCGTCTCTTACAATCTGCTTTGTACAATTCTTGGTTGTTGAATATGTTAACATGTTTTTTGGTGAATTATATTATTACTGTGTGCAATTCTTATATATATGTATATATGTGTGTGTGTGATATCCCCTTTCAGTTCGATTCCCGGCTGGAGTGGATGGGAATTTTTCTCTAGGCAAGGTTATTCCCTAACCTCCCCAGATTCTGGAATTATGAATGAAAGTGTGAACGTGTGTGTGATCTATATAAAAACTCAAAGGAAAAGAAATACAATAACAACGGTATAGGAGCTAATACCATTGCGATAGGCAATATGTTCCAAAGGTAAAGGCCCCCGATATGACCATCGCAGTTAAAGGTGGTGTATGAATGGAACAATTGCGACGGTATTACTTATGTTATATTTAATTTGTTAAGCCCGTTTGGGAGCCAATTTGAAGTAACATTATGGTTGTTTTGTTAGCCCCACGTTTGGGAGCCAATTTGGAGTGGTATACTTGTTAAGTTATTTATTTTTATTTGTTGAGCCCCACGTTTGGGAGCCAATTTGCTGCGGTATACTTATAATGTTTGTGTGTGTGTGTTTACTTCACGTGGTGAAGCCATTTTGTGATGTGATTCTTTGTTAGGTTTGTAGCTCCATCTGGTGTTTGCAATTTGCGGTAGTATTAGTGTTTGTTTGATAGAATGCGACTGTTATTTTATTTAATTTTTGTTTACTGTCCTCCGGCTAGCTATGATCTTTTTGGTCGAGCACATCTCTTTATACAGGTTGTGTAAACGGAAAGGAGTCTTTTATCCAAAGATAACACTGATGAAAGAATTTGTTTTACACTTTTATTGTCGAACACATTCACTATCACATTTACACATTGATCTAGACACTCGCCAAACTGAAACTGTTATAACAACTTCTTACTGATCACTTTTAATTCACGTACTTCAACCTTTTGTATAATTAACTTTACAACACTTGAGAATTTTCCTAACTCTGCTACGCGTAACTTGCGAATCGATAGCCGACGTATACTTTACAAATACTTCTGCTGGACTGAGGGCGACGTGTAGCATACAAATATTTTCGACGAACTGACGGGGTCTATCTCTAACCTAGCCCTTTTTATACTCCTACACCCCGATATGCCTAAAGATTATAACTGAGCTGCTATTGGCTAATAAAACGTGCCAACAGTAGCGTCTATTTTTATATCCAATGAAAATTATGAATACATATGCTCTAGGAAGAATGTTCCAGCACATTCTAAGAAAAACGCGCCAACATTACGTAACTTCCTCGTCTCTAATAATGATAAACAGCTCACCCCCTCGCTGCATTATTGCACGCTATTATTGTCAGTTTCAGTAAGGCCGTATAAACTTACTTCTCAACAATAATTACAATCAACAAACATCTCAAATCAATGTCACACAAAAATGCATATTCATACTATAATCATTCTTTACATTTAAATAATTTGTGATACATATTACTGCATCACAATAAAAAAAGAAGACAAAAACCTGTATCTTTTCCTTATACTTGTTTATGATAGAACTATACTGATTCTCGTGGTAGCTGGATTACCTGCATGAATAGTAGTAATGAAAAATTATCATAACTTCTTAAATATTCATTCTATAAGCATTATTTATATAGTTTTATCATCTTGGTCACATCGCGACAGATGGTGTTAGTTGCGTAGTCGCATTACTGTATCAGGTACTTAAGAATGTTACTTGCTTAGTCACCTTCCTGTACCACCTATTCCATTTGTTTCTTCTGTTCCGGAGGAGGATATATGGTTCCTGGTATTGAATATTGATACCGTAATTATTGACAGGAAGATATAAATAGACAAATAAAAATAATAAGATAGTGAAATAATTTCCATATATTAAATCAGTGTATAACAAGTTTGAGTTGAAAACATTTGTCCGAGGAAAAGGTCATTAACGAGTCATGTTAAGCAAAGTCATTAGCAACAGACAAAGTAGTGCACGCGTTAGTATAAAAGTTCTTGGAATTCAGTACGTTTTGAACAGTTAGGTATATCATAATTCTGGAAAAGAGAAAGGGAAAGGTAAGTCTGAGATTTTAGCGAGGCACCCCATAGTAACAAGATAATAGACGCACACACAGCATTTGAGTATTGCCAGCGCAAGAAGGGACGTTGGTGCAGTAATTCTAAAGTAGGTGGAGCTTATTTCAAGAAATAGGCGTGGAATTCTAATCAGAGATACATTCGAGACTCTTTCTGTCTGATCTCTGTCTCTCTCTCTCTCTCTCTCTCTCTCTCTCTATTGAGACTTATTTAGTTAATTATGTGACTTACTCGTGTTGTTATTTTAGGCGCTCAGTGACACGCTTCTGAGAGTAAAATTTAGCGGCCATCGCGACGGGTTTTGCCGGTAAGGATTTTAGTGAATCACGGCAAGTTACGTTTCTAGTTTCTTTTATTGTAGAAACCGTTATTTAAAACCGTAAAATTGATACTGCAGAAGGTAGCACGTATAATAATTCAATAATAATGTTATAGTTTAGAGTCCTATTATTCATAATCCGTTTCATTTGTTGTCTTCAAACGGTAGGCAGCTCGCTTCAACGGCTCAAGTATTAGGTCACATAAAATTTCATAGTGATTTTAAACTGGTGTTATCCTTTCACACCAAGCCCAGACACACCCTGTGAGAAAGATCTCATAGCAAACCACTGTAGCAGCCGGCAACGGAGTCAACAGCAGATATTGAAGCAAAGGGTACAGCTTCAAAAAGGTGACGACTAACACTTGATTTCAAATCCGATCCGGTATTTACCTATTAACTGAGAAAAACGACGGGGAGGGGGAGGAGGGGGAAAAAGCCAGTCAGATTGATCAGTGCACAAGATTTGATTCCGAGACCTACCGAATATACTGTACCACTGAGGATCTGCCTTCCATTAACAAGTGAATCATTTCGTTTTTACTTTCCTTACCACCAACCTACTTATATT
This sequence comes from Deroplatys truncata, assembly GCA_030765065.1. Classification (NCBI taxonomy): domain Eukaryota; kingdom Metazoa; phylum Arthropoda; class Insecta; order Mantodea; family Mantidae; genus Deroplatys; species Deroplatys truncata. The sequence goes on along the minus strand of CM060981.1, from coordinate 61,577,983 downwards.
GGGAAGTACTGCATTCAACCCCAAATATTACTTATAAGATTTCACTAGAAATATGCGTTTTAAAGTTCGCTGAATTAAAAAAATGTGATGTGTTACACTCACATGACTTTCTCTACTCTAGTACAACTATTTTTACAAACGCTTATTCTCCATATGCCTCATGTTAATCGAGATATCGAGATGTTAATCTTATTTCTAATTTTCTTGCAATGGAAGGGGAATTGGTAGGCTTTAAGCGATAGTCAAATATTTTAAGAGCTGGTTGCTATGTGGAGCATTCCATTCTCTTTGCATTACCAGGACAAAAAAAAATTGAATAACGAATTTGAGAAAAATGGAAAATTTTAGGGAATAACAAGCATATCTCGAAAATGGTTCACTCAACAAAAAAAATGTATATGACATAAATTGTGTATTTTAACGCGATCTACATTTTTTGTGTAGTAAAATTTTATCTATCTCTTATGGGTGACCAGTTATGCCAAAGTCGGTCACAATGAAGAATAATTTTGGAGACATTCCCAGAAGATTCAAGATATACATTTTATTTGTCATAAAAATATATTAAGCATATGATATTTTAGTCAAAATCGTTAGAGCCATTTTTGAGAAAATTAAAATTTTCGAAAAATGTTCCATGTAAAGGGTAATCTGGAGTGGGAGGATTTTCTTGAAAACCTTCGTGTTGCATCTCTGGAAGATACTGAACCTAAATACCAAGTTTGGTGTTTATCCGACTGTTCGTTTCTGAGTTATGCTGTTCACAGACACACACACGGACATGTTTCCAAAAATGCTTTTTTTGGATTCAGAGGGTCTCAATACATATGTTTCCGGTGAAATCTCGGCATCGAATTTTTGGGTGCATTACAATACTTCCCCTACTTACTATACGTAGTATAGAAAGTAAAAGTTAATCGGATGTGTTCATTCTCATGATTTTCTCTAGCCTCTATAGCTTTGTGGTGGATATACGAGCTATTATTACGAAAGTTTGTTTCCGAGCTGTTTTATTTTAATCGAGATATACCTGTGTCCCCATGCGACTCTGGGAGAAGGGCGTCATTCGAGTGACTCTACTTCCCCTGAGAGCTTTTTCAGTAGGCCAGTATCTGAAAATTAAATCTGGGCTCTCATTACAGTCTGGAAAATGAATACGCCACTTACGCGTGTCAATCCCCAAAAAAGGGGAAGATTACCGCGACCTTTTGGGGACGACAGCAACTTAGCAGACTGTCTACAAGCTCTCCAGGGCGGCACCGGAGGACCTTGAGACGTCTCACAACCCACCTGGCCGGAAAACTGCAGAGTTCCCAATCTCCCATGGGTATCGGGAAGCATTGCCCGCCGAGCCCAACCCAATCCAAAAGATATCCTTACGGGTGGGGCTAGGACGTTTGGCCCAGCGTACTTCTAGTAACGACAGAAGTACCACGGGTGTTCAGGGTCCGCAGCGCCCGCACCATGGCAGCTGAAGGGATCGCAACTCCTAATCGCGCGATGCAACTAAATTTTGACGGATCTTAAAAAGAATGACAAAATATTGAATAAATTGGACTATCAACAACCGATATGTCGTAAATACTTTATACCACAAAATAGGTATTTGATATAAATTGTGTGTTTTAAGGAGATCTACATGCAGGTAGAGGAAAACGTACCACACAAAAAATGTAGATCTGTTTAAATCACACAACTTACATAATTTTTTGTGGCATAAGCCGTTTCTGAGACATCCGTTATTAAAGGTTGGATTTTCTTATTTTTTGGTCATTCTATTGAAGACCTTTCAACATGCAACTGTTTCTCGCGATTGCATGGAAACAGTGTGGAATTTTAAGGCAACATATAGTGTCTAGTTGTTAAACATTTGATTATGACAGTTGTCATTGTATCTGTAACAAAATGTGTAATGTAACTGTTTATGCTGTAAAGGTTTATTTGAATTAAAATATAGTAGATAGAAAAATAAACTTTCGTAAGAATAGTTTATACACCCACTAATAAAGATAAAGTCATGTGAATGTATCACACCAGATTTTTTTCCCCTGTAATACTCCTTAATTCTGGTCTACCTGTTATGTAGTAGGGTATAGTGCCTTTAAACTGTCCACCATATTTGTTTATAGAGAAAACTGCAAATTCACAAGCGCTTCCACCTTCCCGCGACAACTAGCCTCAGTGCTTTCCTAACTTGATGATTTACTTACTAAAACCCTTTACAAACACCAAATTTATGTTGATATAGGGTCTTTCAAAAAGAGTGTCCTATCTTTAACATGTGATAGCTGCCGTTGTTATTGAGTTACAGCAGTCATTTTTTTCATGTGGCTACAGTTGTTATTGACAAATAGCATGGAATGTTACAGCATTCAGCAACCCGTAGAAATTGTGAAAATTTATTATCAAAATGGATAATCTGTTAACCAAACCTGCGGTGTATTGCATGAAGTTTACGGTGTGCATAATCGTACTGCGAGAGAACGATTCGGCGTTTGATCGATAAATTTGAAAGAAGTAGTTCTGTCAGCGACCAAAGAACGCCTGTATGTTCGCGCTCCAACGAAAACATAGGCGCCGTTCGTGAAAGTGTACGCGAGAACGGAAACAAATCAATTGCTCGCCGAGCGCAAGAATTGGGGCTTTCGCCGACCACAACTTAGCGATTTTCTGCATCTGGACTTGAAGTTTCACGCTTACAAAATGGTGCTAACTCAAGAACTAAAGCCCAACGACCATAGGTTGCGCCGTGTATTCGCTGACTGAGCTGTGGTGCAATTGGAAGCTGACCCGGATTTTTGTCGAAGCCCACTTTTGGATGGATGGTTGTGTTAACAAACAAAATTGCCGCTATTGGAGATATATTCAAGAACGACCACTTCATCCCCAAAAGGTTACTGTGTGGTGTGGATTTTGGTATGGTGGAATCATTGGTCCATATTTTTCCCAAGATGAGGAAGGAGATCTAACTGTCAATGGAGAAAGATGCCGGCTCTTATAAGGGACTATTTTTGGTCTCAATTGGATGGTATGGATATCAGAAACATCTGGTTCCAGCAAGATGGTACCACATGTCATACTGCTCTTGAAACAATTCGATGTTTTGAAGAAGTTCAGAGGTTTCATCGTTTCCCGTGGTGGTGATGTTAACTGGCCCCCGAGGTCATGTGACTTAACGCCGTTTGATTACTTCTTGTGGAATTATGTTAAATCTCGAGTTTATGTCAACAAGCGAGAAACAGTAAGCGTGTTATTCGTGAAGTTGGACCTAATTTACGTTCTTCTGCCATTGAAAATTGGGTGAACCGTATACGCGCAACCCAACGAAGTCGTGGCGGTCACATAACTGATGTTCTGTTCCACACGTAATGACATTAATTAGCTATGTTCCAAAATAAAATAAGAAATAAACCTCTATCATTTATAGAACGCGTTTTATTTAAGTTCAAAGATAGGACATTCTTGTTGAAAGACCCTATAGATATGAATTTCCATGGAAACGAATTCGTGTGCTGGAATTCTAAATTTCCTTCTGTGTAAATATAATGAAAAGGCGTAAACAACACACGATCGTGCAAAAATATGTTTCGTTGTCTCAATTATATTGTCTGAACTACCTGTAAACACACGCCACTGTACACCCTGGTGAAGAAGGGCGATATCGCATGCATCTTGTTTTAATTAAGCAAGGAAGTTTAGCACGAGGTATATCGCTAATTACTTGTGGTGTGGAGTGTTATCGGCTAGGGTAACCACAGTTGCCCCCCGCGGTGACTTTTAATTACACATACAAACTCTAGTATATACGTCATGTTGCAATGATTTACATGTTGCACCGAACAGGTGCCCATATGTGTTTCATTCACGTTACCTCTCCTTACTTCAAAATATAACAGCTAATTAAGAGATAGTAAACCTATCTTTGAAAGAAAAGGAAATGTTTCATAAAGTATTGAAATTATGGCACTGTTAATGAAACTGTTCTATCTTTTAACTTTTTTCGTCCTATCACACAGTCTCGAAAAAGTAATTAATTAGAGCAACGAGTCATTTTCTTTTTACTTTCTCTACTACGTATAGTGAATAGAGGTAACATTGCATTCCACCCAAACTTTCGATACCGAGATTTCACTGGAAATTCATCTCTTGTGGCACCTTAAATAAAATAACATTTTAGAGAAAGATGTGTGTATGTGTGTTTTTGAACAGAATAATTCAAAAATGAAAAGTAGGATAAATACCAAACTTGGTATAGGTTTAGTATGTTGCGAGAAATCGTTGATCGGTAGCATCTGAAAAGCATCGTTCCTCTGGTTGATTTTCCATTCCTAATCTTTATCTATATAGCTAATTCTTGGGTCTCAGGGTTATCGTAGGTAGGCAAATTAAAATATAAGTCATTTCTCTTAATAAATGTGGTTTATTATCAATTCAAATACTTATAGGCGGCTAGCTTTCCCATTATACCAATTCCCACCATTAGAATAAATCAGGAGCCTAAACTAACTGCACATGTCTTCCCACCCATATGCACACATGTGCATTTGTCGTCCCAAGAGTAGCACTTTGTGTCGTCGAGATTCTAGAAGAGAGTGAAAATCTGGGGCTTTGTTCCTTTTTATATACCCAAGCCTAGCGACGCTTGCCTCCGCGCCTCAAAATTTAACGACGTTTCTAATTGGTCCTCAGACTGCATTAACTTAATATGTATGATAATATTGTCTTCACCTCCGTCACTTTCCATCTAGTTGGAAGGACGTGCGGGTGGTATGCATTTTAAAGCCCGGTAAGGATCTGGTTTTCCCATGCAGCTACCGTTCCATCAGTTTACTCCCAACCGTCTCAAAAGTCTTTGAGCAATTGCTCCTAGCCCGCCTTACACCTCTCTTTGAGGAAAGGCACCTCCTCCGGACCACCAGTTTGGTTTTCGCCATGGGCACTCCACAACCCTGCAGCTACTGCGACTGGCCGAGAAGGCCTCCCTGGGCTTCCAGGAAAACTTCAAGACCATAGCGGTGCTGCTGGACGTAGAGAAGGCCTTTGCCACGACGTGGCTCAAGGCCTTTTGTACAAACTCAAGGAGTCAGGCATTCCTCCCGCCTATCTCGCCCTGATAAGCAGTTTCCTCCGGGATCGCACATTCAGGGTGAGAGTGGAGGGGAAGGTTTCCTCAGTCCGTCCCATAGCCGCTGGAGTCCCGGAAGGCAGTGTACTGTCCCCGCGACCTACATGTCGGACTTTCCCACGGAACCCAGGACTGTTACGCGCCAATATGCCGACGATGTCCTCATAATGGCACAGAACAAGTATGCCCGATTCTATTTCCCTCCACTACAGCGACAGCTCCGAGCCATTGGCAGGTGGAGCGAGAAGTGGAGGATGGCCATCAGCGCGGGGATGAGCTCTGCGCTTCTCCTGGCGAAGGTCCGGCGGTGGCGGCCCGAGCGTTCTCTCAGGTTGCGGCGGAGGAGTATCCCTTGGGTTACCTCTGCCAAATACCTCGGAGTCACCCTCGACCGCGGCCCCACTTTCACACCACATGTCAGGGCAAAGGTCGGCCTCGGTCACTCCGCGCTCAGACAGCTGTACCATGTATTCCGCTCCACAATGCCCACAGGTCTCAAACTACGCCTATATCAGGCGATTATCCCGCCCCTGATTCTGTATGGCTGCGAGGTCTGGGGATCGGCGGCAGCCTCCACCATCCGCAGGCAACAGACCGTCCAGAACAGGGCGCTTCGGATGATCTATGATACCGGACGTAGATTTCCGTCACACATCCTACACACCCATTCCGGTCTCCCATACATCGTGGACGTGGTGCGGGAGAGAACCCGTAGCATGTACACGAAACTAACTTACCACACCAACCAGCTGGTGAACTCTTTGGGCCGCTATGACCATAAGGCGCCAAGGCAGAGAAAGAGTTACCGGTTGCCGAAGGACGGCTTGGGCCCTCGAGGCTGAGGTCTGCCAATCCCTCAGTCTACAAACTCCCCCAAGTTAAGCAGCATTGGGCTCGGTCACTGGCTGGGTGAGTGACCATCTAGCAGCGACCCGCCCTGCTGCCAACTTGAATACCCCCAATCCATTACCTAGTTTTCCCATCTTGCTTTGCTGCCATGCCGGCCTGCTTGACTTGACCACACAAGCGGTAGGTTAAGCAGTATTGGGCTTGGTCACCACATGGTCGCCAGTTGATGCAGTAATTTGTATCACAAATTATTTAAATGTAAAGAGTGATTATAGTATGAATATGCATTATTATGTGACATTGATTTGAGATGTTTGTTGATTGTAATTATTGTTGGGAAGTAAGTTTATACCGCCTTATTGAAACTGACAATAATAGCGTGCAATAATGCAGCGAGGGGGTGAGCTGTTTATCATTATTGGAAACGAGGAAGTTACGTAATGTTGGCGCGTTTTCCTTTAGAATCTTCTGGAACATTTCCCTAGAGCATATGTATTCATAATTTTCATTGGATATAAAAATAGACACTAATGTTGGCGCGTTTTATTAGCCAATTGCAGCTCAGTTATAATCTTTAGGCATATCTGGGTGAAGGAGTATAAAAGGTAGGTTAGACGTAAAGACCCCGTCAGTTCGTCGAAAATATTTTGTATGATACACGTCGCCTTCAGTCCAGCAGAAATATTACACGTCGGCTAACGATTCGCAAGTTACGCGTATAAGAGTTATGAAAAATCTCAAGTATGGTAAAATTAATTATACAAAAGGTTGAAGTACGTGGATTAAAAGTGATCAGTAAGAAGTTGTTATAACAGTTTCAGTTTGGCGAGTGTCAAGATCAATGTGTAAATGTGATAGTAAATGTGTTCGACAATAAAAGTGTAAAACAAATTCCTTCATCAGTGTTATCTTTGGATAAAAGATTCCTTTCCGTTTACACAACCTGTATAAAGAGAAGTGCTTGACCAAAAGATCATAGCTAGCCGGAGGACAGTGAAACAAAATTAAATAAAATAAAAGTAGCATTCTTTCAAACAAAAACTAATACTGTCGCAAATTGCTAACACCAGATGGAGCTACAAACCTAACAAAGAATCACGTCACAAAATGGCTTCACCACATGAAGTAAACACACATACACAAACATTATAAATAATACCGTCGCAAATTGGCTCCCATACGTGGGGCAGTTAAAATTATGTAACCAAACAAAACAAAAGCAGCACAATATAAGATCTTCAAGTTCTAATAATTTACGTAAAAACATATTACGTAAGCACAGTAAACTACTTCACAGTCCACCCATGTGGGAACACCGAGACCCGGCCAATGGTAGTGCAGAAAGCTAAACTCCGACCAAGACAAATAATCAAAAGCTTGTGTATAATCTTTAAACCTCCTTTATCGCACAGATAAAGCCGCACACGCGGCTATATATTGTGGCGATTATATTCCGCCCAGGTGAACCTGGGCGACCTGTTCTCGATTGCTGGATTGCTGGACTCCAAAGTTTTGCGCATACGCGTCCCCATGACGCGTCAAGAAGCGGATTCAATATCTCCGCTCTTTCTTTTCTCTATCTCTCTCTCTCTTTCTATTTCTCCTTACCGCTACCGGCTCTCTGTTCATTAGCTTGATGAATGGTGGGCTCTAATTAGAATTACCTTTTACCTGGAATTTGCTAGCTCACCCGTTTCTTACAATCTGCTTTGTATAATTCTTGGTTCTTAAATATTTTAACATGTTTCTTGGTAAATTATATTATTTCTATGTACAATTCTTATATATATATATATATATATATATATGGGTGTGTCTGTGGTGTATTCCCTTTCAAGTACCTTTCAAGGTTGCGACACGACGATTTTAAAAGAAATACCCCTACCCTATCTAGCCTTTTCATGGAACATTTTTCGAAATTTTTGATTTTCTAAAAAAATGGCTCTAACGGTTTTGATTACATATGTACGTAACAAATAAAATGTGTATCTTGAATTTTCTGAGAACAGCCTTTGAAGTCCTCTTCATTCGGAAGTAATTTTGTATAATCTGGTATTACTGGTAAATGTTAAACGATAGTCAAAAACGTACTACACCAAAAATGTAGATCTCTTTAAAACACACAATTTATTTAAAATGAGTTTTTGGTAGCTTAAGCCATTTCTGAGATATCCGTTATTGATGGTTCAATTTGTTCATTTCTTGAATATTCTCTTGAGGTCCTTTGAACATTCATCTCTATCTCGTGATTGCGTGGAAACAGTATGGAATTTTAAAGCCGGCATATAGCGTCCAGTTCTTAAACATTTGACTATCGCTGTTCCCTTTGTATCTATAACGAAATGTGTAATGTAGCTATTTCTGCAAAGGTTTATTTGGATTAAAAGTAGTCGATAGAAAAATAAGCTTTAGTAGGAATAGTTTGTATAGCCACTAATAAACAATAGAGGGTAGAGAAAGTCATGTGAATGTATCACATCAGATTCTTTTTAAATGGAGAATTGATTGTGTAGTATGATACGTTGTTAAATAGTGCAGGAGTTGATGCTTAATCTTAATCATAGAGCCCACCCTCCAACCCTTTCTAGTAACCGTGCTAATGTAATCGTCACTCAGACATTTTGTCTGGATTTACTGCCAACTTAAAAAAAATTGCTAACGGAATGTCTCTAAGCAATGAAAATCGAGCTATATTGGATCATTTGAGTTTAGCCGCGCAGGTCCTCCGACTCCGACTGGCTGCCGGTAGGCTAAGTTTTAGCCTGAGTGTATTTGCTGTGTACCGACCCTCAATAGGGTTTTACCACAGGAAGACTATTATAAGGAATGATGTTTTAGGATGACGGTTTTGATTTTAGATTGAATAGAAAGAAGGGAGGTAGCTATAGCTCCTCGACAGCTGCTTGTTAGGGTGCGGCAACCCTTCGGCACACTGGTGTATGTGTGTTTGACAATTTTCTTTAGTTGATTGAGGTTAATTTTGAGACCAATCATCTATTGGATTGGATTACAATGGAGGTCAGCTTTTGCTGCTGTTGGTGTTTCTCCTCGGTTATCCGATGTGCCCGCGTGGCATGCGGGGAACCTGCTGACGCCGAAGACGGCGAGTTCTGGGGTTGTAATCCCTAAGAGATCTGACCAGGATGCTCTGATGATTTGGTAAACTTGCGTAAAATTTTGTAGCCCGGCGCCTAATTTCATTTTCCGCATATGGAAGAGACGAGGCTTCGTGCAGTAGTCTCACGGGGAAGTAGCGGCCGACGGAGTAGATGGACCGGAGTCCCCTATTCTGCGCCCGTTGTAGACATAGCAGCCAGCAGCCCAGACCTCGCACGCATACAGCTTAAGGGGGATTATCAGCGCTCGGAAAAGGTGTAGCTTTAAACGAACAGGCATCCCAGATTTCAGCATCGGGTACAAAGAGGCGATTGCCCCCTGCGCCCGGGCCGAGACATCATGGATGTGCTCGCGAAAAGTTAGACCCTTGTGCAGTTTGCGGCTTGTGGCCCTCAATGTTAGCAGCAGAAGCACAACAGCAGCAACACTCACGTGATACCTCGATTGAAATGCGTATGATGCCCGAGTTGTGTATCCAGTGATAATGGAACAAAAGTGATATATCTCAGAAGTGTCATTAAATATGTTAACCACAAAGTGCATTACTGTTCACTATATGTAATCATGCTATAAAAGCAATATATATGGCCTTGCAACTGTGTGTATGGCATGTTAATAATGAAAATGATCCCTATCGACATCCTGAATATTATCCAATGATGATCACTAGTTACTAATGTGTACCTTTGGGTTTGTTTACGTTTGGTTTTCTTTATAAACATTAAACTCATACTCAGACACACATTTACACTGTCACTCATACTTCCAGGCTCTAGGGAGGGTGCGGAAAACAATTCCGATCCTCCAGCCGGGAATCGAACTCCGGACCCAGACCACAGAGGTAGCCTATATAGACAGAAATTGTTTCACCATGCCAGGGGAAAAGTTTTCACAAAAATTCCCTACCAACTACCCTTACATGGAAAACATTTGTGGTGTATGTCATTCCAGGTAAAAGGTTGTTTAAGATGGAAGTATTTTTAACATCTAAACCTTGCTTCTTTATAAATTACGTTATTTACGTAAAAATACAGGATTTTTCGACTTTTCGTTTTTGAGTTATAATGTTCGGACCTTCGCGCATCCAAATGCGTGTTTTGTTGCTTAACATACAGTTTTACATTCCCTACTACGTGTAGTAAGTAGGGGAAGTACTGTATTCCACTCAAAAATTCTATATCGAGATTTCACCGTAAATACATTTTTTGAGGTGCCCTGAATCCAAATAAACAATTTTTAGAAAAGTTCCCTGTGTGTGTGTGTGTGTGTGTGTGTGTGTGTGTGTGTGTGTGTGTGTGTGTGAACAGCATAACTCAAAAACGAAAAGTCGTGTAAATACCAAACTTAGTATTTAGGTTCAGTGTCTAAGATGCGTCACGAAGATTTTAAACCAAATCCCTCCACCACAGACTAGCCTTTACATGCTACATTTTTAAAAAATTTTGATTTTCTCAAAAATGCCTCTAACGATTTCGATTAAAAAATCATATATTTAAGATGTTTTCGTGACAAATAAATTTATATCTTGAATTTTTCTGAAAATGTCGCCAAAATTCCTCTTCATTCTGAATGGCTTTTGCATAACTGCTAAACCGTATGAGAGATAATATTTTTCTACACAAAAATGTACACAAAATGAAGTCATATACATTTTTTTTGGAGTGAACCATTTCCGAGATATTCCTTGTTATTTGTTTGAATTTTCCAGTACTTAATTTCTCAAATCGGAATTCCTTATTCATTTTTACTTTCTCTACTACGTATAGTAAGTAGGGGAAGTATTGCATTCCACCCAAAAATTCGATACCGAGATTTCACCGGAAATACATGTTTTGAGACCTCCTGAATCCAAAAAAAGCATTTTTGGAAACATGTCCGTGTGTGTGTCTGTGTGTGTGTCTGTGTGTGTGTCTGTGTGTCTGTGAACAGTATAACTCAAAAACGAACAGTCGGATAAACACCAAACTTGGTATTTAGGTTCAGTATCTTCCAGAGATGCGACACGAAGGTTTTCAAGAAAATCCCCCCACCCCAGACTACCCTTTACATGGAAGATTTTTCGAAAATTTTAATTTTCTCAAAAATGGCTCTAACGATTTTGATTAAAATATTATATGTTTAAGATAATGTCATGAGAAATGAAATGTATATCTCGAATTTTCTGGGAATGTCTCCAAAAGTATTCTTCATTGTGAACGACTTTTGCATAACTGGTAAACCATAAGAGATAGACAAAATGTTACTACACAAAAAATGTAGATCGCGTTAAAATACACAACTTATGTCATATACATTTCTTTTGTTGAGTGAACCGTTTTCGAGATATTGCTTGTTATTTCCTTAAATTTTCCAATACTTATACTTTTTCTCAAATTCGTTATTCATTTTTTTTATGTCCTGGACATGCAAAGAGAATGGAATACTCCACATAGCAACCAGCGTTAAAATATTTGACTATTGCTTAAAAGCTACCATATTCCCCTTGCATCTAGAAGAAAATTAGCAATAAGATTGACATCTCGATATCTCGATTAACATGAAGCATATGGAGAATAAGCGTTTGTAAAATTAGATTGTAGAAGAGTAGAGAAAGTCATGTGAGTGTAACACATCAGATTTTTTTATATCCTGGACATACAAAGAGAATGGAATGCGCCATATAGCAACCAGCTGTTAAAAGATTTGACTATCGCTTAAGGCCTACCATATTCCCCTTACACCTACAGCAAAATGTAGTCAATATATTTTTAGGTTAGCAGTTTTAAGGTGATTCATGTTTATATGCACAACGTATGGAAGCCAATTTGTCGCAGTCACTTCGTGTTATCTTTTGCTGGGCGCCTGTTATTGTATTACTACTTTGAATGTTGGGTTCATTGTCCTCCGGCTAGCTATTATTTCTCGGTCAAGCAAATCTCTTGAACAGGGTGTGTAAACGGAAAGGATTTGTTACTCACAGATAACACTGATAAAAGAATTTGTTTTTACACTTTTATTACCGTCACAATTAATTAAGTTCACATATTGACTCTTGATACACTCCAGACTGAAACTGTTATATTTTCTAATGTTACTATAATCACTTATTTGTTGCACCTTATTAATTTGCGTATTTCACCTTTATAATTAACTTTACGACGCGAGAGATTCTGTAGAATTGCGTAACGTGTACTTTAAGTATGCTTCCGTCGAAATACGCGACGTGTAACCCGCGAACGATTCTGATGAACTAAGCGACGTTTAACTTCTGACTGATTCTGTTGGACTCAGCAACGTGTAACGCGTGGATGATTTTGTTGAACTGATCGACGTATTATAAACGAATGCTTCTGTTGGACTGACGAAATCTGCCTCTGACTTTAGCTTTTTATACTCCCACACCCCGATATGCATAAAGATTATAGCCGAACTGCTATTGGTTAATAAAACGCGCCAACATTAGCGTCTATTTTTATATCCCATTAAAAATTACGAAAACATATGCTCTAGGAAAAATATTCCCGCTATTTCTAAGAAACGCGCGTCAATCTGACGTCATTTGTTTGTCTCTTCTAATTAATATTCAACTCACCCCCTCGCACATTGTTATCCGCTCCCATTGTCAGTTTCAGTGAGATCGTGTAAACTTATTTCCTAACAATGCTTATAATTAACAAACATCTCAAATCAATGTCATACAATAATGCTTATTTACACTACAATCACTCTGGCATTTACATTATTGTGATACAAATTACTGCCACAAAAATTAGCAATAAATTGTTTCTGCAAATGTTTATCTCCATTAATATGAAGTAGATGGAGGATAAGCGTTTATAAAAACAGTTTGTACAAGAGTATAAAAAGTCATGTGAGCGTAAAACATTATATTTTTGCTCTTTGAGTGCTATTGAACTTATATGCGGTAATCTAAAAGCTGTGGCGTTTAAATCTACCGCGCTTGTCCTCTAAACTCGATGAGACACGGCAGGGTCCTCAGCTCAACTTGTGCACGTTTTAAGGAGCTTCTGCGCATGCGCAACTGGTATGACGTAATTAGGGCCAAACACATACGGATCGTGCACATGTGAAGAATTGCATTAGTGAGCGAAGCTTTTCTTGCAGTCTGCTTCCATACTAGCATACAACCTTGTCAATGCCACTAGGTAGAACCGCACTAGGTCAGAAATTGTTGACTCGTAGAGCCGTAAGCTTTCTCAAACAGCGCTAGAATTGTTAATGTCAACACATTCCTTACAGACACATTCTCGTGAGGGGAACACAGTAGATAGCGTGCACAAGCGCGGAAACTTCTCCCATATCATCCATATTTTCAACTAGAGTTTAATTAACACATTACTTCATTCTTGCCTTAAAATTCTATACTTATATACGTAATAACAACAAATACCCCTTTCTTTTTTCAAACAATTTATGTATTATTGCAGTTGTATCCATTTGTCCATTATCATGACTATTATGTTATTTTACATTTTATGAACACCTAAAATGTATACTCACGAGCTGCAGCTAATAATAGCCTCATTTTGAGGCATTCAAAATTTTTAAGGTGTAAATGTTGACAATTCAGAAACTAATAAGAAGCTTTGGTAATAGATCGCTTGTTTCACCTTAAATATGCATTACATAATTCGACTTCTTCACCAAAAGTACCATTCCTGAATTTGTTTCTGTACCACAAGTCTCAGTTGAGTATCTGCTATGCAAATGCCAACAAACGGTCGCAGATTTGAAAAGATCTTCTCCTACCTCCACACTGCAATAGATACTCAAGTGAGCTAACTAAAACTACAGAAATTCCTGCAGAATATCGTTCTTTTTAACAAAATATAAAGTGTTTCAATTTAATATTTTCTTGTTCATACTTAAATAGCAATCTTAATATAAAAGTTCAAATTAACGCTGCAATTGCATTATATACCTATTTTATGTTCTCTTTATATTCAGTTACTTTTTGTGTTGTAATATATCACAATTTACTTGTTTTATTATTTTTATGAACATGTAACTGTTTTATTATGAATTAATATAATTAATTGATGAGTCGCATATGACCAGTAGTTAGCGCGACTTTAAAAGAATTTAAAAAATTCTAACACTGTAGCTTTAAAATCTAGAGGAATTAAATTTTATATTAAAACATCTTCACAATATAAAAGAACACAAAATTCATCATTAGAAGCAAATAAAATCTGGAGATATCTTGTAGATTTATAAAACACACAATGTAACTGCGTATCTGTAAGTCTGTAAACAGTAAACTAAAAAATAAAAGACGGTCAAACACCATATTTGGTTATTTAAATTCAGCGTCTTCCAAAAACGCGATACGAAGGTTTTCAGGAAAATATCCCCACCTAAAACTATCATTTACATGGCAGCTTTCTCAAAAATGGCTCTAATAATTTTTATTAAAATACTTACAACATTTTTAAGATACTATTTGCATGCCAAATAATATGTATATTTTGAATGTATTTGGAATAGCCTGTAAAGTCCTCTTCATTCTGAATAATTTTTGTATCATTAGTAAACCGTAAGTAATGGACAAAGGCCAACTAAACAAAAATTTAGATCTCGTTAAAGTACACTGCTTATGCCCTTTAGGGGGGTCGTTCACTATTTCTGAGCCTTTTTCGTTATTGGTATCCATTTTCAAATACTTATACTTTCCTCAAGTGGAAAATAACGTTCCAAAACCATCACATAGTGACTAGCCTTTTAAAAATCTGACTATTAGCCCAGTGTAACCTTCTTATACAGGGTCTTTAACAAGAGTGTCCTATCTTTAACATGTGATAGCTGCCGTTGTTATTGAGTTACAGCAGTCATTTTTTCATGTAGTTACAGTTGTTATTGACAAATATCCATGGGACGTTACAGTATTCAGCAACGCGTAAAAATTGTGAAAATTTATTATCAAAATGGATCATCTGTTCGCCAAACCTTCCGTGTATTGCGTGAAGTTCACGGTGTGCATAATCGTCCCTGAGAGTGTACGCGAGAACGGAAACAAATCAATTGCTCGTCGAGCGCAAGCATTGGGGCTTTCGCCGACCACAACTTGGCGAATTCTGCATCTGGACTTGAAGTTTCACGCTTACAAAATGGTATTAACTCAAGAACTAAAGCCCAACGACCATAGGTTGCGCCGTGTATTCGCTGACTGAATCATCTTCAGCGACGAAGCCCACTTTTGGATGGATGGTTGTGTTAACAAACAAAATTGCCGCTATTGGAGCAATCACAATTCAATGCAGAACGACCACTTCATCCCCAAAAGGTTTCTGTGTGGTGTAGCTTTTTGTATGGTGAAATCATTGGTCCATATTTTTTGCAAGATGAAGATGGAGAAGCTCTAACTGTCAATGGAGAAAGATACCGGGCTCTTATAAGGGACTATTTTTACCCTCAATTGGATGGTATGGATCTCAGAAACATTTGGTTCCAGCAAGATGGTGCCACATGTCATACTGCTCTCGAAACAATCGATCTTTTGAAGGAGAAGTTCAGAGGTTTCATAATTTCCCGTGGTGGTGGTGATGTTAACTGGCCCCCGAGGTCATATAATTTAACGCCGTTGGATTACTTCTTGTGGGGTTATCTTAAATCTCGAGTTTATGTCAGCAAGCCAGAAACAGTAAATGATCTTATTAATAACATCACGCGTGTTATTCGTAAAGTTGGACCTAATTTACGTTCTTCTGTCTTTGAAAATTGCGTCAACCGTATACGCACAACTCAAACGAAGTCGCGGCTGCCACTTAACTGATGTTCTCTTCCACGCGTAATGACATTATGTTCCAAAATAAAAAAAGAAATAAACCTCTATCATGTATAGAACGTGTTTTATTTAAGTTCAAAGATAGGACACTCTTGTTGAAAGACCCTATATCTACAACGAAATGTCTAATGAATTTTGTCTCTAAGGAATATACTTAGAAGTATACGGTTTTGTAAGAATAGTTTGTAGACAAGTGAATAGAGAAAGTCATTTGAATCGGATGTTTCTAAAATTTTTGGAGAGGTCAGGAATTTCATAACGTGTATTTCCTGTAAAAATCTCCAATATCTAATTTTTGGATGAATTACAGCATCTTCTCTACCTACTATGGGAAGGTGGCAGAGATCTCCTCGCTGAATCATTCATTGGTCGTTGTCTCGCATAATTGCCGTAAACCTTCTGGCATAAAAATTGTCGCATCCAGTTTTGAGTTCGCATTAAATCAAAGCACGAAGCAACATTTCTTGGGTTTCCTTTAAGAAGTTGATCCCATCATTTACAGAAATTGTAATTTACAATCAATGGAAGCGGGCCCCTTAAGGAAGGATAGGGTTTCTTTGGGTAGACAGAAGGAAGCCGCCCGGGCTATAAATACTTTGTCTCTCTGCTGCGGAGAGGCGCCGCTATGTCCCACCCACTTGAAAACAATCGCAAGCGCAGCTCCGTTCAGATTTAATTATACGCTTTATTGGGATGTCCACCTTCTTTTGTTTCTCTTGCTTTATAGCCTGCTTTGGTCGTGAAATTTACTGCCTGCAATGTGAACTAAATGATATAACATTTAAAACTTTAGCTTCGAAACATACAAAGTTGTAATAAAAATCTCATGTTTTACACTCACATAACTTTCACTACTCCTGAGAAATTTGCAACTATGTCTTATACATTATAGTATTCATTAAAATATTTTTGTTACGTTATTCACATTATTTATTTATTTTGTTGTATAGAAACGCTTTCAAAGTCGTTAGTTACATACAAAATGCGAAAACAACGTTCAAATATTTATCGGAAGCACGTGTAATAAATTCAGTAAAGAGCTCTTTCAAAGGAAAAGAATATGTGTATTATATATGACACGAGTTAGAAATTTAAATTAAATTGAGTTTTATTTAGCTGTTGTGGTTCTTAGCGTCCCATTCTATATTGGGCGTGAAATACCGGTAATTTTGCTCAGAGGCCTCTTTATCAGGCTTGAGGATCTTTTACGCGCCGTAAATCTACGACACGGGACCACCGGCTTCACTTCCCTTCCGAAGGAACGCCATGCTAAGGATTTTTACGCCCAAAATAATCCATCGCTCTCCGACGAGTTTGAACCCGCGACCTCGGGAACTAGAGACTAGCATGGTAACCACTACACCTCGAGTTAGTGACACTTGCCCAAAGTAACACTTGCACGGAGAAGAATTTAAGGAAATTTTCTCGGAGGATTGAAGTTTTTGGGAACCTCTAAAGAGGTGATTTATTAAATCCATGTGAGGGCAGCTTGAAGGTCGATTATCAGATATGAGGTGGAATATCTTTACGTTATTAGCCCCACTGTTGGAGAGCCAAACTTGAAATTGTTTATTACTGCTGTTTGCACCACGTATTGCTGCAGATATGTTTCTTGGAGTGTTCGCCCCACGTACGGTACAAACTTTCGGATGGCCTTCGACCCACCTTAAAAAAATCAACTTTGTAATTTTAATGTTTATTTACATATTAGATATGTATGCCTTGGCTGCGTCAGTAGTAATTTGCAGAAACACGTATCTCTTAGCAGGGGTACTACGACTAAAGAACAAGGCTTACACAAATTATAATTGTATTGTCCTTTGTTTATTGATCTTTCACGCGATTTAATAACACTTCAGTGATGTATCCTACTGTAGAGGTGTGAGATTTTTGTTAATTACACCTTTTTAACACGTAAACTTTATATTATTCTCACCGCACATATCTACCAATCGGGTACGCAATCTAATAGCGATTGGTTGGGAACGCTATCTTGCAGCGTCTGGCGTCTACCGCCTAAATTACTACATTTACTCTATTTCATATCTCTGATTGGCTAATCCTACTTCAATAGAACACTTTTATTTAACTTAAGCTTTTTTGAATTCTTAATTGGCTATTTATAGACTGTTTTAAGTATTACATTATTGTTCCAAGAATTAGTAGTAGCATAATTAAACTTTCTAATTGCTGCCTCAAGGTTACCTCATTCTTATCAGCTTTCGGCTTCTATTCTCACAGTTCCTACATTGTTAAATTACATAATACATTCACATAACATTATTATACAGGTACATACTAATATAAACATAATACGATACAATGACAGTTACATACACTTTTTATATATTATAGTATACATATTGCTTTAAGGCGGGCTGTTATTATATCTTGTATTATATAATCAGACTGATATCATGTAAGTGTTAAAGACACTGCCTCAAATCGGAGACGGCAATGTCATAAAACTATGAGGGAAGAATTCAAAATCATATAAAATTTTCGTAAAGTGTTAGCCCACGTATAAAAGTGCAGTAAATATAAATTCATTGTTAAAGACAATACCTAAACACTTTGATAAGTACATAAAAGGTAACTGCACTACTGTGGGGAGGGGACTTCAGGAAAATAGAAAAATAACTGTTTCCACGGAAAAAATAATTAGATTGTAATTTCATTTATAAAACTGAGCAGTAATAATAGTAATAATAATAATAATAATTAGGTGCATAATTTAAAAATGATGTAGAATTCAAGAATTGTTTTACCTAGCATACATCATTTTCAATGGACACAGATTAACCTTTATCAGGTTACAAGGTAATTTGCAAGAATTCAGTTCGAACTCCGTATTAGGTTGGTTCTGGACGAGCCGTTATGGCCAAGTGTCTCGCACTCATTTGATGCAAATGGTATAATGAGCTCTACATTTTTCCTGTAGAAGGTTGTGCTCATGTATTATAATCTCCTAGTCATATAAAAGCATACAAGTTGAAGAACCTTTCCAATTATTCATAAAATATTTAACGCATACATGACTGTCGCAAATTTTTAAACGTATGAAATTTTAATAAAAATTTTTAGACTCATGTTTTATAAAACGAAAAATCAGCCAAAAATAGTCCATATAAAAATTTTGGGATGAAGGTTTTTCTGAAAACCTTGGCCTGTCAACAGTGAGTATTTAGAATTCGAATTTTGGTATTTTTATTTCTGGAAGCCTACAATGTCTGGTATCGACTTGGGAGGTGGCATAGAACATTATTTGCAATTATTCTCTCTTAATAATTTTTATTAATTGCTATTTTAATTTTGAGGTTGAAATTTCCTGGTATAAAAGATTTCTGATGTGATACATTCACATGACTTTCTCTACCCTCCATTTTTATTAGTGAGTATACAGAGTTTGTTCGATTTGCTCTAATGGTTCACCCAAAAAGAATATAAGAACATTTTCGGGCTATGATTTTTTATTTATTTATTTTATATATATATATATTTAGTTTAGTTTAAGTTCGGCTTAGAAATGCATTTGACAAAGAACCGCAACTAAGGCAACAATTTATAATTGGTACGGCGAATTCAAAAGAGATCGGTTTTTTCTTAGTGACGAATTTCGTGAAGGACTCCCCAAAACTGCTGTTGATAAAAATATTGCCGCTATTCCAGCAATGCTTGAAGATCAACGGACATCATATGAATTTATTCAGGCGACATTGGGCATTGGTATGAGTCAAACCGAAAACATTGTACATCAGACGTGAGGAAACTTTGTTGTCGAAGGATTCCACGTAAACAGACTCTCCGATCCAAAACTACAGCTCATTGATTGGTGCAGAAAAACTCTGGAAAATTCCAAGGCGGCACTTCAAATTTGATTTGAAATATCGTTACTGGTGATAAATCTTGGATTTATTGTTGTGATCCTGAAAAGGAAAGTCCATCGCTTCAATGCGTCTTTCGAACAGGACCTAAGCCTACAAAGGTCCGACGAATTCGCAGTGCTGGTAAGAAGACGGCTGCTAATTTTTGCGTTTTTTTTTTTAAACAAGCTACTATAGCTACTATAGCATTAGAAGATACACGTACCGTTGCTGCCCATTGGTACACAAATGTCTGTTTACCGCAAAATTTTTAAAAGTTCTTGAAAAACGCCAAAAAAGGAAAAGTGATGTTACATCATGACAAGGCATCGTCGCATACTAACAACCAACAACTGAGTATCTGGATGTCTAAAGGTCATGGACCCTCCACCATACAGTCCTGACCTAGCACCTTGTGATTTCTTTTGAAGTGCCTCAGGAAAAGTGGCATCATTGTTTTAAGGATTGGTTTCATCGAATGCAAAAATGTATTGATGTCAAAGCGGAAATTTCTGAAAAACAATAAAACCATTTAAAAGTTTAAAAACTGATCCGTTTTTTCGGTGTCGCTGTCGTAGATCTTTTGTGCAGTAAATTTTTTATCTATCTTACAGGTTACAGTAATAAAAATTAGTTCAGAATTGAGATAGTTGTTGTATTGCATTTCGACTGTTGGGGAGCCTATCTTGATGTAGTTGTAACCACGTATGGTACCCGGTGGCCTTCGCCCCAATGTTTAAAAATATTAACTTTGTAATTTTACTGTTTTTTTAAATATTATATTTATGTTTGCCTCGGCTGCGTCAGTATTTATTTTTAGAGACATGAATTTCTTAACAAGGCGTGGTGCGGCTGAAGAATGTAGGCTTACACAGATTATAATTTTACTTCACTCCATTTATTAATGCTTGACACGATTTAAATAACACTTCACTTATATAGAGAGCTGTGAGATTCTTTTATTAATTACTTGCACTTTTTAACGCGTAAACTATTTTCGTCTCACACTGAATACGTATAAAACTTCTCGAGGACACGTCTCGCGTCCGGTTAGGAACGCTGTCTGCAAGCAGCTGACTTCTGAATTTGTAAATTTTGCTCCATTTCAGTTTCTGATTGACTAATCCTACTCCAATAGAATACTTTTATTTAACTTAAGCTTTTTTTCTGGTTGTTGATTGGCTATTTATAAACTGTCTCAAAAATTACATTATTGTTGCTCCAAGAATTACCAGTAGCATTATTAAACTTTCTAATTCATTGTTGCCTCAAGGTTACCTCATTGTTACCTCATTGTTAGCAACCTTTAACCTGTTATTCTCACAGCTCCTATATTATTAAATTACATAATACATTTACATAGCATTATTGAACATGTATATAATAATATAAACATTAATACAATGACTGTTACATACATTTTATATATTATATTACACACATATTGCTTTAAGGCGGGCTGTTATTATATTTTATATTATATAATTTGACTGAAATCATTTAAGTGTTAAGAATACTGCCTCAAATTGAAGACAATTTCATAGGCTACTGCCAGAAAATTAAATATATAACTTTTATTTTCCATGCAAATATGTTAAACATATCGTGTTTTAATCAAAATCGTTAGGCAGATCCATTTTTGAGAAAGTCAAAAACAACCAATTTTTTTTCCACATAAAGGTTAGTTTGGGGTAGGGGATACTCTTGAAAATCTTCGTGTTGCATCCTTGAAGGACGCTGAACTGAAATACCAAGTTTGCTATTTAATCACTTTTCGTTTTTGAGTTATGCTTTTTTACAGACACAGGAACACACAAGTTTTTTTTTACTTCCTCTACTACATATAGTAAGTAAGGGGAGTATTGCATTCCACTCAAAATTAGATACCGAGATTTCACCGGAAATACATCTTCTGAGGCCTCCTGAATCCAAGCATTTCGTGTGTGTGTGTGTGTGTGTGTGTGTGTGTGTGTTTGTGTGTATGTATGTCTGTGAACAGCATAACTCAAAAACGAAAAGTCGTATAAAGACCAAACTTGGTATTTGAGTTTAGTATTTTCCAAGGATGCGACACGAAGATTTTCAAGAAAATTCCCTCACCTCCAACTACACTTTACATGGGGCATTTTTCGAAAATTTTGATTTTCTAAAAAATGGCTACAATCATTTTGATTAAAACTCAATATATGAAATATATTTACATAACAAATAACATGCATATTTTTTATTTTCTGGGAATAGTCTAGGAAGTCCACTTCATTCTGAAGGAATTTTGCATAATCTTGTATCACTTGTAAACGTTAAGCGATAGACAAAAACGCACCACACAATAAATGTAGATCTGTTTAAGGTGCACAATTTACTTAAAATAAGGTTTTTGTGACATAAGTCGCTTCTGAGATTTTTATTATTAAAGCTTCAAATTGTTCAACACTTGTCATTCTTTTGAAGTCTCATCGATTTTCAGTTCTTTCTCGCGATTGCATGGAAACAATACGGAATTTTAAGGCCAGCGTATAGCGTTTAGTTCTTAAACATTTGACTATCGCTGTTCCCTTTGTATTTATAACGTAGCTATTTTTGAAAAGGTTTATATGCAGGAGGTGGAAAAATAAAATTTTGATAAGAATGGCTTGTATACGCACTAATAAAGATAGAGAGTAAAGAATATCATGTGAATGAGTCACATCAGATTTTTTATTTAGGGCCTTCAAAACATGTATTTTGCTTAAATCTAAATACTGAATTTTAGACTTCTTATAGGTAACTAGTAGAGAAGATTATTGTGAATATAGGATAGAAGAATCATTATTTAACACATCAGATCTTTTAAATACAGTTGATCTCAAAAAGGACATTCCGTTAAAATCTGGGTATCGATGTTTTAGGTTGAATATAATGCTTTCCCTAGCTATTATAGGTAGGAAGTAGAGAATGTTGAAAATGTGCAAAACAGCATGCCCCCTTTAACGTGTTCTAGAGGTGATTTAGATCAGGACTGGGTACATATATTGGCGGAATGTGCACAGTGGGAGAACCAGCGAACGATTAAACAAAAATTCTTAAGTCCCTCAAGAAAGAGATTGGCATGTTGGGAGCTACTGGCTGACCAGAGGAACTGGCAAAAAATGGGTAATTTTTTGGCTAAAGTACGCGAAGCTAGGTCAAATTTGTTCAGTTAGACAAAGATAATTTATCTCTATTTTATTTTTTATTGTTTCTTTTTGTTTTGTTTTCTTTTTCTGTTGTTTGTTTTGTCACCCTACTTGTCTCTTAATATGCACTAAATACTTGTGTAATAACTTCAATGATTTGAAACCAATAAAGATACCTTATCTATCTATCTGATTCTAGAGGGATTGAATGGTTGCATGGTGAATGGAGAAATTGGGTGGATAAACAGCCTTAGCCCAAGGCCCCTCGAATCCCAGGGTTAGCGCGTCAACCCCGAAAGGCGACTACCGATAACCTCTGTGGGGCTGACAGCCATCTATCATGCCGTCTACCGGCTCTCCAGGGCGGTATTGACCCGTCGAGTCTAACCCAATCCGAACAGCTCCCTTATAGCTGTAATTATAGTAACGTCAGAAGTAGCATGAGTGCTCAGAGTCGGCACCCCTCCCCTAACTGACAGAAGGACAGACAGACGAATGACGATAAGAAAGCTGCACGTGTCGATGTGTGCACAGTGTCCACATGCATTGCAAAAAATCACAAACAAACCGACCGGTGATTACTTGAACGAATAACAAATGTTTACAAGCAGGATAATCACGCTGCTATCCCTTTTTCATTTTATAAGCGTCATTTCTCGAGCAGTACACAAAAACTAAATGACTAAATAAAAATAATAAATAATACAGCACATGTATAACAAGCCTGTATTAGTTTGTGTGGGAGTAGGCAGGCTTTCTCGTGTAGGAGGATGGAAGTCCATACATTTTACCTCTCGAATGGAACCCCCCGTTTTTATTGGCGCGGTCCTTCTCAGTCCTTATGTCCACTTTTTATCTTCTCCCTCCCTTCCCTATCCGACGTGACACATAGCCTTCTTTTTATGGTCTCAACACAGAGTCCTTACTTGTTGCTTCCCCCCTCCCACTTCGTACATGTCATTCTTCATCGGGCACGATGTGGGTTAATACTATTAAGGTGATCACCTTGAGGAATCGGCCAATCAGATGCCAAAGTTAAGATCCAAGTAGGAGGAGATACAAAATTTTAAAGTTATAATCCCCTCCCAGCCCGTCTGGAACAGTGATCCATCTGTCTACAGCATCCCAGTGATGTATCTTGTCTGCATCATACCACCATTCATTAGGAACAAAGGGGAATACGGTGCGTTGCGGTGTGTATAATTACCAGGCTGCCATCAAAACAACTCATAGAGCAATTATATTACAGTATAACCTCAGATGGCTAAAAGTACAAATGAGAAAACATAAAGAAAGTGAATTTTCTTATAAAATTCTTTTACCAGGTTATTATTTAAACTAAATATGTATTACTTAATATAAGCAAGCAATAAATTAAACAATACGAAAATACTAAGCATAATACACTAAAAAATCTGATGTGTTACACTCACATGACTTTCTCTACTCTTGTACAATCTATTTTTACAAACGCCTATTCTCCATATGCTTCATATTAATCGAGATATCGAGATGTCAATCTTATTTGTAATTTTCTTGTAGATGCAAGGGGTATATGGTAGCTTTTAAGCGATAGTCAAATATTTTATCGCTGGTTGCTATGTGGCGCATTCCATTCTCTTTGCATGTCCAGGACATAAAAAAATGAATAACGAATTTGAGAAAAAGTATAAGTATTGGAAAATTTAAGGAAATAACAAACAATAGCTCGAAAACGGTTCACTCAACAAAAAAAAGTATATGATATAAGTTGTATATTTTAACGCGATCTACATTTTTTGTGTAGTAAAATTTTGTCTATTTCTTATGGTTTACCAGTTATGCAAAAGTCGTTCACAATGAAGAATACTTTTGGAGACATTCCCAGAAATTTCGAGATATACATTTCATTTCTCATGACATTATCTTAAACATATGATATTTTCATCAAAATCGTTAGAGCCATTTTTGAGAAAATTAAAATTTCCGAAAAATGTTCCATGTAAAGGGTAGTCTGGGGTGGGGGGATTTTCTTGAAAATCTTCGTGTCGCATCTCTGGAAGATACTGAACCTAAATACCAAGTTTGGTGTTTATCCGACTGTTAGTTTTTGAGTTATGCTGTTCACAGACACACACACAGACACACACACGGACATGTTTCCAAAAATGCTTTTTTTGGATTCAGGAGGTCTCAAAACATGTATTTCCGGTGAAATCTCGGTATCGAATTCTTGGGTGGAATGCAATACTTCCCCTACTTACTATACGTAGTAGAGAAAGTAAAAATGAATAACGAATTTGAGAAGAAGTATAAGTATTGGAAAATTTCAGGGAATAACAAGCAATATCTCGAAAACGGTTCACTCAACAAAAAAAATGTATATGACATAAATTTTAACGCGATCTACATTTTTTGTGTAGTAAAATTTTGTCTATCTCTTATGGTTTACCAGTTATGCAAAAGTCGTTCACAATGAAGAATAATTTTGGGGACATTCCCAGAAAATTCGAGATATACATTTCATTTCTCATGAAAATATCTTAAACATATGATATTTTAATCAAAATCGTTAGAGCCATTTTTGAGAAAATTAAAATTTTAGAAAAATGTTCCATGTAAAGGCTAGTCTGTGGTGGGGGGATTTTCTTGAAAACCTTCGTGTCGCATCTCTGGAAGATACTGAACCTAAATACCAAGTTTGGTGTTTATCCGACTGTTCGTTCTGAGTTATGCTGTTCACAGACACACAGACACACACGGACATGTTTCCAAAAATGCTTTTTTTGGATTCATGAGAGTCTCAAAACATGTATTTCCGGTGAAATCTCGGTATCGAATTTTTGGGTGGAATACAATACTTCCCCTACTTACTATACGTAGTAGAGAAAGTAAAAATGTAAAAAGATATCTATTTGATACATTCACATGACTTTCTTCACCCTCTATTGTTTATTAGTGGGTATACAAACTATTCTTACTAAAACTTATTTTTCTATCTACTATGTCTTAATCGAAATAAACCTTTGCAGAAATAGCTACATTACCCATTTCGTTACAGATACAAAGATAGACGAATGTTTAAGAACTGGGCTGAATGCTAGTCTTAAAATTCTATACTGTTTTCATGAATCGCGAGAACCAACTGAATGTTGAAAGGACTTTAAAAAAGTAACAATTTGAACTATTAATAACGGATATATCCAAAACGGTTTATGCCACAGTAAAACTTATTAGAAGTAAATCGTGTGTTTTAAAGAGATGTAAATTTTTTATACGGTACATTTTCCTCTATCACTTAACATTTACCAGTTATATAAGATTATAGAAAGTTCCTTCCGAATGAAGAGGACTTCACAGGCTATTTCCAGCACATTCAAGATATACATTTTATTTGCATTTAAATATCCTTTTTGTACGGTATTTTAATCAAATCGTTAGAACCATTTGTTAGAAAATAAAAAATTTCGAAACATTTTGCATATAAAGGGTAGTTACGGGTGGGTGATTTTCTTGAAAAGCTTCCTGTCTCATCTTTGGAAGGTATTGGACCTAAAACCAAGTGTGGCATTTATCTGACTTTTCGTTTTTGAGTTATGCTGTTCACAGACACACCCAAACGGGCGTTGTTCTAAAATTGCTGTTTTTGGATTCAGGGGGCCTCAAAACATGTATTTCCGGAGAAATCTCGGCATCGAATTTTTGGGTGGAATGCAATACCTTCTCTACCTATTATGTAAGTGGTAAAGAAAGCAAAAATAGGTTCGTTTAAATAATAGCACCTTTCTAGGTTAGCAGGAACGAAGTTTTTCCTAATCGTATCAATGGTAGTGGTATATTTACGCCACATGTGTTGGACAATACGACTAAAGGTGAGAGGGTTAATGCTGCCCCACTGTTGGAGAGCCAAACTTGAAGTTGTTTATTACTGCTGTTTTGCACCACGTATTGCGGGAGATATGTTTCTTGAAGTGTTCACCCCATGTATGATACAAACTTTCCAGTGGCCTTCGCCTTGCATTCACTTTTCCGGTGGCCTTCACCCCCACGTTTAAAAAATCAACTTTGTATTTTAATGTTTATTTCAATATTATATATGTATACCTCGGCTGCGTCGGTAGTAGTTTTTTAGAACACGTACCTATTAGCAGGGCTGGTGTGGTTAAAGAACAAGGCTTACACAAATTATAATTGTATTGTATTTTGTTTATTAATCCTTCACACGATTAAATAACACTTCACTGATATATGCTACTGTAGAGCTGTGAGATTATTGTTAATTGTACTTTTTAACACGTAAACTTTGTATTAATCTCACCGTAATGAATTTCTATGCCTCACACTGAACCTGTATCGTACTGATCGGGTACGCAATCTTGTAGCGCCTGCCACCTGAATTTGTAAATTTCCTCTATTTCAAGTATCTGATTGGCTAATCCTACTCCAATAGAATACTTTTATTTAACTTAAGCTTTTTATAGTTGTTGATTGGCTATTTATAAACTGTTTTAAATATTACATTATTGTTCCAGGAATTATTAGTAGCATTATTAGACTTTCTAATTTATTGTTGTCTCAAGGTTACCTCATTGTTAGCAACTTTCGGCTTCTACTTTGTAACTCTGTTTGCTACGGAAGGTATTTTATTTCTATTCTCACAGCTCCTATATTGTAAAATTACGTAATACATTCACATAATATTATTATTCACATATTGCTTTAAGGCGGGGTGTTAATATATTTTATATTATATAATTAAACTGATATTATTTAAGTGTAAAAAATAATGCCTCAAAGGTGACAGCAACACAAACTGTACTTTTGATGCAGTGGGTACAACCATGTTAAGATATTGGGGGCAGGTTTTCGTTCCGGTGCTAAATTTGAGTGGTTTACAAATTGGTGCAATATCTCTCAGTTAAGAGCATAACTAGAAATTGTATTTTGTAGTGAAATAAAATGGCCTGCAGCGGTAATATAAAATACTTTACAGTTCCCATGCCACAATACATTTGCGTTAAGAATACACAAAACACGATATCCTAATTTTAATTCCAATCATGCACTTTAATCTGCGAATATGAAATCGATTTATTTAAATATTTCAACTTAGAATCAATTCATATTTATCACTTGTATTGATACATAAGCCTCCCCTAATAATTTTATGACCTACGCTACTGCTTACATGCATACTAGTATTGTTATTCATAATTCAAAATATAAAACAGAGTACTGTTGTTTTACACTGGTTTAAAATATAATCAACTTTTCTTTGCCTCTTTAATTTTTTATTTAATTACTACGTATAGTAAGTAGGGGAAGTATTGCATTCCACCCAAAAATTCGATACCGAGATTTCACCGGAAATACATATTTTGAGGTACACTGAATGCATATAAGTCATTTTTGGAAACATGTCCATGTGTGTGTCTGTAAACAGCATAACTCAGAAACGTACAGTCGGATAAACACCAAACTTGGTATTTAGGTTCAGTATCTTCCAGAGATGCGACACAAAGGCTTTCAAGAAAATCCCCCCACCCCAGATTGCCATTTACATGGAACATTTTTCGAAAATTGTAATTTCCCCAAAAATGGCTCTAACGATTCTGAATAAAATACCATAAGTTTAAGACATTTCCATGGCAAATGAATTGTATATCTCGAATTTTCTGGGAATGTGTCCAAAAGTATTCTTCATTGTGAACGATTTTTACATAACTGTTAGACCATAAGAGATAGACAAAATTTTACTACACAAAAATGTAGATCGCGTTAAAATACACAATTTATGTCATATACATTTTTTGTTGTTGAGTGAACCATTTTCGAGATATTGCTTGTTATTCCTTTAAATTTTCAATATTATACTTTTTCTCAAATGGGAATTCGTTATTAATTGTTTTTATGTCCTGGACATACAAAGAGAATGGAATGCGCCATATAGCAACCAGCTCTTAAAATATTTGACTATCGCTTAAAACCTACCATATTCCCCTTTCATCTACAAGAAAATTAGCAATAAGAATAACATCTCGATATCTCGATTAACATGAAGCATATGGAGAATAAGGTTTGTAAAAATATTTTGTACAAGAGTAGAGAAAGTCATGTGAGTGTAACACATCAGATTTTTTATTTTCTAAAAAATGGCTCTAATGATTTTTATTGAAATACTATATGCTTAAGATATTTGCATGACAATCGATGTACATCTTGCATTTACTGGGAATAGCCTGTGAAGTCTTCCTCATTCCGACTGATGCATTATACAGGTTATTTTTAAAATATTAGTAGACGTAGTTCTGGCTGAAGCAGGAAGCTTGTTATGAAATTGTATACTCTCATAATGGTATCTTTGGTCATTGTACAGATCCCATCTAAGATTACTTATTGTGTTTATATCTGATCTCAACTCATACCTATTAACATTCTTATGTATATAAATCATACAGGTGTAAATGAAAAGATTATAAACAATCATTCTTATCCATACTAATTCTTACAGCCCATTTGTTCCAATGCAACCGAAGAGTGACCCCCACAAATGAATACCAAAATATATGTATAAAATAGTGCGAAATAAATGTTTCTCAAAGTAGAAAGACGAATCAACTTCTTAGTTTACGAAGATGAAATGTTACTCTAGGAATTTTGGATTTGGATTGAATTACAGATTCAATATGTAACTTTCTTGACAATGTTTTATTTAACAGCAAGCCAAGTAATTTTATAGCTGAACAGTCATTGGTGGCTTCTCCTTGAGGGGATTTAGGTGGTAAGGTTAAAAGTTTTCGATTTTTTGAATTTGTTATTTTTTGAGCCTTAATGACGTTTTTCTCACTCTCCGTAGATTTTAACATGATTTTCAAATTCTCAATGCATTAAAAATACATACCAATGCGCTGACACTGCTACGCCCACTTTTATTCACAATGAACACTGCTAGTTTTAAAAAATAAGTCGAAATGATATTAAAAGCCTTCACTTACATCATGATGGTCAAAGGATGGACGATCGTTTCGTGGCTATCAAGGCCTCGTCAGTCGACTCAATCGCTAATGACGAGTCCTTGATAGCCTCGAAAAAGAGCGTCCATCCTTTGACCATCATGATGTAAGTAAAGACTTTTAATATCATTTCGACTCATTATTTTTTATCAATTGATACTTCACTGTTAATATTGAACCAATTGTAACAAAGATAAAACTGCTAGTTGTATCATTTTATTTTGGCACAACGAATCTCTATTGGCAATTCACTTCAAAATTACTTTCTCTATGTTATATAGTACCTCTTTTTCCACCAGGATGCTACACAAACTTATTTTCTCGAGAACACATGTTTTTGTTTATGGAATTAAAGCGATGAAGTAATCGTTTTTACTGACTTACATAGTTCTTTCACAATAGCTATGATAGTCTTTACAATGCCAAGATCAAATAGAGTGATCATAGAGTGATATAAAAAGATAGAATTTCATGGAAACTTTTAAAAAACAGGAAACGACCAGTAGCAGACAAACTAACACAACATAAACTATCAGCTTCATTTTCTAAAATTGATTCTGTTCTGCAAGTTTTGGATAACTGTGTATCCAATGAAGATTTATCAATGTCGGAGCTAAGACTTATAGATATAAATTCATTATGTAATGTAATAGAGATATCATGTGCCTACTCAAATTGCAAAAATACTCTGTGTGTCAAAATGATGGAAACAAGCAGAGTTGGTGTTGCTTATGAGTTCAAATGTGTGTGGGAGCTGCAGTTTTGAATTTGCATTCTCTTTATCCAAGAAGGGCTAGGAGGTATTTATGAAAGTAGTCTTAGCTTAGCATATGGAATAAGGAGATTGGGAAAGGTGC
Source organism: Deroplatys truncata (assembly GCA_030765065.1). NCBI lineage: Eukaryota > Metazoa > Arthropoda > Insecta > Mantodea > Mantidae > Deroplatys > Deroplatys truncata. The sequence goes on along the minus strand of CM060981.1, from coordinate 61,547,241 downwards.
AAATATCTTTTGTAGAATTATGAACCTGCCTCCGCCTATTCTAAGATTTGATTCTGTAAACAAATACACTTCCAATATAATATGTGCTGCTGCAATGGAAAGTACAAAATATGAACTAGTAAAGGAATGAGAAGAGAAAGAAGAATTAAGTGAAGAGCCCACAGATTTATGTTTCAGTTGATGGTACCCGGATGAAGAGAGGTCATACATCCCTCTTTGGGTAACTTCAATACTAAGTGTTGACAATGGCAAAATATTGGACATTGCCATTAAATAAGTATTGCCATGAGTTTATGGTGAGAAAATCCTTGATAGATCCAGCAGCAGCGGAGAAATGAGCTGAAAAACATAAAAACAATGATGCTTTAAGTGGTAGCATAGAATCAGCTGCTGTTGTCGACATGTTTTGCAGATCCCAGAGTCTATATGGAGTAAATATCATGGTGACCCTTCATCCTACAAGCATGTATTGGATGCAAATCCTTACGACTATCCAGATAAAAAGCACCAATGTATTGGACACATTCAGAAAAACGTTGGTCGAAGACTTCGTCAACTGCTGAAGGAGAAAAAGAGCGCCTTCTTGGAGGATGGAAAAAGTTTAGGAGGTAGAGGAAGACTAAATGCAAAGGTAATAGATTCTCTATAGGTTTACTATGGAAAAGCTTCAAGAGAAAATAATTCTAGTGTAGAGAATATGAAGAAAGCAATGTCAACCGACCAGAAACCTATGCACCAGTTGTGTCCCCAAGAATGATGATGCAAGTAGAATATTAACAACAGCAGCTAGACACACGCATTCACTTCCAGAGGCAGTGCGAAATGAAATAAAGCCAACAAGTACAGCTCTGACACATCCTGGTTTTTTGCAAAAAATGTGTGAATGGTAAAACCCAAAATAAAAATGAAAGTTTTAACAATTTAAAATGGATTAGGTGCCCTAAAACGATGTGTTTGGCCTTAAAGCGCTGAATATCGCTATGTATTATGCGGTGCTATGTTATGATAAAGGAAATAATGACAGAATTAAGTTTTTAAACATAGCTGCACTGGAATCTGAAGTTTATACAATAAAAACATTTATATCGGAAGCGGATAACGAAACCAGAGTCAAATCTCTTGAAGCTGCACCAGAAAGCAAGGGAGAAGAAGAGGGCTAAAAGAAAGAATCAAGAGGATGATGAGGAATGTACATATGGTGGTCACTGAGCATTGCTAGCTTCTGAAAATAAGGATTTTTACTGTCCCTACTACGTCCCCGTAAGGGGGGGGTTGCGACCCCTTCAGCTGCCGTGGTGCGGGCGCTGCGGACCCTTAGCACTCGTGGTACTTCTGACGTTACCAGAAGTACGCTGGGCCGAACATCTGAGCCCCTCCCGAATGGGAGTTGTTCGGATTGGGTTGGACTCGGCGGGGCAGTGGTTCCCGATACCCATGGGATATTGGGTACGCTTGGCTATGTTAATTCCACCCAGGCGGGGTTGTGAGACGCCTCGAGACTCTCCGGCACCAGCCATGAGGGATAGCTGGTAGACGGTAGCTAGAAACTGTCGGCCCCACCGAGGTTGTTCGGTAGTCTCCCCCAGTTAGGGTTCGCCCTGCTGGCCTGACGCGCGTAAGTGGCGTATCCACTTCCGTCCCTGCTTGGAAGGGTCGGTGCTGGAGCTTTCTGGCCCGATTTCGACCAGGCAGGGGGGGGCGGTATATAAAATAGGCACCGCTCCTAATGGAAAGCCCCACGAGTTTACTCCTGGGCTTGCGAGGGTGTGGTCTCTGCGTTAGCAGACCCGGTCCCGTATTTAGATGTCCCTACTACGTATAGTAAGTAGAGGAAGTATTGTATTCCACCCAAAAATTCGATACCGCGATTTCACAAGAAATACATGTTTTGAGACCCCCTGAATCCAAAAAAGCATTTTTGGAAATATGTCCTTGTGTAAGTGCGTGTGTCTGTATGTGTGTGTGTGTGTGTGTGTGTGTGTGTGTGTGTGTGTCTGTGAACAGCATAACTCAGAAACGAACAGTCGGATAAACACCAAACTTGGTATTTAGGTTCAGTATCTTCCAGAAATGCGACACGAAGGTTTTCAGGAAAATCCCCCCATCCCAGAGTACCCTCTACATGGAACATTTTTCGAAAATTTTAATTTTCTCAAAAATGGCTCTAATGATTTTGATTAAAATATCATATGTTTAAGATATTTTCATGACAAATGAAATGTATATCTCGAATTTTCTGGGAATGTCTCCAAAAGTGTTCTTCATTGTGAACGACTTTTGCATAACTGGTAAACCATAAGAGATAGACAAAATTTTACTACACAAAAACTGCAGATCGCGTTAAAATACACAATTTATGTCATATAAATTTTTTTGTTGAGTGAACCATTTTCGAGATATTGCTTGTTATTCCCTTAAATTCTCCAATACTTATACTTTTCTCAAATTCGTTATTCAATTTTTTTTTGTCCTGGTAATGCAAAGAGAATGGAATACTCCACATAGCAACCAGCTCTTAGAATATTGGACTATAGCTTAAAGCCTACCAATTCCCCTTGCATCTACAAGAAAATTAGCAATAAAATTAACATCTCGATAACTCGATTAACATGAAGCATATGGAGAATAAGCGTTTGTAAAAATAGTTTGTACAAGAGTAAGGAGAAAGTCATGTGAGTGTAACACATCAGATTTTTTAGTTTTAGTGTACTGCCCAAGTGTAAGGAAAATTCACCAAAACATATCTTTCATAATGAGCTAATGGCAAATTTGTAAATACATTAGAGAGTTCTGACTTACAGCCCCCCTTAAACCAAAATTCATGCTTTTAGCTTTAAAGCGAGATTTTTGTTTTAAAAGTTTTAGCCTGTAAAGTAGCCTTTATTTGATATGATTTTGTATATTTTTTGTATAAATAGGAAGCGATAAGAAACAGACAAAGCTTACTAATACGGTTTTGTTAAATTCCGTAGTAGTATTAGTAGCCGTTACGAAATATTCCATGTAGCACGTGCGAGTACGTTACCTAAGAGACATGCTCGAAAGTTTACGATTCTATTTCCCCAAGACCCCACTTTCTTTCCATTACAAGAGCTAGTTGCGTACTAAGAATAAACATTTGAACGCTGTCCTTGCATTTGGGAAGAATCACTTTAAAATTATTGTCGCAGTAATCTAAACACGTACGAGTAGGAATTCTATAATGGGCGTTTCCAATTCGTCTGTTTTTTCTTTCTGTACTATGTATAGTAACTAGGGAAGGTATTGTAACGAACCAAGAGTACGACATTTCACTGTAAATATATGTTTTGGAGCTGCTGAACCCAAAAAAAGAGCAGTGTGACTGTGAACAGCATAATTCAAAAACGAAAGGCGGATAAATACCAAACTTGGTATTTAAGTACAGTACCTTTCAAACTTTAGACACGAAAATTTTCAAGAAAATCTCCCCACTATCACTACCCTTTACATGGAACATTTTTCGACATTTTTTTTCTTTTGGAATAAATGGTTCTAACAATTTAGAATAAAATACCATATACAAAAGATATTTACACAACAAATAAGAATAGCCTTTGAAGTCCTCTTCATTCGGAAGGAATTATGTAGAATCTTGCATAACTGGTAAACATTAAAGTTTAGATAAAAATGAACTACACAAAAAAATTCTGATGTGTTACACTCACATGGCTTTCTCTACTCTTGTAAAAACTATTTTTACAAACGCTTATTCTCCGTATGCTTCGTGTTAATCGAGATATCGAGATGTTTCTTGTAGCTGCAAGGGGAATTGTTAGGCTTTAAGCTACACTAAAATATTGTAACGCTGGTTGCTATGTGGCGCATTCCATTCTCTTTGCATGTACAGGACATAAAAAAATGAATAACGAATTTGAGAAAAAGTATAAGTATTGGAAAATTAAGGGAATAACAAGCAATATCTCCAAAATGGTTCACTCAACAAAAAAAATGTATATGACATATTGTGTATTTTAACGCGATTTACATTTTTTGTGAAGTAAAATTTTGTCTATCTCTTATGGTTTACCAGTTATGCAAAACTCGTTCACAATGAAGAATCCTCTTGGAGAAATTCCCAGAAAATTCGAGATATACATTTCATTTGTCATGAAAAATCTTAAACATATGATATTTTAATGAAAATCGTTAGAGCCATTTTTGAGAAAATTAAAATTTTCGAAAAATGTTCCATGTAAAAGGTAGTCTGGGGTGGGGGGATTTTCTTGAAAACCTTCGTGTCGCATCTCTGGAAGATACTGAACCTAAATATCAAGTTTGGTGATTATCCGACTGTTCCTTTCTGAGTTATGCTGTTCAAAGACACACACACACACACACACACACACACACACACACAGACACACACGAACATGTTTCCAAAAATGCTTTTATTGGATTCAGGAGGTCTCAAAACATATATTTCCGGTGAAATCTCGGTATCGAATTTTTGGGTGGAATACAATACTTCCCCTACTTACTATACGTAGTAGAGAAAGTAAAAATGTAGATCTCTTTAAAACAGAGTTCATTTCAAATAGGTTTTTTTTTGTAGGATAAGCTATTTCCGAGATATCCGTTATTCCGAAATTCAGTTGTTTCTGCGTGGAAAGAGTATAAAGGCCAGCATATAGCGTCCAGTTTTGAAGCATTTGACGATCCGTATCCCATTTTGAATTTATAACAGAATGTTTAATGTGGTCATTTCTGCAACGTTTATCTCGATTAAAATGAAGCAGACAGAAAAATAAGCTTTCGTATAATACGTTTTTGTACGCATTAATAAAGGATACAATAGAGAAATTCACGTGAGTGTTAAATATGATTTTTCAAACGTTTCCTGAATGTGTAAAAAGTATGACCAATCGCAAAGTCACCAAAGCAACAATAAAATACGCACTGTTTAACTTACAAATATTTCCTCTTCTCATACAGCGAACACATTATGAATCTACTTGTATGTTGTTAGCATAAAGTGGTCAAGAAGATGACCCGGGAGTAATGACCCGGGGAGTGTAAATGACATACACAAGAGGAAGCATGACCTTAGGAGGTTGAATTTCCTGCACCTTTTTAGAAATGGTTTTCCCGTACAGGGTGACACAAATTTCAATTTACCTTAATATGTAATCTTATAGTGTTAATTTTAATCTTTTGTACTGTATATGTATTTTGAATCTTAAATTTATACCAGTAAAGCTGCAGGGGGTTTCAATTGTTGCGGTGGTTGCACCACGTTAAGCAGCAATTTCAAGCTGTTTTGGACCACGCAAGTAATGGATGGCAATTTGCGGGAGATTGCTTCTAGGAGTGTTCGCCCCACGTACGGTACAAGCTTTCCGGTGGCCTTCGCCCCACGTTCACTTTTATTTTAATGTTTATTTAAATATTATATATGTATGCCTCGGCTTTGTCATTAGTAATTTGAGGAACATGTATCTCTTTGCAGGGCTGGTACGGTTAAAGAATGAAGGCTTACAGAAGTTATATTTGTATTTAACTTTTATTATTAATCCTTCACGCGGTGAAATAACACTTCACTGATGTATTCTACTACAGAGCTTTAAGTTTGTTGTTAATTACACTTTTTAACAGTTATACATACATATTATTCTCCCCGCAATGAATTTTCATGTCTCACAAACAATCACTGACCCGTACGTAACCGAACTGCTTGGTTACGCTTTCTTGTAGCGTCTATCATTTTTATTTCTACATTTTCTCTATTTCTAATTTCTGATTGGCTAAGCCTATTCCAATAGAATACCTTTATTTAACTTTTAGCTTTTCTAGTTTTTGATAGGCTATTTATAAACTGTTTTAAATATTGCATTAGTATTGTTCCAAGAACTATTAGTAGCCTTTTTAAACTTTTTAATTTATTGTTGGCAACTTTCGGCTTCTACTTTGTAATTCTGTTTGCTACGGAAAGCAGCTTGCTTCTATTCTCACAGCTCCTACATTGTTAAACTACGTAATACATTCGCATAACATTATTATACATGTACATAATAATATAAACATACTACAATGGCAGTAACATACACTTTATATATTATATTATACACATATTGCTTTAAGGCGGGTTGTTATTAAATTTTATGTTATATAATTAAACTGATATCATTTGAGCTTTAAAAATACCGTCTCACAATGTAACATGTATGTGTGGTTCATGTATGAATACAGTATGGATGTCAGAAATTGTAATGAAAAGACAATCAGACAGCAACGTTTTGGCTCGCATTCAGGAAGTCCCGAGTTCATTCCCGCTGGCCGCACACTCTTACCATGGTGTTTTTCTCTGGTTTTCCTCTGGTCGCCTAGGCAAATGCTGGGGTGTGTTATTCCACCACATTTCTCCTTTACCTCATTTCCTGTCATTTCTTCTTTCTCCCTTTTATCTATCAGGTGGAGTCTCCGAGTCCCGTAGTACGTGTGATGGTAAGCAGAGTGCATGGTCGCTGCGCTTTGGAAAAATTTCTCCCAGACAACGACGGGGCGCGTGGGCCTGCCTGCAAGAGCCGCTTCGTCTCTCGTCTCTCAGCCTCTCGCGGGACTCCGCTTCTACTGGCCGAGTGCGTGTGTTTCGAACTGGAAGTGATAGAGACTTCCATGCGTCTCTGTAATCCCATCTGCCTGCAGACCTGCGACCTCCAACGGCTCCTTCATTTCATCCCTGTCTCCCGGGAGGTATAGCTATAATAGACCGACTATAGTTGGTCGCAGTGGCGAGGTGTGTCGGTTCTGTAACTACTTCATACCTCAACTCTGTATAAAGTACCCAGTGTTAAGAAATCTGGTCGCTTACGCAAGGATCCATCATAAAAAAGGTCAAGAGATCGACGTTTGTAGCTATACATTGTGTGACATTGTTCTAGAACATTCTCCAATGTATGTACTTTTGTAACTAACTGTTGCCAAGAACCAACACCCTTTCCTTTATATTTGTATAAATAGTCGTAAAACAGCAAGTGCAGGCGACACACAATAAGAGAGGTCTACAGGACACTAAGTCGGTTTGTTTAATAAATCTTTTTTCTTACTGGACTTAGTCTTTGAAGTCATCCTGCTCTCCTAGTTCGACTCTGTACCAAAGTCTATCCTTAACAAACTCAGTCTTAATGCTGTAATCCCGGTAGCTGAGAGCATTTAAAAAAAACCGCAGCTCTGCTCGCGTTGTACAGGAACCTTCTCCTTCCCTTACTTTGGGAGAAGAGACATTGCACCGCAAGTAGACCTAAATGGCCCTTTTTGATTCTACCGTGACCCTGTGAGGGAGGGATGAGGAGACAGACCCTAAATACAACCAGGTAGAGATGACGAGGGCGCAAGGATGGATGGGGTCTTTAACGCTTCCAGATTAAAGGCCGCCCCGGCGGTGAATATTCGGAGGAGAGACCTAACTGAGCAGCCCCGCATTGACGCCAGGTAAGAAACCCCTACAGAACGTACAGTCACCGTCCAGCCGCAACCCGCCGAACACGTCGCCGGGTCCTACAACCCTGAAACAATGACTAGGAAGATGATGGGTACAGGAAATGAGGGGTAGAAAAGTCGTGGTAAAAATGTCCCACCCTGCATTCGGCTGCCGACGCAGGGAAACCACGAAATCACCATGGGTCGGAGTGGGCCCTACATCGGTAATATAGCTATTTTTGGGATGACATTGTTAAAAATAGTAACAGTTCTTTTATATTCGCCGTGTTTAGCCTGAAGTTGCAACATAGCTTCAGAACCTAAATTGCGTCCTTTGGGTTAATTTAGTGCCGCTCCACGACGCTTTAAAATAAGGAAAGTCCATCAAAATTACTGCATTGTAAGCAAGGATTAGGATTACGCTACGGAGCGAACGGCTAGCACCTCGACCCACACAGGGATTTTTTTGTACATACACCTCCGGGAAGAATGGATGAGATGAAGGAACCATAGGTGACGTGTGCGCCGCAGAACAGGCCTACGTATGGACAGAGACACGTAGAGGTCCCTAAGAGTTACAAGCTGGACCACCCAGCTCGAGAGCGCTCAAGGCAGCCCTCCCAAGACACCAGAGGGTAGCTCACAGGAGGAGACCGAGGAAAACTCCACCCATCAGCAGAGACTCGCGCGCCTCCAATTGACGGGGCCGAGGAGAAGTTCTAACATCAATCCATCTACGCCATTTGTCCGCAGTCATCCGACACACAACCCCGGAGCCAACTTGTAATATGAAAGAGGAAGATGAAATGAGAGGGAATGAGGGAAGAGAAATTTGGAGCCTTCACAGCATTCGCCTAGTGACCCGGAGAAACCCCCAAAAATACCCCTGGGTCAGGAATCGAACCCACCACCTTCCGAATGAGGGCCACAGACGCAACTGCCTGAACCATCCCGCTCGGTAATTGTAAGCAAACCTTCTTTCCCATTCACAGACTTAGGACTAGCACTAACTAGATACGTTGGGGTATGGTTAAAAACTCCTATATTTAAAGTTGAAAGTTAAAAGTAATTAAACTCAATTAAAGATGTGGGTATTATATTTTGATAAAAATCTGATGTGTTACACTCACATGACTTTCTCTACTCTTGCACAAACTATTTTTACAAACCTTATTCTCCATCTATTTCATATTAATCGAGATAAACATTTGCAGAAACGATCTTTTGACATGCAAAGAGAATTACATTTTACACATAGCGACCAGTTCTAAAAATATTTGACTATCGCTTAAGGCGTACTATGTTCCCCTTGTTTTGTATTTGCAAGGGCAATATAGAAATACAGTAGCCTTTAAGCATAGACATATCACTTAATAGCTGATTGCTATGTGCAGCACCATTCTCTTTGCCACAGATTAATACTCTTCGCATATCCAGGACAAAAAAATGAATAACGAATTCCCATTGAGAAAATAAGTATTGAAGAATTTAAGGGAATAACAAGCAATATCTCGAAAATGGTTCACTCAACAAAAAAATATATATAACATAAATTGTGTATTTTAACGCGATCTACATTTTTTGTGTAATAAAAAGTTTGTCTATCTCTTATGTTTACCATTTATGCAAAAGTCGTTCACAATGAAGAATACTTTTGGAGACATTCCCAGAAAATTCAAGATATACATTTTATTTGCAACGAAAATATCTTAAACATATGATATATTTATCAAACTCGTTAGAGCCATTTTTGAGAAAATTAAAATTTTCGAAAAATGTTCCATGTAAAGGGTACACTGGGGTGGGGGGATTTTCTTGAAAACCTTTGTGTCGCATCTCTGGAAGATACTGAACCTAAATACCAAGTTTGGTGTTTATCCGACTGTTCGTTTCTGAGTTATGCTAATCACAGACACACACACTGACATGTTTTTTTTTGGATTCAGGGGGTCTCAAAATATAGATTTCCGGTGAAATCTCGGTATCGAATTTTTGGGTGGAATACAATACTCGTACTTCCCCTACTTACTATACGTAGTAGAGAAAGTAAAACTCCACTCTGGCAGGCTTACAAGCAATAGGCTTTAAAAACTGTAGTCTTGTATTTTGTTTTGTCTAGAATTTTTTCTTATTAATAATAGCCATACTTTTCGTTTAACTTCTGAAGGCTGTATACGTTTCCGATTGGGTATCTATAAGTTTCGCGGCGAAATTATAAATGCTAGGGAAGTTGTGGTAAGTTTCCTGTGAAATTATTCACAACCATTCGGGTTCTCCTGAATGTAAGAAGAAAATTCAGTCCATATATTTAGTGGAAACTCAACATCAACATATGACGCAGTTTTTAAATGAAATGAAAGTAATGCCTGTATTTAATAAGTTACTAATCCAATTGGAATTACAATTCCAAGAGATGGACAGTGATTCACATATATCATTATTATGAACATATTGTGTAATAATTATGAATTAATATTATTAGAAAACACCATATATAAAATAATATTTGTAAAACGTTCTTATATATTATGGAAATCAATTAAAATTATATTGATTATAAAGGAGAAAGAAAAAGAAAAGTCTGATGTGTTACACTCACATGACTTTTTCTACTCTTGTACAAATTATTTTTACAAACGCTTCTTCTCCATATGCTTCATGTTAATCGAGATGTTAATCTTATTGCTAATTTTCTTGTAGATGCAAGGGGAATTGCTAGGCTTTAAGCGATAGTCAAATATTTTAAGAGCTGATTACTATGTGGAGTATTCATTTTCTTTGCATTTACAGGACAAAAAAAATCTGATGTGTTACACTCACATGACTTTCTCTACTCTTGTACAAACTATTTTTACAAACGCTTATTCTCCATCTACTTCATATTAATCGAGATAAACATTTGCAGACTCTATCTTATTGCTAAGTAGATGCAAGGGGAATATATATTTACAAGGGCAGTATCGAAATACAGTAGCCTTTAAGCACATACATATCACTTATTAGCTGGTTGCTAGGTGCAGCACTATTCCCTTTTCCATAGAATAATACTCTTTGCATATCTAAGACAAAAAAATCTGATGTGTTACCTCACATGACTTTCTCTACTCTTGTACAAACTATTTTTACAAACGCTTATTCTCCATCTACTTCATGTTAATCGAGATAAACATTTGCAGACTCTATCTTATTGCTTATTTTCTTGTAGATGTAAGGGGAATATATATTTACAAGGGCAATATAGAAATACAGTAGCCTTTAAGCATAGACATATCTCTTAATAGCTGGTTGCTAGGTGCAGCACCATTCCCTTTGCAACAGATTAATACTCTGCATATCAAAGACAAAAAAATAAATAACGAATTCCCATTTAGGAAAATAAGTATTGAAAAATTTAAGAGAATAACAAGCAATATCTCGAAAATGGTTCACTCAACAAAAAAAAATGTATATGATATAAATTGTGTATTTTAACGCGATGTACATTTTTTGTGAGTAAAATTTTGTCTATCTCTTATGGTTTACCGGTTATGCAAAAGTCGTTCACAACGAAGAACACTTTTGGAGACATTCCTAGAAAATTCAAGATATACGTTTTATTTTTCATGAAAATATCTTTTAATCAAAATCGTTAGAGCCGTTTTTGAGAAAATTAAAATTTTCGAAAAATCGTCCATGTAAAGGGTACTCTGGGGTGGGGGGATTTTCTTGAAAACCTTCGTGTCGCATCTCTGGAAGATACTGAACCTAAATACCAAGTTTGGTGTTTATCCGACTGTTCGTTTCTGAGTTATGCTGTTCACAGACACACACACAGACATACACAGACACAGACACTGACACAGACACGAACATGTTTCTAAAAATGCTTTTTTTGGATTTAGGGGATCTCAAAACATGTATTTCCGGTGAAATCTCGGTATCGAATTTTTGGGCGGAATACAATACTTCCCCTACTTACTATACGTAGTAGAGAAAGTTTCTCCCATTTGAGAAAATTATTGAAACATTTATGTGAATAACAAGCAATATCTCGAAAATGATTCACTCAACAACAAAATGTATATGACATAAATTGTGTATTTTAACGCGATCTACATCTTTTGTCCGGTAAAATTTCTTATGGTTTACCAGTTTACCAAAAGTCATTCACAGTGAAGAATACTTTTAGAGGCATTCCCAGAAAATTCAAGATATACATTTTATTTGTCATGAAAATATCTCAAACATGTGATATTTTAATCAAAATCATTAGAGCCATTTTTGAGCAAATTAAAATTTTCGAAAAATGTTCCATGTAAAGGGTACACTGGGGTGGGGGGATTTTCTTGAAAACCTTTGTGTCGCATCTCCGGAAGATACTGAACCTAAATACCAAGTTTGGTGTTTATCCAACTGTTCGTTTCTGAGTTATGCTGTTCACAGACAGACAGGCACACAGACAGACACACACACACGGACATGTTTCCAAAAATGATTTTTTTGGATTCAGGGGATCTCAAAATATGTATTTCCGGTGAAATCTCGGTATCGAATTTTTGGGTGGAATACAATACTTCCCCTACTTAATATACGTAGTAGGGAAAGTAAAAATAAATAACGAATTTGAGAAAAAGTATAAGTATTGGAAAATTTAAGGGAATAACAAGCAATATCTCGAAAATAGTTCACTCCCACAACAAAAAATGTATATGACATAAATTGTGTATTTTAACGCGAATCACATTTTTTGTGTAGTAAAATTTTGTCTATCTCTTATAGTTTACCAGTTATGCAAAAGTCGTTCACAATAAAGAATTTTTGATGACATTCCCAGAAAATTCAAGATTTACATTTTATTTGTCATGAAAGCATCTTAAATATATGATATTTCAATCAAAATCGTTAGAGCTATTTTTGAGAAAATTAACATTTTCGAAAAATGTTCCATGTAAAAGGTAATCTGGGGTGGGCGGATTTTCTTGAAAACCTTCGTGTCACATCTCTGGAAGATACTGAAGCTAAATACGAAGTTTGGTGTTTATCCGACTGTTCGTTTCTGAGTTATGCTTTTCACAGGCACACACACGGACATGTTTCCAAAAATGCTTTATATGCATTTAGTGCACCTCAAAACATGTATTTCCTGTGAAATCACGGGGTGGAATGCAATACTTCCCCTACTTACAATACGTAATAGAGAAAGTAAAAATGAATAACGTCATAAGGGAAATACGTTATAAAGAAAGGTCGAATCCCGTTTCATTAACAATATTTTAAAGCTTGCATGAATAAAAAAGTCAACTAAATAGAAAATCAGAATTGAAATACGTTGAAAAATGCATTTGAGTTGTTAATGTGTAATGTATATTAATATGTGATTTATTTAACTTCTAGAATTTGTAGATAAATGTAATTTATTTATTATGCTTTGCAACCAAGCTAGTATAAGTAAACAACATTCAACTTTTTTATTACTTAAAGAAAATAGTTCACAAACAGGAAGACGTTTTGAGCAACGCTCAATTCAAATATTAACTTGCACGGCAAATTGTGTTACTTTCTATGAAAGAGATGACAAATAATTAATTGTTGAACTAATTTAAGGAGTCAACAAGCAGAATTATAAAATTGTAAGTAAGTTAAACTGAATTAAAAGCCTAGCCGTTGTACTGCGTTTTATCCTTCACAATGGCCGTAAGAAAATAAATCACTCAGTGAAAATTTTAATTGCTATTGTCTTACCTTAGAAATCCAAAATCACTAAAAATACACCGGACAAATTAAGTAAATTAAAATAAAGTTTTAGTAGGATTCTAAAGCGCAACACACGCTGTAGAATTCCAACAATACTAAGTAGAGTGAAGTTTCCACCAAGAATCATTTCTACCAAACCAGGCGGACACGATACTACCAACTGATTTTATCAACGCAATATCAAATCGGGCAATTACAAGTTACAGCACCTGAGACTATCAGATCATCAGAGAACTACAAGATCAACCCACTTCCGAAGCGGAAATCTGTCTCAAAAACAGGTTAAGGGAAGGTTAATTGCGGATTGGTTGCTATGACGTAACATAGCGTTACATAATGTGGTTACATAGAAGATCATATTTACTTGTCTCGTTTACAATAGATACACACCTTGACGGACGCAGCTTACCAACTTTCTAAGCGCTCCTTCTAAATAGATGTAATCAACGAAATACCCTGGATAGGACGCAATTTACCTGCACCCTTTTGAACATTCCCTCCATAAAAAAGATTTTCCGCTTGGTTATGTAATATGTGACTTTAAAATTCTAATAAAAATATAGTAAGTATGCAGCTAGTTAAATAATGCTACTGGTATACCCTATTTGAAATGCTTTCACCTTTTCTTTTCAAAAACGGGTAGGACTGCACATCGACCTATTTAAATCATAATGTAAAGGCATGTATCCCGGAGGGGACCCCGGAACCGGGGCGGAGCACGCATGCAGGCCAGTCGGCCCTTTGTGCTTCCAACGAAACGCCTGTGAGGGTAGGATGAGGGGAGAGACCCGATGGGCGACCAGATCCGGATGCAGGGGGCGCAAGCATGGACCCCCACTAACGTTTCCAGATAGAACGCATCTGGTGCCGCCAGTTCCTGCCTACAAGGCACCAACCTCCAGGGTTCCCCGGAGCGAAGCCCCACGATGAGAGACCTAACTGAGCGGTACCGCAGCAACGCCACAAGAAACCTTTACAGAGCGCAAGCCGCCGCCCAGCCGCAACCCGCCGAACACCGTCGCCTGGTCCTACAACCATGAAACAGATGACAAGGAAGATGATGGGTACAGGAAGTGAGAGGAAGGAGAGTGGGCCAGAGTGGGTGTTCGCCAGGGATCGATTCCCGGGACCTCTCAAATGTGAGCCAAAGGCGTAAAAATCATAATGCTCCGTAACATAGAATAGAAAGTCCACAATGAACTTGCTTTCTCACTAAAGTACGTCAGGCGTTACTTTCTACACTTCTCTTGAAACATTAAACTTTAAGAGCTTACTTCCTCTACCGACTAACTATTGTAGGTAGAGGAAATAATGTATTTTACACAAAACTTCACATCGATGTTTCACCGGAATTAATGGAGAGAGGTCCCTGAAAAAAAATTATGGTATCCTATATTCACATGATTACCTCTACCCAATATTATTTGTTTTAATATACTTCTACAACCTATTCTTAAGAAATCTTGTTTTTCTATCGTGATAAGTCTTTGCAGAATACTTTACTTAGCTATACATTTCGTTGTAGATACAAGGAAAACAGCCGAAATCGAATCGATAGTCAGGTATTTGAAAGAGGATCACTACTGGCCTTGAAATCCCAAAATCCTTTGACCACATTAGGAGACACAACTGAATAGCGACTGCGTTTTAAAAATAATTAAGTATGAAATGAAAGTATTGAACAATTCCACGCAATAATACGGATATTTCAGAAGTGTTCTTTGCCACAAAGTTTTTGTTAATGTACTTTTTTCTGTCTCTTATGGCTTACCAGTTAAACAAACTTATACAAAATTTCTTCCGAATTAAGAGGTTTTTATGGGCTATCTGCAGAATATTCAAGATACATATGTATTTAAATCTTAAATATATGGTACTTTTAATCAAAATCGTTTCAAATTTTTTTTTGTGAAAATCGATACTTGGGGTTGGCAAACTTTCTTGAAACCTTTGTGTGGCATATTTGTAAGATACTGAAATTAAATGGCAAATTTAGATTCAGTTTTATTTATGCACGCTGATTAACTGCTGTGGTCCTTAGCGTCCCATTCTATATTGGGCGTGAAAGATCGGTAATTTTCCTCAGAGGCCTCTTTATCAGGCTTGAGGTTCATTTACGTGCCGCAAATCAATGGCATGGCTGCACCGGCTTTACTTCCCTTCCGAAGGAAGCTATGCTAAGGATTTTTACGCCCCAAAAAATCCATCGCAAATGGCATGTTTGGTATTTATCCAAAATTTTGTTTCTGAATTATACTGTTCAAGCTGAGTTATACTGTATGTATAATTTCGGTGAAGTATAAGGATGACATTTTCAACACATACCACAGTTTACAATACCAGGTGCTTCCGCCTCACATTGAGAACTAGTAATTTAATTTACGTCCCTTTGCTGCTATTTTTACTTTCTCTACTACGTATAGTAAGTAGGGGAAGTATTGTATTCCACCCAAAAATTCGATACCAAGATTTCACCGGAAATATATGTTTTGAGACCCCCTGAATCCAAAAAAAGTATTTTTGGAAACATGTCCGTGTGTGTGTGTGTGTCTGTGAACAGCATAACTCAGAAACGAACAGTCGGATAAACACCAAACTTCGTATTTAGGTTCAGTATCTTCCAGAGATGTGACACGAAGGTTTTCAAGAAAATCCCCCCACCCCAGATTACCCTTTACAAGGAACATTTTTCGAAAAGTTATTTTCTCAAAAATGGCTTTAACAATTTTGATTAACATATCATACGTTTAAGATATTTTTATGACAAATTAAATGTATATCTCGAATTTTCTGGGAATGTCTCCAAAAGTAGGTATTCTTCATTGTGAACGACTTTTATATAACTGGTAAACCATAAGAGATAGACAAAATTTTACTACACAAAAAATGTAGATCGCGTTAGAATATGCAATTTATGTCACATACAGGTTTGTTGTTGAGTGAACCATTTTCGAGATATTGCTTGTTATTTCCTTAAATTTTTCAATATTTATTTTCTCAAACGGGAATTCGTTATTCATTTTTTGTCTGATATGCAAAGAGTATTAATCTGTGGCAAAGAGAATGGTGCTGCACCTAGCAACCAGCTATCAAGAGATATGTCTATGCTTAAAGGCTACTGTATTTCTATATTGCCCTTGCAGTTACAAAACAAGGGGAACATTGTAGGCCTTAAGCGATAGTCAAATATTTTTAGAACTGGTCGCTATATGTAAAATGTAATTCTCTTTGCATGTCAAAAGATCGTTTCTGCAAATGTTTATCTCGATTAATATGAAATAGATGGAGAATAAGAGTTTGTAAAAATAGTTTGTACAACAGTAGAGAAAGTCAGATTTTTTTCTATTGCTTCTCTTCTATGATATGATTATTTCAACGTGCATGTTTTTCTCCTCCACATTTCCTTCCAGAGTTCTTACTCAATTTTATAAAATTGCAATCGCCAGAACAAAGGTACAGCCAGATGGCATTCATTTCCTCTTCTTCTAGCAAGGAGGTACGAGATACAGAAAGTAATTTTTTAAAAAGTGTGTGTCAGTGTGTGTGTGTGTGTGTGTGTGTGTGTGTGTGTGTGTGTGTGTGTGTGTGAATAGCATAAGACGAAATGCAAACTACCCTTTACATGAAGAAAAAAAAACATTATTCTCTCAAGAATTTCCCTAACAAATTTTATTAAAATACCACATGTTAAACATATCAGCATGGAAATAAAATTTATATTACACAAAAATGTATATCTCAATAAAATATTCAATTTACATTAAATACGTATTTTCTTACGTTCTAACTGTTACCAAGATATTCGTTGTTACTGCTTTGTATTTTTCAATATTCATTTATGAAGTGATACCACCCTTCAGTTGTGAATGTAGAAGAAGTGTATCAAAGTCAGCATATAGCAACTTGTTTTTTAAATATTTGACTATCGCTTCAGTCTTTTGTATCCCCTTGCACCTGTAACGAAGCTAAAAATAAATGGAAATGGGCTGTAAAAAGAGAAAAAGAACAATAACTTATGAGTATTTGTATTGAGAGCAGCAGTAGTAGTAGTAGTAGTAGTAGTAGTAGTAGTAGTAGTAGTAGTAGTAGTAGTAGTAGTAGTAGTAGTAGTAGTAGTAGTAGTATCTATTGTAATATGTTGTATATAACTTAAATTGGACTGTCCACCTGAACAATGACCTCGACCAACTCTAATAAACAGTACTATACATGTATTTCTTAATGCATCAATGAACTATTATTATTATTATTATTATTATTATTATTATTATTATTATTAATACAACGAAATTTAATAATTTAACTTTTTGCAAACTTTTAATAAGAATAGTTGTATAATATGTTACGAATCTTGATAATATAACATAACAGATTTATTGTTTTGTTTTTACGTCAGCCCTGAAAATCGTATGTCCACATCAATTTAATGAAGCCGGATCCACAGACAGACCAGTGCTATAAAAAGGTCTTCAAATTTAAAAGGTGCAGCAATTATCTGGTTTTGCAGTGAGCGAGCAGCCAATCACAGCGGCCCATAAATGACCAATCAAATTGCACGAAATGGTTAACTGGACAAACAATCAGGGCGAGAACGGCAAAAACATCCTGCTTCATTACTGGAGCATTTTCAAAATTTCCTTTATGATTCCTTTATTCTCTATCCAGTTTGATTGACTCGATTGTGGAATGAAAACGGCTTAATGAATGCAAGAGGGCAAAAAATACCGGAAGCACTGAAGCGAACCGGTACGCTTTAGTATGTGTGCACATAAGCTTGAGAGAGAAGTAGGCATTTGATTACTCCGTGGCATAAGCTATGTAAAGGCACATCCGAAAATAAAACTCAGAAGGGAAGTATGAAAAGCTTTCATACCGAACCTATGTTGAAATTCATATTATACAAAGAATAATTATTGATGTTTTATATTTAGATTACCTTCTTTACTTCGTTTATTACCTTTTACTTTCTTCTACTACTCGCAGTAGAGAAAGCATTGTATTCCACCCAAAATTTCGATATCGAGATTTCACCGAAAATACATGTTTTGAGGCATTCTTAATAAAAGCTTTTAGAAAACGGTCCGTAGGTGTCAAAAACGAAAAGTTGGATCAACACCAAACTTGTATTTAAGTTCAGTAACTTCCAAAGATGCGACACAAATATTTTAATGAAAATCCTCCATCACAGACTACCCATTATTTGGAACATTTTCGAAAAATTTGATTTTCTCAAAAATAACTTTAACGATTTTGATTAAAATATTATATGTTTAAGATATTGTCAGCGAAAATTCAAGATATACATTTCATTTGCCATAAAAGTATCTTAAACGTATGATATTTTAGTCAAACTCGTTAGAGCCATTTTTGAGAAAATGACAATTTTCGAAAAATGTTTCATGTAAAGTGTAGTCTGGGTAGGGGGATTTTCTTGAAAATCTTTATGTTGTATCTTTGAAAGATACTGAACTCAAATACCGACTTTTGGTGTTTATCGGACTTTTTGTTTTTGAATTCTACTAATCACATGCACACAGACACACATCACATTGACACAAACACACGGACCTTTTTCTAAAAATGTTTTTTTTTTATTCAGGGGATCTCAATTTCCTATGAAATCTCGGTATCGAATTTTTGGGTGAATGCAATACTTCCCCTACTTACTATACGTAGTAGAGAAAGTAAAAATTCATCTAGATAAACTTTTATAGAAATGGTTTCATTACACGTTTCATTGTAGCAACAAGAGGCATACAGGAGGTTGAAGTGATGTTCAAACCTTTAAAATGCGGGTACATATATGCTAGCTTAGAATTGCTATCATTCAATTATATCAAGAAACAAATGAATGGTGACACTACTTCAGCAAATAAAGTATTGGAAAATGAAACCAATAATAGCGAATGTTTCGGAGAGCCTGATACCACTAAAAGATTCATTTGAAATAGATTGTGTGCTTTAAATAATTCTATAGTTTTTGAGGTTCTAAGTTTTGTCTATCTGTTATGATTTACAAATTATACAAAATTCATCCAGCTTTAATAGGATTTCACAGCCTATTCCCAGAATGTGAAAATATTTTAAGAATATGGTATGTTATTAAAAATCTTAGAACCGTGTTTGAGAAAATAAAAAAATAATGAAAATCTTTCCATGTGAATGCTAGTTTGAACTAGAGGCATTTTCTTGAAAACCTTTGTGTCGCATCCTTACAACTTTAATATGAAGTAACATTCCTCCAGGGGCTTATATCTTACAAGTACGTGGATGATGACCACGGGGTCCGGAGTTGAGTTTGGTAATTCTTAAATTAACTTGTGCCAAACTCACTTTTCTCTTCTTTCTTGACCAACTCTTGATTTATCAACACCTAAGTCATCACGGCTAGGAAATATTTCCTTTACTACGTACAGTTAGTAGGAGAAGTATTGTATTCAACCAAAAAAATTTGATACCGAGATTTCACCGGAAATATATGTTTTGGAAACATGTCCGTGTGTGTGTGAACAGCATAACTCAGAAACGAACAGTCGGATAAACACCAAACTTGGTATTTAGGTTCAGTATCTTCCAGAGATACGACACGAAGGTTTTCAAGAAAAAACCCCCACCGCAGATTACCCTTTACATGGTACATTTTTCGAAACTTTTAATTTTCTCAAAAATGGCTCTAACGAATTTGATTAAAATATCATATGTTTAAAATATTTTCATGACAAATGAAATGTATATCTTGAATTTTCTGGGATTGTCTCCAAAACTATTCTTCATTGTGAACGAGTTTTGCATAACTGGTAAACCATAAGAGATAGACAAAATTTTACTCCACAAAAAATTTAGATCGCGTTAAAATACACAATTTATGTCATATACATTTTTGTTGTTGAGTGAACCATTTTCGAGATATTGCTTGTTATTCCCTTAAATTTTCCAATACTTATACTTTTTCTCAAATAGGAATTCGTTATTCTTTTTTTTTCTCTCTGGTAATGCAAAGAGAATGTAACGCATCAGATTTTTCCTATACTTCTTTGCTGGTAAAGGATAGAATGCAGACTGGGAGTGGCAAATGGAAGGTCAGCTGTAGAGAAGACTGTGGGTAAAGGATGCGAAGGCCTTTACTGCTATGAGCAAGCTCCCAGGATGTCGGTATAGTGGGTTGGGTGAAAAACATGAAAGGTGACGGACCGAGGGAACCCAGGCAGGATAAACATCCAGTCACATCTCTGCCCGCTTCTTGCTAAACCAAGGATGTCAATACGCTTGGAGGCAGTATTTTGTATCGCTTAAGTTATATCAGTCTAATTATATAATATACAAAAATAATAGCCCGCCTAACAACAATATGCGTATGTTATAATATATAAAGTGTATATTACAGTCATTCTATTAAGTTTATTTTATTATGTATATGTATAAAATGTTTTGTGAATGTATTACGTAGTTTAACAATGTAGGAGCTGTGAGAATAGAAACAAGCTGCTTTTCGTAGCAAACAGAGTTACAAAGTAGAAGTCGAAAGTTGCTAACAATAAGATAACCTTGATACAACAATAAATTAGAAAGTTAAAAAGAGGCTACTAATAATCCATGGAACATTACTAATGTAATATTTAAAACAGTTTATAAATGGCCACGTAGATGTGAAAAAGCAAGCGAAAGTAAAAGTAAAGGCATTCTATTGGAGTAGGGTTAGCCAATCAGAAACTATAAATAGAGAAATGTATAAATTCAAACTGTCGACGCTAGAAGATAGCGTACCCAGGCAGTTCGTTTCGGTAAAGGTTCAGTGAGACATGAAAATTCATTCCGGTGAGGATAATATATAAATGTTTACATGTTAAAAGCGTAATTAACAATAATCTCACACCCGTACCAGCCCTAGTTAGAGATACTTGCCCTCAAAAATATTACTGACGCAGCCGAGGCATAAATAATAAATAAATAAGCATTAAAAATAATTATTACAAATAAAATTAACACGACATTGCCGTAAAAGCTGGTTCCTACACGTGCGGCGAAGACCACCGGAAACTTTGTACCCAAAGTGTGGGGCGAACACTCTAGAAACATATCTCCCGCAAATTGGCATCCATATGTGGGTCCATAATCTGCTGCAGCTTGGGACACAAGCTAAAACTTCCTTTCAGCTAACTGAAGCTTCCAAAGTTTCAGGAAACCTTACAGATACTGAAGAGACAGTTAAGTCATCAGCAACATCTGAACAACCTATACCAAAGTGACGTTTATGTCAGTATCAGTACCTGAAATATAAACTCTCTCTGAGAAACAAGTGTTAGAGGAAATCAAAGAATCTTCCACCGACGAGACTGAAGCAACCTCTAAGAGAACGTTATCTCTCAAAGTGAAAAAATTGAGTACAGGCGAACGAAAAGCCAGGTTAAAAGAGAAACTTGCCGTTCAAGGAATACCTTGGGATCCCTCCAAGTGGAATAAGGAAAAATCTAAAAGGACTTCTCGGTAGCTGGAGGGACAAGAGCATCTGGAGGCACCAAATCTAACCATCCGGAAAGCTTCACCCCTCCAGCCGTGAAGGAAACTCTAAAGAAACCTCTTCTATAAGTTATAAAGGCACACTGTCATCTATTAAGATGGCAATAGTAATTGGTGATTATTCAAATAGCAAGCTCACAAACCAGCAGACAGAGAAACTTTAAACAGCCATGGTAGAATAGTTTAATGTCCTACTACATGGAGAACATACACAATTTACCTCACCGCATTTAAAAGCAGGAGACTTTAATCCTAATTTATGCCAAAGAAGTAATTAAAAATTGGGTTATATAAACTATCCCAAAATTAAAACCTTGGGAAAACTTGAAATTACGAACAGCTGAACGGAAGGAATCCTGAATGTGACTTAGGTGCATTTCAACGCGGCCAAAATATACTCAAAGGCTCAAAATATACCTTCTAAAATCCTGAACGTAATTCAGAAACAAAACAAGGAACTAAACACATCCGATTGGAAAGTTTTCAGATCCAACAAGCAAAATTAATTAGGGCAAATGACAGTTGATCTAATTTGAGGCAGTATTTTATAGCTTAAATGATATCAGTCAAATTATATAATATAATACAATAACAGCCCATCTTAAAGCATAATGTGTATAATATAATATATAAGGTGTATGTTACAGTCATTGTACTATGTTTATATTATTATGTACATATATAATAATGTTATGTGAATGTATTACGTAGCTTAACAATGTAGGAGCTGTGAGAATAGAAGGAAGCTGCCTTCGGTAGAAAACAGAATCACAAAGTAAAAGCTGAAAGATGCTAACAATGAGGTAACCTTGAGACAACAATAAATTAGAAAGTTTAATAAACGCTACTAATAATTCTTGTAACAATAATAATGTAATATTTAAAACAGCTTATAAATAGGCAATAAAAAACTACAAAAAGCTTAAGTTAAATAAAAGTGTTCTATCGTATTAGGCTTAGCCAATTAGAAACTTGAACCAGAGGAAATGTGCAAATTCAGGCGGGAGATGCTACAAAATTGCGTACCTAAGACATAAAACTTCATTTGCGGTGAGAATAATATAAAGGTTACGTTTTAAAAAGTACATTTAACAATAATGTCAAAGCTCTACAGTAAAATACATCAGTGAAGTGTTATTTAATCGGGTGAAAGATTAATAAAAAAAGTACAATACAAATATATTTGTGTAAGCCTTGTTATTTAGCCGTACCAGACCTGCTAAGAGATACATATATATACCACCGAAAAAGTAAACGTGGGGCGAAGCCCACCGGAAAGTTTGTACCGTACGTGGGGCGAACACTCCAAGAAACAATCTCCCGCAAATTGACTTCCATTACGAGCGTGGTCTAAAACACATGCTTCAAATTGGTGCCTAAACGTGATGCAACCGCAACAACAATTAACCCCTTTGGCTCCCATACGTGGGAAAGCAACAACTTCAAATTGATGATATTTCACTTAAAGCTCTTAAAGATGTGAAAGCTTTACTTGAGCTAGGAAAAGTAAACTTCACCATCATTTCAAAACAACAAAAGCAAGATGGAGAAGATAAAACTCATCCAAGTAAACGTACATCACAGTAAGGCAGCTACGACTGCTCTATGTCAAAAGTTCATAAAAGATTAGACAGACATAGCCCTAGTACAAGATCCATGGATAAGAAATGGAGGAATTATGGGGTTGGAAATACTCAAGCTAAAATAATACACAATAGCTCTAAAAACAATTTGAAAACATACATATTGATAACAAATACCTGCAATGTTTAATACTTGTGGACTTGTGTTTTAAGGGCATAACTTGTGCAGAATTTACTCTGGTTTCGGGGGTAACTAGGAGGAACGTAATAATCTGTTCCTGCTACTTGCTCTATGACACCCCTACTAGAGCTTGACGCCCTGATAAGTTATATGACAAAGCTGAAACCTCTCATCGTAGGAAGGACTTCAATTTGTATCATACCTGCGGCTCTAAGAATGCAAACCCTTTATGAATTAAATGAGAGAGAAAGTTCTCAACATTAAAATTTCTACAGATTTTTTTGGAACTTTGATCTCTGAATGGCACATCTCAAAAGAACCCGTCACTCTCAGACCATACCCAAATCTGTTATTATCTAAACTTAGATCTAGAACGTTGCAAATGCAGAAATATCAAAAGAAATGATTGGCAATCCCATCATGAAACCTTAGATGCAAAATGGGCTACATGAATGGAAAAGTCAAGCTTCTGGCCCGGGCTAAAAAGATCCGGTGGTGTATATACCCCTTCATCCTCAACACAATTGAAGATTGTGTATTATCGATGAAATTTGACTTCATGTGAGAAGTAATTTCATTTTTCTAACCCCTCAAAATAAGTATTGCTGATAGAAACATTGGAATTTAAGGTATGATCCACAGGTAACGTATACTGATACTTCACGCATAAATGGGAAAATGCGAATCAATGGATGAATGCTATAGCATAAGTTAAGAAGATACGCTTCTATCTACTTGCTACACTCTCATTTACCGCTGATAGCACCACATGCAAACATTGTTGCTACTAATTATTGAATGACACACGTATTTCTGCATTTCTCCGTTTCTCTTGTCTAATTCTTCCTCTGGCCATCCTTATTTCTTCTACTCTCCTTGGTTGTTCTCTCCATCTCTTCTATCGGTTATCAAATGCTTCATTGTAATATCAGAAATCGTTTTTGCTATTTCATTTATAATTGCAAAGTCTTCTTTTTCTCTTATTATGTTCTCATATTCGTTCCTTCTAATTTTGTCCTCACATCTTCGTTATATTTGTTGCATTCAAAGAGAACATGTTCTAGTGTGTCGATTTTCTTGCAAATGTCACAATTTCAGCTACTTTTCCTTTCAGTTCTATGCAAATAATTTTGATGTGGTCCGTGTCCAGTTAAATAATGTACCATGCGCTTATTTGGTTGCATATTTTATATTAAATCTTTCTTTAATTATAGGAAATATTTAATATGTTCTTCTTGCATCTTCAATATTATTTCATTCACTTTGCTATTCTTACAGTAACTTCGTTTTCATTTTCTTAGCACTTTTACAATATGTTTCTATAATTTTATTTACTTGTTGCTTATTTCCTTTCGTCAGTCAATATTTGCTCTTCTCAGTCTGATGATTAGGTCAACTGGCCACATGTCTAAAATTACCAATAAGGCCACGGTTGGTGTTGTGTTGGTAGCTCCCATAAATCGAAGTACTTTTTCTGTGTTCTTCTAAGGTACTTTTTTATCTGTACTTGTTTTACATTTTCTGTCCGTGCACCTTTTCCGAAACTTATGATTCCTATGAAAATACTTATATGATATATGTTTATGTTATTTATGGACATTCTAAAACGCCTTCTTTCTATGGAAACTAACTTCATTATTATGCGTTCGGTTTATCTGTTTATCTCTTTCATGTGATGAATAAAATTAAATTCATCTAAATAAACTCATAAATATTTGTTGTATTTTTGTCGTTTTACATTTTGATTGCGAATCTTTTTTGTTGGGTTGCTTTCTCCATTTAAGAATCATATACGCGATTTTAATAGCGCAATCCTTAACATTCCTTTATTACACCAACCTAATACTTGGGTTGTAATTGGGCTTTTCTACCTCCACCCCGCTTTCGGCTACCACAATTATTAAAACATCACCTGCATATGCCGCTACTTATCTTACTTCATGTGAAGATTGTAATTGATTTAATAGGGTCTGTCTTTAAGTCCCAAAATAATGGTTCTAAAATGGAACCTTGCGGACAGACTTTAGTTATAGTCTTCCTTGTGTAGCGGGAAAACTTTGGGCCTCTGGGTTGATGCCCTCTGCTGCAGTATTCTGGTCTCCGGCTATTGCTGCTCAGCGAATACTGATTTCTCCATTCCTAATAAATTACCTACCTAACTAATTTCACTGATCTCAAGGTTTTTGTGAGAGAGGTAAATTAAAATGCACTGCATTTTCCTTAAAATGTGATTTTTATAAATAAGATGCTTATGGGCGGCCAGTTTTTCCCATCTTTAACAATTTCCACTATAATAGTAAATTAGGAGCCTAATCAAACCGCGCCCGTTTCCCTACCCCTATGCACACACGTGCATCCGTCGTCAAGAGAGTCTATAAGAAAGGGAAAATCTGGGGCCCGCTTCCCCCTTTTATAGCCAAACCTAGTGACGCTCACCTTCGCACCTTAAAATGGAACGACATTTCTAATTGGTCCTCAGACCGTGTTACCTTATTATGTGTGAAAATATTCTGCTCCAAAACTTTTCGCACACGCGCACCAGTGACGCGCCGGAAGCAAACTCAATGTCTCTGTCTCTCTTCTTTCTATATCTCTCTCTTTGTATTTATCGTTATTCCTTCAAGTTCCTTGCTCATTAGCTTGTTGAAAGGTGGTGGACTCTACCTAGAATTACTTTTACCTGGAATTAGCTAGCTCGCCCGTCCCTTACTTATCTAACTTTTACAATCTGCTTTGTATATCTCTTGGCTGCTAAATATTCTAACATCTTTCTTGCTGAATTATATTATTATGTACAATTCTTGTTTGATATTGACTTATACGTCTATATGTATGTAAAAAAAATAATACAATAATATTTCAATACACCTGAAGGCAATGGTATTATACCATATGGAACCCATTTGCCGTCTGTGTTTACAAGCCGTTGAAACGGCGAAACATATTCTACTAGTATGCGAAGCCACAGAACGATATTGATCCCTAGATTAAAAACCAGGAAGTGCAGAAAAAGTATTTTTAGGCTGAGGTGCTTAAAGGGACACTTGCTTCCAAACCACCACCACAGCCACTATGAAGTAATAACATGCTTTGGAGGGGTCCTCAAAACATTTATTTCCGGTGAAATTTGAAGTTTTGCCTGAAATAATACACTTTCCTGGCTACAACGAGTAGGTTATGTATTAGAGGAAGTAATTAATAAACGATAGTTGAGGAAGTATTTTTAACACTTAAATGATTTCATTAAATTATATAATATAAAATATAATAACAGCCCGGCTTAAAGCAATATGTGTATAAAACAATATATAAAAAGTGTATATTACAGTCATTATATATGTTTATATTATTGTATACGTGTGTAAGAATGTTATGTAAATGTATAAAGTAATTTAATAATGTAGAAGCTGTGAGAAATAGGTCAAAAGTTACGAACAATGAGGTAACCTTGAGGTAATAATGAATGTGAAAGCTTAATAATGCTACTTGTGATTCTTAAAGCAATAATAAAATTTTTGTGACAGTTTATAAAATAGCCAATCAACAAGCTTTAGTTAAATGAAGGTATTCTATTGAACTAGGATTAGCCAATCAGAAACTGAAATATAGCAAAATTTACAAATTCAGAAGTCAGTTGCTTGTAGGCAGTGTTTCTAACCGGACGCGAGATGCGTCTTCGAGAAATTTAATACGTATTTTGTGTAAGACAAAAACAGTTTACGTGTTAAAAAGTGCAATTATTTAATAAAAATACATCACAGCTCTCTCTATATCAGTGAAGTGTTATTTAAATCGTGTCAAGCATTAATAAAACGAGTGAAGTAAAATTATAATCTGTGTAAGCGTACATTCTTCAGTCGCACCACTCCCTGATAAGACATTCATGTCTCTAAAAAAATATAAATACAGGCGCAGCCGAGGTAAACATAAATATATAATATTTAAACAAACAGTCAAAATTACAAAGTTAATATTTTTTTTAACATTTGGGGCAAAGGCCACCGGAAAGTACATTTGCGGCGAAAGCTACCGGAAACTTTTTACCATACGTACGGTTCCAACGAGTTGAAGTTCGGCTCCCCAACAGTCGAACTACAATACAACAACTTCTTCAAATTGGCTCCCAAAGCGTGGAGCAAATAACAAGGTAAAAATAAGAATTCAACAAAATAACTTCTTCATAGTGGGTAGAGAAAGTCATGTGAATATAACACATCAAATGCTTGAAAAAGAAAGATAACCAGCAGCATATAGTTAACATAGCAATCTGAAGTTTTTAATACCCATAACCATTAATGCTTTATGTAAAACCACATTGTAGAAGCTGATTAAAAACACAAGCGCTATGCTAAAGTCACGCACACAAACAAGAAGGCTCATTATGTTTTGTAAGGCAGCGGAAGGCCATCACAACACATATTGTAAAAGAGTAATAACATATGGAGCTGTTGGCTGGCCTGCAGCGCCGTGTACGACGTGCGGATTTCTGTTGTGGCAATAACCATTAAATTAATTTTCTTTGGGGAAACCGCTCCGCTTGTTTTCCGGGCTCTCAGGGGAATTATACCGCTCTTTTCCTCTCTGGATACAAAAAAGGGAATATGTGAAGAAGAGGAAAGGGCAAAATTAATAATAACATCTGCAGAGAGGTATACACCAGGTGTTATAATGTGTGAAATGTTCTAGTGAAACAGTCACTTTCGGTAACAACAGACACCGCCTTGGTGGAAAATATACAGGTCTGCCAATTTGACAACATTTAAGAATGCAAATTATTCATTTCACAGTTTTATTGGGAAATTCTTTTCATGGGTAATCCTACGAGTAATTACCAATTTATTTTATGAACTCGTAACCTCAAATGGGAATTGTTAAGACTATTCCAGGAATAAAATGTAACAGATTATGTAAATAATAATTACGTAACCGAGCGGGATGGCTCAGGCGGTAAAGTCTGTGTTCCGCATTTAGGAGGTCCCGGATTCAAATCCCGTGGGCCGACCAATCTGTCTGAGGTTTTTTCGTGGTTTTCTTCAGCCGCCAAGGTAAATACCGGTTTGGATATTTAATACCACGACCCAAAGTTCCACCTTAAGTCTAAAACTATAGTAAAATGAAAAATAAGTAGTAGTAGTGTATGCCATGCCATCTATCCACAGACAATGTAAGCAGTTAGACTGGACGACACCCTAACGCCATCTGCACGCCACGAAGCAGAAGATCCGGCTGCCATGTGCTGGAGGTCTCTGTGGGCACGTGACGAAGCGAGATGGCATTTCCAGGGATGAGACCTAGAAGGCTAAATGTCCGCCTTTTTGTGCGAGGACGGCGGTTAGACTGGACGGCACCCTAATGCCATGTGCACGGCATGAAGCAGGTGGTTACGGGGATGAGACCTAGAATGCTAACTGTCCATCACATATCGTTCTAAGAGTTACCCACCAACAGATCCGTCGCGTTGGGTAAAAGCGACGTAAAGTAAAATAGAGAGAGTATTAATACTTACGTTCTTGTCTGTGTTCACTAAATTAATTGAATATTGTATCAGCTGTTACTAAATGAACAACTATTGTGCGTGTTACGGAATATAAACCAATGATACCAACAGTGGGAATGAGAACATAGTTAACCTCAAAATTAAGATAAGCTAAAATCAGAACACGACATATACACATTTTTTTCAAGATGAAGCAACCCATAGTACTAGCCACGGACAAATTAGTACAATAATTCATTAATGTAATAAGATATCTAATTCACGCATCTCAGCATCAACATATTAATAATTTGTTTCTTTAATATTTTGTTCTAAGTTTTACTTGTTTTCTTGCTAATATTATGCGTATAATAATTAAGAGATGTTAAAAAACATATATTCATAATGTATACATGGTATAAAATAAGTATATAACGTTATAACATATAAAATATAACATGAGGGGGAAAGGCCATTGTTAGCTATATAACCAGTAATATAAAATTACGAGAAATGCAGTAGTATCTACGTAAGCATGTAACGAACTTTGGTTTCATAATTAAGACAATGGAAGCATATAAACACATATATATTATATGTGTGTGTTATTTATTTAACAGTCTATACACTGTTATTGGATAGTAGCACCAATCAGGTCATTGATACATGCCTATAATTCAAATACGTACGTTAAGAAGAACGGTTGGAAGGAACGCTAACAGAAGCTCGTCAGTGTTCGAGCAGGAAGGTAGTGTATATAAGTTCGTCTCTACATTGACGCTAAAACTAAGCATTTAAGGTCTACCAGTTATACATATTTTAACATGACAAAAGTAATAGTGAAATGTGAATATAGTATGTGGTTTATCTAACACACAAGTGAAATAATTAACAGAATACGTGTGTGCAAAGTATTTTAACCTTCTCCACATCCAACCCTGA
Source organism: Deroplatys truncata (assembly GCA_030765065.1). Lineage (NCBI taxonomy): Eukaryota > Metazoa > Arthropoda > Insecta > Mantodea > Mantidae > Deroplatys > Deroplatys truncata. The sequence goes on along the minus strand of CM060981.1, from coordinate 61,517,372 downwards.
CAAGACAAGCGCTCTCCGACACAAATACAGCAACCTGGCACAATTATAAAATAATAATTACGACACACATGAATACAGATATACCAAGGGAACCGCTACAAAGAACATCATATAATATATAAAAATAACACTATCTGAATGTACATTTATTAAAAACACAATTGTCAAAGCTGACAGTGAAGCAATCTGCTGGTAATGGAAAATGAAGTGGATGTTGAGGTAGTAGGATTTCGTAATGACGAGATGAATGAGTTAGCATGCTAATCACTGCATACTGCTACTCCTACGGTTCAGTAAAGAGCTGAAATTTATTTCCTATAAAATGAATCCTTGCAAAAATACCCTTCAGTCTTTAAAAATCAATAATCCATACCCTTCGAATTGCCACCCCCCCCAAAAAAAAGAAAACATATGTCATGGTCTTAATTGTGCAAAAGTGCAGACAAACATAATTCAAAAATGTAAGTTTTAATATTAAAATTATTTCATAACGTCACCACGTTTCATATAAGAACAACCATCCACAATATAAATAAAACAAATACATTTCGAAATTATAGCCTTTGGATGTTAATTGCATCGATGGGAATGGCTTGGCGACGCCTGTGGTCCGCATTGAAAGGCCCCGGGTTAAAAAACACCCTGGAGCAGACCAGTCTGACCATAGTTTTTTTCACGGTTTTCCTTGGTTGCTAGGCGAATGCTGGGTAGGATAATTTGATCCGCGTGTTCTCCTATCACCCTTTTCTTCACTACACTTCATTTGCTTTTACTTCACCGCCATACCAAGCATTGGGCTGATCACCCATCCTGGAGTTTGCTTGCTCATCGACAGGCTACTGACCCAAGCATTGGTTTGTAAGTTCTACCAAGAGGAGGGTAGTCTAAAGAATAATAATTTGAATTTCGGACGTGCAATCTAAACCCACATTCTTGGGATTTTCGATGGTGCATTCCCTTAATTATTTTTTTTTGATTGCCTGTAAAGTAATTTTAAGTAAAATAGAGTAAACAAATTTCAGGACCATCATTTCTAAATCAATGTGCAATTTAGATGTAATTTGAAGAAGTTATTATTGTTTCACGGCGGCGCCGTGGCCGAGTGGTTGGACAGCTCGCCTCCCACCGAGGCGGCCCGGGTTCAATCCCAGGGACCTGCATGTGGGATTTGTGGTGGACGAAGCGGCGTCTGGGCGGGTTTTCTCTGGGTTCTCCGGTTTCCCCCGCCATTCATTCCACCAACTGCTCCATCATCACCTTTCCTTTCATCCATTTCACCAACATTTCGTTTCATCTACTTCCTTCATCCCATACCAGGCATCGGGCTGATCACCCATCCTGGATGCTCTGTCTGATCCATGAGTATCTGCTCCTCGACGGGCCTCTGACCCCAGGCACCCGCTTGTAAGTCCTGGGGGGTGTAAGTCCTACATAAGAGGAGGGTAAACAGATAATGAATGAATGAATATTATTGTTTCACGTGTGGAAAAGCCAATTTGAAGTAGGTTGTTGTAGGAGTTTATTATAGTTGAACTGTTGGGAAGCCGAACTTGTAGTAGTTGCAACTGCACGCATAGTAAACAGTTTACGGTAGCCTTCGCCCCAAATGTACTTTCAGGTGATCTTTGCACCAAGTTTTAAAAAAATATTAACTTTTTAATTTGACTGTTTCTTTAAATATTATATATTTATGTTTGCCTCGGCTGCGTCAGTATTATTTTAGAGACATGGATATCTTCGCAGGACGTGATGCGTCAAGAATGTAGGCTTACACAGACTATTATTTTACTTCACTCCTTTTATTAATTACTTGTACTTTTTAACACGTAAAACTATTTTTCGTCTCACACGAATACGTATTAAATCTCTCGAGGACGCATCTTGCATCCGGTTACAATCACTGTCTGCAGGGAACTGAATTGATTTCAACCGCCTAAAACTTGTAAATTTTTGTATTTCAAGTCTCTGATTGGCTAATCCTACTCCAATAGAATACCTGCATTTAACTAAAGCTTTTTCTGGTTGTTGACTGGCTGTTTTTAAACTGTCACTAAAATTACATTATTGTTGCTCCAAGAATCACAAGTAGTACTGATAAACTTTCTTACTCATTATTGACTCAAGGTTACCTCATTGTTACCTCATTGTTAGCAAGTTTAAACTTATTGCTCACAGCTGCTACATTATTAAATTACGTAATATATTCACATAACATTATTAGACATGTATACAATAGTATACAATAACATACGCATATGCAATGCGTGTTACGTACATTTTACAAACTACCACATACACATATTGCTTCAAGGCGGGCTGTTATTGAATTTACATATTATATAATTTGACTGAAATGATTTAAGTGTTAAAAATACTGCCTCAAATCTAGGGGCATTTACAGATGTATTACTTTAGGGCGGGACTAACTGGCAACATTTGCCAAACATGTTGTGAAGTCTTGTAAACGATTTTTCTGTTTAATTTGATATACATTTTTACTTTCTCTACTACGTATAGTAAGTAGGGGAAGTATTGCATTCCACCCAAAAATTCGATACCGAGATTTCACCGGAAATACATGTTTTGAGACCTCCTGAATCCAAAAAAAGCATTTTTGGAAACATGTCCGTGTGTGTGTCTGTGTGTGTGTGTGTGTCTGTGAACAGCATAACTCAAAAACGAACAGTCGGATAAGCACCAAACTTGGTAATTAGGTTCAGTATCTTCCAGAGATGCGACACGAAGGTTTTCAAGAAAATCCCCCCACCCCAGACTACCCTTTACATGGAACATTTTTCGAAAATTTTAATTTTTTCAAAAATGGCTCTAACGAGTTTGATGAAAATATTATATGTTTAAGATAATGTCATGAGAAATGAAATGTATATCTCGAATTTTCTGGGAATGTCTCCAAAAGTATTCTTCATTGTGAACGACTTTTGCATAACTGGTAAACCATAAGAGATAGACAAAAGTTTACTACACAAAAAATGTAGATCGCGTTAAAATACACAACTTATGTCATATACATTTCTTTTGTTGAGTGAACCGTTTTCGAGATATTGCTTGTTATTTCCTTAAATTTTACAATACTTATACTTTTTCTCACATTCGTTATTCATTTTTTTATGTCCTGGACATGCAAAGAGAATGGAATGCGCCACATAGCAACCAGCGTTAAAATATTTGACTATCGCTTAAAAGCTACCATATTCCCCTTGCATCTACAAGAAAATTAGCAATAAGATTAACATCTCGATATCTCGATTAACATGAACCATATGGAGAATAAGCGTTTGTAAAATTAGATTGTACAAGAGTAGAGAAAGTCATGTGAGTGTAACACATCAGATTTTTATTTGTAGGCACAATACTTATATTTTAAATACATTTTAAAACATGGTGCTACGTCTGCAATTTTGTAATCTGAGTGATTCACTACTTCAAAGAAAACACTGATAACTCCTACACATTTTTCAAAGAGGTAAACTTTAGATAAATTTTTAGGGGAAGTTTTCCTCCATAAATTGGTACTACTGTTAGTATGGCAGCGCCTCTGTGCTCAAGCAGATATATCAGAGTTTGTTTTCTCCAGTTTTCTGTGAATGACCTTTTTGGTATAAATGACCCATTTTCTCAGAAACTATTGAAGATAGTTAAATTTTGGGATGATAAAAACAATCTCTGTTTTGTGTATCTACACTGATGTTAACAATACGGTTATTTTTAAAAGTAAAGTAGACTTGTTGGTAAGTTTTAATCAAAAGTTGCTACAACCCAATCTTCCTTAATGAACAAAATTATTTTACAAAAGTACGATTCGTCTACATCTTGTATAAAAATTCAGCCTGCGGTGTTTGAGATAAGGGGTCACAAATTTAATAGATTTAACATAGGAGGGTTAGTTCAAAGTAATTTCTCATAATGAAAGAATCACTCTATTTTTTGCGAAGCCCTATAATTAGAGAGAAATTTGGTAAAATGAATATTATATTCCTTATTTCTCTTAAGAATACGCGAGCTGAATAAATACCCCTACTCACCAAAGCTTATGGTTTGTTTGAAAAATAAAACAATAGCATTAAAGTTGTATAAATATTTTCACCTCCTACCTGATGCTAGATTTACGTCCAGAGGATCTCACCAAAGATCACATCAAACAACAATGAAGCGCAGAATTTCTTGATTCAAAACCACAACAATGGAGAGTTTACTCTCAACTGTTTCGCATGTCAGATGTGTGTTTAACAATAAAGCAATAAAAGTGGTAACATTACTCGGTTGCCTAGCTACCGAGCGCATGCAATCCGCATATTAACAACACGCAATAGCCTGTACTACATCAACAACCAACTGGATTTCTCAATTCGGTCTTACCAACGGTAAAAACAATGTAACATCTGATATCTGTATTCCCACATACATATACGTGCTTTGTGTGGTTTATTGCTCGAACTGCAAACAACGCAAGTCAAATCAGGTTTAAAATATTCCTGACGTGGGAATTAAAAGACGATGTTTATAGAATAATATGTATTTCAGCAGAAAAAATTACTCTCGTGTCCAGAATAGTAGAGATAGGATGCAAATGTTATTAATAAACCATATGATATTTTAGTCTTAAGGAAATATGTAGAAGGGTAATTTGGGTAGCTTAAGTAAATAACAAGAGAGGGATCCTTATTCCGACCAACATAACTGCCGCTTATCGTGGTTTTCTCAAGCTACACAATTGAACCCACATTGTTAACACATCTTTTGTACGATGTATTAATGTTACTTTTAATGGAAAAAAGCAATTTAAGTAATTAATATATTTTATCTACTTAACATTTGGATTAAGGTTAAACCACTCACCTGGGCGGCCCGGGTTCGGTCCTATGAAACCGTATGTGAGATTTGTGGTAGACAAAGCGGCGCCTGGGCGTGTTTTCTCCGGGTTCACACGCCATTCATTCCCAACTGCTCCATCATAACCTTTACTTTCATTCATCTCACCGTCATTTCATATCATCTCCTTCCTCGCTTTCATACCAGGCTTCGGGCTGATCACCCATCCTGGCTGTTCTATCCGATCCATTAGGCTGTCTCTCCCGACAGGCGTCTGATCCCATGCACCCGCTTGTAAATCCTCTTAACGGGGAAGGTAAACAGAGAAAGAATAAGAATATTTGGTTTACAAAGGTTGGCTTTTAAGGCAGGCATACTATTTTTCACTAATGTCAGTAAATTGAAGTATTACCAATCAATATACTGTGGTTGGATAACATCCTTATAAATTTTACTTTCTCTACTACGTATAGTAAGTAGGGGAAGTATTGTATTCCACCCAAAAATTCGATACCGAGATTTTACCGGAAATATATGTTTTAAGACCCCCTGAATCCAAAAAAAAAGCATTTTTGGAAACATGTCTATCTGTGTGTCTATGTGTCTGTGAACAGCATAACTCAGAAACGAACAGTCGGATACACACCAAACTTGATATTTAGGTTCAGTATCTTCCAGAGATGGACACGAAGGTTTTCAAGAAAATCCACCCACTCCAGATTACCATTTACATAGAGCATTTTTCGAAAATTCTAATTTTCTCAAAAATGGCTCTAACGATTTTGATTAAATTATCATATGTTTAAGATATTTTCATGACAAATGAAATGCATATCTTGAATTTTCTGGGAATGTCTACAAAAGTATTCTTCATTGTGAACGACTTTTGCATAACTGGTAAACCATAAGAGATAGACAAAATTTTACAAGACAAAAAATGTAGATCGCGTTAAAATACACAATTTATATCCTACACTTTTTTTGTTGAGTCAACCAATTTCGAGATATTGCTTGTTATTCCCTTAAATTTTCCAATACTGATACTTTTTCTCAAATGGGAATTCGTTATTCTTTTTTTGTGTTGGATATGCAAACAGTATTAATTTGTGGCAAATAGAATGGTGCTGCACCTAGCAACCAGCTATTAAGAGATATGTCTATGCTTAAAGGCTACTGTATTTCTATTTTGCCCTTGTAATTACAAAACAAGGGGAACATAGTACGCCTTAAGCGATAGTCAAATATTTTTAGAACTGGTCGCTATGTGTAAAATGTTATTCTCTTTGCATGTCAAAAGATCGTTTCTGAAATGTTTATTTCGATTAATATGAAATAGATGGAGAATAAGAGTTTGTAAAAATAGTTTGTACAAGAGTAGAGAAAGTCATGTGAGTGTAACACATCAGATTTTTAATACTTAACTCCCATATTTCTAAAGATTGTTTTGGTTTATCGCCTATAAAAGAGTACATAAAATTCAATATGAATGAAGAGAACTTCAAAGGAAATTCACAGGAAATTCGACCAGTAAATTTTATTTGTCCTAAAATAGTTTAAACAAGTTGTATTTTAATAAGAATCGTCGCAGTTTTTGAGAAAATAAAAAATAACATTTCTTCCATCAAAAGAGTAATTTGCGTAGGGGATGCTTTTGTTGAAAATATTTGCATCAAATGGAAGATGCGAAACTGTTTTCGAGTATGCTGTTCACAGACAGGCGCGCGCAAAAGGATGTTTTTTTTCTAAAAATACTCCTTTAGGCTCAGGTGATCCCAAAACATGTATTTGGGTGAAATTTTGGTATCCATGTTTGGGTAGAATATAATACGTTCTCTCCTAAAATAAGAACTATACAGGGTGGACCATTTAAGTTGAGACTACAATATCTCCAAAATTAAGAGCTGTAGAAAGAAATGTCTTTAATAAAAGTTGCTTGATATTATAGGGGAAAGTAAATACAATTAGTCGTGTTTTATTTGGAGGACGTTGTGATGGACTTTTTAGGGTCAAAAATCAAATTTATTGTCGTCGGTGCGAATACCGACGGTATGTGTTTTAATAATTTGCCCATAACTTCAGGATAAGTAATGAACTCCGAGACCTATGTCTCTAGGAGTGTAGAAAGTAGATAGATAGATCACTAATTGTTAGTGATTGTTGTTCTTTAAATATCAATTTTCCTTCCCTATATTTCATCACAAACGTCAATCGCTCGCCTTAACCATCTTAACCATTATATTTAATTCCTACACATATAAACCATAACGCGAAGAGTGACCGTGTCGACCCACCTCTCCGAGGCTAGGAAACATTTCTAGGCCCACCTACATTCTATCACACCTTTGTCTTTTATGTTTCATTGGCCTATACATTTATGCGACTCTTGTGATTCCAGGGGTAATTATTATAAGTTTCACCTGTGGTTCCGCACCACTTTGCTGTTTAGTTCTGTTTCCTGCCATTTCTGTTTTCTACATCCCCGACTGTTTCGTAATACATTCCTCAAGTAAAACCATTCTGCTGTTCATCCTACACATTTGTGCGGCACCAGTGTCGAACCAGTCTCACTGATTATGTCCGGTCCATACACGAGGCATAACTCACGATGTATGTCGTGACAATCCTTTTGCCAGCAAAAATCTAATCACACAGCGTACTTCACAACTGTCGGTATCTACGATTGTCGCGACCAGTGTCATTTCCTCTCACCGATTGGCAAACGCCTACTAGGTCAACCAACACTGCGGTAGGTTCCTCAGGAGTCGATAGATAGCGCTGCAGGCGTGAAACGTCATTCAGGCCTACCATCCGTTAAGTATTGCTCACCGCGCCTTAATTTTCGAATACGCCTCGTACTTTCAAGTCAATCAGCAACTTTCACGGCACCTTTCGGCCATTTTATAAATTTTTATATTTCATTTTGGTGCGGAGATTTCTGAATTTAACCTTCGTGCCGTGATTTATAATTTAGTATCGTCTGGAAAGCAAAGACTTAGGCGTTGGTTCATAATGCATTTCATATTCTCTAAATGGTGAATTTGGCGAGACGAAAAACTCATACATTTTCTTGTATTTTACTTTGTTATTCGGAAATAATTTGCAGTGAAGATTTAACATTCTATTACCAAATTCAGTCATTGTATAAGAATCAGTAAAAGCAAATTAATTGTGAATTTAAAGAGAGCAAGAGCTTCACAGTTTTAAAACATTATCTGATATTGTTCACTGTTACTATTGATAATAAAATACTCTATGAATTTGTTTATTAATGAGCTGTTTAGAAAGCCTTACTGCATTATACGTTAGTCATCCCCGATCTTACGTCCTCTGGGCTTACAAGATATAATTTAAAAATGCTAGCAATAAAACACAAAACCATGGTAAAACAGCAAAGCAGTTCAACATATGATGGTGTACAAATGTATAGTAGGCTTCTACTCTTCATAAAGGAGTTACACATAGACAACATTTTCAAAACAAATCAAACACACACACACATAATATACTATCTGTTTCTCCGTAACTTTTAATTCTTTGTATTATTATTTTTGCTCATTGACATGTCCATTATTTTGTATAATATGGAAAGGATGAATAAAAATCTGATGTGTTACACTCACATGACTTTCTCTACTCTTGTACAAACCATTTTTACAAACGCTTATTCTCCATATGCTTCATGTTAATCGAGATGTTAATCTTATTGCTAATTTTCTTGTAGGTGCAAGGGGAATTGCTAGGCTTTAAGCGATAGTAAAATCTCTTAAGAACTGGTTGCTATGTGGAGTATTCCATTCTTTTTGCATGTCTAGGACAAAAAAATCAATAACGAATTCCCATTTGAGAAAAACTACAAGTATTGGAAAATTTAAGGGAATAACAAGCAATATCTCGAAAATGGTTCACTCAATAAAAAAAATGTATGTGACATAAATTGTGTATTTTAACGCGATCTACATTTTTTGTGTAGTAAAATTTTGTTTATCTCTTATGGTTTACCAGTTATGCAAAAGTCGTTCACAATGAAGAATACTTTTGGATACATTCCCAGAAAATTCAAGATATACTACTTGTCATGAAATAATCTTAAATATACGATATTTTAATCAAAATCCTTAGAGCCAATTTTGAGAAAATTAAAATTTTCGAAAAATGTTCCATGTAAAGGGTAATCTGGGGTGGGGGGATGTTCTTGAAAATCTACGTGTCGTATCTCTGGAAGATACTGAACCTAAATACCAAGTTTGGTGTTTATACGATTGTTCGTTTCTGAGTTATGCTGTTCACAAACACACACACGGACATGTTTCCAAAAATGCTTTTTTTTATTCAGGGGCCTCAAAACATGTATTTCTGGTGAAATCTCGGTATCGAATTTTTGGGTGGAATGCAATAATTCCCCTACTTACTGTACGTAGTAGAGAAAGTAAAAATTGAATGGATGAAATGATTCCGCAACTGGGAGTTATTAGAAAGTACTGTACGCAAAGGAATCAAAAAATCTGATGTGTTACACTCACATGACTTTCTCTACTCTTGTACAAACTATTTTTACAAATGCTTATTCTCCATATGCTTCATGTTAATCGAGATGTCAATCTTATTGGCAATTTTCATGTAGATGCAAGGGGAATATGCTAGGTTTTAAGCGATAGTCAAATATTTTAACGCTGGTTGCTATGTGGCGCATTCCATTCTCTTTGCATGTCCAGGACATAAAGAAATGAATAACGAATTTGAGAAAAAGTATAAGTATTGGAAAATTTAAGGAAATTACAAGCAATATCTCGAAAACGGTTCACTCAACAAAAAAAAATATATGATATAAGTTGTGTATTTTAACGCGATCTACATTTTTTGTGTAGTAAAATTTTGTCTATCTCTTATTGTTTACCAGTTATGCAAAAGTCGTTCATAATGAAGAATACTTTTGGAGACATTCCCAGAAATTTCGAGATATACATTTCATTTCTCATGACATTATCTTAAACATATGATATTTTCATCAAAATCGTTAGAGCCATTTTTGAGAAAATTAAAATTTTCGAAAAATGTTCCATGTAAAGGGTAGTCTGGGGTGGGGGGATTTTCTTGAAAATCTTCGTGTCGCATCTCTGGAAGATACTGAACGTAAATACCAAGTTTGGTGCTTATCCGACTGTTAGGTTTTGAGTTATGCTGTTCAAAGACACACACACAGACACACACACGGACATGTTTCCAAAAATGCTTTCTACTTTCTCTACTACGTATAGTAAGTAGGGGAAGTATTGCATTCCACCCAAAAATTCGATACCGAGATTTCGCCGGAAATACATGTTTTGAGACCTCCTGAATCCAAAAAAAGCATTTTTGGAAACATGTCCGTGTGTGTGTCTGTGTGTGTGTCTGTGTGTCTGTGAACAGCATAACTCAAAAACGAACAGTCGAATAAGCACCAAACTTGGTATTTAGGTTCAGTATCTTCCAGAAATGCGACACGAAGGTTTTCAAGAAAATCCCCCCACCCCAAACTACCCTTTACATGGAACATTTTTCGAAAATTTTAATTTTCTCAAAAATGGCTCTAACGATTTTGATGAAAATATCATATGTTTAAGATAATGTCATGAGAAATGAAATGTATATCTCGAATTTTCTGGGAATGTCTCCAAAAGTATTCTTCATTGTGAACGACTTTTGCATAACTGGTAAACCATAAGAGATAGACAAAATTTTACTACACAAAAATGTAGATCGCGTTAAAATACACAACTTATGTCATATACATTTCTTTTGTTGAGTGAACCGTTTTCCAGATATTGATTGTTATTTCCTTAAATTTTCCAATACTTATACTTTTTCTCAAATGCGTTATTCATTTTTTTTATGTCCTGGACATGCAAAGAGAATGGAATGCGCCACATAGCAACCAGCGTTAAAATATTTGACTATCGCTTAAAAGCTACCATATTTCCCTTGCATCTACAAGAAAATTACCAATAAGATTGACATCTCGATATCTCGATTAACATGAACCATATGGAGAATAGGCGTTTGTAAAATTAGATTGTACAAGAGTAGAGAAAGTCATGTGAGTGTAACACATCAGATTTTTTTTTTATGTCCTGGACATGCAAAGAGAATGGAATGCGCCACATAGCAACCAGCGCTAAAATATTTGACTATCGCTTAAAAGCTACCCTATTTCCTTTGCATCTACAAGAAAATTAGCAATAAGATTGACATCTCGATATCTCGATTAACATGAAGCGTATGGAGAATAGGCGTTTGTAAAATTAGATTGTAGAAGAGTAGAGAAAGTCATGTGAGTGTAACACATCAGATTTTTTTGGATTCAGGAGGTCTCAAAACATGTATTTCCGGTGAAATCTCGGTATCGAATTTTTGGGTGGGAATGCAATACTTCCCCTACTTACTATACGTAGTAGACAAAGTAAAAAGACTACGAGGATATAACCTTATAGAAGGATGTTCCTGGAAGTCTACAAAATAAGCCAGTGTTCGTACTACCATAACCTCAAAGGCATCAGCTAATCTCTGTAGGTCCGTGCTCCAAACAAAACACAGTTGGTAGTCCTCGTAGATAAAATTATTAATTAAGGATACTCGTACTGAACTTAAAATGTCATTAAATAATAGCTTTTAACACAGCTCCATAACAAGTTGCAAATTTAGAAGAGGTAAAGGATCCACCATATTACCCTTCCGCGTTAAATCAGAATTTAGCATTCTGGAAGGTTTCAATGACGTGGCATAGCCAACCTGAGCTACGCTTGGTGTTGCCAACCTAAGCTCCATAACCAAGTGGTGAAGAGTATATACCTCCACATGTTTTACAGTATAAAATATCGTTATACAATTCTCTCATACCTTCTATGCGGCAGTATGGCTGACCGATTTGGGAATTCCGCTTCTTCATTACAAATCCGAAGAATACAAGTTGTATAGAACAGATTTTTCCGAATTATAACTTATGCAACACCACTCCTAGAGGTGCTATAATCCCCCTAGATAGCTGCAAGAGACTTAACACACCAATCCTTTACTATTACAGATACCAGCAAATCCTACACCTAATTATGCCAACAACGGAATACTGAAAAGAAAAACAACATTAACACTAATGTCATAATACCGTATAGGCACACAACGGTGGGTGACACCTCGCGCCTCGACCTACACTACTTGATCAAAAGTATCCGGACACCTGGCTGAAAATGACGTACAAGTTCATGGCGCCCTCCATCGATAACACTGGAAGTCAATATGGTGTTGACCCACCCTTAGCCTTGATGACAGCGTTCACTCTCGCAGGCATACTTTCAATCAGGTATTGGAAGGTTTCTTGGGGAATGGCAGCCTATTCTTCACGGAGTGCGGAACTGAGGAGAGGTATCGATGTAGGTCGGTAGGGCCTGGCACGAAGTCGGCGTTCCAAAACATCCCAAAGGTGTTCTATAGGATTCAAGTCAGAACTCTGTGCAGGCCAGTTCATTACAGGGATGTTATTGTCGTGTAACCACTCCACCACAGCCCGTGCAGCATGAACAGGTGCTTAATCGTGTTGAAAGATGCAATCGCCACAGTCTAGCTGCTTATATTGTCTGTAGCATTCGCTATTACTACTTATTTTTCATTTTACTACTTTTTGATACTTAAGGTGGAACTTTGGGTCGTGGTATTAAATATCCAATCCGGTATTTACCTTGGCGACTGAGGAAAATCACGAAAAAACCTCAGATTGGTCGGCCCACAGGATTTGAACCCGGGACCTCCCGAATGCGGGCCACAGACTTTACCGCATGAGCCATCTCATGTCATATTTCTTGCTTCCTTTGATGATTAAATCACGTCCTTTAACCGGGTATGTCATATCGGATGCTGAACAAGCAAAATGATTGAAATGATGTTCAGGCGGCGCCGTGGCCGAGTGTTTAGACCGCTCGCCTCCCACCGAGGCGGCCCGGATTCAATCCCAGGGACCTGCATGTGGGATTTGTGGTGGAGGAAGCGGCGTCTGGGCGGGTTTTCTCCGGGTTCTCCGGTTTCTCCCGCCATTCATTCCACCAACTGCTCCATCATCACCTTTCCTTTCATCCATTTCACCGACATTTCGTTTCATCTACTTCCTTCATCCCATACCAGGCATCGGGCTGATCACCCATCCTGGATGTTCTGATCTGTCTGATCCATAAATGTCTGCTCCTCGACGGGCCTCTGACCCCAGGCACCCGCCTGTAAGTCCTGGGGGGTGTAAGTCCTACATAAGAGGAGGGTAAACAGATAATGAATGAATGAATGAATGTTCAAATGTACCCCGTGTCCCTAGAGCTTTCAGTTACTCGACATTCATCTTCTTAAACTATGGGAAAACTCCGGAAAAAAAACCCTTAACAAAATAACTTAGCCTTACGGAGATTCGAACTAGGCACCTTTTGAATAGGAGGCAGGCGCGCTACCCCCAAACCATAGAGGTGAGCCAGAAATACAGGGTGAACCAAAATACTTGGAATCGCCTGCGTGGTGTTTTTCCTGTCCGCGTTCAACATTTTAAAACTACTTTTAAAGGCCTTACTTACCAACTTTATGAAAGGAGATGCTGAAACTGGCCACCGTCGTTGTCCATACATTTTTGGCTCCTCTTTAGGAAACTATCCATCATGGAAGTTTTGTGGCCTGAAATTTACTGTAATATTCATGGATTGTTGTAGGGCATGGAACTTTTACACCTGGAAATCTTTCTGCAAATCGTACTTTCACTGGCAAGCTGGCCGAGTTAACACATACGAATCATAAATAAATACACGCTGTGTAGTAGAAACCATATACTGAGCCATAATATACTTTGTGGCTAAATACAGGACAAAATAACAGATAACTCATAATAACTGAACTGCATCACATCACCGTCAACTCAAAACTGCACTTCACACTGCACGGCAAAACCACAACAGCGTGACTTTGTCTATAGCAGCAGTGTGTTATCATGTTTTTATCATATTTCCACACGCCCAGTGGAAAAACAACGCGCAGCCGGTAATATTGTACACAAAATATCCCTCAGGGGTAACTTAAAACATAACGTGTATAAGACAAACCCACACAACCTGGGAGAATTAAAACAAAATATCCGCTAGGATATTTCTCAACGTGAACTACTTTGAGTGATGGATAGTTTCCTAAAGAGGTGCCAAAAATGTATGGACAACGACGGTGGCCAGTTTCAGCATTTCCTTTCATAAAGTTGGTAAGTCAAGCCTTTAGAAGTAGTTTTAAAAATGTTGTATGGTTTCATCCGCGCCTTTCTGTGATAGCGCCAGACCGCAACGATCGCAACACCGCGCAGGCGGTTCGGAGTCTTTTGGCTCACTCTTTACTTTGCCATGTCACTGTAAACAACTAAGAAAGCTTCTCTCCTTTGCCATGAAACCATCACGTCAAGAACAATTCTCTAATTTTGTAGTATATTATGAATTGTATAATTGGAGGATTGCGTAAAACGTTATATACAACTCGTGTATGTAATTTTAGTGGTGGGGCGATACCACTATTTCTCGATACTCGATAGCGATACTGATTTTTGAGCACCGATACTAGACACTTACTGTATAAAGAGCTGTAAAGACGATAGCTTGTACACTGAATTATGTTGTTAGTAGTTTTCTGTGTATAAACGCATGTAACCAATTTTGTATTGTATATTCATATTTCGTGAGTCGACGTGTTAACACAAGTTTACTTGTGTCAAGCTCTTAAAAATTCAAAATGGACAATTGTGTCAGGTAGCGTCCGTCCTACTTCAGCATTTCAGTCGACTAGACTGTTCTTCCTTTCCTTTCCCTTCACTTTCACATTTTCCTTTCCCTTTCCTTCCCTTCTTCCTTTATTTCTCTCTCTCTTTCTTTTTTTCTTTCTTTCTCTCTCTTTCTCCCTCCCTTCCTTCCTCCCTCCCTCTCTCTTTCTTTCCTTCATCTCTTGCCATGGACTCGTTACGATCCTCTTCTGGTGGTTGTAAAACGAACTCCATGACGTCATCTAGGGAGGAATCTCGAAATTCAAACAGTTTTGTTCATTCATTATAATGTGATTTTTTTCACAAGCATCCAAATTTGCGTGCTTAGTAAATTTTTTAAATGTTTGATTTCTTGACATATGTCGTGGTGGTCTTCCCAAAAATGATGCGCTATAGCTGAACGGTCATGTTGTTTTAATTTGATATTTCTCTGCTGTGCTTTCAGTCTATTCATAGGTTATCGTTTCGTTTGTCCGATATACTTCTTGTCACAACGTGTGTAGTCAATACTATAAATATCTGATTTATTTATGGGGTCAATTTTCCTTTTTAAGGGATTATTCAGTGCTTTATTTAAACTGTATTGATTTTGTGGAGCTAGTTGTATTCCAAAAGCTTTAAATATACACTGAAATGCACTAAAACTTGCAAAATGATACGTGACTTATGTATATTTTTGCTTCTTTAATATCTTTTAGAGTAGTAAAATCTTGAACCTGTTTTTTAAATTTTTTACCGTTTTAACATATTATACGAGATGCACTTTGGGTTGAAACCATTAATCTTTAAAGACCGTCCATAAAAAAACTTTTAAAAAATCCAGACAATTGCAGAGACAATCCAGACAATCTGTTCGTGTTATCGGTTTTACTTGGCTACTGTTATTGTTTTACTATTTTGAATTTTGGGTTCTTTGTCCTCCAGCTAGCTATTATTACTCAGTCAAGCAAATATCTCTAAGCAGGGGTGTAAACGGAAAGGAGTTGTTACTAAAAGATAACATTGATAAAAGAATTTATTTTCACACTCTTATTGCCGTCACAATTAATTTCACATCTTTAATCTTGATACACGCCTGACTGAAACTGTTATATTTCCGAATGTAATTACTATCGTAATAGTTGTCGCGTCTTCACATTTTGTAACTAACTTTACGACGCGAGAGATTCTGTAGAGCTGCGCGACATTTACCTCGTGAATGATTCTGTAGAACTGCGTAATGTGTACCTCGCGAGAGATTGCTGAGAACTGCGTGATGTGTACCTCGCGAATGATTTCTTGGAACTGCGCGATATTTGCTTTTGGCTCAAGAATTTATACTCCCTCACCCCGATATGCCTAAACATTATAATAGAGCTGCTATTGGTTAATAAATCGCGCCAACATTAGCGTCTGTTTTGTAAGCCAATCATAATTACTAATACATATGCTCTAGGAAAGATATTCCCTCCATTTCTAAAGAAAGGCACGCTACCCTGACGTCATTTGTTTGTCTCTTCTTAGTGATAAACAACTCACCCCATCGCTTCATTGTTACCCATTGCTATTGTCAGTTTCAGTGAGGCCGTGTAAACTTATTTCCTAACAATGCTTATAGCTAACAAACATCTAAAATCATTGTCATACAATAATGTTAATTTACACTACAATAACTTTGGCATTCACAGTGTTGTGATATAAAATACTGCCTCAACTAAAACTTGTAAAATGGTACGTGACTTTTGTATATTTTTGCTTCTTTAATATTTTTTAGAGTAGTAACATCTTGAACCATTTTTTTATGTTTTTACCGTTTTAACATATTATACGAAATGCGCTTTGGGTTGAAACCATTAATCTCTGCAATTGTCTGGATTTTTTTTAAAAGTTTTTTTTATGGACGGTCTTTAACTACTGTGGTCCTTGGCGTCCCATTCTATATTGGGTGTGAAAGACTGGAAATGTTGCTCATAGGCATCTTTATTAAACTTGAGGTTCTTCTACGTGCTGTAAATCTAGGACACGGGACCAACGGCTTTACTTCCCTTCCGAAGCAAGCCAAGCTAAGGATTTTTAAGCTCCAGAAAAACCTATCGCCCTCCGCCAGATTTGAACCCACGACAACTGTCTAGATATATTCAAATTCGTACTTATATTCTTCTTTTGATATCGGGACATTGATTAATTAACATTAACATTAACTAATCACTATGTATCAGGTAATGGAACACCATATTGGTGTTGAACTGGGTTGACAGTTTTCCTTTTAATATAATTGTCAACATGGGAAATTTTCCTAAATGTACATACTGAATTCAAGGTTGTTGTCAATCTTAGTGATCTTAAGATCTAGAAAGGGCAAGCTATTGTTCTGTTCTAATTCCAGAATGAATTGTATGCTTTCATTTTGTTGATTTAAAATTATCAATTTACTATCGGTCAAATGGGTTGGGACCATTTTGTATTATATGCTAATTTCGAAATGGTTCCTGTTTGACATTCCCCAATTTGCAGCAATTTTTTTTATCTTGATGATGCCATAGGTTATAAGGTGAACCATTTAAGTTGAGACTGTACAATATCACCAAAACTGAGAAATGTCTTCAATAAAAGTTGATTGATATTATGGGGGAAAGTATATGTCATTAGTCGTGTTTTATTTGGAGGATGTTGTGATGGTCATTTTAGGGTCAATTTAATTCTTTTAAATGGGAACCTACAATTAGGGTCAATTTAAATTGATCCTAAATGACAATCACAACGTTCCACAAATAAAACACAACTAAAGGTAGTTACTTTCCCCCATAATGTCAAGCAGCTTTTATTAAAGACATTTCTTTCTACAGCGTTTAGTTTTGGTGATATTGTACAGTCTCAGCTTAAATGGTTCAGGCCTATATATCCCCTATTGTTACTCAAGGCTAATTATAGTAATAATAATAATAATAATAATAATAATAATAATAATAATAATAATAATAATAATAATAATAATAATTTGTTTGCTCCCCTTTCTATGAAACTATATTTTTGCTGAAACATTTCTTTTAAAAGGAACTTCTATCCATTTTCTATGGCATGAATTTCACTTGCACAAACTGAAAGGTGAAGTATCCCCACTGTTGGTGAGCCAATCTTGAAGTTGTTTAATTCTTGCTGTTGCACCACGTATTGCGGGAGATATGTTTCTTGGAGTGTTCGCCCCACGTACGGTACAAACTTTCCGGTGGCCTTCTCCCCACATTTACTTTTCCGGTGGCCTTCGCCTCCCGTTTAAGAATCAACTTTTTATTTTAATGCTTATTTATGTATATACGTATGTATACCTCGGTTGCGTCATTTGTAATTTTCTGAACACGTATCTCTTAGCAGGGCTGGTATGGCTAAAGAATGAAGGCTTACACAAATTATAATTTTTTGTAATTTATTTTATTAATCTTTCACACGATTAAATAGCACTTCACTGACGTATCCTACTGTAGAGCTGTGAGATTATTGTTATTTGCACTTTTTAATACGTAAACTTTATATTATTCTCACCGGAATGAAGTTTATGAACACGTACCGAACTGCTCGGGTACCCAATCTTGTAGCGTCTGCCGCCTAAATTTTCACATTTCCTCTATTTCAAGTATCTGATTAGCTAAGCCTACTCCAATAGAATACTTTTATTTAACTTAAAGTTTTTCTAGATTTTGATTGGCTATTCATAAACTGTTTTAAACATTACATTATTGTTGTTCCTAGAATTATTAGTAGCCTTTATTAAACTTTCTAATTTATTGTTGTCTCAAGGTTACCTCATTGTTAGCAACTTTCGGATTTTACTTTGTAATTCTGTTTGCTACGGAAAGCAGCTTGCTTCTATTCTCACAGCTCCTACATTGTTAAACTACGTAATACATTCACATAACATTGTTATACATGTACATAATAATATAAACATAGCACAGTGACTATAATATACACTTTATATATTATATTATACACATATTGCTTTAAGGCGGGCTGTTATTACTTTATCTACTACGTATAGTAAGTAGGGGAAGTATTGTATTCCACCCAAAAATTCGATACCGAGATTTCACCGGAAATACATGTTTTGAGACCCCCTGAATCCAAAAAAAAACTTTTGGGGAACATGTCCGTGTGTGTGTCTGTCTGTGAACAGCATAACTCAGAAACGAAGAGTCAGATAAACACCAAACTTGGTATTTAGGTTCAGTATCATCCAGAGATGCGACAGGAAGGTTTTCAGTTAAATCCCCCCACCCCAGACTACCCTTTACATGAAACATTTTTCGAAAATTTTAATTTTCTCAAAAATGGCTATAACGATTTTTATTAAAATATCATATGTTTAAGATATTTTCATGACAAATGAAATGTATATCTAGAATTTTCTGGGAATGTCTCCAAAAGTGTTCATTATGAACGACTTTTGTATAACTGGTAAACCATAAGATATAGACTAAGTTTTACTACACAAATAATAAAATACACAATTTATGTCGTATACATTTTTTTTGTTGAGTGAACCATTTTCGAGATATTGCTTGTTATCTCCTTAAATTTTCCATTACTTATACTTTTTCTCAAATTCGTGATTCATTTTTTTTTGTCCTGGTAATGCAAAGAGAATGGAATACTCCAATAGCAACCAGCTCTTAAACGCTTAAAGCAATTCTCCTTGCATCTACAAGAAAATTAGCAATAAGATTAACATCTCGATATCTCGATTAACATGAAGCATTGGAGAATAAGCGTTTGTAAAAATAGGTTGTACAAGAGTAGAGAAAGTCATGTGAGTGTAACACATCAGAATTTTTTTTAATATTATATAATACGACTGATATCATTTAAGCTATAAAAATACTGCCTCAATTACTATGCTGCAGAATGTGTGTATGAAATTCTGGGCATACAAAAGGAAGAAGATTCGGGACCCAGAGCTGTGTTTCAATGTTTTTAAGTCAGCGACTTCCCACAGCTATGTTTGTGTATATGCTAGCTACCATTGTACTGCTGTAAAAGTCTTGTAAAAGACGCTCACCGGCTGATTTTATTAGACTGTAATATCCTGCCCCCGGATTATTTCGTTGTTTCCTTAACTCCTGCACAGGCCGTGAGAATTTAATAAGGGTTCTCGCCGCGGGGCCCGGCGTATGTGTGTGTGTGTGTGTGTGTGTGTTACGGGACCGCAAAAGTTGCACTGCTCTAAGACAGTTTGTGTTTGCCACAGAGAATTTCCACAGAGCGAGAGAGAAACGCTACAGAGTTCAGCGTCGGACTGTGAAACAACCTTCGTAAAGGTAAACTAAATAACGATTTCTGTTAATATTATTTTCTATACCGCGTAACTAATAGGTAGTGAAGCTATTGCATTCCGCACAAAAATTCAATACCGAGATTTCACCTCCAATACATGTTTTGAGCTCCCTTGAAACTAAAGAAAGCTTAGAAAAAGGCGTGTGCGTGTCTCAAAAGCGAAAAGTAGGACAAATACCATACTTCGTATTTCGGTTTACTACTTTTCAAGGATGCCACATGAAGACTTTCAAGAAAATCCTACCACCCTAAACTATTCTTTACATGAAATATTTTTCGAAATTTTTGATTTACAAAAAAAAACGGCTGTAATGATTTTGATTAAAATAACATATATTAAAGATATTTACATAAAAATGAAATGTATATCTTGAATTTTCCAAAAATGTAGACGTTTTTAAAACACACAATTTATTTTAAATACTTTTTTGTGTGACATCAGCAATTTCCGAGATGTCCCTTATTAATGGTTCGAATTGTTCAATTCTTTTGTCATTTCTCGCCATTGCACGCAAATAGTATAGAATTTTAATATCAGTGTCTAGAGTCCAGTTCTTAAACATTTGACTACTGCCATTCCCTTTGTATCTATAACGAAAGGTGTAATGCACCTATTTCCGGAAAGTTCTATTTTGAATAAAATGAAGATGGAAATAAACTTTCTAAGAATAATTGGTATAGTCGCTAATAAGTGCT
The DNA here is from genome assembly GCA_030765065.1 of Deroplatys truncata. Taxonomy (NCBI): domain Eukaryota; kingdom Metazoa; phylum Arthropoda; class Insecta; order Mantodea; family Mantidae; genus Deroplatys; species Deroplatys truncata. The sequence continues at coordinate 61,496,743 of CM060981.1, read as the reverse complement.
AGAGAGTAGAGAAAGTATTGCAAATGTAGCATATCAATTTTTTTTTAATGCGGAATGTCTTTTTCGCGCTTTTCTGGATAGCGATTGTTTTCGTTCCTTATTACGTGATTTATCAACATTGTATTTCCGGGTTGGGGAAACTGAATTATAAAAAGAAAGAGTTTGGAAGAAAGAAGTGGTACAACCTACAGACAGAAATTATTACATAATATCTGAAATCAGTAGAAAAAGAATTAAAGACGATTTGGCAACTATGTAGAAAAGGTAAAGAGAGAAGTGGTTGAGGAAAATGATTAAGGCAAAGGAAGAGTTTAATGACAAAGAAAGTAAGCAAACCGAGTTGGAGGTCTAGGTGGTAATTGCCTGCGGCTCGCATTCGGCAGTTCCCAAGTTCAAATCCCCAGGGCTGACCAGTCGGACCGAAAGCTTTCTCATGGTTTTCCTTGGTCGTTAGACGAATGCTTGGTTTGACAACTTGATCTTCGAGTTTTCCTATCACCCCTTTCATACTACATTTCATTTCCTTCTTCATCGCCATACCAGGTATTGGACTGATCACCCATTCTGGATATGCTATAATCCAGAGCCTGCTTACTCCTCGACAGGCTACTGACCCAAGACATTGGGCTGATCATCCATTCTAGATATGCTATAATTCAGAGGCTGTTTACTCTTCGACAGGCTACTGACCCAAGACATTGGCTGATCATCCATTCTAGATATGCTATAATTCAGAGGCTGTTTACTCCTCGACAGGCTACTGACCCAAGGCATTGGGCTGATCATCCATTCTAGATATGCTATAATTCAGAGGCTGTTTACTCCTCGACAGGCTACTGACCCAAGGCATTGAACTGATCATCCATTCTAGATATGCTATAATTCAGAGGCTGTTTACTCCTCGACAGGCTACTGACCCAAGACATTGGGCTGATCATCCATTCTAGATATGCTATAATTCAAAGGCTGTTTACTCCTCGACAGGCTACTGACCCAAGGCATTGAACTGATCATCCATTCTAGATATGCTATAATTCAGAGGCTGTTTACTCCTCGACAGGCTACTGACCCAAGACATTGGGCTGATCATCCATTCTAGATATGCTATAATTCAAAGGCTGTTTACTCCTCGACAGGCTACTGACCCAAGACATTGGGCTGATCATCCATTCTAGATATGCTATAATCCAGAGGCTGTTTACTCCTCGAAAGGCTACTGACCCAAGACATTGGGCTGATCATCCATTCTAGATATGATGAGATCCAGAGTTTGCTTGCTCCTCGACAGACTACTGACCCAAAGCATTGGGCTCATCACCCATCCTGGATATGCTGAGATCCAGAGTTTGCTTGCTCCTCGACAGAGTACTGATCCAAGACATTGGGCTCATCACCCATCCTGGATATGCTCCAGAGTTTGCTTGCTCCTCGAAAGCCTACGGACCCAAGACATTGGGCTGATCACCCATCCTGGATATGCTGAGATCCAGAGTTTGTATGTTCCTCGACAGATTACTGACACAAGGCACTGGCTTGTAAGTCCTACAAAGAGTAGGGCAATCAGTTGAAGTATAAGAAACTAAGAAGACCGGTAAGAAAACGTGATATTACATATGGAATGCCAAATGTAAGTGCCTAAGTTTAAATGTTTAGGTTAAGTGAAACAGGATATTTTATACAACAAAACTCAGGATTTTAGTTACATAAGATCCAAAACAACAGGCTCTCAAAGGCAGGTCTATTTATATTACTAATAGTAACATATATATTTTTTTTCCCAATCAGCATATTATGTAAATTCATGTGACCTATCGGTAAGAAAAATATCTGATAAGACAATCATTATACTTGTAGGTTAACAGGTTGAGGAGATAGTCAATCTTTAAACGTCGGGTTGCTATGTGATGCCTTTGAAATTCCTCACTCTTTGTATGAAATAACAAGAAACAAATGAATGGCGACTAATGCATCTCAAAAATTATATAAAGTATCGGGAAATTCATAACAATAACCCCGAATATCTCAAATTGCCACAAAACAAATATTTGACAAATGTGTTTTAATGACAAACACAATTTCTATACAGTAAGATTTTATCTCTTGTGCCTTATCAATAAAGTTATAGAAAAGGCATTCAGAATGTCAAGTTTGATATTTAAGCAATTTTTCGTTTATTAGGTAGTTATGCTATTCAAGAAGCACAAACAGGCCTTTTCCTAAAAGTTCCTTCCCTTTTTTGGATTCAGGGATCCTCAAAACGTGTATTTTTATGAAATCTGGATATCGAATTTTGGTTGGAGTACAATACTTTCACTCCTTACTATAGGTAAATGACGAAATGACTCCGCGGTGTCGTGTGAGGCTTGTATTTGGAAGGACCCGGGTTCGATTCTCGTCGACCACCCGTTCTGGCCTTGAGTTTTTCGCAATTTTCCTTGGTCGATAAGCGAATGCCGTATGGTTTCGCATCTACCATGATTGCCCTTCCGTTTCCTACTCATTCTTGGCCGCGGCTCGGTCATCATTTTCAGTACGCAACTCCTGCAGTGTGACGGGTCTAAAAGCCTGGAAGCCTCCTATGGTTCCTTCACTTCATACCTTCCTCCTGGTGCGTGACGGCCACAATAGATCTATGCAAGACGCTTAGCCTAAGGTGTTCCCCTCCGTTGTAAAGGGTCTTTCAACAAGAGTGGCCTATCTTGAACATGTGATAGCTGCCGTTGTTATTGAGTTACACCAGTCATTTTTTTCATGTGGTTACAGTTGTTATTGACAAATAGCCTTGGAACGTTACAGCATTCTGTAACGTGTAGAAATTGTGAAAATATATTATCAAAATGGATCATTGTTTCGCCAAACCTTCCATGTATTGCGTGAAGTTTATGGTGTGCATAATCGTCCCTGTGAGAGAACGATTCGGCGTTTGATCGATATCTTTGAAAGAAGTGGTTCTGTCAGCAATCAAAGAACGCCTGTACGTAATTGACGTAAACGCTCAAACGAAAACATAGGCGCCGTTCGTGAGAGTGTACGCGAGAACGGAAACAAATCAATTGCTCGTCGAGCGCAAATTGGGACTTTCGCCGACCACAATATGGCGAATTCTGCATCTGGACTTGAATTTTCACGCTTACAAAATGCTGTTAACTCAATAACTACAGCAAAGCGACCATAGGTTGCGCCATGTTTTCGCTGACCGGGCTATGGAGGAATTGGAAGCTGACCCGGATTTTTGTCGAAAAATCATCTTCAGCGACGAAGCCCACTTTTCAATCGATAGTTGTGTTAACAAACAAAATTGCCGCTATTGGAGAAATCACAATCCAATGCAGATTCAAGAACGACCACTTCATCCCTAAAAGATTGCTGTGTGGTGTGGATTTTGGTATGGTGGAATCATTGGTCCATATTTTTTCCAAGATGAAGATGGAGAAGCTCTGTCAATAGAGAAAGATACCGGGCTCTTATAAGGAGCTATTTTTGGCCTCAATTGGATGGTATGTATCTCAGAGACATCTGGTTCCAGCAAGATGTTGCCGCATGTCATACTGCTCTCGAAACAATCGATCTTTTGAAGGAGAAGTTAAGAGGTTTCATCATTTCCCCTGGTGGTGATGTTAACTGGCCGCCGAGGTCATGTGATTTAACACCGTTGTTACTTCTTGTGGGGTTATGTTAAATCTCGAGTTTATGTCAACAAGCCAGAAACAGTAAATGATCTTATAAAGAACATCACGCGTGTTATTCGTGAAGTTGGACCTAATTTACGTTCTTCTGTGATTGAGAATTGGGCCAACCGTATATGCGCAACCCAACGAAGTCGCGGCGTTCACTTCACTGATGTTCTCTTCCACACGTAATGACATGAATTATGTTCCAAAATAAAAAAGAAATAAACCTCTATCATTTATAGAACGTGTTTTATTTAAGTTCAAAAATAGGACACTCTTGTGAAAAACCCTATATAATCTATAACTTATATACTATAGGTAAATGCTAGAGGAAGTAAAAGGAATGCTAGGTTTCAAACACGTTCAGTTAAACTTGGTGGAATGCGATCATACACTACCGATTATTTCGAAAACGGCTAAAGCTACGAAAGTAGTTATGGAATACAAATTATGCAGTTAAAATGAGCTCTACAGTTTTCTCTTCTTAGGCCTTTGTCTCTTACGGTTTCTCAGCTGTAAAGAAAGATGGAAAGAATTAAAAGGACACCACTGTCTATATAAAAAATTCAGCGTTTGCATTTTATTCCTCATATAAATATATCAAACATGTGATACTTTAATCAAAATCGTTAAAATGTTTGTACGTAAAGGGAGATCTGCGTGGGGGAAGTTTGAAAATACATGCATGGTGGATTCTTGAAAAGTGCTGAACTTAAATGGCGAAGTTCATTATATATTGGGCAGCTGGGGCATTCCCAAACACTGGAGCAAAACCAAACAGGCTATTCTTACTTCTTCTAACACGTACATATATAGTACCAACAAAACATTCGACACCGAGATTTCACCGGAAATACATATATTGTGTCGACTCCAAAAAAAGCATTTTTAGAAATAGGTCCATGCGTGTGTGTGTGAGTCTGTAAACAGCATAACTAAAGACCGAAAAGTCCGATAAATATAGGTTCAGTAACTTCCAAAGATATGACATGAAAAGTTTTAAGAAAAATCCCACGCCAAACTACACTTTACATGGAACATTTTTGAAATTTTTTATTTTCTTAAAGAATGGCTCTAACGATTTTGATTAAAACACTATATACTAAAAATATTTATCGAATTTTCGAGGAATAGCCTGTGAAGTCCTCTTAATTCTGAAGAAATTTTGTATAATCTTGTATAACTGCTAAACGTTAAGTGATTGACAAAAACTACTACAAAAAAATGTAATGTCTTTAAAAGAGCGCAATGTATTTCAAATGGTTTTTCAGCCGTTTCTGAGATATGGTGTGAATTGTTCCATACTTAAAAATTCTTTTCAAGTCTAGTCGATTTTCAGTTGTTTCTCGCGATGTCATGTAAACAGTATGGAACTTTAAGGCCGGCATATAACGTCCAGTTCTTAAATATTTAATTATCGCTGTTCCCTTTGTGTCTATAACCAAATGTGTAATGTAGCATTTCCGGCAAGGATTGTGAAGTAGATAAGAAAATAAACTTCATAAGAATAATTTGTATACCCAGTAATAAACGATAGAAGGTACAGAAACTATTGTAAATGTGACACCTCAGATTTCTTTAGCTTATGGTGGTAGTGGCAGTGACCCTGTTGTTGCTGCTATGTAGTACCATTGAAGAGAAGCTTCTACCGCCACTCAAGTTCTAGGGTAATCTGTAAAGGGTAATCTGAGGATTTTGTTGAAAACCTTCGTGTTGCATTTCTGGAAGAGACTGAACCTAAATACCAAGTTTGGTGTTTATCCGAATGTTCGTTTCTGAGTTATGCTGTTTACAGACACACACACGTTTCCAAAAATGCTTTTGTTGGATTTAGGAGGCCTCAAAACATGTATTTCCGGTGAAATCTTGGTATCGAATTTTTGAGTGGAATGCAATACTTCCCCTACTTACTATACGTAGTAGAGAAAGTAAAAAGATATCTTACACAATTACATAATATTCTCCGACTCGTTCGACTCGTTGAGTGCTTTTAAGAGTCCTTCAACAAATCTCAACCTCCCAAAATAATGTTAAAGAACTTCAGAAGGTGTACAACCAAATCTAATCTCTGGTAAATCAGTATCCTTCGCCTGGACTCCGTTTCATGCCGGAATTCTGAGAAATGAATCAGCTGATCAGGCAGCCAAAGAAACCATCAAACATCCCCCTCAGGATTTTAAGATCCCACACACAGACTTCATCAACTTCACAAAAAAGTTTTGCAATAATCAATGGAGACAAACATGGAAAGCCACATCTAGAAACAAGTTACAGGATGTCTACATTTCCTAGTCCAAACTTCAACATTATCATTTCAACCGCAAAGACCAAGTTGTATTAACTCAACTACGTATTGGACTACTTCTATAATGCACAACATCTCAACCGTGGCCTTCCTCCTGTGTGCGACCTCTGCAGATCCAACCTCACAGTTCATCATCTCGTTACAACCTGCCGTCGCTATGTACAACATAGAGAAAGATGTGACATCCCCAACAGCCTACCAGACGCCCTAAATTCAACGCAACGAAGATTTTTAAACTTTATTAAAGCGACAAACTTGTATAATAATGTATAGCACACCCGTCTAGAGAAATTAATGCTATATCTCTATTACTGTTTAAAATATTGTATTTTCATTGTAATCATGTTCTGTATTCTAAATTAGTTGCGATATGACTTTGTAGTTGAAGCGACAATAAAGAAATTAAAAACTTTATAATAATACTGCCGCTAAAATCAATTATTCAAAAATGTCCAACGGCTGTGGTGCATCCTTTTAATTTTTGAGTGCGCTAATGAAGACCTATTGGCCACAAACAGGGAAATGGCGAACGATTACTTTGGTATTGCTTTGAGGCAGGATTCTGAAGATTTCTCTTATATTTATGACAAATTTGGACAATAGAATGAACTGTGATAGGTAAAATACGAGTATGTTACAAAATTTGGACCCTCTAAAACTGTAGTTCCCTGGAAAAGAAAGCTGAATCATGAATAGAGAAAGAGTATTGAAATACTTTGCAATATTCTATGCTTATTAGAAGCGCCAAAATGTTTTTATTGTTTTCACAAGTGTTCCTTGCTCGTCTTACTTGTTCTTCTTTAAACGCATTTTTCAGATTATCAGGACGATTGAGCCCAAAACCTTAAGTGTTCCGCATTACCTGACCTCCCCTTTGATTTTTCGTATCCGAGTATACTTTCTCTGTCTCTCTCTCTCTCTCTCTCTCTCTCTCTCATACTCACATACGCGGACGTTGCCCTAAAAATTCATTTTGGAAGTTCAGGGAGTCTCAAAACACGTACATCAGCTGAAACTTCGCTTCCAATTCTTCCTCTCCTAAAGGTAAAGGGTAGTTAAAGTAATCAATTTAGTTAAGCGCGGAGTATTTTTACTTTTGTTTTATTTAATAGACCTTACATAAACCTCAATGTATTCATACTGGGGTAAGGTTAATTAAGTGTAAGAATCAAATAGAAGAAATGAAATAGAACTTTTTCATTAAAAGGTATAAAAATTAGGACGAAATCTATTAAAATTCACTGGTATAATCTCTTATCCTTACTTTCTCTACTCTTAACTGTATAGTAGGTAGAGGAAGTATTGCATTCCAGCGAAAAATTCGATACCGAGATTTCACCGGAAATACATGTTTTGAGACCCCCTGAATCCAAAAAAAGCTATTGTGGAAACATGTCCGTGTGTGTGTCTGTGTGTCTGTCTGTGAACAGCATAACTCAGAACCGAACAGTCGGATAAACACCAAACTTGGTATTTAGGTTCAGTATCTTCCAGAGATGCGACACGAAGGTTTTCAAGAAAATTCCCCCACCCCAGATTACCATTCACATGGAAGATTTTTCGAAAATTTTAATTTTCTCAAAAATCGCTCTAACGATTTTGATTAAAATATCATATGTTTAAGATATTTTCATGACAAATAAAATGTATATCTCGAATTTTCTGGGAATGTATCTAAAAGTATTCTTCATTGTGAAGGACTTTTGCATAACTGGTAAACCTTAAGAGATAGACAAAATTTTACTACAGAAAAAATGTAGATCAAGTTAAAATACACAATTTATGCCATATACATGTTTTTTATTGAGTGAACCATTATCGAGATATTGCTTGTTATTCCCTTAAATATTTCAATACTTATTTTCTCAAATAGGAATACGTTATTCATTTTTTTGTCTTGGATATGCAAAGAGTATTAATCTGTGGCAAAGGGAATGGTGCTGCACCTAGCAACCAGCTATTAAGAGATATGTATGTGCTTAAAGGCTACCGTATTTCTATATTGCCCTTGCAAATATATATTTCCCTTGCATCTACAAGAAAATTAGCAATAAGATAGAGTCTGCAAATGTTTATCTCGATTAACATGAAGCATATGGAGAATAAGCGTTTGTAAAAATAGTTTGTACAAGAATAGAGAAAGTCATGTGAGTGTAACACATTAGATTTTTTTGTGTATAACCTGTGAAGTCCTCTTCATTCTGTATGCAGTTTATGTAACTTGTAAGTCTAAGAGAAAGAAGAAAACACACTTGAAAAAAGCGTAGGTCTCGATATAATACACTATTTTTGACATACATATAATTTTGTTGAGCCATTAAGCATTTCTGACACATTCTTTATTTCTGACACATTCTTTTTGCACGGTATTACTAATTATGGTACTTACTAATATTGTTGCTAAGGATCGGAAGTTAACATTCCCACATGCAGTATGGTTGCTATGAAAACAAAATAAATCTCAATGCTGAAAGAAATGATTAAAAGCACTTAGTGCGGGAAGTAAAACCATCACAATACAAAAACTAACTTATCGAAACTTCTAATATCAATTCCATCATTTAACTTTATCATAGTTTTCCACATCGAAAATTACGACCACAAACTTCCTGCGCTCATCAACTACTTGTTAAAACGAAATACGCCAATACATTCTTCTCATTAAATCTACACCTTTTTCTTAAATTCAGTTTTATTTATGGATGTTTTTTAACTGCTGTGCGTCCCATTCTACACTGGTGTGCAAAACCTAAGGACGAAATCAATATTCGCATGCTGTGACACTGCCAAGTAACTAAGCTCGATGAAACTTGAATAATACATAGAGGGAACTGCTGCAGTAGGCAACTAAAGTAAATATCCAATGAGACGAACAGAAATGCCACTTTTATTCATAGACCATAAGCTACACTAAAGTCAATACGACATATGATGGCTCTCTAGATTTACAGAAACAGATACATGGTGCTTGAAAGGGAGTATGATCACCACGGACAGCAATGCATGCTCTGCATCGTGCTCCCATGCTGGCCACAAGGTTAGTAAGTAGTTCTTGTGGTAGGGCGTTCCATTCCTCCACCAGCGCTCTTGACAAATGTTGGGTGGCCGTTGATGCATATGGATGTGCTGCAATGTGTTTCCCCAAAGCAACCTACACGTGTTCAGTGGGATTTAAATCGGGGGAACGGGCAGGCCAGTCCATTCGCCGAATATCCTCTCGTTCCAAGAGATCCTCCACCTGCGCTGTTCGATGCGGTCGCGCATTGTCATCCATAAAAATTAAGTCAGGGCCGACTGAACCCCTGAAAAGACGCACATGGGGAAGGAGTACAGTATCACAATAACGTTGACCAATGAACGTACCGTGTTCAAAGATTTGGAGGTCGGTGCGTCCATGCAACATTATGCCTCCCCAAACTATAACACCCGGACCACTAAAATGATCATGTTCAAGGATGTTCCTGGGTTCATTACGTGTTCCCAACTCTCGCCAGATGAGGGTACGTCGAGAATCACTACTTAGACTGAATCTGCTATCATCTCGTCGGTCCAATTTTGATGCTCTTGGGACCATCGCAAACGGTGCCGCCGATGTGCGGATGTCAATGGAACACAACGTACTGGCCATCGGACAAAGAGACCATCTCTGTGTAGTCGTCGTGCCACTGTGTATCGTGAGATTGTGTCTAGCTGTCCTGTTAAATGTGGTTGCAATTGCACCTGCTGTTTGGCGTGGATCCCTTCCTGCCTGTCGCACAATGTAGTGGTCGTCTGCTGCTGTAGTTGAGCATGATCGACCACTACCTCTCCTTGGGACAGCAGTACCTGTGATTTGGAAGGTTCCCCAAGCACGTGAAACAATGCTGTGAGCAATATCTAACTCCTGAGCAACACTCGTCACACTTCGCCCTTCTTCCAGTTTCCCGATGATTCTTCCCCGTGTGAAGTCATCCAAATGATGTCTACGAGCCATGTTGCCATGAAGAACACCACTGCAGTGCACCGTAACAGCTCGCTAATTGCCATACACCGTCTTGTCCTGTTTCGTCAGCTGCCCCGTGTTGCGGAACCAGACTCATTTGGCACTATAGACTCGCTACACTCACGCCATGTGACGTCCAGCTTTCTGTGTACATGTGAGAGATCTCTGGATATATGCTCCCATACTTTCATCTACTTTCACCAAGTAGTTCATTTGTTATTTTACTTTACCCATCTCGCCCTTAGGTTTTGCACACCAGTGTATACTGTGCGTGAAAGACTGGTAATTTTGCTCAGAGGCCTCTTTATCAGGCTTGAGGTTCTTTTACGTGCCGTAAATCATACTTTTTTCTTTTAACCATTTGGAGAATGAATGCCAACTCACATCTCTGTTTTGATTTCTTCTTTATTAACTCGTTCACATCCACTTTTCCAAGATTACCAAATCATTGGACACGTCGTCTATTATTTTTCCATAACGAAGTAAAAATAAATATAAAATTGGTAACTTAACTCTAAAACTACGACGTAATCTGGCGACACGGACAACAACACCTATTTACCAACGTTCTGTCCCATAGCAACACATAATAGGCGAATCACCTTCTAAAATGTAACATCTCTCTTCAATAATACAGATATATAAATATTTCAAGTAATATCTCAATAAATACAACCCAGTTGAGATAAATACCCATCGTGGTAAAAATAGTACGCAATACTCATTTGGTAAACGCATAACGGAATATCGGAAACTGAAAAAAGCTGTTTCCTCGATCTGTATCAAGCGCTTACGAAACTAGTATCGCAGTATACTATTCTGAAATGCTTAGTCGCTATTCATTGTTATTATTCGTGTTCACACAAAAGGAAAAACATTTAAAAGCTATTACATAGTCATCCCTTTCAAAAGATATGACTATCGCCTAGGCCTACAGTGTTTCTCTTGTATCTACAATGAAATGTGTAATAAAACCATTTCTACAAACGTTTTTCTCGATTAATACAAAACATATAGATGAATAAGGTTTTTAGAAAAGTTCTTGGAATAGTGTAGAGAAAGTCATATAAATGTAACACATATTTTACTTTCTCTACTACGTATAGTAAGTAGGGAAAGTATTGTATTCCACCCAAAAATTCGATACCGAGATTTCACCGGAAATACATGTTTTGAGACCCCCTGAATTCAAAAAAAGCATTTTTGGAAACATGTCCGTCTGTGTGTCTGTTTCTGAACAGCATAACTCCTAAAACATCAGTCGGATAAACACCAAACTTGGTATTTAGGTTCAGTATCTTCCAGAGATGCGACACGATGGTTTTCAAGAAAATCCCCCCACTCCAGATTACCCTTTACATGGAACATTTTTCGAAAATTTTAATTTTCTCAAAAATGGCTCTAACGATTTTGATTAAAATATCATATATTTAAGACATTTTCATGACAAATGTAATGTGTATCTCGAATTTTCTGGGAATGTGTCCAAAAGTATTCTTCGTTGTGAACGACTTTTGCGTAACTGGTAAACCATAAGAGATAGACAAAATATTCTACACAAAAAATGTAGATCGCGTTAAAATACACAATTTATGTTATATACATTTTTTGTTGTTGAGGTAACCATTTTCGAGATATTGCTTGTTATTCCCTTAATTTATGCAATACTTACAGTATTTCTCAAATTCGTTATTCATTTTTTTTGTCCTGGTAATACAAAGAGAATGGAATACTCCACATAGCAACCAGCTCTTAAAATATTTGACTATCGCTTAAAGCCTAGCAATTCCCCTAGCATCTTCAAGAAAATTAGCAATAAGGTTAACATCTCGATATCTCGATTAACATGAAGCATATGGATAATAAGCGTTTTTACAAGAGTAGAGAAAGTCATCAGATTTTTTAAGTTGTTCCTCTTTTAACTTCTATGGGCATCTCGCGGGCATTGACTTGAAAAACAATTGGCGGCTTTAGTACCCGCTGAAATGTAAGTCCTTTTACTTTCTCTACCCGTACATAGTAGGTAGAGAAAGGTATTGCATTCCTCTCAAAGTAGGATATCGAGATTTTACCAGAAATACATGTTTTGAGGCACTTGGATAAAAAAACATTTTTGGAAACATGCCCGTGTGTGTCTGTGAACAGCGTTAACTCCAAAAATGAAAAGTCGTATATATACCAAACTTGGTATTTGAGTTTAGTATCTTACAGACACAAAGATTTTAAAGAAAATTTCCCCACCCCAACTACCCTTTACACGGAACATCTTCCGAAAATTTTGATTTTCTAAAACATGACTGACGATTTTGATAAAAATACCGTATATCAAATATATTTAAGTTAAAAATAAAATGTATATTTTGAATTTTCTCTGAATAGCCTTTGAAGTTCACTTCGTTCTGAAGGAATTTTGTATAAACATGTGTAACTGGTAAACGCTAGACGAAAAGCTAATATACAAAGAAAAGTAAATCCGTTTAAAACACACGTTTTTTGTGGCATAAGCCGGTTTTGAGATGTCCGTTATTAAAGGTTCGAGTTATTCAATACTTATTCTTTTCAAGTCCCATCGATTTTCAGTTGTTTCTCGCGATTGCAAAGAAACAGTATGGAATTTTAAGGCCACGAAAAATAGGTTCAGTTCATAAATATTTGACTATTGCTGTCCCATTTGTATCTATAGCGAAATATGTAATGTTGTTACTTTTGCAAAGATTTATTTGGATTAAAATATAGTAAATAGAAAAATAAGCTCTAGTAAGAGTAGTTTGTATACCCAATAATAAAGAAAGATGGTAATGCAAGCCATGTGAATGTATCACATCAGGTTTTTTTTAACGTTGGATTTTAATTGCTTTCTATGAAACACACTTCCACATTTATACTTATAGACTGTGAAGAATAGGTAATGTTCCTAATAAGAAAAATTCCTTTTTTATTGTTAACTATCAGAAACCCCCTTCATTGACCGAATCCTTAACAGTTTGGAAAAACAATTTCCAAATATTTAATTATTTGCACATAAATGGATTTAAGCAATTACATATTGCTGGTATTCAATTGTTTTAATATGATCACCTCATTGATCTAAATTATGCTAAATTTCCCATTCGTAACGAAAATTCTCCAAATTTCTACACATGCTATTTTTGGGCAACCCCATCCCTCATTAGGGAATGTCCTCAAAATTCTCCTACACTGAACATTTTCTACCTTTTGAGCAGTGGGTTTTATTAACCACGTTTAAAAGAATGAAGAGAATATTATTTATATTTTTATTTCATAAAGTACTCTTCATTCAGAACGATTTTGAATAATTTTATGTAACAGATGAACTATAACAGATAGGCAAGCATTTTAATTCTCTTTAAAACATTCAAATAACCTTTTTCATTTCAAATACTTTTTTCAGCCATATTCAAGATATGTGTTACTCTTGATTAGAATTTTTCAAAACTTCGTAATTTTTATAAGTCCTGTCGCTATTCAGCTTTTTCCCGTGATATCATGGAAAAACACCTAACTATCAATTCGGCTTCATGTATCCCTGGTTATCTACAACACAATATGTAATGAAACTATTTTTGCAAATGTTTACCTCGATTAACATGAGGCAGATAGAAAATAAACTTTCGTAGGAATAGTTTGTAGAACCTATATAAAATAAACGATAGTGAGTAGAGAAATGTAACTTATCAGATTGTTTTTTACCTAGTTTTAAAGAAATATGTGCTCCAAATTTGGTCGAAATCGGTGCAAGGTTATATGAAGTTATAAGGCACATAAAAACCACACTCACATACACACACATAGACTCTATATGTATGTGTGTGTGTGTACACAGACATAAGAATCTATCAGATTATGAAAAGCTGATATAAAGTTTTAATTTTATTCTGTACACGAACTGTAGTGTCCTGTTAAAGCCGCCAGATGGCGAAAGTTAGGCAGGTTAAGTTGGAGATTAGGTTAGGTTGGCTTAAGTTAGGTTAGGGATTAGGTTAAGTTGAAAGTTAGGATAAGTCAGAGGTTAGGTTGAGTTAGGGGTCACCTTAGGTTATAGGTTACGTTAGATGCTAGGTTAAGGCAGAGGTTAGGTTAGATTAGATTAGAGGTTAGGTTGGGTTAAGTTAGGGATTATGTTAGGTTAGCTTAAGTTAGGGTGTTAGGTTTTGGATGTTAGGTTAAGCTGGAGGTTAGGATAAGTTAGAGGTTAGGTTATATTATATTAAGTTAGGGTTAGCTTAGGTTAGAGGTTAGATAAGATTAGAGGCTAGGTTGGATTAAGTAAGAGATTGTGTTAAGGCTAGATTGTTAGGTTAGGGATTATGTTAGTTTAAGTTGGATGTTAGGTTAAGTTAGAGGTTAGGTTAAGCTGGAAGTTTGATAAGTTGGAGGTTAGGTTAGGTTAAATGGTTGGTTACTTTAGGTTAAAGGTTAGGTTTGAACTACAGTGTATACCTAAAAATTTCTCCATTTCATGAAGAACCGCGCGGAAGGTGTATTTTCCCAAGTTTTCACTATACGCCACCTTTTCATGATCTACCTAGGTTTCATCGCAAAATGACGTGTTTAGCTAAAGCTGCGACATATATACTGAACTGTTTTTGATTCATTACGTAATCCTTACTGATGGGGAAATAAAGCAATTCTACTAATTAGATTTAAAAACCTGCCATTCCAACACTGGCAGGAGTACACGGACAGACAGACAGACTTTGTTGAAATAAGCAGGAAACTCGAGCGAGGAACGGTAGCTTCCAACAGGAGACCCAACTTGTGCCTAAGTTTCTCTTCTCAGCAGTACCAACCAACTTTTACTTCTCTCCTTGTACAACACAAACTCCGTTTATTTGAAGCCGAGGAGAGAGGGATGAAAACTTAAACTATGTGAGTGTGTGTATATACCGTGCACCAGCTTTTGTTGCAGTAGTTAAACAATACTACCCGAGAGCACTGAAAACTAAGCCCCCAGGAAACATGTGCTCATGCCTGCTATATGGAAACTAACTGCAACAAACAGCCTCCAAATTAGTATTTTCAAGATTCCCGAGGTATGGGAACAACTGAGTATGTTCGTGATAATGTTTAACGTCTCACGTTCGTTGTGGCTAGATTTGTTTCCTTCTATGCTAAAAATTATACCTGTTGGCCTACTTACGCCGTGGTGTGTAAGAGGCAGACTGTCCCGCAAGACACTCAGGCGTTTTTACCTTATCTCCTGCTTATCTATAGTAACTGGAGGAAAATTGCGTTTCACCCAATTCAGATTTCACTGTAAATACACGTTAAAGATGCATAAAAAGAAGCATTTAGGTTTCATGTGTATATGCGTGGGTGCGTCTGTCTGCGAAAAGCATAACCGGAAAACGCCGGTTAGTATTTGTGTTCAGCATCTTCCAAGGATGGGATATAAGGATTTTCTTTCCCAAACTACCCTTTACATTGAAAAACTTTCATTATTTTTTATTTTCTCAAAAACGACTATAACGATATTGATTAAAAATACCGTATATTTAGGATATTTGCAAGTCAAATAAAATGTATATAGTGTGAAGTACCCTTCAATCTGAATGAATTTTGTGTAACTGTAATCCACAAAGAGATAAAAAAATGTAGTTCTCATTACAACCCAACATTTATTTGAAATGTTTTTTTTGTGGCATTAACCATTTCCGAGATATTCTTTATTATTGGTAAAATGTAATGTGTAATAAAACTATTTCTGGAAATGTTTATCTCAACATGAGGCAGATAGAAGAATAAGCCTTTGAAAGAATAATTTGTTGAAATGTGGTGAGAGAAAGTCATACGAATGTAATACATCAGATTTATTATTATTATCATTATTATTATTATTTCAATATTACTGCATTTTCCCGTGCCCAAATTACCCTTCCCTGTTTTCCCTATCTCAGACCTCTAATACCTTCTGTCTTTTGACTTCTTTCATCCTTGGTCTTCTTACTGCTGCTAGTATGTATTCCAAAATTTGTCAAGGGAGTCTTTTATCTTCCTTCCTTGAAGATGTCCATACCAATTTAATTGCTACTAGATGTATAATAGTAGATTATGATACTGGGGGTAAAAGTGTGGTTAACACGTGTGGCATATACTATTTTTTAGACAAGGCTAAAATTTGTAAAATACTAACCATTTTACATTCATTCCTGAAACTAACAGAGATCACGTTTAGAAAGCGGTTGTTGAAACAAGAAAAATGAAGTAAAAAATCTCATGTGTTACACTCACATGACTTTCTCTACTCTTGTACAAACTATTTTTACAAACGCTTATTCTCCATATGCTTCATGTTAATCGAGATGTTAATCTTATTGCTAATTTTCTTGTAGATGCAAGTGGAATTGGTAGGCTTTAAGCGATAGTCAAATCCTTTAAGAGCTGGTTGCTATGTGGAGTATTCCATTCTCTTTGCATACCAGGACAAAAAAAAAAATGAATTCCGAATTCCCATTTGAGAAAAAGTATAAGTATTGGAAAATTGAAGTGAATAACAAGCAATATCTCGAAAATAGTTTGCTCAACAAAAAAATGTATATGACATAAACTGTTTATTTTAACGCGATCTACATTTTTTGTGTAGAAAATCTCTTATGGTTTACCATAATGAAGAATACTTTTGGAGACATTCCCAGTAAATTCGAGATATACATTTCATTTGTCATAAAAATATCTTAAACATATGATATTTTAGTCAAAATTATTAGAGCCATTTTTGAGAAAGTTAAAATTCTCGAAAAATGTTCCATGTAAAGAATAATTTGGGGTGAAGGGATTTTCTTGAAAACCTTTGTGTCGCATCTATGGAAGATAGTGCACCTAAATACCAAGTTTGGTGTTTATCTGACTGTTCGTTTCTGAGTTATGCTGTTCACAGACACAGACACACACACGGACATGTTTCCAAAAATGGTTTTCTTTTGTATTCAGGGGGTCTCAAAACATATACTTCCGGATGAAATCTCGGTTCGAATTTTTGGGTGGAATACAATACTTCCCTTACTTACTATACATTTTTCGAAGGTTTTAATTTTCTCAAAAATGCCTCTAACGATTTTGATTAAAATATCATATGCTTAAGATATTTTCATGACAAATGAAATGTATATCTTGAATTTTCTGGGAATGTCTCCAAAAGTATTCTCCATTGTGAACGACTTTTGCATAACTGGTAAACCATAAGAGATAGACAAAATTTTACTACACAAACAATGTAGTTCGCGTTAAAATACACAATTTATGCCATACACTCTTTTTTTTTTGTTGAGTGAACCATTTTCGACATATTGCTTGTTATTCCCTTAAATTTTTCAATACCTATTTTCTCAAATGGGCATTCGTTATTCATTTTTTTTTTTGTCCTGGATATGCAAAGAGTATTAATCTGTGGCAAAGGGAATGGTGCTGCACAGCTATTAAGAGATATGTATGTGCTTAAAGACTACTGTATTTCCAAATTGCCCTTGTAAATATATTATCCCCTTACATCTACAAGAAAATTAGCAATAAGATAGACTGCATATGTTTATCTCTATTAACATGAAGTAGATGGAGAATAAGCGTTTGTAAAAATAATTTGTACAAGAGTAGAGAAAGTCATGTGATTGTAACACATCAGATTTTTTTTTACATACTGGACATGCAAAGAGAATGGAATGCGACACATAGCAACCAGCGTTAAAATATTTGACTATCGCTTAAAACCTACCATATTCCCCTTGCATCTATAAGAAAATTAGCAATAAGATTAACATCTCGATATCTGATTAACATGAAGCATATGGAGAATACGCGTTTGTAAAAATAGTTTGTACAAGAGTAGAGAAAGTCATGTGAGTGTAACACATCAGATTTTTTTTATTGAGTGAACCTTTTTCGAGATATTGCTTGTTATTCCCTTAAATTTTCCAATGCTTTTCTCAAATGGGAATTCATTATTCATTTTTTTTTTTTTTACGTACTGGACATGCAAACATAATGGAATGCGCCACAGAGCAAGCAGCTCTTAAAATATTTGACTGTCGCTTTAAGTCTACCATATTCCCCTTGCATCTACAAGAAAATTAGGAATAAGATTAACATCTCGATTAACATGAAGCATATGGAGAATAAGCGTTTGTAAAAATAGTTTGTACAAGAAGAGAAAGTCATGTGAGTGTAACACATCAGATTTATTTTCTACTTAAAGTTTGAAGCTTTTCCACTATTTTTAATTGATTCAGCTAAGAGCGAAGGTTTTTTTTTTTAAGACAACTATAAGAGATGTATATTAAAACGGTGCTTAGTGTTACATGTATAGTAAGTGATATTTGGATATTGATTAATGAAGATTTCGATTGTTACTTTATGTATGTATTGCCTACTAAATACAATAGTAAGGCAAATGATTGATCTTTGAGAGAAAACGCCATCGTTTCCATTGCTAAATCAAACCAAAAGGCATTGAAAATGGCGGTATTACAGAAGACTTTGAAATGTCTTATTGCATGTAATGATTCGGCAGCCGTATGTGCTGTTGCAGAATCATGGAATAAGAGAGGTGTTTGATGACAGGATAATTAGTGTTGATTTGTGGCCCGTCGTTCTCCTGACTTAATGAGTTGTGATTTTCATTTATGAGATTCTTTAAAAGACAAAGTGTATCGTTCACATCCTCGCACACTGCAGGAACTTAGAGACAATATTCTGCAAGAAATTACAAGAATTCCTGCTGCTGAGCTTCGAATAGTGAGCGAGAATATTTACACGAGATATGCTGCCTGTTTGAGAGCAGAAGGTCAACATTCCAACATCTATTATAGGGTAAGGATTTTAGTGCGCCTCTGCCGGCGTAATTTCCCCGGCGACTGCCGGCTGTCACGCGCAGTAGAGAGAGGCCGCGAGTGGGTTCGAATATAATTTAACAACTCTATATACACATGTGGTCTTAACCATTTCCCAGATATTCTTTGATATGGGAGGTGGTTATTCTTTTGTTTTATTGCTTTCCCTTTTTTACTTTCTCTACTACGTATAGTAAGTAGGGGAAGTATTGCATTCCACCCAAAAATTCGATACCGAGATTTCACCGGAAATACATGTTTTGAGACCTCCTGAATCCAAAAAAAGCATTTTTGGAAACATGTCCGTGTGTGTGTCTGTGTGTCTGTGTGTGTGTGTGTCTGTGTGTGTGTCTGTGTGTGTGTGAACAGCATAACTCAAAAACGAACAGTCGGATAAACACCAAACTTGGTATTTAGGTTCAGTATCTTCCAGAGATGCGACACGAAGGTTTTCAAGAAAATCCCCCCACCCCAGACTACCCTTTACATGGAACATTTTTCGAAAATTTTAATTTTCTCAAAAATGGCTCTAACGATTTTGTTTAAAATATCATATGTTTAAGATAATGCCATGAGAAATGAAATGTATATCTCGAATTTTCTGGGAATGTCTCCAAAAGTATTCTTCATTGTGAACGACTTTTGCATAACTGGTAAACCATAAGAGATAGACAAAATTTTACTACACAAAAAATGTTGATCTCGTTAAAATACACAACTTATGTTATATACATTTCTTTTGTTGAGTGAACCGTTTTCGAGATATTGCTTGTTATTCCCTTAAATTTTCCAATACTTATACTTTTTCTCAAATTCGTTATTCATTTTTTTATGTCCTGGACTTGTAAAGAGAATGGAATTCGACACATAGCAACCAGCGTTAAAATATTTGACCATCGCTTAAAAGCTACCATATTCCCCTTGCATCTACAAGAAAATTAGCAATAAGATTGACATCTCGATATCTCGATTAACATAAAGCATATGGAGAATAGGCGTTTGTAAAAATAGATTGTACAAGAGTAGAGAAAGTCATGTGAGTGTAACACATCAGATTTTTTCTATTTTCTCGCGGCATATAGAGAGCATGGAATTTCAAACACATCACATAGCGATACTCTCTTTAAAAATCTGATCGGTTTATCTACTGTATCGTATAACGAAATTTGTAAATGTTAATTGAATGTTTATCTGAATTAAGAAGGAGTGGCTGGAATTATAAGTTTGTAACAATAGTTTGTAGAAGAGTGAGTAGAGAAAGTTGTAAGAATATAACACATCCTATATTCTTTATAAAGTACTGTCGCTGTTCTGCTTCTCGCGATGTCAAGGAAATACTATGGATTTCTAGGCCAGCTTATGGCATGGCGGCTTTTAAACATTTGAATATCGATTCAGTTTTTTCTATCGTCTCATTTCAGCAAAGCTTTATCTCTATTAAAATGACGCAGATAGAATTATAAGCTTTTGGAAGAATATTTTGTAGAAACTATATAAAATAAACGAATGTATGTGAAGAAAGCCATGTGCATGTAACATATCAGAAACTTTTACTTTCTCTACTACGTATATAGTAGGGGAAGTATTGTATTCCACCCAAAATTTCGATACTGAGATTTCACCGGAAATACATGTTTTGAGACCCCCTGAATCCAAATAAGGCATTTTTGGAAACATGTCCGTGTGTGTGTGTCTGTGTGTGTGTGTGTGTGTCTGTGAACAGCATAAATCAGAAACGAACAGTCGGATAAACACCAAACTTGGTATTTAGGTTCACCATCTTCCAGAGATGCGACACGAAGGTTTTCAAGAAAACCCCCCCATTCCAGATTACCCTTTACATGGAACATATTTCGAAACTTTTAATTTTCTCAAAAATGGCTCTAACGATTTTGATTAAAATGTCATATGTTTAAGATATTTCCATGACAAATAAAATGTATGTCTTCAATTTTCTGGGAATGTCTCCAAACGTATTCTTCATTGTGAATGACTTTTGCATAACTGGTAAACCATAAGAGATAGACCAAATTTTACTTCACAAGAAATGTAGATCGCGTTAAAATACACAATTTATGTCATACATTTTTGTTGTTGAGTGAACCATTTTCGAGATATTGCTTGTTATTCCGTTAAATATTCCAATACTTATACTTTTTCTCAAATTAGTTATTCAATTTCTTTGTCCTGGTAATGCAAAGAAAATGGAATACTCCACATAGCAACCAGCTCTTAAAATATTTGACTATCGCTTAAAGCCTACCATATTCCTCTTGCATCTACAAGAAAATTAGCAATAAGATTAACATCTCGATTAACATGAAGCATATGGAGAATAAGCGTTTGTAAAAATAGTTTGTACAAGAGTAGAGAAAGTCATGTGAGTGTAACACATCAGATTTTTTAATAAGGGAGTTTCAGGATTTGCCTTCGATATTCTAGATTGTAAATCAGCGTGATAAATGCATGCCTGAGCAGAAAATGTAGGTGTTGTGGTGAGTCGTTCAGAGTGCTAAAGGGTATACATTATTCTCTAATTTGCTTTGCAAAGCAACGAGTGTATGGAAGAACTGATTGGGAAGGAAATTTGAGATTGGTTTAGTGTATGTAACTACATAAATATAAACAATGATATAAAACAAAAAAGGAACAACTACCAATACAGGAATGCTGGGAGTGGTCCAGGAGGGATGGTGTAAGAGTCAGCGGGTGGTGTATCTACAGAATATTTTAATGTCTGCCGTAGGGCTACGTCAGACGGCACCGTATTCCGGTTTGCAATTCTGATATGTGTGTACATACTAGCCAGCTCATCAAATTGCTTAGTTATGTAGATGCACCGAGTGATTCAATCATCTCTTTACTTTCTCTAACCCTTACCTAAGGTAGGAGAACTACTGCATTCTACCCCAGAATTTAGTGACGCGATTATAGAGTTACACATTTTGACTTCCCCTGACTGCAAAACCAAACTTTGATATCTGATAAGTCACACTCACATGACTTTCTCTACACATTACGTCTTCACATAATCCCTTATATTATAGTATGTATTTGTACACCAAAATCTTCTATTCACTTAAGGCTATTCATGATAAAATTTGTTTACTAGAAATAATTGCAAATTAAGCAATGAACTCCGTTACTCTCACAATGCGGAAAACAAAACAGAACGACGGTTTGAGCTCTTGGCCATATCTCCAGGGTGACAGATTAGTTGGTTTACTTGATTAAATTCACGCCAGATAATCTTAGTTGTGTAGTCACCTTTGAGGCAGTATTGTTAATCCTGATGCAGTAATTTGTATCACAAATTATTTAAATGTAAAGAGTGATTATAGTATGAATATGCATTTTTGTGTGACATTAATTTGAGATATTTGTTTATTGTAATTATTGTTGAGAAGTAAGTTTTTAATGCCTTACTGAAACTGACAATAATAGCGTGCAATAATGCAGCGAGGGGGTGAGCTGTTTATCATTATTGGAAACGAGGAAGTTACGTAATGTTGGCGCGTTTTTCTGTAGAAATTGCTGGAACATTTACCTAGAGCATATGTATTCATAATTTTCATTAGATATAAAAATAGACGCTAATGTTGGCGCGTTTTATTAGCCAATTGCAGCTCAGTTAGAATTTTTAGGCATATCGGGGTGTAGGAGTATAAAAGAGGTAGGTTAGAGATAGAGCCCGCCAGTTCGTCGAAAATATTTGTATGATACACGTCGCCTTCAGTCCAACAGAAATATTACACGTCGGCTATCGATTCGCAAGTTACGCGTATAAGATTTATGAAGAATCTCAAGTATGGTAAAGTTAATTATACAAAAGGTTGAAGTACGTGAATTAAAAGTGATCAGTAAGAAGTTGTTATAACAGTTTCAGTTTGGCGAGTGTCTAGATCAATGTGTAAATGTGATAGTAAATGTGTTCGACAATAAAAGTGTAAAACAAATTCTTTCATCAGTGTTATCTTTGGATAAGAGACTCCCTTCCGTTTACACAACCTGTATAAAGAGAAGTGCTCGACCGAAAAGATCATAGTTAGCCGGAGGACAGTAAACCAAAATTAAATAAAATAACAGTAGCATTCTTTCAAACAAACACTAATACTACCGCAAATTGCTAACACCAGATGGAGCTACAAACCCAACAAAGAATTACGTCACAAAATGGCATCATCACGTGAAATAAACACACATAAACAAATAACATTATAAATTTACCATCGCAAATTGGCTCCCAAATACAATACAAACATGCACAAATACAATCAACAAATTAACTACTTCAATCCTTAAATGATATCAGTCTAGTTATATAATATAAAATAAAATAACAGCCCGCCTTAAAGCAATATGTGTATAATATAATATATAAAGTGTATGTAACAGTCATTGTATTATGTTTATATTATTATGTACATGTATGTGAATGTATTACGTAGTTTAACAATGTAGGAGCTGTGAGAATAGAAGCAAGCTGCTTTCTGTAGCAAACAGAATTACAAAGTAAAAGCCGAAAGGTTGCTAACAATGAGGTAACCTTGAGACAACAATAAATTAGAAAGTTTAATAAAGGCTACTATTAATTCTTGGAACAATAATGTAATATTTAAAACAATTTATATATAGCCAATCAAAAATTAGAAAACATTTAAGTTACATAAAACTATTCTATTAGAGTAGGCTTAGCCAATCAGAGTGTTCAGTGCGAGACATGAAATTTTATTGCGGCGAGAATAATACAAAGTTTACATGTTAAAAGGTACAGTGAACAATAATCTCACAGCTCTATAGTAGGATACATCAGTGAAGTGTTATTTAATCGTATGAAGTATTAATAAAGCCTTCATTCTTTAGCCACACCAGCCCTGCTAAGAGATACGTGCTTTACAAATTACTACTGACGCAGCCGAGGTATACATACATATATAGTAAGTAAACATTAAAATAAAAATTAAATTTTAAACGTGGGGCGTAGGCCACCGCAAAAGTGAACGTGGGGCAAAGGCCATCGGAAAGCTTGTATCGTACATGGGGCGAACACTCCTAGAACAATCTCCCGCAAAAATCGGCATCCATTACGTGCGTGGTCTAAAACATCTTCAAGTTTGGCTTCCATACGTGGGGCCTCAACCACTACAAGTTTGGCTTTTCAACAATGGGACAACAATACAAGTACCCGCAAGTTTAGCTCCCATATGTGAGAAAGCAACTACATCACCTTCCTGTACAATCTGTTACTTTCTCTACCACGTACATAACAGGTAGAAAAGGTATTGCATTCAACACAAAAATTCGATAACGAGATTTCACCGAAGTACGTGTTTTGAGACACCTTGATTCCAAAAAAATTTTAGAAGAAGGTCCGAGTATGTGTGTGCTTGTGTCTTTGTGAACAGCATAACTCAAAAGCGAAAAGTTGAATAAATACCAAACTTGCTATTTACCTTCCAAAGATCTTCAAGCACATCCCCCCACCCCAAGCTATCCTTAATATGGAAACGTTTCAAAATGTTTGATCCTCCAAAAATGTCTCTAACAATTTGATTAAAATATCATATATTAAAGATATTTATATGCCAAATAAAATGTACGAGGGTCGTCCAATAAGAACGCTTTCTATGTTATAAAAAACATTACACACAATTGATCATCTTGAATTAATGTCGGGTGCTGTGCTCGTAACCAGCTGTTCACTTCTGATTGATCTTCGTCACGTTGGTAAAGTGCTTGCCTCCATGATGACCTTTGAGTTGAAGTATTTTTCTTTAGGAGTTTATTTCTTTATTTTCATACTTGGAAAACCAATTTGAGAAAGTGTTTTGTTGTTGAAGTTTAAGATAGAGTTTGCACCACGCTTGGGCGTCAATTTGAAGAAAGTATTGTTTGCTACGTAATATCTGTTACGTATGTAAAGCAGATTTGAAGATGTATTTTTTTTTCTTACGCTCCAAGTTTAAAAATATTATATTAACTTTGTTATTAAACTGATTCTATAGATATTATTTGTGTTTGTTTTTGCCTCGGCTGCTTCAATATTACTTTAGAGACACGTTTCTCTTAATCAGGGCGTGGTACGACAAGAATGTAGGCTTACACAGATTTTAAGTTTTAAATTCACTTCTTTTTATTAATCCTTGACACAAATTAAATAGCACTACACTGATATTAAGAGCTGTGAGATTCTTTTATTTAATACTTGCACTTTGTAAATGCGTATACTTATTTTACGATTCAAACGAATACGTAATATTTCTTTAGAGAACACATCCTCCATCCGGTCACTACCAAGGTCTGCAGGCAACTGAACATATTTCAACCGTCAAAACCCGTAAGCTTCTGTATTTCAAGTCTCTGTTTGGCTAATCCTAGTCCAATAGAATACCTGCATTTATTTAAAGCTTTTTTCTGGCTGTTGATTGGTTAATTTTAAACTGTCATAAAATTTACATTATCGTTGCTCTAATCATGACTAGTAACATTTAAACTCTCAAACTCATTATTGCTCAATATTACCTCATTGTTACCACATTGTTAGCATCTTTAAACTTATTATTCTCACAGCTCTTACATTATTAAATTACCTAATGCATTCACATATAATTATTGAACTTGTTTACAATAATATAAGCATTTGCAATGACTGTAAAATACATTTTTACAGATTATTTCACAAATACTGCTTCAAGGCGGGCTGTTATTGAATTTACATATTATATAATATAATTGAAATTATTCAAGTGTTAAAAATTACTCCTCAGAGTCAGGGAACATGTGAAAATCACTTGCAGAAAGATCTGATGAATATGGAGGATGCGAAAAACTACCCAGTTGAATCTTCTGAGCTCCGCCTGGGTCAAGATTCAACTTGGAAGTTTTCTCGTATCCTCCATATTCACCGGAGCTTGCCCCAAGTGATTTTCACATGTTCCTCCAACTGAAAGGTAAGCACTTTTAACACCGTTGATGAAGTCAAATCAGTGAACAGCTGGTTGCGAGCTCAGGACCCGACCTGGTACAACACTGGCTAGGAAAAAGCTTGTGTCATGTCCCCAAAAATCCTTGGAAAAACATGTTGACTATGTAGAAAAGTAACAGAAGGATTGTAGAATATAAATAAAATTACTTCAACATGACCAATTGTGTGTAATGTTTTTTTATAAAAGAGGGAAACTACTTATTGAACACCCCTCGTATATCTTGACTTTGGGAATAGCCTGTGAAGCTTTCATTCGGAGGGAATATTGTATAATTGTTGAACGTTAAGCGATAGACGTAAACGTACTACAAAAAAAATGTAGATCTCTTTAAATCACACAGTTTATTTCAAATGAATTTTAGTGACATCAGCTATTTCCGAGATATCCGTCATTAATAACTCGAATTCTTCAATACCAGTCATTCTTGTAAAGTTCTATCAATTTTCAGCTGTTTCTCGAGATGTCATAGAAAGAGTATGGGATTTTAAGGCTGGTATATAGGGTTTCAGTTCTAAAGTATTTGATTGTCGCATTTCGTTTGTATCTATAATGAAATTGTATGCAGCTATTTCCGAAAAGGCTTATCTCGACTGAAGCAGGCAGGAAAATAAACTTCCGTAAGCATAATTTGCATAACCATTAATAAGCGATACAAGGTAGAGAAAGTGATGTGAATGTATGAATGTTTTTATTTGTTTTGTTCTAAAGTGAAACGTTGGGTCGTGGTATTGAATATTCACTCCTGAAAACTGAGAGAAATCACAAAAAGCCCATTTTACGGTATTTGCACCGGCGAACTCCCGAATACAAATACCAGATGCTACTACCTGAGCATCTTATTGCGTAAAAAATAGTTTTTGTTAGTACTAAACCTCTACGAGGAAGAAAACTTCGGATGTGTTCCACTCACATGACTTTCTCTATTCACAGTTTAAAAGTAGAAAAGCTTATTCCTATATCTACGTGTGAAGGGGTTTAATTTTTGTTGTTGCTCCACGTTTACTTTTCCGGTGGCCTTCGTCCCAAGTTTACTTTATGTGTAATAACTATTTTAATGTTATTTATTTAACTGTTATATATGTATGCCTCAGCTGCGTCAGTAGTAATTTGCAGAGCACGTATCTCTTAACAGGGCTGGTACGGCTAAAGAATGAAGGCTTACACAAAGTATAATTGTACTCGACCTCTTTATTAATCCTTCACACGATTAAATAACACTTCACTGATATATCCTACTATAGAGCTGTGATATTATTGTTAATTAAACTTTTAACAGGTAAACTTTATTATTCTCGCCGTAATAAATTTTCATGTCTCACATTGGACCCATACCATACCGAACTACTTGGTTACGCTTCCTTGTAGCGTCTACCGCTTGAATTTGTACATTTCCTCTATTTCTAGTCTCTGATTGGCTAAGCATACTCCAATGGAATACTTTTATATAACTTTTAGCTTTTTTATTTGCAGATTGACTATTTATAAACTGTTTTAAACATTACATTATTATTGTTCCAAGAATTATTAGTAGCCTTTTTAAACTTTCTAATATATTGTTGTCTCAAGGTTACCTTATTGTTAGCAACTTTTGGCTTCTACTTTATAATTCTGTTTGCTACGGAAAGGAGCTTGGTTTTATTCTCACAGCTCCTACATTGTTAAACTACGTAATACATTCACATAATACAATGACTGTAATATTATACGCTTTATATATTATTATACACATATTGCTTTAAGGCGGGCTGTTATTATTTTCTATATTATATAATTAGAATGATATAATTTAAGTGTTAAATATACTGCCTCGAGTGATTCTTGGTAATAGAGACAAAGTTTTATTACACTTAGCACATTTGGTTATACATATAAGAAGGACGCAGTAGGCTATAACGAAAGTCAGAATTTTAAACAACGAAATCGTAATGACTGAAATTTCATGCTGTTTGTAAATCCATGACAGAAAAACGAATAGCGACCTTCCACTAATAAAACTGTAAGTACAGGATTATTCAAAAAGAAGGAACAAACTTTACATATCTATTTATAATAACGACAATAGATAGCGATTCATACGACACGTCACTGAATACAGGAAAGTTAAAAGTTTTAAGCCCTACCTATTAGTTCTATTCAGTGCCTTGATGCAGTAATTTGTATCACAAATTATGTAAATGTCAGAGTGATTGTAGTGTGAATATGCATTGTTGTGTGGCATTAATTTGAGATGTTTGTTGATTGTAATTATTGTCGAGAAGTGGGTTCATACGGCCTTACTGAAACTGACAATAATAGCGTGCAATAATGTAGCGAGGGGGTGAGCTGTTTATCATTATTAGAGAAGAGCAAATGACGTCAGAGTGGCGCGTTTTTCTTAGAATTTGCTGGAACATTTTTTCCCAGAGCATATGCTTTCGTAATTTTCATTGGATATAAATATAGACGCTAATGTTGGTGCGTTTTATTAACCAATAGCAGCTCGGTTATAATCTTTAGGCATATTGGGGCGAGGAAGTATAAATTCAGTGTCAGGGTCAAGTTTCACGCAGTCCAACAGAAGCTTTCGCGTATAAGACATCGATGAGTTCAACGGAAGCAGTCATGGTGAATACATCGCACAGTTTATCGATTTGCAGGTTACGCATAGCAAAGTTATGAAAAATCTCTCGTGTCGTAAAGTTAATTACACAAAAAGTTGAAGTACGCGAATTAATAATGTGCAGTAAAGAAGTTATTATAACAGTTTCAGTTTGGCGAGTGTCAAGATTAATAGGTGAAAGTGAATAATGTGTTACGGCAATAAAAGTGTAAAACAAATTCTTTCATCAGTGTTATCTTTGGATAAAAACTCCTTTCCGTTTACACACCTGTATAAGATAAGTGCTTGACCGAGAAATCATAGCTAGCCGGAGGACTGTCTATTATACGTGCGGCAAATAAACAGTAGCATTTTCAATTACAAACATTAATACTGCTACATAATTGGCTCCCAAACGTGGGGCTAACAAACAAACAAACCATAATACCCCCGCAGCCTACAGGTGAGCTGTGTTTGTTTACGAGAAAATGGCGACGTCACAGAAAAACTCGTTTTGTGTGCTGCATTATGCAATGAGTGAATCTATTATTTCATTGCAGCATGCATTTCAACAAAGAGCCACCTTGTCATAAAAAATTACAATTGATACAATAAATTCGTAGAAGATGGTTGCGTATGCAAACAGAAAAGCACTGGTCGTCCTCGCATAACAAATGGTACTAATTTTGAACACACAAAGTAAAATTTTGAACTTTTCTCTATTCAGTGATGTATCCCATGAGTCGCCATATATCGTCGTTCATTAGAAACAAATATTTAAAATCTGTTCCTTCTTTTTGAATAACCCTGTATTTGAGAAATCAAACTAACAGCAAAGAACATCTCGGAGATGGTTAAGGTTACAAAGCATTTTTGACATAAAATGTGTGCTTTAACGAGATCTATATTTTTTGTGTTTTAAGATTTTGTCTATCTCTTAAGGTTTACCAATTACACAAAAGTTATTCAGAATGAAGAGGACTTTGTTAAGGCCGTTCTTGAGGAAATAAAAATAAATTCTGATGTCTTACATTCACATGAATGTTGCTACCCTCTATCGTTTATTAGCGGCTATAAAACTATTTTTACTAAAGCTTATTTTGTTTTATCTACTACATTTTAATCCGGATAAGGCTTTGCAGAGGTAGCTACATTACACATTTCGTTATAGATTCAAAGGGAACAGCGATAGTCAAATGTTTAAGAACTGGACATTATATGCTGGCCTTAAAATTCCAAACTATTTCCATGACATCGCGAGAAACTACTGAAAATCGACAGGATTTTAAAAGAATGGCAAACTATTGAACAATTCGAAACATTAATAAGGGATATCTCAGAAATGGTTTAAGCTACAAAAAGTTATTTGAAATAAATTGTGCTTTGAAGAAATTTACAATTTTTGTGTAGTACATTTTCGTCTATCGATTAAACTTTAACAGTTTTAGAAGCTTATACAAAATTCTTTCAAAAGGAAGAAGACTTCACAGGCTATTCCCAAAAACACAAGATATGCATTTTATTTGTCATATAATAGTAGATTTTGATACAAGGGGTAAAAGTGGGGTTTTATTTTGCCTACGGCTGTCGTTCGTAATCATACTATGACTTCCTTTAGAAGGGAAGTAAACCCGGTGATACCGTGTCGTAGGTTTACGGCACGTGAAAGAAGCTCAAGCCTGATAAAGAGGTCTCTGAGCAAATTACTGGTCTTTCACGCCCAATATAGAATGGGACGCTAAGGACCACAGTAGTTAAAGAGAGTCCATAAATAAAACACCTTTCATTTGGCAATCATACGAGCAAAAAAAAAAAATTCATTTTTTACACGTGTGGCATATACTATTTTTTACAGGGCGCGAAATTACGTTAAAAACCAGAAATCAAAGTTGGTCGTAATGAAGATTATTGCACTAATACGATAATATAAAGCTTTTAGCTTGTATATGCTGCGTTAGAAGTTATACTTTTAGGCCTTGCTGTCTAAAAATATCATTATTATACAGGGTGAATCACCTAAAACTTGCACAGCAAATATTTTGGAAATGGAAAGTGCTATTGATGCGCAATTTTCACAGCATTCATTGATAGTCAGGGCTCGTACATTTAACCTGTTAGCAGATTTTAATAACACTGAGAAAGTGTATTTTTGAGCAAACATACAATTTTTTTAATGGAACAATGCCTAGTTGCATCAACAGAATAAAGGTAGGGTAAATTAGAATGTCAATGGTCTTTGTTGCAGGATTCTAGTGCAAGTGGTCTACGAGAAATCGTATTTTGAAAAGTTTCCACCCCGACAATTGTTTGTTCCATTAAACCTGCCTAGTTACTAGGTACGATATTGTTATATTTATTTGCAATGTGTTTTCTGTTCATTGATTGCATTGCGACTTTCTGGTCAGTTAGTTTGTGACAGTTCAAGCAGTAAGTCGTGAGCGGAAATGGGGTTTACTAATGCAGAAAAAGCCGACATGCTCATGGTGTATGGAGAGTGTAGGAAGAACGCAGTTCCTTCCTGTACGTGTATGCGAAAACGTATCCCAATAGACGTCAACCATCTTGGCAATTATTTATCAACCTCTT
This sequence comes from Deroplatys truncata, assembly GCA_030765065.1. Lineage (NCBI taxonomy): Eukaryota > Metazoa > Arthropoda > Insecta > Mantodea > Mantidae > Deroplatys > Deroplatys truncata. The sequence continues at coordinate 61,465,792 of CM060981.1, read as the reverse complement.
CAACCATTTACGTGAAAAAGGTACTATAACACCTAGACAACGAAACAGGTGACTGGAGAAGTGGCAGAAATTAATGTTTTGGTTTCCGTTGCAAATTAGTTCCCGCACAATCGCACGTGGAAGTGGCATAAGTCAGGCAAGTGTACTGCGCATTATCCATCGACATAGGTTCCATCCCTGTCACATCTCGCTCCATCAAGAGCTGCATGAAAACCATTTTGAGATTCGTGTTAACTTTTGTACATCGGCATAAAGACATGATACTCCCGATTCATCATGTATCTTGTTTAGTGATGAGGCAACATTTACCAATCATGGCCAGGTAATTCGCAGAAACATGCACTATTGGTCTGTTGACAATCCCCGTCGGCTTCGTCAGGTGGAACGTCAGCGTCCATGGAGTTTAAACGTGTGGTGTGGCATAGTGAACCATCAGCCCATAGGCCCTTTGTTCATAGAAGAAACAATGAATTCGCACAAGTATCGCAGCCTCCTGTCAGATCATCTGTCACAGATCTAGAAGACGTTCCTTTGCAGACTAGGAGGAACCTGTGGTACCAACATGATGGCAGTCCAGCCCATGTGCACGGAGTACTACAGCTTGTATTAACGGATTGTTTCCAAATCGTTGGATTGGACGAAGAGGACCTGTAACTTGGCCGGACCGTACACGGGATCTGACCCCTTTAGACTCTGTGAGAAAGGCTGAAAGACACTTTCTACAAGGATGTACCAACTACACCAGAGGATATGAAACGACGTATTACTGCTGCCTGCTCTGAAATTTCCGCTGAAATGCTAGAACGAGTGCAGCAGTCTTTACATAGCAGACTGGAAGCGTGTATTGAAGCTGCCGGTGATCATTTTGAACACAACCTAGGCTATGTTCTCTTTACTTGTAAGAATCCACAGAAGTATTGTAATTCCCTTTTGTTTTTCTTTAGTTTGTGCTACCACAGGTTGTACAAGTGTCGGTGCGTGAAAGTTTCAAAATAATACTTGCACTAGAATCTTGCAACAAACGCCACTGACATTCTAATTTGCCCCATTGTTCCATTTAAAACATTGTATGTTTGCTCAAAAATACACTTTCTCAGTATTATTAAAATGTTTTAAGCTAAATGTACGAGCCACTGACTACCAATCAATGCTGTGAAAATTGCACATCAATAGCACTTTCCATTTCCGAAATGTTTGCGGTGCAAGTTTTAGTTAATTCATCCTGTATACTATTTCAATCAAAATCGTTATTCATTTTTCATAAAATAAACAAAATCGAAAAATGTTTCATGGAAAGGGTAGTTTGGAATGGAGGGATTTTCTTAAAAATCTTCGTATTGTATCTTACGAAGACACTGAACTTAAATATCAAGTTTGGTATTTAACCTATTTTTCCTTTTTGCTTTCTCTACTACGTATACTAAGTAGGGGAAGTACCGTATTCCACCCAAAAATTCGATACCGAGATTTCTCCGGAAATAAATGTTTTGCGGCCCACTGAATCCAAAACAGCATTTTTGGAAACATGGCCGTGTCTGTGAACAGCATAACTCAGAAACAAACAGTCGGATAAACACCAAACTTGGTATTTAGGTTCAGTATCTTCCAGAGATGCGACACGAAGGTTTCCAAGAAAATCCCCTCACCCAAGATTACCTTATACATGGAACATTTTTCGAAAATTTTAATTTTCTCAAAAATGATTCTAACGATTTTGATTAAAATATCATATGTTTAAGATATTTTCATGACAAATAAAATGTATATCTTGAATTTTCTAGGAATGTCTCCAAAGTATTCTTCATGGTGAACGACTTTTGCATAACTGGTAAACTATAAGAGATAGACAAAATTTTACTACACAAAAAATGTAGATCGCGTTAAAATACACAATTTATGTCATATACATGTTTTTTGTTAAGTGAACCATATTTTAAATATTCCTTGTCATTCCCTTAAATTTTCCAATACTTATGCTTTTTCTCAAATGGGAATTCGTTATTCATTGTTTTTGAACCTGGTAATGCAAACAAAATGGAATACTCCACACAGCAACCAGCTCTTAAAATATTTGACTATCGCTTAAAGCCTACCAATTCCACTTGCATCTACAAGAAAATTAGCAATAAGATTAACAACTCGATTAACATGAAGCATATGGAGAATAAGCGTTTGTAAAAATAGTTTGTACAAGTGTAGAGAAAGTCATGTGAGTGTAACACATCAGATTTTTTGGTTGGGTTGCAATATATGCTTTACATACTCTAGGTAAGTAGTAAGAAAAGTTATGGACGTTATCGAACTTCTGAATCGATGGCAAAATAAAGTAATAATCCAGGATTCGTGAGAAAATGCAGAGGCGAATATATAAAACTCGAAAGAAGAGTAGAGTGAAGGAAATCCGGGAAGAAACAGCAAGATAATTTATGAACGCTTGTTTCCAAGTGGTGTTTTAAGCTGAAGGATATAATTTCTTGTACACCTCAAGAAGTCACCGCCCAAACAACCATCCAGCAAACACCAGACGCATTAGTACCAAATCCTGTTCAGACATGCCCAAATCTATTCGTCGGCTAGCTCTCTTTGTACTTCAGCCGCGAACAATTGACATCCAATATTTGGCACATTTTCAGGTCACCTGTCACGTTTTACAAATTTGGCGAATCGAAACAATGGACGACCGATAGCTGCAACGTGACAAGTTTTCCTCCAGCGATGAGATGTCGCCCGCATAAACAAGTAAGCATCGCTTGCCATATTTCGTTATTATGATCGCTGGATTCCAATGCGCAAAGCCCGGCGTTTCGGATTCCCACCTGTTGCATATGCATGAGCGAATCTGTTTTGTTGATATTAATGTATAGGCCGGAAAGAATCCGTGTATAGTTTGCCTACGTCATTTTTCACGACATGTAATTTTATGCAGAATTCCAAAATCAAGACAAGACTTCGCTTGGTAGGAATGTGAGAACTGCAAGGGAAACCAGGAATTGATTCACTGCACAGCGCCGCGTTGCTATGAAAAATGTGAAGACCAAGAATTCTAGAAATGCAGACGGTAATCTTGTTTAGTGAGAAGGTTAATAATTTTATCTTTGGCTCAGTATTTCAGTCCGATGGAAGCTCTAGAAGGTATAAATTATGAAAATTAAAGAAGGTGGTGTATAATTTGCTACAAATAAAATTCACGACAACTTCATTGTTCATGTCTGTACAGAAATTGTTCGAAATAGATAACAAGCAGGAGGATGCTGACAACATCAACAGTTTAGAAACAAGTCTAGTTGGGCATGGGCTCATTCGCATGGCTGTCTATACCCATTATCAAGATATTTATTAAATTTCACCCAAAAATTTAGTACCGATATTTCACCAGATTTACATGTTTTGAAGTCCCCAAATCAAAAGGAGGCTGTGTGAGTGGGAACACCACACCTCAAAAACAAAAAGTCAGATAAATACCAAACTTGGTATTAAAGTTCAGTATCTTTCAAATGTGCAACACGAAGATTTTCAAGAAAACCCCCAATCTCAACTACTTTACATGAACATTTTTCGAAATTTTTTATCTTCTCAAAAATGGCTGTCACGATTTTGATTAAACTACCATATTTTAAGATATTTACATGACAATAAAATATACTTATACCTTGAATTTTCTGGGAATAGTTTGTGAAGTTCTCTTCATCTGGAACAGATTTTGTATAATGTTGTCTGCTAAATGTTAACAATAGAGGGAAATGTAATACACAAAGAATTAGATCTCTTTGAACTACACATTTTTTTCCCCAAAAAGCTTTTTCGTGGCCTAAACCATTTCCGATATATGCGCTATTACTGGTTCGAATCGTTCAATACTTTGTCATTCTTTTCACTTGTCTCTCACGATTATAGTGTTAAAAATATAACGACTATATAGGGATAAAGCTTAAAATTAATATATGAAACAAATAAAGAGAAAATTAATATGGAGATTAAATAAAATGTAATACGGTAAATAAATAAACAAACACCAATTCATAAATAAAGATATAAATAAATTAAACACAATATTAAAGTACTATAAATCAAATAATCATTATAAACACAATGGAAGGTTATAAATAGACAACCTTAACCTTATAATTTTTAATTAAAGGCAATTTTAAATAAAATATAAATAAACCTATTAAAATGATTAGTAGTTTAGTAGAAGGTTTTGTACGGGCTACCAGTACATTTTCGCTGGTTTCCAATAAATATAGTTACATAGGAGCAGATAGAAGTTGGTTACCAGTTTGCTGGTTTCAAGAAGGTGTAGATAAACATGAAATTTAGAATTGGAATTAAGTTTCGTTTACGCCTTTACTCTAATCTAATAATTTCTATTCGTTTCTTTCCTTTACTTTTATTTATTGTTTTGAAGACAATGTGTAGTTTGCAGTTATTTATCTGAAAAAATCTGATGTGTTACACTCACATGACTTTCTCTACTCTTGTACAAACTATTTTTACAAGCGCTTATTCTCCATATGCTTCATGTTAATCCAGATATCAGATGTTAATCTTATTGCTAATTTTCTTGTAGATGCAAGGGGAATTGGTAGGCTTTAAGCGATAGTCAAATATTTTAACGGATGGTTGCTATGTGGAGTATTCCATTCTCTTTGCATTACCAGGACAAAAAATCTGATGTGTTACACTCACATGACTTTCTCTACTTTTATACAAACTATTTTTACAAACGCTTATTCTCCATATGCTTCATATTAATCGAGATAAACATTTGTAGACTCTATCTTATTGCTAATCTTCTTGTAGATGTAAGGGAATATATATTTACAAGGGCAATATAGAAATATAGTAGCCTTTAAGCACATACATATCTCTTAAGAGTTGCTAGGTGCAGCACCATTTTCTTTGCCACAGACTAATACTCTTTGCATATCCATGACAAAAAAATCTGATGTGTTACACTCACATGACCTTCTCCACTCTTGTACGAACTGTTTTTACAAACCCTTATTCTCCATCTGCTTCATGTTAATCGAGATAAACATTTGCAGACTCTTATCTTATTGCTAATTTTCTTGTAGATGTAAGGGGAAAATATATTTACAAGGGCAATATAGAAAAACAGTAGCCTTTAAGCACATACGTATCTCTTAATAGCTGGTTGCTAGGTGCAGCACCATTCCCTTTGCCACAGATTATAACTCTTTGCATATCCAAGACAAAAAATCTGATGTGTTACACTCACATGACTTTCTCTACTCTTGTACAATCTAATTTTACAAACGCTTATTCTCCATATGCTTCATGTTAATCGAGATATCCAGATGTCAATCTTATTGGTAATTTTCTTGTAGATGCAAGGGAAATATGGTAGCTTTTAAGCGATAGTCAAATATTTTAACGCTGGTTGCTATGTGGCGCATTCCATTCTCTTTGCATGTCCAGGACATAAAAAAAATGAATAACGAATTTGAGAAAAATTATAAGTACTGTAAAATTTAAGGAAATAACAAGCAATATCTCGAAAACGGTTCACTCAAAAAAAGAAATGTATATGACATAAGTTGTGTATTTTAACGCGATCTACATTTTTTGTGTAGTAAAATTTTGTCTATCTCTTATGGTTTACCAGTTATGCAAAAGTCGTTTACAATGAAGAATACTTTTGGAGACATTCCCAGAAAATTCGAGATATACATTTCATTTCTCATGACATTATCTTAAACATACGATATTTTCATCAAAATGGTTAGAGCCATTTTTGAGAAAATTAAAATTTTCGAAAAATCTTCCATGTAAAGGGTAGTCTGGGGTGGGGAATTTTCTTGAAAAGCTTCGTGTCGCATCTCTGGAAGATACTGAACCTAAATACCAAGTTTGGTGCTTATCCGACTGTTCGTTTTTGAGTTATGCTGTTCACAGACACACACACACACAGACACACACACGGACATGTTTCCAAAAATGCTTTTTTTGGATTCAGGAGGTCTGAAAACATGTATTTCCGGTGAAATCTCGGTATCGAATTTTTGGGTGGAATGCAACATTTCCCCTACTTACTATACGTAGTAGAGAAAGTAAAAAATGAATAACGAATTCCCATTTGAGAAAATAAGTATTGAAAAATTTAAGGGAATAACAAGCAATATCTCGAAAATTGTTCACTCAACAGAAAAATGTATATGACATAAATTGTGTATTTTAACGCGATCTACACTTTTTGTATAGTAAAATTTTGTCTATCTCTTATGGTTTACAAGTTATGCAAAAGTCGTTCACAATGAAGAATACTTTTGGAGACATTCCCAGAAAATTCAAGATATACATTTTATTTGTCATAAAAATGTCTTAAACATATGATATTTTAATCAAAATCGTTAGAGCCATTTTTGAGAAAATTAAAATGTTCGAAAAATCTTCCATGTAAAGGGTAAACTGGGGTGGGGGGATTTTCTTGAAAACCTTCGTGTCGCATCTCTGAAAGATACTGAACCTAAATACCAAGTTTGGTGTTTATCCGACTTATCATTTCTGAGTTATGCTGTTCACAGACACACACACACACACACACACACACACACACACACAGACACACAGACAGACAGACACACAGACACACACACGGACATGTTTCCAAAAATACTTTTTTTGGATTCAGGGGGTCTCAAAACATGTATTTCCGGTGAAATCTCGGTATCGAATTTTTGGGTGGAATACAATACTTCCCCTACTTACTAAACGTAGTAGAGAAAGTAAAAATTCGGATAGCATCGTTGGACCTTTTTATAAAAATGTCTAAATCCTTTTGGTTCAGAGAATCTCAAATCGCGTATTTCCATTGAAAACAAGACATCGAAGTTTTGGATGGAATATCTCAAATACTCTATCTTACCTAAATTAGTAGAAGCCAGAGAAGGTGAAAATCTTATGTGTTATACATGACATTTTCTATCCAGACTTCTATGAATTATTCTTACAAAAGTGTATGATTTTTTTATATTACTTACCTATACCATGTAGATGAAGCATTGAACTATACACAAATATTCTATATTGACATGTCAGAGAAGGTAATATCAGTTTTGAGGTCCGCTGAACAAAAAATATAAATTTTTAGGAAAAGGTCCGTATATACTATAGGGTCTTTCAACAAGAGTGTCCTATCTTTTAACTTTTTATTTTGGAACATAATTAATGTCATTACGTATGGAGAGAACATCAGTTAAATGTCCGCCGTGACTTCGGTGGCTTGCGCGTATACAGTTGACCCAATTTTCAATGACAGAAGAACGTAAATTAGGTCCAACTTCACGAATAACACGCGTGATATAATTCATAAGATCATTTACTGTTTCTGGCTTGTTGACATGAACTCTAGATTTAACATAACCCCACAAGAAGTAATCCAACGGCGTTAAATCACATGACCTCGGGGGCCAGTTAACATCACCACCACGGGAAATGATGTAACCTCTGAACTTCTCCGTCAAAGGATTGATTGTTTCGAGAGCAGTATGACATGTGGCACCATCTTGCTGGAACCAGATGTCTCTGAGATCCATACCATCCAATTTAGGCCAAAAATAGTTCCTTATAAGAGCCCGGCATCTTTCTCCATTGACAGTTAGAGCTTCTCGATCTTCATCTTGGAAAAAATATGGACCAATGGTTCCACCATACCAAAATCCACACCACACAGTAACCTTTTGGGAATGAAGTGGTCGTTCTTGAATCTGCATTGGATTGTGATTGCTGCAATAGCGGCAATTTGTTTTGTTAACACAACCATCGATTCAAAAGTGGGCTTCGTCGCTGAAGATGATTTTTCGACAAAAATCCGAGTCAGCTTCCAATTGCTCCATAGCCCAGTAAGCGAACACACGGCGCAACCTATGGTCGTTGGGCTTTAGTTCTTGTGTTATCAGCATTTAGTAAGCATGAAACGTCAAGTCCAGATGCAGAATTCGCCAAGTTGTGGTCGGCGAAAGCTCCAATTCTTGCGCTCGACGAACAAGAACGGCGCCTACGTTTTCGTTAGAGCGTGTACGTCGATTACGTACAGGCGTTCTTTGATCGCTGACAGAAACACTTCTTTCAAGTTTATCCATCAAACGCCGAATCGTTCTCTCGTAGGGCCGATAATGTACACCGTAAACTTCACGCAATACACGGAAGGTTTGGCGAACGGATGATCCATTTTGATAATAAATTTTAACAATTTCTACGCGTTGCTGAATGCTGTAATGTTCCATGGCTATTTGTCAATAACAACTGTAACCACATGAAAAAAATGACTGCAGTAGCTTAATAACAACGGTAGTTATCACACGTTAAAGAAAGAACACTCTTGTTGAAAGACCCTTCATATGCTTGAATAGTAAACGTCAAAAATAAAATATTCAATATTTACAATTGGATGTTTACAATTTCATATTTTTGTTCAGAAGCTTCCAAAAAGGGTTTACGAATATGTTCCATTCCAAACTACTCCCCCGTAGGGGGGGATTCCGACCCCTTCAGCTACTGTGATGCGAGTACTGCGGACCCCTAGCACTTGTGGTAAGTACATCTGAACCCCCTCCGAAAGGGAGTTGTTGGATTGGGTTGGACTCGACAGTGCAGTGGATCCCGATACCCATGGGAGATTGAGTACATCTGGGCGGTGATGCCTAGACGGGGTTGTGAAACGCCTCAATGTCCTCCGGCAAAACCTGGAGAGGTAGACGGTGGTTAGGCACCGCCGCCCCCACCGAGGTTGTTCGGTAGCTTTCCTCATATGTGCCTTACGCGCGTAAGTAGCGTATTTACTTCCTCCCTGTTCAAGCAGGAGGCGGTATATAAAATAGACACCGTCCTAGTGGAGAAACCCAGGACTTGATCAGTCACCTGTTACTGATTTCGAATATAAACTACTCTTTATATTGTTATTTTTAATTTTGTCGAAAATGGGTAACATTTTTATAAGATAATATATTCATTTAAGATAATTATATAACAAATAAAATATATATTGTTTTGAAATTTTTTGAATGGCCTGAGAAGTCTACTACGTATAGTAAGTAGGGGAAGTATTGTATTCCACCCAAAAATCTGATACCTAGATTTCACCGGAAATATATTTTTTGAGACTCCTGAATCCAAAACAAGCATTTTTGGAAACATGTCCGTGTGTGTGTGTGTGTGTGTGTCTTTGAACAGCATAACTCAGAAACGAACAGTCGGATAAACACCAAACTTGGTATTTAGGTTCAGTATCTTCCAGACATGCGACACGAAGGTTTTCAAGAAAATCCCCCCATCCCAGATGACCCTTTACATGGAACATTTTTCGATGATTGTAATTTTCTCAAAAATGGCTCTAACGATTTTGATTAAAATAACATAAGTTTAAGATACTTTCATGACAAATAAAATGTATATCTTGAATTTTCTGGGAATGTCTCCAAAAGTATTCTTCATTGTGAATGACTTTTGCATAACTGGTTAACCATAAAAGATAGATAAAGCAATTTATGTCATATACAGTTTTTGTTGTTGAGTGAACCATTTTAGAGATATTGCTTGTTATTCCTTTAAATTCTCCAATACTTATACTTTTTCTCAAATTCGTTATTCATTTTTTTTATGTCCTGGACATGCAAAGAGAATGGAATGCTCCACATAGCAACCACCGCTTAAAAGATTTGACTATAGCTTAAAACCTACCATATTCCCCATGCATCTACAAGAAAATTAGCAATAAGATTGACATCTCAATTAACATGAAGCATACGGAGAATAATCGTTTGTAAAAATAGTTTGTACAAGAGTAGAGAAAGTCATGTGAGTGTAACATATCAAATATTTATACATAAAATTTGCCAAACATATGTATGATAGCTATGTGCAACTATACGGAGTTTCTACAACGCCAAGACCCCACACCACTTCTTGCCGACACAAGCTCTCGGAAGGAAGAAATTCCTTCTTCAGGACACGAGGTAGCGGACTATCCGAGGTAAAGGGCGATTCTGGTCGTGCCGAAATGTTATCTGAAGACACGTCGAGGACGTGTGCGGCACCCCAACACACTCCTCCAGGTGCAGTAATCGTCTTGTGCGCATGATCGGCTTGCCAAATGTCCTGGGCGAGGCTGCATGCTCCAAACGTACCGTACATGAATAGTAAATTGTGCGAAATGCCAATATATGTCAGCAGGTCATCGGCAAACACTTTCTTCTCCTCGCATTCCCTTCTCGGCTTTGTCGTGTTACCGAGCGATCATACCATGCATGGTGTCAGACCTGTGTTCGATGTCATACTGGAGAGCTTTTGGGTGAAATTACATAGAGCGATATTGTTCACTAGCACGGAGACAATGACGTACAATGTCGGAATGACTAACAAGTATCACGAAAGAAATTTTGTCCGATGTGCTTGTGAAAAATATTACGAGCATATTTTGAAAGACGCGGTTGATAGCCCGCAGCTCCCACGCCACTCCTATACTAATCCTTTCGTGCAGAAGCGGCAAACCGGTCCGCCGTTTCTCTCATAGAGGAAGCGGCTCGTAAGTATACATTTTGGGTTCACAAAATTTTAGAGCGTTTTATGTTGTTTTTTCACTCCTCACAACAACTAAACAACATTTGTATAAAGCACTTTATAATTGTTCTTATACAAACGTAAATAACAAAGAAAATAGGGGAAAGGTCCCTATATTGAACCACTTGAGCCTAAATAGTAAATAATCATTATAACTTCAAATCAGATTTCAGAAACACAAGCGCTAAAGTGACAAATTCTTGCACTGTATATATCCTGAACACAATTTAAAATTAATACAATTATCAATTAAATAACATTTAAAAAGAGAGATGTTGTAAATCGGTTCAAATTAGGAACGTGGTCCTTAAATTGAACCACCCGTGTCTTAAAATGAACCACACAATTTTTAAGTTTAAAAGTATTTTTATTAATACAAAATACACATATTTTATTGTACATTCAAAACAAATATGCCATCAGCAACAAAGGTAGAGTCCAAAATTGTGATAAGAATAGCAATTTCCTTGAGCATTTTGAATTTTTATATAATGAAAATCACTTGGTTTTTGGAATAGGTATTATTTCCAAATATAGAGTTTTTACTCATTTCTATTCTCCTACAAAAAAGACCAATTATACACAGTCTTCACAATAAAACACTTTCTTCTTGGCACTAACCTTTGCACACTTTAGGTGAAGCTATATCCTACAACTCATACCCTGGATCATGTCCATCATTTCAAACAATTCACATATTCATGTCATCCACTGTTTTTAATATGATTTTTTTTAACTTAGCATATTATTGGATATTTACTCACAAGATATACTATTCGCAGTTAAGCAATCCTAGGTTTTCTAAATTGGATCAGTTCAATATAGGGTTCAAACAGTGGTTCAATTTACGAGCCACGCCATTTGGGAAGCTTTAGTATCTATGTGACAAGGAGAGACGCTGCTTGAAAAAGCGTGTGCATGAATATTGTTACTAAATAAACCCTTCATAACATGTAATATATATAGAGCATCTCAAACTTATCTAATTGGTCGTATAAGTTTAGCTAGATGAGTCAAATATTACTTCTGAAGCACCAAAAACACACAACAGTTCATACAACTGAAACCACAGCTCAGAATGCAAAGTCAACAACTCCAAGCATTCATAGCTGTACACGCTACGCTTCTGCTAGGATTATGGTGTCGTCTGTCGAATAGTTTGGAAAATATTGGAGCGGTTCAAATTAGGGACCTTCCGCCTACTTAATGACTGTATACGAAAAGTGCAATGAATGGTTGGACTATCCATGGAAGGTCAGATTGTTTCGTAATTCGGAACCAACATTCTTTATTTTGTTTCCTCATTCCTCATCACAAAATAAACAGCGTTTTATAAACTAATCAAAAAACAACATACAAAATGTAGGTCCCATTTAAGAAAAATTATATATGATCCTAAAATGAACCATCACAACGTCTTCCTAACAAAACACGACTAATGGCAAATTTATTTTCCCCCACAATATTAAACAACCTTTATTCAAGACATTTCTTTCTACAACGCTTAGTTTTGAATATATTGTACAGTCTCAACTTAAATGGTCCACCCTGTATATGTAGATGGCCATGATTTAGCAGTTAAGGCACAGTAAAACAAAAGTGAATAGAATCTATATCTAAATATGGCGCATTCGATATCAATATCAAAGTATTTTTATAACTCTTATGTGATAAAGTTTTGCTTTATTCGCTTTGTGTTGTAGTGTAATCAACTTCATTAGCAGGGCATTCTAGACAATTGTATAAAGAGAAAAATCTGATGTGTTACACTCACATGACTTTCTCTACTCTTGTACAAACTATTTTTACAAAAGCTTATTCTCCATATGCTTCATGTTAATCGAGATGTTAATCTTAGTGCTAATTTTCTTGTAGATGCAAGGGGAATATGGTAGGCTTAAGCGATAGTCAAATCTTTTAAGAGCTGGTTGCTATGTGACGCATTCCATTCTCTTTATATTTCCAGGACAAAAGAAATGAGTAACGAATACCCATTTGAGAAAAAGTATAAGTATTGGAAAATTTAAGGGAATGACAAGCAATATCTCGAAAATGGTTCACTCAACAACAAAAACTGTATATGACATAAATTGCTTTATCTATCTTTTATGGTTAACCAGTTATGCAAAAGTCGTTCGCAATGAAGAATACTTTTGGAGACATTCCCAGAAATTTGGATATACATTTCAGTTGTTATGAAAATATCTTAAACATATGATATCTTAATCAAAATCGTTAGAGAAATTTTTGAGAAAATTAAAATTTGCGAAAAATGTTCCGTGTAAACGGTAATCTGGGGTGGGGGATTTTCTTGAAAACCTTTGTGTCGCATCTCTGGAAAATACTGAACCTAAATACCAAGTTTGGTGTTTAACCGATTGTTCGTTTCTGAGTTATGCTGTTCACAGACAGACACACAGACACACACACGCACATGTTGTTTCAAAAAATGTTTTTTTTTTTTTGGATTCATGGGGTCCCAAAACATATATTTCCGGTGAAATCTCGGTATCGAATTCTTGGGTGGAATACAATACTTCCCCTATCCACTATACGTAGTAGAGAAGGTAAAAATTGCTAACATTAGTAATCAGTGATTGTAATTTTTAATTAACAACTGAGAAGATTGCTTTTCTCTGTGGTCGAAGACTTTTCTACGGTGGATTTTACAATACCCATAGGGTCCTAAGTATAAGAATCGTGTAAAATTAGGAAGGAGCTAGGTTTTAAAAAATATCGTAGAAAATATGTTAATAATTTATTATAGAAAAGCTTTGCATTGGTTAACAATTTCATTCAAATTTAAATCTGCTTTGCATTTAAACATTTTTACAATCCCAAGTAATACGATTGAAAGTACAGCAATCGTAAAATTCTCTTTCACCTTGTTACATTTAATTTCCTTTAGAATGTCGTGAATGCTTCTTAAAATAGCTAAGTAATACAAATACAATTTACAAAAGAATGAATATATAAATGCTTCTCCCGCAAAATACTAATTTTGAAACACCACGAGTAGAAGTTAAATTTTGAAGTTTACCAAAGAAATCTGAATAATTTAGAAAAGGCCGAGACGTCACGAATACAGTACTATCCGCTCGATCCCTGTACGTAGACTGCAGACCCAAACTGCCTAGGAGTTGCTGATCTTGGCCACAAGTTCGATGGCGCTGCAATCAGCGAGCTGATCACGATGAATGACGCCATTTTTCTAGAATAATTTTGCCGTTCCTGGGCTGGTTGCATATGCCACGACGACCGAAGAGGGGGGTGGGACGGCATAACTTTAACAAAGAGGTTAACTTGGTGGCCTGGGAGTGTGGAACCTTATATTCACCAGCTTCACCTTTATTTCGTTGTACATAAGGGTTTCCTGTTGTGTCAAAACCATGCAGCTTATGTTATTAAATAATCATGGGACCAAAGAGAAGGTACAACGGTTTAAAATTTCAAGTATATAATTATCTAATAAGTTACTTAACATTCGACCGTATCTGTTAAACGCCAAAGTGTGAGTATAGATTGTGCAGCATTTCCAGAACCTAGAGGACTGCCAGGGAGAAGTTAAGGAAGTCAGACATTCCGCCAATCTTACTTTTGGGTCGAATGCAATACTTCCCCTCCTTAATACGAGGAACACTATTTATATTTTGAGCCTTGGCAACCCTGAATGTTGTAGGTGCCATCTGACATTTCCAATGGAAAGTTTGTCATTTTTGACCATAATCTACTTCAAACATTTTATCAATAGAGCGTCATTTGTTTTGTTTGTACTAACTTGAAAATTGTGTGTCAACAAAAGCATGGAATTAACTCGTGAAAATGTTCGTGCAATGATTTATTACGACTTTCGACGTGGATTATCAAGACAAAAGTGTATCGATCAACTAACTTCCACATTTGGCGACGAAGCTCCATCCTTTGCCACTGTGAAACGCTGGTATAACGAATTTAATCGTGGCCGCCGTTCGATCAATGATGAAGTTCGTGAAACTGAGATTGAGGCAACCCTAGGCATTAGTTTCACCAGCATATATAAAATATTGAATTATTATTTAGCCGTGAAAAAGGTTTGCTCTCGTTGGATCCCACATAATTTGACGCAATCTCAAAAAGATGCTCGTGTCGATTGTGTACAAAAATGCTCAAGAAATACAATGGCAGTGCCTCAAATGACGCATATAAGATTGTAACACCATGGATCTATGCGTATGAGCCGGAACGTAAACAGCAGTCGACTGTATGGGTGTTTCAAGATGAAATAAATCCAACAAAAGTTGTTCGCACTCGAAGCACTTCGAAGCAAATGGTCGCCTGGTTTTTCAGCAAAACTGGCCATGTGGCAACAGTGCCTTTAGAGGAACGTAAAACGGTCAGTGCCGAATGGTACACAACTATTTGTTTGCCGGAAGTTGTCGATGAAGTAAGGAAAACCAACAAGAACCGCACGATCGTTCCGCATCAAGACAATGAGAGCGCACACACATCTCGAGTAACAGCAGAGTATTTGAAGGCTCAAAATCGAATTGATGGGTCATCCGCCACAAGGTCCTGTTTTGGCACACAATGACTTCTTTTTGTTCCCGAACATCAAGAATAAATTGCGTGGACAACGATTTTCGTTGGCAGAAGAAGCCGCTGATGCCTTCAAAAACTATGTTTTGGAGGTGTCTCAAGAAGACTAGAATAAATGCTTTGACAAATGGTTCAAACGGATGCAAAAGTGTATTGATCATAAAGTAGAATATTTTGAAAAACAATAAAGCAGTTTTCAATCAGAAATTACTGTGTTTTAAATATTAGCCTCAAAATATAAATAGTTCCCTCGTATACGTAGTAGACAAAGTAAAAATCGCCATTACAGGCGCTGAAGTTGCGAAAATGCACATAATGTGAAAACAGGCAATTATAAAAATATTAGGTATACTGTACTCCAGTAAGCATGAAACATATTTATTTATACAAAGCCTACGATTCCAAACAAAGTAACAAAATACACAAATAGGCAAATGCCGGACTCATAGTCATCTGTAGATCTAAACCACAGTATACGTATGAATAGTGCTCACCCTCTTTCCAGGTAACCTTCCATAGGAAAAGCATTTTATCACAAATGATTTATGTGTCTATGTTTTAATTAGCATCCTCCATACATACCACACACTGTCTCCAATTAGGTTGTTCTTAAATTAAAAGATCAGTTTGTAGGAATAAATTTTGCGGTAATGAACACGCTTGAAGGTTAGAAATCTGAGACAAACATAATCAAGTCAAAGAGAATGATTCTAGGAGGCATAAAACAACATCATATTTTGCTAAAGTGTGTTAAGATGTAAGATAATGTATATTATATTGTTACCATTTCCAGAACATAGGTAATATATCTAAATAAATAATGAGACACTGTAATATTACCTTCCCCTCTACTGGCTCAAAGCGCATTGAGCTCATGCCTTATGTTGTTGACCTGAAATTGCTTCTAATTAATGTGAAAACATGCGAAGATAATAACAAAGATTCAAGGCGACAAATGAGTTAACTCACATGGTAATTAAAAGGTTCCCTCTTCATTATCAGATAATGTCCTTAAATACCAGACGCTTCCGAATTCAGCCCAGAGAGAGGGAGGGAGAGAGAGAGAGAGAGAGACGTCTGTCTGACGAACCTCTCACGTCTCACAAGACAAAGCTGGATGTTTTCTTAAGGGAACATTTACGAGTTAAACAGGCATCGTTAAGTCACATTTTCAAGACATTACATAAAGTCATATTTGACAGGAACTATAGAAGATATGAAACTGCAATTTGGCAGACATACATTCAGTGAATGGTTTCCCGTTTGAATTATTTATGATTTTATAAATATATTATTATTCTATCAATTATAATTATTGTAAATATTTCAGGAACATTTTTACTGAATATATACAATGAAATTTCATCATAATTATACATGATATTCAGAAAGTCACCACCAACATACTGTAGTAAAAGGCAAAGGTGAAGGTATGGACGGAGGGGCCCCCGAAACCAGGACAGAGCACCACAAGTAGGCCGCAAAGGCCCTTTTTGCTTCTACTGTGACCCCTGGGAGGGATGAGGGCAGAGACACGAAGGGTGACCCAATTCGAATGACAACAGACGCCAGCATAAACGGGGTCCTTAACGTTTCCAGATCAAACGCATACTACGACGCCGCCCACAAGCTCCTAATCGCCTGAAAGCACCTGATCTGTTCCACAACGACGCCATGGAAGAATCCTCCACAGAGTGCATTGACACCAGCTACAACCCGTCGAACACGGTCGCCTTGTCCTACAACACTGAAACAGAGGACAAGAAAGATGATGGGTAAAGGAAATGAGGAAGGAGAGTCATGGTAGAAGATGAACCACCTCAGAATTTCCCTGCCGACCCGGGGAAACCATGAAAAACACATGCGTCAGAAAGGTAATCGAACCCGGAAATTCCCGAATGCGAGCCGCAAACGTTACCACGGCGCCACCTCGCTCGATAACATACTGTAGTAACTTTTGCTTACTTTAATAATTATTAGCTATACTAAAAAAAACTTATTCTTTGATATTCAAACTTTAATAATTTTTTTCAAAAATATTCCTTAAAAATTATTGCGTGCTTAGCCAAATAGATTTTTATTTTTAAATGTGGAATATGCACACTCTTCGCAGGAAAATAACCTGGTGGCTGACGCAACTAAAAGGTGAGGAATAACGAACAAGATTAAAAACAACTCATTTAAGAAATAAACAGTAATTTTTGCACTGTACGACTCAATATATTTTACAATTCATCAACACTCCAAAAAGCTTTACAATCAAATTGCTATTTAGCATATATCTCATATTCTTTGTACCTCTTATACATTTAATTTAATTATATAAATTTAACTCCACGCAATTCTTTGCATTAAGAACTGGCTCTATTCCCAGAAATTATCGGCACGCCACATGCATTTGAAGAAGTTGATAATTGGTTGTTGTTAGCCACACGCTTGGGATGCCAACTTGAAGAAGTATTGTTCTTCAACTGCTGTAGTTTATTGTTGTTCATGTTTTTGCACCACGCTTTGGTAAGCCAATTTGAAGATATTGTTCTTGTAGTTTATTTATTTATTTGCCGCACATATGGACGTCAATTTGAAGTAGATTGTTGATAATTTACGTAATATGCTGCTACGTATGAGAAGCCGGTTTTTTTTTTTTTTGAAGATGTATTTTTATTGTTACGCTCCAAGTTTAAAAATATTATATTAACTTTGTTATTAAACTGCTTCTATAGATAGTATTTATGTTTATGTTTGCCTCGGCTGCGTCAGTCTTACTTTAGAGACATGTTTCTCTTAATAGGGCGTGGTACGACAAGAATGTAGGCTTACACAGATTTTAAGTTTAAATTCACTTCTTTTTATTTATCCTTGACACATATTAAATAGCACTACACTGATATTAAGAGCTGTGAGATTCTTTAATTTAAAACTTACTTTTTGTTAACGGGTATACTTAATTTTCGTTACACACGAATACGTTACATTTCTTTAGAGAACACATCTTCCATCCGGTCACTACCATGGTCTGCCAGCAGCTGAACATATTTCAACCGTATAAACCTTTAACGTTTTGTATTTCAAGTCCCTGATTGGCTAATCCTAGTCCAATAGAATATCTGCATTTTACTAAAGCTTTTTCTATCTTTTGATTGGCTATTTTTAAACTGTCACAAAAATTTACATTATCGTTGCTCTAATAATGACTAGTAGCATTCAAACTCTCAAACTCATTATTGCCTCAAGGTTACCTCATTGTTAGCAACATTAAACTTATTATTCTCATAGCTCTTGTATTATTAAATTACATAATGTATTTACGTAACATTATTAAACATGTTTACAATAAAAATAAGCATATGCAATGACTGTTACATACATTTTTACAAATTATTACATACATATTGCTTCAAGGTGGGTTGTTATTGAATTTACATATTATATAATTTAATTAAAATTTTTCAAGTATTAAAAATACTGCCTCACATTGTATGTATGAAATTCAGAACAGCAGTTACAAAATGAAAAAAATAATTTAGAAAAAACCGAAAAGCGTGCAGGCGTGGTCGCCTCTCTCTGTAGCTAGCTAAAGTCGCCGCCTACGTTGTCAGTAGATTCTCGACTGAACCTCCCTCTTTTTTTTATTATAATTACATATTCGGAATCTTCACTTATTTCTTAATTTATTTTATGGTCCGGTATTCTAATTCCTGATATCACGCTTAAGAGTTTCATTTCATTTATCTGGAGTATGTTTTTATTTTATTTTGCTCATAATCCAAATTTTACTGTCAGATAATTTTGACATATCACTTTATAGAATTTTATTATTGTGTCTCCTCTTGCTTTACTTTTTGAATGAGTTCTTTAGAATATCACTGAGATAACTAAATATATTTTCTTAGCTTTCAGTTCCATTTTTTTTTTTTTTTTTTTGACATCCCAGAAGTTTCTTTGCGTAAAAATGCCACAACTATATCTTTAGGTTTTGAAATTATAATGTTTTAAACTGTAAAGTGTGATGCTTGATGAGTTCAATTGGATATATTTAAACAAATTGTATTCTTAATTCACGGTGCTTTGAAAATTTCACTTATGCTTAACTTCAGTACATTTATTTTGTCTGGGAGTTCCTACATAGAAGCAGAGACATTGTGAACGAAACAGTTTTAGAGCGCAAATTTTTCTGGCTTCAAGAGCAGTATTTTTTATCATATTTTTTTTCTTTTTTATTTTTATTTGTATTTATTTTTTTACGTTTTTGTTTTTAATTTTTCTGCAATGTATTTATTTATTTACTTTATTTTGGGATAGGTTTTAGGATAATATGAAAACTACTACACAAGTAGGATAGATCTGTTTTGTTTCTTATTCTTCTTTTTGTCCCTATTCTTATCATATGCCCTCCTGCAGTGGACACTTAGAGCTTCCTTAAATGCGGGAGATTCAAGGCCAAAGCGGTCCTTTTGTCCAACTCCCAGCGTTCCTTCCGGATAAAGATCTGGAAGGCCTGTAGATTCACTGCGTCCCCAACTTTTAGTACTCAAAAATAGGTGGCAAAGATGAGCCAAGTAAGGGCATCTGTCAGTTTCCTGCCACCGTGCTTGAATTCGAGATTCAGTCTTCGTGCTCGGGGTAACTTAGGTTAGGACCTGCGGAGGTAGACCACGTGGCACGACGTCATGCTGCACCAGCGAGCACCCAACCCGCCATCTATGGTTTATGGAACCCAGCTGCTTCCAACTGGCATGGCAGGCAAACTATCCTATGTTGCGCTGTCTCTTCAACAGGCAAAGCATAGTAGAGACGTCGATAATGCAAGTGACACATACAGTGCCTACGTTTTATGCCAACGCCGAGACGGCAGTCATCTCGGAATTTTGCCACTGCGCAACAGCGACGCAGGACGTGTCAAGCGTACATTTATGAGCTTGAACTCTATCGGTCGTTGCTTTGTCTTTAATTTGAGGCAGTATTTTAACACTTATAGATTTTAATCAAATTATATAATATATAAATTCAATAACAGCCTGCCTTAAAACAATATGTGTATGTAACAATATCTAAAAGTGTATATTACTGTCATTGTATATGTTTATATTATTGTATACATGTGTAATAATGTTATGTGAATGTATTACGTAATTTAATAAAGTAGGAGCTGTGAGAATAATAAGTTAAACGTTGCTAACATTGAGGTAACCTTGAGGCAATAATGAGTAAGGAGGTGTAAATGCTACTAGTCATTATTAGAGCAGCAATAATATACATTTTAGTGACAGTTTATAAAATAGCCAATCAACAACCAGAAAAAGCTTTAGTTAAATTAAGGTATTCTATTGGAGTAGGAGTAGCCAATCAGAGACTTGAAATACAGAAGTTTAGACGGTTAAGATCAAATCAGTTGCCTCCAAACAGTGCTCATAACCAGACGCGAGGTGTGTCCTCGAGAAGTAAATTATGTATTCGTGTGAGACGAGAATAGTATACGTGTTAAAAAAGTGCAAGTATTAAATAAAAGAATCTCACAACTCTCGATATCAGTGAAGTGCTATTTAATTTGTGTCAAGGATTAATAAAAACGAGTGAATTAAAACTAAAAATCTGTGTAAGCCTACATTCTTGTCACATCACAACCCGGTCTAAGAGAAACGTGTCTCTAACAATAATACTGACGCAGCCGAGGCAAACATAAATATTAAATATTTAAAGAAGTAGTTTAATTACAAAGTTAATATTTTTTTTAAACTTGGGGCAAAGGCCACCTGAAAGTACATTTGGGGCGAAGGCTACCGGAAACTGTTTACTATACGTGCGGTTGCAACTACTACAAGTTCGGCTCCCCAACAGTTGAAATACAATACAACTACTTCTTCAATGTTGTGATGTGCTTCGACAACACGTGTGTTGTATGTGATTTCCTTTGGAATGCTATTCTCTTATTAGTATAAGGAAATGACTGCCAACAAGTTCACGCTTGAACAGGTGTATTTTTATATACGTGAAAACTGAATCTTGTAGACAGGTGAGTAGACAATTTCAGTAGCAATTTCCTGGTTATTCAGTTCCGGGTAGAGACACTTTGAGGTGTTTGGTCAATAAATTTAGAACACCGGGATTGCTAAACGCTAAAAAATAAAGTTTATAGGAACAATCCTCACGCCATAGACGAACATAAGGACAATATAACAGCGGAAATCGTGAACATTAGCCAAGAAGAACTTAAGCGTGTGAATGGTAATTTCATCCGACGATGTCAAGAATGTATTCGCGCAGATGGACACCACTTTCAACAACATTTATAACAAGGTTAGTACTCATTACATATATGTTACTAGCATTCGTAAGTAACGCGGGAATTGCATAACGGAAAACCCCGCAGTGTAGTAGACTATATGCGAGTACACATTCGCGCGATCCGCGGCCTTGGCATAAAATGAAGGTATTGTAGCTTAGTCACCGCTCAGCCTGACGAGACGAAAACTGTTGGAATAAGGGGGGCATGCATGGCACAATGCTTGAAGCTTCATATAAATTTCCAAGGTTACTCGTTCTGGAAAAACATGCTCCTATATAATATTATATGCACAAGTTGCAGAAACAGTAGGCATATAAATATATTTATAAAATTTAAAATATTTCAATTAAAATGAAGAAACTCAAAGGAACGTTCTTTCCTCAAAGAACATCCAACGTGCTGCTGATTGCGGATATAATGCGCAATGTTGTTAAGGAAATACTAATCCGTCTCTTACCGGTTTCTAACACTCCACTTAAGGTTTGTATTACAACCCCTTTTGCTTCACTCCTGAGCCAGAAGTCGACTGTGTTCATAAATTAATGAATGCCTGACATTTGACACCGAACCAATACGAGACGGACTCATCCAGGGGCTGGTGTGCATTGTTGTTGCGAAGCATGCCTTTCAGCCATTCAGGTGAAGTGTCTTCATACCCCTCCCCTTTTGCCACTCACCTAGGTCTTACCTTTATTCACAGACTAATGCGTGTGTGTGTACCCGACTTGAGTTGAACCCAACAAGAGATTGACTCACCCATGTGTCCATTCATTTCTTCCCCTACAACTTTCAAGGTTGCAGGACCAGGCGGTGTGGACGGCGATGTGCGTTTGGTGCGGTGGATATTCTTTGAAGAGAGAGCTGTTTCCTTATATCCAAAACTATTCGTAAAAAATAGGAGATAGCATCGAAAATGCGGCCGGAAATGTGCAATCTGGAAACCTTGGTGACCATGCCATTAAATCTGGCCATCCTTCGCAGTCTCTTATCTAAACCCTTCCTCCTGCAGGTTGATAGGCCTAGCATAGGCTGCAGAGCTGAAATCCTTCGTGTTTCAAATACCTATCTCTACACACTTCTGAATCTTATATGAGAAGTTCTTTTGTTTCTCATTAAATCATAACAAGAATAGGTGTTTATAAAAATGTCTAGCTTGCTGGCGTTCCATATGATTCTATTCATAAAAACTATAAATATAACAAAATGTGTATTCAACAAATTTTGAAAACATTTATCATGATTAACATGTAGAAAGTCGGGCCTGTGTTTCTAATAATCTGCAGATTTTATTGGAAAGTAAGCTATAGTGTGAGACAATATAGGTGAATTCCACCAGTAATTAGTATCCAGTAATAAATATGCATACAAGTGATTGCTAAGAATGGGCAGCGCAGATAATAATGGTAATAATAGGAAAGGAAAGAAAATATTTAAAGTAGGAAAGATGTATGATATGGTTTCAACAATTTAAATATTCTATAATAATCCTCATTTAAAACTTTCTGTAATGTTTTATGTAAGATTTGAAAGTGGAGAAGAAGGAAATGTTAATATTTTGGTACACGGTAAGTAATTAGTGGCTCAGGCCGGCGTCAGCGGCACAAGGACCTCATTTCCAGTCTCTGACGAAGGTATGTGATTATTGCAGCTATAATTTACGTGAGAAATCTATGCACTTCAATTTAAGGGTCTATGAACATCCGACTCCTGCGGCAAACAGCGTACTTCCCGGTGCCAAGGAAATTCCCATCTGAGGCAGTATTTTTAACACTTAAATGATATCAGTCTAATTATATAATATAAAATATAATAACAGCCCGCCTTAAAGCAATATGTGTATGTAATAATAATATATAAAGTGTATGTTGAAGAAGGTTTATTTTAGGAGTTGTATTATATTTCAACTGTTGGGGAGCCGAACTTGTAGTAGTTGCAACCGCACGTATAGTAAACAGTTTCCTTTTAGCCTTCGCCCCAAATGTACTTTCAGATGGCCTTTGCCCCAAGTTTAAAAAAAATATTAGCTTTGTAATTTTGACTGTTTCTTTAAATATTATATTTATAGTCTGTCTCGGCTGCGTCAGTATTATTGTTAGAGACATGTTTCTCTTTGTAGGGTTATGGTGCGACAAGAATGTAGGCTTACACAGATTATAATTTTACTTCACTTTCGTTATTAATGCTTGACACGATTTAAATAACACTTCACTGATATAGAGAGCTGTGAGATTCTTTTATTTGGTTACTTGCACTTTTTAACACGTAAACTATTTTCATCTTACACGAATACGTATTAAATCCTTTGAGGACACTTTTTCCGTCTGGTTAGTAACGCTGTCTGCAGGCAACTGAACTCTAAATATGTGAAACTTTCTCCTTTTCAGTTTCTGATTACCTAATCCTACTCCAATAGAATACCTTCATTTAACTAAAGATTTTTCTTTTGTTGATTGGCTATTTTATAAACTGTCACTAAAATTACATTATTGCTTCCAAGAATCAGAATTAGTATTGATAAACTCTCAAGCTCATTATTGCCTCTCATTGTTACCTCATTGTTAGCAACGTTTAACCTATTACTCTGACAGCTCCTACATTATTAAATTACGTAATTCATTCACATAACATTATTAAACATGGATACAATAATATAAACATTTGCAATGACTGTTACATACATTTTACAAATTATTACTTACACATATTGCTTCCAGGCGGGCTGTTATTGAATTTATATATTATATAATTTGACTGAAATTATTTAAGTGTTAAAAATACTGCCTCAATGTAACAGTCATTGTATTATGTTTATATTATTATATACATGTATAATACTGTTATGTGAATGTGTTACGTAATTTAACAATGTGGGAGCTGTGAGAATAGAAGCAAAATACCTTCCGTAGCAAACAGAATTACAAAGTAGAAACCGAAAGTTGCTAACAATGAGGTAACCTTGAAACAACAATAAATTAGAAAGTTTAATAAAGGCTACTAATAATTCTTGGAACAATAATGTAATATTTAAAACAGTTTATAAATAGCCATTCAACAACTAGAAAAAGCTTAAATTAAATAAAAGTATTCTATTGGAGTAGGATTAGCCAATCAGAGACTTGAAATAGAGGTAATTTACCAATTCAGACGGCAGACGCTACAAGATAGCGTACCCAATCGGTACGATACGTGTTCAATGTGAGACATAAAAATTCATTGCGGTGAGAATAATATAAAGTTTAAGTGTTTCAAAAGTGCAAATAACAATAATCCCACAGCTCTACAGTAGGATATCAGTGAAGTATTATTTAATCGTGTGAATGATTAATAAACATACTACAATGCAATTATAATTTGTGTAAGCCTTGTTCTTTAGCCACACCAGCCCCTGCTAAGAGATACGTGTTCTGAAAATTACTACTGACGCAGCCGAGGCATACATATATAATGTTTAAATAAACATTAAAATAAAAAGCTAAGTTTTTTAAACGTTTGTATCGTACATGGGGCGAACACTCCAAGAAAACAATCTCTCATACTGGAGCTACAACTACTTCAAGTTTGGCGCCCAAAGCGTGGTGCTAATAGTATAAAGATATTCTACTGCACATTAGGATGGTCACGCGTTCAAACGAAACCTTTGTTGTTTTTTTTCGGTTCACTCCGGCAAATAAATAACAATTGTGTCGGTAAAGGACAATTGAAGTGTTATTATTTCAGAATGAATATATTACCCACTCCCACGAGACGAGTTAGCACAAGGCGGATGACAAAGAGGGTATAGGGTATACAACGGAGGCTGACATCACGCACACTGTGATCTACGGGAAATCTATTATGGTTACCACGTTCAGGAGGAAGGGATGAAGAGAAAGAGGCAGCAGGTCGATAGGCCATAAAGACGCGCGGAAGTCCTCAAGAGCCCCTGGCTCATAGACCCGTCCGACTACTGGAGCTGCCCAGAGAATCCACGGAGAAACACTCTTTCACTCCACTTAGAAACCAAACCAGCATTCGCTTACCGACCAGGGAAAAATATGAAAAACCCAAGTTCAGAGTGGACGGTAGACGAAATCGAAACAGAGACCTCTCGAATGCGAGCCTCACACGTTACCATAGAGCCAATTCGTACCGTCAGATGACAAATAACTCAACGTTCAGCAACAACCATTATAAGTGGATAGAAAAAGTCATACGATTGTAACACATCAGACGTTTTAAAGTTTACAAAAAGTACTCTTCAGGAAATTTTAATCACCCCTGTATATCAGAACTCGTGAGAGAAAACCAGAAGACTTCTTTAAAGCCAAATAATTTTCGTAGTAAATCACCTGTGCCCATACATTTTTCACACGCCGTGCAAAAGCTTATGTTTCTTTCGTACGCTAGGCGTTATAAAGAAAGATAAACTCACCAGCATTCGATTGCTGTTCCCAGTGACAGATAGACAGGGAAGGCCTCGAGCTATTTTCCAGAACTACTTCTTCATTCTCAAGTAAGCAGACGCAGACATATATTTGATGATTTATGTGGGTCATTAACCTCCTCAGAGGTATTTTCGACAATTTTTTCCCCCTCTGTGTAACTAGATGTATGCATTTGCGTGGGTAAATTCGTATCTATTTTATTCAATCTCTGGGATAAAACTTTGCCTTCGGGAGCAAGGAGAAAATAAATTAGGACCTATGTTCTCTCTTTATTCATCAAGGTTATCTACATCTTTTTTGTAAATGATGAGAAATGCTTGTTTCTTTACGCGACGTGGAAACATGTACGTGGTTTTCGTACTAATACAAGCCAGCAAGATTTATGTGCCATTGGAAAAACATGCACTTAAGGCTTAAACATTTTTGAGCTTACGAGTTATTCGGAACTCGGCGACAGTGTTAAATGTTAACTAAATATTATTATAAGCTCGGTGTGGTTATTGTGTTAACTTCGGAGATGAATATTGTACTCTCACTACTTCCTCCCTCTCACAGGACTTCCCTTACCTCCCTTTCTCTGACTCTCCCCTTCTCCCCCTCTCTCGCTCTCTCTGAAGAGCTGATGTCTTGTGATGTTTTGAAAATCGGCAATAAAAGGTGTTTTTCTGGGGAGCTTCTTATAGACCATTTTAAAGTAGGTAGTTGCTGCTACGTATTGAAAGTCAGTTTGAAGATGATGTATTATATTTCAACTGTTGGGGAGCCAAACTTGTAGTAGTTGCAACCACACGTATAGTAAACAGTTTCCGGTAGCCTTCGCCCCAAAAGTATTTTTACTGTTTCTTTAAATATTATATATTTATGTTTGCATCGGCTGCGTCAGTATTATTGTTAGAGACATGGATGTCTTGGCAGGGTTGTGGTGCGACTAACACAGATTTTAAGTTTTAATTAACTCCTTTTTATTAATCCTTGACACAAATTAAATAGCACTTCACTGATATAGAGAGTTGTGAGATTAACTTGCACTTTTTAACACGTAAACTATTTTCGTCTCACACGAATACGTTTTAATTTCTCGAGGAAACATCTCGCGTCTGGCTATGAGCACTGTTTGGAGGCAACTGAACCGTTTTCCACCTCTTAAATTTGTAAATTTCTGTATTTCAAGCCTCTGATTGGCTAATCCTAGTCCAACAGAATACCTTCATTTAACTTTTTCTGGTTGTTGATTGGCTGTTTTTAAACTGTCTCAAAATTACAGAATTGCTGCTCTAATGACTAGTAGCATTTAAACTTCCTTACTCATTATTGCCTCAAGGTTACCTCATTGTTACCTCATTGTTGGCAACTTTAAACCTATTTCTCACAGTTCCTACATTATTAAATTATGTAATACATTCCCATATTATTATTACACATGGATACAATAATATAATCATTTAAAATGACTGTAAAATACGCTTTTTATATATAATGTTACATACACATATTGCTTAAAGGCGGGCTGTTATTGAAGTTACATATTATATAATTAGACTGAAATTATTTAAGTGTGAAAAATACTGCCTCAATTTCTGTCAATAGAACGCAAAGAAACCTAGGGTGTATGTTATATCCCTTTCGTTCTCTCTATCACTTATCTGTAGTAAAGCAGAGAAGACATTGTTATCCACCCAAAAGAATTCAATGAGGAGATTTCACAAGTCCCTTGAGTAGAAAAAAATCAGATTTTTTGCACTCCTATGACTTTAATTGTGATAAACATTTGCAGAAACTTATTGTTAATTTTTTGTAGGTACAAGGCGAATATGGTAGACTTTAAATGATAGTAAAATCCTTTAAGAGCTGGTTGCTATGTGGCGCATTCCATTCTCTTTGCATGTTCAGGACATAAAAAACGATTAACGAATTCCCATTTGAGAAAAAGTATAAATATTGAAAAATTCACAAAAATAACTTTCCCCAAATGGTTCACTCCACAAAAAAGTACATCACGTATATTATGCGATTTATAAAGATTTAAATTTTATGTGGAGTAAAATTTTGTCTACCTGTAGCGATTTACCGGTTATGCAAAAGTCATTCAGAATGAAGAGGACTTTTGGGACCATTCCCAGAAAATTCAGAATATACATTTCATTTGCCATAAAAATATCTTAAACATATGATATTTTAAACAAAATCGTTCGATTCATTTTTGAGAAAATCAAAGTTTTCGAAAAATGTTCCATGTAAAGAGAGTATGGGTGGGGTAATTTTCTTGAAAATCTTTGTGTTGCATCTTTAAAATATACCGAACCTAAATACCAAGATTGGTATGTAACCGACTTTTCGTTTTTGAGTTATGCTGTTCACAGAGGCACAACACACACAGGAAGCTTTTTCTAAAAAGGGTTTTTTTTTTTTTTACTTTCTCTACTACGTATAGTAATTAGAGGAAGTATTGTATTCGACCTAAAAACTGTATACTGAGATTACACCGGAAATATATGTTTTGAGACTTCCTGAATAAAAAAAAAACAAATTTTGGAAACATGTCCGTGTGTTTTTTGTTTTTTTTTTTTTTTTTTTTTTTTGTGAACAGCGTAACTCAGAAACGAACAGTCCGATAAACACCAAACTTGGTATTTAGGTTCGGTATCTTCCAGAGAATGCGACACGGTGGTTTTCAAGAAAATCCCCCCCACCCCAGACTACCCCTCACATGGAACATTTTTCGAAAGTTTTAATTTTCTCAAAAACGGCTCTAATGATTTTGATTAAAATATCATATGTTTAAGATATTTTTATGACAAATGAAATGTATATCTCGAATTTTCTGGGAATGTCTCCAAAAGTATTCTTCATTGTGAACGACTTTTTCATGACTGGTAAACCATAAGAGGTAGACAAAATTTTACTACACAAAAAATGTAGATCGCGTTAAAATACACAATTTATGTCATATACATGTTTGTTGGTGTTGTTGAGTGAACCATTTTTGAGATATTGCTTGTTATTCCCTTAAATTTTCCAATACTTTTTCTCAAATGGGAATTCGTTATTCATTTTTTTAAGTCCCGGATATACAAAGAGAATGGAATGCGCCACATAGCAACCAGCTCTTAAAAGATTTGACTATCGCTTAAAGCCTACCAATTCCGCTTGCATCTACAAGAAAATTAGCAATAAGATTAACATTTTGATTAACATGAAGCATATGGAGAATAGGCGTTTGTAAAAAGTTTATACAAGAGTAGAGGAAGTCATGTGAGTGTAACACATCGCAATTTTTTAATTCAGAGGGCCTCAAAACATGCATTTCCAGTGTAATCTCGATATTGAATTTTTGGGTGGTTTGCAATACTTTCCCTGCTTAGTATGTGTAGCAGAGAAAATAGAGAGAGAGAGAGTGTGTGTGTGTGTGTGTGTGTGTGTGTGTGTGTGTGTGCAAATAACAGAACTCCATTTTTTATTCCTATAAGGTTAGCTTCTTTTCGGCTAAGGATCTAGGAATCTTGTGCTTATGTATTTTCCTCTGCATTATTAGTGGTTGGTGCAAAAATGAGGATATTTTATCTACGGTTTCAAAATACTGCGACCGTGCGAGAGCAGCCGGTAGACGCATCCCGGCCGGCACCTGGGTAGGGCCCTCGACCGGCATTCAGAACATTAGCCGTGCGGAACATTAGCCCATTATGTGCCGCTTCCCCGCTCTAAAGGATTCCTTTAGAAATCTGGAGTAGATTCCATTTCTAGAACATTGTTTTTTATGCGGTACCTATATAATGGAGATGCTCTTGCCCGTGTGTGGGATTCTATTAGTTAAAACTCTTGACGGTGCCGAGTGTAGTTCAACCGTTGGTGGTGACTCAGCATTCAGTTGTGTTCAATTCTGAGTGTGTGTCAACGTTCCAAACGCCGCATAATACAAAAACATAAGCCACTTTAGTAATTATACTAAAATTACAAATGTGGCATCGTTCTCGCAATGCTATTGCTACCGAATCCCACTCTTGTTTACAATTTTCCTTAGATCATTTAATTGAGATTTCAAACTCGTGCCTGTTGTCATTAGATAAATATTTTGAAGCCTTCGGTCTCAAAATAATTATGACAACAAGTATTTGTTAACCTCAATTAAATTACCAAATAAAGAAAGAAAAACGAAAACCTATCATTACTACTGGTATTACTGAAGACAATTGCTAGAGCACCATCAGTTACTGTCTCTATTATCCTATGGTAAGCATAGAAGTTAACTGCACCCCACCCAAAAATTTATATTCCGAGACTTCACTAGAAATACATGTCTTGTCTTCTTGAGTGAGAAAAAGCCTATTTGGAAAACGAAACCTTAAAACCTTCTCCTTAAACACTTAAACTAAAAAATTAGAAGTCGAATAAATACCAAACAGCATCTTCCAAGGAATTCGAAACGAAGATTTTTCAACAAAATCCCTTTATAAGAGAAATTTTGATTTTCTTAAAAATGCTTCTAACGATTTATATTAAAATACCATATTTTTAAGGTATTCTCATGACAAGGTATTCTCATTCTGAATTACTTTTGTATAATTGGTATACGCAAGAGATGTAAACAAACTTACTACACAAAACATATAGATCTCGTAAGTACAAACAGCCCCAAAGAAAATCGTCGATGGATTTTGTATCGATTTCTGGAGTCTTTTGAGGCGTGTCCTTCACCTATCGCAGAGCGTGGTGGCTTGATAACACAGCATTAAAGCGGTAAAGAGGGGAGGTTAAGCCTTTGCTTTTTCTGGTGTTATTGAAACCAAAACATGTTTATTGTCTCAGAACCAGTCATGCCGTATAGTAGCGAAATTACACGTGGACGTATCGTGGGTATGTGGGAGGCTAGTCGCACTGTTACAGCAATTGCAACGGCAGTGCATAAAAGTGTTTTTATAGTACATTACTGTATAAAAATATTCCAGGAAAGTGAGGAAGACGGTCTACATACTCGTCAGAAAGTGGGCACTCCTCGTAAAACATCCGTAGATGATGATATTCGTTTACTAAACGCAAATTACTCCTTGACTGATCGTGTTTAGAAACCAAAGATAAATACGTGTGTATACACTACGTGATTAAAAGTATCCGGACACCTGGCTGAAAATGACGTACAAGTTCGTGGCGCCCTCCATCGGTAATGCTGGAAGTTAATATGGTATTGGCCCATTCTTAGCCTTGATGACAGCGTTCACTCTCACGGACATACGTTCAATCAGGTGCTGGAAGGTTTCTTGGGGAATGGCAGCCCATTCTTCACGGAGTGCAGGACTGAGGAGAGGTATCGATGTAGGTCGGTGGGGCCTGGCATGAAGTCGGCGTTCCAAAACATCCCAAAGGTGTTCTATAGGATTCAAGTCAGGATGTAGGTCAATGTAGGTCTGCGCTGTAATCGTGCCACGCAAAACAACAAGGGGTGCAAGCCCCGTCCAGGAAAAACACGACCACACCATAACACCACAACCTCCGAATTTCAGTGTTGGCACTACACACGCTGGCAGATGACGTTCACCGGGCATTCGCCATACCCACACCCTGCCCCCTGCCATCGGATCGCCACATTGTGTACCGTGATTCGTCACTCCACATTACGTTTTGCCATTTTTCAATCGTGTAATGTTGATGCTCCTTACACCAAGCGAGGCGGCGTTTGGCCTTTTCCTGCGTGATGTGTAGCTTATGAGCAGCCGCACGACCGTGGATTCCAAGGTTTCTCACCTCACGCCTAATTGTCATAGTACTTAGAGTGGATTCTAATGCAGTTTGGAATTTCTGAGTGATGGTCTGGAGAGATGTCTGCCTATTAGTCTTTACGGCCCTCTTCAAATGTCGGCGATCCCTGTCTGTCAACAGACGAGGTCGGCCTGTACGCTTTTGTGCTGTACATGTCCCTTCACTATTCCACTTCACTATCATATCAGAAACAGTGGACTTAGGGATGTTTAGGAGTGTGGAAATCTCGCGTACAGACTTCTGACACAAGTGACACCCAATCATCTGACCACGTTCGAAGTCCGTG
Organism: Deroplatys truncata; assembly: GCA_030765065.1. Lineage (NCBI taxonomy): Eukaryota > Metazoa > Arthropoda > Insecta > Mantodea > Mantidae > Deroplatys > Deroplatys truncata. The sequence continues at coordinate 61,433,892 of CM060981.1, read as the reverse complement.
AGTTCCACGGAGCGTCCCATTCTGATGTTTCACGATGTCCAATGACTACTGAAGTCGCGGATAATGAGTACCAGGCAATATGTGGCAGCACAATGCACCTAAGATGAAAAACGTATGTTTGTGGGGTGTCCGGATACTTTTGATCATATAGTGTATATGGTTTATCGAATATTATGGCAATAAAATTGGTTTATATGTTTGTCTACAATCCTGTTGTATTTCTATGATCAGCAATATGTTAGTAAAGGCATATTAACCAATTTTAGTTTGAATTAGAGGGAAAGCATGCTGAATTATTTATTTATTGTTTAGTTATGTTTGCTTCTATGCAGCAACAAGCATTGATACTACTGTGAGAATACAGTTAAGTTTATTTTTTGTTATAAAGTATTGCTATGTATTTAATGAATACCATTCAAGCTTGAAAATCTTCTCACACTGCACATTCTACATTTCGCAACCTGGGCGCTCATCAAGTTTTCCCCTTAGCTTTTAACCTTTCAAAGGCGTGTCCTGCACTAGCCTATAAGGTATGGGCTACCAATCATGATAAGAGGTTTGTATGACAAACTCAATCCACTCACTCTACCTTTTTCTCTTTTAGCCAATTGAATCAAGAGCGTAAACATTTATTTCGCTTCTACGCCACGTAATGAACATTTGTTGTGGTTATTGGTGTAAATATTTATCAGAAGGACAGACGCATCCTTGCACCGTGGCCTAAAGCAACCAATGTAATGCCCATGGCTTCACAAGGCCACGTACAACGATAAACAATGTGACGTAGACGCGAGGTGCAGTGTGATTTTCTTTGGCGCTCTTTGTAGTAGCATGTTTATTTTTTGTGTATGTTAACCATTTCCGAGATATTATTTGTTATGAGATTGAACTTGTCAACTTTTTTAATTTCTCTACCATATACATAGCAGGAAGAGAAGGTACTGCATTCTACCCAAAATTTCAATATAGAGATTTCACCGAAAATACGGGTTTTGGTGCTCTCTAAATTAAAAAAAAAACTTTTAAGAAAAATAACCTTGGCAGTGTGTTTATGAACGGCATAACTAAAAATACCAAACTTGGTATTTAAGTTCGATACCTTCCTAAAATACGACCTGAAGATTTCAAGAAAATAGTCTCCTTCCAAAATACCCTTTACATGGAAAATTTTCCGAGTGTTTTTTATTTTCGAAAAATGGCTCAAACGTTAATTAAAATTGCTATATATTAAACATATTTACATATAAATAAATGAGTATCTTGAATTTTCTGAAAATAGTTCGTAAAGTCCTCCTCATTCGGAAGGAAATTCATATAATCCTATATAACTGGTAAACGTTAAGCGATACACGAAAACGTACTACACAAAAAATATACATCTCTTTAAAAACTCACAATTTATTTCAAATAAACCTTTTGCAACATCAGCAAAATTTCCGAGATATCCATTATTAATGGTATGAATTGTTCAATAGCTATTACTTTTCAGTCCCATCGATGTTCAGCTGTTTTTCGCCATTGCATGGAAACAGTATGGAATTTTAAGGTCAGCATATAGCGTCCGGTTCTTAAACATTTGACTATCACTGTCTTGTATCCTAGTGTATGTAGGTATTTCTGCAAAGGTTTATTTCCATTAAAATAGAGTAGATAGAAAAATAAACTTTCGTATGAATAATATGTATATCTACTGATAGATTTTTTTAAATATCTGACTATCGCTTAGCCTGCTGTATCATTTTTATACCTAGAATCAAATGTGTAAATGTTTAATGAAAGTTGATGTGAATTAAGCATAAGTAGACAGAAGAATAAGGTTTTCTAAAAATACGAAGTAGTCTGTAGAAGAGTGACAAGAGAAAGACATGTGAATACTGTGACGTATGCGCATACGTCTCTTTGGTCACCTAGATTCGAGATGGCAGTTGCAGTTTAGGTGGGGGTAGCAGTTTAGGTGGAAGTAGTTTAGTTGGGCGTCCCCCACGCTATTCGTAGCGTGGCTTGGGGCTGAGAGAGTCAGTGAGTAGAAGTCAACCAGACCAGACGTGTGTTCGCTCTCTCCATGCAGGAACGCATGGCGGCCTCGCCCGACAGGCATGGAACTAAGGAGATGGGGTATGTAGTAAGTTTTATCCAATAAACACGGTGCCATCCATATCCTTATTGTCTTATTTATGATAGTATAAAGCTCCTTCTACCTATTTTGAGCCATGTAAGTGTCCTTTTGCCAGTTTTTAATAATATTTCTGCACTTTCATTGTAGCTGCGTCCCTAGTCGTAGCCTCGCCTTATTTAAATTATTACAATTTGTTAACTACCCGATATCTCTCTAGCGAGTGCTCTGCCCCTTGAGCGTGTTTGATTGGAGGCTACGACAATACAACACATCAGATTCTTTCGTTCGCTTCGTTTTACGTTATCAGTCTTCCATGGGGACAGGGATTACACGTCATTTATCTGCCTACTGGAGGGGCACTATTTATATTTTGAGCCTAATAATTAAAACAAAGCAATTTCTGATTGAAAACTGCTTTATTGTTTTTCAAAATATTCTCCTTTATGATCAATACACTTTTACATCCGTTTGAACCATTTGTCAAAGCATTTATTCCAGTCTTCTTGACACACCTCCAAAACATGGTTTTTGAAGGCATCAACGGCTTCTTCTGCCAACGAAAATCGTCCACGCAATTTATTCTTGATGTTCGGGGACAAAAAGAAGTCATTGAGTGCCAAATCAGGACTGTATGCTGGATGACACATCAATTCGATTTTTTGGATCTTCAAATACTCTGTTGTTAGACGAGATGTGTGTGCGCTCGCATTGTCTTGATGAAGAACGATCCTACGGTTCTTGTTGGTTTTCCTTACTTCACCGAAGACTTCCGGCAAACAAATGGTTGTGTACCATTCGGCATTGACCGTTTTACGTTCCTCTGAAGGCACTGTTGCCACATGGCTAGTTTTGCTGAAAAAGCAGGCGAGCTTTGCTTCGAAGTGCTTCAAATTCGAACAACTTTTGTTGGATTTGCTTCACCTTGAAACACCCATACAGTCGACTGTTGTTTACGTTCCGGTTCATACGCACAGATCCATGATTCGTCATCTATTAAAATCTTATATACGTCTTTTGAGGCCCTGCCATTGTATTTATCGACTATCTTTGTACATCAATCGACGCGAGCATCTTTTTGAGATTGCGTCAAATTATGTGGGAGCCAACGAGAGCTAACCTTTTTCACGGCTAAATAATCATGCAATATTTTATATATGCTGGTAGAACCAATGCCTAGGGTTGCCCCAATCTCACAATATGTCGCATGACGATCTTTCATTATTAGTCTTTGCACAGCACCATTGTTTTCTGGCACAACAACTGATTTTGGACGACCTTCACGAACTTCATCATTGAGCGAACGACGGCCACGATTAAATTAGTTATATCAGCGTTTCACAGTGGCAAAGGATGGAGCTTCGTCACCAAATGTGGAGGTTAGTTGATCGATGCACTCTTGTCTTGATAATCCACGTCAAAAGTCGTAATAAACCATTGCACGAACATTTACACGAGTTAATACCATGTCTTTGTTGACATACAATTTTCAAGTTAGTGTAAACAAAACAAATGACGCTCTATTGACAAAATATTTGAAGCAGATTATGGTCAAAAATGTCAAACTTTCCATTGGAAACGTCAGATTGGATGATTTAAAAATACCAAGAGCTGAACACACCTACAACGAACTAACTCTAATCACGAATTAGGATTTAAATTGTTAATAATTACTTCATAATGAAATTAACACACCTCTAATTAAAGTTATTAAAAAGAGGATTTTTATCGAATTTATATTTTGAGCCTTGGCATTAAGGATTGCCAGGACTCAAAATATAAATAGTGACCGTCGTACAAGAATTATTGAATGTAAAAAAAAATCTGATATTACACTCATATGACTTTCTCAAAACTTGTACAAACTATTTTTACAAACGCTTATTCTCCATATGCTTCATGTTAATCGAGATATGAGATGTTAATCTTATTGCTAATTTTCTTGTAGGCGAAAGGGGAATATGGTAGGTTTTAAGCGATATTCAAATCTTTTAAGAGCTGGTTGCTATGTGGAGCATTCCATTCTCTATGCATGTCCAGGACAATAACGAATTCCTATTTGAGAAAAAGTTTACGTATTGGAAAATTCAAACAAATAACAAGGTAAGTAGGATATATAGGACAGACCTGGCGCAGTTTTTTGCGTTTATATGGGAAAGGATAGGGAAAACGAGGGTATATGCGGAGGTTCACGGAGGAAAATGCGTTTATATGGAGAAGATAGGGACTACGAGGATCGATGCTAAGCTAGATAGAGGTTGAAGGAGTGAGGATGTGCTTTATATGAGAGATACGTGGAATACGAGGAGAATTGTTGGACTAGATAGGGGTTGAGATATGGAATATGCATTTATATGGGAAAGATAAGGAAAACGTGAACAGAGGCTAGGATAGTCAGATGCTGAAGCAGGGGGAATATGAACATATTTACAGGAGAGATAGGGGATACGTGGAGAGGTACTAGACTATTCAGGGTTTGAAGGGTAGAGTATGACTTTTTATATGAAGAGACGAGGAAAACGAAGGTATATGCTAGGTTGAGAGAACCTTCAAGGAGGAAAAAATGCGTTTATATGGGAGAGATAGGGAAATCGAGGAGAGTTCTGAGGTAGAGCAGGGACTGAAGGAGGGAGAGATATGCTTTATACGACAGAGATAGGGCATGCGAGGGGAGGTGCTAGTGCAGACAGAGGTTAAGGAGTATGGTATACGTTTATATGAGGAATATATGGAAAACGGGGACAGGCGGTATGATAGACAGAAGCTGGACCACTTTTGTGTTTATATGGGAAAGGATAGGGAAAACGAGGGTAAATGCGACAGTTCAAGGAGGAAAATGCGTTTATAGGGGAGAGATAGGGAATACCAGGGCTGATGCTAGGCTAGTCAGATGCTAAAGGAGGGAGGGATATGCTTTATACGAGAGAGATAGGGAATACAAGGAAAGATGTTATACTAAACAGGACTTGAAGGGTAAAATATGGCGTTTTATATGAGCGAGATAGCGAACCGAGGAGAGGTATTAGGCTAGGAGTTTTGATGATAGAGTAGGAGTTTATATGCGAGAGATAGGGTATACGAGGGTCGATGCTAGGCTAGACAGGGTTGAAGTAGGGAATGCGTCTTATATGAGAGAGGTAGGGGAATATGAGGAGAGGTGCTAGTCTAGACATGTGTCGAGGAGCAGAGTATACGTTTATATGGGAGAAATATGGAAAACGGGAGAGATACAAGGATAAACAGGGGTTGAAGGAGGAGGAATGTAGGTTTATACGGTAATATAGGGAGTAATTCGATTATAAAACTTTTATCATCCAACGTTACAACACTTTTATATACTTTTTCTAAACCTTACAAACATTATATATGTTAAACTAGGGCGCGAAACGGAGAGAGACAAACTGTATATCGGTTTACAGTGAAGTATACGTCCTAACCTATGCCCACCTTGTATGTTCGACATCTTCTCATTGTCTATTCATTCCTAACATAATCACGTAACAAGACGTAACCAACAAACGTAACCACGTAACAAGACGTAACACAACGTAACATAACGGCATGACAAGACGTCACACTAAGTAACATAAGCACGTATCCTCATAACATCACATGAACATCACGTAACCAGAAACGTCAGACGACGTAACAACACGTAGCAACTATGTAACAATGTAACAAAACGTAGGAACAACACGTAACCAACCCATTGCTAAAGCGATCTAAACTAATTCATCCTTCATAACTTAGACAATAAGTACGAGAACCTAGCCTAGATTAACCCGATCAATCCTAAACGTTCCTCTCATCATCCATTCTAGTCAGGCATCGACTAACCTAATCTGTCTAACCAAAGATAACCTCAACTTTCTTTTAGTGAAATTGCAAGGTTTTATTCAGGTTTTATTATTCGAGAGTTTTAATTGAAAAGTTTACGTCAACATACCTTTATTTTAATTTGTTGTAGGCGTCTCTCCCCTTTTTATCTAGGCTTGAGACTAGCACTAGGATTGCTCCTAATGGCAGGGTTACCACCTTCCCTTCCATCTTCTTCTTTCTTCATCGGTCGTCAGCTAGCTGCATATACAGCACACGAATAACCTTCATTTTTTTAAGATTGTAGACTCATGAGAAAATCTTCATATTCGACTTACATTCTCTTATGCACTACTTGTAATGCTGTAATGTCCATAGGCTTATGTCGTTATACCGTCCTCAGCAATAATTCTTTTATCGTCGTATGGTGTCAATGTAATTTTATTCACTTGTACTGTGGCAAGAACATGCTGTCGCGACAGGATCAGATTCATGGGCGTTCTGATAATTTCTCTGGTTTTAAGGCAGTCAGTATAGCTCTCGAACGTGACGTACTGCTTAATAGCACTACGTTTTATGCCTTTAATCTTTTTTATCATTGAACCGTCGATATCTAGGGCATACATTTTAGGTCGTAGCCCTACAAAGTGTTGAATGATTTTACCATTAGCCTCATCTTTAAATTTCCCAAGCACCTTCTTGTTCTGTGTAGAGTAACATATATGGTTGACAGGATAATCAGTAGTATCGAGATGCTCAAGAAAACGTAACTTATCCTGGTACACATCTTCAGTTGTAACACAATGAATGAACGAATCAGTGTCCATATACATAAGCTTCAGGTTTTCAGCTCCATAATACGGTAGCAACACATCATAGTGATACAGGTACATTAATGTCTTGGAGATATCCAACACACTCATACCAATGTATATAGGCTTGTTGAATACAATCTCTCGGGAGGCCATATGTACTCCAGCTAGATTAGAAGCATATATCGTCCTGTCGATAAACGTTGGCTTTGCAATTAACTTTTCCAGAGTCTTCTCATTTGTCACCAGCCGTATATCCATACGATTACGCAGGTTCTCCATAGTTTTTCGAACATAGCATTGTTGAACAATTTGTAGAGATCCTTCTCAAAATCATTTGCAGCTTGTTGTCGTAGTCTGTTGTTAAATTCCACATACGGTTTTAACCATCGAAACTGTTGGAATTGTAGCACACGATGGATTTTTGTTAACCGTAGTCCATGATCAAGAGCTTGCTTCAAAGCCATGTAATGCACTACATACTTATTTCGAGGTCCTAGATGAGGTATCAGTTTCTTTGTAGGAGAGTCCTTAGGCGTCATACACTCAGGCAGGAAAGGTAGATCGTTGTGTAGATCGTGAAGTTCAGCAGGATACTCGACGTCGACTTCTAATATGTAACCGTAAGGATCATCTTCTTGTAGTCTTTCTAAGTCAATTTTTTCAGGTGATACCCACTCAAATCCACCATAAGGGAGAGCGTGACTCATTGCCCACCCATATTGGTTGTTGGCGTCCTCATAGGTAATAAATTGGGTTGGTCTCGACGGATCATACTTCTCCATGTAGGTGTTATTAGCCTCTGCATAGCGGTGGGAAACTTGACATAAACCTCCTCTTATACCAGATTCCACCATGAGTAATTGATCATAATCCTGTAACAATTTGAGAAACATTTGCGACTACAGGAGGAAAAATAGAAAGACATAGGTATTACCTGGATGAGACCTGGGTTAATGTGGGATACTCTCTGGAAACATTCGTGGGAAAGGATGCGTAACAATCTGATTGCGCTATGTAACAAGCTCATCACGCTATGTAACAAAGTGATCACGCTATGTAACAAAGGAATCACGCTATGTAACAAAGGAATCACGCTATGTAACAAATTGATCACGATATGTAACAAAGGAATCACGCTATGTAACAAAGGAATCACGCTATGTAACAAACTGATCACGCTATGTAACAAAAAGATCACGCTATGTAACAAACTGTTCGCGCTATGTAACAAAGGAATCACGCTATGTAACAAAGGAATCACGCTATGTAACAAACTGATCACGCTATGTAACAAAGGAATCACGCTATGTAACAAACTGTTCGCGCTATGTAACAAAGGAATCACGCGATGAACAAACTGATCACGCTATGTAACAAAGTGATCACGCTATGTAACAAACTGATCACGCTATGTAACAAAGGAATCACGCTATGTAATAAAGGAATCACGCTATGTAACAAAGGAATCACGCTATGTAACAAAGGAATCACGCTATGTAACAAACTGATCAGGCTATGTAAAAAAGGAATCACGCTTTGTAACAAGCTCATCACGCTATGTAACAAACTGATCACGCTATGTAACAAAGGAATCACGTTATGTAACAAAGGAATCACGCTATGTAACAAAGGAATCACGCTATGTAACAAAGGAATCACGCTATTTAACAAGCTCATCACGCTATGTAATAAAGGGATCACGCTATGTAACAAAGGAATCACGCTATGTAACAAAGGAATCACGCTATGTAACAAACTCATCACGCTATGTAACAAAGGGATCACGCTATGTAACAAAGGAATCACGCTATGTAACAAACTGATTAGTCTATGTAACAAAGGAATCACGCTATGTAACAAAGGAATCACTCTATGTAACAAACTCATCACGCTATGTAACAAAGGAATCACGCTATGTAACAAAGGAATCACGCTATGTAACAAAGGAATCACGCTATGTAACAAACTGATCAGGCTATGTAACAAAGGAATCACGCTATGTAACAAACTGATCACGCTATGTAACAAAGCGATCACGCTATGTAACAAAGGAATCACGCTATGTAACAAACTGAACACGCTATGTAACAAACTGATCACGCTATGTAACAAAGGAATCACGCTATGTAACAAAGGAATCACGCTATGTAACAAAGGAATCACGCTATGTTACAAACTGATCAGGCTATGTAACAAAGGAATCACGCTATGTAACAAACTGATCACGCTATGTAACAAAGGAATCACGCTATGTAACAAAGGAATCACGCTATGTAACAAACTGATCACGCTATGTAACAAAGGAATCACGCTATGTAACAAAGGGATCACGCGATGTAACAAAGGAATCACGCTATGTAACAAAGGAATCACGCTATGTAACAAACTGATCACGCTATGTAACAAAGGAATCACGCTATGTAGCAAGCTCATCACGCTATGTAACAAAGGAATCACGCTATGTAACAAAGGAATCACGCTATGTAACAAACTGATCAGGCCATGTAACAAAGGAATCACGCTATGTAACAAGCTCATCACGTGTATTAACCCCCCAGCCATATAACCTCAAGTCCAGAGACAGGATGTCTGGCAGCATCAAACACGTTTAAACTCGTCTCATAACTACCTGCTTATGATGTCACACCAGCAAGAGAAGTATTCCCACACGCTCATTCAGACATATATTTCAAATTCAAGCCTATCACTGCTACCACCACCATCACCACCTATTGTACCAAGGTTAATTCAAGCTGTATTATCACAATACTTAAAAGTAAAAGCTTAAAAGGAAACCTAGAAGATTTTTCCCTTATTTACTTAATTATTTCATGTTTTCATTCCCTTTTCAATTCTTCCTTTCCATCTTCCCACAGAAAGACCATTACATTTCACTGCAATCACGAGAAAAGCAAACGCTTATTCAGGCATATATTTCAAATTCAAAGCCTACCACCACCACCACCACCACCACCACCACCACCACCACCACCACCACCATTACCTATTGTACGAAGGTTAATTCCAGCTGTATTATCACAATGCTTAAAGTAAAAGCTTAAAAGGTAACGTAGAAGATTTTTCCCTTATTTACTTAATTAATTTATGTTTTCATTCCCTTTTCAATTCTTCCTTTCCACCTTCCCACAGAAAGACCATTACATTTCACTACAATCATGAGAAAAGCAATTTTTCCAGAGTTACACAGATTCTAAGCTTCTAGAATCGAACTCGGTAATACTTTTAATAAATGTGTTTTAGTAATTTAGCTTCCCCGCATCAGCATCTACCATTTAATCTTTACTCGAACCTGATAGGATTCATAGGCTTGAAGATATATGAAATCACTCCTTCGGGATTCGATCTGAGTACTTTAAAGTAGTTATTGTCATGAAAACGATATTTAAGGACTAGATACTCTGTTTACGTTTACCTTGACATGTCTATCTAAATTAAATTACGAGTTATTAAATGTTTGCAAGTAAATTTCATTGAATAATTTATAATATTAGCCTGACATGTTAAACAAAGCTGTATGCAGTTACATCATCGATCTAAGTGATATATTCTAGTGTACAGAGGAAAATTAAGGAAGTCATTAAAAAATCGGGATTCGAACTAGAGACAACTGATACAGTAAAAACAGACCTCATTAGCACTCGTCATGCTTAAGCACATACGTTTACAGGCCTTTCTATTTGACGGTCTTTATCAAAAAAATATTTGTATTATTACCGATTATATCCTTGGATTGTAGCTCGTTAAGATTGTTGTTCCAAGTCGGGTTGGAGGACTAGGATTGAATCCCGTGTCATGAATACAAAGTCATCCTCGAATAAAATAAAAAAAGTAATTAAAAATAAAATGGTGAACGTGGGATATTACATTTATATCAGTAACTAATTTCTTTGTTATGTATATTTGGACATCTGTCATCCTCACGAATATTATATCTCTTAGATGAATGTATATTTAAATGGTATAGTGAGCGTAAAAACTAGATTACGTAAGACGCTCGCGCGTGCTGCGTTGGTATATGCATGCCACTACGTATAGGTCCGAACCTTACGGTGTGCTGGGCCGTACTGATGGCTCGGCTAGCTCTCATGAAGCTGGCCTTTCATCCTACCTTACTCCCTCCAGGTGCCGCCCCTCAGCTGCCTTTCGCAAGCATTCCCCTCTCCGCCAGCTGCTCGCTCCCGTCCGATGCCGACATGAAAGGTACGCTTCTAAAAGGCGGCTGAAGCGGTCATGTTAGCTTTCCGAAACATGAAGACAGCCAATATAGTTGTTAAGTTCGCTTTGGTTTTAAAAGAAATGTAAAAATAGATTGCAAGACATTATCTTAAACAAAGGAAGTCTTAAAAATGAAAATATAACAATCTTTATACTAAATACAAATCGGTCTTGATTATAATTATACACAGTCGGAAGAAGATCGTTGTTTTTCACCTAAAAATACAACACATTTATTAAAACATTTCGATTCTACAAGCTACACATCTGAGTAAATCTGAAAAAAAATTATTGCTCGTAATTACGGACAAATGCAGCGGTTTTAAAATAATCGAACATTAAAACGTATCCAAATGCATATTGTACACTGATTTTTGACGAATGAGAGGACGTAATTATTGAAAAAATCACTAAATAATAGGGTATATACATGAATTTTAATTAAATAAGGGTGGAAAAACTTCTACACTATTTCCAAAGTATTTCAACGATGAAATGTTAGATTATCTTTGCAAAAGAAATTTAAAAATAGATTGCAAGACATCTTTAACAAAGGAAGTCTTAAAAATGAAAATATAACAATCTTTATACTAAATACAAATCGGTCTTGATTATAATTATACACAGTCGGAAGAAGATCGTTGTTTTTCACCTAAAAATACAATACATTTCCTAATTCAATTCTACAAGCTACACATCTGAGTAAATCTGAAAAAAATTATTGTTCGTAATTACGGACAAATGCAGCGGTTTTAAAAATAAACGGACATTAAAACGTATAAAAATGCGTATTGTACACTGATTTTTGACGAATGAGAGGAAGAAATTATTGAAAAAATCACTAAATAATAGGGTATATACATGAATTTAATTAAATAAGGGCTGAAAAACTTCTACGCTATTTCCAAAGTATTTCAACGATGAAATCTTAGACTATCTTTGCGAGCGTAGTGAGTACGTTGGTATGAAACTTCTGTATATGACTCTAAAATATGAGATGACTAAACTATGCATGTCCTGACATGGCTGCGACAGTCAAACTGTCCCCGACTGTGACGTCATATGGTGAAAGTTAACGTGTTTAAGCACTGTCGACTGCTAATGAGGTCTGTTTTTACTGTTTTGTTCAGACAATAACGGCAGCACTTTGCATTTGAGATGTCTCGGATTCGATTCCCGTAGGGATGAGCACTCTGACCTTACGTTTCTCACGATTTTCGCTGGTCTGCTGGATAATGCAGTAGCGGTATTAGCTATCACGATTCCCTTTCAACCATTTTTATTTGTATTTTTTCACGTGAATTTCTAGGGTTCAGGTGGTTTTAAAAGAAATTTAAAAATAGATTGCAAGACATCTTTAACAAAGGAAGTCTTAAAAATAAAAATATAACAATCTTTATACTAAATACAAATAACGGTTATGGTAGCTTTAAAATGTAGATGCTTTAACCTAAAAAATACAATACATTTATTAAACCATTTCCTAATTCATTCTATAAGCTACACATCTGAGTAAATCTGAAAAAATTATTGTTCGTAATTACGGACAAATGCAGCGGTTTTAAAAATAAACGGACATTAAAACGTATAAAAATGCGTATTGTACACTGATTTTTGACGAATGAGAGGAAGAAATTATTGAAAAAATCACTAAATAATAGGGTATATACATGAATTTAATTAAATAAGGGCGGAAAAACTTCTACACTATTTCCAAAGTATTTCAACGATGAAATTTTAGATTATCTTTGCGAGCGTAGTGAGTACGTTGGTATGAAACTTCTGTATATGACTCTAAAATATGAGATGACTAAAATATGCATGTCCTGACATGGCTGCGACAGTCAAACTGTCCCCGACTGTGACGTCATATGGTGAAAGTGAACGTGCTTAAGCATGACGAGTGCTAATGAGGTCTGTTTTTACTGTATCAGTTGTCTCTAGTTCGAATCCCGATTTTTTAATGACTTCCTTAATTTTCCTCTGTACACTAGAATATATCACTTAGATCGATGATGTAACTGCATACAGCTTTGTGTAACATGTCAGGCTAATATTATAAATTATTCAATGAAATTTACTTGCAAACATTTAATAACTCGTAATTTAATTTAGATAGACATGTCAAGGTAAACGTAAACAGAGTATCTAGTCCTTAAATATCGTTTTCATGACAATAACTACTTTAAAGTACTCAGATCGAATCCCGAAGGGGTGATTTCATATATCTTCAAGCCTATGAATCCTATCAGGTTCGAGTAAAGATTAAATGATAGATGCTGATGCGGGGAAGCTAAATTACTAAAACACATTTATTAAAAATATTACCGAGTTCGATGCTAGAAGCTTAGAATCTGTGTAACTCTGGAAAAATTGCTTTTCTCATGATTGTAGTGAAATGTAATGGTCTTTCTGTGGGAAGGTGGAAAGGAAGAATTGAAAAGGGAATGAAAACATGAAATAATTAAGTAAATAAGGGAAAAATCTTCTACGTTACCTTTTAAGCTTTTACTTTAAGAATTGTGATAATACAGCTGGAATTAACCTTCGTACAATAGGTAATGGTGGTGGTGGTGGTGGTGGTGGTGGTGGTGGTGGTGGTGGTGGTGGTGGTGGTGGTGGTGGTGGTGGTGGTGGTGGTGGTGGTGGTGGTGGTGGTGGTGGTGGTGGTAGGCTTTGAATTTGAAATATATGCCTTAATGAGCGTTTCCTTTTCTCGTGATTGCAGTGAAATGTAATGGTCTTTCTGTGGGAAGATGGAAAGGAAGAATTGAAAAGGGAATGAAAACATGAAATAATTAAGTAAATAAGGGAAAAATCTTCTAGGTTTCCTTTTAAGCTCTTACTTTTAAGTATTGTGATAATACAGCTTGAATTAACCTTGGTACAATCGGTGGTGATGGTGGTGGTAGTGGTGATAGGCTTGAATTTGAAATATATGTCTGAATGAGCGTGTGGGAATACTTCTCTTGCTGGTGTGACATCATAAGCAGGTAGTTATGAGACGAGTTTAAACGTGTTTGATGCTGCCAGACATCCTGTCTCTGGGAGTGACGTCATAAACATCCTGTCTCTGGACTTGAGGTTATATGGCTGGGGGGTTAATACACGTGATGAGCTTGTTACATAGCGTGATTCCTTTGTTACATGGCCTGATCAGTTTGTTACATAGCGTGATTTCTTTGTTACATAGCGTGATTCGTTTGTTACATAGCGTGATGAGCTTGTTACATAGCGTGATTCCTTTGTTACATAGCGTGATCAGTTTGTTACATAGCGTGATTCCTTTGTTACATAGCGTGATTCCTTTGTTACATCGCGTGATCCCTTTGTTACATAGCGTGATTCCTTTGTTACATAGCGTGATCAGTTTGTTACATAGCGTGATTCCTTTGTTACATAGCGTGATTCCTTTGTTACATAGCGTGATTCCTTTGTTACATAGCGTGATTCCTTTGTTACATAGCGTGATTCCTTTGTTACATAGCGTGATCAGTTTGTTACATAGCGTGATTCCTTTGTTACATAGCCTGATCAGTTTGTGACATAGCGTGATTCCTTTGTTACATAGCGTGATTCCTTTGTTACATAGCGTGTTCAGTTTGTTACATAGCGTGATTCCTTTGTTACATAGCGTGATCCCTTTGTTACATAGCGTGATCAGTTTGTTACATAGCGTGATCAGTTTAGTTTGTTTCATAGCGTGATTCCTTTGTTACATAGCGTGATTCCTTTGTTACATAGCGTGATTCCTTTGTTACATAGCGTGATCAGTTTGTTACATAGCGTGATTCCTTTGTTACATAGCCTGATCAGTTTGTTACATAGCGTGATTCCTTTGTTACATAGCGTGATTCCTTTGTTACATAGCGTGATCCCTTTGTTACATAGCGTGATGAGCTTTCTACATAGCGTGAATCCTTTGTTACATAACGTGATTCCTTTGTTACATAGCGTGATCAGTTTGTTACATAGCGTGATGAGCTTGTTACATAGCGTGATTCCTTTGTTACATAGCCTGATCAGTTTGTTACATAGCGTGATTCCTTTGTTACATAGCGTGATTCCTTTGTTACATAGCGTGATTCCTTTGTTACATAGCGTGATCAATTTGTTACATAGCGTGATCACTTTGTTACATAGCGTGATCAGTTTGTTCATCGCGTGATTCCTTTGTTACATAGCGCGAACAGTTTGTTACATAGCGTGATTCCTTTGTTACATAGCGTGATCAGTTTGTTACATAGCGTGATTCCTTTGTTACATAGCGTGATTCCTTTGTTACATAGCGCGATCCCTTTGTTACATAGCGTGATCAGTTTGTTACATAGCGTGATTCCTTTGTTACATAGCGTGATTCCTTTGTTACATAGCGTGATCAATTTGTTACATAGCGTGATTCCTTTGTTACATAGCGTGATTCCTTTGTTACATAGCGTGATCACTTTGTTACATAGCGTGATGAGCTTGTTACATAGCGCAATCAGATTGTTACGCATCCTTTTCCACGAATGTTTCCAGAGAGTATCCCACATTAACCCAGGTCTCATCCAGGTAATACCTATGTCTTTCTATTTTTCCTCCTGTAGTCGCAAATGTTTCTCAAATTGTTACAGGATTATGATCAATTACTCATGGTGGAATCTGGTATAAGAGGAGGTTTATGTCAAGTTTCCCACCGCTATGCAGAGGCTAATAACACCTACATGGAGAAGTATGATCCGTCGAGACCAACCCAATTTATTACCTATGAGGACGCCAACAACCAATGTGGGTGGGCAATGAGTCACGCTCTCCCTTATGGTGGATTTGAGTGGGTATCACCTGAAAAAATTGACTTAGAAAGACTACAAGAAGATGATCCTTACGGTTACATATTAGAAGTCGACGTCGAGTATCCTGCTGAACTTCACGATCTACACAACGATCTACCTTTCCTGCCTGAGTGTATGACGCCTAAGGACTCTCCTACAAAGAAACTGATACCTCATCTAGGACCTCGAAATAAGTATGTAGTGCATTACATGGCTTTGAAGCAAGCTCTTGATCATGGACTACGGTTAACAAAAATCCATCGTGTGCTACAATTCCAACAGTCTCGATGGTTAAAACCGTATGTGGAATTTAACAACAGACTACGACAACAAGCTGCAAATGATTTTGAGAAGGATCTCTACAAATTGTTCAACAATGCTATGTTCGGAAAAACTATGGAGAACCTGCGTAATCGTATGGATATACGGCTGGTGACAAATGAGAGGACTCTGGAAAAGTTAATTGCAAAGCCAACGTTTATCGACAGGACGATATATGCTTCTAATCTAGCTGCAGTACATATGGCCTCCCGAGAGATTGTATTCAACAAGCCTATATACATTGGTATGAGTGTGTTGGATATCTCCAAGACATTAATGTACCTGTATCACTATGATGTGTTGCTACCGTATTATGGAGCTGAAAACCTGAAGCTTATGTATATGGACACTGATTCGTTCATTCATTGTGTTACAACTGAAGATGTGTACCAGGATAAGTTACGTTTTCTTGAGCATCTCGATACTGCTGATTATCCTGTCAACCGTATATGTTACTCTACACAGAAGAAGAAGGTGCTTGGGAAATTTAAAGATGAGGCTAATGGTAAAATCATTCAACGCTTTGTAGGGCTACGACCTAAAATGTATGCCCTAGATATCGACGGTTCAATGATAAAAAAGATTAAAGGCATAAAACGTAGTGCTATTAAGCAGTACGTCACGTTCGAGAGCTATACTGACTGCCTTAAAACCAGAGAAATTATCAGAACGCCCATGAATCTGATCCTGTCGCGACAGCATGCTCTTGCCACAGTACAAGTGAATAAAATTACATTGACACCATACGACGATAAAAGAATTATTGCTGAGGACGGTATAACGACATACGCCTATGGACATTAAAGCATTACAAGTAATGCATAAGAGAATGTAAGTCGAATATGAAGATTTTCTCGTGAGTCTACAATCTTAAAAAAAATGAAGGTTATTCGTGTGCTGTATATGCAGCTAGCTGACGACCGATGAATAAAGAAGAAGATGGAAGGGAAGGTGGTAACCCTGCCATTAGGAGCAATCCTAGTGCTAGTCTCAAGCCTAGATAAAAAGGGGAGAGACGCCTACAACAAATTAAAATAAAGGTATGTTGACGTAAACTTTTCAATTAAAACTCTCGAATAATAAAACCTGAATAAAACCTTGCAATTTCACTAAAAGAAAGTTGAGGTTATCTTTGGTTAGACAGATTAGGTTAGTCGATGCCTGACTAGAATGGATGATGAGAGGAACGTTTAGGATTGATCGGGTTAATCTAGGCTAGGTTCTCGTACTTATTGTCTAAGTTATGAAGGATGAATTAGTTTAGATCGCTTTAGCAATGGGTTGGTTACGTGTTGTTCCTACGTTTTGTTACATTGTTACATAGTTGCTACGTGTTGTTACGTCGTCTGACGTTTCTGGTTACGTGATGTTCATGTGATGTTATGAGGATACGTGCTTATGTTACTTAGTGTGACGTCTTGTCATGCCGTTATGTTACGTTGTGTTACGTCTTGTTACGTGGTTACGTTTGTTGGTTACGTCTTGTTACGTGATTATGTTAGGAATGAATAGACAATGAGAAGATGTCGAACATACAAGGTGGGCATAGGTTAGGACGTATACTTCACTGTAAACCGATATACAGTTTGTCTCTCTCCGTTTCGCGCCCTAGTTTAACATATATAATGTTTGTAAGGTTTAGAAAAAGTATATAAAAGTGTTGTAACGTTGGATGATAAAAGTTTTATAATCGAATTACTCCCTATATTACCGTATAAACCTACATTCCTCCTCCTTCAACCCCTGTTTATCCTTGTATCTCTCCCGTTTTCCATATTTCTCCCATATAAACGTATACTCTGCTCCTCGACACATGTCTAGACTAGCACCTCTCCTCATATTCCCCTACCTCTCTCATATAAGACGCATTCCCTACTTCAACCCTGTCTAGCCTAGCATCGACCCTCGTATACCCTATCTCTCGCATATAAACTCCTACTCTATCATTCAAAACTCCTAGCCTAATACCTCTCCTCGGTTCGCTATCTCGCTCATATAAAACGCCATATTCTACCCTTCAAGTCCTGTTTAGTATAACATCTTTCCTTGTATTCCCTATCTCTCTCGTATAAAGCATATCCCTCCCTCCTTTAGCATCTGACTAGCCTAGCATCAGCCCTGGTATTCCCTATCTCTCCCCTATAAACGCATTTTCCTCCTTGAACTGTCGCATTTACTCTCGTTTTCCCTATCCTTTCCCATATAAACACAAAAGTGGTCCAGCTTCTGTCTATCATACCGCCTGTCCCCGTTTTCCATATATTCCTCATATAAACGTATACCATACTCCTTAACCTCTGTCTGCACTAGCACCTCCCCTCGCATGCCCTATCTCTGTCGTATAAAGCATATCTCTCCCTCCTTCAGTCCCTGCTCTACCTCAGAACTCTCCTCGTTTTCCTTATCTCACCCATATAAACGCATTTTTTCCTCCTTGAAGGTTCTCTCAACCTAGCATATACCCTCGTTTTCCTCGTCTCTTCATATAAAAAGTCATACTCTACCCTTCAAACCCTGAATAGTCTAGTACCTCTCCACGTATCCCCTATCTCTCCTGTAAATATGTTCATATTCCCCCTGCTTCAGCATCTGACTACCCTAGCCTCTGTTCACGTTTTCCTTATCTTTCCCATATAAATGCATATTCCATATCTCAACCCCTATCTAGTCCAACAATTCTCCTCGTATTCCACGTATCTCTCATATAAAGCACATCCTCATTCCTTCAACCTCTATCTAGCTTAGCATCGATCCTCGTAGTCCCTATCTTCTCCATATAAACGCATTTTCCTCCGTGAACCTCCGCATATACCCTCGTTTTCCCTATCCTTTCCCATATAAACGCAAAAAACTGCGCCAGGTCTGTCCTATATATCCTACTAAGGTATCTCGAAAATGGTTCACTGGACAAAAAATATGTATGTAACATAATAAATTGTGTGTTTAACGAGATCTGCATTTCTTGTAGTACAATTTTGTCAATCCCTTACGGTTTAACAGTAAGAGTTTCACAAAATTCAAGAGTTACATTTTATTTGTCATAAAAATATGTTAAATATAGGGTAGTTTAATCAAGACAGTTAGAGGCATTCTTGAGAAAACAAAAATTTTCAAAAAATTTCATGTAAAAGGCAGTCTGGGGTAGGAACATTTTCTTGAAAGGCTTCGTGTAACATCTTTGAAAGATTCCGAATCTAAATACTCAGTTTGGTATTTATCCGACTTTTCCTTTTTGGAGTTACGGTGTTCACGAACATACAGACACACAGACGGACCTTTTTCTAAAAATCTGATGTGTTACACTTATATGGCTTTCTCTACTCTTGTACAAATTATTTTTACAAACGCTTATTCTCCATATGCTTCATGTTAATCGAGATATCGAGATGTTAATCTTATTGCTAATTTTCTTGTAGATGCAAAGGGAATTGATAGGCTTTAAGCGATAATCAAATATTAAGAGGTGGTTGCTATGTGCAGCATTCCATTCTATTTGCATTACCAGGACAAAAACAAATGAATAACGAAGTTGAGAAAAAGTATAAGTATTGGAAAATTTAAGGGAATAACAAGCAATATCTCGAAAGTGGTTCACTCAACAAAAAATGTATATGACATAAATCGTGTACTTTAACGCGATCTACATTTTTTATGTAGTAAAATTTCGTCTATCTCTTATGGTTTACCAGTTATGCAAAAATCGTTCACAAAGAAAGAATACTTTAGGAGACATTCCCAGAAAATTCGCGATATACATTTCGTTTGTAATGAAAATATCTTAAACATATGATATTTTCGTTAGAGCCATTTTTGAGAAAATTAAAATTTTCGAAAAATGTTCCATGTAAAGGGTAGTCTGGGGTGGGAGGATTTTCTTGAAAAGCTTCGTGTCACATCTCTGGAAGATACTGAACCTAAATACCAAGTTTGGTGTTTATCCGACTGTTCGTCTCTGAGTTATGCCGTTCACGAATATGCAGACACACACACACACACACACACACACACACACACACACACACTGACCTTTTCCTACAAATGCTTTCTTTGGATTCAGGGTGCCTCAATACATGCATTTGCGGGAAACTTCGATATTAAATTTTTGGGTGGAATACAATACTTCCCCTACTCACTATACGTAGTAATAAAAGTAAAATATTCTATACTAAATTGTTAAAATCATTTTAATTTCTTGTGTTCTTCAATGATCAAGGGCTCGACATGGGTATAGGAAAATCGGTGAGCCTTATCGTGTCCTAGAACAAGTGACTTCATTACGTGGAGCGTGGTTGCCTCAGAGATATACATCAGATACATCAAATTAAGCTCACGTCACCAGACGAGTTATGGGCTTCTTTAAAACCTTTTGTGACTGGCTTAACTACATACAGAATAATAGCTCCACCTTGACAGATGGCCTGCAAGCTCTAAGTAGCCTTAATTAAGCCAGTTTTAATTAAGGAAATGCATTTTGATAACATAAAACGTGTATTGTAAATTAAAAAGTGCACATACATTGTATGATTTGCGAATTATCTGTAAAAATGTAATTAAAACATGATTTACGATCACCTCAAGGACTGCAAAATTAATGCGCCATGCTAAACAGAAAGTAATGCACAACGGGCCAAAATGAAAGAGGTTACCACTAGGTTTCATGCAAAGATTAACGGAGAGAGATTATAAAGCAATTACTTACAACCAAATTAACAATAACGTATTATTAAATGTAATTTAGCTCTATTAATTTTCCAAGCGTTTAGTACTGTCTTTGAAGCGAACATACAATGACAATGAAAATGAGTACATTGACACTGTCAACTGTTATTCAACTATGTACAATGAGGAAAAATTCAAGCAAAAATGCCTTGACTAAAAATTAAACATAAAAAAACTCAATTTTTATTTCTCTCTGAGGCAGTATTTTTAATACTAAATGATTTTAGTCTAATTATATAATATAAAATATAATAACAGCCCGCCTTAAAGCAATTTGTGTATAAAATAACATATAAAATGTACGTAACAGTCATGTATTAAGGTTTGTATTATTATGTACCTGTATAATAATGTTATGTGAATGTATTAAGTAACTTAATAAAGTAGGAGCTGTGAGAATGTAGGTCAAAAGTTGCTAACAATAAGGTAACCTTGAGGCAATAATGAATTGGAAAGTTTAATAATGCTACTAGTTATTCTTGGAGCAACAATAATGTAATTTTTTAGACAATTTATAAATAGCCAAACAACAACCAGAAAAAAAGCTTAAGTTAAATAAAAGTATTCTATTGGAGTAAGATTAGCCAATCAGAAACTGAAATAGAGCAAATTGTACAAATTCAGGCGCCAGTTCCTAGTAGACAGCGTTCCAAAACCGCACGCCAGACGCGTCCTCGAGAAGTTTTATACGCATTCAGTAGAGACAAAAATTAATTACGGAGAGAAAGTATACGTGTTAAAATGTGCAAGTAATTAATACATAATCTCACAGCGCTCTATATAAATGAAGTGTTATTTAATAGTGTCAAGGATTAATAAATGGAGTAAAGTAAAAATTATAAATTGTGAGCCTACATTCTTTAGCCGCATCACCCCCTGCAAAGAGACACATGTTTCCACAAATTAATACTGACGCAGCCGAAGCAAATCCAAATATATAATATTTAAAGAAAACATTAAAATACAAAGTTGATTTCTAAACTTGGGGCGAATGCCACCGGAAAGTAAACTTGGAGCGAAGACCACCGGAAAGTAAACTTGGAGCGAATGCCACCGGAAAGTAAACTTGGTGCGAAGACCACCGGAAAGTAAACTTGGGGCTAAGACTACCGCAAAGTAAACTTGGGGCGAAGACCACCGGAAAGTAAACTTGGAGCGAAGACTACCGCAAAGTAAATTTGGGGCGAATACCACCGGAAAGTAAACTTGGAGCGAAGACTACCGGAAAGTAAACTTGGGGCGAACACCACCGGAAAGTAAACTTGGGGCGAAGATCACCAGAAAGTAAACTTGGGGCAAAGACCACTGGAAAGTAAACTTGGGGCAAAGACCACCGGAAAGTAAACTTGGGGCAAAGACCACCGGAAAGTAAACTTGGGGCGAAGACCACCGGAAAGTAAACTTGGGGTGAAGACTACCGGAATGTGAACATTGGGGCGAAGACTACCGGAAAGTAAATTTGGGGCGAAGGCCACCGGAAAGTAAACTTGGAGCGAAGACTAGCGGAATGTGAACACTGGGGCGAAGGCTACCGAAACTTTGTACCATACGTGCGGCAGTTACTTTAAGTTTGGCTCCCCAACAGTGGAAATACAATACAACTCTATCCTAAAATTAACCTACTACATCTACTAAGTATAGAATTTGAATTTATTTGAATTTATTTCATTTACATTATACCTGAACAGTTTAACTCTCTAAAACTATCTGTATTACATATAAATATACCAACTCTTGCCCTCTAATACACAATATATATATATATATATATATATATATATATATATATATTCGAGTTGCATAAATGGTATAAATGTAGTAAACACTGTGGTTATTAATACATTATACACCACGTTCACTTAACTACCTGAAGTGAACTACCTAATACACACTGAAATAGATAGCTTGTTTACGTTATTTGTTATTAGCCCCACGTATGGACGTCAATTTGAAGAAGGTTTTTGTTTCACGCATGGAAAAGTCCGATTTGAAGTAGTAGTTGTATTGAAGGAGTTGTATTATATTTCAACTGTTGGGGGGCCGAACTTGTAGTAGTTGCAACCGCACGTGTAGTAAACAGTTTCCGGAAGCCATCGCTCCAAATGTATTTGTAACTTTACATATTTCATATTTATGTTTGCCTCGGCTGCGTCAGTATTATTGTAGAGACAGGGATATCTTGGCAGGGCGTGATGCTCAAGAATGTAGGCTTACGCAGATTTTAAGCTTTAATTAATTCACTCCTTTTTATTAATCCTTGACACAAATTAACTAGCACTTCACTGATATCGAGAGCTTTGAGATTCTTTTATTTAATATTTGCACTTTTTAACACGTATACTATTTTCATCTCACACGAATACGTAATTAATTTTTCGAGGATACATCTCGCGTCTGGTTATGAGCACTGTCTAGAAGCAACACGTCTGGTTATGAGCACTGTTTGGAGGCAACTGAATTGATTTCAACCATCTAAACTTGTAAATTTCTGTATTTCAAGTCTCTGATTGGCTAATTCTACTCCAATAGAATACCTTCATTTAACTAAAGCTTTTTCTGGTTGTTGATTGGCTATTTTTTTAAACTGTCTCAAAAATTTACATTATTGCTGCTCTAATAATGAACAGTAGCACTTAAACTTGCTTACTCATTATTGCCTCAAGGTTACCTCATTGCTACTTCATTGTTAGCAACGTTTAACTTATTCTCATAGCTCCTATATTATTAAATTACGTAATATATTCACATAACATTATTACACATGGATACAATAATATAAGCATATGCAATGACTGTTACATACATTTTACAAATTATTACATACACATATTGCTTCAAGGCGGGCTGTTAGGAATTTATATAATTTGACTGAAATCATTTAAGTGATAAAAATACTGCCTCAACAGTTATTTATTAAATGTACCAATTTATACAAATTTACTTGATAGGTATCCTTGAAAAATATACAGATTTATAATTTTGAAATTCCTCTCTTATATTTTGGTTTAGTCTTTCCTAATAGTCAACCCAATTTTATAATCTCTTCTGTATTTTTAAACTTTCCAATTCTCATTTTCATTATTGGTCTTCGAAAAGTTTAACCACCTAACTGGTATCCATTGATCTCTCCATTGTTTGGTCTCATTACAATCTAAAATAAAATGTAGTTCGTTCTCCATTTCCCCAATTAATGGATACTTCTGTGAATCCATTCCCCTTAATTTCATTGCTCCAGATCTAAACCATGCCCACTCTTCTCTTTTAAAATTATTGCACACTTCCCTGCCCCAACTTTTTTAATTTGCCGGTAAAAAACCAATGTTCTCTTATCTCTAATATTGCTAAAAATATGTTGTATAAATTATATCTTCAATTCTCTGTCTGACTAAGTATAGTAAGCAGGGGAAGTAGTTAATTTGATAATATATTTATTTGAGCCTTGAAGTATAAAATACAATTGGCTAAGTCATAAAACTTTAAATAAAACATACAATATTTATAAATAAAAACTTATTATTAGTATTAAGACGATCTTGCATATTGTAAAATGGATTAACTTTTAGTCTTGAACTTACATAATTCTTGAAATGTTTTAATTTTAAATGTTTTACCCTCTCAGGAAGCATATTATATATATTGATGCATTAAATACATGAGACATGTATTTCACTTAATCTAGAGAATGGCATATTTATATTGGAATTGTACCTTGTGTTATGAGTGGAAATTGCTTCTGAGATCATAGCTTGCAATATTTTTCTTTAAAACATTAATATATCAAGAACATATAAGTTATACACAGTTAGCATTCCTTCACTTATAAACAAAGGCCTACAGGAGGCATCAGGAAAACTTCTAGTAATTACTCTTAATGCTGTTTTTGTAATAGTAGTACATCCTTTAAGCTAGCACTATTTCCATGCAATATCAGAGCATATCTAATAATACTTTCAAAATAGGCGAAATACGTGTGTTTTATATAAGGTTTGGGTACCTTATTTATAAGATTCCTTAATAAATATATAACTCTTGACTACCGTTTACAAATATAATTTGTGTGAGGTTGCCATGTTAGCTTTTGGTCAAGATAAATACCCAAAAGTTTCACTGGTTCTTCAGAAGATATATTGTATACGTGATAGAGAAAGTAAAAATGCTTTTCTTTATGGAATTTAGGGAGCGTCAAAACGTGTATTTCCGGTACAATCTGGATATAATATTTTTGTGTGGAGTACAATACCTCCCCTACTCATTATATTGTAAGTAGTAGAGAAAGTAATAGACTATGGTTGGTGGAGAAAGTCATGTGAATGTAACACATAAGATTTTTTTCAAATTATGCCATTTGGAGGGAGGGATGTGCGATGTTATTTGTGTAATACCCTCAGTGTAACAGAAATTAATGGTAGACGTTTATCAAGATGGAACCATGGAGGTCTCTGTGTCTTTCTCAGACACTATTTTGTCGCAGTATCGTTTGATACATGCACTGTCTGGTGAATGTTACTCTCCCGGCGTTTTATCTTGTTTCGGAGAATAAAACAACTTTTTACAGAATACAATAAATTACCCCTTTTAATGAAAATGCCATTATCTTGTCCCTCAATGCAACACCACAAGTTTTTTTATGGACGTAAGAACCTGTGAGTGTGTTTGAAAACCCCAAGCACGTAGACAAATGTAATAGGCTATAAACTGCGCATGTCTACACCAGCTAAGGAGGAAGTTAGGTGAGAGATAGGCGTAAATATATTTATGAATGTTATTTGCACGGAGCTGCAGTCGTAAACACTAGAAAACTGTTGCAACAAACTGAAAGTGAATGCAATACTGGACAAAGTTATAAATTCTTTTGCAATAAAAATAAATCAGCTGAACCATGTCTCGGATTGCTGTAAACCAGATGACCTTGTGGATTATGTGCATTTATTTTAAATGCGTTACAAATTTAAAATCACCACAATATTCCTGTGCCTTATTATGTGGTCTATAAATCATATCTATATGCAGTCCAAGACTTCTAAAGCAGTGGTGCCAATCACATGCTTGATGTTAATCGAGATATCGAGATGTTAATCTTATTGCTAATTTTCTTGTAGATGCAAGGGGAATATGGTAGCTTTTAAGCGATGGTCAAATATTTTAAGAGCTGGTTGCTATGTGGAGTATTCCATTCTCTTTGTATAACCAGAACAGAAAACATGAATGACGAATTCCCATTTGAGAAAAAGTATAAGTATTCGAAAATTTAAGGGAATAACAAGCAATATCACGAAAATGGTTCACTCAACAAAAAATGTATATGACATAAATTGTTTATTTTAACGCGATCTACATTTTTTGTGTAGTAAGCTTTTGTCTATCTCTTAGGTTTACCAGTTATACAAAAGTCGTTCACAATGAATACTTTGGAGACATTCCCAGAAAATTCGAGATATACATTTCATTTGTCATGAAAATATCTTAAACATATTATAATTTAATCAAAATCGTTAGAGCCATTTTTGAGCAAATTAAAATTTTCGAAAAATGTTCCATGTAAAGGGTAATCTGGGGTGGGGGATTTTCTTGAAAACCTTCGTGTCGCATCTCTGGAAGATACTGAACCTAAATATCAAGTTTGGTGTTTATCCGACTGTTGGTTTCTGAGTTATGCTGTTCACAGACACACCAGCGGACATGTTTCCATAATGCTTTTTTTTATTCAGGGGGCCTCAAAACATGTATTTCCGGTGAAATCTCGGTATCAAATTTTTGGGTGGAATACAATACTTACCCTACTTACTATACGTAGTAGAGAAAGTAAAAATCGGTTAATGCCCCTTACATGGAAGATTTCTCGAAATTGTTCATTTTCTCAAAAACATCTGTAACATGTTTGATTAAAATATTATACATTAAACATATTTATATTAAAAATAAAATATACAGTCGTATCTTGAATTTTCTGAGAATAGTATTTGAAGTCCTCTTTATTCAGAAGAAATTTTGTATAATCTTGTGTAACTGGTAAACGTTAAACGATATACGAAAATCAGGTGACTTTCCTGTGCCATTAGCCACTTCCGAGATATCCGTTATTAATGATTCGAATTGTTCAATACCTTTGTCATCCTTTGGATACTCAGTGGTTCCTCGCGACTGCATGGAAACACTATGGACTTTTATGGCCAATATATAACACCCAGTTTTTGAACAAATTACGTGAAAAAAATTAACAGCGACAGCATTTTAAGAAAATAACAAGTTTTGAAGAATTCAAACCAAAATTAATGGATATTTCGGAAATGGCTAATGCTACAAACAAATCTTTATTTGAAGTAAACAGTGGTAGATAGCCTAGCGTTCCTTAGGTTGCAAGTTCAAACCTCTCTCGAGCTATTCTACTAGTTTTCCTTTCATTTTAAACATATGAATAAAAATATAACAGCCTTTCTTAATTTTTTAATGCATTTGGTGTTTATTTAGTAGTTCGCGATACAGATAGGTAGCAACCATGACAATAATTTAGCGGTCGGGAGTAGGTTTCTACTCAGTCAGTTTAATTTCTTAACCATAAATTTCATCATTGTAATAATTACGATATAAGTAAAACGAAGTAGCACAAGCAATATTATATTACTATTTTACAGTAAAATGAGTTGTGAAAAAATGTGTTTTGTACTCATATGACTTTCTCTACTCCTGTACAAACCATTTTTACAAACGTTTATTTTCCATCTACTTCTTGTTAATTTCAGAAATTTCAGAAGTAATTTTCAGAAGTTATGTTATTGCTAATTCTCTTGTAGATGTATGGAGTATTCCATTGTCTTTGTGTGTGCAGGACATAAAAAATAAACAATAATTAATTCCCATTTGAGTAAAAGTATAAGTATAGGAAAATTCAAACAAACAACAAGGAATATTTCGGAAATGGTTCACTTCACAAAAAAATGTATATCACATAAATTGTGTGTGACTTTTAGAGACATTCCCAGAAAATTCGAGATATACATTTCATTTGTCATGAAAATATCTTAAACATATGATATTTCAATCAAAATAGTTATTCATTTTTTAGGAAATGAAATTTTTGGAAAATGTTCCACGTAAAGGGTGGTTTGGGGTGGGGTATTGTGTTGAAAATCTTCTTGTCGCACCCTTGGAAGATATTAAACTCAAATACCAAGTTTGGTATTTATAAAACTCTTTGTTTTAGAGTTGTGATGACCACAGACAGACACACACACGGACATGTTTCCAAAAATGCTTTATTTGGATTCAGGGCACATCAAAACGTGCATTTAAGGCGAAATCTCAGTGTCGAATTTGAGGGTGGAATGCAATACTCCCCTGCTTACTATGCATAGTAGAGAAAGTAATAAAAGATAATAATCCACTACGGAAAATCGAATTCGAGTATTTTATGTACAAGTTAAGCAGCTTAACCATTTAAGAACGTAGGTTTTCACGGCCGGTGTCACAATTATAACTAATATGATTTTCCGGGCTGTTATGCCGTGGTCTGCTGAAGAAAGATTTCCCAGACGTTTCAAGAAGCATTGAAACTCAACAGTAACTGGCATCTAGTCATCAAAAACAAGAAAGGTCATACAAAACCGAAAAACACTGCGAGCCAATCAGAAAAGAGCAACAACACAGCCGGCGCCAGCCCCCTCATACCAGCGGGCCAATCAGCAGAGAGCGCCCACACTATAAAGAGAGCGGCACTAACGGCCAACGCATCAGACGCTGCGATACTTTCACCGAGAAGACTTCGTCCGCGCCACTGAAGATGTCCACCGCAGTTGTGGACGAAACGTCTGGGAAATCTTTCTTCAGCAGACCACGGCATAACAGCCCGGAAATTCATATTAGTTATAATAGCTTAACCATTGCTTCCCGTGACGCCACGGTGTCGAGATAGCCCAAATTAGTGCCTTGTGGCTTTTATTATAGAGTTAATCAAAGCGGCGCACAGAAGTTGACGGTTGTGAACCACGCGCTCACTCGAAGGGACTTGGAAAAAATATAACTGCTCAAAAGACAGACCCCTTTTAGTTTCACCGAGGAAATCTCACTGCACCTCGCGTCTATGTCACATTGCGAATCCATGGCCATTTCATTAGTTGCTTTAAGCTATGGTGCAAATGTGCGCCAGTGCTTCTGCTAAATAGTTACACCAATAACCACAACAAAGGTTACAAAATGGCGTAGAAACCAAATATATGTTTACGCTTTTGATCGTATTGGCTAAAAGAGAAAGAGGTAGAGCAAGTGCATTCAGTTGTCATACAGGCCTCTCATAGTGATTGGTAGCCCATACCTTATCGGCTTGTGCAGGACACGCCTTTGAAAGGGTTAAAAGCTAAGCATAAAACTTGATGAGCGCGAAATGTAGAATGTGCAGTGTGAGAAGATTTTAGGGATTGCAAATTAAAGCTTGAATGGTATTCACTAAATACATAGCAAGGCAGCACTTTATAACAAAAAGTAAACAGAGCTGTATTCTCACAGTGATATCAATGCTGTTGCTGCATACAAGTAAACATAACTAAGTAATAAATAAATAAAGCAGCATGTTTTCCCTCTAATTCAAACTACAATTGGTTAATATACCTTTACTAACATATTGCTGATCATAGGAATACAACAGCATTATAGACAAACATATAACCCAATTTTAATGTCATAATATGTATGTCATATTCGGTAAACCATATACATATACTAATTTATCTCTAGTTTCTAAACACGATCAGTCAATTATAACAAAAGAGTAATTGGCATTTAGTAAACAAATAATCATCATCTGCGGATGTTTTACGGGGAGTGTCCACTTTCTGACGATTAAGTAGACCGTCTTCTCCACTTTCCTGGAATATTTTTATCCAGTAATTTACTATAAAAACATTTTTATGCACTACCGTTGCAATTGCTGTAACAGTGCGACCAGCCTCCCACGATGCGTCCATGAGTAATTTCGCCAGTATACGGCATGATTGGTTCTGAGGCAATAAACATGTTTTT
The DNA here is from genome assembly GCA_030765065.1 of Deroplatys truncata. Taxonomy (NCBI): domain Eukaryota; kingdom Metazoa; phylum Arthropoda; class Insecta; order Mantodea; family Mantidae; genus Deroplatys; species Deroplatys truncata. The sequence goes on along the minus strand of CM060981.1, from coordinate 61,404,046 downwards.
GTTTAAATAACTCCTGAAAAAGCAAAGGCATCAACCTCCCCTCTTTTCCCGTTTATTGCTGTGTTATCAAGCCACCACGCTCTGCGATAGGTAAGGTGAAGGACACGCCTCAAAAGAGCGATATTTTCTTTGTCGCTCTGTGTACGTCCTAGTAGGTAGTAGAGAAAGTAAAAACTCGTCCAAAAAATAAGTATCTATGCATATCGTACAGTTACCATTCGTTCCTGGTTCTAGAAATGTCGGTTGCTACAGCAACTGGTGTGGTCTGTCGCAGACAAATCGCAAGGGAAACGCCTGCCACGTGCTGGTACGTCATGTTGCATTCCTGACGACGTTCATTAAAATACCCAAGCATTGTTTCCGCATTGTTGCTTTCCGTGAGATACAAATCAACGGCGCTAGATATTTGTCATAATTTATGACATACTGTTCTGTGATGGCAGCTAAAGAATGCCAATAAATTAAATGTAATTAAAATCTTGTCATTTACAAGGTAAATGAGGTTGCGTTGGTGTCCAAATAAGAACTCTCAATTCAGGGGTAGTCAAACTCCACAGGATGCAGCTGAAGTCAGAATTACATAAGTAAGACACCGTTCTGTAAATGTTGCCATAATTGGACCTGATAACGTTCATATTCTTTACTTGTGAGTAAAGGGGGCCGAAACACAAAAATGAATATTTCATTCATTACAATATTTCACTGTCACCAAGAATAATTAACAACACATGCAGTCCCACCCTCAATGGTTTTCGCGTGAAAGCAGCTTCCTCAATTTACACGTGACATCATCAGATCACCCAACGGCTGGGAAGTAAGATAAAATTGGAATGCAGCATTACGAGGTACTTTAAATCACAAACAAGATCTTACATCCCCTCAAGAGAGTATTCATCTGCGCTTTAAAAACTTCTAGCAGCCAAATTAATAGAGAGTAATATCTGTTTTTAACTTAGATAAATATCATTAATACAGTTTACGTATTTGAGATTTTTAGATCGTTCATTTTATGTTTTATAAATTTTTGAAACAATATGCCAAAATTGCAACTGGTGTTTTCAAAATTATGTAGAGGTTTATTTTGTGTGTATTACTTGATTTTGGTGAAAATACGATTTTATTTGATGGAGAACTAGAATGTCAAAGTTATCAATTTTCAATGTTTTTGCTTCAATTCCTTATCTTCAGCTCACCTTTTACGACTTCACGAATTTATTTCTCCACCAGTTTAAGTCCCATGTCGATGAAAATGTGTAGATGTATGCACAACAAATGCTCGACCGAATGCAGGAAAGATAATTTTGAAGACAACGCGTACAAAAAGGCATATTGATCAAAAGTGTATAAAACTGATAATATGAACGATCTGAAAAACCACCAAAATACGTAAACTGTAGTACCATTTGATCTTTATGTCCAAAATAGTTACATTTTTTCCAACATTAATTTGGCTGCTAGAATTTTTACTTTCTCTACTACGTATAGTAAGTAGGGGAAGTAATGCATTCCACCCAAAAATTCGATACCGAGATTTCACCGGAAATACATGTTTTGGGACCTCCTGAATCCAAAAAAAAAAGCATTTTTGGAAACATGTCCGTGCGTGTGTCTGTGTCTGTGTGTGTGTGACTGTGAATAGCATAACTCAGAAACGAACAGTCGGATAAACACCAAACTTGGTATTTAGGGTCAGTATCTTCCAAAGATGCGACACGAAGGTTTTCAAGAAAATCCCCCACCCCAGATTACCCTTTACAGGGAACATTTTTCGAACATTTTAATTTTCTCAAAAGTGGCTCTAACGATTTTGATTAAAATATCATATTTTTAAGATATTTTCATGACAAATGAAATGTATATCTCGAATTTTCTGGGAATGTCTCCAAAAGTATTCTTCATTGTGAACGACTTTTGCATAACTGGTAAACCATAAGATATAGACAAAAGTTTACTACACAAAAAATGTAGATCGCGTTAAAATACACAATTTATATCATATACATTTTTTTTGTTGAGTGAACCATTTTCGAGATATTGCTTGTTATTCCCTTACATTTTCGAATACTTATACCTTTTCTCAAATGGAAATTCGTTATTCATTTTTTTGTTCTGGTAATACAAAGAGAATGGAATACTCCACATAGCAACCAGCTCTTAAAATATTTGATTATCGCTTAAAGCCTAGCAATTCCCCTTGCACCTACAAGAAAATTAGCAATAAGATTAACATCTCGATTAACATGAAGCATATGGGGAATAAGCGTTTGTAAAAATAGTTTGTACAAGAGTAGAGAAAGTCATGTGAGTGTAGCACATCATAGCTTTTAAAGTGGAGACGAATACATTCTTGTATGTTATTTTAACTAGAGGAAACCATAATTGATCTCTATAAACAGCGAACAGAGCTGAAAATAACCAATTACTTCTCATAATCCAATTAATAATAATATCGATAGGCAACAGTCTGGCATGGGCTTTTAGAATGAGTGAACCTGTTGTCAGGCGTTATCGGTTTGAACCAAAAAAGTTCGATTACGAAGAAGTGCACAATTCGGACAGCGATCTGAGACAGTGTGAACACCGATAAACGTGCTGGTTATATTATTCAGGGGTGTAAGTGCAATGACTGTATATCTATGGATAAGGATGAGGAAAGTGTGAGTTACTGTGTCTGTGAAAACATATCCCATTAGCTCTATGTGTTTTTGCTTATTCTACTGCTTTCCTAAGGTAAGTAGAGGAAGTATTGTATTCCACCCAAAAGTTCGACACCGATATTTCACTGGAAATACCAGTTTTGAGTGTTCCTGAAACCAAAAAAGCATTGGAAATGCAGCGTGTGTGTTTGTTTTCACTCACAAGCTATTCTCCTAACACATTTCCACATTTAGTTATAGATATAAGGAGCTTACAGTAGACTAAAGTAATGCTCAGATTTTTAAAAAGCGGATCGCTACGTGATGGCTTTATAATTCCATTCCACGAGCACAAGAAAAAACGAATGTCGATTTTCCTTTTGAAAGAAAAAGTTAAACTATTTGAAACTCAATCCAAAAACAAAGAATATCTCGGAAGTACTAAACGCCACAAAACATTTTATTTTACATAAATTATGTGCTTCAGTAATATCTACATTTTTGCGCAGTAAGATTTTGTGTAGGTATCTCTTGCGGTTTACCAATTATGGAAAAGTCATTCAAAATAAAGAGGACTTCACAGGAAATTCATAGAAAATTCAAGATATAGAGTCACCCAAAGGGTAGTTTGGGGAGGAGGATTTTCTTGAAAATCTTTGTGTTGCATCTGGAAGACGCCGCAACTGATCTGTTAGATCGCAACTTTGGTATTTAATCGACTTTTTGAGTTACGTCGTTCACAGACGCACCTTTTTCTAAAATATTACTTTTTGGATTCAGAGAATCTCAAAAGTTTTAGTTTCAGTGAATTCTCCATTTCGAATTTTTGTGTGGAATGCAATACTTTGTCTTTTTACTAAACGTAAATAGTAGAGAAAAGAATATGTTTTTGTATAAACAGTTTGTAGAAGGTATGTAAAAATAAACGATATTGGGTAGAGACTTTCTTTTGAATGTAACGCACGAAAACTTTTTTTCTATTCACAGAAGCTCATGAAGCTCCCAATAAAATTTCGATTTCAAGATTTTAGACAGAATACAATATCTACTTCTTATGAATGAAAAAGTAAGACGCTGCTGTAACAATAGTTTTTGGAAGAGGTATCAAAGTAAATGATAGTAGAGAAGGTCATGTGAACGTAACGCAGCAGATTTGTATTGGCCTTTTTCTGTTTACGATGATAAAGATTAGAGTTTAAATGCATAGAAAATATAATGAACCGACTCAAAGTGTGTGATATTAAACTTATTATTCGTATTTTAATGTTTACTAACGTCTCATAATGAGCTGCTTTCTTATGTAGCTAGAACAGGGCTGTCCAACACGCGGCCCGCCACCCATATTTTCTACACTCCCATTTTCAACGCAGAAAACGCATATTAGAAAAGTTTTCCTTTAACAACTTCAAATTCCGCGCTCTAATGCTCGCATAGCATACTAAAGACTGTACTGCTATTCAGCGATGTTTCAGCTAGTGAGTGGGGAAGCCCTTCCAAGCAGGTAGGATTTTAGCTGCAAGGAGGAGGCAGTATGTACTTGGTCCTAGGCAAGTGAAAGGTAAACATGTGGGATAGTGAAAGACAGTTCGCTGTTCTCCACTATAATAACCTTGCGCGGCATGCGTTCAGCATACTGTGTACCCCTCGAAACAATTAAAGCTTTAACTCCGAGATACGGCACCCCTCCAGTTAAAACTTTGTTGAACAGAGAGTAGTCGGTTTTCTTTCAGAGTCATAGCCACGAACATAGTGTTATAACCATGATCCAATACGCCATGCCAATTTTATCGGGATATTTTTGTTTTTTGCTTCTTTAAGTGCAAGTCTGTTTACTCGCTTAATTTGGTGCTTGTGAGCGCAAGTTTATACATGCTTTTAGATTGGTTTGTGCTTATGAGTAAGATAAACATACTTTGGGCGAGAAAAGGAGAATCCGAGACGAACATAGTTTTGAGGATACGTGGGAGTTAGAGTATTTTATCAGAAGCCCCGGATTTTTAGGTTCTAAAAAGTTAAAATTAGGTTCTATGAATCAGTGTATTAGGATTTTATAGGATCTTAGACGTTGAATTTAGGAATTTATAGGATATATATATATATATATATATATATTCATGCTAATCACTGGGCACTTTGTTTAAAACACTAACTTTAAATTGTAAAAAGTTAAATTAACTATAACGTTAGTATGTATTTGAAAGTACCAAATTAAAAAATGTCGTGTTAGAAACTCACTATAACGGAAGAAGCAATAATGCATACTACTCAACAGCGCTATTAAAATGGTTGCCTCTAGTTTTCAAATATTGTTGCGGCATTTAAACATCACACGTTTCAGAAATGTCGCGTGCCACTGACCACCTGTTTCGACTATAGCTATAAAATGATAACTGAAGGCGGCGAACGTTTTAATTACTTTATTATTGTGGCGGACGGTTTAATTAAAGTTTATTATTGTAAGGTATTGCGCAAGATTTCATAATCTAATTATTTAATAGTTTCCTTATTCGAACGTTTTCCCTTCATTTTAAAACAGCTTTTATATTCATAAATCTACTCTTATTTGCTTAAATAACCGAATTAGGCACTTTTAGGTTCCATCACGAAAAATAGGTTTTATTAGGTCCTAACGTAAAATTAGGTCAATTTAGGCTCTATAAAATTGAAGTATATTACTCGTTGGTAACTAAAACATTAAAATAAACCGAAGTTTGGAGTGTAGGAGGTCAGGAATAAAATAGGTCAGAACCTAAGAATCCGGGGCTTAGTTATCACAAATAATAACAGTAAATTGCAATTTGTTGAACGCATGCAAGTAATCGAGCTCGAAAAAAGTACAATGTTAACATTCATTACATTACTTCACATGAACCACAATTGAAACGTTTGACTTTTCGCTTTTATGTTATCTGTACACGAACCTTTTTTACTAAAAATCTGATGCATTACATTCACTACCTACTCTTAAAAAATTTTATTTTTCTATCTACTTCGTATTAATTGAGATAATCCATTATAGAAACGGTTTTCTTACATATTTCCTGATAGGTACAATGGGAATAACACGGGAATACAGTAGCCTTAAGCGAAAGCCAAATCTTCGCTAGTCGCTATGTCACTTTGAAAGTCTCTGTGATGACCATGTAAACAAAATAAAATAAAAAAAATCTGATGTGTTACACTCACATGACTTTCTCTACTCTTGTACAATCTAATTTTACAAACGCCTATTCTCCATATGCTTCATGTTAATCGAGATATCGAGATGTCAATCTTATTGGTAATTTTCTTGTAGATGCAAGGGGAATATGGTAGCTTTTAAGCGATAGTCAAATATTTTATCGCTGGTTGCTATGTGGCGCATTCCATTCTCTTTGCATGTCCAGGACATAAAAAAAATGAATAACGAATTTGAGAAAAAGTATAAGTATTGAAAAATTTAAGAAAATCACAAGCAATATCTCGAAAACGGTTCACTCAACAAAAAAATGTATATGACATAAATTGTGTATTTTAACGTGATCTACATTTTTTGTGAAGTAAAATTCTGTCTATCTCTTACGGTTTACCAGTTATGCAAAAGTCGTTCACAATAAAGAATACTTTTGGAGACATTCCCAGAAAATTCGAGATATACATTTCATTTCTCATGACATTATCTTAAACATATGATATTTTCATCAAAATCGTTAGAGCCATTTTTGAGAAAATTAAAATTTTCGAAAAATGTTCCATGTAAAGGGTAGTCTGGGGTGGGGGGATTTTCTTGAAAACCTTCGTGTCGCATCTCTGGAAGATACTGAACCTAAATACCAAGTTTGGTGTTTATCCGACTGTTCGTTTTTGAGTTATGCTGTTCACAGACACACAGACACACACACAGACACACACACACAGACACACACACAGACACACACGGACATGTTTCCAAAAATGCTTTTTTTGGATTCAGTGGGTCTCAAAACATGTATTTCCAGTGAAATCTCGGTATTGAATTTTTGGGTGGAATGCAATACTTCCCCTACTTACTATACGTAGTAGAGAAAGTAAAAAAAAATCTGATGTGTTACACTCACATGACTTTCTCTACTCTTGTACAATCTAATTTTACAAACGCCTATTCTCCATATGCTTCAAGTTAATCGAGATATCGAGATGTCAATCTTATTGGTAATTTTCTTGTAGATGCAAGGGAAATATCGTAGCTTTTAAGCGATAGTCAAATATTTTAACGCTGGTTGCTATGTGGCGCATTCCATTCTCTTTGCATGTCCAGGACATAAAAAAATGAATAACGAATTTGAGAAAAAGTATAAGTATTGGAAAATTTAAGGAAATAACAAGCAATATCTCGAAAACGGTTCGCTCAACAAAAGAAATGTATCTGACATAAGTTGTGTATTTTAACGCGATCTACATTTTTTGTGTAGTAAAATTTTGTCTATCTCTTATGGTTTACCAGTTATGCAAAAGTCGTTCACAATGAAGAATACTTTTGGAGACATTCCCAGAAAATTCGAGATATACATTTCATTTCTCATGCCATTATCTTAAACATATGATATTTTCATCAAAATCGTTAGAGCCATTTCTGAGAAAATTAAAATTTTCGAAAAATCTTCCATGTAAAGGGTAGTCTGGGGTGGGGGGATTTTCTTGAAAACCTTCGTGTCGCATCTCTGGAAGATACTGAACCTAAATACCAAGTTTGGTGTTTATCCGACTGTTCGTTTTTGAGTTATGCTGTTCACAGACACACACACACACAGACACACACACAGACACACAGACACACACAGACACACACACGGACATGTTTCCAAAAATGCTTTTTTTGGATTCAGGAGGTCTCAAAACATGTATTTCCGGTGAAATCTCGGTATCGAATTTTTGGGTGGAATGCAATACTTCCCCTACTTACTATACGTAGTAGAGAAAGTAAAAATAACAATATGTGTGATTTACCGATCATGCATTTTCTGCATAGTGAGATTTTGTCTATTGCTTACGGTTTACCAGTTATTCAAAAGTCATTCAGAATTAAGAGGACTTCAGAGGTTATTCCCAGAAAATTCAAGATATATACTTCATTTGTCATGGAAATATCTTAAACATATGGTGTTTTAATACATATCGTTAGAGCCATTTGGAGAAAGTAAAACATGAAGTAACATCCTTGCTTACGTAATATGTTTTTACGTAAATTATTATATCTTGAAGATCTTATAGTTAGCTCCACGTTGTGGTAGCCAATTTACGAGAGCAAATGTGTGTTTTCTTCACGCGAAGCCATCTTGTGTGACGTCATACGTTGGTTGGTTCATTTGTTGTTTGTAGATTCCTCTGACGTAGCAATTGGTATCAGTTTTAAATGTCCACCGGCTAGCTATTATCAGATCTAGGTAGGCATGTTTTTCTTACAGGTTGTGAAGCGGAAAAGGAATCTTTTATCCAAAAACTTACTAGTGAAGAAATGTGTTTTATAATGTTTTATTGTCGAACACGTGCACTAACACTTTCACAGATTTGTCTAGATAATCGCCATACTGAAACTGTTTATCATAACTTCTAACTTTTAACTCACGTACTTCAATTTTTGTATATAAGTGACTTTGTAATATTTTAGATCTTTAATGATTTTCACTGCGTGTAATTTGACGAACTGAAGGACCGATTGGCAACATGTATTCACGTAGTGTACACGAATCTTTGATGAACTGAGCGGCCAACGTGTAATGTGCGGGAGACGATGTGTAATGCTTCGTGAATCTTGCCGAACTGGGGGACGCGTTACCTTGACCTGGCTTATTTATAGGCTTGCCTTAAGATACACCTAAAGATTATAAATGAAATGCTATTGGCTAATAAAACGCGCCAACATTAGCGTCTATTTTAACATCCAATGAAAACCACTAATACATACTACTTTTTAGGGAAAATTCTAGAAGCTTTTACCGAAAAGGCGCGAAACATTACGTAACTTCCTGGTTCCCGGTAACGATAAACAACTCAAACCCTTCATTGCATTCTTGCGTTATTGTTGACAGTTTCAGTAGAGCCGTATATTATTATTTACCAATACTATTTACAATTAATAAACCTCTGAAATCAATGTTACATAAAAATACATATTCATATTATTATCATTAATTACGTCTGAGTAATTTGTGATACAAATTACCGTCTCATATGCCCCACTAGAAACATAATTATAAATATTTATAACCTGTTTAGAAATTTTAAAATTGTGTTTTTAGTCTCCTAGATCTTGGAACACACGTTATCACTTTCACTTAACACTTCACACGCATTTAACACACGACATATGTTTTATCTCGCCACTACTTACTGGCTTTGGTTTAATTTGTTTTGACATTAATCTGACATTACAAAAAAATTTTTTTTATAGCAAATACTTTACCCTAAATTATTTAATCACTGTTACCAAATTGTGCACTTTCTTAAATTTTTGACAAAAATTTATACATTTAAGATTTTTGTAATTGTTTAACATTTTTACCAAAATATTCACCCTCTACACAAATATTTAAATCTCTTAAATCTAGACACTGTGTCACATTTTCTGTTTGCTACATAAGTATTTGTTTCAATTATTTTTTTAATTATATTTACCAATTTTTTTGTTATTTTGTACTTTGTTTTAACAATACTCTTTGAATTGTATTTACGTACTTTTAATTTAATATCATATGAAGTTTCAATCTTTGCATTCTTAACTTTTTTTAAATCTTGGAATGGTATTTACGTACCTTTAATTTAATATCATCTTAAGTTTCAATCTTAGCATTCTTAATTTTCAAATCTTGGAATGGTATTTACGTACTTTTACTTTCATATCATATTAAGTTTCTATCATTGCATTCTTAATTTTCAAATATTGTTACAGATACTAAAAATTTTACTTATTTATTTATTTATTTATTTATTTTTTTTTAAGCATTTCTTTCCTTTTTTTTTTTTATAATTTATTTCTCTTTTCAAATAACACATAAATAATTAACCCTCTTACGTTCCAATACATTTCTCTGCAAGTCGTCTTTAACTATCCAGCATTTACTTTACATCACATTGCTATTTACCCTCCTGGATCAAATTGTGTGTGGCTAAACATTACTCGTAGCCGTAACCTAACCTTCAAATTGTTCATGAATAACCTCTTGTATTCATATGAAATTTCGTTCCCTGATAATATTTGAACACAATCTACAGTTTCTTGAACAACACGTCTTTTAACAACATTCATTTTCAATTCTTCTGCAATCATTTTAATCTGAGAATACTCTGAAAAATCTGTACTAAACTGTACTGGACTGGAGTTTTCATTTTGAACATTTTGGTACAATTTATTTCTTTGCGTTATTGACTCCTTCTGTATTTCTGATATTTCCCCTCTGAAATTAACTTGCGCCTTATTCACATCTACATTCCTAACCTCATTTATCTCTCTTGGCTCACTTGAAATATTACTCATTTGACTTCCTAACTCTGCGCCTTCTACATTAACCTCACTTTTAGTATTAACCTCACTTTCTTTGTTACCTATTTCCCTGCTCATATCTGACATTTTCTTTGAAATTTCTCCTATCTCACTTACTATTACTTCCTCATTTTCATCTTTCATTTCTGGTATACTACTATCTAGCTTCATAACTTTCTTTTCAATTTCTTCACTGCTTTGATCTACTTTTTGCTCTAATATCTCATTCCTCCTACCAATATTTTCAATTGATTTCCTATGATCTTTTTTTATATCTTCTCTCAATTCCTTAAAACTCTGATCTACTTTTTGTTCTACACTCTTAATAATATCTTCCCTTAATTCCCTATGATTCCTGTCCATAGCTTCCCCTAATTTCTCAAAACTCTTTTGCATATTCTCATTATACTTTTTCACATCTTCCCTTAACGTTTCAGAAAAATTTCTTATCATTTCCATCATCATTCTAGCCTCAAAATTTACATTTCCTGCTATTCTATTCTGACTTTGTTTACTAACATTTCCTCCATTAAATACTAAATTGTTTAAGCTATTTTCTGTATCCTGTATTGAATTACAGCTAACTGTTACACTATCCCCTTCCATCATTGTTTCTTCTGTATTATTGGTAGCCATTGTTTTTATTATCCTACCACTCCTCAATATCATTTAATTACCTTTTTGATGCTGTCTGATGCTGTAGTTTTGATGTCCAGCGTTCTGCCCCATTCTCCTAGGTTTGTATGTCGCTTCTGCGTTGTATCGTGATGAATCTACGTCGTTTCGATGTTTTCTTGTAGCTGAATTACCCTTCTGTCTTGGAATCTGCGTCTTGTAGGTCGTTTCACTGCTGCTTTCGCCTCTTCCTGGTTATTCTTGTCCCTTTCCTAGTCGTCTAGCCTTCCTTTCCTAGTTGTCGCCCCACGTTGGGCGCTAATTTGCGAGTGGACAAATTGTATATTTACTTCACTTTAACTGCCCCACGTTGGGCGCCAATTTGAAGTAACATCCTTGCTTACGTAATATGTTTTTACGTAAATTATTATATCTTGAAGATCTTATAGTTAGCTCCACGTTGTGGTAGCCAATTTACGAGAGCAAATATGTGTTTTCTTCACGCGAAGCCATCTTGTGTGACGTCATACGTTGGTTGGTTCATTTGTTGTTTGTAGATTCCTCTGACGTAGCAATTGGTATCAGTTTTAAATGTCCACCGGCTAGCTATTATCAGATCTAGGTAGGCATGTTTTTCTTACAGGTTGTGAAGCGGAAAAGGAATCTTTTATCCAAAAACTTACTAGTGAAGAAATGTGTTTTATAATGTTTTATTGTCGAACACGTGCACTAACACTTTCACAGATTTGTCTAGATAATCGCCATACTGAAACTGTTTATCATAACTTCTAACTTTTAACTCACGTACTTCAATTTTTGTATATAAGTGACTTTGTAATATTTTAGATCTTTAATGATTTTCACTGCGTGTAATTTGACGAACTGAAGGACCGATTGGCAACATGTATTCACGTAGTGTACACGAATCTTTGATGAACTGAGCGGCCAACGTGTAATGTGCGGGAGACGATGTGTAATGCTTCGTGAATCTTGCCGAACTGGGGGACGCGTTACCTTGACCTGGCTTATTTATAGGCTTGCCTTAAGATACACCTAAAGATTATAAATGAAATGCTATTGGCTAATAAAACGCGCCAACATTAGCGTCTATTTTAACATCCAATGAAAACCACTAATACATACTACTTTTTAGGGAAAATTCTAGAAGCTTTTACCGAAAAGGCGCGAAACATTACGTAACTTCCTGGTTCCCGGTAACGATAAACAACTCAAACCCTTCATTGCATTCTTGCGTTATTGTTGACAGTTTCAGTAGAGCCGTATATTATTATTTACCAATACTATTTACAATTAATAAACCTCTGAAATCAATGTTACATAAAAATACATATTCATATTATTATCATTAATTACGTCTGAGTAATTTGTGATACAAATTACCGTCTCAAACATAACGACAAGTTTTCCATGTAAACAGTAATTTGGGGTGGGGATTTACTAAAAACCTTCTGTCGCATCCTAGGAAGACTCTGAATTTAAAAACTAAGTCTAGTATTTATCCGAAGTTTCGTTTTGAGTTATGCTGTTCATACACACTCGCACAACCTTTTTACTTTCTCTATTACGTATAGTAAGTAGGGGAAGTATTGCATTCCACCCAAAAATTCGATACCGAGATTTCGCCGGAAATACATGTTTTGAGACCTCCTGAATCCAAAAAAAGCATTTTTGGAAACATGTCTGTGTGTGTGTCTGTGTGTGTGTGTGTGTGTGTGTCTGTGTGTGTGTCTGTGAACAGCATAACTCAGAAACGAACAGTCGGATAAACACCAAACTTGGTATTTGGGTTCAGTATCTTCCAGAGATGCGACACGAAGGTTTTTAAGAAAATCCCCCCACCCCAGAGTACCCTTTACATGGAAGATTTTTCGAAAATTTTAATTTTCTCTAAAATGGCTCTAACGATTTTGATTAAAATATCATATGTTTAAGATATTTTTATGACAAATAAAATGTATATCTTGAATTTCCTGGGAATGTCTCCAAAAGTATTCTTCATTGTGAACGACTTTTGCATAACTGGTAAACCATAAGAGATAGACAAAATTTTACTACACAAAAAATGTAGATCGCGTTAAAATACACAATTTATGTCATATACATTTTTTTAGTTGAGTGAACCATTTTCGAGATATTGCTTGTTATTTCCTTAAATTTTCCAATACTTAAAACTTTTTCTCAAATTCGTTATTCAATTTTTTGTCCTGGATATGCAAACAGAATAGAATGCGCCACATAGCAACCAGCGCTTAAAAGATTTGACTATCGCTTATAACCTACCATGTTCCCCTTGCGTCTACAAGAAAATTAGCAATAAGATTGACATCTCGATTAACATGAAGCATATGGAGAATAAACGTTTGTAAAAATAGTACGTACAAGAGTAGAGAAAGTCATGTGAGTGTAGCACATCAGATTTTTTTACTTTATCTACTACGTACAGTAAGTAGGGAAAGTATTGTATTCCACCCAAAAATTCGATACCGAGATTTCACCGGAAATACATGTTTTGAGACACCCTGAATCCAAAAAAAAACATTTTTGGAAACATGTCCGTGTGTGTGTCTGTCTGTGAACAGCATAACTCATAAACGAACAATCGGATAAACACCAAACTTGGTATTTAGGTTCAGTATCTTCCAGAAATGCGTCACGAAGGTTTTCGAGAAAATCCCTAGACCCCAGATTACCCTTTACATGGAAGATTTTTCGAAAATTTTAATTTTCTCAAAAATGGCTCTAACGATTTTGATTAAAATATCATATGTTTAAGGTATTTTCATGACAAATAAAATGTATATTTTGAATTTTCTGGGAATGTCTCCAAAAGTATTCTACATTGTGAACGACTTTTGCATAACTGGTAAACCATAAGGAATAGACAAAATTTTACTACACAAAAGATGTAGATCGCGTTAAAATACGCAATTTATGTCATATACATTTTTTTTTGTTGAGTGAACCATTTACGAGATATTGCTTGTTATTCCCTTAAATTTTTCAATACTTATTTTCTCAAATGGGATTTCCTTATTCATTTTTTTTGTCTTGGATATGCAAAGAGTATTAATCTGTGGGAAAGGGAATAGTGCTGCACCTAGCAACCAGCTATTAAGAGATATGTATGTGCTTAAAGGCTACTGTATTTCCAAATTGCCCTTGTAAATATATTATCCCCTTACATGTACAAGAAACTTAGCAATAAGATAGAGTCTGCAAATGTTTATCTCGATTAACATGAAGCATATGGAGAATAAGCGTTTGTAAAAATAGTTAGTACAAGAGTAGAGAAAGTCATGTGAGTGTAACACATTAGATTTTTTTGTACAGAGGGCCTTGACATAGTATTTTTGGATGGAGTGCAATATGTAATAGAGAAATAAAAATATGAGAGAGTAACAAGAGCTGACTAGCAGCAACTAATAAACAAGTGGACATCCCTACTTTAGTGAAGGATTCTGACCATACTAAATGTTCCCGTTGCATTATTCAGTTCAGTGTAGTAAAACTGGATATTGTTTTAACAATTCTTTTAACAAATAATGTGTTTTTTGTACTTTATTTTCATTTTCTCAACCGCGTACAAAGTAGAGAATGTATTGCAATCCACCCAAAAATTCGATACCGGAAAAAAAATTAGAAAAACGTTCTTGCGTCTGTGTGTCTATCTCTGTAGCTCTGAACGGTATAACTCAAGAACGAAAAGTCGGATAAACACCAAACTTGTATTTAAGTTCAATATTTCCAAAGATGTAACAGGAAGGTTTTCTGGAAAATTCTCCACCCCAAACTACCCTTTATATATAGAACGTTAGAAATATTTTATTTTCTGAAAAATGGCTCAAACGACTTTAATTAAAATACCATGCATTAAAATATTTACATAACAAATAAAACGCATATCATGAATTTTCTAGGAATAGTCTGTAACGTCGTGCTCATTTGGAAGAAATTTTATGTAATCTTGCATAACTGGAAAACGTTAAGCGATAGACGAAAACGTACTACACACACACACACACACACACAAAAAGTAGATCTCTTTAAAACACTCAATTTATTTCAAACAGTTGTTTTGTCATAGACCATTTCCGAGGTATCCGCTATTAATGGTTCGAATTGTTCATTCCTTGGTCACGCTTTAAAGTCCTGTCTACAGTCACTTGTTTCTCCTGATTGCATGGAAAGAGTATGGAATTTTAAGGTCAGATCTAGCGTCCGGTTCTAAAACATTTGACTATCGCTATTCCCTTTGTATCTATAACGAAATGCATAATTTAGCTATTTTCAGAAATGTTTATCTCGAGGGTACATACGTTATGTAAATGTAACACATCAAATTTTTTAAGTTTATTTTGAAGGGTAAGGATAGAAGGGCAAAGTATTTTAGTGCTCTAGGTATATAACCGAGTAAAAGATCTTTTTTGCAGCGTGTAAATTAAATAATCTTGGCTCCCATTCTTTGAAACTGGACAAACCTGCTCTACAAAACATCTTACTAGACACACAGAGAGAGAGGAGATAAGGAGAGAGTATCTCTGCAGAACGAAATAACGCAAGCAGAACTACGACCTTAGGTTCACATTTATGTCACAATTGCAGAGCCTTCAAGAGCACAATAAAATCTCCAAAACTTGTGATAAGCACAAATGTGCACAAGTGTCAAGTAACTTCTGTTTCCCACAGGAATCAACATTTGAATGTCACTGTGTTGCAGATTTTTGTAGGATAAAACCATATGGCATGTTACAGGGCAGTTTCTTGATATAATTGCATGGAGAGTTCAACGCGTGTACGAACGATGAACCTAACGCTTCCAAGTACTGTTCATTGTGTCGTGCTTGGGACAAGTTTTTTGTTTTTAATTAAGCTTGATGAATACAGATTAGCTACAAAGTATGCTCATTTACCAGACTTCGTTAAGACACATCTCAGAAATCTACAATCTGCTGTCACGGGCGTAATTCAAACAGAAGTCAGCAATAAATATAAACTTTACGCAAAATGCATTTGAGTTAGTTGCACGCAACTGACTCAGGAAAAAATTTGCGTATCTGTGACTCACCTGGAAGATAAGTTGGCCACCCATTGTGGTCTCTTTGTGTTGTTAAACTTCGTGACAGTTAGAAAAAAACAATGGTGAATCGAATCATTTCCATTGGTCTCGTAGATATGACGTAATACACGAGGAGAATCAGCTGTCTGTAGCGTGTATCTATTGTACTTGCATCCATACAATACCAGGAAACATCAAGGTTGTGTGTTTCGTGTTTGGATTTAAGCTTAAGACGATCTGGAATCGGTTTGAGGGCTCTAAATAGTCATAACGAGTTACTGTGATGTAGTGGCTACAATATTTTATACACCTTACGTCTATTTAATGAAACTTATAAATGTTAAGTAATTATTTAAAGTAATTTAGAGTTATTTATTCATTATTTGGCTTTCCTAAAAAACTGTTTATATTTCCCTTAACAAAACATAGCCATAGCTTATTTTTGAGAAGACCAGGAAATAGTATAATAGATTATTAAGTTGCGACTTTGGTTTTAGATTGTTTTTTTCCTTCTTTCGCTTTTGTTGCAGAAATAATAAACAAACCAATAGTAGATAAACCTTTTTACGTTTCCTGACACTATTAGAGTAGATAGAAGTATTGCATTCGGCAAAAAAATTGACAAAGAGATTTCTCCGGAAATAGATATTTTAAGGTCCCCTCTCTCCCTATCTTTTTCTCCCTCTCCCTCTCTCTCTACCATGTGTGAGTATGTGTGAAGAGCATACCTCAGAAGCGAAAGGTGGGATAAATATCAAACTTCGTTTTTAGATTCACCATGAACGTCTTTAAAAAAAATCCCTCCACAAAAATAACCCTTTATATGAAAGATTTTCCTAATTTTTTGTGCTCTCAAAAATAGCCAGTACGATTTTTATTAAAATAACATACTTTAAAATAGTTATAGAGTAATCAAATGTATATCTTATATTTTCTGCAAACAGCCTGGGAAGACCTTTTCATTTTAAATAAATTTCGTATAATTTTGCATAACAGGTAAACCACAAAGAAATAGCTCAAAAGTTACTACCAAAAATGCAGATATATTTGAAACACAAAATTTATGCGGGCCCTAAGCATTTCCGAGATATTATTTGTTGCTGGTTGAAGTTTCAATTCGTGATGCCGTTTTCATTAGTTAATCGCTGTTCATTTTTTCTCGTGGTCATGGAATTTCAAAGCCATTCCAAAGCGATCAACATTTTTAAAACCTGACTGCTTTAGGCTACTCCATCCTTCTTATTCCTACAGTAAGTTATATCTATATTTCACCAGAAATACATATTTTAAAATCCACCCTCTCTCTCTCTCTCTAGCATGTGTGTGTGTGAAGGGCACACCTCAAAAGTGAAAGATCGGATAAATACCAAACTTCGTATTCAGATGCAGCATTTTCCAAGGATGTGTCATGAACATTTTCAAAAATATCCCTCTACAAAAAATTACCCTTTACAGGAAAGATTTTTGTAATTTTTGTTCTCTCAAAAATGACCATTGGGACTTTGATTAACCCATATATTATATGAATAATAAACTATGTACCTTATATTTTCTGCAAACAGCCTGTGAAGGTCTCTTCATTTTAAATACATATCGCATTATTTTGTATAACAGGTAAACCACAAAGAGATGGACCACAAATTACTACACAAAAAATGTAAATATATTTGAAACACACAATTTGTGCGGGGCTTTAACCATTTCCAAGATATTCTTTGTTATTGGTTTGAATGTTCAATTACTGATACTTTTTTCAAGTAGTTAATCGCCGTTTATTTTTTCGTATTCATGGAATTTCAAAGCCATCTAAAGCGATCAACTTTTTTAAAAACCTAACTATCGCTTTAGCCTACTGTACCCTTCTTATACCTAAGTAAAAAAAAATAAATGGAGTTTTTTTTTATTTATGGAAGCTCTTTAACTACCACCAGCCTTACTTTTCTTCCGAAGGAAGCCATGTTAAGGATTTTTACGCCCGTAAAAAATCCATCGCCCTCCGCTGGGTTTGAACCCGCGACTTCGGGAACTAGAGGCTAGCATGGTCAATTAACATTAATTGACGTAATAGCGGTTAACAGTGAAGCCCGGAACTTGCTTACAATATTTTAAGCTATGTTGGGATATGTTATCTCAAAATGAACTTGAGAATGTCTTGTGGTTGAACGGGAAAAATATGAATCATTTGAAAATTTAATGTCGTGCCGGCATGTTGCCAAGATAGCTAGTTGTTTAAAGCAACGGCATTGGAAGCCGAAGATCCGTGTTTTAAATCCCGATTGTGGCATTAAAATTTTCATTCTAATTCTATCTTTCCAAAGCAAGAAGAATAAAAAAAACATCATACCATTAAAAAATAGATACAAGAATAAGCTTCTAAAAGAATAGTTTAGAAAAGTGAACGGAGAATGTAATGTGAATGAAACACGTAAGATTTTTAATTTTGTATTATTATTAAGTACTCTATTGAGAAATGCGCATATGGTCATTTCATGGGGAAAATGTTCTTAGAGAGGAACATACTGGCGCCGCTGTATTACTTTCAATCAGTTCCAGGTGAAAAGTTCTGCAAATTACCCAGAAAATTATATTCTTATAGCACGATATATCAATTTTATGACCCTTAAATCGAAAGGGCAGATAGATGAAAGGTACTATAAATCAACCATTGAGTTTGTAATGAATTGCATCCATCACGGAGACACCGGAAAGGTCACGTGACCCCCCACACCTGCTCCTTCAGTGCCGAAGGACATCTCTGTGGGCATCAGTCATTTGTTTTCTTACGTAGTACTTGTATTTACAGAATACAATTTGGAAGTGGGCTATTAAGGGATCATAATACTCAGAATTATTAGATGCTCAAACTGATATATTGAGCTTCTCTAGATTAACAATATACGAACAGAACGGGGCAGAACACCGCATACAGGCCAGTCGGCCTCTCGTGCTTCTACCATGACACCTGGGAGGGAGGCGGTCAGCACGGACGAGGTCTCTAATGTTTCCAGATTAAATGTCTCCGACACCGCCCGAGCTCACTCTATTGACCCCGAGCCTCCGAAGGTTCCCCGAAGGAGCTCCCGCCCGAAACCACCAAGAGACGGGTTCCAGCCGAGCAGTCCCAGAACGACATCACTTCTACAGAAAGCATAACTACCGTCCAGTCCCAACTCGCCTAACACCGTTGCCTGGCCCACAACCCTGAAACACATGATAAGGCAGGAGAGTCGTGGTAAACATGAACCACTCCTGAATACTTATTGACCTGGGGAAACCACAAAAAACTCGTGGGTCAAGTGGCGATCCTGGGGATCGAACCCGGACCTCCAAAATGCCAGTAAAACACGTTACTACCACGACGCCAACTCGCTCGGTCCTTAGATAGGTAGTGCTAACATGAGAAGCGACATGAATATGTTACGAATACACACGTCAAATACGGCGCGGTTGGGCCACCTGGTATAAGTTCAATGCTAAGAGAAGCATTGTCTCTGATGAGAGGCTTTGTTACTGAAATATAAGACAGTACATTACATATACATATATTTATATGCGAGGGCGGATCGAAAAGTAACGCATAATGATTTTTTCTGCCTTGGTATTGCAGCTGAAATGTAGCAATTTCACACAGATATTTTGACGTTTGCACTACAGAGGGTAGTTTTTGTTTCATGTGCAGATCTAACGAGAGAAGCGTGAACTACCAAACAAGTATGGCGTGCATGTTACTATCGTCCACGTGTGAAGAGTAGAGAGGTGTGGTTCGATATTTGTGTGCCAAAGGGTATAAACCGAGTGATATTCACAGGGACATGCGTGTCGTGTATGGGGATGATTGTTTGCACCGTAGCAATGTCTCCAGGTGATGTGTATTCTTCCTAGAGGACCGTGCGAACCTTAATGATTCGCCACGCTCAGGGAGGCCGATAACAGCTGCAACCCCGCAGAATGCCAGAGGCATTGAACAACCGGCGTGTGCAACTGCGAACCTTATCGCAACAGTTCAACATTTCCTATGGTGCTGTGTGCGATATTGTTCATGACATGTTGAAATTTCGTAAAGTTAGTGCTCGCTGGGTGCCTAAGAACCTGACAGACAACCACAAGGGCCAGCGAATGATGACGAGCTTGGATCACCTAACGCGGTACACCGCAGAAGGGCATGACTTTCTGAAAGGAATCGTCACTGGTGATGAGTCGTGGGCATACCACTACACGCCCGAAACCAAGCAGGCAAGTATGGAGTGGAAACATGCTGGTTCCCCAGTGAAGAAAAAATTCAAAGTTACTCAATCTGCTGGGAAAGTGCTTGTGACGGAGTTCTGAGATATGCATGGTGTTGTATTGGTGGACTTTGTTGAACACGGGACCATTGTGAATGCTGCAGCCTACATGAAAACTTTGGTGAAGTTGCGACTTGCCCTTCGTGACAAACGCCACAACATGAATGCTGACGATGTCAAAATTCTTCATGACAATGCTCCCCCGCATGTTGCTGCTGCTGTACGTCAGAAAATCAACAAATTTGGTTGAGTCCCATGAAGAAATTCCTGGCCGGCCAACGCTTTGCGACAGATTCGGAAGTGAAATCAGCAGTCCGCAGATGGCTATACTCCAAGGAAACGGACTTCTACGAACAGGGCATATTGAAACTGGTATCACGACGGGATAAGTGTTGAGAAACTTGGAGACTATATCGAAAAATCTGATGTGTTACAATCACATGACTTCCTCTTCTCTTGTACATACTATTTTTACAAACTTTATTCTCCATCTATTTCATATTAATCGAGATAAACGTTTGCAGAAACGATCTTTTGACATGCAAAGAGAATTACATTTTACGCATAGCGACCAGTTCTAAAAATATTTGACTATCGCTTAAGGCCTACTATGTTTTGTATTTGCAAGGGCAATATAGAAATACAGTAGCCCTTAAGCATAGACATATCTCTTAATAGCTGGTTGCTAGGTGCAGCACCATTCTCTTTGCCACAGATTAATGCTCTTTGCATGTCCAGGACATAAAAAAATGAATAACGAATTTCCATTTGAGAAAAAGTATATGTATTGGAAAATTTAAGGGAATAACAAGCAATATCTCGAAAATAGTTCACTCAACAACAAAAATGTATATGACATAAATTGTGTATTTTAAAGCGATCTACATTTTTGTGTAGTAAAATTTTGTCTATCTCTTATAGTTTACCAATTATGCAAAAGTCGTTCACAATGAAGAATACTTTTGGAGACATTCCCAGAAAATTCAAGATATACATTTTATTTGTCATGAAAATATCTTAAGCATATGATATTTTAATCAAAATCGTTAGAGCCATTTTTGAGAAAATTGAAATTTTCGCATGTAAAGGGTAATCTAGGGTGGGAGGATTTTCTTGAAAACCTTCCTGTCGCACCTCTGGAAGATTCTGAACCTAAATACCAAGTTTGGTGTTTATCCGACTGTTCGTTTCTGAGTAATGTTGTTCACAGACACACACACACACGCACAGACACACACATGGGCATGTTTCTAAAAATGGTTTTTTTTGGATTCAGGGGGCCTCAAAACATATACTTCCGGTAAAATCTCGGTATGAATTATGGGTAAAATACCTTCCCCTACCTACCAATATGTACGTGGTAGAGAAAGTGAAAAGCTTGTAAGGTCTATTAGAAGGGAAGCTACAGACCGCATCCTCTGTAGGTATTTCAAACACATCTTTCTCTAAGGAAGCGCTTCGTCATTGTTCATTGATTTGTCAGCATAAGTGATTGAGCATTCATGACCGTCTCTGATTGCAGGGGTACCAAATTTGGATTAGGTGAAGTACAAACACAGTTAATGCCGCAGAGCTACCGTCAAGTGTTTTACAAGGTGGAGAACATGCGCAATTAGTACGCGAGGCCGCGAACTTCCGCGTTACCAGTGAGATGAGATTTGTATGCAAATGCGAGCACTAGTAGCAATCTTCCGAGAACTGAACTGCATTGAGATGTAAGTCGTTACAGACATGTCTTCGTTTTCTGGGAAACGTGTGCTATTTATACTGGGGGATACGGCGTTCTGTGAATAAAGATATATTCATATATCGCGGGTATATAAAGTTGTAGCGCAGGATGCGGCAACAAAATGCAACTAATTTAAGCAGATATCTTGTGAAATATTAAGGATTAGATGGTTTACCCGACTTTATGCGGTTGGCGGTGTACTATGACGAAACAGAGGTTTTCAGGCGAGGTCGCTAGTGTTTAGACAGAAGAGTTAATGCCCGAACAAGGATTGGATTGGCTTGGCTACGGAGGGGACTCGGTACTGATCCACATAGGGGATTTTGTACCTACTCCCCACAAGGGGTCGTTCCCGGTAGGAAGAATGAGGCGAGAGGAGACACCGGGCGGCCGGAACCAGGAGTGACGGCACAGGAAAGGCAGGTTCCCTAAGTTTCCAGATGGAGACTCCCCGGCAGCCCGGGGACTCCACCCCGCACAGAGTGGATCCAACCTCCGGCAGCCAACCAAAAGCTGAGGGACGGAGAGAGTCACAAAAAGCATACTTTTCCCCTGCTAAACTGCACCGAAACACCGTCGCCGACACTTACAACTCTGAAAGAAACAAACGAATGCAAGATGAATGAAATGAGAATGGAGATGAAATGGAGGGACAGGGAATTCGGGGGATGTGAGAATCCTTCCCGGGTCTCGCCTAGCCACCCGAAAAAAACCATTGGTCAAGAACGTTGGCCACGGGAATCAAACCCCCGACCCCCCGAATGCGGGCCACAGACGAAACCGCCTGAACCATCCCGCTCGGTACGCCCGAATAAGAATATAGTACAGTCTGACCATCAAATCATCAAAGCAACGTACGTAACGAAATAGTTAGACCTTTAAAGTTTCTTTTCTCTACAAAACTGTAACATATTGAATATTATTTTTCTACTTTGTGGGCGTATGACTTCGCGTGACGCTGTTTGCATTTTGACTTGTTTACAAACGCGTCTACTGCGACCAACAGCCTCATCCGCTGCTTTCCTTTTTGCAGGCCTGCAGATGGACCACCAAAAGGAGGCTACGTAAACATCCGGCGTCGGATGCGTTTTATCAGGAAATGTTAGGGGCCCGTCCATGCTTGCCTCCTCGGCATCCGGATCTGGCCGCCTTTCAAGTCTCTCCCTTCATCCTTCCCTCCCAGGAGTCACGTTGGAGGCCCCACCGTGATACGTACCTTTACCTTTTACCATATAAAATAAACATGTCAGATAACTCACCTATTGCTGGAAGCGCAGTTTGGATGATTCACATACACACATTTCGCACTAAAAAATCGACTAAGTGTGCAGATAAACGGTTCATCCCTCATATACCTCAGGCCCCGCGCGCCTTCTTCTGGTGGTCGAACTGTACATACTATGTACCGGAATGGTAATGTAACACGGCCTGTCTATCGTGTTTATGCACGCGCTTCCTCTGCCTCCCATCTGCACTTATTCCACGGGTAATAAATAAATAAATATCTCTCAAGAAGAGATATAAGTGGTGAAAAAACAAGATTGTTCCGCGTCAAAGTTTAAAAACAAACAAAAAACAAAAGAACACAAAAACATGCAGTCACTCAATAAAGATTTTCAATGTTTCAGGTTTACCCCTTCATCAAGGGATTAAAAGGACTTAAAAGCTTTAGATTACAAGATTTAAGAAATCCTTATAAAATGTTCTAGAAGACCGTGTGATATGACCAGGCAGAGGGGCATGTATTCAATGAATTTAATACCACAGGTTAGGTACATGACAAGTAACTAATGATAAACCTTTCAAATCTATACATGACCTTTGAGCCCTAGTATTCAGTATTTTGTGTGGCCTCCATGCGCTACAATTAGAGCTGCTATACGCCGTGGCATTGAATCAAAAAGCTTCTGAATAAGTTCCTGAAGGATTTCCCTCCACGCAGTTTGTATTCGAGCCCACAAATCCTTGACACTGGTTACTGGAGGACCGTGACGCACCAGGTGCCGACCAACCATATCCCAGCCATGTTCGATGGGCGACATGTCAGGCGAACGCAGGCCAGGGAAGCAATGGTACCCGTCGCTCTTCGAAGAAGGCTTGTAAATTCCAATATGTGGCCGAGCATTGTCCTGTTGAAATGTGACCTGTGGAGATGCCTGAAGCAGGGGAACTACATCAGGCTCTGCAACCATCGTTAGGTACCGGTTACTGTTCAAAGTGCCCTCAATTCGTAGGAAGCGAGATCGGTTGTTGTAACCAATGGCGCCCCACACCATCACACCTGGCGTTTGTCCGCTATGCCGCTCAACAATGCAGCCCTCCATGTTGCGCTCACCACCGGACACGTATGCGGTCATCACTGTAGGACACGTTGAAGCGGGACTCTCCGAAAAGACCACATTTTGTCACTCAGCACCCCAGTGCGGTGTTCACGTGCCTTTGCAGTCGGAGGAGCTTGTGGTTTCTGGACAATTGAAGCCGACGTAATGACATGCATGCAACCAGTCCAATCTGCAGCAGACGGCGACGAACCGTTGATGCAGACAAGTTCACACCGGTTGCAGTGCTCCAGCGTCTAGCCAACACTGTGGATGAAACTGTACAGTCCGTTATGGCCATGCGGACAATATGACGATCATCCCGTGCTGTGGTCATGTTCCATGGACCAGTACTCGCTCTTCGCTGCGTACGACCTTCATCTATCCACTGCTTCCACATACGCATCACGGTCGTAGCAGCACGCACTGTACGAGCCGAAATGTCACGGTATGACAAACCCGCTTCACGGAGACCGATCATTCTGCCCCGTTCGAACTCACTTACATGCCGATATGACTCCCATTGACGTCGACGAGGCATACTAGCGACACTTTATTGTTTCCACCTTGTTTGACAGCTCTGCACTGACCTTTTCGGACCGACACGAGAGGGTTCTGCTCACCTACGTGTACCCCATCTCTCTGCAAATCTAATCACTTACTGCTTGCACACTCTTCTACACTTCCACCAAGTTTGGAGTTATTCGGGAAATTCTCTCTTGGTGCTGCAATTTTCATAAACGGCAGTGTGTATATATAATATCAACTTAAGGGTTGGGAATTTTTGATATTCTGAGTTAAAGAGTTTTTGAGAAAACTGTGCCCGAAGAACTTGCGGGAAATGGCAAAAAACAATAAGATTAGCACATTTTTAGATACCAATATACTATAACATCTCTGGATCATAAGAGCCCTTAAAAGGCCCAAATAACAAAGAAATTACACACTATGTTCCTTATCGCATTTATAATCCATTACAACAAGAAACAAAAAATCAATTTTTGAACCTAAATCTCTGTGAGAATAAGTAGTAATGGGAGATGGAATGATCACAAAGTAAGTGCCTTAGCTAAGGGAAGATTAGCAATGACTGCTATAAGAATATGCTTAAATAAAATACCAGACATGCAAATTAAACGGTTGGAAAGGGTTTACAAAGCTATAGTTGAAGCAAAAATGGTCAATGGATCAGAGATTTGGGGAAGTGACAAAGGAAGGGAGATGATTGATAAAGTACATAGATCGTTCTGTAAATGTATGTTAGGTTTATCTATTTCATCACCTAATGGGGCAGCAATGTTGGAGTTGGGAAGAGTAGGTAGCAAGGGCATGATATTAGAAAGGATACTTAAATATTGGCATAGATTGAAATCAATGGACGAGCATAATATCATAAGGCAATGTTTAATAATACAAGAAAAATCCAGTGATGGGGTGAACTGGGCTCAAGGAATAAGGAGAATTTTACAGGAAATAGGAATGGGTAACTTATGGGTGGAAAGAGAGGGGCTAGTTAAAGGTTTCCGGAAAGAAGTGAGGAACAGAGTAGAAGATATAGATAAACGAGAATTATTTCAACGCCTGGAAGGAAAGAACAGTTTGGAACTATATAGGCAATTAAAGGTGGACTGGGGAAGGGAGAAGTATGTGGATGTAGGTAATAGGTTAGTGAGAGAAGGGTGGGCCTGGTCTAGATTAAGTGCACATAGGCTAAGAGGAGATAGGAAGGGAGCGAATTTGAATAGGTGTCCTCTTTGTGGAGAGGCAGATAATGATTTACATTATATAATTGAATGTGAAGAAACGAAGTTGTGGGGAGATAGGTTTTTACGTAAAGAATGGGAGAATGTTAACAAAGAAGTATTAAAAGTTAGGATAATGAAAATGCAAAAGGAGAGGGATATAAAAAGAATAGGAGAATATATGGGGACAGTAAGAGGAAAATGGTTTAGAAAAATAAAGCATTATGAATTTGTTATGACCCACCATGCATAAATAACCACGTTGTTAAAAATGCACGATGAATCAAAGAAAGAAAAAATAGCAACTCAAAGTAATGTATTCAAAATTGTAAGAATTTTGTATAGCATTATGGAAATAAATATACATACATACCAAGTGTCCTTTAAGTATCTCCATCACCATCGAATTTGAAAGATGGAATGAAATATTTGGGGGGAATTAGTAGTGTATAATTCTGTAATTCACCTTAGCATTTGCCTACCGACCAGCGAAACCGTGAAAAACCCAATGTCAGGTTAGTCGGGAATCGAACACGAAGCCTCCGAATGCGAATAGATACCACCGCCTGAGCCGTTTGAAAAGAGCTGAATGAAATATTTAATAAACAATCTTAATAAAATGAAAGTAAGGTGTATTTTATATACTGGAATCTGTTGCCATGGTGACCACATAAAGTATGTCTAAGAGTGAGTGAGGTCGGCGGTACAAACAAACACAATGTGCGTGTAACTGCCTCACATGACAAAACTTAGGCGCCCACAAAATACACGCGCGCACCTGTCCCCAAGCTCATCGGTACGCGTCGCGCGTCCTAGCTCATGTGTAGGCGTGGCTCGTACCTAGGGCTGTCCAGTGTCCGTGGCTCAAGATGTAATTGTTTAGCTTTGTTCGAGGCACAGAGTTGGTGTGTTACATTTAAGTCTTTCTCTCTCACTATCGCTTATTTTTAATTTCTCTAGTACGTAGACAAGGTATTCCATTCCACCCAAAACTTCGATACCAAGATTTCACCGCAAATAGTGTTTTGAGGCTCCCTGAATCCGAAGTCGTCCTCCGTGGACTAGTGGTACCGTGCTAGCCTCTAGTTCCCAAGGTCGCGTGTTCAAACCCGGCGGAGGGCGGTGGATTTTTTCGGGCGTATTACTTAGCATGGCTTCCTTCGGAAGGGAAGTAAAGCCGGTGGTCCCGTGTTGTAGATTTACGGCACGCAAAAGAACCTCAAGCCTTATAAGAGGCCTCTGAGCAAAATTTCCGTCTTTCACGCCCAATATAGAATGGGACATTAAGAGCCATAGTAGTTAAAGAGCGTCCATAAATAAAACTCCATTTAATTTAATTTTGAATCCGAAGAAGATCCATGTGTGTCTATGAACAGCATTACTCAAGAACTAAAAGTCGGATAAATACCAAGCTTGCTATTTAAAAGTTCAGTATCTTCCAAAGATGCGACTCGAAGATTTTCCAAAAAGAAGCCACCTAAAATATCCATTACACGGAAAACTTCACACTTTTGATTTTCTAAAACGGTTTTGTTTAATATATATTGTAGCGTATGTGTGTGCACTGTCGCGTCGGATTGTTGCTTTATAGAATGACATTGTTGAACTAATTATTTCGATTGTGAGTTGAATTTTTGTCCGGCGCGGCATTTCTCTCCACTTTCCTGGTCAGGGTAGGAAGGCAAGTTGAGGGACGAGCCTCTTTGTCTGATAGCGTGGGTCAGACTAGTAGCGTTCAGTCGAGTGGATATCTTCAGAGTGTGTGGTTGTATGCAGAAATGCATGTTGCCGTGTGTGTGCGTGAGGTATCTCCCCCTAATGTTTGTCTGTAACCTTTTGCAAATTATGTAGCTGCACCAAGGTAACTTTATAATAAACGAGAATTAAATGTTAATTTATATGTATTATTAATAAAAATCTCACACCCGCTTTAGCTTGGTGCAGCAAGTTCCCGGTATCTTTCGTTTGCCTCGGTAGCTACGCTCCCCAATATTTATGCCAGGGTAACTACATTTAATATTTTAGCTGCAAACATTTTGGCCTCACCCCGGTGTATAACATTTTGTATATTAATACATCACCATATATTAAACAGACTTACCTACATGACAAATAAAATGCACATCTTCAATTCTTTAGGAATAGCTCTACATTCCGAAGGAATTCTATATTATCTAGTATAAATGGTAAACGTTCAGCGATAGACAAAAACGCACTACACAAAGAAACGTAGATCTCTTTGAAACATACAATTATTTTTAATATTATTTTTGTAGTATCGGCCATTTTCGAGATATTTGTTATTAATATTCAAATTGTTCAATACGTGTCATTCTTTTAATCCTGTCGACATTCAATTGTTTTTCGCGATTGTATGGAAACGGTATGGAATTTTAAGGCAGCGTATAGCGTCCAGTTCTTAAACAATTGATAAACAATTGGTTTATCTTGATTAAAATGAAGCAAAGAAATAAACATTCCTAAGATAAGTTTTATACCCATTAATAAATGATATAGGGTAGAGAAAGTGATGAAATAGTAACACATTGGATTTTTTATATCTACTGCAGATTAATGTAATTTCATTGTACATTACGTGGTAGCTAAAAGAGATATGTATGTAGGTGGCTGAAGTGATAGCATATGAAACAAAAGAATGACGACGTAGCACTTCAAAAAGCATATAAAAGTGTTGGGAAATTATAACAAATAATAACAATTATCTCGTAAATAGATAAAGCCACAAAACAAATCATTTGACACAATCTATCCGTTTTGACGTCATCTGCATTTTTCATGGAGTTCTAAGCTTGTGTTTATCTCTAAAGGCTCGGGAGTTATACCAAATCATACAAGCAATTTCGCAGAAAATTCAAAATAAATATTTCATTTCTCAAAAAATATCTTAAACTTACAGTATTTAAAACAAAATTGATAGTCTTTATGAGAAAGTTAAAAATATCGAAACATTTTCCATAAATAGAGCAGCTTGAGCAGGTGAAATTTTCGTGAAAATCTTCAATCCTTGAAAGAAGATGGACTTTTTTTAAGTTTGACATTTATACCACTTTTCCTTTTACTTTCTCTACCAGGACCTAGTAGGCGGAAAATGTAGGTATTGCATTCTACCCAAAAATCTCGATAAACACAAAACCTGGCATTTGTGTTCAGTAGCCTCCATGGATGCGACACGAAAGTTTCCAAGAAAATCCTCTCACCCCAAACTACCCTTTTCATAGGTCATTTTTCGAAATTTTATATTTTCTCAAAAATGGTTCTTGCAATATATCATATATTAAAGATGAAATAAAATGTATATCTTGAATTTTCTGTAAATAGCCCGCATAGTCCTCTTCTTCCCAGAGGAATTTTGTATGTTGTATAACTGGTAAACGTTAAGCGATAGACAAAAATGTGCTACCAAAAAAAGAAGAGATCTCTTTAAAATACACAATTTACTTCATGTGGCATAAGCCATTTTCATTTCCAACCGTTATTAACGGTTCGATTGCTTCAATACTATGTCATTCTCTTTTAAGTCCTGTCGATTTTCAGTTGTTTCTCGCGATGTCATGGAAATAATATGGAATTTTAAGGCCAGCATATAGCGTCTAGCTCTTAAAGAATAGTTCCCTCTTTGGGTAGTTAAATTATATTCGAACCCATTCGCGGCCTCTCTTTGCTGCGCGAGACAGCCGGCGTACGCCGGGGAAATTACGCCGGCAGAGGCGGATCTTATAATAGATGCCGGAAATGTTGACCTTTTGCTACCAGCAGGCAGCATATCTTGTGTAAATATTCTCGCTCACTCTCCGAAGCTCAGCAGCAGGAATTCTTGTGATTTCTTCCACAATGTTTTCTCTAAGTTCCTGTAGTGTGCGAGTATTGGAACAATAGACTTTGTCTTTTAAAGAACACCCATAAATAAAAATCACAACTCGTTAGATCAGGAGAACGAGAGGGCCACAAATCAACACTAATTATTCTGTCATCAAACAACTCTCTTATTGCATGTAATGATTCAGTAGCCGCATGTGCTTCTGCAGAATCTTGCTGGAATCAAACATACGATTTCTGTATTATTCTTGTAGCACTTATCGCACACCACACTCCAATTTTCTGATCATAATGAGTTTCAGTGGGTTCGAGTATTATTTAACTACCATTTATATATATATATATATAAAACAAAGCTGTTATGCTACTATTTCTGCAAAGGTATATCTCGATTAAAATAAAGTACCTAGAAAAAAATTGGTGCGTTTCACTGACATGACGTTCTCTACTCTTATACAAACTATTTTTACAAACTCTTATTCTCCATCTACTTCATGTTAATTGATATAAATATTTGCAGAAATTATGTTATTACTAATTTTCTTGTAGATGCAAGGGGAATCTGGTGGGCTTTAAGCGATAGTCAAATATTTTAAGAGCTGGTTGCTCTGTGGAGTATTCCATTCTCTTTGAATTACAAGGACAAAAAAAATGAATAACGATTCCTATTTGAGAAAACGTATAAGTTTTAGAAAATTCAAACAAACAACGAGGAATATCTAGGAAATAGTTCACTCCACTAAAATACATATGTGACCTAAATTGTTTGTTTTGATAAGATCCACATTTTTTGTACAGTAAAAAATTTGTCTCTCTCATACGGTTTACCAGTTATGCGAAATTCATTCAGAATGAAGAGGACTTTTGGTGACATTCCAGAAAACTAAGACACACATTTCATTTGCCATGAAAATATTTTAATGTATAATATTATAATAAAAATCGTTAAAGCCATTTTATAAAAAACAAAAATTTTCGAAAATGTTCCAGTAATGGTTAAATTTGGGGTGAGGTATTTTCTTTAAAATCTTCGTGTCGCACCTTTGGAAGATACTGAACTTAAATATCAAGTTTGGTGTTGATCTGCTTTTCGTTTTTGAGTTTCGAGTACACTGTTCACAGACAGACACATACACGGACATGTTTCAAAAAATTCTTTATCTGGATTCAGGGCACCTCAAAACATGTATTTCCGGAAAAATCTCGGTATCGAATTTGAGACAGTATTTTTAACACTTAATTGATATCAGTGTAATTATATAAAATAAAAAATATAATAACAGCCCGCCTTAAAGTAATATGTGTATGTGATAAAATATATATATATATATATTTATATATATAAAGTGTATATTTCAGTCATTTTATTATGTTTATATTATTATGTACATGTATAAAAATGTTATGTGAATGTATTATGTAGTTTAACAATGTAGGAGCTGTGAGAATAGAAACAAGCTGCCTTCCGTAGCAAACAGAATTACAAAGTAAAACCCGAAAGTTGCTGGAAATAAGGTAAGCTTGAGGAAACAATAAATTAGAAAGTTTAAAAAAGGCTACTAACAATTCTTGGAACAATAATGTAATATTTAAAAGACTTTATAAATAGCCAATCAAAAACAAGAAAAGCTAAAAGTTAAATAAAAGTGTTCTATTGGAGTAGGATTAGCCAATCAGAGACAAGAAATAGAGATAATGTACAAATTCAAACGGTAGACGATACAAGATAGCCTATCCAAGCTCTCCGGTTCGGTACCGGTTCAGTGTGTGACAGGACATTGCATTGCGGCTGGATAATATATAAGGTTTACGTGTTAAAAAGTGCAATTAACAATAATCTCACAGCTCTATAGTAGGATACATTAGTGAAGTGTCATTTAATCGTGTGAAGGATTAATAAAGGGAGTGGAGTATAATTATAATTTGTGTAACCTTCATTCTTTAGTCGTACCAACCCTGTTAAGAGATAAGTGCTCTAGAAAAACACTACTAACGAAGCTGAGGCATACATAAATAAATACACATTAAAATAAAAAGTTGGTTCTTAAACGTGGGGCGAAGGCCACCGGAAAGTTTGTACCGTACCTGGGGCGAACATTCCTAGAAACATATCTCCTTCAAATTGGTACCATACGAAGTGCAACCACTGCAACAAATTAACCCCTTCAAATTTTTGTGTGGAATGCAATACTTCCCCTACTAGATACGTAGTAGAGAAAGCAAAATTTACAGCTTTCGATGTAAAAGAAAATACAATGTAACTCAGATGTCTGTGTATTAATGCATTAATTAAATTATGAGTTAGCATTTATTGCATGTTATCAATAGCTAAACACATCACTTTTACCTCCTTCTAATACTCGTTAGTTCTGATCTGCCTGCTATCGAAGTAGGGAATACTGCCTTCCAACCGTATATCATATATCCCAACGCCAAACCGTCGGTGCGTTCATAATTTGGTTTACTTACTGAAACTTCTCTGCCTGGTTATTAGTTTAATGTGCTGTCGCCTTTCAGTTGTATCTCGGAATGTCTTGTAAAAGTATGGAATTTTAAGGCCAGTATTAACTGCGTAATTTTAAACATCTAGCTATCGATTCTGTTTTCCATATTACCCTTGTACCTACAATATAATGTGTAATGAACTTATTACTTTCACTACTACGTATAGTAAGTAGGGGAAGTATTGCATTCCACCCAAAAATTCGATACCGAGATTTCACCGGAAATATATGTTTTGAGGCCCCCTGAATCCAAAAAAAGGATTTTTGGAAACATGTATGTGTGTGTGTGTGTCTGTGAACAGCATAACTCAGAAACGAACAGTCGGATAAACACCAAACTTGGTATTTAGGTTCAGTATCTTCCAGAGATGCGACACGAAGGTTTTCAAGAAAATCCCCCCCAAATTACCTTTTACATGAAACATTTTTCGAAAATTTTAATTTTCCCAAAAATGGCTCTAACGATTTTGATTAAAACATCATATATTTAAGATATTTTTATGACAAATAAAATGCATTTCTTGAATTTTCTGGGAATGTCTCCAAAAGTATTCTTCAATGTGAACGACTTTTGCATAACTGGTAAACCATAAGAGATAGACAAAATTTTACTGCACAAAAACTGTAGATCGCGTTAAAATACACAATTTATGTCATATACATTTTTTCGTTGATTGAACCAATATCGAGATATTGCTTGTTATTCCCTTAAGTTTTCCAATATTTATACTTTTTCTCAAATGAGAATTAGTTATTTATTTTTTTGGCCTGGTAAAGCAAAGAAAATGGAATACTCCACATAGCAACCAGCTCTTAAAGCATTTGACTATCGCTTAAAGCCTAGCAATTCCCTTGCATCTACAAGAAAATTAGCAATAAGATTAACGTCTCGATATCTCAATTAACATGAAGCATATGGAGAATAAGCGTTTGTAATAATAGTTTTTACAAGAGTGGAGGAAAAAAATCTTGTGAGTGTAACACAGAATTTTTTTTTTTTTATTCAAGAGGTACCGAGTTCTTCGGTATTCCAAGGAACTCCTAACCGAAATCTCGGTTAGGTTAAGTTACCTGGTTAAGACAATGTAGGGTAAATCTAAACTCCAGGAGCATTTGAGCATCATATAAACCATTTCGTTTATTCACCGTCCGATATGACCTACCCGGCGTTAGGTAATCATCAAAGCAAGCAAGAAATGTGACATGCTGATGCTAATTGCTTGTTGATGACCGAAGAACCCTCCCCCAAGTATTTCTTCGAAGGTTTATCTGGATTAACATGAAGTGAAGAGAACTAAGATTTCGTAAAGTGTGTAGAAAATTATATTAAAATAAACGATAATGGGTAGAGAAAGTCTTGTGAATTAAACACATATACGAGGCTTGTTGATCATAACAACATCGCTCATTACACAAGGTTGTCATTGACAGTAATATGTGCCTACAAATGTACTTTACTTTTCATACCAATTCTTTTGTACGCGGATGACATTGTAATTCTTTCTAAAACGATAAAGGTTTGCAGTCTGGTTTAAACGCTCTTCGACAATACTGTAGGCAATGGGGTATGGAGGTAAATATTCTTAAAACTAAAACAGTCACCTTTAAAAATGGATATGTGTACGGCCAACATGAAAAGTGGACCTATGGGGAGGAAGAAATTCAAAATGTTAAACACTTCGATTACTTAGGAGTAAGGTTTGATATGGGTGGAAAATGGAACAAGAACAAGGAGTTTATAAAACACAAAGGGATTGGACAACTTTCTGAAGTATTAAGGATATTGACACGGGTACCAGATATGCCAGTAAAAACATTACAGACCATGTATGAAACAATGATTAGGTCCTCGTTACTATACGGGAGTGAAGTGTGGGGATGGGAGAGGGTGGATAATGTAAATAAAATACAATGCAATTTCTGGAAGCGCATTCTAGGGTTGGGGAGGGGTACTTCAAACTACGGAGTTCTTCGGGAGGTAGGATGCTGGGAAGATGCTGTATTTGCTAAACTAAACGTAGTTAGGTACTGGCTGCGAATAATTAAAGGTGATCAAACAACTCTGAGAGCAATATGTTAGCGTCATCAAATGAACAACATAGAGCATCCAAAATGGTGGGCGGCGGGGTTACAACGCGAATTATCAAAAATTGGCTTAAATGATATCTGGCAAAGGGATAATGAAAATACACACAGTGCCGTGAGAAAAGTCAAAAGCCGACTATGCAATATAAACAGGCAGAAAATAGAATCTGAATGTAGACAAAGATCAACATTGGAGCGACAAAATGAAATAAAAACTAGGTGGGGCAAGGAAACATATATTTTGGAATTAGGTATAAAACAGAGGACTGGAATAGCATGACTTAGATTGGGAGGGTGGAAAGCTCGCAAGATTGTTGATGACGATGGCAGGAGGATTTGCCCATTATGCGGGGAACAAGAAGACTGGACGCATATTTTGGCAGCATGCATGCAGACGGAGGGTATTAGGAAAAAACTATTACCGGAAGTATTTTTGGCTTCCAACAGACGAAGGACAGCATGCTGGGACATGATTCTAAACAGCCAAAACTGGCCAAGCTTGGGCACATACTTAATGGATGTAGTGTACTAAGAGATAAGGTGTTTATGTAATTTGTCTTTAAACATATGTGGTGCTTGAGTACTTGTGCGCGACTGTGTGTGTGTGTGTGTGTGTGTGTGTGTGTGTGTGTGTGTGTGTGTGTTTGAGTGTGTGATTCAGAGTGTTTTTTTTCAATTTTTAAATGTATGTATATAGTGCGGTGATTATAAAAAAAAATAATTGTTTTCTGGTTGATACTGCAAGTCACGTATACAGAGCAGTTATTTTTCTAGAGAGCATGTACGGTCTTATGACCCATGTGACTGTGTTATGCAATTAATGTAATACTAAATACTTAATAAATATCCCCACTACTACTACTACTACTACTACTACTACTTTACTTTTCCACATAATTGCTGTTCACATCTATACACTAGCTGTAACGCTGCACCAGCTTCTTAAATACCTCGGTATAGAAGTCTGACGCCTGGGACTTGAACCAGTTGGTAACGCTCGTCTTGAGTTCATCATGGTTTTGAAATCGTTGTCCACCCAGCCACCGTTTCAAATGCAAGAAGAGGAAATAGTCGCTTGTTGCCAGGTCGAGACTGTACGGTCGTCAAAGAGTTCCCAACGAAAATCTTGAATCTTCTCTTAGGTTTTGGCAGCGTGTGCGGACGTGCGTTGTCGTGCAGGAGGATATGCCAGACGATAGCTTCCCGCGACGTCGATTTTGAATCTCACGTCTCAGTTTGATAACCACAGTACACGTCAGCCGTAATTGTTGACCCAAAGTCCATAAAATCAATCAAAAGAACGCCCTTTTTGTCCCAATACACACAGCCGTCATTTTGGGATACGTGTGCGGCGATTGCTTACACTTTTTTGTTTTAGGTGAACCGCAACGGCGCCACTGCATTGACTATTGTTTCGATTCTGTTGGTGTACGCTAACATGTCTCCTCGCCCGTAACAATGTTGGAAAGTAAATCATCTACATCTTGTTTATAGTGCATTACGCATTCGCTGCTCTTTGTGCTGACCGGTGAGCAGTTTTGGCAATCACCTCGCACAAAGTTTCCGATATCCAAGCTGTTCAGTGACAATCCTGTAAAGTAAGGTTCGAGTAAATTTGGAAATTCATCAGCCAGACCACTAATCGTCAAACGTCGATCACTTCGAAGTTTTGATTCACTTGCCTAACGATGTCGTCGGTCCGAATACTGGGCCTACCATTCCGCTGTTCATCGTGCACATTTGTGTGGCCATTTCGAAATTCTCGACACAGTGTCGAACCTGTTTGTCACTCATTATGTCCGGTCCATACACGAGGCATAACTCACGCTGGATGTCCGCAGCTGACGATCCTTTTGCCAGTATAATTCTAATCAAACCGCGCACTTCACAACTGGCAGGGTCTACGATTGTCCCAGCCACTTCGATCTGCTCTCATGAACTGGCAAACACCTACTGCGTCACGCAAACACTGCGGTAGGATCCTCAGGAGTCGGTAGACAGCGCTGCAGGCGTGAAACGTCATTCGGGCCTACCATCCGTTAAATATTGTTCACCGGACCTTAGCTTTGGAATACGCCTCGTATTTCTTCTTTTTTACTTTACCGCCCTTAAAATGTATAAGTCTAATCAATACATAATTATGCTCAACTGAGCTCAGGATCCATAAAGCTGAAATTTATTCAACGTTCCTCATTTGAAGATAAGGGAAAACCCGGTAAAAATCCTTTATCCAGGTAAAACTCCCCACACCACGAATGTGGACCTCTTAATTCTCCTTCAATATTATATAATACACAGAATGTTTCTTTAAAGTAGGTACACAATTAGTGTAATACAACCTTCTTGTACCAGTAGCACTTCACAACATATTGTATTGTTTAATTCCTGAGAATTGTTCAATATTTTCAGCAGTTTACTTTTGAAATGCTTTGTCCATTTTTCTATATCTAATCAGATACACGCTCGAGATGAGGGCGAGGAAGTGAGCGATAGATGCAGATGAGAAATGAATGATGGAGCTCCGGTGGAATGAAACATGGCGAAGAGGAGCTCATGTAAATTGTATACTACATATACTACGTAATATTAATCAAGTCTTGTAAATTCGGCTTGGTTTCCAACAGTAGAAAGTCCTCACAGGTTTTGCTATCCACCGGCCTATTGAAAATACATCCAGAGACTATCGTAACAACAGAAAGTACGTAGAAAAATTAAATTTTTGTATGAATAATATGCAGAAAGCTAAAGGTACATATCACGAACGACCCCGGAACCGGGGCAGAGCACCGCACGCATGCCAGTCCGCCCACTGTGCTTCCAACATGCGACCAGATCCGGATGCCAACGGGTGCAAGCATGTTCGGGTTCCCTAACGTTTCCTGATAGAACGCATCCAACGCGCATGGTTTCAGCGCACAAGCCACCAACCCCCAGGGAGTCCCACGCTGAGGAGAGACCTAACTGAGCGGTACCGCAGCGACGCCAGGGACGAACCCTATACAGAGCGCAAGCCACCGCGCAGTCGCAACCCGCCGAACACCCTCGTCTGGTCCTAGAACTCTGAAACAGATGACAAGGAAGCAGGTGGGTACAGGAAGTGAGAGGAAGGAGTGTCGTGGTAGATGAACCACTCCAGTATTCGCTTGGTGACCCAGGGAAACCACGAAAAACAGATGGGCCAGAGTAGCCAGAAGTCGTTGCCGGGACCTCCAGAATGCGGGTCATGGACACAACCACCTGAGTCATCTCGCTCGGTTGCAGAGAGCTAAGACAAAGAATGGGTATGTAACTGATATCTACAGAAACTCGTGTAATTATCACATATAAGATTGTTTAGACTATTTCTACTTTCTCTATCCCAGAAAAGAAGCAGAAGAACAAGCAGGCTATTGAGCAGGAAGAAGTAACTGCTCTAGACAACGAATTTTGTTTGTCGCAGTTAATAAACAAATTTATGGTTAACTAAGAGACGCATATAGTATTTATAGATATAACAAAAGCATATGACAGTATTTTTTTATCAAATTATGGCAGCCTTTAGATGAAATAAGTGATAACCAAGCTTTCAGACAAGCAATTGAACATTTATATAAAAGAAGGTCCTCATGTATTAAAATAAGACAGTCTTCTACACTTAGGACTGCGTTGCCCTTCACACAAGCACTCCCGAGAGTTTACAAATAGAAGCTACCGAGCTGCCACTGTATACAAGGAGGAAAATTCTGAGTTGTCTGTGCCTCAAAGATTGAAGCCTTACCAGCTCTGCTGTTTTCCCATATCTCTTCCCTTCTAACGACAATAACACCATTTCAACTGGATAATCTCATGACACTTCCTTCAGCTATAAAATTTCAAAATATATGCATGAAATCAGTTTAGGCTTTCCTCCTATATGATAAAACTCAAATGCTCTAGCAGTACCTCTTGGAAACCAAAACCCTGCCATCATCACCACTATAGCCAAATACAACAGAATGGATACAGATATTGCCCATTACCAGCGAATGTTTCACGAAATTTGACATGCACCAAACATCGTACCTATATATACTGATGGATCTAAAATGAATGGAAGTAATGGTTGTGCTGTGGTTTCTTAAAGTCTTCCGAATTAACTCTCTATATTCTCCTGTGAACTTTTTGCCATAAGATCTGTCCTGGAGTACGTAATGAAAACTGAACACCGCTGTTATATTGTAGCGTATCAGTAAGCATTGTCATACCAGACGCATTATTGTGTCACATTGTCAACAGCATTATTGGGTGAATTTGATTACTTCTTTCGGCTGAACGAGCCTTAACTTTTGGCGCGGATCACTCCAGAGAGAGAAGACTTTATTTGAATCTCGCCTGGTATGACGCCAGCCCTGGTTAGCTAGCTTGCCTAGACATGGTTGGAGAAGGGGGGATATATACAGAGTGAACCAAAACACTCCGAACCGCCTTCGCCGCGTTTTTCCTGTCCGCATCCTCGGCGTTCTTTGCCGTCTTCTGCCATCATAGTAAGGCGTGGATGAAACCATACAACATTTTCAAAACTACTTTTAAAGACTTTACTTACCAACTTTATGAAAGGAAATGCTGAAACTGGCCATCGCCGTTGTCCATACATTTTGGCACCCTTTTAGGAAACTGTCCATCATGGAATTTTTGGGGGGAATTTTTCAAACGATGACCGATGTCGTGTATGTTTCTTCGGTAAGAACCGAACGCCGTCTTTTAGATTTCTTAGCCTGAACACTTCCTGTGGCCTGAAATTTACTGTAAAGCTCATGGGTTGTTAAACGGCCTGGAAATTTTACACCTGGAAATCTTTCTGCAAATCGTACTTACACTTGGCGATGTGACCGAGTTAACACATACGAATCATAAATAAATACACGCTGTGCAGTAAAAATCACATACTGAGCCATAATACACTTTGTGACTAAATACAGGACAAAGATAATAAGTATCTCGTAATAACTGAACAGCATCACATCACCCTCAACCCAAAACTGCACTTCACACTGCAATGCAAAACCACAATAGCGTGACATTGTTTATAGCAGCAGTGCGTTATCATGTGTTTATCATATTTCCACACCCCCAGTGGAAAAACACAGGGCAGCCGGTAATATTGTTCATAAAATACCCTTCCGGGGTAACTTAAAACATAAAGTGTACAAGACAACCCCACGCACCCTGGAAGATTTAAACAAAATATCCGCCAGGAAATTTCTCAACGTGAACTACGGCGAGTTTTGGACAGTTTCCTAAAGAGGTTTCGCAAAAATTTATGGACAACGACGGTGGCCAGGTTCAGCATCTCCTTTCTAAAGTTGGTAAGTAAAGCCTTTAAAAGTAGTTTTAAAAATGTTGTATGGTTCATTCGCGCCTTTTCTCGATAGCGGCAGACGGCAACGATTGCCAAGGCTGCGGACTGGAAAAACACCGCGCAGGCGGTTTGGAGTCTTTTGGTTCACTCTTTAGTTAGCGTTACTTGAACATGAG
This sequence comes from Deroplatys truncata, assembly GCA_030765065.1. Lineage (NCBI taxonomy): Eukaryota > Metazoa > Arthropoda > Insecta > Mantodea > Mantidae > Deroplatys > Deroplatys truncata. The sequence continues at coordinate 61,364,229 of CM060981.1, read as the reverse complement.
CGTCACTTTGTGTGTGAGCGTGTAAGAAGCAAGTCGCGTGTGGCCAGTCCACGACTGTGAGGCATTTCCCCTCTTCCTTTGTTTCCCTAAGTGTAATGTAGAGCCGCCAAGTGTTTTATTAATAAATTACAGGTAATGTGTGTTATGTAATATTTGTGTATTTCGTCAAAAAAAACTCAAAAAACCAAGGTCCCGGTCCTCGCCGTTTGTCAGCTACGCTCCCCCATGTGCATGTTGGGGTGATCAAAATTTAGAAATTTACTGGGAACCTTTTGTCCCTCACCCCAGCATGTAACAATATCATCTTCACTGCCTCCATGAGCACAATTCTAGCCCTCAACACAGGTCATGCAGAAACACTTTAGTGCAGAACATTTTACAGCTGTATACGAGATAAAAGGCTGTAACAAACGTGTAACGCTGGCATGAATACCATCTCACATGGGCATATCCGGAAATGACAAAGCTGATGAAGCTGCTAAAAAAGCAACATGCCACTCTCCAAGCCTGGCCGACCTCAAGGATCCGCATCTCGTCTACCAAAATTAGTATGAAATATGTAAAAAATCTTAAGCGTTACACTCACATGACTTTCTCTATTCTTGTACAAACTCTTATTCTTTATCTATTTCATATTAATCGAGATAAACATTTGCAGAAACGGTCCTTTGACGTACAAAGAGAATTACATTTTACACATAGCGACCAGTTCTAAAAATATTTGACTATCGCTTAAGGCCTACTATGTTCCCCTTGTTTTGTATTTGCAAGGGCAATATAGAAATACAGCAGCCTTTAAGCATAGACATATCTCTTAATAGCTGGTTGCTAGGTGCAGCATCATTTCCTTTACCACAGATTAATACTCTTTGCATATCCAAGACAAAAAAATGAATAACGAATTCCCATTTGAGAAAATTAAGTATTGAAAAATTTAAGGGAATAACAAGTAATATCTCGAAAATGGTTAACTCAACAAAAAAAAATGTATATGACATAAATTGTGTATTTTAACGCGATCTACATTTTTTGTGTAGTAAAAGTTTGTCTATCTCTTATGGTTTACCAGTTATGCAAAAGTCGTTCATAATGATGAATACTTTTGGAGACATTCCCAGAAAATTCGAGATATACATTTCATTTTTCATGACAATATCTTAAACATATGATATTTTAATCAAAATCGTTAGAGCCATTTTTGAGAAAATTAAAATTTTCAAAAAATGTTCCATGTAAAGGGTAGTCTGGGGTGGGGGGATTTTCTTGAAAACCTTCGTGTGGCATCTCTGGAAGATACTGAACCCGAATACCAAGTTTGGTGTTTATCCCACTTTTCGTTTCTTAGTTATGCTGTTCACAGACAGTTACACACGGACATGTTTCCAAAAATGCTTTTTTTGGATTCAGGGGGTCTCAAAACATATATTTCCGGTGAAATCTCGGTATGGAATTTTTGGGTGGAATACAATACTTCCCCTACTTACTATACATAGTAGAGAAAGTAAACATTTATTTAGAGAATTCATTAAAACACTGGAAAAATAGCTGTAGACCCATGAAAACACAAATTAGAGATGGTATTACATTCTGCGGTTGACCAAGTGATAATAGCACAAGAGTATGAAGATGTTGAATTCATGACAAAGAAATTAATTTCAGAATATGAGAAGGGTGGTTGGACAATCAACAAGGAAAGAAAAAATATATGTGCATAAGGAGAATTGAAACAAGACTAACACTAAATGATAACTTTAATATTACAAACACGGAGAACTAGAAAAATTTAGGGATTACGATTTATAAAGATGTGGAATGGAAAAAAGAATAGAAACACTGGCAGAAAAGGCATATCCCTACTCAGTGGGACACACATATCACGAAAAGGAAAAATGTACCATTCAATAGTTCAGGAAATAATACAATATGGTTTAGAAATTTGGTCAATAAAAGAAGCGAACAAAGGAAATTACTACCTACAGAAATGGGTTTCTGGAGAAGAATGAAAGGAGCTTATAGGCTGGAAAAAATGAAGTAATTCGTGAATAAATGGAAGAGCAACAAACTATAACACACGAAATTAAGGAAAAACAAATTCTATGGTATAGTCATGCGAGAAGGATCGGGGAGGAGAGACGGAATCCTCCGGGAAGAAAGAAGAGATGGAGGGGGGCCTAAGAACACATGGTTTTATAGAGTTCAAGAAGGCATGAAGGTGAAAAAATCTGATGTGTTACACTCACGAGACTTTCTCTATTCTTGTACAAACTATTTTTACAAACGCTTATTCTCCATATGCTTCATGTTAATCGAGATATCGAGATGTTAATCTTATTACTAATTTTCTTGTAGATGCAAGGGGAATTGGTAGGCTTTAAGCGATAGTCAAATATTTTAAGCGCTGGTTGCTATGTGGAGTATTCCATTCTCTTTGCATGTCCGGGACATAAAAAAATGAATAACGAATTTGGGAAAAAGTATAAGTATTGGAAAATTTAAGGGAATAACATGCAATATCTCGAAAATGGTTCACTAAGCAAAACAAAATGTATATGAGATAAATTGTATATTTTAACGCAATCAACATGTTTTGCGTAGTAAAAGTTTATCTACCTCTTATGGTTTACCAGTTATGCAAAAGTCGTTCACAATGAAGAACATTTTTGGAGACATTCCCAGAAAATTCCAGGTATTCATTTCATTTGTCATGAAAATATCTTAAAACTTATATTTTAATCAAAATCGTTAGAGCCATTTTTGAGAAAATTAAAATTTTCGAAAAATGTTCCATGTAAAAGGTAATCTGGGGTGGGGGAATTTTCTTGAAAACCTTCGTGTTCCACCTCTGGAAGAAACTGAACCTAAATACCAACTTTGGTGTTTATCCGATTGTTCGTTTCTGAGTTATGCTGTACACAGACACACACATACAGGCACCCACACGGACATGTTTCCAAAAATGCTTTTTTCTTATTCAGGGGGCCTCAAAACATGTATTTCCGGTGAAATCTCGGTATCGAATTTTTGGGTGGAATACAATGCTTCCCCTACTTACTATACGTAGTAGAGAAAGTAAAAATATCCCTACAAGCTATGGGAGGATTGAGAAGTAGACATGTAGACATAGATAAAAAACAATTTTATGTGTTACACTGCCATTACTTTACTCTCGTACAAACTGCTTTTAGAAACGCTTATTCTCCATCTACTTAGTCACCTCCGTGGTCTACGGGTAACCATGTTAATTCCCGAGGTCGCGTGTTCAAACCCGGCGAAAGGTGATGGATTTTTTTGGGGCATGACTTCCTTCGGAAGGGGAGTAAGGCCTATTGTCCCATATTGTAAATTTATAGCGCGTAAAAGAACCTCAAGGGTAGCCTCTTAGCAAAATTTAATTGTTTTACGCCCAATAGGATAGAATGGGACGCTAAGAATCATAGTAGTTAAAAGCGCCCATAAATAAAAAATCTTATGTGTTACACTCACATGACTTTCTCTACTCTTGTACAATCTAATTTTACAAACGCCTATTCTCCATATGCTTCATGTTAATCGAGATATCGATATGTCAATCTTATTGGTAATTTTCTTGTAGATGCAAGGGGAATATGGTAGCTTTTAAGCGATGGTCAAATATTTTATCGCTGGTTGCTATGCGGCGCATTCCATTCTCTTTGCATGTCCAGGACAAAAAAAAACTGAATAACGAATTTGAGAAAAAGTATAAGTATTGGAAAATTTAAGGGAATAACAAGCAATATCTCGAAAACGGTTCACTCAACAAAAGAAATGTATATGACATAAATTGTGTATTTTAACGAGATCTACATTTTTTGTGTAGTAAAATTTTGTCTATCTCTTATGGTTTACCAGTTATGCAAAAGTCGTTCACAATGAAGAATATTTTTGGAGACATTCCCAGAAAATTCGAGATATACATTTTATTTGTCATGACAATATCTTAAACATATGATATTTTAATCAAAATCGTTAGAGCCGTTTTTGAGAAAATTATAATATTCGAAAAATGTTCCATGTAAAGGATAGTCTGGGGTGGGGGATTATCTAGAAAACCTTCGTGTCGCATCTCTGGAAGATACTGAACCTAAATACCACGTTTGGTGTTTATCCGACTGTTCGTTTCTGAGTTCTGCTGTTCACAGACACACACACAGACACACACACACACACACACACACACACACACACACACACACACACACACACAGACACACACGGACATGTTTCCAAAAATGCTTTTTTTGGATTCAGGGGGTCTCAAAACATGTATTTCCGGTGAAATCTCGGTATCGAATTTTTGGGTGGAATGCAATACTTCCCCTACTTACTATACGTAGTAGAGAAAGTAAAAATGAATAACGCATTTGAGAAAAAGTATAAGTATTGGAAAATTTAAGGAAATAACAAGCAATATCTCGAAAACGGTTCACTCAACAAAAGAAATGTATATGACATAAGTTGTGTATTTTAACGCGATCTACATGTTTTGTGTAGTAAAATTTTGTCTATCTCTTATGGTTTACCACTTATGCAAAAGTCGTTCACAATGAAGAATACCTTTGGAGACATTCCCAGAAAATTCGAGATATACATTTCATTTCTCATGACATTATCTTAAACATATGATATTTTCATCAAAATCGTTAGAGCCATTTTTGAAAAAATTAAACTTTTCGAAACATCTTCCATGTGAAGGGTAGTCTGGGGTAGGGGGATTTTCTTGAAAACCTTCGTGTCGCATCTCTGGAAGATACTGAACCTAAATAACAAGTTTGGTGCCTATCCGACTGTTCGTTTTTGAGTTATGCTGTTCATAGACACACAGACACACAGACACACACACGGACATGTTTCCAAAAATGCTTTTTTTGGATTCAGGAGGTCTCAAAACATGTATTTCCGGCGAAATCTCGGTATCGAATTTTTGGGTGGAATGCAATACTTCCCCTACTTACTATACGTAGTAGAGAAAGTAAAAAAGCCTCTTGATCTACTTCATCTTAATCGAGACAAATATTTGCCGAGATATTCGCTTTAGATGGAAAAATGTTTCATCGGGTATTATTTTCTCAAAAATAACTGAAATGATTATGATTAAAGTACCATTTATTTAAGATATTTAAGTGTAAAATAAAATGCGTGTTTTGAATATTCTACAAAGAGACTTGAAAGTCCTTCTCACCGGAAACGAATTTTATATAATTTTGTATAATGGTAAACCATAACTTACTGTGTGAAGATGTAAGTCTCTTTAATACACTATTTATTTCAAATAATCGTTTTTTGTGGCATCAGCCATTTCTAAGATATTCGTTGTTGTTGATTTAAAACGTCAGTAAATCGGTGTTTTTTGGAGGAGTCATTACTAAGATTTTTGTTTTGTTTTTGTTCCACTTCTCCCCCGTCTTTAACCGCAATTGTGTTAATTCGTAATCCGTTGTCATTGGACTTCTGGTTTTTCTTTGGGCTTTGTATTTTAAAGCATACACGCATTCATACTCTCATACATACTTTCAGACTCTGGGGAGGCCAGGGAATAATCTTGGCTACACAGAAAATATCACCCCCAGCCGAGAATCCAACCCGGGACCTCTCGCACAGCTGGCAGGTAGGATACCAGTAAGCAATGTAGCCAGCCCCATCATTCAATTGCTTCCAGTGATGTCATGGAAACAGTATGGAATTTCAAGGCCAGCGTATAGCAACGCGCTTTTAAACATTTGACTATGGCTTTAGTTTCCTGTATACCTCTCGTACTTACAACCAAATGTGTAATGAAGCTATCCTTTTTCTCAGTTAACAGAAACACACATAAGCTTTCGTAAAAACAATTTGTAGCTATAAAATCTGATGTGCTACACTCACATGACTTTCTATACTCCTGTACAAACTATTTTTACAAACGCTTATTCTTGTTAATCAAAATGTTAACCTTATTGCTAATTTTCTTCTAGATGCATGGGGAATATGGTAGTATTTAAGCGATAGTCAAAAATTTTAAGAGCTGGTTGCTATGTGGAGTATTCCATTCTCTTTGCATCACCAGGAGAAAAAAAATCTGATGTGTTACACTCACATGACTTTCTCTACTCTTGTACAAGCTATTTTTACAAACGCCTATTCTCCATATGCTTTATGTTAATCGAGATATCGAGATGTCAATCTTATTGCTAATTTTCTTGTAGATGCAAGGGAAATATGGTAGGTTTTAAGCGATAGTCAAATATTTTAACGCTGGTTGCTATGCGGCGCATTCCATTCTCTTTGCAAGTCCAGGACATAAAAAAATGAATAACGAATTTGAGAAAAAGTATAAGTATTGGAAAATTTAAGGGAATAACCAGCAATATCTCGAAAACGGTTCATTCAACAAAAGAACTGTATATGACATAAGTTGTGTATTTTAACGAGATCTACATTTTTTGTGTAGTAAAATTTTGTCTATCTCTTATGGTTTACCAGTTATGCAAAAATCGTTCACAATGAAGAACACTTTTGGAGACATTCCCAGAAAATTCGAGATATACATTTCATTTCTCATTACATTATCTTAAACATATGATATTTTAATCAAAATCGTTAGAGCCATTTTTGAGAAAATTAAAATTTTCGAAAAATGTTCCATGTAAAGGGTAGTCTGGGGTGGGGGGATTTTCTTGAAAACCTTCGTGTCGCATCTCTGGAAGATACTGAACCTAAATACCAAGTTTGGTGTTTATCCGACTGTTCGTTTTTGAGTTATGCTGTTCACAGACACACACACACACAGACACACACACAGACACACACACGGACATGTTTCCAAAAATGCTTTTTTTGGATTCAGGAGGTCTCAAAACATGTATTTCCGGTGAAATCTCGGTATCGAATTTTTGGGTGGAATGCAATACTTCCCCTACTTACTATACGTAGTAGAGAAAGTAAAAATATCCCTACAAGCTATGGGAGGATTGAGAAGTAGACATGTAGACATAGATAAAAAACAATTTTATGTGTTACACTGCCATTACTTTACTCTCGTACAAACTGCTTTTAGAAACGCTTATTCTCCATCTACTTAGTCACCTCCGTGGTCTACGGGTAACCGTGTTAATTCCCGAGGTCGCGTGTTCAAACCCGGCGAAAGGTGATGGATTTTTTTGGGGCATGACTTCCTTCGGAAGGGGAGTAAGGCCTATTGTCCCATATTGTAAATTTATAGCGCGTAAAAGAACCTCAAGGGTAGCCTCTTAGCAAAATTTAATTGTTTTACGCCCAATAGGATAGAATGGGACGCTAAGAATCATAGTAGTTAAAAGCGCCCATAAATAAAAAATCTGATGTGTTACACTCACATGACTTTCTCTACTCTTGTACAATCTAATTTTACAAACGCCTATTCTCCATATGCTTCATGTTAATCGAGATATCGATATGTCAATCTTATTGGTAATTTTCTTGTAGATGCAAGGGAAATATGGTAGCTTTTAAGCGATAGTCAAATATTTTAACGCTGGTTGCTATGTGGCGCATTCCATTCTCTTTGCATGTTCAGGACATAAAAAAAAAATCTGATGTGTTACACTCACATGACTTTCTCTACTCGTGTACAATCTATTTTTACAAACGCCTATTCTCCATATGCTTTATGTTAATCGAGATATCGAGATGTCAATCTTATTGCTAATTTTCTTGTAGATGCAAGGGGAATATGGTAGCTTTTAAGCGATGGTCAAATATTTTATCGCTGGTTGCTATGCGGCGCATTCCATTCTCTTTGCATGTCCAGGACAAAAAAAAACTGAATAACGAATTTGAGAAAAAGTATAAGTATTGGAAAATTTAAGGGAATAACAAGCAATATCTCGAAAACGGTTCACTCAACAAAAGAAATGTATATGACATAAATTGTGTATTTTAACGAGATCTACATTTTTTGTGTAGTAAAATTTTGTCTATCTCTTATGGTTTACCAGTTATGCAAAAGTCGTTCACAATGAAGAATATTTTTGGAGACATTCCCAGAAAATTCGAGATATACATTTTATTTGTCATGACAATATCTTAAACATATGATATTTTAATCAAAATCGTTATAGCCGTTTTTGAGAAAATTAAAATATTCGAAAAATGTTCCATGTAAAGGATAGTCTGGGGTGGGGGATTATCTAGAAAACCTTCGTGTCGCATCTCTGGAAGATACTGAACCTAAATACCACGTTTGGTGTTTATCCGACTGTTCGTTTCTGAGTTCTGCTATTCACAGACACACACACAGACACACACACACACACACACACACACACACACACACACACACACACAGACACACACGGACATGTTTCCAAAAATGCTTTTTTTGGATTCAGGGGGTCTCAAAACATGTATTTCCGGTGAAATCTCGGTATCGAATTTTTGGGTGGAATGCAATACTTCCCCTACTTACTATACGTAGTAGAGAAAGTAAAAATGAATAACGCATTTGAGAAAAAGTATAAGTATTGGAAAATTTAAGGAAATAACAAGCAATATCTCGAAAACGGTTCACTCAACAAAAGAAATGTATATGGCATAAGTTGTGTATTTTAACGCGATCTACATGTTTTGTGTAGTAAAATTTTGTCTATCTCTTATGGTTTACCACTTATGCAAAAGTCGTTCACAATGAAGAATACCTTTGGAGACATTCCCAGAAAATTCGAGATATACATTTCATTTCTCATGACATTATCTTAAACATATGATATTTTCATCAAAATCGTTAGAGCCATTTTTGAAAAAATTAAACTTTTCGAAACATCTTCCATGTGAAGGGTAGTCTGGGGTAGGGGGATTTTCTTGAAAACCTTCGTGTCGCATCTCTGGAAGATACTGAACCTAAATAACAAGTTTGGTGCCTATCCGACTGTTCGTTTTTGAGTTATGCTGTTCATAGACACACAGACACACAGACACACACACGGACATGTTTCCAAAAATGCTTTTTTTGGATTCAGGAGGTCTCAAAACATGTATTTCCGGCGAAATCTCGGTATCGAATTTTTGGGTGGAATGCAATACTTCCCCTACTTACTATACGTAGTAGAGAAAGTAAAAAAGCCTCTTGATCTACTTCATCTTAATCGAGACAAATATTTGCCGAGATATTCGCTTTAGATGGAAAAATGTTTCATCGGGTATTATTTTCTCAAAAATAACTGAAATGATTATGATTAAAGTACCATTTATTTAAGATATTTAAGTGTAAAATAAAATGCGTGTTTTGAATATTCTACAAAGAGACTTGAAAGTCCTTCTCACCGGAAACGAATTTTATATAATTTTGTATAATGGTAAACCATAACTTACTGTGTGAAGATGTAAGTCTCTTTAATACACTATTTATTTCAAATAATCGTTTTTTGTGGCATCAGCCATTTCTAAGATATTCGTTGTTGTTGATTTAAAACGTCAGTAAATCGGTGTTTTTTGGAGGAGTCATTACTAAGATTTTTGTTTTGTTTTTGTTCCACTTCTCCCCCGTCTTTAACCGCAATTGTGTTAATTCGTAATCCGTTGTCATTGGACTTCTGGTTTTTCTTTGGGCTTTGTATTTTAAAGCATACACGCATTCATACTCTCATACATACTTTCAGACTCTGTGGAGGCCAGGGAATAATCTTGGCTACACAGAAAATATCACCCCCAGCCGAGAATCCAACCCGGGACCTCTCGCACAGCAGGCAGGTAGGATACCAGTAAGCAATGTAGCCAGCCCCATCATTCAATTGCTTCCAGTGATGTCATGGAAACAGTATGGAATTTCAAGGCCAGCGTATAGCAACGCGCTTTTAAACATTTGACTATGGCTTTAGTTTCCTGTATACCTCTCGTACTTACAACCAAATGTGTAATGAAGCTATCCTTTTTCTCAGTTAACAGAAACACACATAAGATTTCGTAAAAACAATTTGTAGCTATAAAATCTGATGTGCTACACTCACATGACTTTCTATACTCTTGTACAAACTATTTTTACAAACGCTTATTCTTGTTAATCAAAATGTTAACCTTATTGCTAATTTTCTTCTAGATGCATGGGGAATATGGTAGTATTTAAGCGATAGTCAAAAATTTTAAGAGCTGGTTGCTATGTGGAGTATTCCATTCTCTTTGCATCACCAGGAGAAAAAAAATCTGATGTGTTACACTCACATGACTTTCTCTACTCTTGTACAAGCTATTTTTACAAACGCCTATTCTCCATATGCTTTATGTTAATCGAGATATCGAGATGTCAATCTTATTGCTAATTTTCTTGTAGATGCAAGGGAAATATGGTAGGTTTTAAGCGATAGTCAAATATTTTAACGCTGGTTGCTATGCGGCGCATTCCATTCTCTTTGCAAGTCCAGGACATAAAAAAATGAATAACGAATTTGAGAAAAAGTATAAGTATTGGAAAATTTAAGGGAATAACCAGCAATATCTCGAAAACGGTTCATTCAACAAAAGAACTGTATATGACATAAGTTGTGTATTTTAACGAGATCTACATTTTTTGTGTAGTAAAATTTTGTCTATCTCTTATGGTTTACCAGTTATGCAAAAATCGTTCACAATGAAGAACACTTTTGGAGACATTCCCAGAAAATTCGAGATATACATTTCATTTCTCATTACATTATCTTAAACATATGATATTTTAATCAAAATCGTTAGAGCCATTTTTGAGAAAATTAAAATTTTCGAAAAATGTTCCATGTAAAGGGTAGTCTGGGGTGGGGGGATTTTCTTGAAAACCTTCGTGTCGCATCTCTGGAAGATACTGAACCTAAATACCAAGTTTGGTGTTTATCCGACTGTTCGTTTTTGAGTTATGCTGTTCACAGACACACACACACACAGACACACACACAGACACACACACGGACATGTTTCCAAAAATGCTTTTTTTGGATTCAGGAGGTCTCAAAACATGTATTTCCGGTGAAATCTCGGTATCGAATTTTTGGGTGGAATGCAATACTTCCCCTACTTACTATACGTAGTAGAGAAAGTAAAAATGAATAACGAATTCCCATTTGAGAAAAAGTATAAGTATTGGAAAATTAAGGGTTTATCTAGCAATATCTCGAAAATGGTTCACTCAACAACAAAAATGTATATGACATAAATTGTGTATTTTAAAGCGATCTACGTTTTTTGTGTAGTAAAATTTTGTCTATCTCTTATGGTTTACCAGTTATGCAAAAGTCGTTCACAATGAAGAATACTTTTGGAGACATTCCCAGAAAATTCAAGATATACATTTTATTTTTATGCAAGTATCTTAAATATATGATATTTTATTCAAAATCGTTAGTGCCATTTTTGAGAGGATTAAAATTTTCGAAAAACGTTCAGGGTAAAGGGTAATCCGGGATGGTGGGATTTTCTTGAAAACCTTTGTGTCGCATCTCTGGAAGATACTGAACCTAAATACCAAGTTTGGTGTTTATCCGACTGTTCGTTTCTGAGTTATGCTGTTCACAGACAGACAGACACAGACACACACCCAGACACACCCGGACATGTTTTCAAAAATACTTTTTTGGATTCAGGAGGCCTCAAAACATGTATTTCCGGTGAAATCTCGGTATGGAATTTTTGGGTGGGATACATTACTTTATCTACTTACTATACGTAGTAGAGAAGGTAATAAACGATAGTGAGTAAAGTAAGATTTTTTTGTTATGTTTTTCACACACATACACACACACAAAAATGTCTGCATTGGATTTAGTGGACGTCAAAATCTGAAGTATTTTAAGAGATTTCCTGAAATACCTATATAGAATTTTTAGGTGGAATACTTCTTCTACCAAATATAAACAGGCGCTAGAGAAAGTAAATCATCACTTTTTTTATATATATACTTTTTTTTTACGTAGGGGAAGTATTGCATTCAACCGAAAAATTCGATAACGAGATTTTGCCGGAAATACATGCTTTAAGGCCCCCTGAATAAAAAACAGCATTTTCAGAAAAAGATCCGTATGTGTGTGTGTGTGTGTGTGTGTGTGTGTGTGTGTGTGTGTGTGTGTGTGTGTCGGTGAGCAGCAAAACTCAAAAACGAAAAGTCTGATAAATATCAAACTTGGTATTTAGGTTCAGTATCTTTCAAAAATGCGACACAAATATTTTCAAGAGAACCCCCCCCCATCCCAGACAATCCTTTACATCGAACATTCTTCGAATATATTTATTTTCTCAAAAATGGCTCTAACGATTTGGAATAAAATATCATATGTTTAAGATATTTTCATGATAAATACAATGTATATCTTGAATTTTTTTGGAACTGTGAAAAGACCTCTTCATTCTGAGTGACTTTTGCATAACTGGTAAACTGTAAGAGATAGACAAAATTTTTCTGCATAAAAAATGTAGATCTCGTTTAAACACACAATTTATGTATGTATATATATTGTGGAGTGAACTATTTGCGAGATATTTCTTGTTATTTGTTTGAATTTTCTAATACTTATACGTTTTCTCAAATGGGAATTCGTTAATCTTTTTACTTTCTCTACTACGTATAGTAAGTAGAGGAAGTATTGCATTCCACCCAAAAATTCGATACTGAGATTTCACAGGAAATACATGTTTTGAGGTGCACTGAATTCATTTAAAGCATTTTTAGAAACATGTCCGTGTGCGTGTATGTCCGTCTGTGAACAGCATAACTCAGAAACGAACAGTCCGATAAACACCAATCTTGCTATTTAGGTTCAGTATCTTCCAGAGATGCGACACGAAGGTTTTCAAGAAAATCCCCCACCTCAGATTATCCTTTACATGGAACATTTTTCGAACATTTTAATTTTCTCAAAAATGGCTCTAACGATTTTGAATAAAGTACCATAAGTTTATGACATTTTTATGACAAATGAATTGTATATCTGGAATTTTCTGGGAATGTGTCCAAAAGTATTCTTCATTGTGAACGACTTTTACACAACTGGTAAACTATAAGAGATAGACAAAATTTTACTACACAAAAAAATGTAGATCGCGTAAAAATACACAATTTATATCCTATACTTTTTTACTTACTCTACTACGTATAGTAAGTAGGGGAAGTATTGTATTCCACCCAAAAATTCGATACCGAGGTTTCACCGGAAATACATGTTATGAGACCCCCTGAATCCAAAAAAAGCATTTTTGGAAACATGCCCGTGTGTGTGTGTCTGTGTGTCTTTCTGTGAACAGCATAACTCAAAAACGAAAAGTCTGATAAATATCAAACTTGGTATTTAGGTCTAGTATCTTTCAAAAATGCGACACGAATATTTTCAAGAGAATCCCCCCCACCCCAGACTACCCTTTACATGGAACATTTTTCGAAAATGTTAATTTTCTCAAAAATGGCTTTAACGATTTTGATTAACATATCATATGTTTAAGATCTTGTCATGAGAAATGAACTTTATATCTCGAATTTTCTGGGAATGTCTCCAAAAGTGTTCTTCATTGTGAACGACTTTTGCATAACTGGTAAACCATAAGAGATAGACAAAATTTTACTACACAAAAAATGTAGATGGCGTTAAAATACACAATTTATGCTACATACATTTTTTGTTGAGTGAACCAATTTCGAGATATTTTTGTTATTCCCTTAACTTTTCCAATACTTATACTTTTTGTCAAATGGGAATTCGTTATTCTTTTTTTTTGTCCTGGTAATACAAAGAGAATGGAATACTCCACCTAGCAACCAGCTCTTAAAATATTTGACTACCGCTTAAAGTCTATTGTAGTCCGCTATTCCCATTGTAGCTACAAGGAAATACTACTACTTCTACAAAATTTTATATCGATTAAAATGAAGAGGATAGAATAATACATTTTCTATAAACAATTTGGTGAAGAATGGATAGAGAAAGTAATGTAAACGTAACACATCAGATTTTTTTCATAGAATGGTTTCGACTATCATATCATATTTAGGTGAAGTAAGATAATTTCTTTCTCCACGCGTAATAACTGGTGGAGATGGGCGTGTTTGGAGCTCCCTGTGCTGAGAGGATGTGAGGGACACATGTTGATGCTGTAATAGCATCCGACATGACAGGAAGACAGTACGCACGTGTCCATGAGTCAGTGCAACCCTCTCAGAATCCATAAGCACCCCCCAGACCTCTTCGTCTAGCTCTTTCCTCATTCATGATTACTAGGCGGGTATCTCACCTACTGAGTAAAGCTTTCGTATTCAATGGGACCAATTCTTCACCTTGAAGCCCTCTGAATATCTGTGCAATAATTATGCCAGTAAATGTGTAGGTAATAACAAAGTAGAACTATCCATTATAGTTTTCGATATTTATACAAAAAGCAGTTTAAATGAGTCGAAAGAGACATGTGAAGTTAAATTTAAATAAAAGCAAACAAAAAAATATAATTTGAAGAAGTTATTTTGATGTATTGTTATGTTCCCCACACTTTGGGAGCCAGTTTGAAGTAGGTTATATTGAAAGAGTTGTATTATATTTCAACTGTTGTGAGCCGAACTTGAAGTTCGTTGCAACCACACGTATAGTACCCGTTTTCCGGTAGCCTTCGCCCCAAATGTACCTTCCGGTGGCCGTTGCCCCCCCCCAAAAATGTTTAAAAATATTAACTTTGTAATTTGACCGTTTCTTTAAATACTATATATTTATGTTTGCCTCGGCTGCGTCAGTATTATTGTTAGAGACATGCTTCTCTTTGCAGGGTTGTGGTGCGGCTGAAGAATGTAGGCTTACACAGATTATAACTTTACTTCACTCCTTTTATTAATGTTTGACACCATTTAAATAGCACTTCACTGATATAGAGAGAGCTGTGAGATTTTTTTAATTAATTACTTGGACTTTTTAACACGTAAACTATTTTCATCTCACACTGAATACGTACTATACTTCTCGAGGACGCATCTCGCGTCCGGTTAGGAACACTGTCTGGAACCAACGCGTCCAGTTGTGAGCGCTGTGTACAAGCAACTGACTTGATTTCTACCGCCTAAATTTTTAAATTTCTGTATTTCAATTCTCTGATTAGCTATTCCTAATCCAATAGAATACTTTTATTTAACTAAAGCTTCTTCTGGTTGTTAATTGGCTATTTTATAAACCGTCACAAAAATTACATTATTGTTACTCTAAGAATCACAAGTAGTATTGTTAAACTTTCCTACTCATTATTGACTCAAGGTTACCTCATTGTTACCTCATTGTTAGCAACTTTTAACCTAGTATTCTCACAGCTGCTACATTATTAAATTACGTAATACATTCACATAACAAAATTAAACATGGATACAATAATATAAACATATACGAATATAATATACACTTTTTATATATTTTACATACACATATTGCTTTAAGGAGGGCTATTATTGAATTTATATTATATAATTTGACTGAAATCATTTAAGTGTTAAAAATACTGCCTCAAAGTTTTGAGTTAAGAATTATTAGAAAAGATTTAAATTACTTGCAAAGAAGTTTCTTATAAATTAATTTGTTTTGTATAAAAAGGAAGGAGAAGACAATTGAATAACGATATAAAGGAAAATACGTTATTCTAAGGGAACGAAAATATGCATTAATCAAAAGAAATATACAACAGAAATGCAAATGTGCGTTTACAAGAGAAAATTAAATTATAGTTATGTAAAATAAGGAATCGGATTGTTAACTTTTTATTTGTATTCACATGTAAATTGTTTAACGCAATTAACTCGTGCATATGTTGAAATTTATTTCGCTAAGCATGCCACGTAAAAGTAAACAACGTTTAACTATTTTTCTTATAAACTTTTGGTAAATTTTTTCAAAAAGACGACAACTTGAGCCTAGCTTAAGATAATTAATTTCCAGTATATGTCATAATATATCTTCAAATATATTGAAAGGAATAATATCATCCACATCACGATATTAAGTGAACTATTGAGTTAAATAGGTTAAATTAGTAAGTACAACATAAACCAGAAAAAGGTAATTATTGTATTAAGTAAAAATTCACATTCATTCAAAAGAAATAAAACAGTGTTATGTGAGGTTAATCATTATTAAGATTGCAATTAATTGCCTTGTCTTCATATTGCACGTTATAAAATCCCTTTGAGTTTAAAGAAGATTCTCGGCAATTGCTGAGCTGATATGTATTTCAAAATCAATAAATAGCCGGACAAATAACATTAATTAAAATTCCATTGAATTCTTATAACTAACGACAGTTAGAAAGAACCAACAATCCCTGAATTATGTTGTATGCCACCAAATCTACAAGTCTGCGCATACCATACTACTACCATGTTTACCGAGCGGGAATTTCAAATAAGGTAACCACGAGTTGCAGAGTACGAGGGGACGAGATCCTGTGCCGGAGCAGAGCTGAACCCAGAACCCAGGACGAGTGGCTGTTTAAAGAAATTCTCCCCACCATTCCCGCTTCAGTCTGAAAACTATTTTTCCTTCTCTTTTCCTTAAGTAGTGTTTCATCCAACTATCTGTTATCGAGATTTCACCAAAATATGCATTTTCGTACATCCTCTAAAAATATATTTACAGAAGGTTCCTGTGGTTGCGTGTATAAACAATATAGCACAAAAATAAAATGTTGGGTAAAACACTTTATATAAATTGTTGATTAAGAGTTCTGTAATAATTATAATTTAGGAATTATTGATTATTAATTAACATACAAGTTGATAATTTTCCATAATTTTAAAGCAATATTATTCAAATCTGTATCAATCGAAAGCCCTGCAGAAGCTGTAAATATGTTTTAAGTTTCAGTAATATTGTTAAATAAATAAAGACGTAATTGCATAAGAAAACCTGCAAGATTTAGGCAAAAATATGGGTAGTTTCGTTTTAGACTGCACATTATGTTTTACGAGCGTGGGGCCATAAACATCGGAACCTTATTTTGTACCTACTTTGTGGGGATGAGGCAAGTTTTAAGAGTAAATAGACGCTATGATGCAACGGACATTTCTTACAGTTAGGCTTTGAATTTTCAACCAAGGAGCCAATAAACGTAGAGGATAAGTATTAGAACCAATAGAAAAATAGGAGTATGCAGTGACATGTATAAAATTTGAAGGCGAGCAGTCGTTATAATATGTGAACGTGAGCGTGGTTTTAGGGTAGTTTGTCATAATTCTTCGTTGAGGTAACATGTAGCACTCCCGATCAGAAAAGGACGCTAAGTGCCGAAATCTGCTAAGTACCACGCAATTATGCAATTATAAAGTGATGTAGGTAGAAAAATTGCTACTGGACTGTGTAAGCTTGCTGACAATGTATGGTACCGGACTGAGTTAGGTTGTTGTATATGCTAAGGGACGGACTTAGGCTGTTGAAGTATATGCAATGGGATTGAGTTGGGTTGTTGACCGTGTATGCTACTGGACTGTGTTAGCTTGCTGACAGTGTATACTACCGGACTGAGTTAGGTTGTTGAAGTATATGCTACGGGACGGACTTAGGCTGTTGAATTATATGCAATGGGATTGAGTTGGGTTGTTGACAGTGTATGCTTCTGGACTATGTTAGCTTGCTGACACTGTATACTACCGGACTGAATTAGGTTGTTGAAGTATATGCTATGGGACGGACTTAGGCTGTTGAAGTATGTGCAATGGGATTAAGTTGGGTTGTTTACAGTGTATGCTACTGGACTGTGTTAGCTTGCTGACAGTGTATACTACCGGACTGAGTTAGGTTGTTGAAGTATATGCTACGGGATGGACTTAGGTTATTGAAGTGTATGCTATGGGATTGAGTTGGGTTGTTGACAGTGTATGCTTCTGGACTATGTTATCTTGCTGACAGTGTATACTACCGGACTGAGTTAGGTTGTTGAAGTATATGCTACGGGATGGACTTAGGTTATTGAAGTGTATGCTATGGGATTGAGTTGGGTTGTTGACAGTGTATGCTTCTGAACTATGTTAGCTTGCTGACAGTGTATACTACCGGACTGAGTTAGGTTGTTGAAGTATATGCTACGGGATGGACTTAGGTTATTGAGGTATATGCTATGGGATTGAGTTGGGTTGTTGACAGTGTATGCTTCTGGACTATGTTAGCTTGCTGACAGTGTATACTACCGGATGAGTTAGGTGGTTGAAGTATATGCTACGGGATGGACTTAGGTTATTGAAGTGTATGCTATGGGATTGAGTTGGGTTGTTGACAGTGTATGCTTCTGGACTATATTAGCTTGTTGAAGTATATGCTACGGAACTGAGTTGGCTTGCTGACAGTATATGCTACGGGACTGCGTCGCTTGCTGACAGTGTATGTTACCGGTCTGAGTTAGGTTGTTGAAGTATATGCTACGGGGCGAACTTAGGTTGTTGAAGTATATACTACGTGACTGCGTTGGCTTGCTGACAGCGTATGCTATCTGACTGAGTTAGGGTGTTGATGTGTATGCTATGGGACTGAGTTGGCTTGCTGACAGTATATGCTAGGGGACTGCGTTGGCTTGCTGACAATGTATGCTACCGGACTGAGTTAAGTTGTTGAAGTATATGCTACGGGACTGGGTTAGGTTGTGGAGAGGGAATGCTACAGTGTTTTTACTTGATTTTCGGAAATGCCTGACTCACATCTCTCTCTCTCTCTTTCTTTCTCTCTCTCTGATATAAAGGCAAAACAATGTTCTTTTTATGTTCTTTTTATTCAAGAAGTCTCAAAACATGTATCTCAAATGAACTCATGATAGAGAATATATTGGTCAAATGGTTTACGAAGAGTGATAACATGAGGTTTCTCTCGGTTGATAAATCGAGCGCAGAGGTTTCTGAAAATGTAGTGAGCCTCCCTTAAGCGTGTACAAGGTGCCTACCCCAAGGGCTGCGTTATAAACGAATTTGTTTCATGTACAGGTGTTTAAAGAAGCCGTAACCTAGGAGCAGGGACACAGCACATCATGTGTGAACGCTCTGGGCGACCATCACCAACACCCTCATAAAATGTGGTCCACGGGTGATGTCCCCTTGCGGGCACTAGGGGTGTGCACAGGGATATACAGTACCATTCCAAGTATGCAGGTCATTACTTAAGTACCACGTAACTAATAATACTTGCAACCAAACATTCGATAGCCAGATTTCAACTGAAATACACGGTTTGAGATCCACTCGACCTAAACAAACACAGGTTTTACAAAACATGAAGCATACAAAATGGTACTATGACAGCCAAATAGAGAATAATTATGCCGGACTATATTTTCGATACTCTATAAATGATATGGTAATAAATTAAAGTAACGACATAATACTTCAAACATACATTGCTTGAAATACGGCAAATTCTGGCCAAAAACAGGAAATATCACGTAAATGGCTAAAGCTACACAATTTGCATACCTATTTAAAATACATACTTGTTTGTTTTCTGGTACAACTTCCTACCTATCACCTACAGCTTTGTTGTTAAACACAATCCATTCAGAATGTAGAGGACTTCACTGGGTATTCACATAAAACTCAAGAAATACATTTTATTTGTCATGCAGTTATATTCGACATGTGCTTTAACACAACAATTAGCCATTTTTGAAAAAAAATCTAAAATAAAGATATCTAATGTGTTACATTCACATGACTTTCTCCACCTTCTATCGTTTATTATTCTTACGAAAGTTTATTTTTCTGTCTACTTCATTTTAAGCAGAAATAGGTACATTGCACATTTCGCACAAACGGAACAGCGATAGTCAAATGTTTAAGAACTGGACGCTAATGCTATACGTCGTCTTAAAACTCCATTTTTTTCCATGACATCGGGATAAACAGCTGAAAATCGACAGGATTTTAAAAGAATGACAAAGTGTTGCACAGTTTGAACCGTTAATAACGGATATCTCGGAAATGTCTTATGCTACGAAAAGGTTATTTGAAATAAATGGTGTGTCTTAAAGATACCTACTTATTTTGTTCAGTATGTTAACAAAGTTGCTTCTGAATGAAGTGAACTTCAAGACTATTCACAGAAAATTCAAGATATATATTTTATTTGGCATGTTAATATATGGAATTATATGGTATTTTAATTGAAATTGTTAGCGCCGTTTTTAAAGCAAATAAAAAATTTCGAACAATATTCCAAGCAAAGTCAGTTTAAGGGGGGATTTTCTTGAAAATCTCGTGTCACATCTTTGGAAGGTACTGAATTTAAATAACAAGTTTGGTATTTATGTGACTTTTCGTTGTTTACGGGTATATGAACATGGAAATATGTTTCGATTTTTGGATGGAAATCAATAGCTTCTCTACCTACTATAGTGATAGAGAAACTAAAAATTCGTCCACATAAAGACTATTTTTGGACATAGGTATCTCAGCGAAACTCTTAGTGTCACATCTTTGGAAAACGTCGAACCGATTTTTATTTTTTACTTTCTCTACTACGTATAGCAAGTAGGGGAAGTATTGTATTCCACCCAAAATTTCGATACCGAGATTTCACCGGAAATACAAGTTTTGAGACCCCTGAATCCAAAAAAAAGCATTTTTGGAAACATGTCCGTGTGTGTGTCTGTGTGTCTGTCTGTCTGTGTGTCTGTGTGTCTGTGTGTGTGAACAGCATAACTCAGAAACGAACAGTCGGATAAACACCAAACTTGGTATTTAGGTTCAGTATCTTCCACAGATGCGACACGAAGGTTTTCAAGAAAATCCCCCACCCCAGAGTACCCTTTACATGGAAGATTTTTCGAAAAGTTTAATTTTCTCAAAAATGGCTCTAACGATTTTGATTAAAATATCATATGTTTAAGATATTTTTATGACAAATAAAATTTATATCTTGAATTTTCTGGGAATGTCTCCAAAAGTATTCTTTATTGTCAAAGACTTTTGCATAACTGGTAAACCATACGAGATAGACAAAATTTAACTACACAAAAAATGTAGATCGCATTAAAATACACAATTTATGTCATATACAGTTTTTTTGTTGAGTGGACCGTTTTCGAGATATTGCTGGTTATTCCCTTAAATTTTTCAATACTTATTTTCTCAAATGGGAATTCGTTATTCATTTTTTTTCTCTTGGATATGCAAAGTGTTATAATCTGTGGCAAAGGGAATGGTGCTGCACCTAGCAACCAGCTATTAAGAGATATGTATGTGCTTAAAGGCTACTGTTTTTCTATATTGCCCTTGTAGATATATATTCCCCTTACATCTACAAGAAACTTAGCAATAAGATAGACTCTGCAAATGTTTATCTCGATTAACATGAAGCATATGGAGAATAAGCGTTTGTAAGAATACTTTGTACAAGAGTAGAGAAAGTCATGTGAGTGTAACACATCAGATTTTTTTACATCCTGGGCATGTAAAGAGAATGGAATGCTACACATAGCAACCAGTTCTTAAGAGATTTGACTATCGCTTAAAGCTGTGGAGGTACTGTGGAAGGTGAGCAGCACGGGATTTACCGGAATGGTCCGGGGTTCGATGCTAGCTTAGGGACTTGCATGGATCATGGATCTTGGATCTAGGGTTGGTGGTTAATACGGCTGATTCATTTTCCTGTCCGTTTATTTCCCGTCACCGTTTTAAAATGAACTCCTGATATTACCTCGCAACACATACACACACGCATTTCTTTACTTCTGTGCTTCATACAGTCGCGCCTATCCATCGACACATTAGTTTAAGAACCACCTCCAAGGAAATACCACGAACAAGTGTCTTTTCTAAAATCCCCTGTTTCTTTATTTCAAATTTCCTATCTCCCCATTTCACTATCACAAGATTTCTACGTTTTTCATTGGTTGCTTGGAGCTATGAGAGCACTGACCCTTCTCTAAACATTCATTTTCAGGCGACCTAATGGTACACTAATAAAGCGTTTTCTCTTTTCACTTGGCTTCAATGAGGGAAAAAACAAACGGTTTCCTGCCTGCTGCTGGTACGGTCTTTTCAACCCATACTCACCTTTACATGTAATGCTCACATCCCAGTCTTATTTAATAATACCATTCCTACTGTTGTTAATATTAAATTTTCCCTATGGTTATCATTTTATATTTAGCTATGCAGAACATACTGCCTCAATGCCTACCATATTCCCCATGCACCGACAAGAAAATTAGCAAATTTTTATCTCAATTAATATGAAGCAGATGGAGAATAAGCGTTTGTAAAAATAGTTTGAACAAGAGTGCAGAAAGTCATATGATTAACACATCAGATTCTTTATTACAGTCTTCGTAGATACACCTAAACGTGTTTGTTGGATGAAATCTGCTTAAGAAATTTTTGGGTTGAGTAAATACCATCTCTATCTACCATAAGTTGTAAACGTTTAATTGTTGTAGTTTTTGCACCACGTATTGGAGATATGTTTCTTGGAGTGTTCGCCCCACTTACGATACAAACCACTTTTCCGGTGACTTACGCCCCCACGTTTAAATATCAACTTTGTAACTTTAATTTTTATTTAAATATTATATATGTATGCCTCGGCTGCGTCAGTAGTAATTTTCAGAACACGTATCTCTTAGCAGGGCTCGTGTGGCCAAAGAACAAGGCTTACACAAATTATAATTTTATTGTACTTTGTTTATTCATCTTTCACACGATTTAATAACACTTCACTGATGTATCCTACTATAGAGCTGTGAGATTATTGTTTAATTGCACTTTTTAACAGGTAAACTTTATATTATTCTCACCCCAATGAATTTGTATGTCTCACATTGAACACGTACCATACCGATCGGGTACGCAATCTAAACTGGACTGGTTGGGAACGCTGTCTTGTAGCGTCTCCCGCCTGAGTTTGTACTTTTTCTCTATTTCAAGCCTCTGATTCGCTACGCCTACTCCAATAAAATAACTTTATTTAACTTAAGCTTATTCTAGTTTTTAACTGTTTTAAATATTACATTATTGTTCCAAGAACTATTGGTAGCATTATTAAACTTTCTAATTTATTGCTGTCTCAAGGTTACCTCATTGTTAGCAACTTTCGGCTTCTATTCTCACAGCTCCTACATTGTTAAAACTACGAATGCATTCACATAGCATTATTATACATGTACATAATAATATAAACATAATACAATGACTGTAACATACACTTTATATATTATATTATACATATATTGCTTTAAGGCGGGCTATTATTTAATTTTACATTATATAATCAGACTGATATCATTTAAGGGATAAAAATTACTGCCTCAAAGTAAAAGGTAATGAAAGTAATAATTGAAAATATGTTAAATAGGTACATCAACTAAGGCTTATAAAAAACATATCCGAATTAATAAAGTAGTCTATATAGTAATGCCAAGAAATATAAAAATACTTTTGCCAGTTTAATCCCCTCCTAAATGGATGTAGAAATGTTGTATGCTCTCACGCATACAGGAACTCACAATTTATCATGCTTATAGTGATTAAAGTATGGATATGTTTTTGTTTTTATTATAACAGAAGCGGATGTTTCATTTAAAATAGCTAGGTGTTGCCTAACGGTTATTTTCCTTTAAATATCGATTTGGAAGTTTCCACATCGATGTCGTAAAAGGAATTTGACGTATATTATAATGACGAAGCTATACACTGTTGCACCACAACACATTCTCTTCCTAATCCTGAGCTAAAATAGGTATTAGCTTGTTTATTGACATAAATACACTTAATGGCAGCCAGTTATGGGCCACAAGCTTAGGGAAGTGCCCTCGATGTAGGAATTAACAAACAGTTCAAGGTGTCTTGCGTTGCGTTACGTCACACTAAAAGCTCTAATAAAACTAATATTAAAATTACGTCATCCCAAAACGGTTACACTCAGTTTTACCTTCTCTGACCTGTATCATTTACTAATGATTACACAAACTATTCTTACGAAAGTTGATTTGGTTATTTACTTCATTTTAATCAAGGTAAACATTTGCAGAAATAGTTACATTTCACATTTCGTTATAGATACAAAGAGAACAGCGATTATCAAATGTTTTAAAACTGGACGCAACACGCTGTTCTTAAAATCCCATTCGACACTAGTGTGCAAAACCTAAGGACGAAACTAGTCTTCGCATGCTGCGACACTGCCAAGTAACATAGCTCGATGAAACTTGAATCATACATAGAGGGAACTGCTACAGTAGGCAACTAAACGAAATATGCAATGAGACGAACAGAAATGCCACTTTTATTCATAGACCATAAGCTACACTAAAGTCAATACGACATATGAAGCTTCTCTAGATTTACAGAAACAGATACACGGTGCTTAAAAGGGTGTATGATCACCACGGATAGCAATGCATGCTCTGCATCGTGCTCCCAAGCTGGCCACAAGGTTGGCAAGCAGTTCCTGTGGTAGGGCGTTCCATTCCCCCACCAGTGCTGCTGACAACTGTTAGATGGTCGTTGGTGCATGTGGATGTGCTGCATCCCATACGTGGTGGATGGGATTTAAATCGGGAGAACGGGCAGATCAGTCCATTCGCCGATTATCCTCTCCTTCCAAGAGATTCTCCACCTGCGCTGTTCGACGCGGTCGCGCATTGTCATCCATAAAAATGAAGTCATTGTCGACTGCATCCCTGAAAAGACGCACATGGGGAAGGAGTACAGTATCACAATAACGTTGACCAGTGAGCGTACCGTGTTCAAAGATTTGGAGGTCGATGCGCCCATGCAACATTATGACCCCAAAACCATAAAACCCGGACCACCAAAACGATCATGTTCAAAGATGTTCCTGGCTTCATTACGTATTCCCACCTCTCGCCAGATGAGGGTACGTCGAGAATCACTACTTAGATTGAATCTGCTCATCCGAGAAGAGCACGCGACCCCATTCCTCGTTGGTTCAATTTTGATGCTCTTGGGACCATCGCAAACGGTGCCGCCAATGTGCGGATGTCAATGGAACACAACGTATTGGCCGTCGGGCAAAGAGACCACCTCTGTGTAGTCGCCGTGCCACTGTGTATCGTGAGATTGCGTGCCTAGCTGTCCTGTTAAATGTGGTTGCAATTGCAGCCGCTGTTTGGCGTGGATCCCTTCTTATCTGCTGCTGTAGTTGAGCGTGGTCGACCTCCACCTCTCCTTGGGACAACAGTGCCTGTGGTTTGCAAGGTTCCCCACGCACGTGAAACGATGCTGTGAGCAATTCCAAACTCCTGAGCAACACTCGTCACACTTCGCTTTTCTTCCAGGTTCCTGATGATTCTTCCCCGTGTGAAGTCATCCGAATGGTGTTTACGGGCCATGTTGCAATGAAGAACACCACCACAGTCCACCGTAACAGCTCGCTAATTGCCACACACCGTCTTATCCTGTTTCATCAACTGCCTTGCGGGACCAGACACATTTGGCACTATAGGCTCGCTACACTCACGCCATGTGACGTCCAGCTTTCTGTGTACGTGTGAGAGACCTCTGGCAACATGCTCCCGCACCTTCATCTACTTCCACCAAGTGGTTCATTTGTTATATTACTTTACCCATCTCGTTCTTAGGTTTAGCACACCAGTGTATTTTCATGAACTCGCGAGAAGCCACTGAAAAGCGACAGGACTTAGAAATCATGACAAACTATTGAATAACGGTTTATGTGACAAAATAAAATTGTTTGAAATAAAGTATGTGTTTTAAAGAGATCTATATTTTTGTGTGGTACGTTTGCGTCTTATCGTTTAGCGTATACAATATTATACTAGTTACGTCCGAATAAAGAGGATTTCATAGGCTACTCCTAGAAAATTCAAGATAAAAATTTTATTTGTCATGTGAATATCTTTAATATATAGCAGTTTAATAAAGCTGGTTTATTACTTTCTCTACTACGTATAGTAAGTAGGGGAAGTATTCTATTCCACCCAAAAATTCGATACCAAAATTTCACCGGAAATACATGTTTTGAGGTGCCCTGAATAAAAAAAAAGCATTTTTGGAAACATGTCCGTGTGTGTCTGTGTGTCTGTCTGTGAACAGCATAATTCAGAAACGAACAGTCGGATAAACACCAAACTTGGTATTTAGGTTTCGATGTCTTCCAGAGATGCGACACGAAGGTTTTCAACAAAATCCCCCCACCACAGAGTACCCTTTACATGGAACATTTTTCGAAAATTTTAATTTTCTCAAAAATGGCTGTAACGATTTTGATTAAAATATCATATGTTTAAGACATTTTCATGACAAATAAAATGTATATCTGGAATTTTCTGGGAATGTCTCCAAAAGTATTCTTCATTGTGAACGACTTTTGGTAAACTGGTAAACCATAAGAGATAGACAAAATTTTACTACACAAAAGGTGTAGATCGCGTTAAAATACACAATTTATGTCATATACATTTTTGTTGTTGAGTGAACCATTTTCGAGATATTGCTTGTTATTTCCTTAAATTTTTCAATACTTATTTTCTCAATGGGAATTCGTTATTGATGCAGTAATTTGTATCACAAATTACTTAAATGTAAATAATGATTGTAATATGAATATGAATTTTTATGTGACATTGATTTGAGATGTTTCTTGACTATAATTATTGTTGATAAGTAAGCTTATACGACCTTACTGAAACTGTCAATAATAGCGCGCAATAATGCAGCGAGGGGGGGTGAGCTGTTTATCATTATTGGAAACGAGGAAGTTACGTAATGTTGGCGCGTTTTTCCGTTTAGAACCTTCTGGAATATTTCCCTAGGGCATATGTATTCATAATTTTCATTGGATATTAAAATAGACGCTAATGTTGGCGCGTTTTATTAGCCAATTGCAGTTCAGTTATAATCTTTAGGCATATCGGGGAGTGGGAGTATAAATAGAGGCTAGGTTTGAGGTAAAGTCCGTCAGTCGTCCAGTTCATCAAAAATCTGTGTACACTACACGTCGCATTCCCGTCAGTTCGTCGAAAGTATTAGTACGGCATACATCGCATATAGATTCACAAGTTACGCGCAGCAGAATTATGAAAGATCTAAAGTATGGTAAAGTTAATTATACAAAAGATTGAAGTACGTGGATTAAAAGAATTATCAGTAAGAAGTTGTTATAACAGTTCAGTTTGGCGAGTGTTAAGATCAATGTATAAATGTGATAGTTAACGTGTTCGACAATAAAAGTATAAAACAAATTTCTTCATCAGTGTTCTTTTTGGATAAAGGATTCCTTTCCGTTTACACAACCCTGATCAAGAGATATGTTCGACCGAGAAATAATAGCTAGCCGAGGACAGTAAACCAAAATTAATTAAGATAACAATATCGTTCTTTCAAACGAACACGAACACTGCTGCAAATTGCTAACACCAGATGGAGCTACAAACCGAACAAATGAATGACGTCACAAGATGGCTTCACATGAAGTAAACACACATACACAAACATCACAAGTAATAACATTATAAGTAATACCACAACGTGGGGCTACAATAATGTTAAATATAAATAACATTAAACTACTTACAAATTGGCTCCCAAATGTGGGGCTAACAAACAACAATAGTGTTAAATAAATAACATTAAACCGTTGCATTATTCATTTTTTTGTCTTGGATATGCAAAAGTTTTAATCTGTGGCAAAGGGAATAGTGCTGCACCTAGCAACCAGTTATTAAGAGATATGTATGCGCTTAAAGCCTACTGTATTTCTATATTGCCCTTGTATATATATATATATATATATATATATATATATATATATATATCCCTTACATCTACAAGAAAATTAGCAATAAGATAGAGTCTGCAAATGTTTATCTCGATTAACTTGAAGTAGATGGAGAATAAGATTTTATAAAAATAGTTTGTACAAGAGTAGAGAAAGTCGTGTGAGTGTAACACATCAGATTTTTTTTAAAAATAAAATTGTAAACTTTTACACGTAAAGGGTTGTTGGGAGCGGGATTTTCTTGAAAATCTTCATATCGCATCTTTGAAAGATACTGAACATACCAAGTATGTTTATCCGAATTTTCCTTTTTGAGTTATACTGTATACAGACACACACGCAGTAATACAAACGGACATTTTGCTAAGAATTTTTTTATCAGGGGGCGTTAAAACGTGCGTTTAAATTCAGCATTCTCCAAGAATGGGACACGAAGATTTTAGGAAAATCCCCCAATCTATACTCACCTTACATGGAAAATGCTTCGTTATTTTTTACTTTCTCTACTACGTATAGGATGGAAGTGAGTATCACGGTTCTTTAAAAAGTGTAGTGGTTTATAAATATGTGTAAGAATTTTAAATAAAAGAAGTCAATTTAAAAGTTTAATTCTGTGATTTCTACAATAATTGTCATACCGCGCCCTGCCCAAGATACATGACTCTAAAGTAAGACTGACGCAGCCGAGGCAAAATTCAAACAGTAATATTACGTAAGCATCAAATTCAAACCAACGCCCAAAGCGTGTTACAAACTACATAAAGCAACTATTATTACATTAAACAATTCTTTAACTTTGCGTAAATATATATTACGCAACAACAGCAGCAAATCATCTTCAAGTTGGCTTCCAAGCGTGTGGCTAACAACAAAAACAGTAAAGCTTTAACAGTAGAAGAAAACAACTACGACAGGTTGGCTCCCAATTGCGGGGCAGATAAAATAATTTACGTAATTAATTACGCACCAATATTCCTTCTTCAAATTGCCTCCCATATGTGGGGCAGTTAAACATAAAGCATCTACCTACAATACTACTTCAAAGAAAGGCATCAGTCAAAAATGTCGCTTGGCACATTACATAAATTGAAAAATAAATAGGGGCAGCTGACTCACCTGGTATATCCGAGTGGGGGAGGATAAAAAGTATGCACTGTATACTGTGATGTGTCGTAAGATGAACATTATATGAACTCTTGAGCTACAAAAAGGTTAATATTTGGGATATATTTGATATCATTAATTACCACTTTTCTTGACTCTCAGCTGGTGATGTGACGCGGCCGAAATTGATGATTGCCAGCATTGTTGTAGGTAGGTACCTCACGTAACAACAGAAAAGCTCAATTACTTATCCACCGCCTAATACTACGTGACGGGAAATGGTGTTTCTTTGTGAGAGTCCACAAAATAAGTGGGACAATTAATTTCCGACAAACTCAAGTGCGACCTTTTGCATTAAAAGTACAACGTGACATGCTGCCCCGCCTTCCCTTAACTTTGACGTACACCTAAAACGTTTTAGGAGTAACAACAGGTCGAGATACAGTAGCGTTAAAACAAGGATGAACCTAAAAAATATGTCCTTGTAATGGATAAGAAGTAACCTGTCTTTCCAGTCGCCAACATCGTATACACAAATCAAACAACTTTTGATACTCTCTGGACAAAATCCTTCCTACTGCTAATTCTAAGGCAAAATAACACCTCATAATTGGATAAAAATGTAAATTTGTTGTTTGTTTTCGCGATATTATTACAATTTAAAGTTAATATCTCTCGTAAATTTTACAACTTGATATTTAAACATCAGATGTGCTAAATTCACACACCTTTCTCCACCCAATAAAAATTCGTATGTTTGGCATATATTCATTAACAAACGATTTTCCTATCCACGTTTTGTTATTCACGACACAATTTTGCCTAGGAATTAGTTAATTAAAACACGAGTAAATGGCATTCATATGTTTAGTTGTGGTAGCCAGACGTGCTCTTATAGTGAAAAAAAAAATATCATATTTTGCATTTACTTGACTATCTCTACTCACTCCACTACCACCTATACTTACAAAAGCTTATCTTATCTTCCTGAACGAAGGGGACTCGGCACCGATCCAGAGTCTATATTGCACCTACGCGAACAAGAGAGCATCCCCGAGAAAGACGAGGGGAGACCGGGCGGCCTGATCCAGGAGTGACGGTACAGCAATGATAGGAACCCTAAGTTTTCAGAAGTAGACACCCCGGCAGACGGAAAAAAAATTAGTTTTATTTTTGGACACTCTTTAAATGCTGTGGTCCTTTGCGTCCCATTCTATATTGGGCGTGAAAGTCCGGTAATTTTGCTCAGAGGCCCCTTTATCAGGCTTGAGATTCCCTTATGTACGACATGGGACCACCGGCTTTGCTTACCTTCCGAAAGAAGCCATGCTAAGGATTTTTACGCCCGAAAAAAGCCATCGTCCTGCACTAGGTTTGAACCCGTGACCTCGGGAACTAGAGGCTACCATGGTAACCACTACACCATAGAGGACGACGGCAAACCGGGGACCCCGACCTACAAAAAGGGGATCCAACGCTCCTCAAGGGGGTTCGATACCCCTGCCGTGGGACGGAGAGAATTCACAGAGCATCTTTTTTCCTTGCCACGCTGCACCATCGCCAACACTTCCGACCTTGAAAGAGACCAATACGATGAGCCAGCCCGCTCGTAAATGTACCTTTATCTTGAATTTTTTGGGAATTAAGACATTGTGAATGACTTGGTAAACCTTAGAACGTGGACAAAATACTACGTGGACTACCCAAAATATGCAGATATCGTTAAAGCACTTTATTTTTCTCTAATAAAATTGTTGGTGCTGTTAACAGTTTCAGATATTGGTTTGAATTTTCAAATATTCTGGTATACTTTAGATGGTATGTCTCCATTCTGTTTACTTTCTCTACTACGTATAGTAAGTAGGGGAAGTATTGTATTCCACCCAAAAATTCGATACCGAGATTTCACCGGAAATATGTGTTTTGAGGCCCCCTGAATCCAAAAAAAGCATTTTTGGAAACATATCCGTGTGTGTGTGGTATGCGTGTGTGTGTGTGTGGTATGCGTGTGTGTGTGTGTGTGTGTGTGGTATGCGTGTGTGTGTGTGGTATGCGTGTGTGTCTGTCTGTGAACAGCATAACTCAGAAACGAACAGTCGGATAAACACCAAACTTGTTATTTAAGTTCAGTATCTTCCAGAGATGTGACACGAAGGTTTTCAAGAAAATCCCCTCACCCCAGATTACCCTTTACATGGAACATTTTTCGGAAATTTTAATTCTTTCAAAAATGGCTCTAACGATTTTGATTAAAATATCATATGTTTAAGATGTTTTCATGACAAATGAAATGTATATCTCGAATTTTCTGGGAATGTCTCCAAAAGTATTCTTCATTATGAACGACTTTTGCATAACTGGTAAACCATAAGAGATAGACAAACTTTTACTACACAAAAATGTAGATCGTGTTAAAACACACAATTTATGTCATATACATTTTTTTGTTGAGTGAACCATTTTCGAGATAAAGTTTCCAATACTTATATTTTTTCTCAAATGGAAATTCGTTATTAACTTTTTTTTGTCTTGGTAATGCAAAGAGAATGGGATACTCCACATAGCAACCAGCTCTTAATATATTTGACAATCGCTTAAAGCCTACCAATTCCCCTTGCATCTACAAGTAAACTAGCAATAAGTTTAACATCTCGATTAACATGAAGCATATGGAGAATAAGCGTTTGTAAAAATAGGTTGTACAAGAGTAGAGAAAGGCATGTGAGTGTAACACATCAGATTTTTTTTCTCTCATCGTCGTCATGGAAAGAGCATGGGGATTCAAAGCCATTACAGAGCGACGCAATTTCTCTCTTCACTTACTATATTCCACAAAAAATATTATATATGAAATGAAAGTTTATACCGATTAACAAGAAATGGATAGAAGAATAAGCTTTTGTAGCCCACAGTCCCGGGTTCGATTCCCCAGGTGAATGCTGGGAAAGATCATTACCTCCCCCGAATTTCTCTCATCCTCATCCTCTCACTTCATCTTCCATTTTTACATCACAGGTTGACTCCGGAGCTGTGTATCGGTCGGCAGATGACGCAGAGGCTTACAAGTTGGAACTCCTTCTCGGCCCCGTCATATGGCGGCCGTTCGAGCTTTTGCTGTTGGGTCGAGCTTTCCCCGGTCTCCGCTGGAGGGGAGCCTGTGAGCCATTCTATGGTGGCTTGGGAGATCCGCCATCGAGAGCTCTCCGGCCGGGCGGTCAAACCTGTAATTCTTAGAGAACTCTACGCGTCCTTATCGTCTACGTCGGTCGGACCTCCAGCCCATAGGTCTCTTGCCGTTCCTTCATCTCGTCCGTTCCTCCTGGGGTGTATGCCCAAAAGATCCCAGTTTTAGAAAACGCGCGCGCGTGTGTGTTTCGGTCTTCACAGGCTATTCAGAAAATTCAAGATGTAGATTTCATTTCTCAAAATATCTTTAACAATGGTATTTTCATAAAAGCTTTAGAGTCACTTTTGAGAGAAAAATTAACGAAGAGTTTTTATGACAAACAGCTGGGAATATTTTCTTGAACATGATCTCTTTGATATGCTTTAGCAGTGTATGACTCAAACATAAAATTTGGTAATTTTTTTATTTTACATTAAGTATAAGGACATTTTTAATTATCAAAGGAATACAGAAACAAAAAATCTAAATTTTTAAGCATCTTCGGCCAGACGAAGCATTTGGAAAATTTAACAATATGCAATATATGTTAAGCATTTTATTGGATTCAAGTTATAAATTTAAATGAGATTTACACTTTTTCTGCATACGGTTTTTCCCACATCTTATGATATACCAGTTATAATAAATATACAAAATTCAATCACAGGAATTCACAGGCTTGTTAGAACTATTTTATTTTAATTTATTAGTCAATCGAAAACCTTCAACATATAGCATTTTAAACAAAAACGTTAGAGACATTTTTGAAAAAATGAAAAATAGCATTAATGGGCAGTTTGGGGTGGGATGATTTTTCTCAGAATATTCGTTTCGAATCTTACGAATATGCTAAACATACCGTAACACATTACACTCGAGTCATTATTGGCACACTCAGAACAAAACACATCTGAACTGTCAAATCAATTCACACACACAACTGCACCCTGAATGTCAGTCTTAACTGTGCAAACTCTACAACTCCTTCACCAATTCCGTAACTTCTTGACTAACTGGGCGCTAACGAAACCCTTTTATAGACTCCGCATACAACGCGGAACATTCTCGAAGGGGAAGGTACTCGAACCTGCCGAATGAAATCTTCTGGAGCAGAAACTACCAAAAATACGGCGATACGGCACATAATGAGTTTGTTGCCGGGCCATTGTTCTGAAGGACCAGCCGAAAGCCCCACCCAAGCGGCCACGTAAACTGGCTAGCATGCTCTCAGCGGCTGCAGGTAATCTCGCGCGCGGCCATATAGTTTATATTAAAAGATATTAAAATTCTTACTCTATTTAATCGACACACATACACAATTGCTTGGTAATTATTAAGAAAAATCTACGTAATCAAGTATTTCATCATCAATGCCATGATATCTTATTGCCATAATGTAAGGCTTACTAAATAGAAGATATGGTGTATTAGTATTGTCTAATAGATTAACGATAGCTGCCCATTTAGCTAGTTATATACATTTAAGATTCTTTCTAAAGGTTTGCTTACAGTAAACCATTTTAGGGTGTTAATGAATTGTTTCAAGCCAGTGCTGACATTGTATTCTTTTATATTGTTTATCCTTGTTATGTTTTAGTGTTTATTAATGTATGCCATAATATGTGTGTAATATACCACCTATAACCCCTTTGAATCTCCCTCGAAATAAACTACTGGTGTTTTACATTCACATGACTTTCTCTCCCCTCTATCGCTTATTAGTGAGTATAAAAATTTTACGAACGTTTATTTTCCTATCTACTTCATTTTAATTCGATAAACCTTTCCAGAAAAGCTCCATTACACATTTCGTTATGGACACAAAGGGAATATCCATATCAAATGTTTTAAAACTAGTCGCTAGGCTGGCCTTAAAATACCACACTCTTTACGAGAAAGAGCTGGATATTGACAGTACTTTGAGAGAATGACTGAAGTTTTGTAGAATTTGAACCTTTAATAACGGATATCTCGGAAATGGCTGCTACAAAAAACGTTATTTGGGAAAAAGTTGTGTGTTTTAAAGAGATGTATATTTATTGTGCAGTACGTTTTCGTCTATCGCTTAACGTTTACCAGTTATACAAGATTATACAAAATTCATTCCGAAAGAAGATGATTTCAA
The DNA here is from genome assembly GCA_030765065.1 of Deroplatys truncata. Classification (NCBI taxonomy): domain Eukaryota; kingdom Metazoa; phylum Arthropoda; class Insecta; order Mantodea; family Mantidae; genus Deroplatys; species Deroplatys truncata. The sequence goes on along the minus strand of CM060981.1, from coordinate 61,330,151 downwards.
AGGATATTCCCAGAAAATTCAAGACACATATTTTATTTCTATTGTAAATATCTTTAATATATGGTAATTTAATCTAAATAGAACGCTTTTTTAGAAAATAAATAATTTCGAAAAACGTTCCATTAAAGGGTAGTTCGGGATGCGGGGATTTTTTTTTTTTTTTTTGTAAATCTTTATGTCGTATCTTTGGAAGGTACTGAAACTAAATACCCAGTTTGGTGTTTATCCTTCTTTTCGTTTTTGAGTTATGACCTTCACAGACACACACAGACCTTTCTCTAAAAGATTTTGGATTCAGGGGACTTCAAAACACGTGTTTCCCGTGAACTTTCGACATCGAATTTTCGGGTGGAATACAATACTTCCCCTAGTTACTATACGTAGTAGAGATAGTAAAAAAATCTGATGTGATATATTCACATGACTTTCTCTGCCCTCTATCGTGTATTAGTGGGTATACAAACTATTCTTACTAAAGCTTATTTTTAAGCCTTTGTAGAAATAGCTACACTACACATTTCGTTATAGATACAAAGAGAATAGCGATATTCAAATGTTTAAGAACTGGATGTTATTCGCCTGGCCTTAAAATTCCATACTGTTTCCATGCAATCGCGAGAAACAAGTGTGTGTTGACAGGACCTGGGAATGAGCAAGAAATGAATATTCGAACTTTTAATAACGTATACCTTAGAAATGGCTTATGCCACGAATAAACCTATTTGAAATAAATTATGTGTTTTAAAGAGATCTACATTTCTTGTGTAGTACGTTTCCGTCTATCGCTTAAGGTTTGGCAGCTATACAAGATTATACAAAATTCATTCCGAATGAAGTGTACTTCACAGGTTATTCCCAGAAAATTCAAGATATACATTTTATTTCTAATGTAAATATCTTTAATGTGTAATATTTTAATCAATATCTATTGAGCTAGTTTTTTAGGAAATAAAAAATTTCGAAAAATGTTACAAGTAAATGGTAGTTCGGGGTCGGGGTTTTCTTTTAAAAATCTTCGTGTCGCATCCCTGAAAGCTACTGAAACAAAATACCAAGTTTGGTACTTATCCGACTTTCCGTTTTTGAATTATGCTGTTCATACACACATTTTTCTGGAGTCAGGGGGCTCAAAACATGTATTTCTCGTGAAATCTCGATATCGAATTTTTTGGTGAAATGCAATACCTCCTCTACCTTCTATGTATACGGGAAAGAAAGTAAAAAAATAATAATCTCTTGAACATTCGTATTATTTTGATCAATAATTACTCACATTGATCTCAGAATAAAATTTATAGCTGTCTAAATCTCATTTAGCCCCTCTCCACAAAATTCTTTCCTCCAAATTTTTAAAAATAGTTTTTCTTCCGCAACTTTGTTATGTCTAGAGCCATAGAAACTCGTTAAGCACACAACTATGAATACAACATTCTGAATTTTATCTCGAGTCTTAGAGGTTCATTTACCTATATAATTTTTCGAACATAGCTGAATACCGAAAACGGAATTCACTTAAACATTAGTGTTAATTTTGATGGTGTCGATCCCATATAATTTTAGGGCAGATTTAGTAACCAACGTTTTTTTCACGCGAGCATACCGGCGGAGTGACATCGGGCAAGCGCGTGGGTGGCGGCTTAAGCCCGTTCTTTACAAGAAGACCGTGCCTTAATCTGCTTGCATACAAGACGCAGAGCTATGCTATGATTAATGCCGAGATAAGCGGCTCGGTTGACAAATGCTTGCCGCCATTCCAATATTTGTATTATTACCACGTCCAGCTCTTCCTTATCGCGATCCCATGTTGTTGGGTGGTCTCGCAGCATCCCAGGGGATTAGCTCCTGCAAACTGAAAATGACTCGTGGACCAACTATCTTCATGTCTGAGTTAGTTCACTTGTTTCATTTTAACGGAACATTGCACACCTCTCGCCTGCAAGGTTAAATTTCTAATCTTTGGTTTCGTTCTTCATTCATTGGTATCTTAGACTTCTTTCCCATTTGTCTGCAGAGTAAAAGCTTTTTATGCAAGGTTTTTCATGAATGGAGCGGTTAAAAATATAGTTCACACGTTCCTAGCGTTATAAACGTGTTATGATTGCGTATAACTGCTTCTTTCTAGCACGGGCTATATAATGGTTGCTTGGTAACAATGACGTAATAAATCTTTTGAAACGTATGCGTTTATAATTGTTATATACTTGTTCCCTCATAACTAGGGCCCGGATTTTTAGGTTTCAACCTATATATTTTCTCGCTATTTAATTAACACATTTCAAGATATATACTCGTTTCACATCTCCTGGAGCAGAATATGCTATTTTCATTACACCTAAAAGAACTAAAATGAGGGGTTGACACCTAAAATAACATACATAGTTTTTCCTTTTTCGAAATGAAGAATACTACTTTCGCATTGAAACTTATTGTAAAATTATTTCCACCACTTATAGCCAATAGATAGTTCAAGTTAATACAGTTAAACGCAGCACATGTGATGTTGTGACACCTGGATGCAGCTGACAGAAGGTCAGGACTTGGCTGTCTGCTGCCATTTACTATGCAGAGCACTTAAAAGACGTTAAAAATGTCGTCAATGAATTGGATGAAACAGAAACTTCCTGCATTGCCAAGGCTAAGAAATCACTCGAGGGCCCCACTCTTGCCACTTCCCTTAAGACACATTTTTGTTTTACACCAGAGACTACTCTCCAGTTGGAAAATACAACTTTACCACTGAAAGATGCTCTAGATATCACTGGCAATGTTTCCAGTAAAGAAATAGCTGGGCCAGTGGGAGTTGCGTGTTCTTCGAAGCTGCAATCATCAATTCAGTATTGTAGGGAGAAAAGTATACAGCAGAACTACCCCTAGAACCTGCTGCACTGTCATTTTCCGTTGAAAGAAGCTTTTCTTCATACAAGAATGTGTTACGTGATAATAGGAAATCGTTTACGCCAGAAAATTTGAAAATGTATGTATCTACTGCAATGCCACGTACTTACAACTAAGTACCAGAAAAGCAAAATTATTGATACTGTATTGATCCATGAATCAAAACCCAAAACAAAAAAATTATTTTAATCAAGAAAAAACTAAAAAAAAACCTATTTTAAGCATATAAGAAATCTAAAATGAAAGTTTATTCCACCTAAAACTCCGGGCCCTACACATAAAACACAAATTTCCAAACCCTTCTCTAATATATCGTCCTCCTTTTGATAGTTTTTTATTTAAGTTGCCAATGGAAACATTACGTTTTGTCTGAAACACCAAACATTTGCCTTATTGTAGATCCAGTCACACTAATAACTCATGGAAGAGAAAAGATCTAGTGTGTTACATTCACATGACTTTCCCTACCCATTATTCTTTAGAATGCTTATTTTTCCATCTATTTCATACTAATCGAAGAAGAAATGATTTTATTATACATTTCTTGTAGGTGCAAGAGGAATACAGTAGGCTTAAGCGATAGTCAAATCTTTCAAGAACGGGTCGTTCTCTTGTATGAACACAAGAAAAAACCATCTTTACATGACTTTCCTTACCCTCTATCGTTTATTAGTGAGTATATAGTGAGTATACAAATTATTTTGACTTTTCGGATTTGAGTTATGCTGTTCACAGACACACGGACACACACACATACAGGGATCTTTTTCTAACAACCTTTTTATTCAAGAGAGCTCAAAACATACATTTCCTGAGAAATCTAATTTTTGGGTGGAATGCACTATTTCCTGTCCCTCCATTTCACCTCTATTTTCATTTCACTTCATCGTTCATCTGCTTGGTTTCTTTCAGGGTTGCAAGTGTCGGCGAGAAGTCTCGGCAGCGGAAAAGGATGCCCTAAGGAAACTTTCGTTCCCCGGTCTGGGGTTCCGGGCCCCCCAGAGGATGTGTAAGCTCACAGGGGGAGGGTGCTGCACTGGCGAACACCCGGGGAGTTCAAATCTGTAAATGGTGGACCCTGTCCCCTAACTGTCGTGCCGGTCGCCCTTTGTCTCCTCTCACCTCATCGCTTCCATCCGGAGTGCCCCATCAGGGACCTAAACAAAAAAGATCTGCGTATTTCAAACCAAGAAAAGCAAATAATACTGAAATGGCTGATAACGAAAATAATGTATTTTAAAGTGATGTACATTTTAAGTATTTTTATACAGTCAGGTTTGCTATGGTTTACCACTTATACAAAATTATAAAAAATTCCTTCTGAATAATGAGGAAGACTATTCCCAAAAGATTCAAAACAAACATTTCATTTGCAATCTAAATATCTTAAATATACAACATTTTAATCGAATTCGTTAGAGACATTTTTGAGAAATTAAAACGTAACGACGATTTTTTCCATGTGAATGGTAGTTTGGTGTGGGAGGTTTTCATTAAAATATTAATTTTGCATCCTTGGAATAAAAAACACGCACACATTTTCCTAAAATGCTTGTTTTGGATTCAGGGGAGCTCAAAATATGTATTTTCAGCAACAATTCTTCAGTGGAATGCAATACTTCCACTACCTGCTACAAGTAGGTTCAAGAGCAAGAATAAAACAATTCTTTTGTCAAAGTGTATTCACTGTCCTTAAATACCTGACTCAGATTAAACTTCATGTATCTGGGATTTGGCTCTGTACAGAGAAAGAAAAAAATACGGGAATTTTTCTGAAAATGATAGGAATGTAGCATACACCCTTCTTTCACCAATCCCTTCAGTCATTAAGGTTACCATGACCTTCTAAGCTAAGCCTTAGGTGTGCTGAGGCACGTGTCTACAGGAAGACAATACCAACTATTGCCGCATCCTCCGTATTCATCAGGTTTGGCTCCTGAAAAATGCGTTACGTGGGCATCGCTTTGAATCAAATAGAGAGATAAACGAGACGCGGTATAATTGGCTCTCACTTCACGAACAAAAGAATGTTGTCTTTGTTGATATTAATGCCTTACCGCATCGCTGGAAGAACTTCACGGCTTACAACGGGCTCATTTAATTGTATCAGTGTTTGATATAAATCAAAGTGTTCGCACTTTTATGTTTCAATGTATGGGAAAGTGGGTAAAAATAATACTGTGTGGTTTGAGTTCATATTTATGGCGATACTTTCCGAGTAACAACATTGAAACTGTATGCATAGCAGTAAGTTTAGATTGAGGCAGTACTATTACTTAAACACTTAAATGATTTTAATCAAATTATATAATAAAAATATAATAACAGCCCGCCTTAAAGCAATATGTGTTTGTAACAAGATATAAAAAGTGTATATTACAGTCATTGTATATGTTTATATTATTGTATACATGTTCAGTAATGTTATATGAAGGTATTACATAATTTAATAATGTAGGAGCTGTGAGAATAATAGGTTAAAAGTTGCTAACAATGAGGTAACAATGAGGTAACCTTGAGGCAATAATGAGTAAGAAAGTGTAATAATGCTACTAGTCATTATTGGAGCAACAATAATGTAATTTTTGTGACAGTTTATAAAATAGCCAATCAGCAACGAGAAAAAAAGCTTAAGTTAAATAAAAGTATTCTATTGGATTAGGAATAGCCAATCAGAGACTTGAAATACAGAAATTTACAAATTTTAGGCAGTAGAAATCAAGTCAGTTGCTTGCAGACAGTGTTCCTAACCGGATGTGAGAAATTTAATACGTATTTTGTGTGAGACAAAAATAGTTTACGTGTTAAAAAAAGTGTAAGTAATTAAAAAAAAATCTCACAGCTCTCTCTCTCTCTGTATATCAGTGAAGTGTTATTTAAATCGTGTCAGGCATTAATAAAAGGAGTGAAGCAAAATTATAATCTGGTAAGCCTACATTCTTCAGTCGCACCACAACCCTGCTAAGACATTTATGTCTCCAAAAATAAGTACTGACGCAGCCGAGGCAAACATGAATATATAATATTTAAAGAAACAGTCCAATTACAAAGTTAATATTTTTAAATTTGGGAAGAAGGTTACCGGGTACCATACGTGCGGTTGCAACTACTTCAAGTTCGGCTCCCCAACAATACAACTTCTACTTAAAATTGGCTTTCCATACGTGAAGCAACAACTTATCAACTTCAAGATGTGTTCTTTATATAGTGCATGTAAACCCTATTAGATTTTCAGAAGGTAAGCTTCTATCAAGTTTTGAGTTTGAAAACAAGTAATTTTTACGTAATGAATACAAAATATTTTAGTTCATTACGGATTTTATGATACTTTGTCTGACGTTTGGCTATGGTAGCAGACAAATCATTGTATTCCAACGAAAAATTAATTATCAAAATTCCACCGAAAATATACATTTTAAATCAGAAAACGTGAGTGCTACACTGTCATGAATTCTTTTTACCAATTATAAATTCGTATAACGGGAGAGCCAACAAACCACGAACCGGCTGAGCGGTGTTTTTTCACTGGGCGTGTGGAAACATTATAACACACTGCTGCTATAAACAAGGTCACGCTGTTGACGTGGTTTTGCTCTGCAGTGTGAAGTGCAGTATTGAGTTGACGGTGATGTTATGTAGTTCAGTTATTGCGTGTTATTTATTATTTTGGCCTGTACTTAGTCACAAAGTATATTATGGCTGAGAATATGGTTTTTTTAGCGGGAAACGGTTGCTGTGCGCTATTTGTAGCGGGAAATCGTCGGTCCTTGGGTTGATGCTATCTGCTGCAGTGTTGTTCCTCGGCTATGGATGCTCGTCGGTTGTTAAGTTTTCCATTCCTAACTTTTCCCTATATATATACATTGGTTCTCTGGGGTTTCGTGGGTAAGGCAAATTAAAAAATATACTTCATTTCCCTTACTAAGTAGTTTATTAACAATTTAACTATTTATGGGCGGTTAGCTTTCCCATTATTCCAATCTCACCACTTTAAATAAGTCAGGAGCCTAACTATCTGCACACGCACTCCCACCCGTTTGCACACACGTGCATCTTTCGCTAAGAGCGTAACACTTCGTACCGATGAAATTCTAGAAGAGAACAGAGAGATAGTGGGCTCTGGGGCCTTGTTTGCCCTTGTATACCTGAGCCTAGTGACGCTCACCTCTGCGTTTAAATTGGTCCTCAGACCGCGTTACCTTAACATGTATGAAAATATGTTGCTCCAAATTCGTGCGCTTACGCGTCACCCTGGCGCGTTGTGAAGCAGGTTCCATATCTCCGTCTCTTTCTTTTCTCTATCTGTCCTTTACTGTTTCTCCTGACCGATTCCCTGCACGTTGGCTTGGTGAAAGGTGTGCTCTACTTAGAATTATGTTTTTCCTGGAATTTTGCTAGCTCATCCGTTTCTTACAATTTGCTCTGTACAAATGTTAGATGTTGAGTATTTTAACATGCTTCTTGGTGAATTATATTCTTACTGTACAATTCTTATATATGTATAGTATATACCCTTTCATTTTCTACCATGCAGCGTGTATTTATTTATGATTCGTATGTGTTAACTCGGTCAGCTTGCCAAGTGAAAGTACGATTTGCAGAAAGATTTCCAGGTGTAAAAGTTCCAGGCCGTTCAACAATTCATGAACTTTACAGTAAGTTTCAGAAGTGTTCAGGCTAAGAAATCCAAAAGACGGCAAAAGAGATATTTGGCAATTTTTTTGAGTCAACAGTTGACGACCGCACACACGTGAATACAATTTTGCCCCCCTTTTTTAGAGAATTGTCCGACGGGGAGCGTGATTTTCCCTTTTTTCAACAAGACTGCAACAGCTCATACGGCCAATATTTCCATGAGAACAATTGAAAGTGTGTTTGAGGACAGAATTATTAGTAGGGATTTGGCCCCCTCGGTCCCTGACCTAACCCCCTGCGATTTCTATCTCTGGGATAACTTAAAACAAAATATACAAGACAAACCCACACACCCTGAAAGAATAAAACAAAATATCCGCTAGGAATTTTTTCACCGTGATGGATACATTCTTAAAGAGGTGCCAAAAATGTATGGACAACGACAGTGGCCAGTTTCAGCATCTCTTTTCATAACATTGGTAAGCCAAACCATAAAAGTAGCTTTAAAAGGTTCTATGGTTTCATCCGCGCCTTTCTATGATAGCGGCAGACGGCAACGTGCGCCGAACTCGCGGACAGGAAAAACACCGCGCAGACGGTTCGTAGTTTTTTTTACTCTCTCTCTGTATAATGAGGTATATATACACACTACGTGATCAAAAGTATCCGGACACCTGACTGAAAATTACGTGCAAGTACGTGGCGCCCTCCATCGGTAATGCTGGAAGTCAATATGGTGTTGGTCCACCCTTAGCCTTGATGGCAGCGTTCACTCTCGCAGGCATACTTTCAATCAGCTGCAGGAAGGTTTCTTGGGGAATGGCAGCCCATTCTTCACGGAGTGCGGAACTGAGGAGAGGTATCGATGTAGGTCGGTGAGGCCTGGCACGAAGTCGGCGTTCCAAAACATCCCAAAGGTGTTCTATAGGATTCAAGTCAGGACTCTGTGCAGGCCAGTCCATTACAGGGATGTTATTGTCGTGTAAACACTCCGCCACAGCCAGTGCAGTATGAACAGGTGCTCGATCGTGTTGAAAGATGCAATCGCCAACCCCGAATTGCTCTTCAACAGTGAGAAGCAAGAAGGGGCTTAAAATATCAATGTAGGTCTGTGCTGTGATTGTGCCACGAAGACAAAAAGGGGTGCAAGCCCCCTCCAGGAAAAACACGACCACACCATAACACCACCTCCGAATTTCACTGTTAGCACTACACACGCTGACAGATGACGTTCACCGGGCATTCGCCATACCCACACCCTGCCATCGGATCGCCACATTGTGTACCGTGATTCGTCACTCCACAAAACGTTTTGCCACTGTTCAATCGTGCAATGTTGACGCTCCTTACACCAAGCGAGGCGTCATTTGGCATTCTCCTGCGTGATGTGTGGCTTATTAGCAGCCGCTCGACCAAGGAACCCAAGGTTTCTCACCTCACGCCTAACTGTCATAGTACTTGGAGTGGATCCTGATGCAGTTAGGATGATCTGGATTGATGTCTGCCTATTACTCTTTACGACTCTCTTCAAATGTCGGCGGTCTCTTGTCAGTCAACAGACGAGGTCGGCCTGTACGCTTTTGTGCTGTACATGTCCCTTCACGTTTCCACTTCACTATCACATCAGAAACAGTGGACCTAGGGATGTTTAGGAGTGTGGAAATCTCGCGTACAGACTTCTGTCACAAGTGACACCCAATCACCTGACCACGTTCGAAGTTCGCGAGTTCCTCGGAGCGTCCCATTCTGCCGTTGCACGATGTCTAATGACTACTGTGGTCGCGGATAATGAGTACCAGGCAGTAGGTGGCAGCAAAATGCACCTAAGATGAAAAACGTATGTTTGTGGGGGTGTTCGGATACTTTTGATCACATAGTGTACCTATAAATATACATCTACACCTCGTAAGTGATTCTAATATCGCGTTGTTATAAGGCTGGTTCACAATAGTCCGAGAACGGTAACATAAAGGAAACGAGGACGGGAAGCAGTACAGTATACAAGATTTTGGCTCAAAAGAAGCCGGTAACTAGAACGGGAATGCATATCGATCACAAAGTGGAAAGGCGATTTTGCGCATTGGGATTTCATTTGTTTTTAATTCACCAATGGTAGTAGGTAGAGAAGGTATTGCATTTCACCGGCAATACATGTTTTGAGTCCCCCTGAATAATAAAAAAAAGCATTATTAGAAAAAGTCCGTGTGTGTCTGCGTGTGTCCGGAACTTTTCAAAAATGAAAAGTTGGATAAACACCAAACTTGGTATTTAGGTTCAGGTTCGAAAATGGGACAAAAAGATTTTAAAGAACCCTCCTCCAAACTTAAACTACTCTTTTCATGGAACATTTTTCATCAATTTTGATTTTCTAAAAATGACTAACGATTTTCATTAAAATACCATATACATACTAATGACATTTACATGAAAAACAAATTGTATATTGTGGCGTATCAGTAAGTATATCATACCAGACGCATTATTGTGTCGCATTGTCGACAGTATTATTGGGTGCCTTTGATTATTTCTTTCGGCTGAACGAGCTCTCTCCTTTGGCGCGGATCACGCCAGAGAGAGAAGGCTTTGCTTGAACTCCGTCTGGTTTGACACCAACCCTGCTGCCTAGACAGGGTTGGAGAGGAGGGAATAAATAGTTAACGTTACTTGAATGTGTCAGCCTCACTTTGTGTGTAAGTTTGTAAGAAGCAAGTCGCGTGTGGCCAGTCCTCAACTTCAAGGCATCTCCCTTCATCCTTTGTTTCCCTAAGTGTACCGTAGATTCGCCAAGCGTTTTATCAATAAATTACAGCTAATGTGTGTTATGTAATATTTGTGTATATTTGTCAAAAAAAACCGTCACGCCTTCTTCTGAATGTAGACACCAAGGTCCCGGTCCTCTCGCTCTTTGTGAGCTACATTCCCCCGTGTGCGTGTTGGGGTGAGCAAAATTTTGAAATTCGCTGGTAACCTTTTGGCCCTCAGCATGTAACAATTTGAGCAGTGTTTGATAATGCATAAAGGATGGAAGGGAACTTACTATATTCCTTCTAATATGCACTTCATAGAGGTTAGACAAACAAAAACGCATTTTGTACTGTGAAGAGCAGTTTAAGAAAAGAATACTAGTTTTTCCAAATTAGATGATTTATTCCACGAGAATATATGGAGATAAAGGTAGATAACCTATTTTTGACCTAACACCGTTTTGCAGACGTAATGTGGTCGGAGACATAAGCAACATATGGTCAAAGAATGTCTGTGTGAGAAGCGGCACCCGGACGTAACCAAAACAGCATACCTGAACTGGGAGGTAGTGGGACTGGCGGTTTTGTTTTCCACACCATGAAGGGTGGTGTAATGTTTTAGGGAAAATGACAAGTATAACTTGGTAGCTATTGGCATACATTAACGGTATGAAAATAATGCCTTCATCGTCCAAAAAGCATTTCGCGATCGCTGACTGAAAAGCACACCATATTAATGTCAGCTTCACTGGAAGTTCCATCATTATTAGAGAAGCATCGTACTACGCATTGAAACTCACAGGTTTAGTGATAAAAGAACCCGAAGTGTATTTAGTGGTTGATCATACATAAACCTCAGGGAACGTGCGGCCAGCACACGAAGGAGGGCGAGCATGAAATACCATCGCCGCAGAGGAAGTAATGCAGCAGTAATCGGGGAATAGCTGTATGGTCGGCGTGTCCCTTGGTTTGTTCTCAGAATGCTGAAAGAGCATTAGTGCATCCGCATCACATCTAACGGGTGCAGTGTCTTACAGCAACGGATTACGCGCCTAGGCTCGCTTTCGTCAATTGGTTCCTAGAACAAGGTGCAGATATACCACAACAATAGCAACAGACGAACCTACGCATACGAAAACTGACATTTTAAATTTCATAACACTCATACATAGCTGGAAGAAAACCCTTGAAGCATCAGGGAGCATCATTTTGAACAACGATTTGCTGATAACTTATGTGGAGGAATACAATAAACGTTTATCTACACTCTTGAACCACGCGCCAGGGAAAGTGAAACCTTTACGCGCTGACCTACTTCTGGTTTTGGAAAGGAAATTTTCACCCCCGCGCGTTGTAACGTTGCAACCCTAAAATATCTCTGCAGAAAATGGTAATAGAAAAAATGAAGGATACAAAATATCCAGATAATCAAATATCTGTAAATGGTTTGAGTTAATGTAATGACTTCCCTTCCACTCAGTTTAAATGCATATTCCGGGGGGGAATGAATATTTTAAATTTTAACGCAAAAATTCATGGCTTTTCCCTTTAGCTAATCAGTAATTACTATTACCTAACAATTAATCTGTAATCAATAAATAATATAAAAAGTGTATAGTATGTTCCAGCATAAATCTGGAACGCTTGTGGAAATTTCACTTAAACTCTACACATATGACTTCCAATCTGAAAAACAATATTATGGGGATGGGAAGAGATGACATGTAGAAATGACCAATATTAGTGTCGAATACATAGTTTTCAGCGTCGTTGAGATGAATAGGGACACTGCCGATTCCATTTAAGTCCAAATTCAGCTCCCATCAGCAGGGGAGGGGGTGAGTTGGGGTGAGAAATGTACAAAATAATCAAGATACATGTCGAATCAATATAATCAAGGTCGCTGAGATCAATAGATTTCCTCGTAACCAGTTAAAACCCAATTCCCACACACCCTAGTCTAATCTCGTGCTAAATCCCCAAACCAGAGGACCCCGTGGTTTCACTGCGGTTCGCTAGGCCTGAGGCCGCGCACACAGGTAACTAACCTTTCTCTATGTGGCCTGACAAGCAATCCAGAGACACAAAAACGATCCAATGAATGATGTTATAATCGGGTGACATTCGAACACCGCCTCTATGAAGGCATATCGCTACGATTGTTATAAAAGGAAACCTAGGCCAATATAACATAATTCAGCCTTCTAAATGAAGGCGTGTAGAATTATTTGCGTGTATGACAGCTACGACATTTATATAAAAGCTTACCTCAGCAACATGGAGGATTTTCGTGTTAATTACTACGTTTTTATTACCTATACCATATTTTATTATTTTCTCTCCACGTACATAGTAGGTAGAGAAGGTATTGCATTTCATCCAAAGATTTGATATCGGGATTTCACCAGAAATACATGTTTTGAGGCCCCTGAATCCAAAACAAATCTGTTTAGAAAAAGGTGAGTGTGTCTGTGAACAGTACAACGCAATAATGAAAAGTCGGGCAAGTAAAAAATCGGCATTTATACCTACGCCGCTGTTATCTCCGGCCCTGAAGTTTCATGAGGGTAAAGAAAGAGACAGGTGTATATTAGAATGGCCACCTTTAGCAATACTAGCGCTGTGAACTTCCAAGCTAAAGGAAGCTATTCTGATTCGCTTCAACAGATAAATGGGGACTGTAATTTGATTTCTTTTAAGTCTGTAATAAATATAGTCTACTGTTATTGCTTAGAGCTTTGCTGAACATAAACCACAACACGAAAGAAAAGAATAAAAGATCCGTCAAGGTTTGCAGTGCTGAGTTGACTCGCACAGCAAAGGGTGGAAGTTGTCTGCTAGGACCAACTACAGGCTCCCTCTCCGGTGCATACACTGCAGTTTGGGCTGTGTTGCCGATTTTCCTGTAAGTGAAGCACGTGTCGTCAGTAGCTGTTTGCTTTAGTCCAGGTGAAGTTTGTTTTCTGTGCGCATGCGATTTACTGCGTTATGCTTGTTTAAGTTTCCTGTAAATGGTATCTCCATACTTTAAATACTCTAACATAGGCAACCACTTCATCGTTTGCATTTTACAAAGAGATGGCACAGGTATACACACGTGTTCACGGTAGGGGTAAGAACTGACAACACTACCTCTCTCGGTCGCGCTAAATGTCAGAGCCGGAGATAAAACGACGGTACAATAAGTGCAGTATCTTCCAAGGATGCGACACGAAGATTTTCAAGAAAATCCCTCACCCCAAACTACCCTTTACATAGAATATTTTTCGAAAATTCTTATTTTACAAAATATGACTCTAACGGTTTTGATTAAAATACTATATATTAAAGATGCTTACATGACAAATAAAATGTATATCTTGAATTTTCTGGGAATAGCCTTTAAAGTCCTATTCATTCAGAAGGAGTTTTGTATAAACTTGTATAACTGGAAAACGTTAAGCGATAGACGAAAACGTACTACACAAAAAATGTAGATCTGTTTAAACACAGAATTACTTCAAATAAGTTCTTTTATAGCATAAGCTATTTCTGAGATATCCGTTATTAATGTTTCGAATTATTCATTTCTTGGTCTAAAGTCATTTCAACATTCTTTGTTTCTCGCGATTGCATGGAAACAGTATGAAATTTTAAGGCCAGCATACGGCGTCTAGTTTTTAAACATTTGACTATCGCTGATCTCTTTGTATCTATAACGAAATGTGTAATGTAACTACTTCTGCGAAAGTTTATTTGGATTAAAACGTAGTAGATATAAAAATAAGCTTTGGTAAGAATAATTTGTATACTCACTAATAAACGATAAAGGATAGAGAAAGTAATGTGAATGTATATCAGAATTTTTGTGCCTAAATTCAAGTAACTATTGTCTTTACGATTCTCCGCCAGTGAGAACATGTAGCGTGTAATCTTCCCTTCGGTAATTCGGTCATATTTTGGGGGAGGTAAAGTGCCCTGCCAATCCATTGGCTGGAAACATTTTAATGTACAAATTAAATAATATTTAGCTATTGGATTAATTCATTTTCTTCAAGCAATTTCCATATAAATTATGCTCGACGAACAGAGCAGCTCAAGCTGTCAGAGGGTGGGGCCACATTTGCCATTAGCAACATAACCAGCTGCGTTCCATTATTGACCACTTTCTAGGCACATTAGTATACATACTAAAGCCCCTACTCGTATTTGTAAGAGATAACTCACAAAACAAATATTTTATTTTATTTTTGTTCTTTAGTTTTCACATACATACATAGGGTCACTCTGAAAGTTCTCAGAATGGACAACAATGAGTTGTGGTACGCTAAAGCAGGTTTTCCTATCTTTAGATTGAATTCAGATAGGCAGTAACGTGTGCAAACCTGGCTGTGCTCCAACAATGTACAACGTCAGCACTTCTGTGTATATGTATGGCAGGTGTTGCTACGCCATACCTACACTATATTCACTCTTAGGTTGATCCGCGGCAAAACAAGCCCACGTGGTCAAGCCCCGTGTTGCAACACGGTAGCAATGCGCCCAGGAAAGTGGTCCCTTGCTAATCTCTAAATTTTAGAATGAATTTATCCTTAAATAATATGATATTCTATACAAATACCTAAAGTTTTATTTAACGCTGATTTATACCGTAAAACAGAGCTACAAGTCCCATTATGCAATTCGTATGAGTCACCTGACATCCGGGTAGGCGCAGAATATTGTTTACAGCCAGAACCCAGCAGTAGTGTATAGTATCATGGAGGACAGTGAATTCGCTCTTGTGTTTTCGTCGAATTAGGTAAAACATTAACCGTGCAAACCATTGACTAGTGGTAAAAAAACAATAGCGTTGATTCTTTATTATAAGTTATGTGAGAAATATCCAACACTTTCCCGAAATAAATGGCGAAATTTACTTCTGAGTTCACCGGTGTTTCGAGTACAAGTATAAACAGTGCTTGTGCAGAAAAATCTGAAACGAGAAAAGTGGTTACACCCGGAATAAAAAATAAAAAGAAAGCATTGAAATACGCGATGCAAGAATGTAGTGATCTTGAGAAGAATGCAATTCGCGTAACAGTGCACAATTTCTTTTTTAAAATGAGCCGCCAACAGTTAATCAAGTGCCGCTTCCAGAGAGTGAATAAATTATGTGATCGCATACTTGTTACTTTATTTTTCGCTCATTTATTTTAGAATTAACTATCATTATATGTGCAAACGTTTATTTTGTTACAACCATCATTCTTATCATCTTTAACCCTAAACAGAATATGCTAGTCACCGCACATGGTCTGAAAGTGTGACAGTATTTCTAGTGCGAATGGCGGAATGATACCTTATAGCGGTGCACTGGTCACCTAGGGTTTGTTTTGAAAAGGATTTTTTGGGGGGAGGGGTGTTCGGGAATAGGATAGTATTAAACGTGGAGTAGAAAGGAGAAGTTAGGAGGGGTATTGGGGTTCCACTATTGCACCCCCGTTAGTGCGCGGTAGGATAACTACCAGTAATTGCGCTGGCATTGGAGTAAAGGAATGTCCGCGTGACGACCATGACCGAGACCCTGGTCGCCACACACGGAAAGTTTCGTGGAGTGGAATTGGAAAGGATTTTGTCGTGGTTTTCTTTATTGCATCAGAATTTTGTGTTGAGTGCCCCTCATGAGGTGCGCTCAGTTTTGGCGAGGGTAGTTGAATCTGTTGGACGCATAAAAGTGTGCGGCTTCTTGTGCCATCAAGTAACCGTTGGTTCGCTCCTGCCCACTCTTCAAGCCGGAGAGTACAGATGTCCACTCGGCCATCGTAGTGTGCAGGGTCTTCACTTTGTCGGCTAGACATGAAATCGTGTGCCTAAACTCCTTCAGGCAGTCTGTCGGAGCTGGCTGTGCTGGTGTAGGTGGCAGAATGGCGATGACTTCGCCCAGGCCACTGATTGAGGCGTGGGTGTCGTCTAATCGCTGCAGGCAGCTGGCGGTGAATGTGTTGACTGTGGATGAGAAGGCCGTGGTGATGGCGTGTAGATCTTGCAGTCCAGATTCGATGGCGGCTAGTCGGCGGAGATGATGTTCAGAGTTGGCGGCGTTGACGGCTGTGGTAAGTGATGTGATTAGTTCTTCCTGTATAGAGATGCGGGATCCAATATTGAGGACCTCCGTGTGGAGATCCTGGACCGCATCTCGTAGGGTGGTGTCGATGATGGCCGGAGATGGAGGTGGCGTTGTCGTCGGAGGAGCGGCTGGAGCTGTATAGATGGTTTCTGGCGGTGGCGGTCGATGGCTTCGTGGGTAGAGTGGGCACTGCGCCTGCCCGGTGAAGTGGCCGTGGCCGTTGCAGGAGGCGCAGTGCCGACGTCGGCGGCGGTTTAGGAGAGAGAGAGAATGCCTTGAAAGACTGCATCGTGCATTTGGGGATCTTTGCCCTTCGCAATCCATGATTTATCGATGGTTTGCATAGTTTAGAAGAGGCAGGGATTCCCTCAAAGATGAAGACCGCGCAGGACGGCCGGCTACAGCAACAAGGGATGAAAATGTTGCGGGAAGGTCATCATTGTAGACATTATCAGATTCAAGAACCTCTGAATATTGAATCGGCAGCAGTAGACACCATCCTTAAAGAAAAACTTCGCATGAGGAATCTCTGCAGTCGTTGGCTCTCCCACCACCTCATAAATGAACAAAAACAGGCACATAAGCAATGGTGCAGGAAATTATAGAAAGGTTTGATGGGGGAAGATCAAAAAAAAATAGTTAACATCGTAACATGTGACGAAAGTTGGATATGCCAGTTGTAGTAGATAGTATCTTTACGTTAATTGCCCCACGCTGGGCGCCAATTTGAAGTAGATAGTATCTTTACGTTATTTGCCCCACGTTTTGGGCGTCAAATTGAAGTAGGTTGTATTGAGGGAGTTGTATTATATTTCAACTGTTGGGAGCCGAACTTGAAATTCGTTGCAACCGCACGTACAGTACCCGCTTTCCGGTAGCCTTCGCCCTAAATGTACTTTCCGGTGGCCTTTGCCCCCCCCAAAAATGTTTAAAAATATTAACTTTGTAATATGACTCTTTCTTTAAACATTATATATTTATGTTTGCCTCGAATACGTCAGTATTATTGTTAGAGACATGTTTCTCTATGCAGGGTTGTGGTGAGACTGAAGAATGTAGGTTTACACAGATTATAATTTTACTTCACTCCTTTTATTAATGCTGACACGACTTAAAAAAAACACTTCACTGATATAGAGAGCTGTGAGATTTTTTAAATTAATTACTTGCACTTTTTAACACGTAAACTATTATCATCTCACACTGAATACGTATTATACTTCTCGAGGAGGCATCTCGCGCCCGGTTAGAAACACCGTCTACAAGCAACTGAATTGATTTCTATCGCCTAAATTTGTAAATTTCTGTATTTGAAGTCTCTGATTGGCTAATCCTACTCCAATAGAATACCTTCATTTAACTAAAGCTTTTTCTGGTTGTTGATTGGCTAATTATTAAACTGTTTCAAATTTACATTTTTGTTGCTCCAATAATGACTAGTAGCATTTAAACTTTCAAATGCAGTATTGCCTCAAGGTTACCTCATTGTTAGAAACTTTTAACCTATTATTCTCACAGCTCCTACATTATTAAATTACGTAATACATTCACATAACATTATTGAACATATATACAATAATATAAACATTTACAATGAACAGTAATATACACTTTTATATCTTGTTACTACACATATTGCTTTAAGACGGCCTCACGGTATAATCCAGAAACTAAGGGACTGTCATCGGTTTGGGTCCTACCAAGAAAGGATCCCACAATAAAAGTGAGGCGACCAAGAAGTGTTGGCGAGAGGATGATCTATTCCTTCCCCTCAGCTAGTGGCCATATCGTGAAAATTCCGCTTGAGACACAAAAGACTCACTGCCAGATGGTTCACCATAAAATGTCTGCAATGAACTGCTTTGAGCGATAGTCAAATCTTTCAAGAGCTGGTTGCTATGTGGAGTATTCCATTCTCTGTGCATGTCCAGGAGAAAAAAAAGAATAACGAATTCCCATTTGAGAAAGTATAAATATTGGAAAGTTCAAGCAAATAACAAGGAATATCTCGGAAATGGTCCACTCGACAAAAAATAAATTGTGTGTTTTAACGAAATCCACATTTTATAAATTATAAAATTTTGCCAATCTCTTACGGTTTACCATAATGCAAGTTATTCAGAATGTAGATGACTTTTGGGGACATTCCCAGAAAATTAAAAATATAAATTTCATTTATCATAAAAATATCTTATACATATTTTAATAAAAATAGTTATAGCCATTTTTGAGAAAATCAAAATTTTAAAAAAAGTTCCATGTAAAGTGCAGTCTGAGGTGGAGGAATTTTCTTAAATATCTTCGTGTCGCATCCTTGGAACATACTAAACTCAAATACCAAGTTTCGTATTTTTCGGACTTTTCGTTTTTGAATTTTGCTGTTCACAGACAGACAGACCCACACACACGACATGTTTCGAAAAATGCTGTACTTGTATTCATGGCAGCTCAAAACATGTATTTCCCGTGAAATCTCGTGAAAACGATAATTCATAGTTGGAGCTAACGGAAGCATTTAATGATACAACTAAACTCTCCACGATGTGGACCTTATATTTTGGCACATTCCACGTTACCGCCTTTCTTCACAGCAGAATGGAAACTCCAGATGAGGCATCAATAAAAGGCGTTATTACTTTCTCTACTACGTATAGTAAGTAGGGGAAGTATTGTATTCCACCCAAAAATTCGATACCGAGGTTTCACCGGAAATACATGTTTTGAGACCCCCTGAATCCAAAAAAAGAAGCATTTTTGGAAACATGTTCGTGTGTGTGTCTGTCTGTGAACAGCACAACTCAGAAACGAACGGTCGGATAAACACCAAACCTGGTATTTAGGTTCAGTATCTTTCAGAGATGCGACACGAAGGTTTTCTAGAAAATCCCCCCACCCCAGATTACCCTTTACATGGAACATTTTTCGAAAATTTTAAATTTCTCAAAACTGGCTCTAGCGATTTTGATTAAAATATCATATGTTTAAGATATTTTTCTGACAAATGAAATTTATATCTCGTATTTTCTGAGAATGTCTCCAAAAGTATTCTTCATTATGAAAGACTTTTGCATAAGTGGTAAACCATAAGAGAGATAGACAATATTTTACTACACAATAAATGTAGATCGCGTTAAAATACACAATTTATGTCATATACATTTTTCTTGTTGACTGAGCCATTTTGAGATATTGCTTGTTATTCCCTTAAATTTTCCAGTACTTATACTTTTTCTCAAATGAAATTCGTTATTAATTTTTTTTTGGTCCTGGACATGCAAAGAGAATGGAATACTCCACATAACAACCAGCTCTTAAAATCTTTGACTATGGCTTAAAGCCTACCATATTCCCCTTGTACCTACAAGAAAATTAACAATAAGATTAACATCTCGATTAACATGAAGCATATGGACAATAAGCGTTTGTAAAAATAGTTTGTACAATAGTAGAGAAAGTCATGTGAGTGTAACACATCAGGTTTTTTCTTTTCCAAAGCTTTACAGTAGTCAATTAAAAAGTCGTTATGCTCGATAAACTAAAAATCGAGATTCAGGTTCTGGTTAGGAACTTGAATATAATTTAGCCTGCCTATGTTAATTCAGGCTAGAGATTTACGAGGAATGTAGAATTTCCAGTTATACCATTTTTGGGGATAACATAATGTCCTACATTATTCATTGACGACGCCAGTCCGCGATTGAGTTCACGAAATAATAACATAAGCCACATGCCAGAACAGAAAAAAAGACAATCACAAACAAAATAAGAGGGAGTGGTTTGTTGCACCACGTGATGTTGTAAAGGGCGTAGCAGCAGTTATAACGAGGCATTTTTAGTTAAGTTCCAATTGTTTCAAGAAGGTGGAGCTAGAGGGCGTGTGGAGGAGGAAAGGAAGAGTATTAACGATGTCGTTCAGGGGCTTGATTTACTGGACCTGCTGTGATCACGTGACCCAATTGGCTTAGGGCTAAACAACACACGCACAGCTTGTTGTAGAGACGAGTCGAAAAATCTTCACGAGACTGCTGCTGTTTTCTTCCTCTTGGTGGTTTCAATGGCCGAGTACTAGGTTGGGGGGGGCAATGTTAGTAAAAGCCACAGAATGAAACGCTGTATAAAATACGAGTAAGGGATTACTAAGGTGAGAATTACCAAAAAATAACATTTTTATTTTTTTGTGCAGTCATTAATTGGAGTATCTCTGTTTAATATATATTTTAATCACTGTAGAAATAGTATGTATGTTTTAAAAATTCTGATGTGATACATTCACATTACTTTCTCTACTCTTTAGTGTTTATTAGTGTGTCTACAAATTATTCTTTCTCAAGTATATAGTTCTATCTACTACACTTTAAACCAAATAAACCTTTGCAGAAATGTTACATTACACAGTTCGTTGTTTCCTAACAGCGATAATCAAATGTTTAAAGACTGGACGCCATATGCTGGCCTTAAAATTCCATACGGTTTCCACGCAAACGGTTTTAGAAACGACTGAATGTTGAAAAGATAAAAAGAGAATGGTCAAGAAATGAACAATTTGAATCTTTAGTAACGAATATCTCAGAAACGGCTCCTACCACAGTAAAACTTATTTAAAATAAATTGTGAGCTTTAAAGAGAACTACATTTCCTGTCTAGTACGTTTTCACCCGTCGCTTAACGTTTACCAGTTATACAAGATTACAGAAAAGTTCTTCCAAATCAAGCGGACTTCACAGGCTATTACCAGATAGTCAAATCTTTTATGAGCTGGTTGCTTTACTGAGCATTTCATTCTCTTTACATGGCCAGGACAAAAAGAATAAATAAAAATGCGTAACGAATTCCCATTTGAGAAAAAGTATAAGTATTGTTATATTCAAACAAATAACAAGGAATATCTCGAAAATGGTTCATTCGACCAAAAAGAAAAAGTATGTGACTTTTGGAGACATTCCCAGAGAATTCAAGATATGGATTTCATTTGCCATGAAAATATCTTAATTATATATATTTTAATCAAAATCCTTAGAGCCACTTTTGAGAAAATCAACATTTTCGAAAAATGTTCTAAGTAAAGAGTAGTCTGGGATTTGGAAGATACATTCATATGACTTTCTCTACTCTCTAGCGTTTGTTAGTGCGTGTATAAATTCTTCTTGCCAAAGTTTATTTTTCCATTTACTTCATTTTAATCGAGATAAACCTTTACGGAAATAGCTACGTTACACATTTCATTATAGAATAAAAAGGGAACAGAGATAGTCAAATGTTTAAGAACTGGATGCTACACGCTGGCCTTCAAATTCCATATTGTTTCCACGACACCACGAGAGACAATTGGACATCGATAGGAATTGAAAAGAATTCCCTTAATATCTACAACGAAATGTTTAATACAGCTATTTCCGGAATGCTTTATCTGGATTAAAATGAAGTAGATAGGAAAATAAACTTTCGTAAGAAGAAATTGTGTAGCCACTAATAAGAGATAGAAGTTAGAGAAAATCATGTGAATGCAACACATTAGATCTTTTTATAAGGCTAATGTGTTCGCATTCAAGTACAAAGAATTTGTAAATTCTTTTTTGGTGTTTTAGTTATTTGTGAGTTGAAATTAGAAGGTGGTTTATGGTTCATGTCCGTTAGAAAAAATAGTATTTTTCAATTGTGAAAAAATTCTCAAAATGGATTAAGTGGTTTTTGAGATCAACACACACGCATGCGCGCCCGAATTCTTTTCTAACTTTTTGGGTTCAGGGGGCCTCAAAGGTGTATTTCGGCTGAAATCTCGCTATCGAATGTTTGGGTGAAATGTAGCTATTTCTTTACTCACTATAGGTAGGTACTAGAGAAAGTAATAACGGTTGTCCATGTGTAATTTGGGGCCTACTTGTTAAATGGTATCTTTGCTCATATATCACATTTGCATTTCTTTGAATTTTATATATATTTGGCTCGCGAAGCTCAAAAGGTGTATTTTCGTATTTTTGGTGAAATTTTGCCATACGCAAACAGTAGAGAAATTGAAAAAATAGAACTTATGCTATTTTAAACCAAATTTAGTGCCTACTTTTGTATTCCATTCACAAAAGTTGCAACTTAGGATCATTAAACGATAAAAATTATTTTTTTCCGATTGTGTAGTAAACATTAATTATTTATGTAGATTAAGAAATGTCTGAAAATGTTGCTAATGCGTGATATTTTATATAACACTGCAAAACATACCATTTTTTTGAAAACTTTGCCTTCATTTTCTATGACAACAATATACCTGTGATGGATATTGTGGCGTAAGAGACGCACTGCTGTGTTGCATTGTTGCTACCACACGTAGCATTATTGGGTCTCTTTAGTTATATTAAGGCTTATCGGTCTCTCCTTTTGGCGGGGACCACGCCAAAGGGAGGGATCCGTTTGAAATTGTTTGGTATGACGTCAACCCTGTCTTGCTTAGCTAGACACGGTTGGTGGGGGAAACGTTAGCGTCACTCGAGAGTAAGTGATCGTTGGAACGAGTCGTGTGCAGCTGGTCCTCGGTCTGTGGCATCTCCCTTCATCCTGTTTCCTTTGTTAACTATGTAGAGAAACGTTTTGTGAATAAATCCCCGGTAATGCGTGTTATGTAATGTTTTGTGTAATATAAAACCCAGCCATCCTCTTACTTACACACCAAGGTAAGGTCCCAGACTTCTAGCTACTAGGGAGTTGCGCCCCCTCCACCATGTCCGTGTTGGAGTGATCTAATTTGATCATTTTCTGATAATCCTTTTGGCCTTCACCCCAGCATGTAATAATATTTATTATTAAGATGTTTTGTAACTTCGTCGAATACCATTAATTTCCCTTAGAATATTGACTTTTAAGGTCTATTAGAGAACAGCCAAGTTAGCTCCATCAGGATGGTGCCACAGTATACACTTTTAATTGAATTTCCATGACAGCTGTACCTTGGGAATGAAATCCTCAAAAATGGATACACTGTATGGCCTCCAAGATCCCCAGATATCTCTGTCTGTGAATAATTGAATCTCCCACAAAGCCTTGTAGATCTTAATAAATATAATTCATGTTTACTACAGAGTTATAAACACGGGTTTTATTGAATCACACTCCACTACATCACGAAACTATTAAAACTGCCCTTCGTGTTTTGCAGGGTCATAAACAGTATTTCTTATGCACATATGCAGGAAGTTGTTTGACAGGGCACAGCCGAGGTTGCTAACTCTGTAACATGCTAACAGGCCACTTTGTAGTTTCCCTTGTGGTCAGTGTAGGGGGAAATAAAACGTTTCATAAAGATAGCGTCACGTGGTCCAAGTGTTTATACATTGTAGAAAGAAAACAAATATTGTAAATATTGCAAGCATGCAATATTCTGCAAAATTTATAGAAATTCTACTAAACGCAAAGATTTGTGGACTGACACCACTTACCTATATAGTAGGTTACGTGTTTTATAATACATGTTTTGAGATCCCTGGCAAAAAATGTTCATTTTTAGAAAACTGTTTCTTTGTTGTGTATGTTTTCAGCATAACTCTGGATGCTACACGAAGGTTTTCAGAAAAATTACCCCACTTCAAACTACCCTTAACATGGAAAATGTTTCTTTTTTTCCCAGAAAACTGGTTCTTGGATTTTTATTAAAATACCATATGATTAAGATACTTGCATGACAAATAAATTTTATATGTTGAATTTTCTGGGAATATCCTGTAAAGTCCTTTTCATTCCGAATGAGTTTTATACAATTGGTAAACAGTAAGAGAAAGACAAAATCACTTTATATCAAATAACTTTTTCGTGGCGTTAACCATTTCCGATATATCATTCATTTTTTCCATTTTCAAATACGTATACTTCTCTACACGTAAAGAAGGAATTGCATACAACACAAAAATTTGATACCGGGATTTCATAGGAAATACACACCTTGAATAAAAAAAGAGCATTTTTAGAAAAAAAGTGTTTGTGTTTGTGTCTATGAGCAGTATAACTCAAAAATGATAGGTCGGAGAAACACCAAACTTGGTATTTAGGTTCAGAATCTTCCAAAGATGTGACAGGAAGATTTTAAAGAATATCCCACCATCCCAAACTACCCTTTACATGGCACATTTTCGAAATCTATTATTTTATAAAAATTGCTATTTTGGTTAAAATATATAATAAAATTTATATGACAAATAAACTGTATCTCTTGAATTTTCTAGGAATAGCCTGTGAAGTTCTCTTCATTCGGAAGGAATTTTGTATAATCTTGTTTAACTAGCAAATGTTAAGCAATAGACGAAAACGTACTACACAAAAAATGTAGATCTCTTTAAAACATAATTTATTTCAAATAACTTTTTTTGAAGCATCAGTCATTTCCAAGATGGTTCTATTTGTTTGATACCTTGTCATTATTTATAAGTCTCATCGATTTTCAGAGTTTCTTGCGATTGCATGAAAACAGTATGGAATTTTAGGACCACCATATAGCGTCCATTCTTAAACATTTGATTATCGCTGTTCCCGTGTTATACAGCTATTTCTGAAAATGTTTATCTGGATTAAAATGAAGTGGGCAGAAAAATAATGTTTCGTAACAATAATTTGTAAGCAAAATTACGAAGGGTGGGAGTAAAGGCAAAATGGTAGAAAGGGCAATCAAATACCTACTGGTTCAGAATAAAGCTACTAGAGGAAAATGAGTTACTAAAGAAATGAATGATTGGTTGTACAAGAGAAAATGGGGAAAAAAGAAACTTGGTTGCACAAGTTACCTAGACACAACATTGGAAGAAATAGCAATTGAGAAACATTAACAGTAAAGTTTTCTGGAAATAAATTAGAACAAGAGTAGAGGATATTGAAAAGCAAGAAATTATAAGTAGTTTCAAGGAAAAAAGGTCATTAATAGATTATAAATATTTTAAAACGGAATGGGGAAAATAAAGATACATTGCAGTATGCCACAGAGGCCAAAATGCGGTATGCTGGGCGAGGACAGGTGTAATGAATTTAAGTGATCTAACAGGGAGAAGAAGGGGAGAGATGTACTATGAGGCAGTATTTTATATCACAACACTGTGAATGCCAGAGTGATTGTAGTGTAAATTAACATTATTGTATGACAATGATTTGATATGTTTGTTATTTATAAGCATTGTTAGGAAATAAATTTACACGGCCTCACTGAAACTGACAATAGGAGCGGGTAACAATGAAACGAGGGGGTGAGTTGTTTATTAATTAGAAGAGACAAGCAAATGACGCCAGAGTAGCGTGCCTTTCTTTAGAAATGGAGGGAATATCTTCCCTAGAGCATATGTGTTCGTAATTTTGTTTGGATAAAAAAATAGACGCTAATGTTGGCGCGCTTTATTAACCAATAGCAGCTCTGTTATAATGTTTAGGCATATCGGGGTGAGGGAGTATAAATTATGAAGCCAAAGACAGGTATCGCAGAGTTCAACAGAATCGTTCACGGGTTACACGTCGTGCAGTTTAAGACAATCATTCACGAAGTACACGTTACGCAATTCTACAGAATCTCTCGCGTCGTAAAGCTAGTTACAAAAATGTGAAATACTCGAATTAATAATATGCGGTAAATAAGTGATTATAGTTACATTCGAAAATATAACAGTTTCAGTAGGGCGTGTATCAAGAGTAAATATGAGAAATTAAAAAAGTGTGACCGCAATAAAGGTGTAAAAACAAATTCTTTTATCAGTGTTATCTTTTAGTAACAACTCCTTTCCGTTTACACACCCTGTTCAAGAGATTTGCTCTACTGAGTAATAATAATATCTAGCCGGAGAACAAAGAACCCAAAATTTAAAAATAGTAAAACAATAACAGGCGCTCAGCAAATAAGATAACACGAAGCATACCACGACAACTAAATGTAATGGATTACATGGCAATTGGCATATTCAGGAATGCGAGAGCACGGATAAAGGAAGAGATAATGTTACACTAGAAAAGTGGAAGAATTTACGAATAGAGCTAAGAGTTAGGAAGATTTTTATTACAAATCAAATGCATATATTAGAATTAACAAAAAAGATTGAATAAAAAATTAAAATCTGTGTAAGCCTACATTCTTCAGCCGCACCACGCCTTGCAAAGAAATCCATGTCTCTAACAATAACACTGGCGCAGCCGAGGCAAACAAAATATATAATCTTTAAAGAAACATTTGGGCCAAAGGCCACCGGAAAGTACATTTAGGGCGAAGGCTACCGGAAACTTTTTACCATACGTGCGGTTGCAACTACTTCAAGTTCGGCTCCCCAACAGTCAAAATACAATACAACGAACTTTCTACTTCAACTAATAATTCTGTCCTCAAACACAGTTTCAATTGTTCTCATCGAAATATTGGCCGTATGAGTTGTTGCAGAGTCTTGTTGAATAAAGGCAAAATCACGCTCCCTGTCTGTTAATTCTCTAAAAAAAGAGGGCAGAATTGTATTCACGTATGTACGGGCTTCAACATTTCTCAACGTGAACGGCGAGTGAGGTACAAAAGATGTATGGACAATGACGCTGGCCAGTTTCAGCATTTCCTTTCATAAAGTTGGCAAGTAAAGCCTTTAAAAGTAGTTTTAAAAATATTGTATGGTTTCATCCGCGCCTTTCTATGATAGTGGATTTTTGTTTTTATGGACGCTCTTTAACTGCTGTGGTCCTTAGTGTCCCATTCTATATTGGGCGTGAAAGAGCGGTAATTTTGCTCAGAGGCCCCTTTATCAGGCTTGAGGTTCTTTTACGACACGGGACCACCGGCTTTACTCTATGATAGTGGCAACGAGCGCTGAGGACGCGGACAGGAAGAACATCGCGCAGCCGGTTCGTAGTTGTATGATTCTCTCTGTACTACCTCATTACATATACAACAGAATGTTGTATATAAGGGGAAGAGAAATAATAAGCAACTCCATTGTATGGTAAACATTGTATAAACTGAATGTAAGTTCAAAGTAGACAATAAATCATTCATTCATAAAAATAATTTGTATACTCACTAATAAATGATAGAGGGTAGAGAACCTTATGTGAATTAACACATCAGATATTGTTTTCCTAGTAGCGCAAGGAGCTTGGAATTTCAAAGCCATCACATAGCCATATGGTTTTTAAAATCCTGACAATCGCTTTAGCCTATTGTACCCTTCTTATACGTACAGCGCAATAAGGCTTATCTCGGTTAACAAGAAGTAGGGGAAAGCTCCCTATATTGAACCACTTAAGCCTAAATAGCAAATAATAATTATAATATCAAATAAAAAATTTCAGAAGCATAAGCGTTAAAGTGACAAATCCTTGCGCTATAAAATCCTCAACACAATTTAAAACTAATACAATTATCAGTTAAATAACATTTAAAAAGTGAGATTGTGTAAATCGGTTCATATTAAGAACGTGGTCCTTAAATTGAACCACCCGTGTCTTAAAATGAACCACAAACTTTTTAAGCTTAAAAGTATTTTTATGAATACAAAATACACATATTTTATTGTACATTCAAAACAAAATGCTATCAGCAACAAAAGTGGAGTCCATAATTGTGATAAGAATAGCAATTTCCTTAAACGTTTTGAATTTTTATATAATGACAATCACTTGGTTTTTGGAATAGGTATTATTTGCAAATATAGAGTTTTTTACTAATTTTTACTCTCATAAAAAAGAGTCCAATTATACACAGTCTTCAGAATAAAACACTTTCTTCTTGTCACTAACTTTTGCACACTTTTGGTGAAGCCATATCCTACAACTCACACACTGGATCATGTCCATCCATCATTTCAGACAATTCACATATTCATATCATCCACTGTTTTTAACATGATTTTTTTAACTTAGCATATTATGTGGATATTTATTCACACGTTATACTATTCGCAGTTGAGCAATCCTAGAATTTCAATAGGTTCCCTGAATTGGACCATTCAATATAGGGTTCAAACAGTGGTTCAGTTTACCAGCCATTTTGGAAGATTTAGCATCTACACTACGTGATCAAAGGTTTCCGGACACCTGGCTGAAAATGACATACAAGTTCATGGCGCCCTCCATCGGTAATGCTGGAAGTCAATATGGTGTTGGCCCACCCTTAGCCTTGATGACAGCGTTCACTCTCGCAGACATACTTTCAATCAGGTGCTGGAAGGTTTCTTGGGAATGGCAGCCCATTCTTCATGGAGTGTGGAACTGAGGAGAGGTATCGATGTAGGTCGGTGAGGCCTGGCAAGAAGTCGGCGTTTCAAAACATTCCAAAGGTGTTCTATAGGATTCAAGTCAGGACTCTGTGCAGGCCAGTCCATTACAGCGATGTTATTGTCGTGTAACCACTCCGCCACAGCCCGTGCAGTATGAACAGGTGCTCGATCGTGTTGAAAGATGCAATCCCATCCCCAAGTTGCTCTTCAACAGTGGGAAGCAAGAAGGGCTTAAATATCAATGTAGGTCTGCGCTGTGATCGTGCCACGCAAAACAAGAAGAGGTGCAAGCCCCCTCCAGGAAAAACACGACCACACCATAACACCACCACCTCCGAATTTCACTGTTAGCACTACACACGCTGGAAAATGACGTTCACCGGGCATTCGCCATACCCACACCCTACCATCAGATCGCCACATTGTGTATCGTGATTCGTTACTCCACACAACGTTTTGCCACTGTTCAATCGTGTAACGTTGACGCTCCTTACACCAAGCGAGGCGTCGTTTGGCATTTTCCTACGTGATGTGTGGCTTATGAGCAGCCGCTCGACCATGGAATCCAAGGTTTCTTACCTCACACCTAACTGTCATAGTACTTGGAGTAAATCTTGATGCAGTTGGAATTCCTCTGTGATGTCTGGATAGATGTCTGCCTATTACTCTTTACGGCCCTCTTCAAATGTCGGCGGTCTCTGTCAGTCAACAGATGAGGTCGGCCTGTACGCTTTTGTGCTGTACATGTCCCTTCACGTTTCCACTTCACTATCACATCAGAAACAGTGGACCTAGGGATGTTTAGGAGTGTGGAAATCTCGCGTACAGACTTCTGACACAAGTGACACCCAATCACCTGACCACGTTCGAAGTCCGTGAGTTCCACGGAGCGTCCCATTCTGCTGTTTCACGATGTCTAATGACTACTGAGGTCGCGGATAATGAGTACTAGGCAGTAGGTGGCAACACAAAGCACCTAAGATGAAAAACGTATTTTTGTGGGGGTGTCCGGATACTTTTGATCACATAGTGTATGGGACAAGGAACGACGGTGCTTGAAAAAACGTATGCATGAATATTTTTGCTAAATAAGCACTTCATAACATATAATATATATATATATATATATATAGATAGATCATCTCAAACTTGCCTAATTGGTCATATAAGCTTAGCTAGATGAGTCAAATATTACTTCTGAAGCACCAAAAACACACAACACTTCATACAACTGAAACCACAGCTCAGAATGCAAAGTCAACAACTCCAAGCATTCATAGCTGTACACGCTACGCTTCTGCTAGGATTATGGTGTCGTCTGTCGAACAGTTTGAAAAATATCGGAGCGGTTCAATTTAAGAGGCGGTTCAAATTAGGGACCTTTCCCCTATGTAAGAATAGTTTATAGAAGAGTGAGTAGTGAAAGTCAAATGAATGCAAAACGAGGTGCACATGTTTCATACTATCATCCACCTGCTTGAGACACTTGTGGTGTAAGAACAAAGATCTAGGGCATTATTGTGTTTGTAAACACAAGCACAGAGGTTGAGGCAGTATCTGTGAATACCACTTACAACGTCAGAATGGAGATTACAGGCAGCGGTGTACAAGCTGCTTTCATATCAGAATGGCCTCTTAAAAAGCGGATCAAAGGACATGGTTTTCTATTCAAGTCACTCAGCTCGCGTGCAACAGTGTCTTAAGTTCACTGTGGTATATGCCGCTGTTGACAAAACTCGTCAAATGGGACTGCTTCACTGAAAGTGTTTGCTGTGGCTCCTGATTTAGATAAAGGCGTTTCAGAGATATCGTGTAAAACGGAATTTTACAGTTGTACTTGATCACAACAAGAATTGGTTACAGCAGCACAATGTTTATTCAGCATAATAATCTGATGTGTTACATTTATATGATTTTCTCTACCCACTATTCTACAAATTATTCTTACAAAAGCTTATTTTTCTATCTACCTCATATAACCGAGCGAGGTAGCGCGTGTGACTCGTATTCATGAGGTCGTGGGTTCGATTCCCGGGGCTGAGCTTCCTGACCCATGCTTTTTACGATGTTTTTCAGGGTCGCTAGGCAAATGCTGGAAAGGATAATTACATGCCCCGAATTACCCATCCCTCCATTTCACCTCCTTTCTCATTTCACTTTAGCATTGCAAGTGTCAGCAAGAGTCTCGGCTTTGCTTAGGGAAAAAGGATGCTCTCTGTAACACTACGTACCTCGAACAATCTTCGAGTCCCGGACGCCCTAGTGGGATGTGCAAGCCTGCAGGGGAGAGGAGAGCCGGTTGTACCAGCTGTCACCGCGAAGTTTCAACCTGGAAAATGTAGAGACCCTGCCCTCTGCGCTGCCATGCCTCCTGATCCGGCACGCCCGCCGTCTGCCCTCACCTCCTCTCTATCTCCCGGGGGCACAAAAGATCTCCTTAGGTCGAGATCTCCGCTGCTGGTCACACGTCATAAACGTTTTAAGAAATGGTTTTATTTCACACCTCTATGTAGGTGCAAGAGGGATAGAAGAGGTTGAAGCGAAAGTCAGATCTTTAAAAGCGGGTGGGTAAGTGATAGCTTTGCAATTCCACAGTCTTTGCATGGCATCATGAGAAACAAAGAATGATGTCATAGCACTTCAAAAACTGTAAGAAGTGCTAGAACAATGAATGTCTCGGTAATGGATAATGCCACAGAACAAGTTATTATAAATAAATTGTGTGTTTCCAATATCTATATGTTTTGTGTTGTAAGCGTTTGTCCTCATACGAGAGAATTTTAATTAAAATGTGCCCTTATGATTTGTATGCGCTTAATTTGAAGTTGTAATTTTGTACGACTTATGGCTTGTAAACTCTACAAGATAAAAATGAATATTCGTATATGTCTAGATATATTATTTTTATTTAGTAATTATGTACCACTCGTAGTTTCCTACAACCCATCGATAATTTTATTTCTCCATAAATTCCTATCCTTCTAGCACCTTCTTTCCATTCTATTGTTTCCCATGGCGAAAATATTTTAATTTTTTCTCTTTTATTATTTCCAATACATTCTTTTTATCTTTTTACATCCA
Source organism: Deroplatys truncata (assembly GCA_030765065.1). Taxonomy (NCBI): domain Eukaryota; kingdom Metazoa; phylum Arthropoda; class Insecta; order Mantodea; family Mantidae; genus Deroplatys; species Deroplatys truncata. Next base: position 61,298,499 of record CM060981.1, on the reverse strand, counting down.
TTGTTTCTGGAACTTTTGTATTACTAATTTTATGCCCTCTTGAGATTCGAGAAGTCTTACGCCAAAATTCCATCTCTGTTGTTAATAATTTTCTTTCTTATTGCCTACTAATTGTCCAATTTGTGCTATTTACCAGTTATACATGCTTGTATAAAATTCATTCAGATTGAAGAGGACTTCACAGAGTATTCGTACAGATTCAAAATATATATGTTATTAGCCAATAATTTATACTTCCAGGTTACCGTTTTTGATCCAATGCTGTAATGGTGAAAAGTTGAATTTTCTATTTTCAGTGCTGGTAGCCTAACGTAACTGCGTGTTTTGCCCGTTTTAGTACACGTATGTAAATGGTTTAATGTTCGTCTAACTTTTGATATATTTATTATTAAAACATAGAATATAACCATATGTAATAATTGAATTTTAACATCTAAATCTTACCTAGGGCTTTACTACATTTTTATTTGCTAATATTTACTTACGAAGTAGTTCACGCAGCTTCTAATTAGAGTTGCAAGTTATTGCTTTTTATTAAGGTCCACAATTCAGCATGAGTGTTAATGTTGGTGACTTTGGTGTGGAACCACCATATTCAACAGCTTTTATATTCTTGTACATATGTTTATACTCTTCACAATAGACAAAAAAAATAGTAACACGCATTAATTGTATTACAGAATCTCGGAAGTAGTCCCGGGTTCGATTTCCGGTGACCGGTGACCGCCCGCTATGGCCATGGAGTTTATCATGGTTTTCCCCATTTCCTCTCACTCCATCTCCATTTCACGTTTCAGGTCCTGCGGTGATGGGCAGATGGTATAGATGCATGCGCGTTGGAAAGATTCCTCCCCGTGAACGTCAGAGTGAGCTGTCAGGGTCGCTGTGTTGCTCTCTTGTGATTCCTCGCCACTGATGCGCAGGTTTCAAACTGGAAATACTAGGAACTTCTGCGCGTCTCTGTAAGCCAGTCTGCCTGCGAATCTGATACGGCTCATTCGCCTCGTCTCTGCCACAATAGATCAAAATATGGCATTGCGCCAGGTGTCGCCCTCCAATAAACACATTCTACATCCTACTCGACTTCATCACGTATGTTTAAACTCTTCCTCATTCTCCAAACATCACTTACAACACTTGTTTGCAATGTTACATTTGGGAAAGCTAAAAGTTTTCTTTCTGAATAAAATATAAATAGGTGATAGAGAAATTAAATACCGAGACAATTAACAGACGATTGCATTTTCCGTATGTTTCATAACAGGGAAAAAATAATGTCCAATTTTAACACTTTCCAGCTCAATACGGCCATATGACCTCATTGTGCATATTTGTTGCTGAAAGTTGGATAAGGATTTAAACTTGCAAGGACTGTCTTTCAATAATTATACTTATTTAAATTTGATAGCATGGCTTAAAATAAAAAGAAACAAAAATTTAAAATAGCTGCCCCTAGATTTTATTAATGTAAATTTAAAACATGTCTTCACTACAGTGCTAACAACATTCATACATGTAAATCACTGTTTACTTTGCGTGTATTCACCCCATCCTTTACTACAGACTTGGTAACGCCGAAGCAAGGATTCGAAACCCTAGCTAGCAATCTTCATTGCGAAAATGGTTAAAAGCATTTGTTATTTTAATCGTAAATTCCTTGGAATTTCGACAAATCGGTTCGGAGTGAAATGACACCTTGTAAGGTACTTCACAGCTTCTGTTCCCTTCATGTGATAAAAGAATTATTGTTATAGGATGCTTTTATGTTAAAACATTTTTAATGGAGTTTAAAAGCTCTATGTCAGGAATGTTAGATATACTACATTCATGGCCTATTATCATGGCCTTATTTAACACATTAGCCTTAAATTGATAAAGGATGTGCATGCATGCCTTCTAAGTTCACTGGTCTACTTTTATCCAAAACGTTTGTTTATTAAGGAATATAAGACTTTTTTTTAATTAATCATGTTTTGATCGAAATTTATCAACATTTATTATTTTTAAAAATTAATCAATCATTTTATTAATGCCAAAATATATCCACAACCGCACTTAAAGGTTGTTTATATCATCCTAAGATTTAATGTAGCTCTCCTCAATACTTTTTCAGGATACAGCTTCCAGCTGCAGTAAAATGTTCAATATAACAACTGAAGTCAGAGTACAAAATGCAGACGATATATAAATTAATTCACTGTGGATACATAGCAACAGTGGCTTAGTAACACTACATATATTTTTACTTTCTCTACTATAAATAGTAAGTAGGGAAAGTATTGCATTCCACTCAAAAATTCGATACTCACATTTCACCGGAAATACATGTATTGAGGCGCCCTGAATCTAAATAAAGCATTTTTGGAAACATGTCCGTGTGTGTGTCTGAGTATCTGTCTGTCCGTGAACAGCATAACTCAAAAACGAAAAGTGGAATTAATATCAAACTTGGTGTTTGAGTTAAGAATCTTCCAAAGATGCGACACCAAGATTTTCAAGAAAATCTCCCTCGCCAGACATGGAAGTTTACATGGAAAATGTTTCGAAAACTCTGATTTTCTCAAAAATGGCTATAACGATTTTGATTAAAATATCATATGTTTAAGATGCTTTCATGGCAAATGAAATGTATATCTTGAATTTTCTTGGAATGTCCCCGAAAGTCCTCTTCATTCTGAATGACTTTTGCAATAACCGGGAAACCGTAAGAGATAGACAAAATTTTACAACACAAAAAATGTAGATCTCATTAAAACACAATTTATGTCATATACTTTCGTTATTGTTTTTAGTGTGTTTTTTTTTCCTCGAGTGAAACATTTTCGAGATATTGATTTGTTATTTGTTTGAATTTTCTAATACTTATACTTTTTCTCAATTGGGAATTCGTTATTCTTTTTTTTTATGTCCTGGACAGGCAAAGAGAATGGAATGCTCCACATAGCAACCAGCGCTTAAAATGTTTCACTATTGCTTAAAGCCAACCATATTCCCCTTGTACCTACAAGAAAATTACCAATAAGATAGTTTCTGCAAATGTTTACCTCGAAACATGAACTAGATGGAGAATAAGCATTTGTAAACATAGTTTGTACAAGAGTAGAGAACGTCATGTGAGTGTAACACATCAGATTTTTCTCTGATATATACAGTCGCCTAAAATGTAGTGTTCTTCCCTGATTTAATACTGACACTGAATCTGGTCACTCAAACTTTCACTTTCTATACTACGTATAGTGTAAATAGCGGAAGTATTGTATTCCACCCAAAAATTCGATACCGAGGTTTCACCGGAAATGTATGTTTTGAGACCCCCTGAATCCAAAAAAAAAGCATTTTTGGAAACATGTCCGTGTGTGTGTCTGTGAACAGCATAACTCAGAAATGAACAGTCGGATAAACACCAAACTTGGTATTTAGGTTCAGTATCTTCCAGAGATGCGACACGAAGGTTTTCAAGACAACCCCCCACCCCAGATTACCCTTTACATGGAACATTTTTCGAAAATTTTAATTTTCTCAAAAATGGCTTTCACGATTTTAATTAAAATATCACATGTTTAAAATATTTTCATGGCAAATAAAATGTATATCTTGAATGTCTCCAAAAGTATTCCTCATTGTGAACTTCTTTTGCATAACTGATAAACCATAAGAGATAGACAAACGTTTACTACACAAAAAATGTAGATCGCGTTAAAATACACAATTTATGTCATATACATTTTTTTTGTTGAATGAACCATTTTCGAGATATGGCTTGTTATTCCCTTAAATTTTTCAATACTTATTTTCTCAAATGCGAATTCGTTATTCATTTTTTTTTGTCTTGGATATGCAAAGAGTATTAATTCCTGGCAAATGGAATGGTGCTGCACCTAGCAACCAGCTATTAAGAGATATGTATGTGCTTATATTTCTCTTGCAAATACAAAACAAGGGGAACATAGTGAAATATTTTTAGAACTGGTCGATATGTGTAAAAGGTATTCTCTTTGCATGTCAAAAGATTGTTTCTGCTAATGTATATCTCGATTAATATGAAGTAGATGGAGAATAAGACTTTGTAAAAATAGTTTTACAAGAGTAGAGAAAGTCATGTGAGTGTAACACATCAGATTTTTGCTTTCTCTACCGCATACAGAGAAGGTAGAGAAGGTATTGTATTCCACCGAAAACTTCGATACCGGGATTTCACCGAAAATACATGTTTTGAGACCCCATGAATCCAAAAAGGTATTTCTAGGAAAAGGTTTGCGCGCGCGCGCGCGTGTGTGTGTGTGTGTGTATGTGTGAACACATAACCTAAGAACGAGAAGTGGATAAATGCCAAACCTGATATTTAGTTTCAGTACCTTCTAACGATGCGACACGAAGATTTCAAGAAACTCCCCCACCGCAAACTACCATTTACATGGAAGATTTTTCGAAATTTCTGATTTTTTAAGAAATGATTCTAAAGATTTTGTTTAAACACCATGCATTACTGATTTTTATGTGACAAATAAAATGTATATCTCGAGTTTTCTGGGAGTAGCCTTTGATGTCCTCTTCATTAGGAAGGAATTTTATTTAACCTTCTATAACCAGTGAACTTTAAGCGACAGACAAAAACGTACTACACAAGAAATGTAGATCTCTTTAGAATACACAATTTACTTCATATAACTTTTTTGTCACATAAGGCATTTCCGAGATATCCGTTATTAAAGCTTCGAATTTTTCATTATTTGATCATTCTTTAAAGTCCTATTAACATTCTGTTGTTGCTCGTAATTGTATGGAAAAAGTATGGAATTTTTAGGCCAGTATTGCGACTGTATTATGGTTATTTATTTATTGAGCCCCACGTTGTGGTAGCCAATTTGCGATGGTATTAGTGTTTGTTTGAAAGAATGCTACTGTTTATCTGCCGCACGTATAAAAGACAATTTGTCGCGGTCACTTCGTGTTATCTTTTACTGAGCGCCTGTTATTGTATTTAATTTTGGGTTCACTGTCCTCCGGCTAGCTATGATTTCTCGGTCAAGCAAATCTCTTAATCGAGGTGTGTAAACGGAAAGGAGTTTTTATCCAAGATAACACTGATAAAAGAATTTGATTTACACTTTTATTGTCGTAACACATTATGCACTTTCACGTATTAATCTTGACACTCGCCAAACTGAAACTGTTATAATAACTTCTTTACTGCCCATTATTAATTCGCGTACTTCAACTTTTTGTGTAATTAACTTTACGACACTTCAGATTTTTTTATAACTTTGCTACGCGTAACCTGCGAATCGATAAACTGTGCAATGTATTCACCATGACTGTTTTTGTTGAACTCAGCGACGTGTAATACACAAATGTTTCCGATGGACTGGAGCCGACGTGTAATGTACAAATGTTTCCGATGAACTGGGAGGGATCTACCTATGACTTAGCTCTTTTTATACTCCCACACCCCGATATGCCTAAAGATTATAACCGAGCTGCTATTGGTTAATAAAACGCGCCAACATTAGCGTCTATATTTATATCCAATGAAAATTACGAAAACATATGCTCTAGGGAAAATGTTCCCGTAAATTCTAAGAAAAACACGCCAATATTACGTCATTTGCTCGTCTCTAATAATCATAAACAGCTCACCCCCTCGCTACATTATTGCACGCTATTATTGTCAGTTTCAGTAAGGCCGTATAAACCCACTTCTCGACAATGCTTACAATCAACAAACATCTCAAATCAATGTCACACAATACTGCATATTCACACTACAATTACACTTGACATTTAAATAATTTGTGATACAAATTACTGCGTCAGTATGTAGCGTCCAGTTGTTAAACATTTGACTATCGCTGTTCCGTTTGTATCTATAACGAAATGTGTAATGTAGCTACTTGCATTACTGCAATTTATTTTTCTTTTTTTGGATTAAAATGTAGTAGATAGAAAAATCAAGCCTAAGTAAGCATAATTTGTATACATATTAATAATGGATAAAGTAAGGAAAATCATGTGAATGTAACACAAGGTTTTTTTTACATACTTCCAATTCATATTATCATAGAAAACGATCTCAACTGCACTTGTGGAAATGAAGAAACAATAGAACATTTACACTTTAATTGTACTCGGTTCATATACAGAAGATACTGTTTGAAACTTCAGTTAAACCAATGTAATATAGAACTTATAAAACCATTGTATATAAATTTTAGTACAAGATAATGATACAAGTATGTTGTAAAATTTATTCAGCACACCCACCGAATATTGTAAAATGTAAATAACGATACTATTTTAATCCTTTTAAAGCTTATGAACCTAAAAGCCTAACATACTAGTTGTAAAATAGTCTTTAATCTGTGGAATAAATAAAAAAAAATTGTTTCTCAGAAAGCGGGTAATACTAGAAAATGTCACTCACAGAATGAGCAGCTCAAAGCAAAAAATGGAGAAAAAGAAACCACATGGATTAAGCATATGGAAGCTGCCACACTTCACAGTAGCACCAATTTTTAGACCAAAACTTCCCCCAAAAGATGGGCTAAAATTTACCACACTACTCCATATTTTGTAAGAGTTGTGATTTTTTTCATGCGAAGCAGTGCAGAATTATTAGTCTACCGAGTGGAATGGCTCAGGCGGTAAAGTCTGTGGCCCTCATTCGGAAGGTCCCGGGTTCAAATCCCGTGAGCCGACCAATCTGTCTGACGTTATTCCGTCGTTTTCCTCAATCGCCAAGGTAAATACCGGATTGGATATTTAATACCACGACCCAAAATTCCACCTTAAGTCTAAAACAATAGTAAAATGAAAAATAAGTGGTAATAGCGAAAGCTAGGCATCTATCCACAGACAATGTAAGCAGTTAGACTGGACGGCACCCTAACGCCATCTGCACGGCACGAAGCAGAAGATCCGGCTGCCATGCGCTGGGGTTCTCTGTGGGCACGTGACGAAGCAAGATGACATTTCCAGGGATGAGACCTAGAAGGCTAACTGTCTGCCTTTCTGTGTGGGGGCGGCGGTTAGACTGGACGGCACTCTAATGCCATTTGCACGGCATGAAGCGGGTGGTTACAGGGATGAGACATAAAAGGCTAACTGTCCGTCTTTCTGTGTGGGGGCGGCGATTGGACTGGACGGCACCCTAATGCCATCTGCACAGCATGAAGCGGGTGGTTACAGGGATGAGACCTAGAGGGCTAACTGTCCGCCTTTCTGTATGGGGGCGGCGGTTAGACTGGACGGCACCCTAATGTCATCTGCGCGGCATGAAGCAGAAGATTCGGTAGCTATGCCCTAGGGTCTCTGTGACACGTGACGGGATGAAACCTAGAAGGCTAAATGTCCCTTAGAGTTACCCACCAACAGTTCCGTCGCGATATGACCGGGGAGTTAAAGCGACGTAAAATAAAATAGAGTAAATAAATAGAATTAACAGTGCAAAATGACAGATGCAGCCCTGTTTTAAATATATATTTAAAATATAAATATTGTGCCCAGAATAATAATATATGTAGAAAATCAAAGAGGGTATTCCAATTAATAAAACTGATACATTTTCTTGTAGGTGCAAGGGGAATATGGTGGGCTTTAAGCGATAGACAAATCTTTTAAGATTTGTTTGCCATGTGGAGCATTCCATTCTCTTTGCTGTCCAGGACATCAAGAAAGAATAACAAGCAATATCTCGGTAATGGATCACTAGACAAAAAAAATTGTATGACATAATTCTGTATTTTAACGAGATCTACGTTTTTTGTGTAGTAAAATTATGCCTATCTCTTATGGTTTAACAGTTATGCAAAACTCGTTCAGAATGAAAAGGACTTTTAAGGACGTTCCCAGAAAATTCATGATATACATTTCATTTACCATAAATACATCTTAAACATAGGTATTTTAATAAAAATAATTAGAGGCATTTTCGAGAAAATCAAAATTTTCGATAAATGTTCCATTTAAAGGGTAGAATGTGTGGGGGAGATTTTCTTGAAGATCTTTGTGTAACATCCTTGGAAGATGCTAAACTCAAATGTCAACTTTGTTATTTATCCTAGTTTTCGTTTTTGAGTAATCCTGTTCACAGACACACAGAGACAAACACGGACATGTTTCCAAAAATGCTTTATTTGGATTCAGGGCTCTCAAAACGTATATTTCCGGTGAAATCTCGGTATCGAATTTTTGGGTGGAATACAATACCTCCCCTACATACTATACGTAGTTGAGAAAGTAAAAATATTATTTTTCCCCAATTTTTAACGTGAATTACTTCATTTCCCTTAAGCCATTAATTACTTCATTTAGTAAATCTCACAATTCTCAGTAATTGAAGGACAGAAGTTTTCACCAGCAAACGTTCGAGAGGATAATATTAATAATAATAACTACATCGGAAGCATTATGATAACAATGATTAGGGTACATGTTTTTGATAGGTATGAACAATGCCGTATCGTTAACAATAGGGCAGCCATTTGAAAACCAGCCTGCTGTTGGTGCTTGCTTTTGTTCCAGCACGCTGCGGTCTGCACAGAGTAAGAGTGGCGCAAGTCCCAAATTGAAAAAGTATACGTGAATTTTCTCGTCTGCATTTCGCTGCAGCTTGGGCATTTCCAATGCAGATATCTGTAGCAACACCAGCCTCCTGAATACAGTCTGTGGCTCGTATTTGGGTTCAAATCCTGTGTATCGGCCTATTTCACGCTTTCATTTTCTTTTTAGTGGTTTCCTTTAGTATGAGACAGTATTTTTAACAGTTGAATAGTTTCAGTCTAATTATATAATATGTAAATTCAATAACAGCCCGCCTTGAAGCAATATGTGTATGTAAACAATTTGTATAATGTATGTAACAGTCATTGCATATGCTTATATTATTGTATCCATGTGTAATAATGCTATATGAATGCATTACGTAATTTATTAATGTAGGAGCTGTGAGAATAATAAGTTAAACTTTGCTAACAATGAGGTAGCAATTAGGTAACTTTGAGGCAATAATAAGTTTGAGAGTTTAAATGTTACTTATGATTCTTGGAAGCAATAATGTAATTTTAGTGACAGTTTATAAAATTAGCCAATCAACAACCAGAAAAAGCTTTAGTTATTGGAGTAGGATTAGCCGATCAGAGACTTGAAATACAGAAATTTAGACGGTTGAAATCAATTCAGTTGCCTCCAAACAGTGCTCATAACCAGACGTGTTGCTTCTAGACTGTGATCATAACCAGACGCGAGATGTGATCTCGAGAAATTAATTACGTATTCGTGTGAAACGAAAATAGTATACGTGTTAAAAAGTGCAAGTATTAAATAAAAGAATCTCACAGCTCTCGATATCAGTGAAGTGCTATTTAATTTGCGTCAAGGATTAATAAAAAGGAGTGAATTAAAACTTAAAATATGTGTAAGCCTACATTCTTAGTCGCATCACAACCCTGCCTAAGAGAAACATGTCTCTAAAATAAATATTGACGCAGCCGAGGCAAACATAAATGTATAATACTTAAAGAAACAGTCAAACTACAAAGTTAATATTCTTTTATTTTAAAAATTTGGAGCAAAGGCCACCTGAAAGTACATTTGGGGCGAAGGCTACTTGAAACTATTTACTATACGTGCGTTTGCAACTACTACAAGTTCGGCTCCCCAACAGTTGAAATATACTACAACTCCTTCAATACAACATCATACATCTTCTTCAAACTGGCTTTCCATACGTGGGACAACAAAATTATCTTCTTCAAGTATCTGTAAGCAGGTAAGTATCTGCTATTCAGTACGCGATACGAATTTCCAGCCACAGAATAAAATAAATAAAAATAAAGCAGATTGTACAGGAAAGTGGCTACACAACTAAGGTTATCTGTCCTGCATTGCACTTGGATGTTTACAAAAGTCCACTTTGCGATTAAATGGCGAAAATTGCCAAACTAATTGTTCTATAAATAGTATTAACTACGTTTGTAATTTGTGTATCCTTTATTCCTGGTAAATTTCAGCTATCTTTCGGTGGAAGTTTTGCTCTACAAATTGGTACTACTGTTAAATATCGTAGCTTACCTGATCTAAGTCATATGGTCTCGTTCTTTGCAAATATTGAGAGTTTTACTCTCCATATTTACTCTCTCTAACTTTTATCTGTAAATGGCATTTTCTGATAGAAAATAATAATTCACTCATAAACTGAGGATAGTTATACAACGCTTTAGGAGGATGAAAACAATACATTAATTATCAGTGGTTGACCTAATGGTGGTTAACTATGAAGTCGGGACTTAAAACTACTTATGAGATTTAAGTCGCCATTGGGGTAAGCGAGAGAAAGCCTTGTGGTTTATTGGGAAAAATGTGAGTCAGTTGGGGAATTTACTGTTGTACTAGCATTTTGCCATGGTAGCTCAATTCGTTAGAGCAGCGGCACGTTAGGTCGAAGATCCATTGTCCAAATCCCGGATACGGTAATGAATTTTTCAGTCCGATTCTACTCTTTCTGTCCATTAATGCTGTCGTGCGTATACTTTATTGTTAATAAAATGTTTGATTATTGTTTTAATTTAATTGCGGATAATTTTAATAAAAATGGCATAACTAAGAAAATTCTTATCTTGTTAATACACATTAGTATTATGCAAAGAGCGAAAAAAACATTGGTTATCACAAAGATTCTGAAGCGGAGAGCGAAGAAAACTTTGGTAGCTCGTTAGTCAGTTGCCTCAAGGAGATGCTACAAGACATGAGAGGACAGAAGGAAGAAATGGGGTGGAAAAATACTGTCCGGTAAAGCGTTGAGTCTGTCACCCAGAAGTATCAGTACTAGCTCCTTCCATGCGAGTCTCAAGCTTACCGGTGGCCGTAAGAAGAAAGATGAGTGTATTGGTTCGTGACCAGACTGGGTTCAACGAGTAAAATCCCTTTTGCGGGGGGGGGGGATGCGGCAATTGCAATGAAGGAACTGAAGATATACTTTTTAAAAGTATTGTGATGGTAATTATATGCGTTGAGTGTAGTTATTCTACAATTTGTTTTGTTTTACTTTGTGTACGGTACATGCGTTTCTAGATATGTACCTGAAAAAACCTGGAAGATGTTATTTTGTATTGTATTCTTTTGTATCATATGTACATATATATAGTCATATGCCAAAGTAATCCCAGTTAGGTGCAACTTTGCACAGATTGCATTAACATATGGCACGCACAAGTTCCCCCATATATGGGTAATATTGCAATTCAAATATTGTTATTTTTACTAAAAAAAACAATAAATTATAATAGTTTTATACAAGCAAGCCAAAGGTTTGTATTTTATGATAAAGTTAATTTGGAGATATTGTTGGAGTTTAAATTTTTAAAAAAAATCATGCTTTGTTCTCATATGACTTTCTCTACTCACTATTCTATAAATTATTCCTACAAGAACTCTTCCACCAGCTCCTTGTTAGCCCAGAGATTTTTAATTCACCTTCACATATTTCCTCGTAGGATATAGTAGGCTAAGACTACACTCGAATTTTTAAACAGCGTGTTCGCTTTGTGAAAACTTTGCAAATCCATGCTATTTTATGACCAAAACGAATAATTAATTGTCAGTTGAGAAAATTAAGTATTTGAAAGTTCTAACCAATAATAAGGGATATTTACCAAGCGGGATGGCTCAGACGGTAAACTCTGTGGTCCCGAGTTCAAATCCCGTGGGCTGACCAATGTGGGCTGGGGTTTTTTCGTGGTTTTCTTCAGTCGCCAAGGTAAATACCGGATTGGATATTTAATACCGCGACACATAGTTCCAACTTAAGCCTAAAACAATAGTAAAATGAAAAATAAGTGGTAATAGCGAATGCCATGCCATCTATCTACAGACAATGTAAGCAGTTGGACTGGACGGCGGCCTAACGTCTTCTGCACAGCATGAAGCAGACGATCCGGCTGCCATGCGCTGGGGGTCTCTGAGGGCAGGTGACGAAGCAAGATGTCATTTCCGGGATGAGACCTAGAAGGCTGTCCGCCTTTCTGTGTGAGGTCGGCGGTTGGACTGGACGGCACCCTAATGTCGTCTGCATGGCACGAAGCAGAAGATTCGGTAGCTATGCGCTAGGGTGACACGTGACGGAGCGGGTGGTTACAGGAATGAGACCTAGAAGGCTAACTGTCCATCATATATCGTTCTAAGAGTTATCCACCAACAGATCTTTCGCGATATGACCAGTTAAGCGACGTAAAATAAAATAGAGAGAGAGAGCAAAAAAGGGGATATTTTGGAAATGGTGAACTACACAAAAACATTTCAGTGACAGAAATTGTGTGTTTTATTAAGACTACATTTTTGTGTAATAAGATTTTGTTTCTCTCTCTTACGATCTCTTAGTGATTCAGAATGAAGAGGACTTCAGAGGCTATTCGCAAAAAATTTAAGATATACATTTCATTTTTCATGAAAATATTTTAAACCTACGATGTTTTAATGAAAATGGTTAGTCATTTTAAAAAAATTAAAATTTCCAAAGTTTTTCCATGTAAAGGGCGGCTTAGGGTGGGGAGATTTTCTTGAAAACCTCAGTATCCCACCTTTGGGAGATACTGAACTATTTATCCGACGTTCTGGCTTTGATTTTGTTCACCGACACATATTCGAAGCTTTTTCCTAAAACGTACTCTTTACTTTCTCTACTACGTATAGTAAATAGGGGAAGTATTGTATTTCACCCAAAAATTCGATACCGAGATTTCACCGGAAATATTTTGAGACCCCCAGAATCCAAAAAAAAAATTTTGATAACATGTCCGCGCGAACGCGCGCGCGTGTGTGTGTGTGTGTGTGTGTGTGTGAACAGCAAAACTCAGAACAGTCGGATAAACACCAAACTTGGTATTTAGGTTCAAAATCTTCCAGAGATGCGACATGAAGGTTTTCAAGAAAATCCCCCCAACCCAGATTACCCTTTACATAGAGCATTTTTAGAAAATTTTAATTTTCTCAAAAATGGCTCTAACGATTTTGATTAAAATATCATATGTTTAAATATTTTCATGACAAATGAAATGCATATCTTGAATTTTCTGGGAATGTCTCCAAAAGTATTCTTCATTGTGAACGACTTTTGCATAACTGGTAAACCATAGGAGATAGACAAAATGTTACTACACAGAAAATGTAGATCGCGTTAAAATACACAATTTATGTCATATACATTTTTTTTGTTTTTGAACCAACCATTTTCGAGATATTGCTTGTATTTACCTTAAATTTTCCAATACTTTACTTTTTCTCAAATGGAAATTTGTTATTCTTTCTTTCTTTCTTCTTTTTTTTTTGTCCTGGTAATGCAAAGAGAATGGAGTACTCCACAAAGCAACCAGCTCTTAAAATGTTTGACAATGGCGTAAAGCCTACCATATTCCCCTTGCACTTACAAGAAAATTAGCAATAAGATATAATCTCGATTAACAAGCGTGGAGAATAAGCGTTTGTAAAAATAGTTTGTACAAGAGTAGAGAAAGTCATATGAATGTAACACGTCAGATTTTTGTTCACAGAGCCTGAAAACATGTATTTCCGGTGAAATCTCAGTATCGAATGTTTTGGTGGAATGCAATACTTTCCTTTGCCTCTTAGGTAGGAAAAGTAAAAATTTAGTAAACATCTGCCAACATTCCTTAATTTTAGGGTATGAAATTCGGTGTTTAACCAACTTCTTAGTTATGCCTTACTTAGAGGCCTACAAAATTTTTCTTAGAATCATGGCTCTCAAAATTTGTGTTGAAGAATCTTCGATGCCAATGTTTACTTTCAACGAATTTAGTAGGCAGAGAAGCTATCTATTGCATTCCACCCAAAAATTCGAATTCGAGATTTCATCAGAAATTCATGTTTTGAGGCAGTATTTTTAACACTTAAATGATTGCAGTTTAATTATATAATATATAAATGCAATAACAGCCCGCCTTAAAGCAATATGTGTATAAAACAACATATAAAATGTATGCAACAGTCATTTTATTATGTTTATATTATTATGTACACGTTTAATAATGTTATGTAAGTGTATTACGTAATTCAATAATATAGGGGCTGTGAGAATATAGGTCAAAAGTTGCTAGCAATGAGGTAACAATGAGGTAACCTTGAGGCAAAAATGAATTGGAAAGTTTAATAATGCTACTAGTAATTCTTGGAGCAACAACAAAGTAATTTTTGAGACAGTTTATAAATAGCCAATCAACAACCAGAAAAAGATTAAGTTAAATAAAAGTATTCTATTGGAGTAGGATTAGCCAATCAGAAACTGAAATAGAGCAAACTGTACAAATTAAGGCGCCAGTTACTAGTAGACAGCGTTCCTAACTGGACGCGAGACGCGTCCTCCAGAAGTTTAATACGTATTTAGTGTGAGACGAAAATTCATTACGGCGAATATTATAAAGTTTACGTGTTAAAAAGTGCAATTAATAATCTCACAGCACTCTAAATATGTGAATTGTTATTTAATCGTGTGAAGGATTAATAAATAGAGTGAAGTAAAAATTATAATTTGTGTAAGCCTACATTATTTAGCCGTATGACACCCTGTTAAGAGAAACATGTTTCTACAGAATTAATACTGACGCAGCCGAGGCAAACATAAATATATAATATTTAAATAAACATTAAAATACAGTGTTGATTCCTAAACATTGGGGCGAAGGCCACCGGAAACTTTATACCATACGTGGTCTAACAATACCACTCCTAAACAACTCCTAAAAAAATAAACTTCCTTCAGTTTTGAGACCTCCTGGATCCAAAAAAAGTATTTTTAGTATTCGGTCCGTAAGTGTGTCAGCTGAACACAACAAGCAAAACTTTGAGAAGTACCAAACTTGGTATTTAAGTTTAATATCTTCCAAAGATGCAACACCAAAGTTTTCAACAAAATCTCCCAACTTCAACTACCCTTTACATTGAACGTACTTCCAACTTTTTTGTTTTCTCAAAGCGGCTTTAATAATTTTCATTAAAATACCACATAATAAAGATATTTACGTAGAAGAACAAGTGTATATCATGAATTTTCCGGGAATAGCTTGTGATGTCCTCTTCATTCGGAAGGAATTTTGAATAATCTTGTATAACTGGTAAATGTTTAGTAATACAGAAAACGTACCACACAAAAATATAGAGCTCTTTATAACACCCAAATTACTTCAAATAACCTTTTTGTGTAATCAGCGTATATCGTCCAGTTCTTAAAAAATTTACTATCGCTGTTCCCTTTGCATCTATAACGTAATCTGTAATGCAGCTATTTCTACAAAGGTTTATTTGGATTAAAATGAAGTAGATAAGAAAAAAAAATCCAACATGTTACACTCACATGAGTTTCCCTACTCTTGCACAAACTATTTTTACGAACGCTTATTCTCCGTCTGCTTCTGTTAATCGATATAAACATTTGCAGAAACTATCTTATTGCTAATTTTCTTGTAGATACAAGGGGAATATGGTAGGCTTTAAGCGATAGTCAAATGTTTTAAGAGCTGGTTGCTATGTGGAGCGCTCTATTCTCTTTGCATTTCCAGGACATAAAAAAACGAATAACGAATTCCCATTTGAGAAAAAATATAAGTATTGGAAAATTCTAACTTGTGTGTGTTTAAAGAGATCTACATTTTTTGTGTAGAAACGTTTTGTCTATCTCATAAGCCATTCGGAATGAAGAGGACTTTTGGGGAGATTGCCAGAAAATTCAAGATATACATTTTATTTGTCATGAAAATATCTCAAATATATGGTATTTTAATCAAAATCATCACAGCGATTTTTGAGAAAATAAAAATTTCTGAAAAAGTACCATGTAAAGGGTAGTCTGGAGTGGGGGATTTTCTTGAAAAGTATGGTACTTATCCGACAGACACACATATGGACCTTTTTCTAATAATACTTTTTGGGGGGATTCAAGGGGCTTCAAAACATGTATTTCCGGTGAAATCTCGGTATCGAATGCAATACTTCCCCTACTTACTATACATGGTACAGAAAGTGATAAGCTTTCGTAAGAATAGTTTGCATATCCACTAATAAACAATAGAGGGTAGAGAAAGTCTCATGAATGTAACACATAAGATTTTTTAAATGGAAACAGTGTTTTCCCCAGGCTAGAAGACTATATACAAACCCTGTGCAGCATTACAAGAAATGTCTATTACCAATCAGTTTTCACTGCTTCCCAGCGAGCTTCTCTGAGCGCCCTTTTGCACGCAGCCCGGCGCCCGTTATTGTGGCTACCCGCGGGCAAGCCAGCCTCCGCCACGCGCCCTGTGTTTTGTGTTTTTTCAAGTACCGCGCGCGGATCGCCAATACTCCAGTCTCCATAAGCTCGTTACTGTTGAACAAGTGCGAGAAGGGGGGAGGGGGTACACCTCTCTTTTTCATCTCGCGATTTCATGGTTCAAATTGTTTTACATGCCGTGGATATTTCTTCTCGGGGTAGACATGTACGGTTAACTTTATTATTTCGGGGGGAAGGGGGTACTACTTCACACTGACTGGACTTATAAATGTATGTATAACTCCAGAAAATTCAAGAACATGGATCACTGTTGCCTGTTAAAATATAAAAGAGCAGTTTTCATGTGCTACATTCACATGACTTTCACTAATCTCTATCATTTACTTTTATACCTCTCCTATAAACGATATTTACAGCTTTGAGGTCTCTGACCCCAAAAAATACGTTTTATAAATAGGTCCATGATTTCCCGAGTGGCTGTGAACAGCATAACTCAAAATCGAAGAATATGATAAGCATCAAACTTGATATTTAAGTTCTGTATCCTCCAAAGTTGAGAAAACGTTTAGCAAAATCTTCCAACTCCATAACTATTCTTTGCATGGAAAATGTTTCGTTACCTTTGGCTTTCTCAATCAGTTTTGATTAAAATCCCATATGTTTAACTTATTTTTGTGATAAATAAAACCTATATTTAGAATTTTTTAGGAATAGCCTCTGAAGCCCTCTTCTTTCTGAATGACCTTTACACAAAAATCTTATATGTCACATGACTTTCTCTGCCGTCTATAGTGTCGCAATTCTCACGGCTCGTGTTATCTTATTTACTGGGCGCCTCTTGTTTTATTATTTTAAATTTGGGTTTCATTGTCCTCCGGCTAGCTATTTTAACTCAGTCGAGCAAGTATCTCTAAGCAGGGCGTGTAAACGGAAAGGAGTTGTTGCTAAAAGATAACTCTGATAAAAAATTTTGTTTCTACACTTTTATTGCCGTCACACTTAATTAATAATTCACATATTTAATCTTTATACACGCCTGACTGAAGCTGTGATATTTCTGAATGTAACTATAGTCGTTAAAGTTGCCGCGCACCAATTACTTCGCGTACTTTACATTTTTGTAAATAACTCTGCGACGTGCACCTCGTGAGAGATTCTTCCGAACTGTGCGAAACTTGCTTATGGCTAGAGAATATATACTCCTTTACCTCGAATTGCCTAAACATTATAATAGAGCTGCTATTGGTTACAAAATCGCGCCCACTTTAGCGTCTGTTTTGGTCACCCAATCACTACTACTAACATATATGCTCTAGGGAAAATATTCCTTCCATTTCTAAAAAAAGGCACGCTACCCTGACGTCTTGTTGGTCTCTTCCTAGTGATAAACAACTCACCCCCTCAGTTTATTGTTACCCACTTCTATTGTCAGTTTCCTTATTTCTTAACAATACTTATGCCCAACTAACATCTAAAATCCTGTAAATACAATAATATTAGTTTACACTACATTCACAGCATGTTATGATATAAAATACTGCCTCAATTGCTTACCAATAGGTATACAAATTGTTACAAAAGTTTGTTTTTTATCTACATGATTTTAATCCAAATAAACCTATATTACAATTTCGTTCTAGATACAAGGAGAACAGCGATAGTCAGATGTTTAGGAGGTGGTCGCTAAACACTGAATTTAAAATTCCATACTATTTTCATGACATCGCAAAATACAACTGAATATTGACAGAACTTAAATGACCAAGTATTGAACTATTCGAACCATTAATAACGGATATCTCGGAAATGGGCTGATGCGCAAAAAAGGCTATTTGAAATAAATTTTCAATAAATTTTGTTTTAAAGGGATGTACACGATTTGTGTAGTTTTCGTTTGTCGCTTAACGTTTACCAGTTATGCAGAAGATTCAAAAACTATTTTTCATGCAAATATCCTTAATTTGTGGTAGCTTAATCAAAATGCTTGAGCCAGTTTTTAGAAAATTAAAAGTTTAGAAAAACTTCCATGTAAAGGATAATTTGAGTTGGGGGGATGTTCTTGAAAATCTTCGTGTCGCATCTGAGGTAGTATTTTTTAACACTTAAATGATATCAGTCTAATTATATAATATAAAATATAATAACAGCCCGCCTTAGAGTAATATGTATATAATATATAAAGTGTTTATTACAGTCACTGTATTATGTTTATTTTATTAAGTAAATCTATAAAAATGTTATGTGAATGTTTTACGTAGTTGAACAATGTAGGAGCTGTGAGAATAGAAGCAAAATGCTTTCCGTAACAAACAGAATTACAAAGTATAAGCCGAAAGTTGCTAACAATAAGGTAACCTTGAGACAACAATAAATTAGAAAGTTGTAGTGGTATATTTGTTTGTTAGCCCCACGTTGTGGAGCCAATTTGTGCCGGTATTAATGTTTGTGTTCGAAAGATGCTACTGTTTATCTGCCGCACGTATGGAATACAATTTGTCGCGGTCACTTCGTGTTATCTTTTACCGAGTGCCTGTTATTGTATTTAATTTTGGGTTCACTGTCCTCCGGCTAGCTATGATTTCTCGGTCAAGCACTTATCTTGTACAGGGTGTGTAAACGGAAAGGAGTTTTTTATCCAAAGATAACACTGATGAAAGAATTTGTATTACACTTTTATTGTCGTAACACATTAATCCCTTTCACCTATTAATCTTGACACTCGCCATACTGAAACTGTTATAATAACTTCTTTACTGCCCATTATTAATTCGCGTACTTCAACTTTTTGTGTAATTAACTTTACGACACGAGAGATTTTTCATAAATTTGCTACGCGTAACCTGCAAATCGATAAACAGTGCGACGTATTCACCATGACTGCTTCTGTTGAACTCATCGATGTCTTATACGCGAATGCTTCTGTTGGACTCCGTGAAACTTGACTCTAACACGAATTTATACTCCTTCGCCCGATATGCCTAAAGATTTATAACCGAGCTGCTATTGGTTAATAAAACGCGCCAACATTAGCGTCTATATTTATATCCAATGAAAATTACGAAAACATATGCTCTAGGGAAAATGTTCTCGCAAATTCTAAGAAAAACACGCCACTCTGACGTCATTTGCTCGTCTCTAATAATGATAAACAGCTCACCCCCTCGCTACATTGTTACACGCTATTATTTTCAGTTTCAGTAAGGCCGTATAAACCCACTTCTCAACAATGATTACAATCAACAAACATCTTAAATCAATGTCACACAACAATGCATATTCACACTACAATCACTCTGACATTTACATTTTTGTGATACAAATTACTGCGTCAAAGTTAAAGAAGGCTACTAATAGTTCTTGGAACAATAATAATGTAATATATAAAACAGTTTATAAATAGCCAACCAACAACTAAAAAAAAACAACTAAAGTTCAATAAAGGTATTCTATTGGAGTAGGCTTAGCCAATCAGAGACTAGAAATAAAGAAAATGTACAAATTCAAACGGTCGACGCTAGTAGATAGCGTACCCAAACAGTTCGGTTCGGTACGGGTTCAGTGATTGTATGCGAGACATGAAAACTCATTACTGTGAGGATAATATCTAAAGTGTAACTGTTAAAAGTACAATTAACAATAATCTCACAGCTCTACAGTAGGATACATCAGTGAAGTGTTATTTAATCGTGTGAAGGATTAATAAAAGAGTAAAATAGAATTATAATCTGTGTAAGCCTTATTCTTTAGCCGTACCAGCCCTGCTAAGAGATACATGTTCTAAAAAATACTACTGACGAAGCCGAGGCATAAATAAATAAACATTAAAATAAAAATTTGGTTCTTAAACGTGGGGCGAAGGCCACCGGAAAGTTTATATCCAAAGCGTGGTGCGAACACGCCTAGAAACAATCTCCCGCAAATTGACATCCATTACGTGCGTGGTGTAAAACAGCTTCAAGTTTGGTATTCACAACGTGGTGTAAGAAAAATACTCCCGCAAGTTTGGCGCCCAAACGTGACCCAGCACCTTGCTTGAAATTGGCGCCCATAGGTGGTGTAACCACTGCAACTAGACTGCTTCACATCTTTGGAAGGTACTGAATCTAAATACCAACTTTGTTGTTTATCCAACTTTTCGTTTTTAAGTTATGCTGTTCACAGACACACACACACACACACACACACACACACACACACACACACACACACACACACACACAGAGACGCAGCGGAGCGGACCTTTTTCTAAAAATCTTATGTGTTACACTCACATGACTTTCTCTACTCTTGTACAAACTATTTTTACAAACGCTTATTCTCCATCTACTTCATGTTAATCGAGATAAACATTTGCAGATCTTATTGCTAATTTTCTTGTAGATGTAAGGGGAATGTATATTTACAAGGGTAATATAGAAATACAGTAGCCTTTAAGCACATACATATCTCTTAATAGCTGGTTGCTAGGTGCAGCACCATTCCCTTTGCCACAGATTAATATTCTTTGCATATCCAGGACAAAAAAAATGAATAACGAATTCCCATTTGAGAAAATAAGTATTGAAAAATTTAAGGGAATAACAAGTAATATCTCGAAAATGGTTCACTCAACAAAAAAAATGTATATGACATAAATTGTGTATTTTAATGCGATCTACATTTTTTGTGTAGTAAACGTTTGTCTATCTCTTATGGTTTACCAGTTATGCAAAAGTCGTTCACAATAAAGAATACTTTTGGAGACATTCCCAGGAAATTCAAGATAAACATTTTATTTGTCATAAAAATATCTTAAACATATCATATTTTAATCAAAATGGTTATAGCCATTTTTGAGAAAATTAAAATTTTCGAAAAATCTTCCATGCAAAGGGTAATCTGGGGTGGGGAGATTTTCTTGAAAACCTTCTTGTCGCATCTATGAAAGATACTGAGCCTATATACCAAGTTTGGTGTTTATCCGACTGTTCGTTTCTGAGTTATGCTGTTCACAGACACACACACGGACATGTTTCCAAAAATGCTTTTTTTTATTCAGGGGGTCTCAAAACATGTATTTCCGGTGAAATCTCGGTATCGAATTTTTGGATGGAATACAATAATTCTACTTACTATACGTAGTAGAGAAAGTAAAAATGCCTTTTTTGGTTTCAAGGGTCCCAGAAACACGTATTTCCATGAAATCTCGGTGTACAACTTGTGGGTGGAATGCAGTACCTTCCCTATCTACTATGTACATGGTAGATAAAGTACAAGTGCTACTACCGGCTCACAATAATATGGATTTTGGGGTTATTTGTTTCAAAAATGCTTATTCAGTGGCTCAAATTAATTTTAGAAGTAGTTGTTTATGAAATACAAATAACAGTGTTATACACTAATAATTAATAGGAAACCAATACTAATATATTTGCAATTAATACTGTACAAAATTAAAAATAAAAGCAATTCAAACCCTTGTGCACAAAATTTTAACTCCACTCCTACAATTAGTTATTTCCTCTACCACCAACCTATAGGAGGTAGTAGAAGTATACTAAAACGAGATTTTACTAGAAATACTTAAATTGAGGCATTTTGAACAAAGAAAAACATTTTTAGGAGAATGATTCTCACGTACGCGTGAGTACGTATGGGATCCTAAGATTCCAAATATAGGTCAACAAGACTTTCAATAAAATCCTCCCCGCCCAAAAAAACATCCTTTATAAGAACAATTTTTACTAAAGTAGAGTATGTTTAAGATTTATGCATGATAATAAAATGTACATCTTAAATTTTCTGTTAATGTTCTCTGAAGTCAACTGAATTACTTTTGCATTACTGGTAAATGATAATTAATTGTTATTTAACACAGCCCTGTATAGGACAATGTTGGAAAGGTAGAGTCACACTGAAAAATGCACTGCTATAGCCGGGATTTGAACCACGGTTCTAACGGTTTCCATCCGGTGCTCTAACCAACTGAGCTAGTATTTTGCCACGGTAGCTCAGGTGATTAGAGCATCCGGATGGAAACCGGAAGATTAATGGTTGAAATCCCAGCTTTGGCATTGCAGTTTTCACTTTGATCAATAAGAGGTAAAACCTTACCAATAAAGTTTGAAAAGGCTACTAATAATTCTTGGAACAATAATAATGTAATATTTAAAACACTTTATAAATATCCAATCAAAAACTAGAGAAGCTTAAAGTTAAATAAAGGTATTGTATTGGAGTAGGCTTAGCCAATCAGAGACTTGAAATAGAGGAATTGTACAGATTCAGGCGGGAGACTCTATAAAGAAGCGTAACCAAGCAGTTCGGTGCGGTACAGGTTCAGTGTGAGACATAAAAATTCATTACGATGAGAATAATATAAGGTTTACCTGTTAAAAGTACAATTAACAATCTCACAGCTCTATAGTAGGATACATCAGTGAAGTGTTATTTAATCGTGTGAAGGATAAATAAGCGAAGCACAATACAATTATAATTTGTGTAAGCCTTCATTCTTTAGCCATACCAGCCCTGTTAAGAGATACGTGCTTTACAAATTACTACAGACGAAGCCGAGGCATATATATAATATTTAAATAAACATTAAAATTAAAAGTTGATTTTTAAACGTGGGGCGAAGGCCACCGGAAAGTTTGTATCGTATGCGGGGCGAACACTCCAAGAAACAATCTCCCGCAAAATTGGCATCCATTAGTGCGTGGTCTAAAACAGCTTCAAATTGTTGCTTAAACGTGGTGTAACCGCTACAACAATTACAAAACTTCCAGTTTGGCTCCCATACGTGGTGCTGTACGGCACTATAGGCAGGGACGTCGTAGATAACAAAACTTACGCTATCCCTCGTACAGTCTTTTGGCGTTTGCAGACAATTTCAGGCCGGTTTTTACCTACCTGTCGTGACGCTTGGCCACTGTTGTTTACGTTCTTTGTAGTGATAAGGGTTTGGGTGTAGATAACTTGAATGCTTAAGAATTCTTATGCTTGAGTATGGTCAAAAAATCCCTGAACAATATAGAACCTTTATAACAGAATTACAAAAAGGTTTTCTTTTTAATTTCTAACAATATTGTTTCTAACATTCAATAGAAACTTATTGAAGAATTAGAACTCAAGAGGTGTATATTTATTTACAATAAAATTATGGTTATTTCGAGTCACAAAAGCTGTAATCATTTAAACGTCTAAAAGCACTTAACATATTAGAGCACACTACTCTACAACGAGCTAAGCTTATACGACCAATTAGGTAAGTTTGAGATTATCTATATATATATATATATATATATATATATATATATTACATGTGATTATTATATTATATATGAAGTGTTTATTTAGAAACAATATTCCTGCATACGTTTTTTCAAGCAGTTCTCTTCTTGTCACATAGATGTTAAAGCTTCCAAAATGGCGTGGCTCGTAAATTGAACTGGTCCAATTTAGGAAACCTATCGAACCTCTAGGTTAGCTCAACTGCGAATAGCATATCGTGTGAATAAATATCGATATAATATGCTAAGTTAAAAAAAAATAATGCTAAAAACAGTGGATGACATGAATATGTGAATTGTGAATTGTTTGAAATGATGGACATGATCCAGTATATGAGTTGTAAAATATGTTAGTGCCAAGAAGAAAGTGTTTTATTGTGAAGACTGTGTATAATTGGACTCTTTTGTATGACAGTAAAAATTAGTAAAAACTCTATATTTGCAAATAATACCTATTCCAAAAACCAAGTGAGTTTGATTATATAAAAATTCAAAATGTTCAAGGAAATTGCTATCAGAATTTTGGATTCTACTTTTGTTGCTCTTAGCATATTTGTTTTGAATGCACAATAAAACATTGGTATTTTGTATTAACAAAAATACTTTTAAACTTAAAAGTATGTGGTTCATTTTAAGACACGGGTGGTTCAATTTAGGGACCACGTTCCTAATTTGAACCGATTTACACCATCTCACTTTTTAAATGTTATTTCATTGATGATTGTATTAATTTTAAATTGTGTTGAGGATATTTATAGCACAAGATTTGTCACTCTAACGCTGGTGTTTCTGAAAATTTTGATTTGAAATTATAATTATTATTTACTATTTAGGCGTAAGTGGCTCAATATGGGGATCTTACCCTTACTTATTGTGCGTTTATGAACACTAGAATTTAAAAATGTCAAGTCCGATAAATACCAAATACTTGCCATTTAAGTTCAATATCTTTCAAAGATACCATTGCTTTACGATTTTGATGAAATTACAAAATATTAAACATATTTACATAGGAAATACAAAGTATATCTAGAATTTTCTGGGAATGGCCTGTGAAGTCCTTTTCATTCGAAAGGATTTTGTATAATCTTGATTAACTGGTAAACGTCAAGCGAATGACGAAAGGGCACTATAATGAAATGTAGATATTTTTAAAACACATGATTCATTTCAAATAACACTTTTGTGGCATCAGCGGTCATTAACAGTTTGAAGTGTTTAATTTTTTATCATCCTTTTGAAGTCATGTCGACATTCAGTTGTTTCTCGCGATGTCATGGAAACATTATGGAATTTTAAGGCCAGCGTATAGCGTCCAGTTCTTAAACATTTGACTATCGCTATTCTCTTTGTATACATAACGAAATGTGTAATGTAACTATTTCTGCAAAGGTTTATTTGGATTAAAATGTATTAGATAGAAAAATAAGCTTTAGTAAGAACAGTGTGTATACCCACCAATAAGCGATAGAGGGTAGAGAAGGTCATGTGAATCTAACACATTTTTTTATTGTTTTTAAGTAAATTTTAAATGTGTCAAGGAATTCTCTTCTCTTACATATATAATCACAAATGCTTGCAGCAGTTAGAAAGCGTACGGATAGACAGACCAAAACATAAGGAATTAAAAGACTACGTAAGATAGGTTTCGAGATGGTGTCGCAGTCAACGGGAGGGGACGAGAACGTTAGCCGGCAAGTGTCGCGTCCGTTGCCCAGGAAACATATAAATCAGTCGCGGAGATAACTACAGAACGCATGATGTTCTAATTCCAAGTCCAGACGATGCATCTTATACGGGACAATAATTAAGGTGGTGATAATGGGGAGGAAGCTCTTGTTGTGACTGAGGAAAAACATTCTTAGTACGAGTTAAATGGTCCATTGTTCCGTGCACTCATTATCGCTACCATCATCTTGAGTTTGTTATTTACCGCACCTGTTGGTCAGATCTGTTTAGAAAACTGGTTGGGCAGAGGGGAGTTTGTGCCTTTGTGTTTTTGTGAATTAAGTTATAATGTATATAACCTTTTCAAAATTTATCAAAAGTGACAGCCAGTAGTTTAATTATCGTTCAACATAATGTATCTATGAAATTTGGACTATTAAATACTTTTAATTCTATATAGCATTGGTTTTCAAATACATATTACTTACTGCATGTCACCCAAAATTATGATTCCAATATTTTAGATCCATATACTTTGTGCACCCTTAATATAAAAAAAAATCTGATGTGTTTCACTCACAAATTTCTTTACTCACATTACCTATTTTAATCAATATTAAGAAATGTTTGTTGCTGCTACGTATGAAAAGTCAGTTTGAAGATGATGTATTATATTTCAACTGTTGGGGAGCCGAACTTGTAGTAGTTGCTACCGCACGTATAGTAAACAGTTTCCGGTAGTCTTCGCCCCAAATGTACATTCAGGTGGCCTTTGCCCCAAGTTTTTTTTTAAAAAAATATTAACTTTGTAATTAAGCTGTTTCTTTAAATATTTAATATTTATGTTTGCCTCAGCTGCGTCAGTATTTATTTTAGAGACTTGGCAGGGTTGTGATGCGACAAGAATGTAGGCTTACACAGATTATAATTTTACTTCACTCCTTTTATTAATACTTGATACGATTTAAATAACACTTCACTGATATAGAGAGCTGTGAGATTCTTTTTATTAATTAATTACACTTTTTAATACGTAAAATTATTTTTCGTCTCACACGAATACATATTATATTTCTTGAGGACACTTTTTGCGTCTGGTTAGTAACGCTGTCTGCAGGCAACTGAACTCTAAATTTGTAAAATTTTCCCCTTTACAGTTTCTGATTGGCTAATCCTACTCCAATAGAATACCTTCATTTAACTAAAGCTTTTTCTGGTTGTTGATTGGCTATTTTTATAAACTGTCACTAAAATTACATTGTTGTTACTCCAAGAATCACAAGTAGTACTGTTAGACTTTCTTACTCATTATTGCCTCAATGTTACCTCATTGTTACCTCATTGTTAGCAGCTTTTAACTTATTCTCACAGCTCCTACATTATTAAATTACGTAATATATTCACATAACAGTATTACACATGGATACAATAATACAATCATATGCAATGACTGTTACATACATTTTTACAAATTATTACATATACATATTGCTTCAAGACGGGTTGTTATTGAATATACATATTATATAATTAGACTGAAATTATTTAAGTGTTAAAAATACTCTCTCAAGATAAGCTTTCAATTCACATTTACAAATTTCATTACACAATACAGTAGACAAAGCAATAGTCAGATTTGTAAAGAACGTGTCGCTAGGTGAAGGCTCTGAAATTCCATGCTCTTTTTATAAGCACGAGAAAAAAAAATTAAAAAAATAACGACTTCCCAGTAAAAAAAAGTAAAAAAAAAATTAAACAATAACAATGAATTTCTCGGAAATGGTTAACCACACAAAAATTATTTGACATAGAATGTGTACTTTAACAAGCGGTATTTTTCGTGTAGTAAGACTTTGTCTACCTCTTACGTTTACCATACAAAAGTACGAGGGCTGGTTGATAAGTCAGTGACTTTTTAAAGAAAAGAACAATTTTTTTTAAAAAATAAATTTTATTTCTTAACACAGACTTCTTTCTATTCAATACATGTTGTCCAAAGTTTCTTCAATTTTTTAACCCTTCCAAAAACATTTTTTTCAAAGTCGCAAAATATGAGGTTGTTTCTGCCAGGGACATGAATTTCTTCCCAGCGAGCCAATTTTCCAAGTTCGCGAAGAGAAAAAGGTCGCTCGGAGCCAAATCTGGAGAATATGGTCGGTGAGGTAGCAGTTTGTAGCCCAGTTCCACAAATTTTGCGCAGCAATGTCTGATTTGTGTGCGGATGCATTGCTCTGGTTAAAGAGAACCTTTTTTTTCACCAAATGGGGTCGTTTCTTTAACAATTTCCTGTGAAACTGATCCAACATTGCGGCACAATATAAACCTGTGATCGTTTTTCCCTTTCCCAGGTAGTTGATGTCTATCACCCCTTGTGAATCCCAAAAGACAGCTGTCATGACTTTTCCTGCGAACGATATGGTTTTCGCCTTCTTTGGAGCAAGTTCGCCAAAGGAAATCCACGGCTTTGATTGTTGTTTGGTTTCAGGTTGATAGTAACGGATTCAGGTTTCATCAACCGTGTTATAACGCCGCAAAAACTCATTTGGGTTGCGCTGGAACATGTTCAAACATCCCTGTGAAATGGTGACACGGTTCCGCTTGTTCTCAACTGTGAGCAGTCGCGGTACCCATCCTAGTGACAGCTTTCTCATACCCAAAAATTCGTGCAGAATGTTATACACCCGTTCACTCGAATCTTGGCTGTCTCGCGGATTTTCACTTCCAACACAATATCGTGAAATTAGTTCACCGTAACTTCTGTTGTGACCTCAACCGGTTGTCCTGTGCGCTCGACATCTCTTGTGCTCGAACGGCCACATGAAATTCGTGAACCACTTGCGAACCATGCCATGTGATGGAGCAGAGTCCCCATAATACTTGTTCAGCTTTTCTTCCGTTTCCTTTACCGTCTTACCACGCAAAAAGTAGTGCTTTATCAGAACACGAAATTAACTTTTTTCCATTTTCTACGAAGCAACGCTCATCTGCTTATTTTAGACAATCTGAATAATGCTCTAAGAAACATATAACGACGAATTTCTGCGATTATATGTAAGACTTTGGTGCAAATAAGAAGCCTGTGATTAGAACGATATCTCTCGTAAAAGTCATGGACTTACCAATCCACCCTCGTAATTTTGAATAAAGACTTCAGAGGCTGTTCCCAGAAAATTCATGATATACATTCTCTTTGCCGTACAATTGCCATAAATGTATAGTATTTTAATCAAAATCGTTGGAGCCATTTTTGAGGAAATAAAAAACTACACAATTTTTTCCAATTAAAGGGTAGCTTGGGGTGGGGAAATTTTCTTGAAAATCTTCGTTTCACATCCTTGGAAGATGCTAAACTTACAACTGTATGCCCTTGCACACGGACCTTTTCCTAAACGTGTTTTGGGCGGGGGGGGGGGGGTTCCTGGTGCCTCAAAGTATTTCTGGTTTTTTTTCTCTCTGCCTACTAGAAGCGTAGTAGAGAGAGTAAAAATTGTACATTTTATCATGCTCCCTGTAAAACTTAAAATAATACCAGTTCAAACCTTAGGTGCATAATATTTCAAATCCACTAATGCAGTTATTTCGTCTATCACCAACCTATAGTAGGTAGAAAAAGCATTTGATATCGAGATTTCAAAAGAAATACATATTTTGAGGTCTCTTGAATAAATAAATAAATAAATAAATCTTTTTTGGGAAAAGGTTCTACATTTCTGTGGATTTAAAATTAAAATTCGCTAATATTCTTTATTTAAACAATTTCATTTGTTCTGTAGTTATTTAAATAATACCCACATAACTGATATAGCATCGTTTCATGAGATTCTCTAAGGTTTTGTTTATTTTTAATTTCGTATTGTTTTAATTTTGTGAAGACATCCTAAAGACTGTGCAGACAAATCTGACATTTTCGGGTGCATACCGATGGACCTGAGATGTTTCAAAAATTTTCATTTCATGACAAATTTACAACAAAAAAGAGTATTTTTTATATCCTTCAGTCCAATTACACAAAATTAAACCTGTGTTTAACTAATAACATTTAGGGCTTAATAGGTCAGATTAAAATGTCATTACTGAGTGTAGAATGGAAAAGCGGTTTCCGTTGGACAAGCGAGAGGACAAACCATTACACCATGCAGCATTGTTTGGAATGGCAGTGTATAAATATGTTAACGGTGTTTCAGGTAATGCTCTGAATTTCATCGTGGATATTTTCCGCTTATAATCGCAATAACAGTTAAATTCAAATAGCATATTTATCTCTCCCGCTGCGCCGTTTTGCAGTCAATTACATAGGTATATGGGATGCGCAACAGGATCAGACAACGTATAAGAAAGTCATACACAAAATTTCAAGAATCCTCCCACGCCAACGCTTACATGGAAAACGTTTTCTTTTTTATTCCCTAAAAAACAAAATATCTGATGTGTTACACTCACATGACTTTCTCTACTCTTGTACAAACTATTTTTACAACGCATATTCTCCATATGCTTCATGTTAATCGAGATGTTAATCTTATTGCTAGTTTTCTTGTAGATGCAAGGGGAATATGGTAGACTTTAAGCGATAGTCAAATGTTTTAAGAGCTGCTTGCTATGTGGTGCATTCCATTTTCTTTGTATGTCCAGCACATAAAAAAAATGAATTAACGAATTCCATTTGAGAAAAATATTGGAAAATTTAAGAGAATAACAATCAATATCTCGAAAATGGTTCACTCAATAAAAAAACCGTATATGACATAAATTGTGTATTTTAACGCGATCTACATTTTTTGTGTAGTAAAATTTTGTCTATCTCTTATGGTTTACCAGTTATGCAAAACTCGTTCACAATGAAGAATACTTTTGGAGACATTCCCAGAAAATTCGAGATATACACTTCATTCGTTATAAAAATATCTTAAACATATGATATTTTAATCAAAATCGTTAGGGCCATTTTTCAGAAAATTAAACTTTTCGAAAAATGTTCCATGTATAAGGTAATCCAGGGTGGGGGGGATTTTATTGAAAACCTTCATGTCGCATTTCTGGATTTCCTGGATATATTCCGTTATAATCACAATAACAATTAAATTAAAATAGCATATTTATCTCTCCCGCTTCGCCGTTTTGCACTCAATTACCTAGGTATATGGGATGCGCACCAGGATCAGACACCGTATAAGAAATTCATACACAAAATTTCAAGAATCCTCCCACGCCAACGCTTACATAGAAAACGTTGTCTTTTTTACTCCCTAAAAAAAGGCTAAATCTACTGTGGTCAAAATACCGTGTGTTTGGGATATTAACGTAAAATGAAACGTATATGTTGTATTATTTGAATGAAGTCCTTAGTTTCAGTAAATGCTATATAATTTTGTATAACTGCGAAATAAAGATAGAGGAAAGTTTACTACAAGAAAAATGTAAACCATATTAAAACATACAATTTATATACAATAGGCTTTCAATCATCTCTGAAATCTTCCCTGTTTGAACTTAAACGAATAAATAAAAATAATGATAATGTAATTCCGTGGCGCAACAGCCCATTAAGGGCCTTAACCTGCCAGCCCGCCTTCCGACCTCACTCCCACGTACGCAAGTCAGAGGTAGGTGATCATTCAACCGATACGGGAGGTGATGTAGCCAGGTTCACGTATTCCCCAGCCTTCGTAGAGGTGACCGCTGCCTATCGCAGCACCTCACGTTCCTCACGACATCCTCCAAGGATGCAAAACCAAATATTTTTCAAAGATTGTCCCCAGTTTCAAACTAGCCGTATTTTGGAACCTGTTCTTTATTTTAAATTTGTTTTAAAATGTGTTTTGTTTAAGGAATTTTCCTCCAAAGTGTATTGTTTCAAATTTTTGGGGGGAGGAAAAGCCATGAATTGCAGACAAAATGAAGATGCCCACCCTACATGGTGCCGGGATAGCATGTCTGCCCCACATTCAAGGGTTTCCGAGATTTTTCCTGTAAGGAGATAATGTCAGGCAACGCTATATGGACACCGCGCTCACTTTAGCACAATTTCACTCATTTCATTCATTGTTGTATGACCTACCCTATTTAGTAAACAAAACATAACGCATAATTTCGGCAAATTTAGCTCGCTTTGCCAATTCCACGTATTTCGGGGGGGGTAGGAACGAAAACTGGGAACGTTAGGAATATGGGTTCAAGTTCCGGCATGAGCATCGATATTTGTGTTCACTCGTGCTTGATAAATGAGAGATAAAAATAGCAAGGGAAAAAAATCTGATGTGTTACGCATGACTTTCTCTACTCTTGTACAAACTATTCTTACAAACGCTTATTCTCCATATGCTTTATGTTAATCGAGATGTTAATCTTATTGCTAATTTTCTTGTAGATGTAAGGGGAATATGGTAGGCTTTAAGCTATAGTCAAATCTTTTAAGCGTTGGTTGCTATGTGGCGCATTCCATTCTCCTTGCATGTCCAGTACATAAAAAATCAACAACAAATTCCCATTTGAGTAAAATTATAAGTATTAGCAAATTTAAGGGAATAACAAGCAATATCTCGAAAACGGTTCACCCAACAAAAAAATGTATATGACATAAAGTGTGTATTTTAACGCGATCTACATTTTTGTATAGTAAAATTTTGTCTATCTCTTATGGTTTACCAGTTATGCAAAAGTCGTTCACAATGAAGAATAATTTTGGAGACATTCCCAGAAAATTCGAGATATACGTTTCATTTGTCATGAAAATATCTTAAACATATGATATTTTAATCAAAATCGTCAGAGCCATTTTTGAGAAAATTAAAATTTTCGTTTCTGAGTTATGCTGTACACACACACACACACACACACACACACACAAGAACATGTTTCCAAAAATGCTTTTTTGGATTCAGGGGGTCTCAAAACATGTATTTCCGGTGAAATTTCGGTATCGAATTTTTGGGTGGAATACAATACTTCACCTACTTACTATACGTAGTAGAGAAAATAAAAAACAGGAAAATGCGTTGCACTCACATAACTTTTTCTATACACTCTTTTACGAACCATTCTTACAAAAGTTTGTTTTTCTATCAGCTTCATTTTAACTGAGGTAAACGTTTGCAGAAATATTTTAATTATAGCTAAGCGTATCCTATGTGCATTTGACTTTAAAATTCTATACTGCTTTATATGAGGTAAAAGAATGGAGGCAACGTTTCAAAATGATATGATATATTTGAAAATTCAAAATTATAACAATGATATCTCAGGAATGATTAACCACAAAAAATTGATATAAATTATGTGTTTTAATGTGATCTACATTATTTGTGTAGTTAGTGATTGTCTATTTCCTCTAGTTTACTTACATAGTATTCGCCCAAATTGAAGAGGACTTTACAGAGTATTCGCAGAAAGTTTAATATTTACATTGTATTTTTCATGCAAAATGTTATAAATATTTTAATCTAAATCGTTAAAACCTTTTTTTTAATGAAATATTTCCATGCAAAAGGTAGTATGTCATGCCCAGGCAATAACGACTGTGGTCTCGTTCAGGAAGTCCTGTGTTCCACTCCCTCCCCCGCCCCCATCCGGGGCTGACCTATCTAACCCAAGATTTTTTCACGGATGATCTCGATCACTAGGCGAATGCTGGGTTGGTAAATTTGATCCACGAATTTTCATTTGATCATTTTCTTCACTATGATCTGTGTGCTTGCTCCTTGACAGACTACTGACCCAAGGCATTGGTTTATACAGAGAGAGTCAAAAAACTACGAACCGGCTGCGCCGTAGTCCACGTTGAGAAATGCTGGCAATTATCTGGCGAATATTTTGTTTTAATTCTTCAAGGGTGTGTGGGTTTGCCTTGTACACTTTTATGTTTTAAGTTACCCCACAGATAGAAATCGCAGGGGGTTAGGTCAAAGGACCGAGGGGGCTACAAATCTCTACTAATAATTCTGTCCTCAAACACACTTTCAATTGTTCTCATCGAAATATTGGCCGTATGAGCTGTTGCAGAGTCTTGTTGAAAAAAGGCAAAATCACGCTCCCTGTCAGTTAATTTTCTAAAAACAGGGGGGCAAGATTGTACTCACGTATGCACGGGCTTCAATTATTGATTCGAAAAAAAAATTATGGATAGCTTCCTAAAGAGGTGCCAAAAAGGTATGGACAACGACGGTAGCCAGTTTCAGCATCTCCTTTCATAAAGTTTGTAGTTTTAAAAATGTTGTATGGTTTCATCCGTGCCCTTCTATGATAGCGGCAGACGGCAAGAGCGCCGAGGACGCGGACAGGAAAAACACCGCGCAGCCGGTTCGTAGTTTTTTGGATCTCTCTGTAAGTTCTGCAAAGAGAAGGGTAATTAATTAAAGAAGTAATTACCCGACGTTTCTATTTGTTTTTTGCAAACACACACACACATGGACATTTTTCTAAAATTGTTTTTATTCAGTGGCCTCAAAATAGTATTTCCTATGAAATCTCGACAGTAAAAGCATTACTTCCTCTACCTATTACAGGCAAGTGGTAAAGAAAGTCAAAAAGAAAAATGTTTAGTATAATACTTAACATTTTATATATTGGAAAGGTAACCTTCGAGGACTGGGTGTAGCTGGGAGTTTAACCACGGATTTGCCGGTCTCCGTGCGGTTGCTCTATCCACTAAGCTATCATGGCAACATGCCGGTAGGACAGTAAGTTCTCCAACTCATTCGCATTTTTACTTTCTCTACTACGTATAGTAAGTAGGGGAAGTATTGTATTCCACCCAAAAATTCAATACCGAGATTTCACCGGAAATATATGTTTTGAGACCACCGGAATCCAAAAAACGCATTTTTGGAAACATGCCCGTGTGTGTGTCTGTGAACTGCATAACTCAGAAACGAACAGTCGGCTCCAACACACGGCTTGTATGGAAGAACAATTAATTCCATTACTTGACCTAATAGTGGTTGTAACTATGAAGCCCGAGGCGAAGTACTTACAGCATTGTAAGTCGCCATTAGGGTATGTCATCTGAATACAATTTGAGATCTCCTTGTGGTTTACCGGGAAAAATGCGAATCAGTTGGAAAACCTAATGTCCTACCGTGTGTTCCCATGGTAGCTCAGTGGATAGAGCAACCGAAAGGAGACCGGGAGATCCGTGGTTCAAATCCCGGCTATGGCATTGAATTTTTCAGTCGCCTGATTCTACCTTTACAATTAATTTGATATTTTGCTATAACGTTGCATATTAAAACGTCTAAACGTTCGACTACAAAAGACACAGCAGGAAAACCCGTCATTAAATTCCAAATATGTAAAAGGCGAATATTTAAGTTTTAATTTTAAAAAAATACGAAGGCAGTCCAGAAAGTGCCAGACGTTTTGGCCTATTGTGGCGATGAGTTGGGCTAGAGCCGCTGTCAGAACGTTCCTACATTCAGTACGCATCCAGCTGTGGCAGCGCGAGGACTGTGCCTTCCTCACTGTGCTCTCTGTGAGTTGTTAAAATGTGCGCTGCAGTAGAAAATCCCGCCACTTGTGAAGTGCGGTTGGCTAAAAAGAACAAACCAATTGAAATTTATCGTCAACTTTGTGATGTTTACGGGCAGGGAATAATGAGTGAAAGCCGAGTCAGGCAATGGTTGATGCAGTAATGTAAATAGTGATTGTAATATGAATATGCATTTTTATGTGACATTGATTTGAGATGTTTATTGATTGTAATTATTGTTGAGAAGTAAGTTTATACTGCCTTACTGAAACTGACAATAATAGCGTGCAATAATGCAGCGAGGGGGTGAGCTGTTTATCATTATTGGAAACGAGGAAGTTACGTAATTTTGGCGCGTTTTCCTTTAGAATCTTCTGGAACATTTCCCTAGAGCATATGTATTCATAATTTTCATTGGATATAAAAATAGACGCTAATGTTGGCGCGTTTTATTAGCCAATAGCAGTTCAGTTATAATCTTTAGGCATATCGGGGTATATGAGTATAAAAGAGCTAGGTTAGAGGTAGAGTCCGTCAGTTCATCGAAAATCTTTATACACTACACGTCGTCTTCACTTCAGTTCGTCGAAAATATTTGTATGATACACGTCGCCTTCAGTCCAGCAGAAATATTAACCGTCGGCTATCGATTCGCAAGTTACGCGTACAAGAGTTATGAAAAATCTCAAGTATGGTAAAGTTAATTATATAAAAGGTTGAAGTACGTGAATTAAAAGTGATCAGTAAGAAGTTGTTATAACAGTTTCAGTTTGGCGAGTGTCTAGATCAATGTGTAAATGTGATAATGACTGTGTTCGACAATAAAAGTGTAAAACAAATTCCTTCATCAGTGTTATCTTTGGATAAAAGATTCCTTTCCGTTTACACAACCTGTATAAAGAGAAGTGCTCGACCCAAAAAGATCATAGCTAGCCGGAGGACAGTGAAACAAAAATGAAATAAAATAAAAGTAGCATTCTTTCAAACAAAAACTAATACTGCCGCAAATTGCTAACACCAGATGGAGCTACAAACCTAACAAAGAATCACGTCACAAAATGGCTTCGCCATGTTGAGTAAACACATACACAAATAACATTATAAATTTACCATCGCAAATTGGCTCCCAAATGTGGGGCTAACAAATACAAACATATACAAATAATGTTACTTCATGGTGCATTGATTTTAAAAATGGCCGTACCAATGTTCACAACGAGGATCGCAGTGGTAGGCCTAGCCTTATGACTGATGAACTGTCAATGCAAATCAATGACAAAATTGTGAAAATCGTTGTTTCACGATTACAGAACTTTCGGAACATTTTCCCCAAATTTCACGGAGTTTGGTGCATCAAATTGATACTGACGCTGAACTGCATGCCGGTGTAAACCAGTGGTTGAAGTAGCAGGCGGCAGATTTCTACAGAGAAGGTATTGAAAAACTTGTGTCACGGTATGATAAATGCCTCAATTTGAATGGCGATTATGTGGAAAAATAGCTTAAGACTGTACCTTTCAAATGTAGATAATAAACGTTGAAATTTGCATTTTGTTAAATGTTTATTTCAAAACGTCTGGGACTTTCTGTATTACCCTCGTATTTCCTAATGGAATCAGCTTTTTGGCCACCAGTGTTTATACGAAAACTTGAGAGCCTACAAACGAGTTCCGGCCTATGACGTGACCCCAAATTTCTTTTTTCTTCCTTAGAAGCACCGTCCAGAATTAAGTATCTTGAAAATCTTGAGTAATTTCTGTTATACGGGGCAATAAACACTAAAGAAGGCAGAAAGGAACTTAAATTTTTTTTAACCTTTTTTATCTAAACACGGCGCCGATCGGACTGCAAAAGGTTAGCCAACTATAGAAAACAAAAAAAAAAGGTTTAAGACCCAGTATATGTGGCATGTAAAGAAAGGGTGGATGATGACCGGGGTGGGAGAAATAAAAAGAAGGTAAAAACCTCCCCTAATTGATGTGTTGTCTTTGTTTCGCTTAATTCCAACATGGTTTGCCCATTAAAATGTCCCGATCCGGCGTATCGCACTACCCGATCTTTCTCCAGATAAATGACGACACCGCGAGGCCGGGAAAACAAATGACGGGGCTCAGTTGACAGCCAACAAGGTATTGTCCGAGAGGGCGCCTCCCGCGGTCCGACTAACGAATGACCCCTTCCCCTAACCTTAGTGTGTTCTCCTTCCCCCGATTTTTCCCAACACCGTTCGTTCATTGACAATTCTCTCCCTCATTCAGGTTTCCTTCATTAACGAAAACCCCGCATGCAGAATACTAACAAGGAAAAGTTTTGGTGGTATTGGAACTCATCTTTCTGGAATCTGGTCGCTGTAAAGAACTCGCGGGGCCTACCTTGCAAAACTGGTAGTGCTCTTCGCTAAAGCATTGGGTAGTGAAGGTATTGTATTCCACCCAAAAAATCGATATCTTTCTCTACTCTTGTACAAACTATTTTTACAAACGCTTATTCTCCATCTGCTTCATGTTAATCGAGACTTTAAGCGATAGTCAAATCTTTTAAGAGCTGGTTGCTATGTGGCGCATTCCATTCTCTTTAACGAATTTCCATTTGAGAAAAAGTATAAGTATTGGAAAAATTAAATGGTTCACTCAACAAAAAAATGTATATGACATAAATTGTGTATGTTAACGCGATCTACATTTTTTGTGTAGTAAAATTTTGTCTATCTCTTATGGTTTACCAGTTATGCAAAAGTGTTCACAATGAAGAATAGTTTTGGAGACATTCCAGAAAATTCGAGATGTACATTTCATTTGTCATAAAAATATCTTAAACATATGATACTTTAATCAAAATCGTTAGAGCCATTTTTGAGAAAATTAAAATTTTCGAAAAATGTTCCATTTAAAGGCTAATCTGGGGTGAGAGGGATTTTCTTGAAATCCTTCCTGTCGCATCACTGGAAGATACTAAACCTAAATACCAAGTTTGGTGTTTATCCGACTGTTCGTTTCTGAGTTATGCTGTTCACAGGGACATACACACACGCACATGTTTCCAAAAATACTTTTTTTGGATTCAGGGGGTCTCAAAACATATATTTCCGGTGAAATCTCGGTATCGAATTTTTGGGTGGAATACAATACTTCCCCTACTTACTATACGTAGTAGAGAAAGTAAAAACGAATAACGAATTACCATTTGAGAAAAAGTATAAGTATTGGAAAATTCAAATAAATAACAAGGAATATCTCGGATACGGTTCACTGGACATAAAAAAATTGTATGACATAAATTATGTGTTTTAACGATATCTGCATGTTTTGTGTAGTAAAATTTTGTCTATTCCATACGGTTTACCAGTTATGCGATAGTCATTAAGAATGAAGAAGACATTTGGAGACATTCCCAGGAAATTCAAGATATACATTTCATTTGTCATGAAAATATGTTAAACATATGATATTTTAATCAAAATCGTTACGGTCATTTTTTGAGAAAATCAACATTTTAGAAAAATGTTCCCTGTAAATGGTAGTCTGGAGTGGTGGGATTGTCTTAAAATCATCGTGTCGCATCCTTGGATGATACTAAACTCAAGTACCAAGTTTGGTATTTATTCGACTTTTCGGTTTTGAGTTATGCTCTTCACAGACAGGCACACACACGGACATGTTTCGAAACATGCTTTATTTGGATTTAGCCACCTCAAAATACGTATTCGAATTTTTGCATGGAATACAATACTTCTCTTACTTATTATACGTAGTAGAGAAAGCAAAAATGTGTAGGAAAGCATTACGTTTAGGTAACTAATATAATGTACCTGCAAAAAAAATCACGTTAGTGTAATACATCGGATTTTTCACCAGTGTAATAAATTGGAAGTACCAAATTTCCAAAAACAAGTCATAGATCCGGATACGACTGTTTAAAGTCAAACCATTATTTACAACCTTTATAATTACCACTCATTTTATTTATGTTTTTAATATCTTTAAACCTGTAAAGAAAACCACGCGTTTACAAACTCGTGCATCTTTTTTTCTTTAAAGCGTCTCACAATACTAAATAATACCACACTTCAACTGTTTTCGTGCAAGCAATATGAAACACGTTTTTTCCTTTTCAGCGTAGGAGAAAAAGCAACGCGCTGGCCGATTTTACCAAAGTTTAAAAAAGCAAATACCACTGTTTATGTTTAAACAAATTGATTGGGCTGTCATGGCCTACTAGGTTTTTAAGTGGGCTAGGCTTGTTTGGTCCTCCGCGACATTATTAAATTATAACCTCGTTTATCCG
This sequence comes from Deroplatys truncata, assembly GCA_030765065.1. Classification (NCBI taxonomy): domain Eukaryota; kingdom Metazoa; phylum Arthropoda; class Insecta; order Mantodea; family Mantidae; genus Deroplatys; species Deroplatys truncata. Next base: position 61,259,540 of record CM060981.1, on the reverse strand, counting down.
TTCCGGTGCCGACTGCCTGCTTCATCATAAAAACCTGCAAAGCTGTTTGCTTCGTCCATAAAACAACTCGGCGACACTCGGCGACTTGATGAGCTATCTCGCCAGCTTTATGTTCTGACAGGGGAGCCCAAAACCGAGCAAAAAGAGCCTCTTATGCGTGAGAACACTCGAAAACAAACCGAGTTACTTTCGCATCATACATTTCCCTAAATTATTGCCATGTCACTTCATTCCTATCTATTAGAAGTATACCAATAAAGTACACGCTGTTTCTATAGCAACCAGATTGAAAACTTTGAACTCACTCGGTTTTCATGGCATTCCTTATTAGAACGCAGTTCTGTGAACTAGCATGCACTGCAAGAGCGAAAGAAAATTTGTGATGCGTTCCTCCATTGTTTATTAGCGGGTATACAAACTATTTTTCTATCTTCTACATTTTTATCCAAATAAACCTTTGCAGAAATTGCAACTTTACATATTTCGTTATACTCGTAGATACAAAGGGAACAGCGATAGTCAAATGTTTAAGAACTGAACGCTATATGCTGGTCTTAAAATTCCATAGTTTGCATGCGATCGCGAGAAACAACTGAATGTTGAAAGAAATTTAAAGAATGAACAAGAAATGAATGCATACCATTAATAACGGATATCTCAGAAATGATACAAAAAAACTTATTTGAAATAAATTGTGTGTGTTAAAGAGATCTAAATTTTTTGTTTAGTATGTTATCATTTATCGCTTAATGTTTACCAGATATACAAGATTTAAAAAATTCCTATCGAATGAAGAGGAAATTCAAGATATACATTTTATAATAATCCTAAGAGCCATTTTTATAAAATCAAAAATTTCGAAAAATGTTCCATTTAAAGGGTTGTTGAGGTGGGAGATTTTCTTGAAAACCTTCTTGTTGCATCTCTGGAAGGTACTGAATCTAAATACTAAGTTTGGTATTTATCCGTCTTCTCGTTTTTGAGATATGGTGTTCACACACACACGGACATGTTTACAAAAATGCTTTATAGTGATTCATTGGGCTTCAAAGCAAATATTCCCGGTGAAATCTCGGTATCGAATTATTGGGTGGAAAGCAATAGGTTACGATACGCAGTAGAGAAACTAAAAATGATGTGTTGCATTCACACGACTTTCTCTATTCTTTCGTCTACAAACTACTGTTACGAAATCTTACACTTCTAAGCACTCCTTGTTAATCGAGATAAATTACCATTACTCTTAGTTGTTCCCATAAAAAGAATACACTAGACATAAGCGACAGTCAGATTTTTAAAAGTCGCTACGTAATAGATTTACAATTCCAAGCTCTGTGCACCACGAGAAAATAAATTTATGATGCTTTACATTCACATAACTTTCTCTACCCTCCATCTTTATTAGTGGATATACAAACTATTCTTATTCAAGCTTATTACTTTCTCTACTACGTATAGTAAGTAGGGGAAGTATTGTATTCCACCCAAAAATTCGATACCACGATTTCACCGGAAATATATGTTTTGAGACCCCCTGAATCCAAAAAAAGCATTTTTGGAAACATGTCCGTGTGTGTGTCTGTATGTGTGTCTGTGAATAGCATAACTCAGAAACGAATAGTCGGATAAACACCAAACTTGGTATTTAGGTTCAGTATCTTCCAAAGATGCGACACAAAGGTTTTCAAGAAAATCCCCCACCCCAGATTACCCTTTACATGGAACATTTTTCGAAAGTTTTAATTTTCTCAAAAATGGCTCTTAACAATTTTGATTAAAATATCATATGGTTAAGATATTTTCATGACAAATGAAATGTATATCTCGAATTTTCTGGGAATGTCTCCAAAATTATTCTTCATTGTGAACGACTTTTGCATAACTGGTAAAGCATAAGAGATAGACAAAATTTTACTACACAAAAAATGTAGAGCGCATTAAAGTACACAATTTATGTTATATACATTTTTTGTGTGGAGTGAACCATTTTCGAGATATTGCTTGTTATTCCCTTAAATTTTCCAATACTTATACTTCTCAAATGGAATTTCGTTCTTCATTTTTTTTATATCCTGGTAATGCAAAGAGAATGGAATACTCCACATAGCAACCAGCTCTTAAAATATTTGACTATCGCTTAAAGCCTACCAATTCCCCTTGTATCTACAAGAAAATTAGCAATAAGATTAACGCCTAGATATCTCGATTAACATGAAGCATATAGAGAATAATCGTTTGTAAAAATAGTTTGTACAAGAGTAGAGAAAGTCGTGTGAGTGTAACACATCAGATTTTCTTTTCTATCTACTGCATTTAATTTAAATAAACCTTTGCAAAAATAGCTACATTACGCATTGCGTTATATATGTATTAAGAGAATAGCGATAGTTAAATGTTTAAGAACTGGACGTTATAAGCTGCATTAAAATTTCACACTGTTTCCATGCAATCGCGAGAAACAATTGAAAATCAGTGGGACTTTTTACTCTCTCATCACTTACCCATAGTGAGTGGAGTAAGTGATGTATTTCACTAAAACTTTTATATTAAATGCAAATTTTGAGGCCTCCTGGACTAAAGAAATATGGATAAATACCAAACTTGGTATTTAGGTTCAGTATTTTCAAAGAGGCACTACAAAGCTTTTCAAGTCAACTCCCTTACTCTGAACTAGCATGTTTCAATATGTATTATTTTCTCAAAATGGCTTAGACGAGTTTCATTAACATACCATATGTAAAAGACAAATGACAGGTATTTATATCTTGAATTTTTTAAATAAACTACGAAGTCCCTTCCTTCGGGATGAGTTTTGTATACTTCTGCATAACTAATAAGCCTAAGAGACAAGCAAAGTAAAACTAAATAAAAAATTCAGATGTATTTATAAAAATTGCTTTCTTTGCGGCAAATACCATTTCCAAGCTATTCATTTGGGCTGAATTTCAAACAAGTTAATATTTTGAAGTACTAAATCGCCATTCATGTGTTTCTCTTTGTCATGCTGGGGAAATTTCAAAGACTTACACAGCGACCCAGTTTTTAATTATTTGACTATTGCTTCAGTATTATGTTTCCCTAAACGTAATCAAGGCATTTCTGCATATCTCGGTTGATATGGAGTGGATAGAAAGATAAGTTATTGCAACAATAATTTGTAGAATACTGAATGGAGAAACTCGTGTGAATGTAATAAATCTTAACTGCAAAAATATTCTTAGAGTTTCTTATCTGGGTAATAAAAATATGCGATTCGGTGCGCAAAACAATGTATTGGCCTTTCGCTCATTGAAACAGCACACCAATGTCCTTAAAAAGACATTTATTTCTCTTTTTAAAAGCCAGATTAATAAAACTGAATAAAGTACTACAACGTTAGGAGTGATTTGATTTCTAACAAACAAAATCTTACTGACCTTCCGCCTATAAATAGGCAAAACTTTTTGCACTACTGTGTTCTGTTAGCCTGTTACCAAACGTTCTGGTTTTATTGCATAGCTGGGTTGTATGGTAATCATTTTATTTTCCCTACTTCTTACCTGTGATAGGCAGAGGAAATGTTGTATGCCATACAAAAACTAGATAACGAGATTTCATCGGAAATGCATGTTTTGATATCCCCTACAATAATAAAGGTTCTTCTAGATTAAGGTCCGTTTGTTTGTTTGTGTGTGTGTGTGTATATGTCTGTGTGTCCGTCCGTCTGTATGACTACGAAGGGCATAATTTAAAAAAGAATAGTCGAATAAATAATTTTTTTTTTATTTGAGTCCCCGTTTAAGTGAGCCAGACGAAGATTTTCAAGAAAGTTCCATATAGAACTACGGTTTACATGCAAATATGTAATTACCTTCCAAATTAAAAAAATGACTAAGGTTTGATTGAAATATATTTGAGAAATTAACTTAACAAATATATATATATATATATATGTTTATGAATGGCTTTAATAAGTCCTTTTCATAAGCTACAGCAAAAACATAGAAAGCACTAAAAATACTGTTTGTATCAATTTTTCATAGCATTACACTTTTCCAAAATATTCCAAATTGCATATTTACACTTACTCAAGTATGTACTTGACAGATATGCTTGAAACTTTCTACGTAGGTTAACACTTCTTAGTTTGACTTGATCCCTGGTAAAACTTTATTATGAATAACGTAACTTGGATAGAAGAATCACTTTCTATATAAAGGGTATATGTGAATTTTTCATGAGTAGAGAAAGCCTTGTGAGTGTTTCTCTACCGCGTACCTAGTAGGTAGAGGAAGTACTGTATTCCAGCCAAAAGTTTTATACCGAGATTTCCCCAGAAATACATGTTTTGAAACCTCTGAATCCAAAACAACAAAAAAGGTCCATATTGTGTGTGTGTGAACGGAGAACTCAAAAATGAAGTGTTACGACACGAAGATTTTTATAGGTGTAATCCCATGAGACGTTACCAATTTATCTTATTAATTTCGTGATCTCGAATGGGACTTATTAAGCCTATATCATGAATAAAATCTAATATAATATAAATAATAATTACATTCTTACTTGTGTTGCTTAAAATCAAATCACCATTGTGTCAGTTGTCAGATCACGGCATACTAAATCAATGATTAATGGAAAGTGTCACGGAGTACTAACTAATGCTACCAAAGAGGGAATGAGAAAATAGTTAACCTCAAAGTAAGCTGAAATAAGAAGCTAATAGACTTTATTTTCAAAAATATAATTTATTTGTAAATGTACACTATTAAACATTAGTCACTGCATATTGATACTATTACGGTTCAATTGGATGACATTTATCCAATAAAATCTATCCTTGCAAGTGTTTTATAAGCTAAATGACGGCAAAAATCTCTTTGAAATTATCTGGTATGACGTCAGCCCTGTCTGGCTTCGGCTTGACACGATTGGTGGGGGCACGATAGCGTCACTCCAGTGTAAGCGGTCGTTGGAGGCAGTCGTGTGTGTGGCCGGTCTACCGTGTTGTGACATTACCTTCCATCCTGTTTCATTATGTAGAGTCGCCAAACGTTTGTGGATAAATCCCAGGTATGTGAAGGTAATGTGTGTTACATAATGTTACAGCATAGCATAAAACCCACGCCTTCCCCTTAAATCTACACACCAAGGTCCCGGACGTTTTGCTGCCAGCGAGTTGACCTAAATTAATCATTTTCTGGTAAGGTTTTTAGGCCTTCACCCCAACATGTAACAATATCCGTGCATTGCTGAATATTATTGATCAATATCAAATACATGGCCAATGAATGGAGCAGTACAGAAAACACATATGGAAAAAAATTCGTCATTTTTAGCTTTCTCAAAAATGGCCTTAACAATTTTGATTAAAGCACCATGTATTTAAGATGTATACGTAACAAATAAAATGTATGTCTTACTTTTTTGGAATAACCTATTGCACCCGCTGTTTGGCGTGGATCCCTTCTTGCGTGTTGCACAATGTAGCGGTCATCGGCTGCTGTAGTTGAGTGTGGTCGACCACCGCCTCTCCTTGGGACAACAGTGCCTGTGGTTTGGAAGGTTCCCCACGCACGTGAAACAATGCTGTGAGCAATTCCAAACTCCTGAGCAACACTCGTCACACTTTGCCCTTCTTCCAGTTTCCCGATGATTCTTCCCCGTGGGAAGTCATCCAAATGGTGTCTACGGGCCATGTTGCATGAAGAACACCACTACAGTGCACCGTAACAACTCGCTAATTACCACACACTGTCTTGTCCTGTTTCGTCAACTGCCCCGTGTTGCGGGACCGGACCCATTTGGCGCTAAAGACTCGCTACACTCACGCCATGTGACGTCCAGCTTTCTATGTACGTGTGAAAGACCTCTGGCAACATGCTCCCGCACCTTCATCTACTTCCACCAAGTAGTTCATTTGTTATATTTCTTTACCCATCTCGTCCTTAGGTTTTGCACAGCAGTGTATAGTTACATATTCATCATAGTAAAAATGCCTAACACAGAGTGACGTTTTTAAAACACATCATGATGTCCTTAAGGTAAAGATATAACGTTCAAAGTAAATTAAACACTTATTTGGCAATTATAAAACGAAACACTGTACACAATTTAACCGAAAATGCCCTAAAACAATTTAAACACACAAACTGCCTGTTGCTGTGGTTGTGCCAACTTGCCCCTGATGTACCTGTCTTAATGAAAGCTCAATATAGTGATCAAGAATAAGGAACTAAAATACTTAAAATACCAAGGAATGAAGCCATTTAAAAGCACTTTCAAAGTAAATATTCAGAAGGCATTTAATATTGGATATGTACACAGGAAAAAAGATTCCCATGAAGTGATTATTTACCAACCTTATGGGAAAAACAACTTCATCACTTATTTCCACTACAACTTGACACAAAGAATAGTCGCTTCCGTGGGACGTGTATTTGGAGACAAGGAATACTATGTATGCATTCTGCTGCAATGTGTTGGCTAAGGTCTGAAAAAACTCTGTGATACATTCACATGACTTTCTCTATCTTCTATCTTTATTAGTGGGTACATAACAGTGGCGTAGCTTGACGCTGTGTTCTGGGTATACAAGATTTTAAAAATTGAATGTAGAATTTTTTAAATCATCCACAAATTCCCAAACATTAGTGTTCCACAAAATAGCGTGAATTCTCTATTACGATTAGATGAAGGATATTATTATTATTATTATTATTATTATTATTATTATTATTATTATTATTATTATTATTATTATTTTAAACATACATTTTAAACCAAACTAGATTATAAAAATATTTTACTGTCGGTTAAGGCCTACTATGTTGCCCTTGTTTTGTATTTGCAAGGGCAATATAGAAATACAGTAGCCTTTAAGCAGCGACATATCTCTTAATAGCTGGTTGCTAGGTGCAGCATCATTCCCTTTGCCACAGATTAATACTCTTTGCATATCCAAGAAAAAAAAATGAATAACGAATTCCCATTTGAGAAAAAGTATAAGTAATGGAAAATTTTAAGGGAATAACAAGCAATATCTCGAAAATGGTTCACTAAACAAAAAATGACACAAATTGTGTATTTTAACGCGATCTACATTTTTTGTGTAGTAAAATTTTGTCTATCTCTTATGGTTTACCAGTTATGCAAAAGTCGTACGGAATGAAGAATACTTTTAGAGACATTCCCAGAAAATTCGAGATATACAATTCATTTGCCATAAAAATGTCTTAAACTTATGGTATTTTATTCAAAATCGTTAGAGCCATTTTTGAGAAAATTAAAATTTTCGAAAAATGTTCCATGTAGAGGGTAATCTGGGGTGGGGGGATTGTCTTGAAAACCTTCGTATCGCATCTCTGGAAGATACTGAATCTAAATACCAAGTTTGGTGTTTATCCGACTGTTCGTTTCTGAGTTATGCTGTTCACAGACAGACACACACACACACGGACATGTTTCCAAAAATGCTTTATATGCATTCAGTGCACCTCAAAACATTTCCTGTGAAATCTCGGTATCGAATTTTTGGGTGGAATACAATACTTCCCCTACTAACTGTACATAGTAGAGAAAGTAATAAGAGACATATGCCAACCTGCCCCCTCCCCTACAAGAAATTAGAGGGAGGAGAGTCGTGGTAGAAGATGAACCATCCCAGCATTCACCTATCTACCCGGGGAAACCACGAAAAACCCATGGGTCTGAGTGGGCGGTCGCCGAGAATCGAACCAGTGACCTCAAATACGAGTCGCACACATTAACGTGGCGCCACCTCACACGATTCTGTCTGGTTCAACTAATCAACTGCTGCATAGCTGTGGTGTGTTGCTTGGACATCCCTGTTTAAATACTGGGAGCAATAACGCCTTTAAGAGGAAATACATTCTATTATATGGTTGTAAGCCGATCCTGTAGCAGTGTTATGAACATATTTAGCCACAAGGAAGATGAGTTTACAACCCAAGCCAACAAGGATAATGCCCGCTATCTGGAGTTTAGCACGGCGTTAAACACGGAACGTCAAGAAGTAACGACTTTCTACTCTTTATTGTTCTACCAATATTTCTTCTTAACTACTGCCAGCTGATAAACGGCAGCGGAAGTATCATTAGGGAAGGGCATCGAGACAAAAGCCATTGTTTCAACTCGTGGCTTAAGTACGCTTACTGACTTTTCCATTTCAAACAAACTAATTAGGCTCACCGAGCGGGATGGCTCAGGCGGTAAAGTCTGTGGCCCGCATTCGGGAGGTATCGGGTTCAAATCCTGTGGGCAGGCCAATCTGTCTGAGGTTTTTTCGTGATTATCCTCAGTCACCAAGGTAAATACCGGATTGGATATTTAATACCATGACCCAAAGTTCCACCTTAAGTCTAAAAACAATAGTAAAATAAAAAATAATGCAATGTAAGCAGATTGGACGGCGCGAAGCAGAAGATCCGGCTGACATGTGCTAGAGGTGTATGTGAGCACGTGAAGAAGCGGGATGGCATTTCCAGGGATGAGACCTAGAAGGCTAACTGTCCGCCTTTCTGTGTGAGGGCGGCGGTCGGACTGGACGGCACCTTAATGCCCTCTGTACGGCATGAAGCAGGTGGTTACAGGGATGAGATCTAGAAGGCTAACCGTCCGAATTTCTGTGTGAGGGCAGCGGTTAGACTGGGCGGCACCTTAATGCTATCTGCACGGCATGAAGCATGTGGTTACAGGGATGAGACCTAGAAGGCTAACTGTCCGCCCTTCTGTGTGAGGGGGACGGTTGGACTGCACGGTACCTTAATGCTATCTGCGCGGCATGAATCATGTGGTTACAGGATGAGACCTAGAAGGCTAACTGTCCGCCTTTCTGTGTGAGAGCGGCGGTTTGACTGGATTGCACCCTAATGTTGTCTGCACGTCACAAAGCAGAAGATTCGGGAGCTATGCGCTAGGGTCTCTATGACTCGTGACGGAGCGGGTGGTTACAGGGATGAGAACTAGAAGTCTAACTCTCCATCACATATCGATCTAAGTGTTATCCACCAACAGATCCGTGGCGATATGACCAAGGGGTTAAAGCGACGTAAAATAAAATAGAATAATAAAAACTAATTAGGAAATTAAATATACGTTCATTTAAAAATTGTCCTAGTGAACTATAGCAAATCTAGATTACAGTCTTACCCTTTTAAGGAATATAAATCAGTTTCTAAATACACACAGCATTTTAAAAGTAAATATAATACCACTAAAATTAAAATTTACCAATACACGCTTCGATGTGCACTGCTCCCCCCCAAATTAGAGAAATAAACATATGCGTTTGTGTGGGGGGATGCATTTAAACGTGATATTTAAATTCAACATATTTCAAGGATACAAAGAATATTTTATAGAAAATCCTCCCATCCCTAACTGCTGTATACAAACACATTTTTTCTCTCTCGTTCATTTTTCAAAAATAACTTAACAGTATTGGTAAAAATTCAAAGTTTTACGTATTTAACGACTCGTATAATATATTTTTAAATGTTACCTTCATTCAAAGTGAATTATATAATTTTATATAAATAGTAAATCGTAAAAGAAGAGACAAAAATTATAATCAATAATGCCCAAATTATTATAACATACAAATAAACATTCATAAAATCGTGACACATCCCTTTAGAGAACAATAATGTAAGTAAAACAAAACAAAGGGCCTACCCAGCTTTACTGCTGAATTTAATTGTTAAAACACATAATTTACGTCCAATAAATAATTTTTTGTCATTAACCATTTCCGAGTTATTCTTTGCTTTTCTGAATTTTCCAACGGTTTATATTTATCTACCTTGTATACTACCTAGAAGGAAGTATTACATTACACCCAAAAATTCAAAATACACACAGTATTCTAAGAGTATAACACCAATAAAATTAAAATTTAGCAATATATGTTTCGATGTCCCCTCCAAAATTAGAAAAATAATCAGGTGCATTGGTGTCTGGGCGAGTAAATTTCAAATGTGGTATTTAAGTTCAACATAATTCAAGGATACGACAGGAATATTTTGAAGAAAATTCTCCCATCCCTAACTGCTGTATACAAACACATTTTTTCATTCTCATTCATTTTTCAAAAGTAACTTTGAAGAAGGTTTATTTTAGAAGTTGTATTGTAGTTCAATAGTTGGGGAGCCAATCTTGATGAAGTAACTGCCCCACGTATGGTACAAATTTTCCGGTGGCCTTCACCTCAATGTTTAGGAATCAACTTGGTATTTTAATGTTTCTTTAAATATTATATATATATATATATATATATATATATATATTTAGGTTTGCCTCGACTGCGTCAGTATTAATTTGTAGAAACATGTATCCCTTAACAAGGGGTGATACGGCTAAAGAATGTAGGCTTACACAAATTATAATTTTTACTTCACTCGTTTTATTAACCCTTAACACGATTAATTAACACTTCACTGATAATGAGAGCTGTGAGATTATTTATTACTTACTTGCACTTTTTAACACATAAACTTTATAATATTCTCGCCGTAGTGAATTTTTGTCTCACACTGAATACGTATCTCGAGAATCTCCATGCTATGTGGAGTATTCCATTCTCTTTGCATTACCAGCACAAAAAAAAACATGAATAAGGAATTCCCATTTGAGAAAAAGTATAAGTATTGGAAAACACACGGGAATAACAAGCAATATCTCGAAAATGGTTCACTCAACAACAAAAATGTATATGACCTAATTGTGTATTTTAACGCGATCTGCATATTTTGTGCAGTAAAATTTTCTGTACCTCTTACGGTTTACCAGTTATGCAAAAGTCGTTCACAATGAAGAATTCTTTTGGAGACACTCCCAGAAAATTCGAGATATACATTTTATTTGTCATAAAAATATCTTAAACATACGATATTTTAATAAAAATCGTTAGACATTTTTGAGAAAATTGCAATTTTCGAAAACTTTTCTATGTAAAGGGTAATCCGGGGTGGGGGGATTTTCCTGAAAACTTCGCGTCGCATCTCTGGAAGATACTGAACGTAAATACCAAGTTTGGTGTTTATCGAACTGTTCATTTCTGAGTTATGCTGTTCAAAGGCACACAGACAAACACACGGACATGTTTCCAAAAATGCTTTTTTTTGTATTCAGGGGGTCTCAAAACATGTATTTCCGGTGAAATCTCGGTATCGAATTTTTGGGTGGAATACAATACTTCCCCTACTTGCTATACGTAGTAGAAAATGTAAAAATGTATATGAATAATTATATGTTTAACGAGATCTACATTGTTTGTGTGGTAAAATTTGTCTATCTCTTACAGTTTACCGGTTATGCAAAAGTCATTCAGAATGAAGAGGACTTTTGGGGACATTCCCAGAAGATTTATGATATACATTTCATTTACCATGAAAACATTTTAAACATATGATATTTTAATAAAAATCTTTAGATACATTTATGAGAAAATCAAAATTCAAGAAAAGTGTTACATGTAAAGGGCAGTTTGGGGTAGGGCGATTTTCTTGAAAATATTTGTGCCGTATGTTTGTAGGATACTAAACTCAAATATAACGTTTGGTAACTATCCAACTTTTCGGTTTTGAGTTATGCTGTTCACAGACACACAACCCCACTTACACACATGGACCTCTTTTGTAAAAATGCATTTTTTTTTCAGGGGGCCTCAAAACAGGTATTTCCGGTGATCTCAGTATCGAATTTTTGGGTGGAATGCAATATTTCCCCTATTTACAATACGTAGTAGAGAAAGTAAAAACGCCTTTTCTTAACTCAGAAAGTTAATTATTGCTTTCTCTACTACGTATAGTAAGTAGGGGAAGTATTGTATTCTACCCAACAATTCGATACAGAGATTTCACCGGTAATATATGCTTTGAGACCCCCTGAATCCCAAAAAGCATTTTTGGAAACATGTCCGTGTGTGTGTGTGTGTGTGTGTGTGTGTGTGTGTGTGAACAGCATAACTCAGAAACGAACAGTCGGATAAACACCAAACTTAGTATTTAGGTTCAGTATCTTCCAGAGATGCGACACGAAGGTTTTCAAGAAAATCTCCCCACTCCAGATTACCCTTTACTTGGAACATGTTTCGAAAATTTTAATTTTCTCAAAAATGGCTCTAACGATTTTGATTAAAATATCATATGTTTAAGATACGTTTATGACAAATAAAGTGTACATCTTGAATTTTCTGGGAATGTCTCCAAAAGTATTCTTCATTGTGAACGACTTTTGCATAACTGGTAAACCATAAGAGATAGACAAAATTTTACTGCAAAAAAATGTAGATCGCGTTAAAATACACATACATTTTTCTTGTTGAGTGAACCATTTTCGAGATATTGCTTGTTATTCTCTTAAACTTTTCAATACTTATTTTCTCAAATGGGAATTCGTTATTCATTTTTTTGTCTTGGATATGCAGAGTATTAATCTGTGGCAAAGAGAATGGTGCTGCACCTAGCAACCAGCTATTAAGGGATATGTATGTGCTTAAAGGCTACTGTATTTCTATATTGCCCTTGCAAAAACAAAACAAGGGGAACATAGTCCGCCTTAAGCGATAGTTAAATATTTTTAGAACTGGTCGCTATGTGTAAAATGTAATTCTCTTTGCATGTCAAAAGATCGTTTCTGCAAATTTTATCTCGATTAATATGAAATAGATGGAGCATAAGGTTTTGTAAAAGTAGTTTGTACAAGAGTAGAGAAAGTCATGTGAGTGTAATACATCAGATTTGTTTTATCAAAATGATTGAAATGTCTTTCGATATGCCTACCTATTTATCAACAACTGCACTGGTAGATATAAAAACCATATTTTGACCAATAGAGTAATTTACAAAAATTCAATAATTCATGAATATCTAGAAAATAACAAAAAAAACAAGGCTCAAAAAGATATAATAATACATTTGAAAGATTACTTTGAATATTTTGGCAGGATCTGGTGTAATAAGGCTAAGAAGGACAGAATATAAGTCGCAGTAGAACGCACCGTAAACTAGAACGTAAAAGACGATGACGCGCGTAAATATCCTGTCTATGCAATAAAATAACCATTAATGTGCCTATACAGCCAGGGAGAACACCGGAAACACAGTAAATTGAAACATCGTTTTTTTGTACACAGGATTTCCAGCGTGCATTACTTTATACACTTCTTGGGTAGAGGAAACGTTGTAATCAATATTGAGGCATCGCTGGAAATACACCTTTGAGACCCTCCGAATATTAAAAAAGAAATAAAAACAAAGAAAAGTAAGTATCTGGACACATGGCTTTCTCCTGGTGACAAATTCACAAATGTTCGTTACATATTCTAAAATATAAGTGATTCATCTATATATAAGGGTCGTCCAATAAGTAAGTTTCCCTATTTTTAAAAAAAAAGCATTACACACAATTAATTATGTTGTATTAATTTTATTTATATTATACAATCCTGTTACTTTTCTGCATAGTCAACATGTTTTTCCAAGCATTTTAGGGGACTTGACACAAGTTTTTCCAAACCAGTGTTGTACCAGGTCGGGTCCTGTGCTCGCAACCAGCTGTTCACTGATTTGACTTCATCATCGGTGTTAAAAGTGCTTACCTTTGAGTTGGAGGAACATCATTTCATTTGGGGCAAGCTCCGGTAAATACGGAGGATACAAGGAAACTTCCAAGTTGATTCTTTACCCAGGCGGAGCTCAGAAGATTCAATTGGGAAGTTCTCTCGTATCCTCCATATTCACCAGATCTTTTCCCAAGTGTTTTTCACATGTTCCCCTGACTCAAGGTCATCCTGGAGGTAAACACTTTAACACCGTGACGAAGATGAATCAGAAGTGAACTAGAAGTCGGGTCCTGTGTTCGTAATTATCTGATATTCTTGGTCTATGTCAAATTCTGCATTTAGGAGAAGAAACTTATTTAATTCCAAAAGCTTGCTCATATATATAAAGTCAGGAACATAGTCAAGTCAAGAATATATAACATCTCACAAACTGATAACGTAAAAGAAATGATTTGACATAAATGTATCGTAAGTTTTATTTATATCAAAATCTTTTTGTCTAGTAGGATTTGTATGTCTCCTACATTTACCAATTATACAAAAGTAATTGAAAATGAACATTATTTCACTGGTTATTCATAGAAAGTTAAAATATGCCTTTTATATGCAATGAAAGTATCTTAAAGATATGTTTTAATCAAAATGTTTGGAACGAAAAATCTTTCATATTAAGCGTATTTTGGAGCTGCGGTTTCTTGAGAATATTCATGTCGTATCCTCTAAGATGTTGATCTTAAATACAAAGTTTCGCATCTATACGATATTCAGAGGTTCTCAGAACATGTATTTCCAAAGAAATCTTTATGTGGAATTTCGGGTGGAACACAATACCAGTACTTCCTCTACTTATTATAGGTATGTACCGAGAGAGCCAGTGAGCTAAGAACCGACTGCACCGTGTTTTTCCACTGGGCATGTGGACACATGATTTCGCCCTACTGCTGCCGCTGCAATTAAGGTCACGCTACTGACGCGGCTTTGCTCTGCTCTGGCTCTGCAGTATTGATTGACAATGATATGGTGTAGTTCAGTTATTACGAGTCGTCTACTATTTTTTTCTGTATTTAGTCACAAAGTATATTATAGCTCAGTATATGTTTTCTACTGCGCAGAGTAAATCTATTCATGATTCGTATGTGTTAACTCAGTCAGCTCAACAAGGGAAAATACGATTTATAGAAAGATATCCGGGTGTTAATGTTTCAGGTACAACAATCCATACACTTTATAATAAATTTTAGGCCACAGGAAGTGTTCGGTGTAAGAAACCTAAGACAGCTTAGGGTTCTCATTGAAGAAACGTTAGACGACATCGGTCAAGTTTGAATACTTCCCCCCAAAAATCGCTTAGGCATCTTTCACAGCAAGCAGGTATTTCTTATGGCTCTATGCGAAGAACTACAAACCCTTGAGGTTAAAACCATATAAAATAACTGTGGTACATGCTCATGAACCAGGTGATTCTGAAATTAGGCGCACATTTTGCGAATGAAGTCTCAAAAACGTATACATTGGCGACAGAGACCCATATTTAATATTTTACAAATGAAATGTATATCTTGAAATTTCTAGGAATGAGCTTCGCGTAAGTGGTAAACCGCAAGAGAGAGATAAAATTTTACTACACAAAAACTGTAATTTCGTTAAAACTTTATGTTTTGGGCATGCAAAGAGAATGAATGCTCTTAAAATATTTGACTATTCCTACCATATTCCCCTTGCACCTACAAGAAAATTAACAATAAAATCTGGATTAACATGAAGTATATGTAGAATAAGCGTTTGTAAGAATAGCTTGTACAAGTGTAGTGAAAGTCATGTGAATGCAAGACATCGGCCAATGTTTCGATGAGAACAATTGAAAGTGTGTTTAGTAGATATTTCTGGAGCCCTCGGTTTCCAGAACAAACCCTCTGCGATTTATATCTCAGGGGTAAATTAAAACATAAAGTGTAAAATACAAACACACACACCCTGGAAGAATTAAAACAAAATATCCGTCAGTAAATTGACAGCATTTCTCAACGTGAAATGCGGCGAGTGATGGGTAGTTTCTTAAAGAGGTGCCAAAATGTATGGACAACGATAGTGGCTACATTCAGTGCCTCCTTTCATAAAGTTGGTAAGTAAAGCCATTAGAAGTAGTTTTAAAAATTTGTATTGTTTCATCCGCGCCATTCCCTGATGGGCGCAGACGGCAACGTGTGCCGATCCGCGGACAACAAAAACACACACACACACACATATATTCATATATATATTCCACTGCAAATTATACTTTTAGCATAGAATAACATAATATTAATGTATATATATTTTTTCATGTATATAATTGCCTAGTTCAGTTTGTTTCAGGGCTGGAGTCACGGATTGAAGCAAACACTGACTCGCGTACACGTACATACTTGTAACGCATAACACACATACTACTAGAAGACGCAGCGCTTCGGCGTGGTTATGTCCTAGAAGTAACATATCAAATTAATATCCAGAATAATACACCCGGAATATCCCAACTCAACACCATTAATCCGCCAGGGCGCGATCAAGTCGTCCTCCGTGGTGTAGTGGTTACCATGCTAGCCTCTAGTTCCCGAGGTCGCGGATTCAAACTCGGCGGAGGACGATGGATTCCTTAGCATGGCTTCCTTCCGAAGGGAAGTAAAGTCAGTGGTCCCGTGTCGTAGATTTACGGCACGTAAAAGAACCTCAAACCTCATAAAGAGGCCTATGAGTATAATTACCGGTCTTTCACGCCCAATATAGAATGGGTCACTAAGGACCACAACAGTTAAAAAGGTCCATAAATAAAACTCAATTTTAGGACGTGAACAGGGCCTCGGCCATGCTTACGTCTTGACTCCTCACCTCCATCTGGTCTAGGTCTTACCGGTCGCTCAATATACTCGTTCCATGAATCCGAAGGTGCAACAGCGATATCGCAGCATTATACCTGAATCCTCTCCGGTGGAGGGTTTTTAGTGGGTAGGGCCACGGCAGTATTTTTCCTCCATCTCTCAAGAAAAAAATCTGATGTGTTACACTCATATGACATTCTCTACTCTTGTACAAGCTATTTTTACAAACGTTTATTCTACTTCATGTTAATCGAGATAAACATTTGCAGACTTTATCTTAATGCTAAATTTCTTGTAGATGTAAGGGGAATATATATTTGCAAGGGCAATATAGAAATACAGTAGCCTTTAAGCACATACATATCTCTTAATAGCTGGTTGCTAGGTGCAGCACCATTCCCTTTGCCACAGATTAATACACTTTGCATATCCAAGACAAAAAATGAATAACGAATTCCCATTTGAGAAAATTAGTATTGAAAAATTTAAGGGAATAACAAGCAATATCTCGAAAATGGTTCACTCAACAAAAAAATGTATATGACATAAATTGTGTATTATAACGCGATCTACATTTTTTGTGTAGTAAACTTTTGTATTCTCTTATGGTTTACCAGTTACGATAAAGTCCGTCACAATGAAGAGTACTTTTGGAGACATTCCCAGAAAATTCGAGATATACATTTTATTTTTCATCAAAATATCTTAAACCTGTGATATTTTAATCAAAATTGTTAGAGCCATTTTTGAGAAAATTAAAATTTTCGAAAAATGTTCCATGTAAAGGGTAATCTGGGGTGAGGGGATTTTCTTGAAAAGCTTCGTGTCGCATCTCTGGAAGATACTGAACCTAAATACCAAGTTTGGTGTTTATCTGACTGTTCGTTTCTGAGATATGCTGTTCACAGACACACAGACACACACACAGACACACACACGGACATGTTTCCAAAAATGTTTTTTTTTGGATTCAGGGGTCTCAAAACATATATTTCCGGTGAAATCTCGGTATCGAATTTTTGGGTGGAATACAATTCTTCCCCTACTTACTATACGTAGCAGAGAAAGTAAAAAGAACACGGAATACATATTTATTTATTGCATCGTGTTGCTTATCGCTTCGAATATAGGTCACAGGTCACAAATGACAGATCAGTCAGCACTGCATACATCGCGGGTAGATTGGATATGAATAAACAATTAATGCTGTTTAGTAGCAAAATATGGGCGGACCGTTAAGTTCAAGCAACGACATTGTTCATATTGAAACGTAGTTACATCTAATCGTTAATGGTAATTATGAAAACAAATAAGTTCACAGTTACTGGTAACCGTTACATGTAACCGTTAAGCACTGTTACTGTGACAGTTATAACCGTTACTCGAAAATAACTGTTTATCACATCACTAGCCATCTACCGGCAGTGATCGACACTGCAGAACCCCTATGTCTACCTGAAACGTGAAAAGGGAAGCGAAAGGAAATGAAGGAAGGGAAAGTCGTGTCAGAAGAGAAACCACCCCAGCATTCGCCATGCCAACGAGGGACAACTATGAAAAAGGTATGTTCGGAGTGGCCGGCCCCAGGAATCGAACCTACAACCAGTAGAGATGTGTATGAGGTTGCTATAGAAAGCTTTTCAGAGTAAATATCTTTAAATGCTAAGATTTCATTGCAACCGATTAGAACTTAAAGACATACATTAAACTCCTATTTAACCTAATTGCCATGGTTAGGCTACGAACGCACCCAAACACCGATGCGATCTAGTACATATGTTATAGCAGTGGTTATTGTTTGTGGAAACGCTATTTATTGGTACAAAGTGAGCTGTCATTGGTCCAGAGATCCCGCAATGCGCCGCATGTTTACAGCATTCTTGATCCACGAGATGATAATCTGGTCCTTTCGGCAATTTGTTTCGCCCACGTGACAGTTTGATTGAAGGCTGTGAGGCAATATCGATACATCGCAGAGATAGAGATGCTGCAGTACCGTGGGAACACCACTACCTTCATCTGCATATGTAATTACTTGTGACTAGACAGTGGCATAATGCAAGGAAACTTTACCAAATTTGAAACTCCGTTGTCAAAATATCAAGAAGTGAAGTATATCAAATATATGTTACGTATACAAAGTACATATTGCATTTCATCCAGAAATTTATTAACCAAATTTCAACGAAAATACACGTTTTGAAGTCCATTGACCTCAGAGAGAGGGGGTGGAAAGGAACAGGAAAACTCAAAAATAAAACTGGGATACATAAAAGAACTCGTACTTCAGTCCAGCAATCCAGTGAGATGCGTCGACTGTAAAGTGTAAGGATCGCATACGGGAGGTCCCGGATTCGATTCTGAGGCATATTTTTAACACTTTAAATGATATCAGTCTAATTATATAATTAAAAAATCTGATGTGTTACACTCACAGAACTTTCCCTACTCTTGTACAAACTATTTTTACAAACACTTATTCTCCATCTACTTCATGTTAATCGAGATAAACATTTGCAGACTCTTATCTTATTGGTAATTTTCTTGTAGATGTAAGGGAATATATATGTACAAGGGCAATTTGGAATTACAGTAGCCTTTAAGCACATATATATCTGTTAATAGCTGGTTGCTAGGTGCAGCACCATTCCCTTTCCCACAGATTAATACTCTGCATATCCAAGACAAAAAAATGATTAACGAATTCCCATTTCAGAAAATAAGTATTGAAAAATTTAAGGGAATAACAAACAATATCTCGAAAATGTATATGACATAAATTGTGTATTTTTAACGCAATCTACATTTTTTGTGTATTAAAATGTTGTCTATCTCTTATGGTTTACCAGTTATGCAAAAGTCGTTCACAATGGAGAATACTTTTGGAGACATTCCCAGAAAATTCAAGATATACATTTTATTTTTCATGAACATATCTTAAACATATGATATTTTAATAAAAATCGTTAGAGCCATTTTTGAGAAAATTAAAACTTTCGAAAAATGTTCTATGTAAAGGATAGTCTGGGGTGGGGGATTTTCTTGAAAACCTTCGTGTCGCATCTCTGGAAGATATTGAAACTAAATACCAAGTTTGGTGTTTATCCGACTGTTCGTTTCTGAGTTATGCTGTTCACAAACAGACACACACACACATAGACACACAGACACACACACACACGGACATGTTTCCAAAAATGATTTTTTTGGATTCAGGGGGTCTCAAAACATGTATTTCCGGTGAAATCTCGGTATCGAATTTTTGGGTGGAATACAATACTTCCCTTACTTACTATACGCAGTAGAGAAAGTAATAAAATAACAGCCCGCCTTAAAGCAATATGTGTATGTAATAATATACAGGGTGTATATTACAGTCATTGTATTATGTTTGTATTATTATGTACATGTATAATAATGTTATGTGAATGTATTACGTAGTTTAGCAATGTAGGAGCTGTGAGAATAGAAGCGAGCTGCTTTCCGTAGCAAACAGGATTACAAAGTAAAAGCCGAAAGTTGCTAATAATGAGGTAACCTTGAGACAACAATAAATTAGAAAGTTTAAAAAAGCCTAGTAATAATGCTTGGAACAAGAATAATGTAATCTTTAAAACAGTTTAGAAACAACCAATCAAAAAATAGAAAAAACTTAAGTTAAATAAAAGTATTCTATTGGAGTAGGCTTAGCCAATCAGAGATTTAAAATAGAGGTAATGTACAGATTCAGTCGAGAGACGCTATAAGGAAGCGTAACCAAGCAGATCGGTACGGTACAGGTTCAGTGTGATATATACAAATTCATTAGAATAATATAAAATTTACGTGATAAAAGTGCAATTGACAATCACACAGCTCTACAGTAGGATACATCAGTGAAGTGTTATTTAAACGTGTAAAGGATCAATAAACAAAGCACAATACAATTATAATTTGTGTAAGCATTGTTCTCCAGCGATACCAACCCTGCTAAGAGATACGTGCTCTAAAAAAATACTAATAACGCAGCCGAGATATACATATATAATATTTAAATAAATATTAAAATACAAAGTTAATTTTTTAAACGTGGGGGCGAAGGCCACCGGAAAGTTTGTATCCTACGTGGGGGCGAACACTTCTAGAAAAAAATCTGCCGCAAAATTAGCGTCCATTACGTATGTAGTCTAAAACAGCTTCAAATTAGTGTCTATACGTGGTGTAAGAACAACAATAAAAATTAAACTACATCAAATTTGGCTCTCCAACAGTGGGGCTGAAACTCCTACAATTCCCTTCCACCGCCCATTCTGACCTTGGGTTTTGTGGTTTTCGTTGGTCGGTAGGCGAATACTGTGATGCTTTTTCATCTACCAGGATTTCCTTTCCGTTCTTTCGCTTTCATATTTCCGCTGTGCTTCTTTTCTTGGCGTATGGCGGTGCCAGACAGTCACTAGAGGGCAGCTTGGTCGACGGGTCGTGCATCGCCCTCTCTAGGCAGCTCCAGCAGTAGGACGAGTCTTCGAGCTTGGAAACTTTAGGGACTTCCACGCGTTTCTGTGGCATCTCCGCCTACGGCCTGTAGCCTCCTGTGGTCCCTTCACTTCATCTCTTCCGCCTAGGAGTGGTAGCCTCAATAGATCTATCCAGGTTGCAGTGTGGGAAGTGTTCCCCTCCGTTGTATAACCTAACCTAAGTTCAACATCCTTCAAGGGTATTAGGTGAACATTCTCAAGAACTTCTTTCCTCCCCAAAATTGCTTATAGGCTAAACAAAATGTTCTGTTTTATCTTCTCAAAAATTGCTTTGACGATTTTAATTAAAATATCATACGTTTTATATATTTGATTTAACAATAGAATGCCTATCTTGAATTCCCTGTAAATACCCTTCGAGGTCCTCTTTCCTTCTAATTAAATGTTGTATAACTGGTTAACCGTGGCGGCGCCGTGGTCGAGTGGTTAGACCGCTCGCCTCCCACCGAGGCGGACCGGGTTCAATCCCAGGGACCTGCATGTGGGATTTGTGGTGGACGAAGCGGCGTCTGGGCGGGTTCTCCGGTTTCCCCCGCCATTCATTCCACCAACTGCTCCACATCACCTTTCCTTTCATCCATTTCACCAACATTTCGCTTCATCCACTTCCTTCATCCCATACCAGGCATCGGGCTGATCACCCATCCTGGATGTTCTGTCTGATCCATGAGTGCCTGACCCCAGGCACCCGCCTGTAAGTCCTGGGGGGTGTAAGTCCTACATAAGAGGAGGGTAAACAGATAATGAATGAATGAATAAATAACTGGTAAACCATAAGTGAACACAAATGTGATGTCTTTCATTCCTGTCAACGCTCAAAGACGAAAAGCTGGTTAAATACCAAGCTTGTTATTTAAATATTCCAAGGATTCTACCTGAAGATATTCAACAAAATCTCCCCATCCCAAATTACCTTTTACATGGAAAATATATCGAAATTTTTTATTTTCTCAAAACTTTGCTATGATCATGAGTTGCAGAGCTACAGGCACTAAAGTGAGCGCGTGCACTGACTGCTTTTTTTTTTTGCCCTTTTCTTTTATAGTTACCTTGTTTTACCCAGCATATAACTACTGTGTTTTAATGTTTTCTTTACCGCTTATTACCGCAATTTTACACACAAACACCCACGCCCATGGCGGGATCCCAATGCGCAATTCTAAGCTTGGTGGAGCGCCGAAGCTATATGCTCCAGCGACCAGGCTACGAGGGCCGCAGCTCTTCGTCGGATTACCAACAAAGTGACGATGAAAGAGTGTGAACAACAACGCGCGCGCGCGCGTGTGTGTGTGTGTGAAATTTTTTACACACTTTCCAAAACGTTTACACATATTTAAATTGCTTAGTCAAGCATAAGGAGAGGACTGTATGAATTGGTCAAAGATCAAGGTGATGTTGGTTGTGTTTTGTTGACTGAAAAGACATTGCCCAACGGGAATTTGTACCGCGTGGACATATGATAAGCAAGAGGGCCTACTAGGGAATTTTAGAGCGTATGGTGGATGCTGTGCGCAGGAAGAGACCTGAATTGTAGAAAAACCAGACTTGGATGTTGCATCATAACAAAGCGCCGGCTCATGCGTCGCTCCTTGTCCGCGGCTATCTGGCAAAACATCAGACTCCGGTTGTGCCCCATCCATCCTATTCTCCAGATCTAGCCCCAGCAGACTTTTTCCTGTTTCCCAAGCTTAAAACCACGTTGAAAAGAGTTCGTTTCCAAACCTTAGAGGAAATTCAGGACCATGCGACAAGAGACTTGTGGGCCATCCCAGGAAGTGCGTTCCAGGAGACTTTCCAAAAAATGGAAGAAACATTGCGAACGGTGTTTGCCAGTAGAGGGGACTACTTTGAGGGAAACGATGTTTAAAATGTTGTACAATTAGCAATAAAAGTGTTACAGCAAAAGTTCCGTCTTTTTTACTTTCTCTACTACGTATAGTAAGTAGGGGAAGTTTTGTATTCCACCCAAAAATTCGATACCGAGATTTCACCGGAAATACATGTTTTGAGACCCCCCTGAATAAAAAAAAACATTTCTGGAAACATGTCCGTGTGTGTGTCTGTATGTCTGTATGTGTGTCTGTGAACAGCATAACTCAGAAACGAACTGTCGGATAAACACCAAACTTGTTATTTAGGTTCAGTATCTTCCAGAGATGCGACACGAAGGTTTTCAAGAAAACCCCCCACCTCAGATTACCCTTTACATGGAAAATTTTTCGAAAATTTTAATTTTCTCATAAATGGCTATAACGATTTTGATTAAAGTATCATATGTTTAAGATATTTTCATGAAAATGAAATGTATATCTCGAATTTTCTGGGAATGTCCCCAAAAGTGTTCTTCATTGTGAACGACTTTTGCATTACTGGTAAACCATAAGAGATAGACAAAATTTTACTGCACAGAAAATGTAGATCGCGTTAAAATACACAATTTATGTCATATACATTTTTTTGTTGAGTGAATCATTTTCGAGATATTGCTTGTTATTCCCTTAAATTTTCCAATACTTATACTTTTCTCAAATTTGTTATTCATTTTTATATCTTGATAATGCAAAGAGAATGGAATACTCCACATAGCAACCAGCTCTTAAAATATTTGACTATCGCTTAAAGCCTACCAATTCCCCTTGCATCTACATGAGAATTAGCAATAAGATTAACATCTCGATTAACATGAAGCATATTGAGAATACGCGACTGCAAAATAGTTTGTACAAGAGTATAGAAAGTCATGTGAGCGTAACACATCAGATTTTTTTCTACTAAAGGACTTCGAAGGTTTTCGAATAATATCATAAGTTTTAGATACTGGCTTCAACAACAAAATACCTATCTGAATTTCCTGTAAACAGCATGTGAGGTTCTCTTCTTTCTAACCAAATGTTAGGTAATATAGCAGGGAAAACAAAAGATATTAAATCTAATGTGTTACATTCACATGGTAAAGAGGAATTCACAATGAATCAAATGATTTTGGTATTTACATGAGAAATAAAATGCATATCTTGAATTTTCTGGGTATATCAATCGATGTTCTCATTAGGAAGGTATTCTATATACTTTTGTATAAGTGTTAAACCATAACAGCAAAACTACAGTTTACGTTACGAAAACTTTTATAGTTTACATTCACAAGACTTTCTCCACCCTCCATGTTTATTAGTGGGTAGGTATAAATTATTATTACAAAGTTTATTTTCCTATCTACTTCATTTTAGGTCAGATAAATATTTCCGGAAATAACTGCATTACATATGTCGTTATAGATACAAGGACAACTGCGATAGTCAAATGTTTAAGAACTGGACGCTATATGCTGCCTTAAAATTCCATACTGTATCCATGACATCGCTAGAAATAATTGAAAATCGACAGAACGGATTTTACGGAAATGGCTGATGTCACAAAAAAACTTATTTAAATCACTTGCATGTTTTAAAGAGGTCTATGGCTTAACGTTTACCAGTTTTGTAAGATTATAATAAATTCCTTCCGAATGAAGAGGACTTCACAGGTTATTTCCGAGAAAATTCAAGATATACACTTTATTTTTAATGTAAATATCTTTATATGTGGTATTTTGTACAGAATTCCTTTAATTACTATAGGTGGGTTGTAGAAAAAGTACCAAGGTTTAATTTAATTTGCTTCATTTTGTAAAGGTGTGGCTGCATTTGTAGATTAAAATAAATTTACTTAACAATTTTCAAGAGTATGCTATATAACAGTTACTTTCTCATCGGCCCTGGGCCTGTACAGTACATTACTTTCCCGTCAACCCACGTGCAGATGTCTCATTTGAACATAAGCCACAAACCTGGCGTTTCTACCACCCACGACACAGAATAGCACAATGTCACAGTTAAGACAGACAGACCGACCGACAGTGGGCGATTTGGTCTTGCACACAAAGAAAGGTAAATTGCTGCTTTTGAAACATCCCTGAGTGAGCTGTTTGTCCTTTTTTCTCTAACGACCTTTGTTCATTACACAATTTGACGCGCCCAAAACTTCGCACAGGGTACAATAGTGTCATTCACAACACAAGTGTGGTTAATGCTGTTCTTCCTTTAGGTAACATGTTTCTATAATACCGTTTAAGCCAATACAACATTGAAAATCCTACTTTCAAACGTGTTCAGTTAATTGAGCTGAAAATATGACGCTAGCTTAATCCTGGACTTAAAAAACACTTCTAATGTATTACACGCACGTGACTTTCTCTACTGTTGTATAAACTGTTTTTACAAACGCTTATTCTCCATTTACTTCAAGCTAATCGAGATAAACATTTGCACTACCTTATTGCTAATGATCTTGTAGATGCAAGGGGAATATGGTAGGCCCTCAGCGATAGTCAAATCTTTTAAGAGCTGCATGCTATGTGGAGCATTCCATTCTCTTTGCATATCCAGAAAAAGTATAAGTATTGGAAAATTCAAACAAATATCAAAGAATATCTCGGAAATGGTTCGCTCGACAAAAAAATGTATATGACATAAATTCTGTGTTTTAACGAGATCTACATTATCCATGTAGTAAACATTTGTCTATCTCTTACGGTTTACCAGTTATGCAAAAGTCATTCACAACAAGATAGACTTTTGGGAACACTTGCAGAAAATTCAAGTTTCAAAACTCAATTGCAAAATTCAATATTTGCCATGAAAATATCTTAAACATATATTTTAATCTAGATCCTTAGACCCACTTTTGAGAAGATCAAAGCTTTCGAAAAATATTCCATGTAAAGAGTAGTCTGGGCTGAGGAGATTTTCTTGAAGATATTCGTGTCGCATTTTTGAAAGATACTGAACCTAAATAGAAATTTTGGTATTTATCCGAATTTTCATTTTTGAGCTATGCTGTTCACAGACACACACACGGACGTTTTTCTACAAATGGTTTGTTTGGATCCAGGGGGCCTTAAAATATGCATTTCTGGTGAAATCTATATATCGAATTTTTGGTTGGATGAAATACTTCCCCTACTTACCATACGTAGTGCCGAAAGTAAAAAAATGTCTAAGTTTTAATTCGTTACTTTCTTTTCTTATTTAGTTTTCAAATTGTTTTAATTTCGTTCTTCGAATTCTAAATGCTCCTCACAGTAAAATTTTAAAGGTAATGTTAATAGGAGATTGTAATACAATGGGTGAAAGTAGAATTTTATTTTATGAACAAGAATGTTTGTGAAACGAAAGCCGTAGTCGATTTTCGCAATCCTACGAGCAAACTAAAGTCACTTTTAACACGTGTGGCATGTATTATTTTTACTTTCTCTACTACGTATAGTAAGTAGGGGAAGTATTGTATTCCATCCAAAAATTCGATACCGAGATTTCACCGGAAATGCATGTTTTGGGACCCCCTGAATCCAAAAAAGCATTTTTGGAAACATGTCCGTGTGTGTGTGTTTGTGTTTGTCTGTCTGTGAACAGCATAACTCAGAAACGAACAGTCGGATAAACAACAAACTTGGTATTTAGGTTCAGTACCTTTCAGAGACGCGACACGTTTTTCAAGAACATCCCCCCACCCCAAATTACCCTTTACATGGAACACTTTTCAAAAATTATAATTTTCTCAAAAATGGCTCAAACGATTTTGATTAAAATATCATATGTTTAAGATATTTCCATGACAAATGAAATGTATATCCTTAATTTTCTGGGAATGTCTCCAAAAGTATTCTTCATTGTGAACGATTTTTGCATAACTGGTAAACCATAAGAGGTAGACAAAATTTTACTACACAAAAAATGTAGATCGCGTTAAAATACACAATTTATGCCATATACATTTTTTTTGTTGAGTGAACCATTTTCGAGATATTCCTTATTATTCCCTTAAATTTACCAATACTTATACATGTTCTCAAATAGGAATTCGTTATTCTTTTTTTTTTCTTTGTCCTGGTAATTCAAAGAGAATGGAATACTCCACATAGCAACCAGCTCTTAAAATAATTGACTATCGCTTAAAGTTTACCATATTCCCCTTGCATCTACAAGAAAATTAGCAATAAGATTAACAACTCGATATCTCGATTAACATGAAGCAGATGGAGAATAAGCGTTTGTAAAACTAGTTTGTGCAAGAGTAGAGAAAGTCATGTGAGTATAACACATCGGATTTTTTGTTTAAAATCACTAAATTTATAAGTTTATTCTGTATCACTAGGCAAACCGAGTGGGATGAACCAAGCGGTAACGCTATGAATCGCATTCGAGAAGTCCCGGGTTTCATCTCCGGCGACCGCCCGCTGTGAGCCATGGTTTTTTTTTCGGGTGGTTAGGCGAATTCTGGAGTGGTTATTTTCAGACTCCGAATTTACATTAATCATTTTGTTCATCCTTCACCCTGTTTGATCTGTTTCAGGATTGGAAATGTCGGCGATGGTGTTGCGGTGCAGCGTGGCAGGGGGGAAAGTATCTTTCTGTGAATTTTCCGCGTCCCTGACCTCGGCGTTGGATCCTATGTGGATCGGGGTCTCCGTTCTGCTGTCCGACTGCCGGGTGGTCTATATCTGAAACTGTAGGACTCTGTCATTGCTGTGCCGTCACTCCTGGTTCCGGCCGGTGTCTTCTTTCACCTCATCCCTCCCTGCCCTCGTGGAGGTCGTTACAATATCCTCATTCGTGGATCGGTGTCGAATCGCTTCATAATCGAACTCAATCATTAGGCAAGCTCATTTATGAACCAGACTAATAAATAATAAAATTATAACCACAGCGCACAAAATAGCCATGTATTTGAATAAAAAGATGCCAAGCAAATATTTAGACTTTTCTTTTCCAAATGTCTGCTTCTTTGTAATCGATATGTTATAAACTGAATGTCTAATTTCATTCCGAATCCATTTCCTGTAATTTGTATAACTCGTAAACCATAGAAGGTAGATAAACACTTACTACAGAATAAATATAGATATCTTTAACACCACAATTTATTTCACGTAATTTTTTACTTTTTCTATCATGAACCTAACAGAGAGAGGAGGAATTGCATTTCATCCAAAAATTCTATATCGAGATTTCACCGGAAATACGTGTTTTGAGGTCCCTTGAATGAAAAAATAAGTAGAAAAAGGTCCCTGTGTGTCTGTGTAGGAACAGCACAACTCAAACTCGAAAACTCGCATAAATAGAAGATTTCAGAATCTTTCAAAAATCGACACAAATTTTAAAGAAAGTCCCTCTCGCCCAAAGCTACCCTTTACATTGAAAAATTTTGGATACTCTTTATTTTTCAAAGAACGTACTATTGAGTTTGACTAAAACATTATATAATTAAGATATTTACATATAAACATTTTACTACATAAAAATGTAGATCGAGTTAAAATACACAATTTATGTCATATACATTATTTAAATGAGTGAACCATTTCCGAGATATTGCTTGTTATTCCCTTAAATTTTTCAATACTTATTTTCTCAAATGGGAATTTGTTATTCATTTTTTTGTCTTGTATATGCAAGAGTATTAATCTGTGGCAAAGAGAATGGTGCTGCACATAGCAACCAGCTATTAAGAGATATGTCTGTGCTTATATTGCCCTTGCAAATACAAAACAATCGCCCTAAGCGATAGTAAAATATTTTTAGAACTGGTCGCTATGTGTAAAATGTAATTCTCTTGTCAAAAGATCGTTTCTGCAAATATTTATCTCGATTAATATGAAATAGATGGAGAGTAAGAGTTTGTAAAAATAGTTTGTACAAGAGTAGAGAAAGTCATGTGAGTGTAACACATCAGATATTTTTTTTGTCCTAGTAATGCAAAGAGAATGGAATACTCTACATAGCAATCAGCTCTTAAAATATTTGCCTAAGGCTCAAAGCCTACCAATTCCCCTTGCATCTACAAGAAAATTAGCAATAAGATTAACATCTCGATATCTCGATTAACATGAAGCTGGAGAATAAGCGTTTGTAAAAATAGTTCGTACAAGTGTAAAGAAAGTCCCCAGAGTTTTCCCATGGACCTGTTTTGATACACCCGGTATACGAAAAATTTTGAGTGGTGATCCAATGCCCTCTGTTACAGCAGAGACTATGAAAGTATGGTGATATTAATTGTAAAATAAGTAGAAGGCGAGAATAAGCGTTTGTAAAAATAGTTTGTACAAGAGTAGAGAAAGTCATGTGAGTGTAACACATCAGATTTTTTCAAGTGGTAAGCCGTTATTCGTGTTTTCTCGTGGTCATGCAAAGAGTAAGAAATTTCAAAGCAATCACACAGCGATTCTTTTTTAAAATTTTGAAATTACTTTAGCCTACTGTTTTCTTTTTATGCTACAACGAAATGTGTAAATATATAACGAAGGTTTATATCGATTAATAAGCAGAGATAGATGAAGAGGCTTTTATAAGACAGCTTTTAGAAGAGTGAATAGAGAAACTAATATGAATATAACACAGCAGATGTGTACAATTTAATCTACTAGAAGGGAAACACTCAATTTAAATACATAAAGTTTATTAACAAATATAAATCCTAAATATTTATGATCAATTTGTCTTGCTCATAATTACAATGATGTACTTGATGCACTAGGCCTATTGCAGACTTCCTCTCTCGTAACGACCACAGGCCTGAGCAATTCTTCCTTGTCAGAACTCTAAACAGGCGCAAAATACAAAACAGGGCAATAAACTGCAGCACAGCCATTCGTCAGCGTCACCAGCAAACAAATGAAACACGCGGTAGGTCGGCACCGACCTCAAATATCTTTATTTTTCTTCCTCTTCCTCTAACATTACACTACTTTTCTTTTCAGCCCCGCTGTCTCCTGCGTTCAACCCCAATGCTGCGAAAAGACCCTTGTCAAACACCCAAATTGGGAGGTCAGTTTTCCCTTTTTCTGAAAAGCGTAACAAATACGCGGCCTGCTGAGTTTACATTCCTTCACAGAACAAATGACTTCCTATGTTCATTCTTGGAGACTTTGTGACGCTCGCCACCCAGAAGTGAAACGTTTCCACGGTATAACCGCCATGTGTTCGTACCCATGTGTTGTTTTCAAGTTTGGTATTGGTGTGCAAAAGAATTAGGTTCCGCCAATTTCCTTGACCATTGGCGGCTGCTGTACAAGAGCACGTGAGCACCCTAACGTTTCATTTCTTGCAGATTTATTGGTTATTTTGTCTTCAAATGCTATTAAACCTAACGCATATGCAGTAATTAAAATCTGCAGGATTTAAATCTGCTCTGCTACTCCTCTAACTCGATTAATTATGGCAACAGGATCGATAGCACTCTTGACTTTTGCACGTTTTAAGGAGCTTTCGCGAATACGTAACTGGTATGACGATATTACCTTATGGGCCAAATACACACGGGCCGTGCACACTTGAAGACGTGCACGAAACTTCCCCCGCGTTGTTTCCATACTTTCTCTAGGTGGTAATATTACCACAGAAGTAGGTAACGTGCACGAGAGCGGAAACTTCCCACGGTTATTTCAGACTATACATACTCTCAAGTATAATCATTTAATTTACACATTACTTCGTTGTTTCCCTAAAACTCTGTACTTAATTATATACAGAACAAATATCTACAAAGCAATCCCTACTTTCATCAGACAACTTATGCATTATTATTATTATTAATAATAATAATAATAATAATAATAATAATAATAATAAATGGGTGCGGCTGAAGTTACATGAATTCTTTCTTTGTAATCATAACTATTATACAACATACCCTATTTCATATTTTCAGAGCTGTCTGACTAAAATTTTGCGAACATCCAAAGCTACTGGCTTACGTATAGTAAGTAGGGAAGTATTGTATTCCACCCAAAAATTCGATACCGAGATTTCACCGGAAATGTATGTTTCGAGACCCCCTGAATCCACAAAAAGCATTTTTGGAAATATGTCTGTGTGTCTGTCTGTCTATGAACCGCATAACTCAGAAACGAACAGTCGGATAAACACCAAACTTGGTATTTAGGTTCAGTATCTTCCAGAGATGCGACACGAAGGTTTTCAAGAAAATTCCCCCACTCCAGATTACCCTTTACATGGAACATTTTTCGAAAATTTTAATTTTCCCAAAAATGGCTCTAACGATTTTGATTAAAATATCATATGTTTAAGATATTTTCATGACAAATAAAATGTATATCTTGAATTTTCTGGGAATGTCTCCAAAAGTATTCTTCATTGTGAACGATGTTTGCTTAACTGGTAAACCATATGAGATAGACAACATTTACTAGACAAAAGATGTAGACCGCGTTAAAATACACAATTTATGCCATATACTTTTTTTTGAGTGAGCCATTTTTAAGATATTGCTTTTATTCCCTTAAATCTTCCAATACCTATATTTTTTTCTCAAATTGGAATTCGTTATTAATTTTTTTTGTCCTGGTAATGCAAAGAGAATGGAATGCGCCACATAGCAACCACCTCTTAAAATATTTGACTATCGCTTAAAGCCTAGCAATTCCCCTTGCATCTAAAAGAAAATTAGCAATAAGATTAACATCTCGATATCTCAATTAACATGAAGCATATGGAGAATAAGCGTTTGTAAAAATAGCTCGTACAAGAGTAGGGAAAGTCCCCAGAGGTTTCCCATGTACCTGTTTTGATACACCCGGTATAACGAAAAATCTTGAGTGGTGATCCAAGGCCCTCTGTTACAGCAGAGACTATGAAAGTATGGTATATTAATTGTAAAATAAGTAGAAGGCGGAGGTATCATTAGCAGCTGGACCAACCAGTTGGTGCACTGTCGCCGGCTGCCATGCACTTTCCGGAACACGTCGAATCCATGATTAACGAAGGACTGCCCTCTTCACCAGGTGATTGATGTAACGTAACGTATGAATGTGACGTCACTATATTTGATGATCTTCCTATTGCACCCTCGCTCGCATGTGTCGACTTAGGAAGAATGATAAATTGATTCGACCGATAATTATTCACGATACTTCAAACACCCTTCCTGCCCCCGTTCCATCCCTTAATGCTACAAATTTTTATATCCGCGATATCCGACATTTGTCAAATTGTTTGACACAAGTCAACGTGCAGTTTGCAAATGTCTCTGCAAAATCTGGTTGTCTAATTCGTGAACAATGATGCCTACTTTCGTTTCTCACTTGCAGACAACCCCACACCCTTCTTTTAAATCGATTGTCGAAACAAATGTTACATTCTGCTATCTCTGTCACATCATTTGTCAGCATTCCTTTCATAATGTTTATTTAAACTGTGCCGTCCTTGTTGCGCAGTGGTTAGAGAGCAATGTGGTGTCGTATTTCTTTAGACGTGAATTACATGCCATATGGTAACTCGCTCACAAACCACAAACTTTCTTCAAACTGTAAATTACATCCCCGTAATGAAAAGCGACAGGATAACAAAAAAGAAGCTCCGATGTTTTAAACTCACATGACTTTCTCTAACCACTCTTCTATTCTTATAAAAGCTACGTACTTACAGAAAGTAGAAGTATTGTACTACATCCAAGAATTCGATGTATAAATTTCACCTTCAGACCCTTGAAACCCCCCCCCCCCAAAGGTCCACGTGTGTGTCTGTGAAAAGCTAATTCAAAATAAATACCAAACTTGGTGTTTAAATTAAGTATATTCCAAATATGTCTTATGTAGCTGTGTTTGTTTAATTTCTTTTCTATCGTTTTTCATCCAGCAGTGTGCGGCAGTCAATTTTACATTGGTCGCACCACGTATGGGTACAAAATTTTGCGGTGGTCTCTGCCCCACGTTTAGGAACTAACTTTTGCGGCGGTGTCGTGTCTTAATAAAGTTTATGTGCAATAAGTTGTTAATGTTTATTTATTTATTATTTATGCCTCGGCTGCGTCAGTAATATCTGGTAGAGCAAGTATCTCTAAGTAGGGCTGCAGAATAATGTTTACACGCGTAACACAAATTACAATTGTATTTTACTTCTTTATTAATCCTTCACGACCGTTGAATAACACTTTACGGACGTATTTTAATATAGAGCTGTGAGATATTATACCTAATTACACTTTTTAAAGGTCAACGTTTATATATTATCCGCACTGCACTAAATTCTCACGTCTACACACTCCGACATACAACCACTGAACCGCACTGCTTGGGCACGCTACTTCCTAGCGTCTACCGTTTAAATTTGTACATTTTTATATTTCTAGTTACTGATTGGCTAAGCCTACTCCAATAGAATACCTTTATTTTTACTTTGGCTTGCTTTCTGCACCCACGTGACCATTTAAAAATTCTTTTGAAAATTACATTGATAGCCTTTTTTAACTTTATAAGTTAGTGTTGTCTCAAGGTTACCTTATTGTTAGCAACCTTCGGCTTCTACTCTGTAACTCTGTTTTGCTACTAAAAGCAGCTTGCTGCTATTCTCACAGCTAATACATTATTAAACTAAGAAATACATTCACATAACATTTTATACACATACATAATAAAATCACATAATACAATGACTGTAATATACACTTTATATACTGTAATATACGATATTGCTTATAGGTGGGCTATTGTTTTAATATACCATATAATTAGACTGATATCATTTAAGCGATAAAAAATACTGCCTCAAGTGTCCCCTTACGCACTAGCAACCTTCTATAATACCTATACAGGGTGGGCCACTTAAGCTTTCTACAACTAAGCGTTGTAGAAAGAAATGTCCTGATTAAACGTCCTAATGGCGGAAAGTAAATGCCATTAGTCGTGTTTTGTTTGGAGGACGTTATGATGGTCATTTTAGCAATTGTAGGTTCTCATTTTAAAAAATTAAATTGCCCTAAAATGACTATCATATTGTCCTCCAAACAAAACACGGTTAATGTCATTTACTTTCCCCATAATATCAAGCAAATTTTATGAAATACATTTCTTTCTACAACGCTTACTTTTGGAGATATTGTACAGTAACAACTTAAATGGTCCATCCTGTATTATAGAAACATAATGGTTGAAGGGGTAAATATCGTGAAAACAAAATACAAGTCAGTTTTAGGTTAACAATATAAATTATTTATTCAAATAAACTATATAAAAGCTGCTCAATTCGAGGTAAGCATTTTACAATAAAGACTTAAATGAATTACGTAACTTTTAAAGAGGTTACCATAGCCCCATAATTTGCTCAATTAGGAGAGGTGTAGTCCCTATACCGCCCATGTTAAATTTGACAAACTTTTGTGGCTTTTTCTCAGAAATTATTAGAGCTATAGGGATGAAATTTGTTAGGTATAAAGAATCATATGCATTATTTATACTGACATTTTTAGTAATTATTAGATAACAATTATGTTCACAACATTTTAATTCTGCCAATTATTTTTAACTTTTTAAGCTATGAAATTATTTTTTACCTTTAGTTTGTGATTCAAAATTGTCATAAAAATATCAGTAGGTATAAAAGTGCTTTCAGTAAGTACTGTAAAAATTGTATTTATGTATAAGTCAATTCAGGAGAAAAGGTACATATGTGGAAGAAAATATAGTTAATTTAAACCTTTGCACCAACCAGGGCCTCATCAGCCTGTATCTCTTCTCTACCTCTTTTAAAATTCCTTTTAGCTTAACTTACCTTTTTGAAAAGTCTCTCCTCTGCTACCTTGTTTATTCTAATCACTAATGGCAGTTTCTGAAGTAATACTTAAATCAAAACTGGACAACTCCATAGCATACAAATGATACTTGTCTATTGATTTAGCTACTTCTACATCTCTGACCTACTCGTATTAAAATTCACCAACAAGATAAATTTATAGTGTTGTAATTCAATTTTAGTTAAAAATGTAAGTATAGTAATATATTATGGAAACATAAAGGTAATGGATCAAAGCGGAAAACGACTACAAAACACAAGTCAGTTGTAAGTTGACAGTAATAATTATTTATTTAAATAAGCAATATAAAAGTTATTCAATACTAAGGTAAACATTTTGCAATAAAGAATTACATGAATTACGTAATTCTTAAAGAGGTTACTACAACACCAAAAGATCGTTAATAATACCATTATATCTGAGAGTCTCCAAATATCTCCAAGAACTTAACATTAGACTTCCTCCTGTGTCACAAATAAACCCCTCCCTTTGAGAAAGTTAATATTGTGGTTTTCTTTCCGTTGTTTGCCCCACGTATGGGCGTCAATTTGAAGTAGGTTGTATTGAAGGAGATGTATCGTATTTTAACTGTTGGGGAACCGAACTTGTAGTAGTTGCAACCGCACGTATAGTAAACAGTTTCCGGTAGCCTTCGCCCCAAATGTACTTTCAGGTGGCCTTTGCCCCAAGTTTAAAATTATTAGTTTTGTAATTTGACTGTTTCTTTAGATATTATATTTATGTTTGCCTCGGCTGTATCAGTATTTATTTTAGAGACATGGATATCTTGGCAGGGTTTTGGTGCGACAAGAATGTATGCTTACACAAGAATGTATGCTTAAGTATACAATGTATGCTTATAATTTTATTTCACTCCTTTTATTAATACTTGATACGATTTAAATAACACTTCAATGATATAGAGAGCTGTGAGATTCTTTTTATTAATTACTTGCACTTTTAACACGTAAACTTATTTTTCGTCTCTCACGAATACATATTATATTTCTTGAGGACACTTTTTGCGTCTGGTTAATAACTGTCTGCAGGCAACTGAATTATTTCAGCCGTCTAAACCTGTAAATTTCTGCATTTCAAGTCTCTGATTGGCTAATCCTACTCCAATATAATATCTTCATTTAATTAAAGCCTTTTCTGGTTGTTGATTGGCTATTTTATGAACTGTCACAAAAATTACATTATTGTTACTCCAAGAATCACAAGTAGTACTGTTAAACTTTCTTACTCATTATTCCTCAAGGTTACCTCATTGTTACCTCATTGTTAGCAAGGTTAAACTTATTATTCTCACAGCTCCTACATTATTAAATTACGTAATATATTCACATAACATTATTACACATGGATACTATAGTATACAATAATTTAAGCATATGCAATGACTGTTACATACAATTTACAAATTATTACATACACATATTGCTTCAAGGCGGGCTGTTATTGAATTTACATATATAATTAGACTGAAATTAATTAAGTGTTAAAAATACTCAAAATTAAAAAATCAGTTTACTATTAAGAAGAACTGTTTAAATTCTCAACAAATGTTCCATGTGGTTACATAAATGAAAGAAAAATGCACTTGAATTTAGGTAAATTAACATTGTCGAGATAGATCAAAATAGATGTCTCGGCAAACTGTATTTCTGGCCGCATACAAATGGACCTGGGATGGTTTAAAAATCCTGAATTCATAGCAATAAACTTAAAATTAAAAGCGTGGAATTAATTGTTCTTTCACACAAGCCGTGTGTTGGACAGGGTTGGAAAGGTAGAATCAGATGACTGAAAACTTCAATGCCATAGCCGGGATTTGAACCACGGATCTCCCGTACTTATGTCTTTCATTCGAGTTAAATATACACTATATAATCAAAAGTATCCGGACACCGCCACAAATACACGTTTTTCATCTTAGGTGCTTTGTGCTGCCACCTACTGCCTGGTACTCATTATACGCGACCTCAGTAGTCATTAGACATCGTGAAACAGCAGAATGGGACGCTCCGTGGAACTCACGGACTTCAACGTTGTCAGGTGATTGGGTGTCACTTGTGTCAGAAGTCTGTACGCGAGATTTCCACAATCCTAAACATCCCTAGGTCCACTGTTTCTGATGTGATAGTGAAGTGGAAACGTGAAGGGACATGTACAGCACAAAAGTGTACAGGCCGAACTCGTCTGTTGACTGACAGAGACCGCCGACATTTCAAGAGGGTCATAAAGAGTAATAGGCAGACATCTATCCAGACCATCACACAGGAATTCCAAACTGCATCAGGATCCACTCCAAGTACTATGACGTTAGGCGTGAGGTGAGAAACTTTGGATTCCATGGTCGAGCGGCTGCTCATAAGCCACACATGACCCAGGAAAATGCCAGACGACGCCTCGCTTGGTGTAAGGAGCGTCAACATTACACGATTGAACAGTGGCAAAACGTTATGTGGAGTGACGAATCACGGTACACAATGTGGCGATCCGATGGCAGGGTGTGGGTACGGCGAATGCCCGGTGAACGTCATCTGCCAGCGTGTGTAGTGCCAAAGTGACATTTGAGGGTGGTGGTGTTATGGTGTGGTCGTGTTTTTCCTGGAGGAGGCTTGTGCCCCTTGTTGTTTTGCATGATACGACCACAGCGCAGACCTACAATGATATTTTAAGCACCTTCTTGCTTCCCACTGTTGAGGAGCAATTCGGGGAATGCGATTGCATCTTTCAACACGATCGAGCACCTGTTCATACTGCACGGGCTGTGGCGGAGTGGTTACACGACAATAACATTCCTGTAATGGACTGGCCTGCACAGAGTCCTGACTTGAATCCTATAGAACACCTTTGGGGTGTTTTGGAACGCCGACTTCGTGCCAAGCTCACCGACCTACATCGATACCTCTCCTCAGTTCCGCACTCCGTGAATAATGGGCTGCCATTCCCCAAGAAAGCTTTCAGTACCTGATTGAAAGTATGCCTGCGAGAGTGAACGCGGT
Organism: Deroplatys truncata; assembly: GCA_030765065.1. Lineage (NCBI taxonomy): Eukaryota > Metazoa > Arthropoda > Insecta > Mantodea > Mantidae > Deroplatys > Deroplatys truncata. The sequence continues at coordinate 61,221,970 of CM060981.1, read as the reverse complement.
CATGAAGGCTAAGGGTGGGCCAACACCATATTGACTTCCAGCATTACCGATGGAGGGCGCCATGGACTTGTACGTCATTTTCAGCCAGGTGTCCGGATACTTTTGATCATGTAATGTAATTCTTTACATCCGGTGTGGAACTTAAACTCCAGACCCGCGCATGACAAGTGAGAGCACAGAACATTACACCACAGGAAACTGTGTACAGCAGCAATGTATAAAAACACAGCCTTGGATTCCATTATTGTTGTACTCCGTTTGTAATGCAAATAAAACTTAAATAAAATCAGAAAATGTGACGTATTGCATTAACATGACCTTCACTACTTTCCATACAAAAGCCTTTCCATCTGTCTATTTCTTGTTATCAAGATAATCTTTCACTACACATTTCGGAAGGTTACAGTAGACTAAAGTGATAAGCAGATTTATGAAACGCGGATCATAAACTCCATGCTCTTTGCATTAGCACGAAAAACAAGACTAGTGATTTACCACTTTTAGAAAGTATAAGAATTTCAAATTGCAAAACAATATAAAAGAATTTTCTAGCAAATATTAAAGGCATAAAAAATCTATTTGACTAAATTGTGTGGTTTAACCAGATTTACTTTTTTTCTTTCTCTACTACGTATAGTAAGTAGGGGAAATATTGTATTCCACCCAAAAATTCGATACCGAGACTTCACCGGAAATACATGTTTTGAGGCCCCCTGAATCCAAAAAAATTATTTTTTGAAACATGTCCGTGTGTGTGTGTGTGTGTGTGTGTGTGTGTGTGTGTGAAGAGCATAACTCAGAAACGAACAGTCGGATAAACACCAAACTTGGTATTTAGGTTCAGTATCTTCCAGAGATGCGACACGAAGGTTTTCAAGAAAATCCCCCACCCCAGATTACGCTTTACATGGAACATTTTTAGAAAATTTTAATTTTCTCAAAAATGACTAACGATTTTGATTAAAATATCATATGTTTAAGATATTTTCATGACAAATGAAATGTATATCTTGAATTTTCTGGGAATGTCTCCAAAAGTATTCTTCATTGTGATCGACTTTTGGTAAACTGGTAAACCATAAGGGATAGACAAAATGTTACTACACAAAAAATGTTGATCGCGTTAAAATACACAATTTATATCATATACATTTTTTTTGTTAAGTGAACTATTTTCGAGATATTGCTTGTATTCCCTTACATTTTCCAATACTTTTACTTTTTCTCAAATTCGTTATTCTTTTTTTTTGTCCTGGTAATGCAAAGAGAATGGAATACTCCAAATAGCAACCACCTCTTAAAATACTTGGCTATCGCTTAAAGACTAGCAATTCCCCTTGCATCTACAAGAAAATTAGCAATAAGATTAACATCTCGATATCTCGATTAACTAGAAGCAGATGGAGAATAAGCGTTTGTAAAAATAGTTTGTACAAGAGTAGAGAAAGTCCTGTGAGTATAACACATCAGAATGTTTTCATAAAAAAATTTTAAACATCTAGCATTTTAATCAAAACTATTTGAGCCATTTTTAGTAAAATCAAGAATAACGGAAACGTTTCCTGCAAAGGATAACTTGTGGTTGGAGGATTCCCTTGAAAATATTTGTATCGCATCTTTGGAAGATGATGACCTCGATTACCAAATTTGGTGTTTAATGGACCTTTCGTTTTTGAGATATGGCTTATGTTGTTTACATACAGATGGAACCACGGAACGTTTTTGTAATTTTTTTTCAGATGTCTGAAAATGTGTAATTCCGTTGAAATCTCTATATCGAGTTTTCGTTTTAAATACAATACTTCGCCTACCTATTATAAGTAAGAAGTAGGGAAAGTAACAAGGTTATTTTGTTAATTACGTAGGTATATATTTCACTGTAGCATTTGTTATGCTAGCAAAGCTTCAAAGTCCAGATTCAGGAATATTTAGCTGTAATCTCGTTCTAAGGATCCTTATCCTTATTCTGTACCGATTTTAACCAAATATATTGATACATTTTCTTCAAATTCCTATACTAAACTCCTAACTCGCTAGTTCCAGCGCACGTTCCTAAAAGTTATATTTTCAAATATTTCTTATTAAAGGCTACTAGTTGATTAATAATACCTACGCTAAAGGATAAAATAAATAACATAACATACATTCAAAAGCATTTAGAATCAAATTAATGGTTATTTTGTGCCTATAATTATTTTCTAAAATACGAAGTAAACTATGAAGAACGTAAAGAGCTTTATCTGAAGATATCAAGATATGAAAACATCAGACACAAGTCTTAGGCATCCTGTTCTCACATTCCTAGATGGCGCCCTGCTGTTCTCTCTCTCTCCCTTTCCCCTCCAAACACACACACACACACACGCACACACACCTATGTAGTTGCTTCAATGGACAACCTATTGACAATATGGATAAACCAGACAGTATACATAAGCGGTTTAGCATAGAGATTCAGAAGTGAAAAATATTTTTGACAAATTACAAAAATTCCTGTAACGAACAATTCCAGGAACACAAATGCATTTGCCGTAGATTTTCATTTTGCAATCCTACGAGCAAATAAAACACTTTTAACACGTGTGGCATATACTATTTTTTAGACAACGCTCGAATTTGTTTATGTTAATAATATTATATTAAATTCTGAAACTTAACAGATATGACATTTAGAAGGCGTTCTTGAAACAATGACGTTAAAAAAGCGAGATGTCAGATGTTTTGTTGATTAGCTAGCAATAATTTTTAGTGAAATTGCTAACATGCTTGGCCTTACTTCAGGCAATGAAACAATTAAACGATATATCATATTGCTTTCTGGAGTTTTTGGGGTAAGTACTTCTAGTGTTATTGTTTCTGCTGCTTCTATAATTTCACTTCCATTTCAGTTTCTTCTGAATTCATAATTTCCGCCATTTAATCTTTATGTAGGTTAGATAAAAGAACAGTGTTTTAAATCGACGAAAGCTGCCAATAAAACGTATAGGTTTACTCTACAACGAATTGTAATACATTGAAGTATGATGATATGTATTGTGAACTGATAATGCGAGTGTCATGAGAAATTAATTATGTAAAAATGTGATGTGTTATACTCACATGACTTTCTCTACTCTTGTACAGACTATTTTTACAAACGCTTGTTCTCCATATGCTTCATGTTAATCGAGATATCAAGATGTCAAACTTATTGCCAATTTTCTTGTAGATTCAAGGGGAATATGGTAGGTTTTAAGTGATAGTCAAATATTTTAAGCGCTGGTTGCTATGTGGAGTATTCCATTCTCTTTGCATGTCCAGGACATAAAAAAAATCTGATGTGTTACACTCACGTAACTTTCTCTACTCTTGTACAAACTATTTTTACAATCTCTTATTCTCCATCTACTTCATGTTAATCGAGATAAACATTTGCAGACTCTATCTTATTGCTAATTTTCTTGTAGATGTAAGGGGAATATATATTTACAAGGGCAATATAGAAAAACAGTAGCCTTTAAGCACATACATATCTCTTAATAGCTGGTTGCTAGGTGCAGCACCATTCCCTTTGCCACAGATTAATACTCTTTGCATATCAAGACAAAAAAATGAATAACGAATTCCCATTTGAGAAAATAAGTATTGAAAAATTTAACGGAATAACAAACAATATCTCGAAAATGGTTCACTCAACAAAAAAATGTATATGACATAAATTGTGTATTTTAACGCGATCTACATTTTTTGTGTAGTAAAATTTTGTCTATCTCTTATGGTTTACCAGTTATGCAAAAGGGGTTCACAATAAAGAATACTTTTGGAGACATTCCCAGAAAATTCGAGATATACATTTTATTTTTCATGAAAATATCTTAAACATATGATATTTTAATCAAAATCGTTAAGAGCCATTTTTTAAAAAATTAAAGTTTTCGAAAAATGTTCCATGTAAATGGTAATCTTTGTTGGGGGATTTTCTTGAAAACCTTCGTGTCCTATTTCTGGAAGATACTGAACCTAAATACCAAGTTTGGTGTTTATCCGAATGTTCGTTTCTGAGTTATGCTGTTCACAGACACACACACGGACATGTTTCCAAAAACGGCTTTTTTCGATTCAGGGGGTCTCATAACATATATTTCCGGTGAAGTCTCGCTATCGAATACTTCCCCTACTTACTATACTTAGTAGAGAAAGTAAAAATATCTTCTCAATTTTGTTGTTAACTGTAAGTATGGTTTGATCTCTTCTTTAGTTCTGTTTTAAATTTCTCTAACACATACATAGTAAATGGGGAAGTATTATATTCCACCCAAAAATTTGATACAGAGACTTCACCGGAAATACATGCTTTGAGGGCCCTGAATACAAAAAAAATAGGAAAAAGTGCATGCGCGTGTGCGTATGTGTGTCTGTGAACAGCATAACTCAAAAACGAAAAGTCGGATAAATACTTGGTATTACATGCAAAAGTTTTGAAAATTTTGATTTTTTTAAAAAAATGCTTAACAATTTTGTTTACAAAATCATTTATTAAAGATATTTACACCACAAATAAAATGCATATCTTGAATATTCTGGGAACAGCCTGTGAAGTCTTTATTCGCAAAGAATTTTGTATAGTGTTGTATAACTGCTAAACCTTAAGCGATAGACGAAAATGTACCATACAGAAAAAGTGGATCTCTTTAAAACATACAATTTAGTTACAATAAGTTATCTGTTATTAACGGTTTGAATTGTTGAATATTTGGCATTCTTTTAGTCTCACCGCTTTTTAGTTTATTCTCGCGATTGCATGCAAACACTATGGAATTAAATTCCAGCATATAGCGTCCAATTCTTAAGCATTTCTCTTTGTGTCTATAACGATATGTGTAATGTAACTATTTTTGCAAAGGTTTATTTAGGTTAAATGTAGTAGATAGAAAAATAAGGTTTAGTAAGAATAGCTTGTATACCCACCAATAAAGATACAGGGTAGAGAAAGTCATATGAACGTACCACGTTAGAATTTTACTTTTACTGGGTTTAGAATGGAATTATGTATAAATATATTTCGGTTGGTATTATTGCCAAAGTGTCTAACATACAACAGAGATCTCGAAATTATTGATATCACAAAATGTTATTGTGAATAAATTGGTTTACTATTTTTTTTTAAAGTTCCCTTGTTTTACCCAGTTAATCTCACTGTGTTTTTACTGTTTTCGTTACCGCTTATTATGCAATTATACAACACAACAGACACACACAAACACCCATGCCGGAACTCGAAAGAGATCTAAATTTCTTGTGTAGCACATTTTTACTTTCTCTACTACGTAGAGTAAATAGGAGAAGTATTGCATTCCACCCAAAATTCGATACAGAGATTTCACTGGAAATACATGTTTTGAGACCCCCTGTATCCAGAAAAAGCATTCATGGAAACATCCATGTGTCTGTCTTTGTGTGTGTGTGTGTGTGTGTGTGTGTGTGTGTGTGTGTGTGTGTGTGTGTGTGTGTCTGTCTTTGAACAGCATAACTCAGAATGGAACAGTCGGATAAACACCAAACTTGGTATTTAGGTTCAATATCTTACAGAGATGCGACACGAAGGTTTTCAAGAAAATCCTCGCAACCCAGATTACCCTTTACATGGAACATTTTTCGAAAATTTTAATTTTCTCAAAAATGACCCTAACGATTTTGATTAAAATATCATATGTTTAAGACATTTTCATGACGATTGAAATGTATATCTTGAATTTTCGGGGAATGTCTCCAAAAGTATTCTTCATTGTGAACGACTTTTGCATAACTGGTAAACCATAAGAGATAGACAAAATTTTACTAAACAGAAAATGTAGATCGCGTTAAAATACACAATTTATGTTATTTAATTTTTTTGTTGTTGAGTGAACCATTTTCGAGATATTACTTGTCACTCCCTTAAATTTTCCAATATTTATACTTTTTCTCAAATTCGTTATTGATTTTTTTTGTCCTGCTAATGCAAAGAGAATGGAATACTCCACATAGCAACCACCTCTTTAAATAGCTTAAAGCCCATCAATTCCCCTTGCATCTACAAGAAAATTAGCAATAAGGTTAACATCTCGATATCTCGATAAACATGAATCATATGGGGAATAAGCGTTTGTAAAAATAGTTTGTACAAGGGTAGAGAAAGTCATGTGAGTGTAACAATTAGATTTTTTTACTTTTAAGCTCCCTTGTTTTACCTAGATTATGATACTCTGTTTTTACTGTTTTCGTTACCGCTTATAACCGCAATTACACAACGCACATACACACACAAACACCCATGTCCATGGCAGGACTCGAAAACGCGACCTTCAGCTTGGCGGAGCGCTGGAGCTATACACTCCAACGACCACGGCTACGAGGGCCGACAAACAAATTAAACAACATTACAGAGATCCCTTCACAACGAAGGGAACTTCTCAAGTTATACCCATAAAATTCAAGATATGCGGTTTGTCGTGTAAATATCTTAGATATATGCGTTTCAATTACAATCGTTAGAGCGATCTTCCAGAAAATAAAAAATAACGTTTAGGCAGTATTTTTAACACTTAAATGATATCAGTCTAATTATATAATATAAAATATAATAACAGCCCGCCTTAAAGCAATATGTGTATGTAATAATATATAAAGTGTATGTTACAGTCATTGCATTATATTTATATTATTATGTACACGTTTAATAATGTTATGTGAATGTATTACGTAGTTTAACAATGTAGGAGCTGTGAGAATAGGAGCAAGTTGTTTTCTGTAGCAAACAGAATTACAAAGCAAACGCCGAAATTTGCAAATAATGAGGTAACCTTGAGACAACAATAAATTAGAAAGTTTAATAATGCTACTAATAATTCTTGGAACAATAATAATGTAATATTTAATACAGTTTATAAATAACCAATCAAAAACTAGAAAAAGCGTAAGTTAAATAAAAGTATTCTATTTGAGTAGGCTTAGCCAAATAAAGGAAATGTGCAAATTCAGGGGGGAGACGCTACAAGGAAGCGTAACCAAGCAGTCAGATTTAATACGGGTTCAGTGTGACACATGAAAATTCATTGCGGTGAGAATAATATAAAGTTTACGTGTTAAAAAGTACAAATAACAATAATCTCACAGCTCTATTATTAGTAGGATACAACAGTGAAGTGTCATTTAATCGAGTGAAGGATTAATAAACAAAGTACAATCAATTATAATTTGCGTAAGTCTTGTTCTTTAGCCATACCAGACCTGCTAAGAGATACATGCTTTACAAATTACTACTCACGAAGTTTATTTAATATTTAAATAAACATTAAAATACAAAGTTGATTTTTAAACATAGGGCGAAGGCCACCGCAAAAGCGAACGTGGGGCGAAGGTCACCGGAAAAGCAAACGTAGGGCTCTCCAGTAGTGGAGTTAAAAACAACTTCAACATAAAATATTCTATAAATCGTAATTTGGGGAGAGGAATTTTCTTGAAAATCTTCGTGTCATACAAAACTTAAATATCAAGTTTGGCAGTTACCCAAAATTTCTTTTAGTCCTTGCTTAAAAGGAAAGGGTTTTTTAGTGGACCTCAGGACATGTCCTTCCGGTGATTCTCGATATCGATGTACTGTCGTGCATAAAAAGTAACCCATCCCCCTAGATCCTCATAGTGTTTTTCCTTCAAGGTTTCCACCTTCAGGTTACCAACTTTTGACTCCACCCAATCAGCATCAGTTCTCTGTGTGGCTGCCCCGGGAAACAATACAGGAACATACCAACTAACCAATGAACAATGTTTATAATCTATGTGGAATGAAATCTATATACGGAATAATCTATATGAATTTCTTTCCCCCGGCTATGCCTACTTCTGGAGAGGTAAATTGCCCTGCCATTCCAGTGATTACAATTGTGCTCGCAAAATAGAGGTGATCACGCTGGTAGGGGGTGGGGCTATATTTTTTCAGCACCAACATAAACAGATCCGTTTTTTGAGGCAGTATTTTTAACACTTAAATGATTTCAGTCTAATTATATAACATAAATTCAATATCAGCCCGCCTTAAAGTAATATGTATATGTAACAAGATATAAAAGTGTATATTACAGTCATTGTATATGTTTATATTATTGTATACATCTTCAATAATGTTATGTGAATGTATTACGTAATTCAATTAGTAGGGGCTGTGAGAATAATAGGTTAAAAGTTGCTAACAATGAGGTAACCTTGACGCAATAATGAACTAGAAAGTGTAATAATGCTACTAGTCATTCTTGGAGCTGCAATAATGTAATTTTGAGACAGTTTATAAAATAGCCAATCAACAACCAGAAAAAAACTTACGTGAAATAAAAGTATGCTATTGGATTAGGAATAGCCAATCAGAGATTTGAAATACAAAAATTTACAAATTTAGGCGGTAGAAAAGAAGTCAGTTGCTTGTAGACAGGACGCGAGATGTGTCCTCGAGAAATTTAATACGTATTTGTGTGAGACGAAAATAGTTTACGTGTTAATAAGTGCACAGCTTTCTATATCAGTGAAGTGTTATTACAATCGTGTCAAGAATTAATAAAAATTATATTCTGTGTAAGCCTATATTCTTCAGTCGCACCACTCCCTGCTAAGACATTCATGTCTCTAAAAAATATAAATACTGACGCAGCCGAGGCAAACATAAATATTAAATATTTAAAGAAACAGTCAAATTACAAAGTTAATATTTTTAAACTTGGGGCGAAGGCTACCGGAAACTTTTCAGTTGCAACTACTTCAAGTTCGGCTCCCCAACAGTCGAAATATAATACAGCTTCTTCAAACTGAGTTTCCATACGTAGCAGTAACAAAACTTCTTCAAATTGGCTCCCAAAGCGTGGGGCAAATAACTATGCAACAAAATAATCAACTTCATCATGCACGCAAATATAAATACATACCATAAATATGTTGTAGAGAAAGTAAAATTATGATTGGTCAGTAAGAAACAAATGACACACATGCGCATAATCGACTTTCCACGTTTGCTATCGATAAGAATTCAGGTTCCCGACTTGTGAACTAAGCTTATGAGATAGGCGAATTCACCAGGCCGGTGTGCCCAGGGGTGTAAAGCAGCAGAGATGCAGCACCACAAACCGGAATGTTATGGACAGACTCTCTCCATGTGTTTTGCGCATGCTCCCCGGGAGGTCCAGGCGCGCTGTGAAAGGTCCGGATATTTTATGACAGGTAGTATATTTCGGAAATCTTGTACAGATAAATATTACATCTGTTTGTTTTGTTGGCTTCTTTCTCCTCTTCCCTGTATTTCTTCTCCCACCACTTTCATTCAGTATTTTTGACTTCCTTCCTTCCCCCACTTGCCTATTTTTAAATAAACATGACAGTTAATGGCACCCATAATTTTTTATGCGCCGTTCACTTGCTAGCTCGGGGCCTACCGGCCTTTCAACTGCCTTATTTTTTTCTTTATTGCTTATTCTCCTCCTTCGTCACAGGATTCCAATAACTATCTCTTCATCAAGCTGAAGTTTATGTTCTGTCTTTTAACACAAGACGTCGCTGTAGGAAAACGAGTTGAAAACGGCGCGTTCGATCATACTACAACGTTCTTACACATTTGTTTAATCTTTCTTTAAGGGAACCTATGTTGAAAAAAGGTTGATGTATTACATTCACATGACTTTCTCTACCCGCTGTCGTTTATTAGTGGGTATACAAATTATTCTTACGAAAGCTTATTTCTGTATCTATTTCATTCTAATCCAGATAAATCTGTGGCGAAATAACTACATTTCGTTATAGATCCAGAGGGAACAGCAATAGTCAAATCCTTTAGAACTGGACGCTATATGCTATTCTAAAAATTCCATAGTGTTTCCATGTAATCGCGAGAAACAGCTGAATGTCGATAGGATTTAAAAACAATGACAAGCTACTGAACAATGCGAACCATAAATAGCAGATACCTTGGAAATGAATTGTGTTACAAAAAATGTTATATGAAGTAAATTTTGTGTTTTAAATAGATCTACGTTTTCGTTTACCAATTATACAAGATTATATAAAATGCCTTCCGCATGAACAGAAATTTACCAACTACTAACAATTAGACTATTCCAGAAAATTCAAGACATACACACGTTTGAATTGTCATGCAAATATTAATATATGATATTTTAATCAAAATAGTTAGAGCCATTTTTGCAAAAATTAAACATTTCGAAATTTTTTCCATATAAAGGGTAGTTGCGGGTAGAGGGATTTCCTTGAAAGTCTGCGTGTCGCATCTTTGGAAGATACTGAACTTAAATACCAAGTTTGGTTTTTACTAGACTTTTCGCTTTTGAATTACGCTGTTCACAGACACACACACAAGGAACGTTTTCTAAAAATGCTTTTTTTTATTCAGGGGGGTCTCACAACGTGTATTTCCAGTGAAATCGCGGTATCGAATTTTTGGATGGAATGCAATACAGTTTATACCTACTAATCTACAAGTTAAAAAGTAATTACTGTACATGTATTAATATGTCTCATTCTCTAGGGATGTTTTCATACAAATATTTTTGTTATCGGAGTGAAAATAGCAAGACTTACGTGACGATTTAAATAGCGCCGAGGGTAGGGCTTGGTTGCGCATTTGGGGCTTTTTCTGATATTTCTCATATTTTTTACCCAAATTGGAGAGATGCTGCACGTATGGGAGCCAAACTTGAAGTTGTTTATTACTGATGTTCGCCCCACGTACGATACAAACTTTTCGATGGCCTTCGCTCCACATTCACTTTTCCGGTGGCCTTTGCCCCCACGTATAAAAAATCAACTTTGTAATTTGAATGTTTATTTAAATATTATATATGTAAGCCTCGGCTGCGTCAGTAGTAATTTGCAGAAACACGTATCTCTTAGCAGGGGTATTACGGCTAAAGAATGTAGGCTTACACAAATTATAATTTTTTACTTCACTCCTTTTAGTAATCCTTCACAGTATTAAATAACACTTCATTGATATATCATACTTTAGAGCTGTGAGATTATTGTTTAATTGCACTTTTTAACACGTAAACTTTATATTATTCTCCCCGTAATGAATTTTTATGTCTCACACTGAATACGTATAAAATCGAACCGCTCGGGAACGCTTCCTTGTAGCATCTAGCGTCTACCGCCTAAATTCCTACATTTACTCTATTTCTCCGATTGGCTAATTCTACTGAATAGAATACTTTTATTTAACCTAAGCTTTTTATAGTTGTTGATTGGCTATTTATAAACTGTATTAAATATTACATTATTGTTCCAAGAATTGTTAGTAGCCTTTATTAAACTTTCTAATTTATTGTTGTCCCGAGGTTACCTCATTGTTAGCAACTTTCCGCTTCTACTTTATAATTCAATTTATTACGGAAAGTAGCTTGCTTCTATTCTCACAGCTCCTACATTGTTAAATTACGTAATACATTCACATAATATTATTATACATTTACATAATACTATAACCATAACACAATGACAGTAATATACACTTTTTATATATTATATTATACACATATTGTTTAAGCCGGGCTGTTATTATATTTTACATTACATAATTAGACTGATATTATTTAAGTGTTAAAAATAATGCCTCAAATTAGAAGCATGTATGTTAATCAATTTCTAAATTATGTATTTTAAGTAAACATTTACACTATTTAAAAACATTTACATAAGCAGAATTTCAGGCAAGTTTTTATGAGTAAATTTCCCGTTGAGTTTTTCTCGGTTGTGTATTTTCGATATTTTTTAGCATTTAAAATGTCCCTTATGGTGCAATTTTTAAGTTACCAGAGTGTAACTTTGGAAATAGTTTCCCGGATATGTGCTAACTAAATCCTGCTATGCAGTTATTAATATAATTATTATATAACTAATATATGTGTAAGTTTGATATTTGTATATTTTTTGCAAACCCAAAACTTACAAAGAAGGAAAATCATTTTTAAAACCAGCTAATTTAACAGAGTATACTTCTTAGCAAATTTATTTTCAACCTCAATGAGGAACATAAATCTGAAATGTTGTTTTAAAGTTATGAATAGTGCATCCTAAGGAGCATTGTTTTTTAAAAAAATCCGATGTGTTACACTTACATGACTTTCTCTACTCTTGTACAAACTAGTTTTACTAACGCTTATTCTCCATATGCTTCATGTTAATCTAGATAAACATTTGCAGACTCCACCTTATTGCTAATTTTGTTGTAGATGTAAGGGGAATATATATTTACAAGGTCAATATAGAAATACAGTAGCCTCTAAGCATATACATATCTCTTAATGACTGGTTGCTAGGTGCAGCACCATTCTCTTTGCCACAGATTAATACTCTTTGCAAATCCAAGACAAAAAAATGAATAACGAATTCCCATTTGAGAAAATAAGTATTGAAACATTTAAGGGAATAACAAGCAATATCTCGAAAATGGTTCACTCAACAACAAAAATGTATATTACATAAATTGTGTATTTTAACGCGATCTACATTTTTTGTGTAGTAAAATTTTGTCTATCTCTTATGGTTTACCAGTTATGCAAAAGTCGTTCACAATGAAGAATACTTTTGGAGACATTCCCAGAAAATTCAAGATATACATTTTATTTGTCATGAAAATATCTTAAACATATGATATTTTAATCAAGATCGTTAGAGCCATTTTTGAGAAAATTAAATTTTTCGAAAACTGTTCCATGTAAAGGGTACTCTGAGGTGGGGGATTTTCTTGAAAACCTTCGTGTTGCATCTCTGAAGGATTCTGAACCTAAATACCAAGTTTGGTGTTTATCCGACTGTTCGTTTCTGAGTTATGCTGTTCACAGACACACAGACTGACAGACACACACACGGACATGTTTCCAAAAATGCTTTTTTTGGATTCAGGGGATTTCAAAACATGTATTTCCGGTGAAATCTCGGTATCGAATTTTTTGGTGGAATACAATACTTCCCCTACTTACTATACGTAGTACAGAAAGTAAAAATAGCACAGCGCGACTTAATATATATGTAACAAATGGTAAAAGATACTGATGAAAGGAGGGACGCTAGCAACCGGAGCAGAGCACCATAACTAGGCCACGACGGTCCCTTTTTGCTTCTACCGTGTCCCCTGGGAGGGAGCAATGAGAGGAGAGAGATCCGAAGGGCGACAACATCCGGAGGACACGGTAGCAAACATGGAAGGGGTCTCTAACGTTTCCAGGTCGAACGCATTCGAGGCCGCCCGGGCCCACCCACAAGACTTCAGTTCCCTGGCGATGCCTCCTGGTGGGTGCACATTCACCGCCTTGGCACAACCCGCCTGGTCCTGTAACCATGAAACAGGTGACAAGGAAGATGATGGGTATAGGAATCGAAGGGAAGGAAGGTCATAGTAGAGGAGAAACCACCCCAGAATTCGCCTGCCGATCCGGGAAAATCACGAAAAACCCGTAGGTCAAAGTGGGAGGTCGCCAGGGATCGAACCTTGGACTCCGCGAAAGCGAGTCACACACGCTACCGCGGCTCTACTTCACTCGTTATGTACCAAAGTTTCCAACTACACTTGTGTATACGCACATGAAATGTAAAAAATTCAAAACCCTCAGCAGGATGCTTTGGGTTTTGAAAACTTTATAGATCAGTTACCTTAAACCGAGCAAGTTGGCTCTGTGGTAACGTGTGAAGCCCTCATTTTTGAGGTCCCGGGTTCGAATACCTTTGGAAGTGACTCTCGAACTTAGGATTCTTCGTAGTTTTCCTCTTCTACCACGAATTTCCTGCCCCATCATTTCTCTTCATCTGTTTGATCTTCAAATGTTTGAGGGTTGCAGGACCATGCGACGGCGGTTTGTGCGTGGCAGCGGGACGGTGAGTTTGCACTCTGTAAAGAATTTCTCTCTGGCGCTTGCATGGCTGGCTGATGCCCCTTCCCTTGTTTTCTGCAAACCTTTTTCAGCATTTTTCCATGCTCAAAATGCCCCACAAGATACAATTTCGTACTTATTTGCTTAAAAAATATTGTACTGAGTCTTAGGAGTAAATTAAAGAAAATGAATATGCATGCTTTTTAAAAATAATGCCCCTATTTTGAGATTAAAATATTGAAATTTAAAAAAGCAAGATATTTTTAAAAAAAATTGAAGCCGTAAACTTATTAACTGAAAAAGGTGAGTTTTTTTTAAAATCCCTCTTTGGAGAATTTTGATAAGGGCAATGAATTAAGTCAATGAATTTAAATAAGCAAGCATGTTAACATTTTGAAACATTGCTGTTATTGCGTGTACTACCTGGCAAACATTTTTAAAAAGTTATCTTACAAACTGTGTATTTTCGACTTTTCATTTTTCAGTTATGCTAATCAAACATAGGCAGATACACACACAAGCACACACGTAATCTTATATTTTAAGGGAGCTCAAAACATGCATTCCTAAGGAATTCCGATATCGAATTGTTTGGCAAAATAGAGTACTTAGACTACCTATTACGGTATTAGAAGTAAAAATACAACCTTCTCTTGCAAACGTTTCGTTATTAAGTATGCAATACAATACATTATAGATCAAAACCAAATGATACCGTATATAATATTCGCCGACTCCATCAGCTCATTGCTTGCGCTTCAACAGTTCCAAACGTCTAACTCCATTGTTCAAGAAGTACACACACTATTCCACAGAGCAACCACCAGTGGAAAAGCAATCACACTGAGTTGGATTCCATCACATACAGGACTCGCTGGCAACGAGTGAGACTATTTTTAACACTTAAATAATTTTAATCTAATTATATAAAATATAAATTCAATAACATCCCGCCTTGAAGCAATATGTGCATGTAATAATTTGTAAATGTATGTAACAGTCATTGTATATGTTTATATTAGTGTATCCATGTGTAATAATGTTATGTGAATATATTACGTAATTTAATAATGTAAGAGCTGTGAGAATAAGTTAAAAGTTGCTAACAATGAGGTAACAATGAGATAACCTTGAGTCAATAATGAGTAAGAAAGTATAACAGTACTACTTGTGATTCTTGGAGTAACAATTATGTAATTTTAGTGACAGTTTATAAATTAGCCAATCAACAACCAGAAAAAGCTTTAGTTAAATGCAGGTATTCTATTGGAGTAGGATTAGCCAATCAGAGAGTTGAAATACAGAAATTTACAAGTTTAGACCGTTGAAATCAATTCAGTTGCCTGCAGACAGTGATTGTAACCGGATGGGTGATGTGTCCTCGAGAAATTTTATGTTTTCGTGTGAGACGAAAATAGTTTACGTATTAAAATGTGGAAGTATTTAATAAAAACATCTCACAGCTCTCTCTCTATATCAGTAAAGTGTTATTTAAATCGTATCAAGCATTAATAAAAGGAGTGAAGTAAAATTATAATCTGTGTAAGCCTACATTCTTGTCGCACCACAACCCTGTTAAGAGAAACGTGTCTCCAACAATAATACTGACGCAGCCGAGGCAAACATAAATATATAATATTTAAAGAACCAGTCAAATTACAAAGTTAATATTTTTTTTAAACTTGGGGCAAAGGCCACCGAAAGGTACATTTGGGGCGAAGGCTACCGGAAACCTGGTAGTATACGTGCGGTTGCAAACTACTACAAGTTCGGCTCTGCAACAGTTGAACTATAATACAACTCTTTCAATACGACCTACTTCAAATTGACGCCCAAGTGTGATGCAAATAACGTAAAGATAGTATTCATCTTCTTCACGACAACGCCGTTGCTGCAACCAAAGAAGTTGACACCACATCCTCTGGTAGATGACACCAACACTCCAAATCAACTCACGTTTCCTTATCCATATAAAACGGCCATAACACATCAGTTGCAAAGCAAGTGGACTCTACTCTAAATAGTAAGCTTTATACAGCGTGTACTAACCACAACTTCAAATGCCCTATTTCATTTCAAGTATCAAGACCAGGTGTTATCACTGGACTACGCAAAGGATATACCTACAACTCTGACCCTCATGTTCTGCCTCATGAACCACCACCACCTGTGTGTCAACAATGTCAAATTCTGCTCTCCATTCATAAAGTATGGACAATTTCAAAGATGACACTGTTCCATTTGAGGCAGTATTTTTAACACTTAAATGATTTCAGTCAAATTATATGATATGTAAATTCAATAACAGCCCCCCTTGAAGCAATATGTGTATGTAATAATTTGTAAAATGTATGCAACAGTCATTGAATATGCTTATATTATTGTATACATGTGTAATAATATTGTGTGAATGTATTACGTAATTTAATAATGTAAGAGCTGTGAGAATAATAAGCTAAAATTTGCAAACAATGAGGTAACAATAACGTAACCTTGAGTCAATAATGAGTAAGAAAGTTTAAGAGTACTGCTTGTGATTCTTGGAGTAACAATAATGTAATATTAGTGACAGTTTATAAAATAGCCGATCAACAACCAGAAAAAGCTTTAGTTAAATCAAGGAATTCTGTTGGATTAGGAATACCCAATCAAAGACTTGAAGGACAGGAATTTACAAGTTTAGAAGGTTTAAATCAGTTCAGTTGCCTGCAGACAGAGTTAGTAACCAGACGCAAAAAGTGTCCTCAAGAAATATAATATGTATTCGTGTGAAACGAAAAATAGGTTTACGTGTTAAAAAGCGTAATTAATTAATAAAAAGAATCTCACAGCTCTCTATATCAGTGAAGTGTTATTTAAATTGTGTCAAGGATTAATAAAAGGAATAAAGTAAAATTATAATCTTGTGTAAGGCTACATTCTTGTCGCATCACATCCCTGCTAAGAGAAACGTGTCTCTAACAATAATACTGACGCAGCCGAAGCGTCAAATTACAAAGTTAATTTTTTTTTTTTAAACTTGGAGCGAAGGCTACCGAAAACTGTTTACTATACGTCAAACTGACCCCCAAAGCGTGGTGCAAACAACGTAAAGACAACATCTACTTCACATTTCAAATAGTATGGAAATATTTAACAATGTAACTTCATGTAAAAAAGTTATTGGTCTATCACAAATCTATCTAAAAACCTAATGCATATAGTCTCTATATGACTGTAAAGCTCAAGAGACTTAAATAAAAAAAATATAAAAAAAAAACCTAGCGGGATGCTCAGGCGGTGATGTCTGTGGCCCGCATTCTGGAGGTCCCGGATTCAAATCCCTTGGGCCGACCAATCTGACTGAGGTTTTTTCCTCAGCCGCTAAGGTAAATACCGGATTGGACATTTAATGCCACGGCTCAAAGTCCCACCTTAAGTCTAAAACAATAGTAAAAATGAAAAATAGGTGGTAATAGCGAATGCTGTGCCATCTATCCACAGACAATGAAAGCAAGTAGACTGGACGGCACCCCCACCCACGATACGAAGCAGAAGATCCGGCTGCTATGCGCTAGGGTCTCTGTGGACACGTGTTGAAACAAGATGGCATGGTTACAGGGATGAGACATAGAAGGTTAACTGTCCGCCTTTCTATATGAAAGTGGCACTTAGACTGGAAATCACCTTAATGCCATCTGCACGGCACAAGAAGAAGATCCAGTTGTATGCGCTAGGATCTCTGTGGATACAACGAAGCGGGTGGTTACAGGGATGAGACCTAGAAGGCTAACTGTTTGCCACACCTCGATCTAAGAGTTATACATTAACAGATACGTCGCGATATGATCCTGTAGTAAATGCGACGTAAACAGGAGTAATAATCATAATAAAAATAATAACAACAAATCTGATGTTATGCATCTATCGTTTATTAGCGAATATACAAACTATTCTTACTAAAGCTTATTGTCATATCTACTACATTTTAATACAAAGCAAAACTGTGATTACTATAACGTCCAAGTCCAGGGAGTAAAATTTTTCAGGAGGCAAAAAATTAAATGTTTCTCAAAATACTTGTACAAGCCAATTTTTCTTAAGTCTAGGTAATATACGGTCAGTATTCATAGCAAATATGAATTTCTTAAGTTTGTTCTCTGTTAAGTTAAAGGGTGTACAGAATGAGTGGACTCACAGTTTTTGAACTCACAGGACACCACTTGGAATAAATGTAAGCTTTTTCCAAATTAATAAATGTTATTGAAATATTTTACTTTGTAAAAATTAAAACCAGGGTATTTCTAATGTTGCTATGAACATATGTGACATTTGCATTGAAATATTACAGTTTATTAGAAATATAGAGAAAGAAACAGTACTCTAAATTATGTTACACTGTATACTCAACGTTCCCTATAAAGTTCATGTACTTATTTTCTGTAACTTAACCATAAACTTCATCTTCATTAAATGTGTCATCAGATCCAACAAGTAAAACAATGAAGTTGACAGTATCAGAACTTCATCAAGGCTTGACATCAACCTAAAATTAATTAATACGTTTCTGTAAAGTATAACACAATGATGTATTTAAAAAATCTGATGTGTTACATTCACATGACTTTTCCTATTCTTGTACAATCTGAATTTACAAACACTTATTCTCCATCTACTTCATGTTATCGAGATAAACATTTGCAGAAGCTATCTTATTGCTAATATTCTTGTAGATACAAGGGGAATATGGTAGTATTTAAGCGATAGTCAAATCTTTTAAGAGCTGGATGCTATGGGAGCATTCCATTCTCTGGAAGATAGTGAACCTAAATACCAAGTTTGGTATTTATCCGACTTTTCGTTTTTGAGTTATGCTATCCACAGATACGGACCGCATTCTAGAAGTCCATTTTTTGTATTCGGGGGACCACAACACATGTATTTCCGGTGAAATCTCGGTATCGAATTTTTGGGTGGAATACAATACTTTCATTACTTACTATACGTAGTAGAGAAAGTAAAAATAATATTTAATCTCTCAAAGTTTTTAACAAACTTATGTCAATTTCTAGGGATTATTTATAATTTTAGATTTTTTTATTTATGAATTCAATTATGTATCTAAGATATTATCTTTTAATTTTTATCTCATATACACACTATTTTTATATAAATCTGTTTTAGTAGAAATCACTTATTTATGTCTGTATTTGTTATTTTAGTAATTTGCACCTTGGTAAGTTTTGTGTATAGCAAGCCTTCAGATGAACGAAGGAGAATCCTTCAATAAATTATTTCATCACTGTAGATCTCTTTAAAGCACACAATTTATTTTACAATAAGCCTCCAGAGGCTTTGTCTATTTCCAAGATATCCGTTATTATTTGGTTTGAGTGTTGCATTACTTTTATCTTTTTTTAGAGTGCTGTCGCTATTCAGATGTTTCTAGCGGTATAATGGAAAAGGTAGTTATGGAATCTCAAGGATAGCTTAAGCGATCAGTTTTCAAACATCTACTATTGATTCATTCTCTTTCATCCCCTTTGTATCTATAACGAAATTTGAAATGAAACTATTTCTGCAAATGTTTATCTCGATTAACATGAAGTAGATAGAAAAATAAGCTTTTGTAAGAATAGTTTGTAGAGGCTATATAGAAAAAATAGTAGTGGGTAGAGAAAGTCATGTGTACGTAGTACGTAAGCCAGGTTTCTTTTTATTTATGCCCCATTAGAACTTCCCATCCTTTGGAGAAAATAATTAAGATTATTTTTTCCATGCTTCTTGGTATATTATACAACAATTTGCTGTTTCAAAATCATTATTCCATTACTTTTCATGCATACATTTATTACACATATAGATTTGTGTTGTAATAAATTTAAGTTAAGCAGAAGTCGAAGAAGAAAAGACAAAAAGAAGAGATGAGAAAAACAAGATCGCGATAAGGAAAAAGAAGAAAACGGAGCAGACGTAGAATACTGAAAATGCCTATATTAACTTCTGGAGATTGCATGTATATTTTCGGAACCTCTCGCATTTTCGGAATCAAAACTTGGCAGCTTTCTGTCCCCCTCCAAAAAGAAGACAACGTAACTGTTTCACAAACAAACTCCTTCCTCAAGAGACACTGCTTGGAGATGCAAACCAAGTTGGCCGGGAGTCGAATCCTACTCGTGTCCGTCGCGTCCTTCACGAAAACAAAGGAACGGTGGCGCCACCGGGACTCGAACCGTCCATCATGAGGTGGATGCTGCACATTCCTGACTCAGCGAGGGGTGTCGCCCGCCAGCAGGTCTCCCGTAGTCAGTCTCTCCTCACGACTCTGACCCCATCCCCCCTACAGCCCAACTCCTGTCTAGTCTATTTGTTTAAACTTTGACATGGGACCACGGACCCTTTTATATGCATCTACATATTTTTCCTGGTCCGAGAAATGGAGTTTGTACAACTTGCTTATGATTATGTAACTTTACTGAGAACTCGGCGTTTTCTGGAAGATGCCTTCCTTCCATGCTGATACGCTCTTTGCAAGCCTACTTTCCATAGTGAATCTCTCGACTGCGTCTTCTTTCCTTTTATTTTTTAGTATACTCTCCCTCGTGTCTTCCATGAGGAAGTACCGTATTCTACCCAACACTTTTCCGACTGAAAAGTTCACTGCATACAATTCACAATTTATCATCATTCAAAATTCCTACAAAGGAAATCTCCCTGTTTCTTCACAAAGTTAACTATGAAGGTAACTATGTTATCTTAATGTGGGTACCTCCCAAGGCCGTATTTAAAGGGGGTTTTAGGGTTCAAACCCCCCCAAAACTTCTGACAGTTTTATTTATTTAAATTCATAGCAAACCAAACCAATATGGGAAAATGTTGGATAACAGTGGTCTATTGCTAGTAGCACATTTACAAGAAAAAGGGAAACTTAATATTGTCACCTTACGTAGGTAGGATGACCATACATTCCCGGTTTCAAAGCAGTCTCCATGTTTTGTGCTGTTAGGTGGAATATCCTCATTATGGTGAGTTTTTCTTGTTTATATAAAATCTCCAAGCAATTTTCTTATCCATGTAACGTCTATATACAGGGAGAGCCAATAAACTACGAACCGGCTGCGCGTCCTTGTCCGCGTCCTCGGCGCTCGTTGCCGTCTGCCCATATCATAGAAAGGCGCGGATGAAACCATACAACATTTTTAAAACTACTTTTAAGGACTTTACTTACCAATTTTGTGAAAAGAGATGCTGAAACTGGCCAAAGTCGTCCATACATTTTTAGCACCCTTTACCTCTTTACATCACTCGCCGTAGTTCACATGCTGGCAATTTCCTGGCGGATATTTTGTTTAAATTCTTCCAGGGTGTGTGGGTTTGTCTTGTACACTTTATATTTTAAGTTACCCCAGAGATAGAAATCGCAGGGGGTTAGGTCGGGGGACCGAGGGGGCCACAAATCTCTACTAATAATTCTGTCCTCAAACACACTTTCAATTGTTTTCATCGAAATATTGGCCTATGAGCTGTTAAGGAGTCTTGTTGAAAAAAGGCAAAATCACGCTCTCTGTCTGTAAATTCTCTAAAAACAGGAGGCAAAATTGTATTTACGTATGCACAGGCTTCAACTATCGACTCGGATACCAACAATAAAGTTGGCAAGTAAAGGCTTCATCTCACGCCTAACTGTCATAGTACTTGGAGTGGATCCTGATGCAGTTTGGAATTCCTGTGTGATGATCTGGATAGATGTCTACCTATTACTCTTTACGACCCTCTTCAAATGTCGGCGGTCTCTGTCGTCAACAGCGAGGTCGACCTGTACGCTTTTGTGCTGTACATGTCCCTTCACGTTTCCACTTCACTATCACATGAGAAACAGTGGACCTAGGGATGTTTAGGAGTGTAGAAATCTCGCGTACAGACTTCTGACACAAGTGACACCCAATCACCTGACCACGTTCGAAGTCCGTAAGTTCCACGGAGCGTCCCATTCTGGTGTTGCACGATTCTAATGAGTACTGAGGCCTCGGATAATGAGTACCAGGCAGTAGGTGGCAGCATAATGCACAAACGTATGTTTGTGGGAGTGTCCGGATACTTTTGATCACATAGTTTATATATATATACACAGAAATTATGATGAAACCATGAGAATGTAAAATACTTCTAATGGTGAATAAAGATAATGATATATAGATCAGGAAAATGATTCCAACAATGTCTAGTAAATGTGTCCCGTATGAGAGTAAACAGTATATTCTATTTCAGTTTTACATTGGTTGCCTTTAAAAATATTTTTTCGTGGATATAAATATATATATAGGTTTTGTTTATTTATATATTTAAACATGACTATAATAAGTGATGACGAGTAAAGCTATTGCTCAAAGTTATATATTCACATGTGAATAATCTAGAATTGTGCACGTAAAACAAGACACCACTGCATGCGCGAAAAAGTAAACAGATATGCGCACCTCCGTCTTGGTATACATACTCCACCTGTGAATGCCAGTAGAATGCCGCCATAAGCTACGGTGACGGCATAAATGGAAGCGAATGCGCAGCTGTCCATCAAGTACATTATGACTAAGTGCCAGCTTTACAACCGAAGGTGACAGCACTATCAAATAGCCAGTGAACCTCAATCAACGCTTCACTCCTCTCCTAACTGCCTCATTCGGTTCTTCAAAAGTATAAGTATGTATAAAAATATATATTGTTTAGTTTCTTATTCCAATGTTGATGTAAAAATAACTGCAGTCTTCGTATGACTTTAGGTTAAAGTGACTATAAAAAAAGGATAAAATTAAAAAAATTCTATATTTAGATTTGCAGAAATGCAAGTTTCGAGGTTCCCAACCACTCAAACTGAATCTCTCTCCGACGTTTTCTTTTCTTTTCTTTTTTTTTATTTGCTTTACCTCACCTCTTCTAGGAGGAAAGTATTGCATTCTACTCAACAATTCTGTACCTATATATCGACGGAAACGCATGTTTTGAGGTTTCCTACTCTCTAAAGGCATTGCGTGTATTCAAAATAACGCAAGAAATATTATGTAATGTATTCAGATTACTTTCTCTACTCACTCCTGTACAAACTATTCTTATAAAAGTTTATTCCTCTACCTTTTTCTTGAAAATCAGCATAAACATTCATTACATATTTACAATGTTTTCCTTTTAGACATAAGAAGAACGCACTAGGCTAAAGCGATAATCATATATTCAAAAACCAAGTCAAATATCTGGCTTTGAAATCCTTACAAATTCCTTACAATCTACACCGAAGGTAAATACGTACATATGTATAAGTTAATTTTTATTATGAAATTTTCTTCTCTCCAACGACTCCATTGCATTAATAATTTTTCTTGGTGAAACATCATTTTTCCAACCATGAAAACCTTAAACATTTACACAGAATAAAAGGAATCTACATATAACAAATACCGAGAGAGCCGATGAACTAAGAACCGGCTGTGTGGTGTTTTTCACTGGGCGTGTGGACACATGATTCCGCGCTGCTTCTGCTGCTGTTGCAATCAAGGTTACGCTACATACGCGGTTTTGCTCTGCTCTGGCTCTGCAGTATTGAGTTGACAGTGATATGGGTAGTTAGTTATTACGATTTATTTATTTTCTCCCCTATTTACTCACACAGTATATTATGGCTCACTATACTACTGTGCATCGTGAAGTGAAAATTGCAGAAGGATTTCCGGGTGTGAAGGTTTCAGGCCGTACAACAATCCATACACCTTATAATAAACTTCAGGCCACAGGAGGTGTTCATTCTAAGATTCCTAAAAGACAGCGTTGGGTTCTTACCAAAGAAACATTAGACGACATCGATCATCGTTTGGAGACTTCCCCCAAAAATCGCTTAGGTGTCTTTCAATGCGTCTTTCTCCAAGTTTTATGGCTCTGTGCGAAGAGCTACTAAATTTTTACTTTCTCTACTACGTATAGTAAGTAGGGGAAGTATTGCATTCCACCCAAAAATTCGATACCGAGATTTCGCCGGAAATACAAGTTTTGAGACTCACTGAATACAAAAAAAGCATTTTTGGAAACATGTCCGTGTGTGTGTGTGTCTGTCTGTGTGTCTGTGTGTCCGTGTGTCTGTGTGTCTATGTGTCTGTGAACAGCATAACTCAGAAACGAACAGTCGTATAAGCACCAAACTTGGTATTTAGGTTCAGTATCTTCCAGAGATGCGAGACGAAGGTTTTCAAGAAAATCCCCCCACCCCAGACTACCCTTTACATGGAAGATTTTTCGAAAATTTTAATTTTCTCAAAAATGGCTCTAACGATTTTTATGAAAATATCATATGTTTAAGATAATGTCATGAGAAATGAGATGTATATCTCGAATTTTCTGGGAATGTCTCCAAAAGTATTCTTCATTGTGAACGACTTTTGCATAACTGGTAAACCATAAGAGATAGACAAAATTTTACTACACAAAAAATGTAGATCGCGTTAAAATACACAACTTATGTCATATACATTTCTTTTCTTGAGTGAACCGTTTTCGAGATATTGCTTGTTATTTCCTTAAATTTTCCAATAGTTATACTTTTTACTTTCTCTACTACGTATAGTAAGTAGGGGAAGTATTGCATTCCACCCAAAAATTCGATACCGAGATTTCACCGGAAATACATGTTTTGAGACTCACTGAATCCAAAAAAAGCATTTTTGGAAACATGTCCGTGTGTGTGTCTGTCTGTGTGTCTGTGTGTCTGTGTGTCTGTGTGTCTGTGTGTCTGTCTGTCTGTGTGTCTGTGAACAGCATAACTCAAAAACGAAGAGTCGGATAAACACCAAACTTGGTATTTAGGTTCAGTATCTTTCAGAGATGCGACACGAAGGTTTTTAAGAAAATCCCCCCCCAGACTACCCTTTACATGGAACATTTTTCGAAAATTTTAATTTTCTCAAAAACGGCTCTAACGATTTTGATTAAAATATCATATGTTTAAGATATTGTCATGAAAAATAAAATGTATATCTCGAATTTTCTGGGAATGTCTCCAAAAGTATTCTTCGTTATGAACGACTTTTTCATAACTGGTAAACCATAAGAGATAGACAAAAGTTTACTACACGAAAAATGTAGATCGCGTCAAAATACACAATTTATGTCATATACATTTCTTTTGTTGAGTGAACTGTTTGCGAGATATTGCTTGTTATTCCCTTAAATTTTCCAATACTTATACTTTTTCTCAAATTCGTTATTCATTTTTTTTATGTCCTGGACATGCAAAGAGAATGGAATGCGCCACATAGCAACCGGCGTTAAAATATTTGACTATCGCTTAAAACCTACCATATTCCCCTTGCATCTACAAGAAAATTATCAATAAGATTGACATCTCGATATCTCCATTAACATGAAGCATATGGAGAATAAGCGTTTGTAAAAATAGTTTGTACAAGAGTAGAGAAAGTCATGTGAGTGTAACACATCAGATTTTTTTATGTCCTGACATGCAAAGAGAATGGAACGCGCCACATAGCAACCAGCGTTAAAATATTTGACTATCGCTTAAAAGCTACCATATTCCCCTTGCATCTACAAGAAAATTACCAATAAGATTGACATCTCGATATCTCGATTAACATGAAGCATATGGAGAATAGGCGTTTGTAAAATTAGATTGTACAAGAGTAGAGAAAGTCATGTGAGTGTAACACATCAGATTTTTCTCAAATGTGTTATTCATTTTTTTTATGTCCTGGACATGCAAAGAGAATGGAATGCGCCACATAGCAACCAGCGTTAAAATATTTGACTATTGCTTAAAAGCTACCATATTTCCCTTGCATCTACAAGAAAATTAGCAATAAGATTGACATCTCGATATCTCGATTAACATGAAGCATATGGAGAATAGGCGTTTGTAAAATTAGATTGTACAAGAGTAGAGAAAGTCATGTGAGTGTAACACATCAGATTTTTTTTTATGTCCTGGACATGCAAAGAGAATGGAATGCGCCACATAGCAACCAGCGTTAAAATATTTGACTATCGCTTAAAAGCTACCATATTTCCCTTGCATCTACAAGAAAATTACCAATAAGATTGACATCTCGATATCTCGATTAACATGAAGCATATGGAGAATAGGCGTTTGTAAAATTAGATTGAAAGTCATGTGAGTGTAACACATCAGATTTTTTAAGTTAAAACCATATAAAATAACTGTAGCACATGATCTGCAACCAGGTGATTCTGTAGGTGCACATTTTGTGAGTGGAACCTCAATAGTGTATACAATGGCGAAATAGACCCATGTTTAATAATTTTTTCGGACGAGGTTTGGTTCCACCTTCATTGATGTGTACACAAAATATCTAATCGTTATTGGAACTCTGACAAACCTAAAATTGTTCATGAAGTACCCTTTGATGACGAAAAAATTGGCGTATGGTGAACGCCATCAGCGGAGAAAACGTTATAGGGCCAATTTGCTCGAGTCAACAGTTGACGCCCCTACATACGTGAATGCAATTTTGCCCCATTTTTATTTCGATGAGAACAATTTAAAGTGTGTTTGAGAACATAATTGGTAGTAGTAATTTGTGGCCTCTCGGTCTACCGACCTAACTCCCTGCAATTTCTATATCTGGAGTAAATTAAAACATAAAGTTTACAAGACAAACCCGCACAACCTGGAAGAATTAAAACAAAATATCCCTCAAGAAATTGCCAGTATCTCAATGTGAACTACGGCGAGTGATGAATAGTTTCCTAAAGAGGTGACGTGGTGGGCAGTTTCAGCACCTCCTTTCATAAAGTTGGTAAGTAAAGCCTTTAAAAGTAATCGTTATATCCGCACTATTCTACGATAGCCGCAGACGGCAAGAGTGCCGATAACAGCGAACAGGAAAAACACCATGCAGCGGTTCTTAGTTCATTGGTTCTTCCGGTACATAGTAGCTGCCCATACGTGAAACTTCCAAATCGTACAGTTTTTAGCCAAAGGTTTTCAAAATTTTGTCACATACTGCTCCTTCATTTTTATAAGCGTGTTTTAAAATGCAAATATTTTTATTATTTTTTTAGAATAAATGTATTTTCTTTTATTATGCTAACTAATCAAGTGTGCCACACAATTTAGAAATCGTAATTTTGAAAAAAAATCTATCACATTAATTAAATATCGATATACGAAACTGGCGTATAGACTTTTATTCAGTCTTCTAATGGTTTCAGAAGAAAAAGTTAAAGCTTTAAATATAATTTTTTAAACAATTTATTCTCAGTGATCAAGTTAATTATGTTATTATCTTCAGCAATTTAAAACTATAGCAAAAACCATCAGCCAGTATTTTAATTTCATTCTCTCCAAGTTTCTCCTAAAAGTTGAATAAGATGGATTAATGCACAAAAGTGTACTAAAAATCAAAGTCGATTAAAAGACGTTGGAAGAAAATACAGGTCGTGTGAGTAGGTTATTTAGGACAGACCTGGCACAGTTTTTGCGTTTATATGGGAAAAGATAGGGAAAACGAGGGTAGATGATAGGCTAGGAGAGCATCCAAGGAGGAAAAATGCGTTTATATGGGGGAGATAGGGAATATGAGGTTAGATGTCGACTAGACAGGGTTTGAAAGGTCTGAATATATGCTTTATAAGGGAAAGGATAGGGAAAACGATGGGAGATGCTAGGTTGAGAGAGTCTTCATGGAGGAAAATGAGTTTATATGGGGGAGATAGGGAAAACGAGGGTAGATGCTAGGATAGACAGAGGTTGAAGTAGGAGGAATGTGCTTTATATGAGAGTGGCAGGGAATACGAGGAGAAGTGCTAGGCTAGTTAGAGGTCGAGTGGAGTATACAATTATACACGAAAAATAGGGAGTAGATGATAATGCTAGGCAGGTGCTGAAGAAGGGAGAGTATGCGTTTATATGAGAGAGATAGGGAATACGGGGAGAAATGCTAGGGAAGACAGGGACTGAAGGTGTGTAGAGTGTTTTCCAGAAGGGAAGAGCAAGAATTTCAGAGGTATTTTGAGCACAATATAACTATTTTAGAACACCCTTAGAAGCTTTTTAGGTACATGCTTAGATAACTTTGCAGGTATTCTGATGATGTTTAATGCGGTGGAACAGACATTTGACATCCTCTTACTGGCTTTAAAATATTTTTAGACATAGAAACAGATACGTGTTTTAGGGTACTGGGGTAAGCATTTTAGCCAGTGTACTAGGAATTGTGGAGCATTTTAGAGTTCATTTAGAGACATTTTAGCCACAGGTGCAGATATTTTTTTGATATGAACAAGGCTTTCAGTACATTCTGGTATGAGGCAGGGGAATTTTTAGATGTTTCAGCAGCATTTTGGGAACTGGAGCAGGTAGATTCAGGGCATTCATATAGGCTTCAGAATATTTCGAGATGTTTTATGATGATTTTAAGGTATTTTGACAAGTTTCAATACGTTTTCAAAGCTCGTGCTAGAAGTGTTTGTGGCTCTTTAAAGGTATTTTAGGTTATGGATGGGGCATAGGCGCAGACCATTAAGAGTTCCTGAAGAGACTTTTGGAAAGTGTAGTGGCTGTTTTATAGGCTTTTGGAAAGAGTAGTGGGTGTTTTATCGGCTTTTGAATAAGTGTAGTGGCTGTTTTGTCGGCTTTTGGATAAGTGTAGTGACTGTTTATTGGCTTTTGGTAAATGTAGTGGCTGTTTTTATGAGGGCTTTTGGGAAATGGTTTTCAGGCATTCTCTCTTGTTTATAGAGTTTTTCTCTTGTATTACGCAAGTCTTATGATCTATAACCATTTCTAACGTTTTTACAGTCATATCGGATCCTTTTATGGTCTTCTCAATATTCTAATGCTAGCATGCATGAAAGTATGTAGAGATGCCTTTTCTAACTCGACCTTAGGTTCTGTTAGTGATATTATTGTTTTTATTCAGCTTTTCTGTTTTTGTATGGTTAATTGTTGGTTAGGTGTATCGTCTTTACCAGTTAATTGATGCTTTATTAGATAAGGATTGTAAGGGTAGGTGCTTCTCCCCTTTTATCTAGGCTTGAGACTAGCACTAGGATTTGCTCCTAATGGCAGGGTTACCACCTCCCTTCCACATTCTTATTTTTATTTATTCTTAGGTGTCTGCTAGATGTATACACAGTACATGGCAAACTTCCACTTTTTAAAGTTGTAGAATCACGAGAAAATTATCATCTAAGGATTAGATTCTCTTAGGCACTGCTTGTAATGCTGTAATGGCCATATGCATATGTCGTTATTCCATCCTCAGCAACGACTCTTTTATCGTCGTATGGAGTCAATGCAATTTTATTCACTTGCACTGTGGTAACAGTATGTTTTCGTGACAGGATCAGATTCATGGGGGTCCTTATTATTTCTCTGGCTTTAAGACAGTCTGTATAACTGTCGAATGTGATGTGCTGCTTAATAACGCCACGTTTTATACCTTTAATCTTTTTTATGATTGACCCGTGGATATCTAGCGCATACATCTTAGGTCGCAGTCCGACAAAGCGTTGGATGATTTTACCATTAGCCTCATCTTTAAATTTTCCAAGCACTTTCTTGTTTACAGCTGAATAGCATATATGGTTTGTAGGATAATCAGCCGTATCCAGATGCTCAAGAAAACGTAGCTTGTCCTTGTACACATCTTCAGTTGTAACTTGATGGATGAATGAATCAGTATCCATATACATCAGCTTCAGGTTTTCAACTCCATAATGCGGTAACAACACATCATAATGATAGTGATACATTAATGTCTTGGAGATGTCCAACACACTCATTCCAATGTATATAGGCTTGTTGAAGACGATCTGTCGGGAGGCCATATGCACAGCAGCTAGATTGGTAGCATATATTGTTCGATCGATAAACGTAGGCTTTGCAATTAACTTTTCCAGAGTCTTCTCGTTTACCACCAACCGTATATCCACACGATTACGAAGGTTCTCCATTGTTTTTCCAAACATAGCATTGTTGAACAGTTTGTAGAGATCCTTCTCAAAATCATTTGCAGCCTTTTGTCGTAGTCTGTTGTTAAATTCCACATACGGTTTTAACCACTGTGACTGTCGGAATTGTAGCACACGATGGATTTTTGTTAGTCGTAGTCCATGACTAAGAGCTTGCTTCAAAGTCATGTAATGCACTACATACTTCTTTCGTAATCCAAGGTGAGGAATTAACTTCTTTGTAGTAGACTCCTTTGGTTTCAGACACTCAGGCAGGAATGATAAATCATTATGCAGATCATGGAGTTCAGCAGGATACTCGATGTCAACTTCTAATATGTATCCATGAGGATCATCTTCTTCTAGTCTTTGTAAGTTTATTTCTTCAGGTGAAACCCACTGAAATCCACCAAAAGGAAGGGCGTGACACATTGCCCACCCATATTGGTTATTAGCGTCCTCATATGTGATGAATTGGGTTGGTCTCGACGAATCAAACTTTTCCATGTAAGTGTTATTAGCCTCTGCATACCGATGGGACACTTGGCATAAACCTCCTCTTATGCCGGATTCCACCATGAGTAGTTGGTCATAATCCTGTAACAGTTCCAGTTCGATTCCAGTATACAGTAACATGGCGTCCCATGTAAGTCCTGGAGAGGTAAAATAATGTGCTGGATCAACTTTGTGCGTTTTGAGAGTTTGCTCTCTGAATGTCTCAAAGACATCAGCTAGAAGAAGAACATCAGATATTAAGTAGAGGTCGCTGTATTCACCCAGGTTTCTCACATTGAACAGTCTCCATACATTTGTAGCATGTTCGTAGTCAGCATCACTAATTTCTTCTTCATTCAGTTTATTGTAGAAGCAATTCTTAGGAGGCAGACAGGTTTCGTTCAAGACGTTCCATGAAGTGACGTAATCATAGGGAAATACACCCTTACGTGTCATCAACTTCATCTTGTCTTCTCCGAAGTACTTCAATGTTTCAGGGTACGATGTTAGATTTTTTACCAGCCTATCCAAGCTTGTACTCAGGAACCGAAAACTATCTACAAAACGGAGCTTTATATCTCCTACATACTTGGAGAATGAGATATAGCTTTCTTCAGAGCTAGGAATTACCTCCACACGGTCACTTGTACATCCCAACTCCTTAACAATGAAGTGTGAGTCATACCCACTGAGGTTGTGCATGAAGACTGGAATATATTTAGGCGTTTTACAGGCTAAATTGCATTCATTATGAAGACTTCCCCGATATTCACCACTGATGTGATCATGGTCGCGTACTTTATAGTTCTCTTCAGTAAAGGGTTTTCCACACAAGTAGCATACTATAGAAGACTCAAAATCCTTTTGCTGTTGATCTGTAAGTTTCAGGGGCATGACAGATTTGTATATATTATTAATCTCCTTTGCAAGGAATGACAGGTATTCCATAAACTTCTGAGCAGCATCATAACCACGATATACATAGGGTTGCTTAGGAAGACCTGTTTCGAGGTGTTCAACGCTGGTTGATGGTTTAACGTAAACACAGAAGCTCATTGCTGTATGCTCTTGATAAGGGGTTGTATAAGAAGTTTCAGGACTGGGTATGCATGTATGACATGGAGCGAGAATGCTTTCAAAGTCTGCATAGATGACGTAAGGTAGTTTCAACATCCTTTCAAAATTTTTAAACTGTACAATTGATTTCTCATTTGCAGGCATAACTACCCTTGCAACACCATGCTGATTACAGACGGATGCATGTACTTGCAGCTTTTCCAGTCCACTTCGTCCATATCGATCGTCAAAATGTGTAAAGCACCGCTTACAGGTATATATCACTCCATCATGCTTAGTTTTCTGACGTCGAACGAGCTTCTCAAAATTCTTGATATATACATAGTGATGTTTTCCACTACTATCACTCAATAGTAGGAGGTCACGGTGGTCAGGTAGCTCAGTGTCAGCAACCTTTATCGGATACACTTCATGCTTCTCATCCAATCCGAAAACGTTGATAGACATCCTATTAAGCTTCTCAAATTTAGGTATTTGAGAAAGTGGAGTAGGATAGGAAACGCAGCTGAAGTCGTACTTATCTTGAAGCTGTTTGTATTTACTCACACGCTGTGCATTCTTCTCTACGAATTTGGCTAGTACAGAATATATGAAGCATAGCTCATCCTTATAGTTTTGGACGTTAATGCATGCTTTCCTTGCTTCAATAGATGGCGGCAGTGCTATGTAGCTACTGCCTCGTAAGGGGTTGTACTTGTTAATACGAAGACGCACCCCTTCCACAGCAAGAAGAGCCCAGTTGCTTCCCTTCAGTTGTGAATCCTCCATTTCAGTAACCAACTTCTTCATTTTCGTTTCCAGCATAGAGTCCAGATCCGTTTCTAAGAATGCAGCTTGATTCCGTGTTTTAAATGTTTTGTCACAGGTTTCTCCGATACTGTTTACAAATCGGCACTCAACCAGCAGATTAATTTTCACACTCTTGTGAATACCAAGCTCTTTATGCACTGCCTGGATTATTCGTTGTTTGGCCTCATGCAGGTACATATTCAAGTCCTTAGATGAATCGCATCGTATAAAATACGATTTCAATCGTCCTTCGAACGCTGTCTCGTATTCTTTCATGTCACAGTCCTCCATTGTGGATAATATGTGATGTTTGGTAGGCTCCAATCTGCTTTTCTTCTGAGGACTGCTTATTTCACATACGTCCTCGTGCCGCTGTCCCTTATAACCATCATTAAAGGTTACATTACAATGTTTACATTTGAAGAGCTTCTTGCAGCTCATCTCGTGTCTTCTCTTGTCATAACTTCGGAGGAATTCCTTTCTACATTTACTACAAGCGTATCCAGTAGCGCTTGGAATAATATCCTTATACGCTGAGTTATTCATCTTTATTCTTGATGCAATAACGTATTAATCCTTCTTCAAGGGAAATGTAAACCTTTTTGCCTTGATAACACTTTAGAAAGCTGATTATTCTTGGCGAGAACACGATGTTAACACCGCAAGACTAATTAGCGCAATGAAGTCCAGTGTCCGCGGTCACCCTATTTATAGAGGTAGCACGAACCTTTTAGATCAATTATATACTGAATTTTAATAATAAAACGACGATTAAGCGTCTAAACTCTTATATCTCAATACGTTACACAGGTATTCGGACGTTTCCGTAGGTGTTCGAACATGTTCGTGTGTTTGGAGAGGTGCTCGAATGTGTTGTGTATGTCTGCGTATGTATCTGTGTGTGTGTGTGTGTTTTGAACTGTCTCGGGGTGTGCGTGTCTGTGTGTGTCTGTATGTGTGTCTGTATGTGTGTGCGAGTCTGTGTGTGTGTCGGTGTGTGTTTGAGTCTGTGTGTGTATGTCTGCGTGTGTGTATGTCTGCGTGTGTGTATGTCCGTGTGTGTGTATCTGTGCGTGTCTGTGTGTGTGTATCTGTGTGTGAGTCTGTGTGTGTATGTCTATGTGTGTGTATGTCTGCGTGTGTGTGTATGTCCGTGTGTGTGTATCTGGGCGTGTCTGTGGTGTGTGTGTGTATCTGTGTGTGAGTCTGTGTGTATGTGTGTGTCTGTGTGTGTGCCCGTGTGTGTGTCTGTGTGTATGTCTGTGTGTGCGCGCGTGTGTGTGTATCTGTGTGTGAGTCTGTGTGTATGTGTGTGTCTGTGTGTGTATGTCAGTGTGTGTGTCTGCGTGTGTGTGTGTGTGAGTCTGTGTGTGTATGTCTATGTGTGTGTATGTCTGCGTGTGTGTATGTCCGTGTGTGTGTATCTGTGCGTGTCTGTGTGTGTGTATGTGTGTGTCTGTGTGTGTGTGCCCGTGTGTGTCTGTGTGTATGTCTGTGTGTGCGTGTGTGTGTGTGTATCTGTGTGTGAGTCTGTGTGTATGTGTGTGTCTGTGTGTGTATGTCAGTGTGTGTGTCTGCGTGTGTGTGTGTGTGTGAGTCTGTGTGTTTATGTCTGTGTGTGTGTGTGCGGGTGTGTGTGCTGATCAAGAAGAAGAAAGGAATAAAGTAGAAAGGAAGAAGGAAAGAGAGAAAGAAGAAAAACAGAAAGAAAAAAAGAAATAAAATTAAGAATTTTAATTCAGACCTGAGGATACTTAAGTATACTTATAAATATATGGGTTAAACACTTTTTATTCCAGCCGTATATGTCTCCTAGTTTAATATTTATGAAGCATTAAATTTTTATAAGATTCGAACAAGGACCATAGATTACCTAAGTACGTATCACGGTTTAACACAGATAATGAATTACATCTAGTAAATACATTTTTGATCCGCCCATACAACTCCCTTAGTTTAATAGCTAATGATCATTAAATATTTTGCTCTAAGATAATAGTAAAAAATTAATCCTTAAATAATTTGATTATAATTATTTTCTAATGATACCTGAGAACGTCTTTCAGTAAGCCTCAGTGCTGTAAACTTATTGTGATTTACCATACTTGTCTAAGTCTCAACTCATTAACAATTAAACATTTAGGTTTTACCGATCCGAGGTCGGATATGAACATTAGATACCTAAATAGGTATTCAGAAGAAACTAACTAATGTTACCAATTTAATGTAATTTGTTCGAAGAGTCTAGCTGCCCTACTTCGGGAATAATGAAACATCAAAGTTTAAAACTCTGGTGAGACTCGAACTCCGGTCCCTAGAGATATCTTTCCGTAACTAATCAATAATACAGGACTATGTGAATCCTTGTTGATGCTAAAAGGGCATAAAGTCAGTAGTATACAATTGTATGTGAAGTACAATCAATTCAAATCCGTACATTTCGCACACACACAGCTCCGAGATGGCGAGGAAGAAGGGTCGCTCTGTCGCCGCTCCTGCTGAGGCAGGAACCTCCTCTACTCCTCCGGCACCCGCCGAGGAGATTTCGCCGCAGCCACCGCAGCCTAGGGCAACCTATGCCGCAACCGCCGCTTCGCCGCCAGCCAGCGCCGCCTCGCCGCGACTGCCTCGGCAGTCGCCGCGTCACTCACCGGCATCAACGCTGCCGATTCTGGGCACTTCCCAGCCACCGCAGATCCAGCCTGTGCCTCATGGGAGGTACAGCGCCGTCGTTCGTGGGGTCCCGAGGGACCTGCCAGCCAGGTTCCTCGTCACCGCAGCCCACCAGCAGTGGCCTTCAGCCTTGAAGGCCACCAGGATTCACGGAGCTCAGGGACCCACATCGCTCGTCAGGTTGGAGTTTGCAGATCCAGCAGACTACGAGGCTGCCTTGAGGGCGGGCCTGCTCTTGTTAGGGCGGTGCTTACGCATCGATGCCAGCCGAGTGGAACGCCAGGCTCCCTGCAGACGCTGCTGTGCCTACGGGCACAGTGAGAAGACCTGCGCAGCTCAACCCAGGTGCCACTACTGTGGCGCTTCCAGCACCACGTCTTCGTGCACGCAGCACGATCTTCGCCGCCGACGCCGCTATTGTTCGACCTGTGGAGGGTCAACACATTTCACCGGCCAAGCGCTCTGCCCCCTGCATCCTCGCAGGAAGGCAACGCAGAAGCCGCCAGCACCTTCATCGCAGCCAGCATCACCTCCACAGACGTCGACACCAGCTCCATCACCAGCGCCGACACCTTCATCAGCAGCGATCATCGAGGAAGTCCAGGGCCTACGCGACGCCGTTCAGGATCTCCACGCGGAGTTCCTGAACATGACGACGAAGCTTACAGCCCTGGAGGAACTCATCAAGGACCTTCAAGACACCTCAGCTGCTCAGCAAGTTTTTCTAGCTGGGCAGTTCGAGACCTTCACTTCAAGACTCAGCACCATAGAAACCTCCAGCCAGAACTCATCATCAGCAACAGACACCATCACAGAACACCTAGATTCAATCGACATCGCCATCAGATCCCTGGAAGAGCAGTAGCACCAACTGCGGGCCTACTTCCAGCAGACAACCATACCGGAGGCTCCAAGCAACCGCCGAAAGCCTCCGGCTAGCGCAGCATTCTCACAGGAATACATCAGCCGGATGCAACTTCACAGGAAGTAAGTTCCACGCCAACCTACACCTTCCATACAATCACCTTTCCAACCCTTACCTAAACCCTCGCCATTTTTCACTAGGGTTGCAGTCAGGTTTCATGGCTGCAACCTAGTACCCACCTATCCCGCTCCAGCCCATAGGGCGGAGACATCCATCTATCACTTACTAACGCGGGTGCTATGCGGGACCGCACAAAGCCACGTCATTCCACTTTTACCTTCTTCCTTTTTCCACCGGTGGAGGAGTTTTTAGTGGGTATGCCGACTATTGGAGATTCCCACACTCTCAGTCCCGACTCCCATCGGGGCTGGGGTAAGTGATTAAATCATTTTCTCCTCCACTCGAAAAAAAAACTGGACTTCATTGCGCTAATTAGTCTTGCGGTGTTAACATCGTGTTCTCGCCAAGAATAATCAGCTTTCTAAAGTGTTATCAAGGCAAAAAGGTTTACATTTCCCTTGAAGAAGGATTAATACGTTATTGCATCAAGAATAAAGATGAATAACTCAGCGTATAAGGATATTATTCCAAGCGCTACTGGATACGCTTGTAGTAAATGTAGAAAGGAATTCCTCCGAAGTTATGACAAGAGAAGACACGAGATGAGCTGCAAGAAGCTCTTCAAATGTAAACATTGTAATGTAACCTTTAATGATGGTTATAAGGGACAGCGGCACGAGGACGTATGTGAAATAAGCAGTCCTCAGAAGAAAAGCAGATTGGAGCCTACCAAACATCACATATTATCCACAATGGAGGACTGTGACATGAAAGAATACGAGACAGCGTTCGAAGGACGATTGAAATCGTATTTTATACGATGCGATTCATCTAAGGACTTGAATATGTACCTGCATGAGGCCAAACAACGAATAATCCAGGCAGTGCATAAAGAGCTTGGTATTCACAAGAGTGTGAAAATTAATCTGCTGGTTGAGTGCCGATTTGTAAACAGTATCGGAGAAACCTGTGACAAAACATTTAAAACACGGAATCAAGCTGCATTCTTAGAAACAGATCTGGACTCTATGCTGGAAACGAAAATGAAGAAGTTGGTTACTGAAATGGAGGATTCACAACTGAAGGGAAGCAACTGGGCTCTTCTTGCTGTGGAAGGGGTGCGTCTTCGTATTAACAAGTACAACCCCTTACGAGGCAGTAGCTACATAGCACTGCTGCCATCTATTGAAGCAAGGAAAGCATGCATTAACGTCCAAAACTATAAGGATGAGCTATGCTTCATATATTCTGTACTAGCCAAATTCGTAGAGAAGAATGCACAGCGTGTGAGTAAATACAAACAGCTTCAAGATAAGTACGACTTCAGCTGCGTTTCCTATCCTACTCCACTTTCTCAAATACCTAAATTTGAGAAGCTTAATAGGATGTCTATCAACGTTTTCGGATTGGATGAGAAGCATGAAGTGTATCCGATAAAGGTTGCTGACACTGAGCTACCTGACCACCGTGACCTCCTACTATTGAGTGATAGTAGTGGAAAACATCACTATGTATATATAAAGAATTTTGAGAAGCTCGTTCGACGTCAGAAAACTAAGCATGATGGAGTGATATACACCTGTAAGCGGTGCTTTACACATTTTGACGATCGATATGGACGAAGTGGACTGGAAAAGCTGCAAGTACATGCATCCGTCTGTAATCAGCATGGTGTTGCAAGGGTAGTTATGCCTGCAAATGAGAAATCAATTGTACAGTTTAAAAATTTTGAAAGGATGTTGAAACTACCTTACGTCATCTATGCAGACTTTGAAAGCATTCTCGCTCCATGTCATACATGCATACCCAGTCCTGAAACTTCTTATACAACCCCTTATCAAGAGCATACAGCAATGAGCTTCTGTGTTTACGTTAAACCATCAACCAGCGTTGAACACCTCGAAACATGTCTTCCTAAGCAACCCTATGTATATCGTGGTTATGATGCTGCTCAGAAGTTTATGGAATACCTGTCATTCCTTGCAAAGGAGATTAATAATATATACAAATCTGTCATGCCCCTGAAACTTACAGATCAACAGCAAAAGGATTTTGAGTCTTCTATAGTATGCTACTTGTGTGGAAAACCCTTTACTGAAGAGAACTATAAAGTACGCGACCATGATCACATCAGTGGTGAATATCGGGGAAGTCTTCATAATGAATGCAATTTAGCCTGTAAAACGCCTAAATATATTCCAGTCTTCATGCACAACCTCAGTGGGTATGACTCACACTTCATTGTTAAGGAGTTGGGATGTACAAGTGACCGTGTGGAGGTAATTCCTAGCTCTGAAGAAAGCTATATCTCATTCTCCAAGTATGTAGGAGATATAAAGCTCCGTTTTGTAGATAGTTTTCGGTTCCTGAGTACAAGCTTGGATAAGCTGGTAAAAAATCTAACATCGTACCCTGAAACATTGAAGTACTTCGGAGAAGACAAGATGAAGTTGATGACACGTAAGGGTGTATTTCCCTATGATTACGTCACTTCATGGAACGTCTTGAACGAAACCTGTCTGCCTCCTAAGAATTGCTTCTACAATAAACTGAATGAAGAAGAAATTAGTGATGCTGACTACGAACATGCTACAAATGTATGGAGACTGTTCAATGTGAGAAACCTGGGTGAATACAGCGACCTCTACTTAATATCTGATGTTCTTCTTCTAGCTGATGTCTTTGAGACATTCAGAGAGCAAACTCTCAAAACGCACAAAGTTGATCCAGCACATTATTTTACCTCTCCAGGACTTACATGGGACGCCATGTTACTGTATACTGGAATCGAACTGGAACTGTTACAGGATTATGACCAACTACTCATGGTGGAATCCGGCATAAGAGGAGGTTTATGCCAAGTGTCCCATCGGTATGCAGAGGCTAATAACACTTACATGGAAAAGTTTGATTCGTCGAGACCAACCCAATTCATCACATATGAGGACGCTAATAACCAATATGGGTGGGCAATGTGTCACGCCCTTCCTTTTGGTGGATTTCAGTGGGTTTCACCTGAAGAAATAAACTTACAAAGACTAGAAGAAGATGATCCTCATGGATACATATTAGAAGTTGACATCGAGTATCCTGCTGAACTCCATGATCTGCATAATGATTTACCATTCCTGCCTGAGTGTCTG
Organism: Deroplatys truncata; assembly: GCA_030765065.1. NCBI lineage: Eukaryota > Metazoa > Arthropoda > Insecta > Mantodea > Mantidae > Deroplatys > Deroplatys truncata. Next base: position 61,182,977 of record CM060981.1, on the reverse strand, counting down.
AAACCAAAGGAGTCTACTACAAAGAAGTTAATTCCTCACCTTGGATTACGAAAGAAGTATGTAGTGCATTACATGACTTTGAAGCAAGCTCTTAGTCATGGACTACGACTAACAAAAATCCATCGTGTGCTACAATTCCGACAGTCACAGTGGTTAAAACCGTATGTGGAATTTAACAACAGACTACGACAAAAGGCTGCAAATGATTTTGAGAAGGATCTCTACAAACTGTTCAACAATGCTATGTTTGGAAAAACAATGGAGAACCTTCGTAATCGTGTGGATATACGGTTGGTGGTAAACGAGAAGACTCTGGAAAAGTTAATTGCAAAGCCTACGTTTATCGATCGAACAATATATGCTACCAATCTAGCTGCTGTGCATATGGCCTCCCGACAGATCGTCTTCAACAAGCCTATATACATTGGAATGAGTGTGTTGGACATCTCCAAGACATTAATGTATCACTATCATTATGATGTGTTGTTACCGCATTATGGAGTTGAAAACCTGAAGCTGATGTATATGGATGCTGATTCATTCATCCATCAAGTTACAACTGAAGATGTGTACAAGGACAAGCTACGTTTTCTTGAGCATCTGGATACGGCTGATTATCCTACAAACCATATATGCTATTCAGCTGTAAACAAGAAAGTGCTTGGAAAATTTAAAGATGAGGCTAATGGTAAAATCATCCAACGCTTTGTCGGACTGCGACCTAAGATGTATGCGCTAGATATCCACGGGTCAATCATAAAAAAGATTAAAGGTATAAAACGTGGCGTTATTAAGCAGCACATCACATTCGACAGTTATACAGACTGTCTTAAAGCCAGAGAAATAATAAGGACCCCCATGAATCTGATCCTGTCACGAAAACATACTGTTACCACAGTGCAAGTGAATAAAATTGCATTGACTCCATACGACGATAAAAGAGTCGTTGCTGAGGATGGAATAACGACATATGCATATGGCCATTACAGCATTACAAGCAGTGCCTAAGAGAATCTAATCCTTAGATGATAATTTTCTCGTGATTCTACAACTTTAAAAAGTGGAAGTTTGCCATGTACTGTGTATACATCTAGCAGACACCTAAGAATAAATAAAAATAAGAATGTGGAAGGGAGGTGGTAACCCTGCCATTAGGAGCAAATCCTAGTGCTAGTCTCAAGCCTAGATAAAAGGGGAGAGGCACCTACCCTTACAATCCTTATCTAATAAAGCAGCAATTAACTGGTAAAGACGATACACCTAACCAACAATTAACCATACAAAAACAGAAAAGCTGAATAAAAACAATAATATCACTAACAGAACCTAAGGTCGAGTTAGAAAAGGCATCTCTACATACTTTCATGCATGCTAGCATTAGAATATTGAGAAGACCATAAAAGGATCCGATATGACTGTAAAAACGTTAGAAATGGTTATAGATCATAAGACTTGCGTAATACAAGAGAAAAACTCTATAAACAAGAGAGAATGCCTGAAAACCATTTCCCAAAAGCCCTCATAAAAACAGCCACTACATTTACCAAAAGCCAATAAACAGTCACTACACTTATCCAAAAGCCGACAAAACAGCCACTACACTTATTCAAAAGCCGATAAAACACCCGCTACTCTTTCCAAAAGCCTATAAAACAGCCACTACACTTTCCAAAAGTCTCTTCAGGAACTCTTAATGGTCTGCGCCTATGCCCCATCCATAACCTAAAATACCTTTAAAGAGCCACAAACACTTCTAGCACGAGCTTTGAAAACGTATTGAAACTTGTCAAAATACCTTAAAATCATCATAAAACATCTCGAAATATTCTGAAGCCTATATGAATGCCCTGAATCTACCTGCTCCAGTTCCCAAAATGCTGCTGAAACATCTAAAAATTCCCCTGCCTCATACCAGAATGTACTGAAAGCCTTGTTCATATCAAAAAAATATCTGCACCTGTGGCTAAAATGTCTCTAAATGAACTCTAAAATGCTCCACAATTCCTAGTACACTGGCTAAAATGCTTACCCCAGTACCCTAAAACACGTATCTGTTTCTATGTCTAAAAATATTTTAAAGCCAGTAAGAGGATGTCAAATGTCTGTTCCACCGCATTAAACATCATCAGAATACCTGCAAAGTTATCTAAGCATGTACCTAAAAAGCTTCTAAGGGTGTTCTAAAATAGTTATATTGTGCTCTAAATACCTCTGAAATTCTTGCTCTTCCCTTCTGGAAAACACCCTACACACCTTCAGTCCCTGTCTTCCCTAGCATTTCTCCCCGTATTCCCTATCTCTCTCATATAAACGCATACTCTCCCTTCTTCAGCACCTGCCTAGCATTATCATCTACTCCCTATTTTTCGTGTATAATTGTATACTCTACTCGACCTCTGACTAGCCTAGCACTTCTCCTCGTATTCCCTGCCACTCTCATATAAAGCACATTCCTTCTACTTCAACCTCTGTCTATCCTAGCATCTACCCTCGTTTTCCCTATCTCCCCCATATAAACTCATTTTCCTCCATGAAGACTCTCTCAACCTAGCATCTCCCATCGTTTTCCCTATCCTTTCCCTTATAAAGCATATATTCAGACCTTTCAAACCCTGTCTAGTCGACATCTAACCTCATATTCCCTATCTCCCCCATATAAACGCATTTTTCCTCCTTGGATGCTCTCCTAGCCTATCATCTACCCTCGTTTTCCCTATCTTTTCCCATATAAACGCAAAAACTGTGCCAGGTCTGTCCTAAATAACCTACTCGTGTGTTCATGGGTTAAATTTTCATTTGTAGCCTTAAAGGACTCTGAGAGCAAAAACCGTATTATGTGATTAAAGCTGAGTGTTTAAGGTATTTTTTGGGCCTTAAAGCAGGAGAGAAAAAAAACCAATAACAATAATGATATAATACGATCAAAATCATAAATAGACAACTAAACGAGAAGACAATATTAATCAAACATAAGACAAATAATGCTGAACAACGAGATAAAGGGTATAAAGAGAATCAATTAAAAAAAAAAGATGTCCCCTCTGTAAATTCATACTAGGAATGGGTTTTGTGAAAAGGCAGAAAAAAATTTTTGTTTCCCTCGAAAGGAAGGCAGATGGCACACATACCTGCTATGGTTGCCATGAAGTTACCAGAAGTCCCGCCTTTGAAACCTGGCCCGGACGTGAAGCTTCAAAGCTTAGCAGGGTCAGAAAGCATACGTGTTTTATTTTGGATATAAGAATATTCGTGGGAAGATTTTAAACTCAAAATAAGTTGTAAGAAGAAGAACGTGAAAGTTGTCGAACTGGGGATAACCAATAATAAAATTAGGAAACGAAAATGATAGCCAATAAAATATTGCATCCCTATACATCACATGATACGTTTAACTCAAAACGGAATGAAACATAAGAAGAGTGCGGGGGGGGGGAATTCTAAGTCTGGCGAAAGGCGTGAAACAAAAAAAAAGAAAACACCGAGGAACAGTCGGGTAAAAGCTAACCACGAGGACGGTTGATGACAAAATAAATAAATAAATAATCAGGAAATTTTAAGTGTGGCAATGAAGTGTCGAAATCTAGGAAATTCGAGGGCTAGTCGGAAGAGCATATAAGTAGTACTTCGCGACAGTTATGACAATAATAACAGTGGTTTTGACAACGAAGGTGGCGGGTCGACCAGATAGGAATCTTCTTAACAAAATAAAAAAAATAATAATTCAATTTTCGCCGACAGCATTATCGATATTATCAAGGCAGTGTCACCACCCCTGAAAACCAGAACCTCAGCTCTACCATAACAGGTTCCTAATCCCTGCCATCCAACAGTTAAACCCGGGACTACGAGTCTCCTCTAAGTAGCAGCAAGAAACAGCACAGATGCGGAAAAGGTCAGCGTCAGCGTATAAAGTAATTTTAATTGTTGAATTTTTTTATCAAATTTCGGTTAAAGGTACTCTTTAATTTCTAGATATGGTCTTGAATTTTCACAGATAATAAATTTTCCGACATTTAAGGCAGTATTTTTAACACTTAAATGATTTCAGTCTAATCATATAATATATAAATTCAATAACAACCCGCCTTAAAGCAATATGTGTATGTAACAAGATATAAAAAGTGTATATTACAGTCATTATATATGTTTATATTATTGTATACATGTTTAATAATATTATGTGAATGTATTACGTAATTTAATAATGTAGGAGCTGTGAGAATAATAGGTTAAAAGTTGCTAACAATAAGGTAACAATGAGGTAACCTTGAGGCAAGAATGAATTTGAAAATTTAATAATGCTACTTGTGATTCTTGGAAGCCATAATGTAATTTTTGTGACAGTTTATAAAATAGCCAATCAACAACCAGAAAAAGCTTTAGTTAAATGAAGGTATTCTATTGAACTAGGATTAGCCAATCAGAAACTAAAATGGAGCAAAATTTACAAATTCAGAAGTCAGTTGCTTGTAGACAGCGCTCATAACTGGACGCGTTGCTTGTAGACAGTGTTCCTAACCGGACACGAGATGTGTCCTCGAGAAGTTTAATACGTATTGTGTCTGAGACAAAAATAGTTTACGTGTTAAAAAGTGCAAGTAATTAATAAAAAAATCTCACAGCTCTCTATATCAGTGAAGTGTTATTTAAATCGTGTCAAGCATTAATAAAAGGAGTGAAGAAAAACTTTAAAATCCGTGTAAGCCTACATTATTCAGTCACACCACTCCCTGCTAAGACATTCATGACTTTAAAAAAATATAAATACTGACGCAGCCGAGGCGAACATAAATATAAAACAGCCAAATTACAAAGTTAATGTTCTTTAAACTTTGGGATGAAGGCTACCGGAAACTTTTTACAATACGTGTGGTTGCAACTACTTCAAGTTCGGCTCTCCAACAGTCGAAATACAATACATCTTCAAACTGGCTTTCCATACGTAGCAACAACAAACCTTCACATTTCTTTGAAGAAAAATATAGGTAACTGCATCTATACAGCAGTACCAAATAAAAGGTTGACTGTACCTGTATTCTACTTCGTATAGAATCATCTAATACTGATTGGTGGAAAATTCTATAAGCATTTATCACAGTTTGTCTTGGAGATATAACCCCAGACAATAAATAACCAAAACTTACTTTGAGTCTAATAGTGCATCCTATTTGCTATGTCTCAATGTTTTCCGCCAGATAGCAACTTCTTAATGTTTTCTAATATAAGGCGAAAGTAATCGAGCTCAATGAACTTTCGTGGCTCGACTTCAATATCATCGGCGCTAGAGCCTTGGCCTCTTTCAAAATCAGCCTCCGTTCTATCTTATCTCTTGCTTTCTCATTCCATCCTGTGTAGCGTTTTGCTCGCTACTTCGTTGTGGGTATCTTACCTGCGTCGTTGTATGGGTAGTCTTCAGGACTCGTAATCGTCGATATCAGTCAGGAAACACTTCTCGTCGATCTCAAGAGTCAACTGTCGGCGAATCGGTCTGAAATTCCCTACAGTTGTTGTCACGGTAGGATTGGTGACACCAGGATATTGTCTGTTTTAACTTTTCTCACTCTTATGCTAGAAATCCTGCAAGATTCATTGATATTCCCTAACACGTGTGTTTTTTAGCACTGTGTTCCCACTATTCTCTCTTAGAACACTAAAGTTTGCTCCGGCTAGTTATTTAATATCTCGGTGCTTTATTACCATTCTTTAGATTCCCGCGAATTTGAAAATCACTTGACTAACATTAACTTGTTTATGAGCTTGGATATAGTTATATCTAAAATCACCGTTAGCACATTATATAAATATTCTACTTACATCACTTTATAATTGGATAATTTCGCGGCACATAGCAAATTTCGGAACTTAGCGTCCTTTTCTGATCCGCAGTGTTACGTGTTACCTCAACGAAGAATAATGACAAACTGTCCTAAAACCACGCTTGCGTTTACATATCATAACGACTGCTCGCCTTCAAATTTTGTACATGTCACTGCATCTTACTATGTTTCCTTTGGTTCTCATACTTATTCGCTACGTTTATTGGTTCCCTGGTTGAAAATTCCAAGCCTAACTGTAAGAAATGTCCGTTGCCTCATAGCGTCTGTTTTCTTTAAAACTTGCCTCATACCCACAAAGTACAAAAGAAGGTATCGATTTTTGTGGCCCCACGCTCGGAAAACATAATGGACAGTCTAAAACGAAGCTACTTTTATTTTTGTCTAAATCTTGCAGTTTTTGTTATGCATTTACGCCTTTATTTATTTAACAATATTATTGAAACTTGAAACATATTTACAGCTTCTGAAGGGCTTTTGATTGATATAGTTTTTAATCCTATTGCTTTAAAGTCATGGAAATTTATGAAATTGAATGTTAATTAATTATTAATAATTCCTAAACCATAATCATTACAGAGTTCCTTTTTATGTATTCTTAATCAGGCGGAAATATCGCTACACTTCTCACCTTCATAATTGTTAGGTCTTGCAGAGCTATTCAAACTATCTTATCCTGGGCATTCTCTTCTCCTTGCTAAATATACCCTTGCTTAACATTTCTGAGGCAATTTCCTTCGTTTTCTCGGCTTGTTTCGTTGTCCTAGCATTCCACGTAGCCATAGTCAAGTCCTTTTTCTTGAGGTATTTGTCTATTCTATTCTTCCCATTCCGAGGCTGATTATTTGGTTTCTTAACTCTGTCTTTTTTACGGTGTGGGACAGTTAACCCCACGCCCAACCCCCAACCTAGCACCTGAGACAGGGTGGCCCGGCTATAGCCCCGAGCATTGGGTACCCATTTTAGCCGCCTCTTACGACCCGTATGGGCTACGGTGGGAATATTCCATTCCGGCATATCTGGGGTTTATTTGAAAATAAAGTGGGCATCAACAGTCCTTCATATTTGTATTCTTAAGGGTGGTACTGGCCAGACATAATTCAACTGTTAATGAGGAACTACGAGGGCAGTAACAGAAGTACCCGACCTAACGTATATATAGCAGTTGTTGTTTCAAACAAATGACTATGGTAGAAAGTAACACCCTTACAAAGCTTAAGTTTGAGGTTTGACGATGCTACGTTATTTAGTAATTGTTTGGCAGCCACTAATAGTGAACTCTCTCAACGAATTTGTGAACATGGATAAAACTGGTCATCGTTTTACTTTCCCTACTACGTATAGTAAGTAGGGGAAGTATTGTATTCCACCCAAAAATTCGATACCGGGATTTCACCGGAAATACATGTTTTGAGACACCCTGAATCCAAAAAAGCATTTTTGCAAACATGTCCGTGTGTGTCTGTGTGTGTGTCTGTCTGTGAACAGCATAACTCAGAAACGAACAGTCGGATAAACACCAAACTTGGTATTTAGGTTCAGTATCTTCCAAGGATGCGACACGAAGGTTTTCAAGAAAATCCCCCCACCCCAGATTACCCTTTACATGAAAGATTTTTCGAAAATTTTAATTTTCTCAAAAAAGTCTCTAATGATTTTGATTAAAATATCATATGTTTAAGATACTTTTATGACAAATAAAATGTATATCTTGAATATCCTGGGAATGTCTCCAAAAGTATTCTTCATTGTGAACGACTTTTGCATAACTGGTAAACCATAAGAGATAGACAAAATTTTACTACACAAAAAATGTAGATCGCGTTAAAATACGCAATTTATGTCATACACATTTTTTTTGTAAACAGTAAACAAAAACAAACCACTTCAAATTGACGCCCAAAGCGTGGTGCAAATTTCAACAACAAAACACTTTCTCAAATTGGTTCCCAAACGTGAGCAAACCTTCAACAACAATAATCTACAACTGTTGAACAATTCTACTTCAAATTGGCACACATAAGTGGAGCAGTAAAAACAACTCCAACGTAAAGACAATATCTTTCTCAGAGAAAGTAAAAATTAGTACACATCTAGTGAAGAAAAAGCTTTAAAAAATTACCATGTAGCTATAGAAATTATTTCCTACTACATACATTAAAATAATATTGTTATGTTTATACTATGGTAAAATTACATTTAATTATATGCAGCAGTTTGAAAAATAGTGTCTTAATAAAGTGTATATTCTGAGCACTCTACACAACCCTTTAACTGTCCGTGTATAAGAGAATCTCGATAATAGATAACACTAAACATCGTCTTGTATTTTTGAACTTTACCTCGATTCTGTAACAAGCCACTTACCTCACTTTTATCTCAATATACTGTACACCTTGAAATGTATATAACTGTTATTCAATCGTGTGGAGGATTGAAACAATAACCCTTATATCTACGTCAAGACACTCCCACATCGCGGGTGTGAAACACGCCTACAATAAACGCTCTCAGTGCTCAAACCCCGTCCTCTAGTAACAAAGTGCCTAAACGCTGTATTTCATTGGAAGCAGTAGCTGTCAGGTGTGTCCGACGTTCAAATATTTTCATTAAACAGCAGAAGAACGAACGCTGGGCTATCCACAGGTGTCCAGGAGTTATTATATATGGCATTCCATTCCCCGGGGGTGGGGGACATCGAGCTCGTGACCGCGGGTTGTATAGTCGCCGCCATTAATCATTTTCCAGCTACCAGGTTTATTGCCCATCGACAGCACATTTCCACCGATGAATTTAAAACATTTCCAGTGTTTTTGTTATGAAAATGCGGCATTGTTTTGTTATTATAATTCCCTCTGCGACCACCAGAGGCAGATTGAGACTTCTTTCAGAAGTAGACCCTAAAGCAGAAATACCAAGAGGGAAAGAGATGAATATACTGGAGAAAAGAAAACACGAATGTATGTTGGGTGGGCAAAAGAGAGGGGAGGGGGACCTGAGGCCCCCTCCCATCTCTCCAAAATATTCATGTAGAGGAATGATAAATAAGGCACCTATATGCTTTTATTTGTAAACTGATCGTTTTTATTACTCACTCTGTCACAGCTTTCCACAGCCTTCTTGTGCCTGCCTGTTCCAGAGTTGAACATGTCAAGAACATTAAACACCCTGAACATTAACAAGGAGAGTTTGTCCTATTGTCAACAATTTCCCTTTAGAAGTTTTTCCAGCGAAAGTGCAATAAAACACAGGTTAATCGAAACAGCGGAGAGCGAGGAACTGTAAGAAAGAATGTGTGTATTTATTCACTGCAAATGTGTATTACCCGGTGGCAGAGTTAAATATACAAAATCATACAGAGTGAGCCAAAAGACTCCGAACCGCCTACGCGGTTTTTCCTTTCAGCGTTCTCGGCGCCCGTTGTCGTCTGCTACTATCATAGGAAGGCTCGGATGAAACCATACAATATTTTTAAAACTACTTTTAAAGGCTTTACTTACCAACTTTACGAAATGAGATGCTGAAACTGGCCACCGTCGTTGTCCATACATTTTTGGCACCGCTTTAGGAAACTATCCGTCATGGAATTTTTGGGAGGAATTTTCCAAACGATGGCCGATGTCGTCTAATGTTTCTTCGGTAAGAACCGAACGCCGTCTTTTAGATTTCTCAGCCTGAACGCTTCCTGTGGCCTGAAATTTACTGTAAAGTTCATGGATTGTTGTACGGCCTGGAACTTTTACACCTAGAAATCTTTCTGCAAATCGTACTTTCACTTGGCGAGCTGACCGAGTTAACAGATACGAATAATAAATAAATACACGCTGTGCAGTAGAAAACATATACTAAGCCATAATATACTTTGTGACTAAGTACAGGACAAAATAATAAATAACTCGTAATAATGGAACTACATCACATCACCGTCAACTCAAAACTGCACTTCACACTGCAAAGCAAAACCACAACAGCGTGACTTTGTTAATAGCAGCAGTGCGTCATCATGTTTTTATAATATTTCCACACGCCCAGTGGAAAAACCCCGCGCAGCCGGTAATATTGTTTATAAAATACCCTTCCGGGGTAACTGAAAACATAAAATGTACAAGACAAACCCACGTAGCCTGGAAGAATTAAAACAAAGTATCCGCCAGGAAATTTCTCAACCTGAACTACAGCGAGTGATGGATAGTTTCCTAAAGAGGTGCCAAAAATGTATGGACAACGACGGTGGCCAGTTTCAGCATCTCCTTTCGTAAAGCCTTTAAAATCGTTTTAAAAATGTTGTATGGTTTCATCCGCCGCATTCTATGATAGCGGCAGACGGCAACGAGCGCTGAGGACGTGGACAGGAAAAACACCGCGCAGGCAGTTCGGAGTCTTTTGGCTCACTCTGTACTAATAAAATAATACTAAAAAATAAGTGCACAAACAATAATAATACAATGAACAATAATGTGAACAACTTTCTATCAACAATCATATTATTGTAGCTACCAGTGTAACATAACAGCTAAAAGTTTTGAAATCATTAATTACTCTACTATTTACATACACTAATCACCTATCCAGTCAGTATAGTCAATAAATTTACCATTACTATTCACAACAAGTTTATACAATTTCAAATATACATCTAAGTAACGTTTATAATTAATTATCCAGCATTTATTCTATTCAAATTTCTCATGGACAGAGGACAGCCCTGAGAGGCTGCTATAGGAAATGCGTTCCATTTTTCAATGGTTACTAACAAAGGAGATTTTTTTTTATTTTGAAAGTTTATAGTTGCTTTAAAATATTAGTCATATCCGACTTTACAGCTTTTAATATAAATATTTAACAATGTAGCAAGGAGGTTATTTAACATACTGGCAGTTTTAAACCATTAAAATGAATTAGCATAAAATTGTGACACTATAATTAATCAAACTGATTGAACATTATATACTTTTATATAAATTTATGCTTTTGAAAAATTTAATTATCTTAAGGTACATCGAATGGTTGAGTGCTGTTTGTAAATCATCGTGTATCTGATAGTATTGTCTCCATTGATCGTATTGTGGATATTCCACGATTATGTGTTTCGTCGCTAACAGTATGTTACACTGGTGGCAGATGGGTGGTTGGTCCTTTGAAAGAAGATAACTGTGCGTGATCTTGGTATGGCCCATTCTGAAAGGTAGTATTTTAGAAGGAGTTGTATCGTATTTCAACTGTTGGGGAGCCGAACTTGTAGTAGTTGCAACCGCACGTATAGTAAACAGTTTCCAGTAAGCCTTCGCCCCAAGTTTAAAAAAAAACATTAACTTTGTAATTTAGCTGTTTCTTTAAATATTATATATTTATGTTTGCCTCGGCTGCGTCAGTATTATTATTAGACATGGATGTCTTGGCGGGGTTGTGGTATGACTAAGAACGTAGGCTTACACAGATTATAATTTTACTTCACTCTTTTTATTAATGCTTGATACGATTTTAAATAACACTTCACTGATATAGAGAGCTGTGAGATTCTTTAATTAGTTGTACTTTTTAACACATAAAACTATTTTCGTCTCACACGAATACGTATTAAATTTCTTGAGGACACTTTTTGCGTCTGGTTAGTAACGCTGTTTGCAACCAACTAACTGATTTCAACCGCCTAAACTTTTAAATTTCTGTATTTCAAGTCTCTGATTGGCTATTCCTAATCCAATAGAATACCTTCATTTAACTAAAGCTTTTTCTGGTTGTTGATTGGATATTTTTATAAACTGTCACAAAAATTACATTATTGCTTCCAAGAATTACAAGTAGTATTTAAACTTTCTAATTCATTATTGCCTCTAGGTTACCTCATTGTTACCTCATTGTTAGCAAATTTTAACCCATTTCTCACAGCTCCTACATTATTAAATTACGTAATATATTCACATAACATTATTACACATGGATACAGTAAAACAAACATATACAATGACTATTATATACCCTTTTTATATATTGTTGCATACACATATTGCTTTAAGGTGGGCTGTTATTGAATTTATATATTAAATAATTAAACTGAAATCATTTAAGTGTTAAAAATACTGCCTCAATTCTCAATCGGTATATTAAAAGCTGATCTTGTCTGGAAAGAGAATTACTGGGAGGATGTGTCGAAAAACTCGATGTTATATCACGGAGTTTGCTTCTCGTGAAGTCAAGCCATCCTGACTTCCATTGTTGGTAGAGCTTCTTTTTAATGGGTGAGATAACATCATGGACTGGTGTAGTTGTAGTTGGGTCACTTAGTGAATGATTAGTGGCTTCTTTTGCTGCCTGATCGGCCAATTCATTGCCTTGTATTCCAGTGTGCCATGGAATCCATACTAAAAGACACTTGTTTTCCTTGCTTATTGGCTTTATGAAGTAGTGATTGAATATTGTAAGAAATGGGTTGATGACAGATTATTTTCTACGTTAGTTCTGTGCCACATTCCCTTAATTTTAAACAAATGATCGTTTCAGTCGTAATATGTCGGGTTCTCCAATGTTTCACTAACGCCCACCTATGCATTTAAACCAGCATAACTTTTAAATAATTTGCATAACCGATGCCTCTTACGCCGAAATTTTAAAAGTCCCCATTCAATCTCTTCCCCTTTTGTAGGCCCAAAATATTTACCTATTTCTATGAATTTTATAGCCCTTGTGTGTATCTTTTCTAACGAATCAATTTGATTAATTCTATACCCCAACATGTAGCTCTATATTCCATAGCCGGACGCACTAAAGACTTATAGGCAATTTCTCTGGACTTTACGCTCCACTTTTTACTTTCTCTACTAAATATATTAAGTAGGGGAAGTATTGAATTCCACCCAAAAATTTGATACCGAGATTTCACCGGAAATATATATTTTGAGATCTCTTGAATCCAAAAAAAAGCATTTTTGGAAACATGTCCGTGTGTGTGTCTGTGTCTGTGTGTGTGTCTGTGAACAGCATAACTCAGAAACGAACAGTCAGATAAACACCAAACTTGGTATTTAGGTTCAGTATCTTCCAGAGATGCGATACGAAGGTTTTCATGAAAATACCCCCTCCCCAGATTGCCCTTTACATGGAACATTTTTCGAAAATTTTAATTTTCTCAAAAATGGCGCTAACGATTTTGATTAAAATATCATATGTTTAAGATATTTTCATAACAAATAAATTGTATATCTTGAATTTTCTGGCAATGTCTCCAAAAGTATTCTTCATTGTGAACGACTTTTGCATAACCTGTAAACCATAAGATATAAACAAAATTTTACTACACAAAAAATGTAGATCGCGTTAAAATACACAATTTATGTCATATAGATTTTTTTTGTTGTTGAGTGAACCATTTTCGAGATATTGCTTGTTATTCCCTTAAATTTTCCAATACTTATACTTTTTCTCAAAATCGTTATTCATTTGTTTTTTTGTCTTGGATATGCAAAGAGTATTAATCTGTGGCAAAGAGAATGGTGCTGCACCTAGCAACCAGCTATTAAGATATATGTCGCTGCTTAAAGACTACTGTATTTCTATATTGCCCTTGCAAATACAAAACAAGGGGAACATAGTACGCCTTAAGCGATAGCCAAATATTTTTAGAACTGTTCGCTATGTGTAAAATGTAATTCTCTTTGCATGTCATAAGGTCGTTTCTGCAAATGTTTATCTCGATTAACATGAAGTAGATGGAGAATAAGAGTTTGTAAAAATAGTTTGTACAAGAGTAGAGAAAGTCATGTGAGTGTAACACATCAGATTTTTAGTATCCTCATTATAAAATGTAATGTTTCCCACGCTTTGCTAGATGCAGAATTTACCTGTTCGTCTCATCCAGCGTTACTCGCCAAGTATCACTAACATAAAACAAAATTGAAAATAGAGAAAGAGGTTCACATTTTGAACGCCGTTTTGATCCTATTAGATCCTCACGTCTAACTTTTGCATTTGCGATTTTTCTTAATTCCAATTATTTTTTTAATCTTTTATGTTGAAATTGCATTAATTTTACCACCCAAATATTTGCAGTTGTACACTTGAGGAATATTCCCCCCTCCCATGTGATAGTTGTATAGGATTTTCCCCTTAGATCTGCTAAATGCATTGAACTTACTTTTCTTAGCATTAATTGTCATTTTTGCAGCAGCAGCAGCAGCAGCAGCCCAATTAAATATTTTGTTTAAATCACCCTGAAACAAAAAGAATATGAGATGTTTAAATTCCCGCTGGCAACGTTGCTGGAACAATTGGCAATGTTTCTTTGTGCAACCCTGAATTCCAATACAGGTACTTAGTATTGTATGCAGTTAATCTTCGACCCCACATTCCAAGAAATATTGTACCTTAGAGTGCAAGTGTTAAGTGCTTGCACATGCATTCAATGCGGAGGTCCATTGCTATTTTACTGTTTGTATTTGTCACTGTGGTTTATTGTGTATAACACGTCAGCGAAAAGAAAGCGTGTTGTATTGAGGAGATACTAGAAGCCGTTAGCGACAGAGTTAGCGCAGACCAGGGATTCAAATTATTAGAGGTAAGGAAGACTACAAGTAATCTCAACGGGAAATGTTGAATTACGGCACTGTCAATAACACAAGACCTTTTGGTTTAAGTTGCCGTGCGTGGTGGCGTGATATGTGTCTTTGTAATATTGTAATGTATATTTTAATACTGTTTACAGTAGCCGATTTTATAAAACATTATTACAAGGATTTGGAATATGATTATTTTCTTCCTTTCGCCGCTTACAACCGCTTAGAACCGAAAAAAGTAATGTGGCGTATTAATAATTTGAGCGTTTTTATTGTCATTACCAGACATATTGTTCTACATTGTCATTACCAGACATATTCTTTTCCTTTTATGTTGACTGGGATGACGTCACTCCTGGCTGGGGGTTTTTGCTAGCCACGAGTGGTGGGTATGTAGCGTCTGTCTTACTTAGGATTCCGTGAGAAGCGGATCGCGTGTGCAAGCTGGCTTTTGGATCAGTGGACATCTTCCTTCATCCTTAATATTTAATAATGTAGGGACCCCAAACGGTTGGGAAATAAAGCTAGGAATGTGTGAGTAGATTTGTGTTATAGATTTTGCGCAATGAAAAACCCACGCCTTCCTCTTAACCTCCATAGCACGTTTCGGTCCTCCGCAGTCAATACGTCTCCTAAATGTACGTTCGGGGTACTCAAAATTAATTTGATTTTCATGTTAACTTTTAGGCCGTCTACCCAGCATGTAACAATATCTTATCCGAAATGGCTCTTCCTGCTCTAGTTCGGTTAAGGGGGTTCTGCTCTAAAACGAGAAAAACAATTGTAATATTGTGGCGGGCACATGTAGAGTTAGATTGGTATGCCTGACATTGAGTCGGCCCTCCCGGAATGAGGCTGATAGATGAGACAGTACATATTGAATGCATATTAAACGCATATTGTATACATAGTGATTTATATGTGCGAATGTTTTAGTTATAAGCATTGTTTATATGTTTTAGTTATAAGAAACTGAATGTAAGTATAAAACTGGAATCTAGTGGCGCCGCTAGGCTGAATTCCTGGACACGCCTCTTTCAACAGGACATAAGGGAGGACGAAGCAAGTGGGTGAGACAAACGGCACTTGCCAGGTAACTCAAGATAAGAAGATAAGATAAAGGGTTTTTTGGCATGACGAAGCATGCCAAGGCAGTTTAGGGATATTCCCTCTTCAGCCTAGAGAAAAAGTTTTTGAATAATGGCTTGCAGGCAGTTACCTTCCGCGTGTGTCGTTCTTGTCATGTTTTTTTTTTTTTTTTTTTTTTTTTAAATTAGGGGGATTTGTGTGTGATTTTTTTTTTGATTGCTTTTTTTTTTTTTTTTTTTTTTTTTTTTTGTCACACAATCTCAATCTCAGCCGCCGTGATTTTCTGCCCAAGAAGACCGATTTTATATATTTGCATGTTTTCTTATGTCGTTGGCGCGTGTCGTCACCTCTAGTTTTTGTTTTTCTGTTAACTTTTTAGTTTATTGGTGCATGTTGTTTTCACTTGCTTAGTAAGTTTTGTAAATGGTGCTCAATTTGATGTTGCTCATCTAGATGCTTCTTATCATATATTTGTATTAGTGTGATCAGGGGTGGGTTTTTGTCCTTTGATGTTGGTTGAATTGTTTTCATCTGCTGTGCTGTACGTATGAGGTCTCTTCTGTATTTTCGTGTGTGTGCATTATCAATGTATTTCAGCATTAGATTTGCGATATGCTTATCAATTGGCTCCGTTCTGGTATATTGGTATAGGCGGTTGGTTTTAAAGTTTGGTAGTAGCTTGTGTGCTGTACGTAGGCATCTCCGTTCGAAAGCTTGTATCTTGGTCATTGTTTCTGTTGAAATAAGTGGCATGGTTGCCACGGCTGCATACGTGAGGTTGGGCCGAATAAGTGCTATGTATAGCTTATGTAATATTCTGGCCGACAGGCCTTGCCTGTTCAGTCTGGCGAGGAAAGTTAATGTGGAGTGTATTGGCCGTGTTTTCCTAAGGAGTTCATTGTAATGTGAAGTGACTGTGAGGTTATATTGTATTTTGATTCCTAGGTATTTGACTGCTTTCTGACACTTTACAGTTTGTCTGTTGAAGTGTAGTGTAACATTGGTTTGCTTATGTTTCATATTCTTTTTGATTAGTATTGCCTGTGTTTTTTGCACATTTATTGCAATACGCCATTTGTTTGTCCAGTCAATGTATGTTTTCAATTGTTCTTCAAGTTTTTTCTTGGCTGTGGGTGTCTTTGATGATGTACACCAGTACGCAGTGTCGTCTGCATATTGTGCAAGCTGGATGCTTGGATGGACGGGTTGTGGAGTGTCAGCTGTGTAGATGATGTACAGAAGGCCGGATATGGCACTCCCTTGCGGTGTGCCTGCTTGCAATGTGATGGTCGATGACAATACGTTATTTATGCGTATTTGTGCTGTTCTGTCTGTGAGGAAGCTGGCGACCCACCTCGTGATGCGAGGGGGAATCTGAAAGTCCGTGAGCTTATAGAGCAATCCATTTATCCAACATTTGTCGAACGCTGATTGTACATCCAAGAAGGCTGCTACTGTTGTATGACCTCTGTTGTACGCGTCTTTGAAGTTGGAGAGTACTCTGACAAGTTGGTCTTGGATTGTTACGTCACTCCTGTAGCCTGCTTGAGTAGTTGGGAGAAGGTTCTTGTGTTGGCAGACTTGTGTGAGGCGCTTTACCATCACTCTTTCATATATTTTTGACAGAGCTGATGTGAGGGAGATTGGTCTATAGTTTGTAAAATTTGTTTTATCCTTCCCGGGTTTTTCGAAAAGCAGGATATGTGCTTTTTTCCATTCTTTTGGGTGATATCCATGCCGAAATATCAGGTTGTATAAGCTGGCTATTTGACTGATCGTTTCTATGGGTAGTTGTTTAATTAGCTTATATGTTATTTCGTCGGGACCTGGAGCTGTATTTTTTGCTTTGCTGACTATGGTGATAATGTCTTGTGCCGTGATTGGTCGTTCTATTTCATTTGTGGGGTCTAGATTTTCTATTTGTATTTGAGGTGTATAGAGTTTTTGGTTCAACGACACATGGTAGTTTATTCTGTCGTAGTATAGCATATCAAACTGTGGATCTTGGGGGTTCTGGAAGACTGTGCTGTAGTGGTTTTTAAAAACTTCTAGTTTCTCTTTGGTGTTATAAATAGTTTTTCCGTCTTTTTGTATGGGATACGTAGGTGTGGCTTTTTTTCTTGTACATTTAATTAATCGCCAGAATTTTCCTGGGTCCTTATTATGGCTTTCATTTATTTTCTCAAGCATGTCTACCCAGCGTTTGCGGGCATGATCTGCTATCGCTTCCTTTACCTCTTCTTGTACTTTATTCAGTATGCGTTTATCAGCTGGGTGATGCGTTTTCAAATATTGCCTATGCACTTTTCTTTTGTTTTTTATTAGTTGAATGATTTGCGGAGGAAGAGGTCTCCTGTATGGGTTGGTATTTATTGTTTTTTCTGGTATGGCGACGTCGCTAGCTGTCTTTATTATCTCAGTTATTTGTTGCGCGTACTGATCAATGTCGTGCGTTGTTGTGATTGGTGCATGGGTGATATTGGTTGTAAGTTGCTTAGCAGTCTGTGCGTACAAATTCCAGTCAGCATTTTCATATTCGCGTATTTTTATGGTGTTTCTAGCTTCTGACAGCCAGGGCTGTGTTCGAAGGGTCACAATGATAGGCATGTGATCTGTATCTGGGGGTGCGTCCGTGGTGATGAAAATTGGTTGACCTGATATTTCCAAAGATGTTTACTGACGCGAACCAATAAGGGTAGCTGAAACAGATTTAAAACATATGAATGAGCAAATGAGATTCAATGTGTCTAAACGCCCGGGAAAAATAGCGTGAAACCATGGGAATTTTTACTTTCTCTACTACGTATAGTAAGTAGGGGAAGTATTGTATTCCACACAAAAATTCGATACCAAGATTTCATCGGAAATATATGTTTTGAGGCCCCCTGAATCCAAAAAAAGCATTTTTTGAAATATGTCCGTGTGTGTGTCTGTGTCTGTCTGTGAACACCAAAACTCAGAAACGAACAATCGGATAAACACCAAACGTGGTATTTAGGTTCAGTATCTTCCAGAGATGCGACACGAAGGTTTTCAAGAAATCCCCCACCCCAGATTACCCTTGGATGGAACATTTTTCGAATATTTTAATTGTCTCAAAAATATCTCTAACGGTTTTTAATAAAATACCATAAGTTTAAGACATTTTTATGGCAAATGAATTGTATATCTCGAATTTTCTGAGAATTCTCTAAAAGTATTCTTCATTGCATAACTGGTAAACCATAAGAGATAGACAAAAATTTGCTACACAAAAATGTAGATCGCGTTAAAATACACAGTTTATGTCATATACATTTTATTTGTACAGTGAACCGTTTTCGAGATATTGCTTTTTATTCCCTTAAATTTTCTAATACGTATACTTTTTCTCAAATGGGAATTCGTTATTCATTTTTTTCATGTCCTGGTAATGCAAAGAGAATGGAATACTCGACATAGCAACCAGCTCTTAAAACATTTGACTTTCGCTTAAAGCCTATCAAGTCCCCTTGCATCTACAAGAAAATTAGCAATAACGTTAAATTTTCATATCTTCTATTAACATGAAGCATATGGAGAATAAGCGTTTGTAAAAATAGTTTGTACAAGAGTAGAAAAAGTCATGTGAGTGTAACACATCAAAATTTTTTCTGGTAATCATACTACGTAGATTAGGTTAGGCTTTTACACAGGCACGTACTTTTCGAATTCAAAAGTCCCCCCTCCAAAAAGCCCATTGCTTCTGAAGAAGAAACGAAACCCATGTAAAAGGTATGCGGGCCATAAACAGCTAACCCTTCCACACTCTGAATAAAATTTATGAAATAAAAATGGGCAGTGAAAAATTATTCTTAATGCTTTATCCCCCCCCCTCCCACTACAGGTGGTCGCCCGATTTCATAAATTCATTCGGAATCACATCCAACATTAAGCAGGCGTAATAAAAACCGTGGGGTTGGAATATACAGCACACGTATACACTGGTATTCCAAGCGCGTGGTGATGTGTTTATATTACCTCTATTTATGGGCCCTTGTTTGTAGGGGGTTTTATTTATTATTGTTTAAAGTGCGCGAAAGATAAAGGGAAGTCGCTATGTAGTCTTTTGTTATCGTGGTTTGCTGTAATTTCCGCTGGAGGGCCCCTCTGTCACAAGGCGACATGTAACGCCACTCCACTGCAGATATCCAATATTATACTATCTGTCCGAAAGATGCGACAAATATCAGCGTCACATACTATCTATACTGATACTAAAAGAAAGTTTGTGTGAGTGTGTTTGTTTGTTTGTTTATGTATGGTCAACTCAAAAACCACCCAACCAATTTTGATAATTCTTTCACGATTTAAAAGCCCAATTTATTCTGACTGACATGGGACTATAAAGCACCTTCTAATTTTATTTCATAAATTACTAAAATATTAAGAAGAATTAATAAAGTCTATCTACATGAATACGACATATTAATGCTACAGGGTGATTTACGAAGAACTGACACATTTATTTCTTTAATTGTTTCAAAACGAGTTATGCTAGCGACAACATATTATACCTGAAATTGAAGTGGATTATTTGTAGGTAGTTGGAAGATGCTTAATGTTTATATGCACCACGTATGGGAGCCAATTTGTCGCGGTCACTTCGTGTTATCTTTTGCTGGGCGCCTGTTATTGTATTACTACTTTGAATGTTGGGTTCATTGTCCTCCGGCTAGCTATTATTATTATTATTATTAAGTCGAGCATATCTCTTGATCAAGGTGTATAAACGGAAAGGATTTGTTACTCAAAGATAACACTGATAAAAGAATTTGTTTTTACACTTTTATTACCGTCAAAAGTAATTAAGTTCACATAGTTTCAGCCAAACTGAAACTGTTATATTTTCTAATATCACTATAATCACTTATTTACTGCACATTATTAATTCGCGTGCTTCACATTTATAACAGATTTTAAGACGCGAGAGATTCTGTAGAATTGCGACGTGTAACTCGCGAACGATTCTGATGAACTAAGCGACGTTTAACTTCTGAATGGTTCTGTTGGACTCAGCGACGTGTAACGCGTGGATGATTTTGTTGAACTGGGCAATACTTGCCTCTGGCTTTAGCTTTTTATACTCCCACACCCCGATATGCCTAAAGCTTATAACTGAGCTGCTATTGGATAATAAAACCCGCCAACATTAGCGTCTATTTTTATATCCAATCAAAATTACGAACACACATATGCTTTAGGGAAGGTGTTCCCTCCATTTCTAAGAAAAGCGCGCCAATCTGACGTCATTTGGTTGTCTCTAATAATTGATAAACAACTCACCCCCTCGCACATTGTTACCCGCTCTTATTGTCAGTTTCAGTGAGACCGTGTAAACTTATTTCCTAACAATACATATAATTAACAAACATCTCAAATCAATGTCATACAATAATGCTTATTTACACTACAATCACTCTGGCATTTACATTATTGTGATACAAATTACTGCCACAAAATGCAGAGGAATTTTGCGAGATTATTTACCTCTATAGCGAATAAATGTCCCCCATCCTGAATAAGGCACAACTCAACACATCGTTCCATGTTACTGGCCACTCGTTGGAGGACGGTCAATAGCTTGAATCTCCTGTGTAATGTGCTTCAGATCGTCCAATGTCTGGGGACGTGTGGCATAAAGCCTGTCTTTTAAGTAACCCCATAGAAAGAAGTCCGGCGATGTCAAATCCGATGATCTCGGTGGCCACAGGTTCTTGGAAGTTATCCGGTCGTCAAAGAAACTTGCAATTAGTGCCATGGATTCATTTGATGTATGGCATGTAGCGCCGTCCTGCTGAAAATATCCTTGACTCAGCTCTACATCGTCTAGTTGCTCAGCAAACTCAATGAAAATCCGTCGGTACTCTGCAGTGTTCACATTGTTTAAAAAAAAAAAAGGTCCCACTATACTCTGTGAGGATATTGCGCACCAAACTCCGATTTTAACCGGGTGCATAGGTGATTCATGAAAAACATGTGGATTTTTGCTGACCCAATAGCGTAAGTTATTTGAGTTCACAAAGCCGGATGAATGGAACCATGCTTCATCTGTGAACCATGTGATGGACAATATGGCAGGATTTTGCACAATGAACGCCTGAAACCATCGACAATAACTCAGTCATTCTATCCTTATCTGGTTCCTGTAACTGGTGGACAACCGTAATCCGATACGGCTTTAGGCCTGCACTGTTCACAGCTCTCTGACACATTGAGTAGCTGTACCCTGTCTCCTGCAACAAACGTCTTAATGGCTCTTAGGGTGACTGATTGAGTCGTGCTCTTACGTCAACAACAACCGTGGGAAGCCTAGATGAACGAGTTTTGCCTTTTTCACTCACCAGAGATCCAGTTGTCTCCAATGTGTTTACCAGTCCCAGTATTGTGTTTCTTTGGGAGGATTCCGAACACCAAATTCTCTCTGGTATGCCCTTTGGGTAGCTGTAATTGAATTCGTAATCCAGTATTGCTTTACAAGGAAGAGTCGTTCATTTAATGTGTACTCCATTTTCATGCTGACTATAACAAAATCTCAAAAACAGTTGCCGACAATAAAACTAACAATTACGAATAAAACGTGAACATCTGCGCATCTAGTGACAGGTAGTCAAAACTCCAGAATATTCTGCTTAATTTGGTGCTAAATTCGGGGCATTGAGTGACTTTCGGGCAGAATAATTAAAGAAAGGAAATTTGTACGTTCTTCATAAATCACCCTGTATAAAAAAACATGTTTACGAAGAAGGCCTGACTTTTAGTTGAGAATGTCATGGAGTAGAAAATACTTCTTGTTACTCCACAGAATATAAATAGTTGTTGCACTCCGCAGAGTATGAAGGCAAAAGCAGGTTACTTTGTATTGCAAGGAATACACCCAGATGGTCATGAATGACACTTCAGCAAACAGAAGACAAGATTTTAAAAAGCAACAATCGAGCCTGTGTTATATTTGCTTCTTTAGTTGTTATTTATTAAATACTGAGATGTGCATGAAACGAAACAGTCACACAACCACTGAGTATCCTTTATTCTAATTCTATAGATGTACACTATGTGATCAAAAGTATACGGACACCCCAACAAACATACGTTTTTCATCTTAGGTGCATTGTGCTGCCACCTACTGCCTGGCACTCATTATCCGCGACCTCAGTAGTCATTAGACATCGTGAAACAGCAGAATGGGACGCTCCGTGGAGCTCACGGAACTTCGAACGTGGTCAGGTGATTGGATGTCACTTGTGTCAAAAGTCTGTACGCGAGATTTCCACACTCCTAAACATCCCTAGGTCCACTGTTTCTGATGTGATAGTGAAGGGACATCTACAGCACAAAAGCGTACAGGCCGACCTCGTCTGTTGAATGACAGAGACCGCCGACTTTGAAGTGGGTCGTAAAGAGTAATAGGCAGACCATCACACAGGAATTCCAAACTGCGTCAGGATCCACTCCAAGTACTATGACAGGCGTGAGGTGAGAAACCTTGGATTCCATGGTCGAGCGGCTGCTCATAAGGCACAAATCCCGCAGGAAAATGCCAAACGACGCCTTGCTTGGTGTAACGAGCGTCAATATTACACGATTGAACAGTGGCAAAACGTTGTGTGGAGTGACGAATCACGGTACACAATGCGGCGATCCGATGGCCGGGTGTGGGTATATCGAATGCCCGGTGAACGTCATCTGCCAGCGTGTGTAGTGCTAACAGTGAAATTCGGAGGTGGTGGTGTTATGGTGTGGTCGTGTTTTTCTGGAGGGGGTTGCACCCCTTGTCGTTTTGCGTGACACGATCACAGCGCAAACCTACATTGATATTTAAAGCACCTTCTTGCTTCCCACTGTTGAAGAGCAATTCGGGGATGACGATTGCATCTTTCAACATGATCGAGCACCTGTTTATACTGCACGGTCTGTGACGGAGTGGTTACACGACAATAACATCTCTGTAATGGACTGGCCTGCACAGAATCCTGACTTGTATCCTATAGAACACTTTTGGGATGTTTTGGAACGCCGACTTCGTGCCAGGCCTCACCGACCTACATCGATATCTCTCCTCAGTTCCGCACTCCGTGAAGAATGGGCTGCCATTCCCCAAGAAACCTTCCAGCACCTGATTGAAAGTATGTCTGCGAGAGTGAACGCTGTCATCAAGGCTAAGGGTGGGCCAACACCATATTGACTTCCAGCATTACCGATGGAGGGCGCCACGAACTTGTACGTCATTTTCAGTTAGGTTTCCGGATACTTTTGATCACGAGCTGAACTGCTGGATGCCAAAATCTTCTAATAACCTACATATTAGAGAGTTTTGCTTTATTTCCTTTGTGTTTATTTTGTAATCAAGTTCGTTAGTGTAATACTAAATATTTTATCATAGCTTATAGAAGGAGAAGTGTGCTCTCCCATTTGCCGTCGTAAGCTAAGTGAAGGTAGGCGGCGGCAGCTGTGCTGGTTTTGCCATTATCAGTATCCGTGTTGATTGCTTTATAATCACTTACGTTTGTGACAAATGTGAGTCAGCTTGCAACTCTGTTACTTAGTGCAAGTTGCGTTATATGCTAAGTACCTGCATAACTATTATTTATGTGAATACAGTGCATAAATAATTGGAAGATGCCCACATGTTTCGCACCCGACTGCAGGTCTCGTTATGAGGCAGTATTTTTAACACTTAAATGATTTCAGTCAAATTATATATATTCAATAACAGCCCGCCTTAAACCAAAATATATATGTAACAATATATAAAAAGTTTATACAACAGTCATTATAATTGTTTATATTATTGTATGTGTGTTCAATAATGTTATGTGAATATATTACGTAATTCAATAATGTAGGAGCTGTGAGAATAATAGGTTAAAAGTTGTTAACAATGAGGTAGCTTTGAGGCAATAATGAGTAAGAAAGTGTAATAATGCTACTAGTCATTCTTGGAGCAACAATAATGTAATTTTTGTGACAACTTATAAAATAGCCTATCAACAACCAGAAAAAGCTTAAGTTAAATAACAGTATTCTATTGGATTAGGAATAGCTAATCAGAGACCTAAAATACAGAATTTTACAAATTTAGGCGGTAGAAATGAAGTAAGTTGCTTGTAAACAGCGCTCATAACTGGACGTGTTGGTTGTAGACAGTGCTCCTGACTTGAGATGTGTCCTCGAGAAATTTAATATGTATTTTGTGTGAGAAAAAAATAGTTTACGTGTTAAAAATTAATAAAAGAATCTAACAGCTCTGTATATAAGTGAAGTGTTATTAAAATCGTGTCAAGAATTAATAAAAAGGAGTGAATTAAAAAATATAAACTGTGTAAGCCTACATTCTTCAGCCGCATCACGTCCTGTTAAGAAATTCATATCTCTAACAATAATAATGGCGTAGGCGAGGCAAACATAACTATATAATATTTAAAGAAAATGTCGAATTACAAAGTTACTATTTTTAAACATTTTGGAGGGGGGCGAAGGCTACCGGAAAGCGGGTACCATACGTGCGGTTGCAACTACTTCAAGTTCGGCTCCCCAACAGTTGAACTACAATACAACTCCTACTTCAAACTGACTTTCCATACGTAGCAGCAACAAATCTTCTTCAAATTGCCTTCCAAAGCGTCGTGCAAGAATAACTTTCTTCAGTTATCAATCTTCTACAGGGACGAGACACTTCTTTACACCACCCAAAGACAGTGTTGTCTTAAAATGGGATAAGGCCATCCCTAGGAAATTTTCTCATAACTGTTGTGTGTGACTGTTTATAAACGTTTATGCCTGTGTAGTAAACGAAGAAACAGTAGAAACACCAAGACAAACATGGAAACTAAAGTCAGGTACAGTTCTGCACATGGTTCCCAATTTTTTTGGATTCAGTGCATCTCAAAACATGTATTTCCTGTGAAATCTCGGTATCGAATTTTTGGGTGGAATACAATACGTCCCCTACTTACTATACGTAGTAGAGAACGTAAAAATCAAGCTGCCCACTTTTGAGCTGATCCTCCCGGAATGAACAGGTCTATTTGGCGGATGGGTTTATGAGTCGTTTTCTGAAGCGATAAGTAAGTGTGGGAGAGTTACTAGCTGCCAAGATGTAGTCTCCGTTGCTATTCACTCTTATCTCAGGTGTGGTCGTGCAGGTGGATGAATGGACACCGATCATTGACACTTGGCTTTGTTAATAACTGACACTTAGTTTTATTGAATTATTTACACCTGGCTTTATTAACTATTGACACGTCATTGGCACTCGTCAACCCCTTAACATACCTCATTCTCTTCTATTCACATTCTGTTATAAGCAGATAAAGTAGCACGAAGCAAGCAGAAAGTTAATCTCGAACATGCACGCCATTTCATCCTCAAACTTCCTTTTATATTGTATTAACTATAACACTTACAGATGCCATTTTATCCGGGCGTTTAGATACATTGAACTCATTCGCTCATTCAAATATTTTAGTTTCAGCTACCCTTATTGGCTCACGTCAGTAACCATCTTTGGAAACCTCGTGTCAACGAATTTTCGAGTCATTTGGCAAGTGCCATTTCTCTCACCCACTTAATTCGTCCACACTTGTGTCCTGTTGAAGGAGGTGTGTCCAGGAATTCAGTCTAGCGGCGTCAATAGATTCCAGTTTTATACTTACATTCAGTTTCTCATAACTAAACATATAAACAAAGTTTATAACTAAAACATTCACACATATAAATCACTATGTATACAATATGTACCGTATCATCTACCAACCTCATTCCGGGAGGGTCGACTCAATGTCAGGCATACCAGCCTAACTCTACATGTGCTCGCCACAACAGTATGCACATTTGTGGTTACGTTTCGTCGTGAGCAGCAGCGGTGCCATTTAGGTGGTGGACCGCGGCAACTCTGGGAGAGCGCACACTTCTCCTTCTATGCTCTATGATTGTATATTCATTCATTCATTATCTGTTTACCCTCCTCTTATGTAGGACTTACACCCCCCAGGACTTACAAGCGGGTGCCTGGGGTCAGAGGCCCGTCGAGGAGCAGACACTCATGGATCAGACAGAGCATCCAGGATGGGTGATCAGCCCGATGCCTGGTATGGGATGAAGGAAGTAGATGAAACGAAATGTTGGTGAAATGGATGAAAGGAAAGGTGATGATGGAGCAGTTGGTGGAATGAATGGCGGGGGAAACCGGAGAACCCGGAGAAAACCCGCCCAGACGCCGCTTCGTCCACCAGGTCCCTGGGTTTGAACCCGGGCCGCCTCGGTGGGAGGCGAGCGGTCAAACCACTCGGCCACGGCGCCGTCTCTATGATTGTATAAACAGAGAAAACTAAGAATTTTTCTCGACTATATGTATTTTCCAGGTTAACTTGGAGGTCTCTTGGTGCGGAATCTTATTTTGTTGTCTATGCTAAGTGTTTCTGCGTTGTGTGAAAATTGTGTAGCTTTTGTTATTAAATAACTATGAGACCAAAAAGAAAGTACAGAGGTTTAAAATTTAACATACTATAATTATCTAACAAGTTACTGCCGACAGAGGATTCTTCCACCGCCAAAGGTTATGTATAGGCTATGTAGCATTTCCAGAACTTGGAAGATTGTCAAGGGGAGATTATGGAAATCACGTTTCGCCGATGTTTCATATCCTTTTGCGTTAATAAGGGGATGCTTTGTCCATTATCTAGGTCGCCCTCCGTGGTGTAGTGGTTACCATGCTAGCCTTTAGTTCCCGAGATCACGGGTTCAAATCCGGCGGAGGGCGATGGATGTTTTCGAGCGTAAAAATCCCTAGCATGGCTTCCTTCCTAGATTTACAGCACATAAAAGAACCTCAAGCCTGATAAAGAGACCTCTGAGCAAAATTACTGATCTTTCACGCCCAATATAGAATGGGACGCTAAGGGCCACAGCACTTAAAGGGCATCCGTAAATAAAACTCAGCTTCTACTTATCTGTTATCTAGAAAATTCGGGACTGTACGAAATTACAATTTTAAGGGGTAACGGGATGAATTCACAAGAACCCCCTTGATCATTGTTGGAGACGTATTTGTAAAGTATTTTTTTAAAAAATAACAGTACATTATTCTCTATATATATTACTCATTACCCTACACTTTACACTACTTCTCCACGTAGTCACCGCCATTATTCAGGCACTTGTAACGGGAAACCGTTTTTGTATGCCTTCATCAAAGAATGATGCCACCTGTGACAAGTGCCAAGTCTGCACCTCTTGTTTCACATTATTGTCCTTGAAATGTTTTCCACCAGGTAATTTCTTCAAATGAAGAAACAGATACAAATCGCTTGGTGTCAAAGTTTGTTTGCCTGTGTGTGGCCGGACATTGTCACTCATTATTGTTTTCCCATAAACCTCTCACAATTGGCGACGAATGTTTGCTGGCGTAACGTTTCTCGCATTTAAAAAAATCAAAACGATTGTTTTGAAAACTTCTAAATGCTCTAACAACAGGAAAACGCAAAATGACGATCGCTCACAACTGCGCATGCTCAAAATCGCGACTGCAGCGGCAAAAGATTAAAACGGTACTTGCTTTAAAACACGCCTCATACAATACTTTGTTAAAGAGCATGTGGAAGGTAAATTAAATGTATTCATTCCTCATTGGTGATTAAAAATTAATTGTGCAACATGGGTAAGCGAGCTAATATTATGCAATAACCATTACGTTTTTACATGTTTTTCTATATACATAGAAGTTAGAGAAAGTATTGCGCTCCACCCAAAAATTCGACATAGATATTACACGTTCTGAGGCCCCCTGAATCCAAACAAAGTATATTTGGAAGGAACGTCCGCGCGCGCTTTTTTTTAACCTGTGCCAAATTGACCCTCCCCGGAGAAATCTACTTTAGGCGACTGGGCTATACTAAAGGAAGGCTGACATGTACGGGAACAGAAGTGAAACGACTACGGTAATGGTTCTCAAGCAGACGACAACAACAAGAAGAAAGGGCGCAATACGTCAGGCGATTGTCGTCGTCCACTGCGCAGACGCCGGATCAGTTCCAGCTTTCTTCAACGTCCTGTCCGCAAGGCTGATCAATCTTTCTTCGACGGCGATCTAGGTTACGAGGAAAACAACAGGACAACGTTTAGATAGAAGGCTTTCTGGACGGTATTTCTAAATTCATTTTTGGCTTAACGTATTCAAAATACTCTTTAGTAATTCTTCGCTGGGAAAAGACTGATCGTCTGAGCTATAGACTTATTGCTGTTAGTTTAGAAATATATCGGAAATGTGAGAGCAGGAAGCAATTCTGTAATTATTGTAATTTAATTTAAAGCATTGAAGCCGTAAAGAAGGTGAACGAATAAGGGTTTTTAAATTGTAATTATCTATTTTATTTAGTGCGAGTTTATTAAATGGAAGAAATTCGGCTTGTTAATTAATTTATGGAATATATTTCCAAGAAGGAATCTGTCATTATTCCTAATTTAATTCACTTCCTCTTGGGTCAAAAGAGCGCGTTTCAAACCATAAGGAATTACTACTAAGCCAGCACCTGGCGACACGCTTTTGGAAGACTTAACTACGGCTTAGGCCTACTGTATTGTGGCATAGCTATGGCTTGGGCTATCAGTTGGATGGCGCCAACTGGCCGGCCGTTTTAAGAGATACGGCGAGATAAGGGGTGCTCTCGGCCAGCGTAAACATCAGAATCTTCTGTAAGTTCTTTCTCCCCGCCTCCCGAAAATTCTAGAGCTCTGTGGAGAATTCCAGCAACTATATAAGCGAGCGTGTTCGCCAGTCAGTAAGAGAGTTAGTGAGTGCGTTTCTGGTGCGACACAAAGTACTGGTAATTCACTGCGTTTTACAAGTAACCTTGCACAAAAAAGAAATTAAAATAAATTGTCGTAAAACTACGACACGGGACCACCGGCTTTACTTCCCTTCCAAAGGAAGCCATGCTAAGGATTTTTACACCCGAAAAAGATCCATCGTCCTCTGCCAGGTAACGTGCGACGATAGTTGTTATGTACAGTGAGTGTAGCTACTGCAGGAGAGGACTCATGTTCGACTCCCTAGTGAGTCAAGCGAGAGGAGCCAGTTTCGCACGTATTTCATTACGCCGCTACGTCGCGAAGAAAAATGAGGTGGCAAGGAAGATTGAACTAGATCACATTAATGAAGTGAAAGTGAGAACTTAGTGAAGTAACAGTTAAAAACTGGAGAAATAAATCATTTCTGTAAATGTTTATCTCGATTATCATAAAGTAGACAGAAGAAAGAGCTTTTGTAAGAATAGTCTGTAGAAGAATGGTAGAGTAGCACATAGCATATTTATATGAAGTATATGTATATAAGGAATGCCTATGAAATAAAGGCCGGTAAAGGAAGTCACGTGAGTATGTAACTATTACACCGAGCCGGAATTGCATTCGGAAGGTCTCGAGATTGGTCCCCGATGACCGCGGCCCATGTGTTTTTCATGGTTTCCCGGGTCGCCAGGCAAATACTAGGGTGGTTTATCTCCTACCACGACTCTCTTTCCTGTCATTTCCTGTACCCATCATCTTCTTTGTCGTCTGTTTCAGGGTTTTAGGACTAGGCAACGGTATTCGGCGGGTTGCAGCTGGGCGTGGCTTACGCTCTGTAAAGATTTCTTCCATGGCGTTGGTCTCTCAGTGTAGGGCTCCGCTTCGGCGGACCTGGTGGTTGGTGGCTTGTGGCAGGGACCTTGCGGCGTGGGATGCGTTCTATCTGGAAACGTTAGGGACCCCGTCTGTGCTTGCGCCCACCGGCATCCGGATCTTGTCGCCCTTCGGGTCTCAACCCTCATCCTCCCTTTCGGGGGTCATGTTGGAAGCACAATGGGCCGACTGGCCTGCGTGAGGTGCTCTGCCCCGGTTCCGGGGGCCCCTCCGTGATATGTACCTTTACCTTTATGTAGCTACTACAATCACATTTTCTGGTTCAGTAGCCAACTAAAGTCTTTAACATAGATATTATCATTATTACTATTATTATTATTATTATTACTATTATTATTATTATTACATGCCAGATAATCTTGTTACTAAACATATGTAACATAGTTGAATTAGAGGAAACAGGATCCAGATTAAGTAAATGAAAGTATGTTGGGGTGAACTAGAATAACGTAGCTGTGTTTTTAATCACTCAGCAGGGCCGGGTAGGGGTTGTTATCAAACACTACCATCTTCACGACCGTGACTCCGTGATAACGCTACGCTACAACTAAAACATATTGCAACGCACGCGTTCACAGGCCACACAGCAACACTGGCACATGTATCTCTTATCCAAATTTCATTTGAATCACGTGTACTGAAGTCTAGTCGGTCTACCCGGCGTTTCAACTTCATTTACATATCACTTTTTTTTCCATTTATGCCGCGCCTTTAACTGCAATGGTCTCTTATTGGCGATCTTTACTTTGCAACATATTATTCCCTAGGTAACGGAGTTAGTTTGTATTCGCTTTTCTTGAGATTTTTTGTAAACATTGGGTCTTATTTATTAGATCACACACACATTCACACTTCCAGACTCCGGGGAGGATAGGGAAGAATCTTCGCTTGAGAAATTCCCACCCCCCAGCTTGGAATCGAACCGAGGACCACTCGAACAGTAGGCAGGTGCTCTGCGGTTGAGCTACGGGACCAGTCTATGAAATTATTGTACAATAACCTAAAGGAGCTTTAAATAATTTTAATTACGCACAGCCTTCTTCCTATTAAGAGAAGAAATATCTGATATTCACGCAAAAGTGTGTGAAACATCAGCGGAAATTTGACCTCCTTAACGCCCCCGACAACCTTTCAGGTTCTCGAAATTAACTAAGCAGAGCCTATAAATTCCCTTTGGCGGTGGAACAATCATCGGTAGGAATGTCGAGTAATTGTGTAGATAATCAGAGTAGCGAATTTTTTACCTTCGTATCTTCTCTTGGTTCCACAGTTATTTAATAACAAAAAAACAAATACATGGCTTTCACGCAATAGTAACCCTTAACATATATAACGAAATACAGGTGAAGCTGGTGAATATGAAGATTCCGCACTCCCAGGCCACCGAGTTAGCCTCTTTAGAAAAAACAAATCGTCTGCGACCATCGACAAAAATAATCTTCTGTTTTTAATTAAAAAATATCAATTATCTGTATTCGTATTAGCAATTTTCTCTTTTTTACAATTATTTAGCATGCCCTGCTTCGAACATGATTACAACATTAAGTACAAAAGAAATTAGACAAACTTTCTTACTTAAAATACTATTTTGGCGTTGGTGTCCCATGCTATCGTAGCGTCACAAGCATATTCGATTCTCCTTTGTTTTGCTATGTCTTAGTTGCTCCATGTAAATCTCAACGAATAATCAAAACGGTCTTCCCAAATATGCCCCGTTATAACATTTTTACTTTCTCTACTACGTACAGTAAGTAGGGGAAGTATTGTATTCCACACAAAAATTCGATACCGAGATTTCACCGGAAATACATGTTTTGAGATCTCCTGAATCTAAAAAAAAAGCATTTTTGGAAACATGTCCGTGTGTCTGTGAACAGCATAACTCAGAAACGAACATTCGGATAAACACCAAACTTGGTATTTAGGTTCAGTATCTTCCAGAGATGCGAGACGAAGGTTTTCAAGAACATCCCCCACCCCAGACTACTACTTTACATGGAACATTTTTTGTAAATTTTAATTTTCTCAAAAATGGCTCTAACGATGTTGATTAAAATATCATATGTTTAACATATTATCATGATAAATAAAATGTATATCTTGAATTTTCTGGGAATGGTTCCAAAAGTATTCTTTATTGTGAACGACTTTCGCATAACTGGTAAACCATAAGAGATAGACACAATTTTACTACACAAAAAATGTAGATCGCGTTAAAATACACAATTTATGTCATATACATTTTTTGTTTGTTGAGTGAACCATTTTCGAGATATTGCTTGTTATTCCCTTAAATTTTTCAATACTTATACTTTTTCTCAAGTGGGAATTCGTTATTCATTTTTTTTTTGTCTTGGACATGCAAAGAGTATTAATCTGTGGCAAAGAGAATAGTGCTGCACACAGCAACCAGCTATTAAGAGATATGTCTATGCTTAAAGGCTACTGTATTTCTATATTGCCCTCGCAAACACAAAACAAGGGGAACATAGTACGCCTTAAGCGATAGTCAAATATTTTTAGAACTGTTCGCTATGTGTAAAATGTAATTCTCTTTGCATGTCATTTGTTTCTGCAAATGCTTATCTCGATTAATATGAAGCATTTGGAGAATAAGAGTTTGTAAAAATAGTTTGTACAGAGTAGAGAAAGCCATGTGAGTGTAACACATCAGATTTTTACATGCTCTCTCTTACTGCATACGGTACGACAGTAGGTGAACATTGATGATACATGAAATGAAATGATAGGGAAGGTAACGTTCCAGGCCTAACTAGAGGGTAGGATGTGGGATGCGTTTATCGCCACTATGTGTTGTGGTCACAACCCCCCCGGGATGGAGGGATGACGTGAAACAGATCTCAGATCCGCAGGTAGACAGGCACTCAGAGACGCGCAGAAGTCCCTAATATTTCCAGTTTAAAAACCTGCGCACAAAGAATCTCGAGGGAGGGCGACGAAGCAACTCTAACGGGCGGACAACGCACCCTGGCGTTCACGGGGAGAAATCCTTCCAATGCGCAAGCATCTGCGCCATTCGCCCGACACCATCAGCACCGCAGGATCTAAAACTTGAAAGGGAGAGATGAAATAAGAGGAAAAGGGGGAAGAAGGAACCACCCGGATATTCGCCTAGAGGCGACCCGGGGAAAACCACTACAAACGCCATGAATCGCCACCAGGAATCGAACCCGGGACCGTCCGAATGCGGGCCACAGACGTTACCGCTTGAGCCATCCCGCTCAGTTTGGTATAGCGTACCTCCCCGGCATAAGGACTAAGGAAACCCTGGAAGAAACCTCAGTCAGGTTTATAATTCCAGTGCGTTTGTATTTTAATGCATAGGCTTTGTAAATATTTTTTAGTCTTTGAGGCAGTATTTTTAACGCTTAAATATTTTTCAGTAAAATTATATAATATGTAAATTCAATAAGAGCCCGCCTTAAAGCAATATGTGTATGTAATAATTTGTAAAATGTATGTAACAGTCATTGCATATGTTTATATTATTGTAAACATGTTCAATAATGTTATGTGAATATATTACGTAATTCAGTAATGTAGGAGCTGTGAGAATAATAAGTTAAAAGTTGTTAACAATTAGGTAACCTTGAGGCAATAATGAGTTTGAGAGTTTAAATGTTATTTGTAATTCTTGGAAGCAATAATGTAATTTTAGTGACAGTTTATAAAAAATAGCCAATCAACAACCAGAAAAGGCTTTAGTTAAATGCAGGTATTCTATAGGAGTAAAACTAGCCAACCAGAGTCTTGAAATACAGATATTTACAAGTTTAGATGTTTGAAATCTAGTCAGTTGCCTGCAGACAGTGATAGTAACTGGATGCGTTGCTTGTGCGTCCTCGAGACATTTAATACCTATTCGTGTTAGACGAAAAATAAGTTTACGTATTAATAAGTGCAAGTATTTAATAAAAAGAACCTCACAGCTCTCTATATCAGTGTAGTTCTATTTAATTTGTGTCAGGGATTAATAAAAAGGAGCTAATTAAAACTTAAAATCTGTGTAAGCCTACATTCTTGTCGCAGCACGCCCTGCCAAGACTTCCATGTCTCTAATAATAATACTGACGCAGCCGGGGCAAACATAAATATATAATATCTAAAGAAGCAGTCAAATTACAAAGATATTATTTTTAAACTTGGGTCATAGGCCATCTGAAAGTACATTTGGGGCGAAGACTACCGGAAACTGTTTACTATACGTGCGGTTGCAACTATTACAAGTTCGGCTCCCCAACAGTTGAAATACGATACAACTCCTTCAATACAAACTACTTCAAATTGACGCCCAAAGGGAGGAGCTAAATAAATAAACAACTCCAATAAAACACCGTCTTCATCTTTTAGTAATTTATGAATTCACATTTGATGGTGTTTTATAACCCATGTCCGTCAGAAAGAATAGGGTTTTTCGTTAGTGAAAGAAGTATCAAAATCGGTACAGCGGTTTTTGAGATTACCCTACCACACGCGCGCACGCACATATTATGTGGCTATACACACATTTTCTACCTTTAAAATATTAGTATAGATATGAAAGAGAAGGAAAGTTGTATTCTTTTTAACATCCATTTGTTTTTGACAACGCATATGCACATTCGCTTAGCATTTATTATCATTATTTATTTCACTTGCTCCCTGTCATTTAAAACATAATAACATACCTAACTTATATGTTATTTCAATCTATACATCAGTGTGTAGTTGGCATTTTGCAAGCCTACGTACATATTTCGGGTGTTACCATTACATTGTTCCATAAGGTGATTTGTAAGTCTATTAGATTAGCGGAAGTTTTATTTACTTATAAAGGAACGTTTTTAAGGTTTGCATTTGTGAAGACATCTTGAAGGGTGCGCAAGCAAATCTGGCATTTCTGAACGCATGCGAATGTATCTGAGATGTTTTAAAACAAGTCCCAATTATGAAAAATTTAAAGCAGAAAGCATAGTTATGTCCTGCAGTCGAGTTATAAACAATTTAGAAAACGTTTAACTCATTCAACGCCACTCGGTATTTAAACAACTAATATTAAAAAGTTCAACCAATTTAGCTGATATTTTTATCATAGATGGGTTCAAGTACAGGATTAAATTAATTTTCATTATTCTAGGTCAGTAACTTTCTATTAAAATAATTTTCAAAAAATGAAAACTGAATCTCGTGAAATCCTCCTTCTGATGAGAATTTGGAAGGTTTAAAGCCTTTAAATGTTGCATACTCCTCTAATACAATTAAAAAAATAGCATTTTGTGTACAATCAAAGCTTTTCTGAAAAAATAGCACTTTTAATTTTCAAACTCAATGAAATGTTTAAGTTATGAAAACGTTCAATCCAAAACTATACCTGATATCAAGAAAGTACTCATTAGATCTTGTCTCACCTACATATAGAAAACATATATTGAAAATTTGAAAGAAATTGAACCAAAACCGCATAATAGGAAGCGTATAAAGAAAACAGGATTAAATCAGAAAATAAATATTTTTTTTAAATTCCATTATCTACTTCTTCACGCCTGTGCACGTCCATTTAAACAATGAGTTTTGGCATTTACATAAATTGACAGAAAGGAAACAGTAATTGTATTCTACTTCTATAATGTTTGGGGAGTTTTCACGAAAACGTTTTAAAGCTGATTTTTTTCTCGAAATTTTGTCGAAAATGAAGGACCGAGTACCCTTAGGGCTTAATACAGTAGATTAAAATTCTAATACCAGGTGTAGTGGAACCATAGACTCGCACGAGACAAACGATAATATACGCCATTACATCACACAACTTTTTGTGAAAACCTGCTAACATATATATATATATATATATATATATATATATATATATATATATATATATATTAACAGGTTAATACACTGCCGTTCATGAAAATTGCAACACCAAGAAAGAAGTTCTCGAATAACTCCAAACTTGGTGGAATTGTAAAAGAGTGTGCAAGCAATAAGTGATTAGGTTTGCAGAGAGATGGGGTACACGTAGGCCGAGCAGAGCCCTCTCGTGTCGGTCCAACGAGGTCAGTGTTACGCCCAGTGTAGTCCTTGCAGAGCTGTCAAACAATAAAGAGAGCCCAGTATGCCTCTTCGACGTCAAAGGGAGCCATATCGGCATGTGAGTGAGTTGGAACGGGGCAGAATGATCGGTCTCCGGAAAGCAAGATTGTCATACCGTGACATTTCGGCTCGTACAAGGCATGCTGCTAGGACAGTGATGCGTGTGGGGAAGAAGTGGATAGATGAAGGTCGTACGCAGCGAAGAGCGGGTACTGGACCACGGAACATGATCACAGCACGGGATGACCGTCATCTTGACGCATGGCCATAACGGACCGTACAGCTTCATTCACAGTGTTGGCTCGACGCTGGAGCACTGCAACAGGTGTGAAATAGTCTGAATCAACGGTTCGTTGCCGTCTGCTGCAGGTTGGACTGGTTGCATGCATGTCATTACGTCGGCTTCCATTGTCCAGAAACCACAAGGTCCTCCGGCTGCAATGGGCACATGAACACCGTCACTGGGGTGCTGCGTTGCAAAATGTAGTCTTTTCGAACGAGTTCCGCTTCAACATGTCCTACAGTGATGGTCGCATACGGCGGCACCGTGGTGAGCGCAACCAGGAGGGCTGCATTGTTGAGCGGCATAGCGGACAAACACCAGGTGTGGTGGTTTGGGGCGTCATTTGTTACAACAACCGATATCGCCTCCTACGAATTGAGGGCACTTTGAACAGCAACCGGTACCTAACGGTGGTTGTAGAGCCTGAGGTACACCCCCTGCTTCAGGCATCTCCACAGGCCACACCAGGCTACATTTCAACAGGACAATGCCCGGCCACATATTGCGGGGAATGTACAATCGTCCTTCGAAGAGCGACGGATACCACTGCTTCCCTGGCCTGCACGTTCGCCTGACATGTCGCCCATCGAACATGTCTGGGATATGGTTGGTTGGTACCTGGTGCGTCACGGTCCTCCAGTAACCAGTGTCACGGATTTGGGCTCGAATACAAACTGCATGGAAGGAAACCCTTCAGGAACTTATTCAGGACCTTTTTGATTCAATGCAAAGCCGTATAGCAGCTCTAATTGCAAAACATGGAGGCCACACCAAGTACTGAATATTAGGACTAAAGGTCATGTATAGATTTCAAAAGTTTATCATTTGTTACTTGTCATGTACCTAACCTGTGGTATTAAATTCATTGAATTCAGGCGTTTCCTTCTTGGTGTTGCAATTTTCACAAACAGCAGTGTATATATCTATTATTTCATTCTGGTATTTCTTTTAGCTAGCAAAGGCTTCAGTTCATAAATATTCAGCGTAAACTTCATTCAAAGGCTCTTAATCTTACTTGTCCTTAATTTTCTAACAAGTTCCACCAAATTTGAACTGTGTAGAACATTTTGTTTAAACTCATATACTGGAGGGCATTCATAATAAATCTTAATGATGAAAGGGAGTTACTTGCTAAAATGTTATTAATTTGTTTGTTTAAAGAAAAGTGATTTTCCATCGCTGACATTCAATGAGTTTTAATGGCCGTCGAACACTGTGTTTGCATTCATCTTTAAAGGAGCTATTCAGAGGTGCATAATAAAGTGGATTATCCCATTTAAAATAACTAAGTTGACTCCCATATTCTTCATCCCTCAACTCAAACGAAAGTTGTACCAACTCACATCACGGCCCTCTTTGAACCGAACAATATTTGTTTTAAATATTTTCTTCAAGCCTTAAAAGTCAGGGTGTTATTAAAATGGCCTATTTTAAACTTTGTCCTGGGTGTTCATTTTAAAGTGTGCTATGACATGCACATGTCACTTGTCTAGCCGCTAAGCCTATGTAGAAATCAATCCTCCTAGTACTTCCGCAAAAGAGTGTGTCGGAGAATCTGCCTAGCAAGCAAGGCGTTCAGTCTGAACGTAAGAACTTTCACGTCGTAGCGGTCTGTACGGTATGAGTGCTACCAGAACTCTTTCACGCTGTTTTTGTTTGGTCGATATCGAAAGCCATAAGTGGGGTAGATTTATCATCGCTAGCATATGGCTACACGAATTTGTCAACAGAGAATGTTCCGGTTCCCGTTTAATGGTTTATTTTATTTTGCACCTTTGTATGTGACATTGCGAGGCGGGTTATTTCGTCTAGGTTATATGATTAATGTCATTACCATATTAGTACTTTTCGGATTGAACGCCGTGCTTGCCGGACAACATCTCCGCCACACTCTCCCCCTAAAGCTGACACTCGCTTCAAAACCTTCACTCAAAATAATGACATCATGACATCTATGAAATTAACACTCAGTACGTACGTAACATATCAATTCCGTACTTGCTACAGATAAGGCGACGCTGATAGGTGTCCCTCAATAGCGCACGCACCCATCAAAACTAAAAAATGTTCTTACACTACCAAGCGTTTCCAGGAAGATTCATTCTGCGTCTTTTACCAAAACAAATGACGAATGTGCGCCGCGGGACAGTAGAGTGATGACAGGTGACTGCCTCTGAAGGGTATAATTAAGGCTCTCATGTTACACATCAGTCCACCGGGACTCGAACCCAACAGATATTATCTGCTTAATGAATTTGTAAATTTATGTCCAAATTATTTATTCATTATGACAAGTAAAATATTAATTTGCAAGGTGGGTGTGGCCACTTGCGCGTTTTCTACTCCACAGAAATACGTGTACCAGATACAATACAGTCTACAAGGAGAAGTGATACCTCGGGAAATAATTTAACCAGTTTTAAACGAAAATGTTTTTCTTTATGTAGTGACTAAAAATGTTTTACTAAACCTACTTGTTCATGAAGTAAAACAAGCTGTTATGTTTTATGTTTCAACAGTTGTATGTATTGAGACCGTAAATTTGCATAGGAAAGCATCCAAGACGTGAATTTAGACCGTAAATAGCCTAATATTTTCAAATGCTATTTAAGTCTAAAATGTATGTAATTTAATCATGTAATTGAGGGTGTGAGAAATAAATATACATTCATTCGAACAAGATGATTGTATCAAAGACGCTTCCGAAGACCCCAAAAAGAATTCGTCTCAACTTTAAAACAATCTGACGTGTTACAGCCACACAAATTTCTCTGCCTACTATCGTTTACTCATATATCTTCTACAAACTATTCTTACGAATCTTGTTACTTTCTCTACTACGTGTAGTAAGTAGGGGAAGTATTGTCGAGATTTCACCAAAAACACCTGTATGTGGTGTCTATGAATAGCATAACTTAAAAACTAAAAGTCAGATAAATGCCAAACTTGGCATTTATGTTCAGTATCTAGCAAAGATGCGACATGGAGATTTTCAAGAAAATCCTTTCATCCCCAACTTCTTTCTACATGGAACATTTTTCAAAATTTTGATTTTATAAAATGAGGCAGCATTTTTAACACTTAAATAATTTCAGTCTAATTACATAATATGTAAATTCAATAACAGCCCGCCTTGAAGCAATATGTGTATGTAATAATTTGTAAAAATGTATGTAACAGTCATTGCATATGCTTATATTATTGAAAACTTGTTCAATAATGTTATATGAAAGTATTACGTAATTTAATAATGTAGGAGCTGTGAGAACAATAAGTTAAAAGTTGCTAACAAAGAGGCAACAATGAGGTAACCTTGAGGCAATAAGAGTTTGAGAGTTTAACAGTACTACTTGTGATTCTTGGAGTAACAATAATGTAATTTTAGTGACAGTTTATAAAAATAGCCAATCAACAACCAGAAAAAGCTTTAGTTCAATGCAGTATTCTATTGGAGTAAAAATAGCCAATCAGAGACTTGAAATACAGAAATTTACAAGTTTAGGTCCTTGAAATCAGTTCAGTTGCTTACAGACAGAGTTACTAACCAGACGCGAGATGTGTCCTCGAGAAATTAATTACGTATTCGTGCGAGACGAAAATAGTATACGTGTTAAAAAGTGCAAGTATTAAATAAAAGAAACTCACAGCTCTTGATATCAGTGAAGTGCTATTTAATTTGTGTCAAGTATTAATAAAAAAGAGTGAATTAAAACTAAAAATCTGTGTAAGCCTACATTCTTGTCGCATCACGCCCTGCCAAGATATCATGTCTCTAACAATAATACTGACGCAGCCGAGGCACACATAATTAAAATATTTAAAGAACACATTAATTACAAAGTCAATATCTTTTTTAAACTTGGGGCGAAGGCCACCGGAAAGTGTTTACTATACGTGCGGTTGCAACTACTACAAGTTCGGTTCCTCAGGAGTAGAAATTATCTTCTTCAAATTGGCGCCAAAACGTGGGGCTAAAAACTATATTTTTCTCAAAGAAAAGGGCTGAAACGGTTTTGATTAAAATACTATACATTAAAGATATTCAATTGACAAATAAAGGTTTATCTTGAATTTTCTGAGAATAACCTATGGACTCCTCTTCATTCGGAAGGAATTTTGTATAATCTTATATAACTAACACCTTAAGTGGTAGACGAAAACCTACTACAAAAGAAATGTAGCCGTGTTTAAAACAAATAATTTATTTCAAACTTTTTATGTGGCATAAGCCATTTCTGAGAATTCCGTTTTAATGGTTGGAATTGTTCATTATTTGGTCATTCGTTTTAAGTCCAGTCAACATTCAGCCGTTTCTCGTGAAGCAGTATGGAATTTTAAGGCAGCGGATAGCGTTCAGATCTTAAACATTTGACTATCGCTGTTTCCTTTTATCTATAACGAAATGTGTAATGTAGCTATTTCTGCAAAGGTTTATCTCGACTACAAACGAAGTAGAGACAAAAATAAGATTTCCTAAGAATATTTTGTATACCCACTAATAAAGGATATCTGGAGAGAAAAGAATCATGTGAATGTATCACATTAGAAAATGTTTTCTATATAGTTCATGTTAATCCAGATACACTCTTGCAGAAATAGATAAGTTACAAATTTTCTTGAAGGTACAAGATGGATACAGGAAGATGTTTAAATACGGGTCACTATATGTCACACTCTTTCCAGACTCCGCAAGAAACAAGTGAATGTACACGAATTTAAACCAATAATAACGGATATCTTGGAAATGGCTGTTACTACAGAAACTCTTACTTCAAATAAATCATGTGCTTTAGACTTCAACATTTTCTGTACAGTAAGTTATTGCCTATCTCTTATTGTTTACCAGTTACACAAAGTTATTCCAAATTCTTTCCTGATGAAGAGTACTTCATGGGTCCTACTAGAAAACTGATGATATATATTATATGTGCCATACAAATATCTTAAATATGTGCTACTTTAATAAAATCGTTAGTCACTTTTATAAGAAAAATCTGATGTGTTACACTCACATGACTTTCTCTACTCTTGTACAAACTATTTTTACAAAGGCTTATTCTCCATCTACTTCATGTTAATCAAGATAAACATTTGCAGACGCTATCTTATTGCTAATTTTCTTGTAGATGTAAGGGGAATATATATTTACAAGGGCAATATAGAAATACAGTAGCCTTTAAGCATCGACATATATCTTAATAGCTGGTTGCTAGGTGCAGCACTATTCCCTTTGCCACAGATTAATACTCTTTGCATATTCAAGACAAAAAAAAATGAATAACGAATTCGCATTTGAGAAATAGTATAAGTATTGGAACATTTAAGGAATAACAAGCAATATCTCGAAAATGGTTCACTCAACAAAAAAATGTATAGGACATAAATTGTGTATTTTAACGCGATCTACATTTTTTGTGTAGTAAAGTTTTGTCTATCTCTTATGGTTTACCAGTCATTTACAATGAATACTTTTGGAGACATTCCCAGAAAATTCGAGATTTTTGTCATGAGAATATCTTAAACATGTGGTATTTTAATCAAAATCATTAGAGCCATTTTTGAGAAAATTACAGTTTTCGAAAAATGTTCCATGTAAAGGGTAATCTGGGCGATTTTCTTGAAAACCTTCGTGTTGCATCTCTGGAAGATACTGAACCTAAATACCAAGTTTGGTGTTTATCCGACTGTTCGTTTCTGAGTTATGCTGTTCACAGACACACACACGCACATGTTTCCAAAAATGCTTTTTTTTGGATTCAGGGTCTCGCAAAGCATATATTTCCGGTGAAATCTCGGTATCGAATTCTTGGGTAGAATACAATACTTCCCCTACATACTGTACGTAGTAGAGAAAGTAAAAATGAATAACGAAAATTATTTCATATTAACGATAATAAGTTACAATTTACAGTCAGAAACACACACATAGGGAACATTTTTTTG
Organism: Deroplatys truncata; assembly: GCA_030765065.1. Taxonomy (NCBI): domain Eukaryota; kingdom Metazoa; phylum Arthropoda; class Insecta; order Mantodea; family Mantidae; genus Deroplatys; species Deroplatys truncata. The sequence continues at coordinate 61,140,492 of CM060981.1, read as the reverse complement.
AAAATGCCATTTTTAATTCAGGGCGCCTTACTACGTGTATTTCCTGTGAAATCTCGTCACCAAATTTTTGGATGGAATGCAACACCCCCCCTACTTAATTAAAAGGTACAGGTAGAACAACGCACACAGGCCAGTGGGCCCAATCTGCTTCTAACGTGAGGGTAGAGACCCGAAAGGCGAGCAGATTCCGATGCGGACGGGCGCAAGCACGGACAGGGTCCGTAACGTTTTCAGATAAAACGCATCCGAGGCCGCACGGTCACTGTCCACAAGCCACCAGCATCCCCCGGAGCGGAGCCCCACGCTGAGGAGAGACCTAACTGAACGGTGCGGCATCGACGCCGGAGAAGAAACTTTTACATAGTGCAAGCGACCGTCGAGCCGCAAGCCGCCGAACACCGTCGCCTGAAACAAATGATAAGATGACGAGGTACAGAAAATGGGAGGGAGGAGAGTCGTGGTAGAAGATGACCCACATGTTGTTAAGCGAAGGTCTACCAGCGCAAAAGCCGAAGCCCAAGCCCCATCCTAAACCCAGGGTCAGCACCATCCGAGTGGCTCTCCAACCGTAGGGTTACCCATGAGGCCAATACCTGGAGTCTAAAAAGGCCCCGTCTCTTGCGCGAGGATGGAAGTCATCCGAAAGGGCGACTACCCAGAATCTCGGTAAGGCCGACAGCAATCTAGCATGCCCATACCGGCGTACACAATCTCCCACTGGTCTCGGGAACCACTGCCCGCCGAGTCCAACCCAATCCGAACAACTCCCTATCGGGAGGGCTCGAATGTTCGCCCCGACGTACTTCTAGTAACATCAGAACTACCACGAGTGCTCAGGGTACGCAGCGCCCGCGCCAAGGCAGCTGAAGGGTTCGGAACCCCCCCCCCCCAGGGAAAGAAAATGAACCACACCAGCATTCGTCTGGCGACCCGGGGAAACCACGAAATACCCATGGGTCAGTGTGGACGATCGCAGTGGATCGATTTCGGGACCTCCCGAATGCGTTTCACGCCTGAACCATCCCGCTCGGCCTTAATACAGCAGCAGAGAAAACAAAAATGACAAAAGTATGAAACATTCCAATCAACAACAGCAGATATTCCGGATATGGCTAATGCCGCAAAAAAGTTTTTTGGAATCAATTGTGTGTTTTAAGGAGATCAAAAATTTTTGTGCGGTATGACTTCTCTATTTCTTAATGTTTATCACATATACAAAATTATAAAAAATTCTTTCTGAACGAAGAAGACCACACAGGCTATTCCCAGAAAATTCAAAATAAACACTTTGTTTCTGATGTAAATATCTTAAGAATGGTAATTTTCATAAAATATGTTAGATCCAGTTTTGAGAAAATAAATTTTGGAAAATGCTCCACGGAAGGTGTAGTTTGGGACGAACTTTGGTTTCATTCGAGTTTTCTCTTATGCTGCTCATATACACACCCTTCGATAATTTTCTAAATATTTTTCTTTCTTTTTTACTTTTTGCCTCAAAACATATATTTCCGGAGAAATCTTGACATAGACTTTTTGGGTGGAATTGGATATCTCCTTTTACTTATCATACCGAGGTGTAAGATAAATTATAACGATCTGTAAAAATTCAAACCAATAATAAAGAATATCTCGGAAATGGTTAATGCTTGAAATAAATGTATTTAACATAAATTTTGTCCTTTAACGTAATCTATATTTTTTGTGGTAGTAAGATTTTGCCTATCTCTAATGTTTTACCCGCTTTACAAAAGTCATTCAAAATAAACAGGACTTCAAGGCTACTTCCGGAAAATTCACCAAACTTGGTATTTAGGTTCAGTATCTTCCAGAGATGCGACACGAAGGTTTTCAAGAAAATCCCCCCACCCCAGATTACCCTTTACATGGAACATTTTTTGAAAATTTTAATTTTCTCAAAAATGGCTCTAACGATTTTGATTAAAATATCATATGTTTAAGATATTTTCATGACAAATGAAATGTATATCTCGAATTTTCTGGGAATGTCTCCAAAAGTATTTTTCATTGTGAACGACTTTTCCATAACTAGTAAACCATAAGAGATAGACAAAATTTTACTACACAAAAAATGTAGATTGCGTAGAAATACACGATTTATGTCATATACATTGTTTTTGTTGAGTGAACCATTTTCGAGATATTGCTTGTTATTCCCTTAAATTTTTCAATATTTATTTTCTCATTTGGGAATTCCTTATTCATTTTTTTTGTCTTGGATATGCAAAGAATATTAATCTGTGGCAAAGAGAATGGTGCTGCAGCTAGCAACCAGCTATTAAGAGATATGTCTATGCTTAAAGGCTACTGTATTTCCAAATTGCCCTTGCAAACATAAAACAAGGGGAACATAGTAGATCTTAAGCGATAGTCAAATATTTTTAGAACTGGTCACTATGTGTAAAATGTAATTCTCTTTGTATGTGAAAAGATCGTTTCTGCAAATGTTTATCTCGATTAATATGAAATAGATGGAGAATAAGAGTTTGTAAAAATAGTTTGTACAAGAGTAGAGAAAGTCATGTGATCAGATTTTTTTACAAGCTTACGTTTGGTCTATAACATGTAGTTATTTTGCGGAGCCATAGGCGGTTTGATACTTGCTAAGTTTCTATAATTGTCATTTTGGGACTTGGTCATTTGAGTTGTTCTATACGTACTTTTGAGACTTGCTATTTTAGGCAATGTTTAATTCCTTTTATTTTGCTAAGCTTTATCCATTTGTTAAGTTGTTAAGTTTATTTAAATTGTTAGTTTGTTCAGAGTTCATGTAAAATGTTAATGTGTTCAAAGCTTTATCTAAAGATATATTTTGTGAGCGACTTACTTTGCGACATCACGGGAATTATTCTACAGGCGTGTTGTTTGTTTAATGACGAGGCAAGCGTGAGATGAAGAGCTAAAGTGATAGAGCTAAATGTATTCTACAACAACAACAATAATAATAATAATAATAATAATTCATGTAATAACACAATGGTATCCCAAAATGTATGAGATTGGAAATTTTGAACATTTGAGTACGAGATACGGTTATGAATGCAAGAGCAAGAAGCATTTCAAAGCTATCAGATAGCGCCGGCTTTAAAAATATTTGAATATCGATTCAGCTTATTGTATTCTTTGAGAAGGGGTTTTGTTTACGTAATTTATTTACGTAAGTTATTAGCCTCACCCTTGGGGAGCCAACTTGAAGTAGTATTGTTCTTGGAGTTTGTTTATTTAGCTCCATATATGGATGTAAATTTTGAAATTGTTTGTTGAATTGTTAAGAGTTAGTACCACGCTTTGGGCGTTAATTTGGAGTAGATTGTTTGTTACATAATATGCTGCTAAAAAGCCGATTTGAAGATGTATTTTTGTTGTTACACTCCAAGTTTAGAAATATTATATTAACTTTGTTAGTGAGACGCTTCTATAGTTATTATTTATGTTTGTTTGTGCCTCGGCTGCGTCAGTATTGTTTTAGAGTCGCGTATCTTTTAGACAGGGTGTGGTGCGACTAGAATGTAGGCTTACACAGATTTTAAGTTTAAATTCACTTCTTTTATTAATCCTTGACACAAATTAAATACCACTACACTGATATTAAGAGCTGAGAGATTCTTTTTTTTAAAACTTGCACTTTGTTAATGCGTATACTTATTTTACGATTCACACGAATACGTAATATTTCTTTAGAGAACACATCTTCCATCCAGTTACTACCAAGGTCTGTAGGGAACTGAATATATTTCAACCATCAAAACCCGTAAGCTTCTGTATTTCAAGTCTCTGATTGGCTAATTCTAGTCCAATAGAATACCTGCATTTAATTAAAGCTTTTTTCTGACTGTTGATTGGCTATTTTAAACTGTCACAAAATTTAAATTATCGTTGCTCTAAGCATGACTAGTAGCATTTAAACTCTCAAACTCATTATTGCCACGAGGTTACCTCATTGTTATATCATTGTTAGCAACGTTAAACTTATTATTCTCACAGCTCTTAAATTATTAAATTGCATAATGCATCCACAAAACATTATTAAACATGTATACAATAATATAAGCATACGCAATGACTGTTACATTTTACAAATTATTACATACATATTGCTTCAAGGCGGGCGGTTATTGAATGTGTGTATTATATAATTTAATTGAAATTATTCAAGTATTAAAAATACTGTCTCATCTTCTAATTCATACACGAAATATATAATGAAAGTTTGTTTTAATTCACAAGAATTAGATAGAAGAAAAATGTTTTGTAAACATAGTTTGTAGATGACTGAGTAAAGAAAGTCATGTGAATGCAATACATCAGAACTTTAGAAAAATGTCCGTGTATGTCACAAGTCCAAAACGGAAAACCTGATAATTACCAATTATCGATATTTAAGTTCAGTATCTTCCAAGGGAATTGGTTAGTACCCCAGCCTTGGTTGTCACAAGGGCCACTGGTGTGTTGTCTGTTCTTGAACTTATATTATATTGTGTTTGGTTGCTGTCCTTCAAATTGCAACATGGGTGTTTGGTTGGTACCCCAGCCTTGTTTGTCACTAGAGCCATTGGTGTATTATCTGTTCTTGAACCTATATTAGATTGAGTTTTGTTGTTGCCCTTCAAACTGCAAGATGGTGTTTGGTCAGTAGGCCAACCCTGGTTGTCACTAGAGCCACTGGTGTATTATCTGTTCTTGAACTTATAATATATTGAGTTTTGTTGTTGCCCTTCAAACTGCAAGATGTGTGTTTGGTCAGTAGGCCAGCCTTGGTTGTCACTAGAGCCACTGGTGTATTATCTGTTCTTGAACTTATAATATATTGAGTTTTGTTGTTGCCCTTCAAACTGCAAGATGGTGTTTGGTCAGTAGGCCAACCCTGGTTGTCACTAGAGCCACTGGTGTATTATCTGCTCTTGAACTTATATTATATTGTGCTTTGCTGCTGCTCTTCAAACTGCAGGATGTGTATTTGGTCAGGAGGCCAGCCTTGGTTATCACAAAGGCCACTGGTGTATTATCTGTTCTTGAACTTATATTATATTGTGTTTTGTTGCTGTCCTTCAAATTGCAACATGGGTGTTTGGTTACTACCCCAGCCTTGGTTGTCACAAGGACCACTGTTGTATTATCTGTTCTTGAACTTATATTATATTGTGTTTTGTTGCTGCCCTTAAATTGCAACATGGGTGTTTGGTTAGTACCCCAGCCTTGTTTGTCACTAGAGCCATTGGTGTATTATCTGTTCTTGAACTTATATTATATTGAGTTTCGTTGTTGCCCTTCAAACTGCAAGATGGTGTTTGGTCAGTAGGCCAACCCTGGTTGTCACTAGAGCCACTGGTGTATTATCTGTTCTTGAACTTATATTATATTGTGCTTTGCTGCTGCCCTTCAAACTGCAGGATGTGTATTTGGTCAGGTGGCCAGCCTTGGTTGTCACTAGGGCCACTGGTGTATTTTCTGCTCTTGAACTTATATTATATTGTGCTTTGCTGCTGCCCTTCAAACTGCAGGATGTGTATTTGGTCAGGAGGCCAGCCTTGGTTGTTACTAGGGCCACTGGTGTATTATCTGCTCTTGAACTTATATTATATTGTGCTTTGCTGCTGCCCTTCAAACTGCAGGATGTGTATTTGGTCAGGAGGCCAGCCTTGGTTGTCACTGGAGCCACTGGTGTATTATCTGTTCTTTAACTTGTACTATATTGTGTTTTGTTGTTGCCCTTCAAACTGCAAGATGGTCTATTGGCCAGTAGGTCAGTCTTGGTTGTCACTCGCACTATTGGTGTATTACTTGTTCATGAACTTACATTGTATTGTGTTTTATTGCTATCCTTCAAACTGCAAGATGGTGCCTTTAGTCAGTAGGCCAAACTTGGTTGTCACTATTACCATTGGTGTACTATCTGTTCTTGAACTTAGCTATATTATATTGTGTTTTGTTGCTGCCCCTCAAACCGCAAGATGATGTGTTTGGTCAGCAGTCCAGTGTTGGTGGTCACATAATTTCTACGCTTCTCACTAGGGCACTGGTGCATTATCTGTTCTTGAACTTACACTATGTGATCGAAAGTATCCGGTCATCCCAACAAACATACGTTTTTCATCTTAGGTGCATTGTGCTGCCACCTACTGCCTAGTAATCATTATCCGCGAACTCAGTAGTCATTAAATATGGTGAAACAGCAGAATGTGACGCTCCGTGGAATGTGGTCAGGTGATTGGTTGTCACTTGTGTCAGAAGTCTCTGCGCGATATTTCCACGCTCCTAAACATCCCTAGGTCCACTGTTTCTGATGTGATAGCGAAGTGGAAACGTGAAGGGACATGTACAGCACAAAAGCGTACAGGCCGACCGCTTCTGTTAACTGACAGAGACCGCCGACATTTCAAGAGGGTCGTAAAGAGTAATAGACAGACATCTATCCAGACCGTCACACAGGAATTCAAACTGCATCAGGATCCACTCTAAGTACTATGGCAGTTAGGCGTGAGGTGAGAAACATTGGATTCTATGGTCGAGCAGCCGCTCATAAGCCACACATCACGAAGGAAAACGCCAAACGACGCCTCGCTTGGTGTAAGGAGCTTCAACATTACACGATTGAACAGTGGAAAAACGTTGTGTAGAGTGACGAATCACGGTACACAATGCGGCGATCCGATGGCAGGGTGTGGATATGGCGAATGCCCGGTGAACGTCATCTGCCAGCGTGTATTCGGAGGTGGTGGTGTTATGGTGTGGTCGTGTTTTTCCTGGAGGGGGCTTGCACCCCTTGTTGTTTTGCGTGGCACGATCACAGCGCAAACCTACATTGATATTTTAAGCACCTTCTTGCTTCCCAATGTTGAAGGGCAATTCGGGGATGGCGATTGCATCTTTCAACACGATCGAGCACCTGTTCATACTGCACGGGCTGTGGCGAAGTGGTTACACGACAATAACATCCCTGTAATGGACTGGCCTGCACAGAGGCCTGACTTGAATCCTATAAAACACCTTTGGGATGTTTTGTAACGCCGACTTCGTGTCAGGCCTCACCGACCTACATCGATACCTCTCCTCAGTTCCGCATTCCGTGAAGAATGGGCTGCCATTCCCCAAGAAACCTTCCAGCACCTGATTGAAAGTATGCCTGCGAGAGTGAACGCTGTCATAAAGGCTAAGGGTGGGCCAACACCATATTGACTTTCAGCATTACCGATGGAGGGCGCCACGAACTTGTACGTCATTTTCAGCAGGTGTCCGGATACTTTTGATCACGTAGTGTAGGTTATATAAGTGTTCTGTTGGTGTTCAACATGCAAGATGATGTATTTGGTCAGCAGACCAGTGTCAGTGGTCACATAATTTCTACGCTTCTCACTCGGGCACTGGTGTATTATCTGTTCTTGAACTTGTCGTGGTCTAGGGGTACCATGCCAGCCTCTAGTTCCCGAGATCACGGGTTCAAACCCGGCGGAGGGTGATGAATTATTTTCGTGAGTAAAGATTCTTATCGTGGCTTGCTTTCGGAGGGCGGTAAGACTGGTGGTCCTGTGTCGTAGATTTACGGCACGTAAAAGAACCTCAAGCCTGATAAAGAGGCCTCCGGTCTGTCACACCTAACCTAGATTGGGATATTAAGAACCATAGTAATTAAAGAGCGTCCATAAATAAAACTCCATTTAATTTAAAATCAACTTGCAACGATGTGCGGTTGGTCAATAGGAAAGCCGTGGTTGTTACAAAATAACTACTATACTACTCACTAGCGATATTAGTGTCTTATCTGTATGAACTGCCTTCATTTTAAAATTTCCCAAACGAACAAACCATTAAATGAATTTAATAGAAGCAATTACACATTAATTTAGACGTTGAGGGGAAAGTTAAAATTAGAGTTACAATTTAGGTTTCAACCCCCCCCCTCTATCAATCCAACGCCTCCACTTTGAAGTATCAAAGCGGTAGTAATAGGAAATGTAAAGTTGAACGTTAAATCGAAGTGTTTTTATTAAATTAAACTTATTAATATTATGTATTGAATTATTTTCACTTGGAAGCTTTAGAGTGACCTCTCTGAATGATTATAAACTGAAGCATTTTTTTGTGTAATGTAAATCAGAAATGTTTATATATTATGCGTATTGATACAAACCAAGTATTTAGCTAATTACTGTCACCATCTAATTACGCAGTTTAGTGTTACTTTGTTGAAGAATGTGTTTTGTTGGAGTTGTTTATTTATTTAGCTCCACGTATGCACGTGAATTTGAAGTAGGTCGTATTGAAGGAGTTGTATTATATTTCAACTGGTAGTAGTTGCAACCGCACATATAGTAAACAGTTTCCGGTAGCCTTCGCCATAAATGTACTTTCAGGTGGTCTTTGCCCCAAGGTTAAAAAATATTAATTTGTAATTTGACTGTTTCTTTAAGTATTTAATATTTATGTTTGCCTCGGCTGCGTCAGTATTACTTTAAAGACACGTTTCTCTTAGCAGGGTTGTGATACGACTAAGAATGTAGGCTTACACAGATTATAATTTCACTTCACTCCTTTTTTTAATGCCTGATACGATTTAAATAACACTTTAATGATATAGAGAGCTGTGAGATTATTTTTATTAATACTTGTACTTTTAACACGTATACTATTTTTGTCTCACACGAATACGTAATTAATTTCTCGAGGACACATCTCGTATTCGGTTACTATCACTATCTGCAGGCAACTGAATAGATTTCAACCGCCTAACTTGTACATTTTTGTATATTTCAAGTCTCTGATTGGCTAATCCTACTCCAATAAAATACCTTCATTTAACTAAAAAAACCTTCCGGTTGTTGATTGGCTATTTTTAAACTGTCTCAAAATTTTACATTATTACTGCTCTAATAATGACGTAGCATTTAAACTTTCTTACTCGTTATTGCCTCAAGGTTACCTCAGTTTTACCTCAATGTTAGCAACTTTTAACCTAATTCTCACAGCTCCTACATTATTAAATTACGTAATGCATTCACATAACATTATTGAACATGCTTAAAATAATATAAGCATATGTAATGAATGTTACATACATTTTACAAATTATTACATACACATATTGCTTCAAGGTGGGCTGTTATTGAATTTACATATTATATAATTTGACTGAAATCACCAAGTGTTAAAAACACTGCCTCATTGTAAGGCGGAGTATGTTGTTTGATAATTTAACTTATACTCGTTTCTGGTTGGTTTACCGACGTTGCACGATTAGCACTTAAAAATAATGACGAAATAATTAATTTCAAATACCTCCCCCCCCCCCATTCCCTATGAGGTTATTGTACGATTAAATTCGTTTATTTAACTCAATACGGTCTCTTGGAGGCATCCCTTTCCCCAGAAATTACAAGATTTTTATGGATTAAAGAATTTTTATGGTGAATGCAGTTTACCCCTTATAAATGCAATTTTGTAAAGCCCTGGATATTCCTAAAGCCCCTTGTACACGATGAAACTTTTTTTCAATTCAAGTGTTTACAAGAAAAATTGTCAAACAGTTTTCAATATGTGACAAGATTGGACTAAACTTGACAATGTCATAAATGTGTATTCACAAGTTGTCTTTTTTCAAACTGAAACCCTTCAGAACACATTAATAAATAATTTATCCGCACAAAGCAATTTACTATTTGCGTCACGGTATAACAGTTTTCAATGAAATACTGTTCTATACCAATATTATGTAGCACTTTCACGTATTATATCCAATGAAATCACATTACGATTGCGGAATACAATGGAAATGACACCGGCTGATAGGTTAACATGGCTTTAATGTAAACTTAGTTCGTAAATCTGCCTCGCAATTATTTCTTCATATGCCTTCATCCGCTTCATCTTGTTGTGGTAATCCACGGAGTCCTAGACGTACAGACATGACCAGCGTATGTATAACCTAATCAGTTCGCATACAACATACATTGTCTGGGTAGTCGTTTTTCTTTACTTTTCCTTTCCTCCATGTTGCAGATTTCGAGAAGCACTCTAAATACTCGCATTTCATTGGCTAAAACCATGAAATCATTATGAAATCTTTGATCTTTTAGAACATGTCCTTATCTGCTTTCAAGACTTTAAAAATATTGGAAGCAATTTGACAACAAAAGTTGTGAAGCTGTTACAACTCTTGAAAAGTCTTGCAATGTATTGAATTTGACAAAATTTTGATCGTGTACAAGTAGCTTAATAACGAATGAAAAATATCCTGATATTCACTTAAGGGAATGTGTAACATCGGCGGAACGTCTGACGTCTAACCTTCCCTCCACAGTCTTCCAAGTTATGGAAGTGCTGCACAGCCTATATATACCCCTTGGGTGGTGGAATAATCATCGGTTTTAAAGGTCGAGTAATTTTTATTTCTCTACTACGTATTGTAAGTAGGGGAGGTATTGTATTCCACCCAAAAATTCGATACCTAGATTTCACCGTAAATATATGTTTTGAGGCCCCCTGAATCCAAAAACAGCATTTTTGAAAATATTTCCGTGTGTGTGTCTGTGAACAGCATAAATTTCAATTTTCTCAAAATGGCTCTAACGATTTTCATTAAAAGATCATATATTTAAGATACTTTCATGACAAATAAAATCTATATCTTGAATTTTCTGGGAATGTCTCCAAAAGTATTCTTCATTGTCAACGACTTTTGCATAACTGGTAAACCATAAGAGTGGTTCTACTCTATGTTGCTTTTCTAAATTGATAAAGTTGTGGAATGCCGAGGCCCTGCTTTATTTATTCACCCCGCAATAGACGCTATTTTTCTCCACAACTATTTTAATGCAATGTTCTGATTGGCTGATCACATTAGCATCCTATGAGAACATGTACTCTCGTATCTTTCTTTCATGACGAATTCGGATTTTCTTTTCTGTCTCTTTTCAGTCTCTACTCGTCTCTTTCAGCCAACGTCTCTGCTGATCACATTCAGCCGATACCCTGTGCTTCGAGACATTAAATATATCTCCGCCTGGTACAGTGTGGCTTCAGGCATCTAAATTGCACCGTTGCATGGCTAGCTAGCTCCCGTTACATTTACCATATAACATATTTACACTTGTATAATACAGGGAGAGCCAAAAAACTACGAACCGGCTGCGCGGTGTTTTTCCTGTCCTCGTCCTCAGCGCTCGTTGCCATCTGCTGCAATCATAGAAAGGTGCGGATGAAACCATACAACAATTTTAAAACTACTTTTAAAGGCTTTACTTACCAACTTTATGAAAGGAGATGCTGAAACTGGCCACCGTCTTTAGAAAACTATCCATCACTCGACGTAGTTCACGTTGAGAAATGCTGGCAGTTTCCTGGCGGATATGTTGTTTTAATTCTTCCAGGATGTACACTTTATGTTTTAAGTTACCCCAGAGATAGAAATCGCAGGGAGTTAAGTTGGGGGGACCGAGGGGGCCACAAATCTCTATTAATAATTATGTCCTCAAACGCATTTTCAATGGTTCTCATCGAAAAATTGGCCGTTTGAACTCTTGCAGAGTCTTGTTGAAAAAAGGCAAAATCACTCTACCTGTCTATTAATTCTCTAAAAACAGGGGGCAAAATTGTATTCACGTATGCACGGGCTTCAACTATTGACTCGAAAAAAATTGACCCTTCATAAAGTTGGTAACTAAAGCCTTTAAAAGTAGTTTTAAAAATTGTGTATGGTTTCGTCCGCTCCTTTCTATGATGACGGCAGACGGCAATGAGCGCCGAGGACGTGGACAGGAAAAACACCGCGCAGCTGGTTGGTAGTTTTTTGGCTCTCTCTGTATTATCTACATTAATGCAGAAATTTAACTTCATGCACCAATGTTCTGGCTACCTATGGAGTTGAATTTTTCAGTCTGATTCCAGTTTTTGTAAGAATACTTTGTAGATGAGTGAGTAGAGAAAGTCATGACACATGGGATCTATTCTTAAGTTGACAATTTATCCAGAAATTATTTATAGGTTCTTATAATTTAAAAATTAAAGGAAGGGCACATGCCACAAAGTTTCGTTGCTATCCAGAACGAGGTCCACTAAACGCCAACACAGCTCACTTTTGCAGGCAAGCAGGTGGGATGAGTGTTCACAACAAGCCTGAACCCCACCTTCTGTTTATGTCCTTCTAACACGAAACACTGCCCCCACCCTACCCGCCTTCCGTTTCCACAACTGTACTAAAGTGCACCAATAAATTCAGTATCTAGACCGTGCATCAGTTGTTGGATTTCGTTTCCAGGATGAACCACCGTCTCTTTATAAAATATCTGATAGTCATCCGTCACGTGTAACGTCCGTTCCCGTACTACATGAGTACAAGCCGCGAGGTATTAGCCTGCCAGCGACATTGTCTTACATGTCGTATATAACATTCACTGATTGTATGCGATAAACAAGATCTCATATCACACGCCCCTTCTATGCACCAGAATTTGATAAGAATCCCATGCATATTATATAGAAGCTTGGTTATTCTCCCTACCACATACCTATGGTAGGTAAAGGAAGTGTTTCATACCGCCCAAAAATTCGTAATCGAGAATTCACCAGAAACACACGTTTTGCGGTGTTACACTCACATGACTTTCTCTACTTTTGTACAAACGCTTATTCTCCATATGCTTCATGTTAATCGAGATATCGAGATGTTAATCTTGTTACTAATTTTCTTGTAGATGCAAGGGGAATTGCTAGGTTTTAAGCGATAGTCAAATCTTTTAAGAGCTGGTTGCTATGTGGAGTATTCCATTCTCTTTGCATTACCAGGACAAAAAAATGAATAACGAATTCCCATTTGAGAAAAAGTATAAATATTGGAAAATTTAAGGGAATAACAAGCAATGTCTCGAAAATGGTTCACTCAACAAAAAAAGATATATATGACATAAATTGTGTAGTTTAACGTGATCTACATTTTTGTATAGTAAAAGTTTGTCTATCTCTTATGGTTTAGCTGTTATGCAAAAGTCGTTCAAAATGAAGAATACTTTTAGAGACATTCCCAGAAATGTCGAGATATACAATTCATTTGCCATAAAAGTATTAAACTTGTGGTATTTTATTAAAAATCGTTAGGGCCGTTTTTGAGAAAATAAAAATTTTCGAAAAATTTTTCATGTAAAGGCTAATCTGGGGTGTGGGGATTTTCTTGAAAGCCTTCGTGTGCATCTCTGGAAGATACTGAACCTAAATACCAAGTTTGGTGTTTATCCGACTGTTCGTTTCTGAGTTCTGCTGTTCACAGACACACACACGAACATGTTTTAAAAATGCTTTTTTTGGATTCAGGGGACCTGCAAACATATATATCCGGTGAAATCTCGGTATCGAATTTTTGGGTGGAATGCCATACTTCCCCTACTTACTATACGTAGTAGAGAAAGTAAAAAGAGATCCGTGTATGCTTGTGTGCCCGCGTGAAACAACCGAACTGTGACAAAATTTTAAAAACTGATAAAAAATATTTAAAAATTCAGGAGAGTAAGTATACCACTTACATGGCATTTTAATCAAAATCGTTAGTCATTAAAGAATATCTAAGCGACTTTCTTGAACACCTTCCTGTGAACATAAACAGAAGTTCGATATGTATCACCATTTTCACTTTTTTAGTTATGCTGTACACACGCATTTACACTCCCAATCATACTTCCAGACTATAGAGAGGATAGAAAATAATACTGGCTAAAGGAAACTTCCCATCTTCCAGCGAGGAATAGAACTCGGGAACTCTGCAATTGGAATTTAACATCTTAACCACCAGACCACGTAGAGAATATTTATGCACTGTTGATTTACATTAATAGCCAATTTTTACTTTCTCTATTACGTATAGTAAGTAGGGGAAGTATTGTATTCCGCCCAAAAATTTGATACCGAAATTTCACAGGAAATGTATGTTTTGAGATCCCTTGAATCCAAAAAAAGCATTTTTGGAAACATGTCCGTGTGTGTGTCTGTGAGTCTGTGAACAGCATAACTCAGAAACGAACAGTCGGATTAACACCAAACTTGGTATTTAGGTTCAGTATCTTCCAAAGATGTAAAACGAAGGTTTTCAAGAAAATCCCCCCGCCCCAAATTACCCTTTACATGGAACATTTATTGAAAATTTTAATTTTCCCAAAAATGGCTCTAACGGTTTTGATTAAAATAGCATATGTTTAAGATATTTTCATGCCAAATAAAATGTATATCTTGAATTTTCTGAGAATGTCTCCAAAAATATTCTTCATTGTGAACGACTTTTGCTTAACTGGTAAACCATAAGAGATAGACAAAATTTTACTACACAAAAAATGTAGATCGCGTTAAAATACACAATTTATGTCATATACATTTTTTTCTTGAGAGAACCATTTTCGAGATATTGCTTGTTATTCCCTTAAATTTATCGATACTTATTTTCTAAAATGGGAATTCGTTATTAATTTTTTTGTCTTGGATATGCAAAGAGTATTAATCTGTGGCAAAGGGAATGGTGCTGCACCTAGCAACCAGCTATTAAGAGATATGTCTATGCTTAAAGGCTACTGTATTTCTATATTGCCCTTGCAAATACAAAACAAGGGGAACATAGCAGGCCTTAAGTGATAGTAAAATATTTTTAGAACTGGTCGCTATATGTAAAATGTAATTCTCTTTGCATGTCAAAAGATCGTTTTTGCAAATGTTTATCTTGATTAACATGAAATAGATGGAGAATAAGAGTTTGTAAAAATAGTTTGTACAAGAGTAGAGAAAGTCATGTGAGTGTAACATCAGATTTTTTTACTTAAAACTAAATATGAAGACATCACACAATTTATCAGTGTGTAGTACTCATGTAAAAGTTACAAACCTAGCCATGGGCATTAAAGAAATTTCAAAATCCTATTGTTTCAGAAAAACAAAACTATAAGTAACATTGAAAGTCAGCGTTATTAATTAACCTTACTATGTAAAGTGTTAACTTCAAAATCCAGATAGCTACTCATAACTTTATAAGAAAGCTGTCTCATAGCATACCTAAACATTGTAAATATCCTGGGATTCTAAACAGTAGGATGACTTCATCCAGCACCTCATGAGTTATAACATTCCAACCCACAGTTATTCTTTTCTTTTTATTTATAACAATTTTATTTGTTGATTCTCTAACATTGCATGAACATTCAAGGAGTTTCAAAATCCTGTATTGCTGCATGAAAGCATAACCTAGAAGTATCTGCAAGTCAGATTTATTAATTAAGCTTACTATGTAAAATCCTATCCCCTAAATTCAGGTGCTTAAGAAGTTAGGTTACTTATAACAAAACAGTTTCGCAGAAAAATAGTGCAATCCCACGATTCTATAAACAACATGATTTGAATCTGCATCCGGCACCTTATAATTATGACTTTAGAAGCTGTAAATGTTTTCTTTTTGCCTGATTTATTGATAATAGACTTTTACCTATTTCATTTTATTTGTGTTTTGCTAATTTGATTTACAGCTATGCTTTTGTTTTCTTGAAGCACTTCATATGTCCCTAACATTTCTGCTGAAGCGTATTATGCAACACAGTATATCCTGAGCAGTTTTGATGGCACAGAACCAAATAAAACAAAATATACTCCTCTTAATTCAGAATGCCAAACAACACAACACCCTACCATTATTTTGTTGATGTAACTAGGCATTGTTCCATTTAAAAAATTGTATGTTTGCTCAAAAACTACACTTTCTCAGTATTATTAAAGTCTGCTTATAGGCTAAATGTACGAGCCCCTGACTACCAATCAATGCTGTGAAAACTGCACATCAATAGCACTTTCTATTTCCGAAATATTTGCGGTGTAAGTGTAAACAAAGGGACAAAATAGGTAAAAAGGCAAATACAAGACTCTAGTAATAAGCTTTTTTCAAGAATAACTAATAATAAATAAATGAATATGACTGGCACTTCTAGCAGACAAAGTGGCATAGGAAAGAAGGTTATAAAGACCAACGAGGTCGCCGTAACTTCCCGTCTGTTTTGATCGAAGCGACGTTTATAAAATCGGATTGCATGAGACATAACCATAATGTACGGCCGGCCGCTTCTGTTTACATTAGGTTCTGGCATAATAATCGTGAATGCCGCTCTGATATCAGTGCCGTGTCTACGAGCCATTTTTTGGAAAATACCGCAGATAACACAAAAACACGAATATGAACGTGTCTACACAGCGGTTCGATCGTTGCCACAGTCTTCTTCAGCTGCACACAGCTCAAAGAAACTTTAACATTCTGTATTTCCTGCAGGTAGCAAATTTAAAGGCGATTTGGAGGTATTTAGGTTCACTGATGCGACCCGAAGATTTTCAAGAAAATTTCCCAACCCCAAACTACCCTTTATATGCAAAATGTTTCGAAACATTTTATTTTATCAAACAGATCTATCGAATTTCATTAAAATACCATATGTATAAGACATTTTCATGGCAACTAAAATGTATATCTTGAATTTTCTGGGTATAGCCTTTGAAGTCCTCTTCATTCGGAAATAGTAAACGTTGAGCGATAGATGAAAACATAGTTGAGGCAGTACTTTTAACACTTAAATGATATCAGTCTAATTATTTAATATAAAATATAATAACAGCCCGCCTTAAAGCAATATGTATATCTCATAATAGTATATAAAGTGTATGTAACAGTCATTGTATTATATTTATAGTATTATGTACATATATAATAATGTTATGTGAATGTATTACATAGTTTAACAATGTAGGAGCTGTGAGAATAGTAAGCTGTTTTTCGTAGCAAATAGAATTATAAAGTAGAAGTCGAACGTTGCTAACAATGAGGTAACCTTGAGACAACAATAAATTTGAAAGTTTAATAAGGTTACTAATAGTTATTGGAACAATAATCATGTAATATTTAAAACAGTTTATAAATAGTCAATCAACAAGTAGAAAGACTAAAAGTTGAATAAAGGTATTCTATTGGAGTAGGCTTAGCCAATCAGAGGCTTGAAATAAGAGCAAATGTACAAATTCAGGCGAGAGACGCTACAAGGAAGCGTACCTAAGCAGTCAGATTTGGTAAGGGTTCAGTGTGAGACATAAGAGATTTATTGCGATGAAAAATAATATAAAGTTTACGTGTTTAAAAGTGCAAATAACAATAATCTCACAACTCTATAGTAGGATACATCAGTGAAGTGTTATTTAATCGTGTGAAGGATTAATAAACAAAGTACAATACAATTATAATTTGTGTAAGCCTTCATTCTTTAGCCGTACCAGCCCTGCTAAGAGATACGTGCTCTAAAAATACTAATAAAGCAGCCGAGGTATACATGTATAATATTTAAAAAACATTAAAATACAAAGTTGACTTTTAAACGTGGGGCGAAGGCCACCGGGAACTTTGTACCGTACGTGGGGCGAACACTCCTAGAAACAATCTCCCGCAAATTGGCATCCATTACATGCGTGGTCTAAAACAGCTTCAATACGTGGTGGAGCCATAACAAATAAACCACATCAACTTTGGCTGTCGAACAGTGGGGTGCAACAACTGCATCAAAATTTCTCAACCCCAACTACCATTTATATGCAAAATCTTTCGAAACTTTTTATTTTCTCAAACAGATCTATGGAATTTTATTAAAATACGATATGTATAAGACATTTTCATGGCGACTAAAATGTATATCTTGAAATTTCTTGGAATATCCTTTGAAGTCCTCTTCATTCGGAAGGAATTTTGTATAATCTTGTATAACTAATAAACGTTAAGCGATAGACGAAAACGTACTGCACAAAAATGTAGATCTCTTTAAACCAGACAATTTGTTTGAAATAACTTTTTTGTGTGGCATAAGCCATTTCCGAGAAATCCTTTATTAATTGTTTCAATTTTTAGTACTTTCTTCTTATAAATTCCTACATTAGTTTTAGTATAACTATGAAGTAATATATCACTTCGCAGCACACGTTGGCACGTGGAGGTTGTGCCAACCTTGCATTATAATGCTAAGACGGCAGTCTAAAAATGCAATGTCCTGTTCTTTCCGCCAAATCATACAACACGTTGAAGCCGAATTTATAAAGTCAATAATTATCATAATAATCTGGGAAGTATAGCGAAATAAATAATAAAATATTTAAAATCAGCGCATGTATTAAAAGGAGAAGCACTGGGAAAATTGTTGACTGTTAAAAGCGACAGAAAGACAAGACAGGCACAGCTTAGCTAATTAGGCACTAGCCCCAGGTATAAAGGGTAAAACCGCTGAAGGCAGTTTCTCCTGGAAATAATGGGTGCAGTTGCACTGACCAGGAAGTGAAGGTCACTAGAAGCTTTATGACGCCCAGTTTTGGGGCGAAATTTTTAAGGGGAGCGAGAGGAAGTTAGGAGTTCTTCTTTGTATCGCGCGTTGATGAGGACACTCTCGCTGGGTACTCTTGGAGTGCGGAACAACAGTCTCGTCGAGTTCCGAAGACTGGGTGAGAACTTGTAGGAGGGTTGAACAATCAGATGTAATTTATAATCTTTGGTCTTGGAAAAGACACAGTAACATCGTAAGAATTTAAAAGTGATCGGCAAATCTTAAGTCTTATTTTAATGGTGAATAAAAGTGTTCCAAGAAAGCGTTCGTGTTTCTATGTACACACACTCACGCAAACCCAGTGATTAAAGTTTTATGCTCAAGCAGCCGTGGCAAAGTAAAAAAAGTAAAAAAACCACAACTAGGAGGAGAAAAGCAGCAATCGTGAGGCAAAGGTATTGCTTCATTGTTGGATGACATAGCGTGGCTGCGTCAACGTGCTCTTTTTAAGGGCTTTACCATTTCTAATAATTCAATTTTCACCAAGCTTTTGTTACATTAGATACCTTTGTTTTGCAACCAAGTTATAATATCATTTTTTCACGATTTATAGAGACACGCTCTGATTGTACGCTATGGTATCGTGCACTGTCCATAATGACCATTTTTGGTTCCAAATTAGAAATAAATTTTTCGTACCAGAATGTGAAAAAAATCGCCAGTCATTTCTTCATGGTAGTTCCCACTTTTTTTATAAAAAACTAACTCCCCATTACTTTAATCAAATAACCTCTGCGCCATAACACAACAGTGACCGTGTCAACAATCACATTTTTATTATTTATGTGCAAAAGTTAATCCTATTTCTTTTAATAGATTGTATTGCTTCATGTCTGGCAAATCAGGTTCACTAAATATAGCTATCAGCACCTTTTTACTTTCTCTAGCACGTACGTAGTAGGTTTGGAAGATATTTCATTCCATCAAAAGATTCGATACCGAGATTTCACCGGAAATACGTGTTTTGAGATCCCCTGAATCCAAAAAAAAGTATTTTTAGAAGAAGGTCCGTGCGTGTGTTTGCGTCGGATAAACACCATACTTGGTATTTAGATTCAGCATCTTCCAGAGATGCGACACGAAGCTTTTTAAGAAAATCCCCCACCCCAGATTACCCTTTACATGGAACATTTTTCGAAAATTTTAATTTTGATTAAAATATCATATATTTAAGATACTTTCATGACAAATAAACTGTATTTCTTGAATTTTCTGGGAATGTCTCCAAAAGTATTCTTCATTGTGAACGACTTTTGCATAACTGGTAAACCGTAAGAATAGACAAAATTTTACTCCAAAAAAATGTAGATCGCGTTAAAATACACAATTATTGTCACTTTCTGAACCATTTTCGAGATATTTCTTGTTATTCCCTTAATTTTCCAATACTTATACTTTTTCTCAAATGGGAATTCGTTATTTATTTTGTTTTGTTTTGTTTGGTCCTGGTAATGCAAAGAGAATGAAATGCTCCACATAGCAACCAGCTCTTAAAATATTTGACTATCGCTTAAGACCTACCAATTCCCCTTGCATCTACAATAAAATTAACAATAAGATTAACATCTCGATATCTTGATTAACATGAAGCATATGGAGAATAAGGTTTGTAAAAATAGTTTTTACAAGTGTAGAGAAAGTCATGTGAGTGTAACACATCAGATGTTTTTATAAAAACCTAACTCCGCATTATTTTACGCAAATAATTTCTGCGCCACAACACAACAGTGACCCTGTCAACAATCACAATTTTACTATTTCTGCGTAAACATTAATTCTATTTCTTTTAATACATTATACTGCTTCAAGTAGGGCAAATCAGGCTCACTATTTATAGCTATATTTACTTTTTCTAACACGTACATAATAGGTAGAGAAGGTATTGCATATCACCCAAATATTCGATGCCGAGATTTCACCGCAAATACATGTTTTGAGACCCCTTAAATCCAAAGAAAGCATTTTTAGAATAAGGATTGTGTGTGTATGTGTGAACAGCATAACTCAACACGAAAAGTTGGATAAACAACATACTTGGTATTTAGAATGGGACACGAAGACTTTCAAGAAAATCCACACCCCAAACTACCCTTTACATGAAACTTTTTGGAAAATTTTTATTTTCTCAAAGATGCCTCTAACGATTTTGGCAAATCAAATGCATATCTTGAATTTTCTGGAAATGTTCCCAATAGCCCTTGACTTTTGCTTAACTGGTAAGCCGTAAGAGATAGACAAAATCTTACCACACAAAAAATGTAGCTCTTGATAAAGCACACAATTTATGTCATATACATTTTTTTTGTGGAGTGAACCATTTTCGAGATGTTCCTTGTTATTTGTTTGAATTTTCCATTACTTATACTTTTTCTCAAATGGGAAATCGTCATTCTTTATTTTTTATGTCCTGGACATGCAAAGGGAATGCTCCACATAGGGACCAGCTCTTAAAAGATTTGACTTACAGCCTACCATATCCCTTTTATTAGAGTTTTATTTACATATGCTCTTTAAATGTTGTGGTCCTTAGCGTCCCATCCTATATTGGGCGTGAAGACTACTAATTTTGCTCAGAGGCCGCAGGCTTGAGGTTCGTTTACGTGTCGTAAATCTACGACACGGGACCACTGACTTTACTTCCCTTCCGAAGGAAATCATGCTAAGGATTTTTACGGCTGGAAAAATCCATTGCCCTCCGCCGGGTTTGAACCCATGACCTCGGGATCCCTTGTACCTACTGTCCATTCCAAACCAGAGTGCCTTTCACTGAAAATAAACTCTTTGTATTATCCGCGCGAAAGTAGTTCGCAATCCCCGCCCCACCCACGTGCTTGTTGAACACTATTTAATCTATAAAAAGGCTCCCTGCGTGAGAATCATAGTTCAAAATGCAACCTGAGGTAACAATCTATTTTATAAGTATGCGGCAATGAACATTTTACTTACGTTAATCACAATTCTCGGGCAAAAGTGCAACACCCAAATCCGAATCCTCCGAAGATGACTCAGCTGCCGTATCGGAATCAGAAATACTCTCCAAAATAATGACAAGCTTATCCACAATTCCACAGCATTGTCGCACTTAAAACAAGTTCCCACATTTTATCCTCTTCTATGTTGTATTATGTCTGTTTATATTCCTTGCTCCCTTTGGTTACACTTCTCACTGAAACGCCTGTAAAATCCGATATTAGTTTCATAATATGCAATAACGCAAGTGTCGGGTATTTCTCGAATAGTGAGTTGAATATATGAAGTATTGTTTGTTTTTAGTCACTTTTTAACTGTTTCCCGGTTTTGTGTTTGAACAGTTTATTCGCACCACACGCACTTTCCTCTGCCATGTGAGCTCAAATACCAACTGACTAAATCACAAGGTTTGACCTGAGCTGAGCATATGTGTGTTAGCGTATTATGAATGACTGTTCGCTTATCATATTTCCTGTCTTACACAAAATGTTTATTCGTTACTCAGATAGCACCTCTGGGAATTCATTGCTGCATTTCTTGTATATGTAAGAGAGTGGCAGTCGTGCATACAGTTGGTATTAACAAGCAAGATGCTCTCGGCGTTAGCGCAATAGCAAACAAACCACAATAAAATGTGCGGTTCCATACATTTCCTGCTCAAATATTTCATAATACAAGACCTGTATTAAGGAACTATTTACGCTGACGTAAGAGTGTGTTCTTGGATTTATGACAAGCAGAAGCACGTGCTTCTGTTTACATCAGAGAGAACTCTGGTTTGGAATGGACAGTAGAAGAAAATTTGCAATTCTGCAAATGTTTATCTCGAAGCAGATGGAGAATAAACGTTTGTAAAAATAGATCTCACAAATTCATCACAAGTCACACCCTGAACCTTTGTCATAGTTTCCTTCTCTTTCCCGGAGTGCAGACCGTACAGGTAGCAGTTTGTTCTTTTCTCCTACTGTAAATCCTCGCCTTAGACACACTTATAAACTGTGAGGTTAATGCCACTACGGAAGAAAATTGAGATTTTTATCTATGGACGCTCTTTAACTGCTGTGGTCTTTAGCGTCCCGTTCTATATTGGACGTGAAAGACCGGTAATTTTGCTCAGAGGCCTCTTTATCAGGCTTGAGGTTCTTTTACGGGACCACCGACTTTACTTCCCTTCCGAAGGAAACCATGCTAAGGAGTTTTACGCCCGAAAAAATGCATCGCCCTCCGCCGGGTTTGAACCCGCGACCTCTGGAACTAGAGGGTAGCATGGTGACCACCACACCCCGGAGGACGACCACTAAGAAAGAGGTTGAATACTTGCTGAATCTACACAGAATTTCATGAACACGTTTAGAACAATTGTTTTCTCATTATTGTTTAAATATTTTCCTTTTCTATGTTTTGCTATTGCAGAAGAAGCCCCTGCTCATTGTCACACAAGTCTACACTCGCAAGCACCGGATGATTAGAATGTAACGTCGGACATACTGCAGCAAAACAGACTGCATGTGCAGGGAACTCCTAGCCGTAATTCTTTCACTGTTAATGTCCCTTTTCTTTAATCCTAATTCGTATTCTTTAGTACTGGGTTCATACTGTACTAATGTTCAACCCGTATTACCTGTTTAATTGCATATATGAGCGCGAATTTACTAGTATCCTGACTGTGATGAGCTTGCTTCAACCTTAGGATAAAACCAATATAATGATATTCAGTCGTTTCTGGCGATGTCATGGAAACAGTATAGAATTTTAGGGTGAGCATATGGCGTCCAGCTTTTAAAACTTTTACTATCGCTGTCAGATGTTTAAGAAACATAATTTGATGTGATACATTTATATGACTTTCTCTACCCTCTATTTTTATTAACGGTAATACAAAACTATTTTTACTCAAGCTTATTTTTCTATCTACTACATTCAATCCAAATAAACCTTGCAAAAATAGCTACATTACACATTTCGTTATAAATACAAAAAGAACAGCGATAGTCAAATGCTTAAGAACTGAACGCTATATGCTATTCGAACCTTGAATAACTAATATCTCAGAAATGGCTTGTGCTACAGTAAAACTTATTTTAAGTAAATTGTGTGTTTTAAAGAGATCTACATATTTTGTGGGATACGTCTTCGTCTATCACTTAACGTTTACGTTATACAAGATTATACAAAATTCCTTCCGAATGAAGAGTGCTTCCTAAGCTATTCTCAGACAATTTAAGATATGCATTTTATTTTTCATATAAATGTATTTAATATACTGCATTTTAATCAAAATCGCTATAGCCGTTTTTTAGAAAATCAAAAATTTCGAAAAATGGTCCATATAAAGGATAGTCTGGGATGGGGAGATTTTTATGAAAATCCTCGTGTCGCATCTTTGGAAGATACCAAACTCAAATACCATCTTTGGTATTTATCCGACTTTTCGTTTTTGAGTTACGTTTACAGGCACACATACAGACGTTTCCAAAAATGCTTTATTTGTATTCAGGGCGCCTCAAAACACGTATTTCCGGTAAAATCTCGGTATCGAAGTTTGGGTGGAATGCAATACTTCCCCTACCTACTATACGTAGAAGAGAAAGTCATATGAATGTAACACATTAGATTTTTTAAAATGATTTTCAACAATAATTTAAATTGTAGATGTTAAATTCCTTAGTAGTGCATATTACAAAAAACAGAAATGTAATGTTTGCAGTAATACCTAACACGACACCGGATGCGTATGTGTGGATAGTCACGTTCATGTGGACAATGGGCAGTGTGTTCCCCATCCATCACTATGCACAGAGTGTATGCAAGGCCCCCTTCTAACAATCACTTCGTGCCGCTTGTCATTGCCTTCTGAATTTCCGATACTGGCGGTAGTAGGAGCCAGTCTATCGGATTTTAAAGATCCCTACACAAATTTCCTGGAAAATAAAACCAGGTCTATTTTTACCATGTGCTGCGTCACTAATGCATATTGAAATATGCTTTATTATGCGTAACTCTTTTGTCCTTAGCGAACTTCATTATCATGGTAGAATATATCGGCCAAACTAACTGGGGTATTTTCGTGCTTTACCTCAGTTGCCATGTAAATACCAAAAGGGATAGATATGCGTTACAACCCAAAATTCCACCTGGACAAAAAGAAATATACATTAAAAAAATCTGATACGTTCCATTCACATGACTTTCTCCACTCAATCTTCTACTAGTTATTTTACCTACTTCTTGCTAATCGAGATAAACTTTCATTACACTTTTACACATTTCGTTGTGGGTATTTTAGCTTTTAAAGGAAAACTCCCCTTGAGAGCAAAGATGATAATAATAAATAACAACATAATTGACCAAGTGCAACATTTTAACTATTTAGGCTGTGAAATAGATAAGTTCAAACAAAATTACATTCAAAAGAATATACAACAGTTTTATTATACAGGATGTTAAAAAAATATTTCATATGTTGAGAGGTGATAGTATGCATACCTTAAGAACAATGAGCACTTGTTCATCTTCGCTACTGTGAAACATCTCTTTTACTGGAAGCTCTTTGTTGTTATGTATGACCTAAAGAATGCAGTAAGCAAATGAGGACACATTACTGTGTTACTATGAAACAGCATAGCTTCTAATGTAATCTACTTACGATTACATACGACCTGCACATATGAGCTATTGCTTAAGGAGAGCTTAGTATTCTTACATGCTGGATAGAGGCCTAATGGTTCACATGAAAAATTAAATTAATTTTTAGTACCCAGCACGTACATTCAACCGAAACGTGCTGTGGAGGTTAAGAGGAAGGCGTGGGTTTTTAGTGTACAAAATTCATAACACAAATCTATTCACACAGTCCTAGATTTATTTTCCAACCGTTTGGGGTTCCTACTTTATTAAATATGAAAGGTGGGGAGAGATGTTCACCGATCCAAATGCCGGCTTAAACGCGCGATCCGCTTCTCTCGGAATCCTAAGCAAGAGAGACGGTATATCCCCACCACTCGTGGCTAGTAGAAACTACCAGCCAGGAGTGACGTCATCCCAGTCAACATCAATGTGCCTTCCGGCTGGCGTGATCAGTGCTCAGGAGGAAGAGGTGTTTGCGGCTGAAACCGACTGAGAGACGAAAAAAACAATATCTCTGGTAATGAATGACAATGAAACACCCAAATTATTAATACGGCGTCTCAGGGAATCACGCATTGTCTGCAAGACTCTAGGCTGGTCACGGATGCTCTGGCAGGCATTGATGACGCCTTCCTGTAGTATTTGTAAATCATTAATGGGAGTTGCATACACCAAAGATTTCAAGATAAAACTACAATGTTAAAGCATTTCACAAACTTATCAAAACACAAACTGATTCCAAGAATATGCTTTGCACTTACCCAGAACTGTGATGCAGTTTACAGTAACAACACTAACAGATGTTTACTGCATGCTATATCCATGGTCAATAACAGAGTAATGTGTCCTCATTTGTTTACTGCCTGCCGTAGGTCGTACGTAATAGCAAAGAGCTTGCAGTAGAGGACATGTTTCACAGTAGCGAAGATAAACAAATGCTCATAGTTCTTAAGGTATGTATTTTGGAACCCATGTTTACTGAAGATTTTTTTCTTGTTTTGGTCCAACCTATGACCATCGGATGCTCTGGCAGGCATTGATGACGCCTTCCTGTAGTATTTGTACATCATTAATGGGAGTTGCATACACCAAAGATTTCAAGATAAAACTACAATGTTAAAGCATTTCGCAAACTTATCAAAACACAAACTGATTCCAAGAATATGCTGGACCAAAACAAGAAAAAAATCTTCAGTAAACGTGGGTTCCAAAATACATACGGTAAGAGCTATGAGCATTTGTTTATCTTCGCTACTGTGAAACATGTCCTCTACTGCAAGCTCTTTGCTATTACGTACGACCTACAGCAGGCAGTAAACAAATAAGACACATTACTCTGTTTGTGGCAAAATCAAACGAACATTATGAAACAAAACAAGAAGAGACACTACATCTTTACAAAGTGTTAACAGTACCATCTATTTTATATGGATATGTATGTGGAGAAAAGAAGTCAGACAGATAAAAGTTGCAGAGATGAGATTTCTAAGAACAGTCGCAGGCTACAGAAGAATGGATAAAAAGAATAAGAAGACATCAGGAAAGAACTAAATATATACAATTAGAAAGAAATAAGCCCGTGGGCTGACCAATCTGTCGGAGGTATTTTCGTGGTTTTCCTCAGTCGCCACGACCCAAAGTTCCACCTTAAGTCTAAAACAATAGTAAACATGAAAAATAAGTGGTAATAGTGAATACTATGTCATCTATCTACAGACAATGTAAGCAGTTAGACTGGACGGCATCCTAATGCCATCTGCACGGCATGACGCAGGTGGCTACAGGGATGAGATCTAGAAGGGTAACTGTCCGCCTTTATATGGGGGCGGCGGTTGGACTGGATGTCACCCTAATGTCAACTGCACGGCACGAAAGTAGAAGATTCGGTAGCTATGCGCTGGGGCCTCTGTGACACGTGACGAAGCGGGTGGTTACAGGGATTAGACCTAGAAGGTCCATCACACATCGCTCTGAAAGTTATCCACAAACAGATCCGTTGCGATATGACCACTGATTAAAGCGACGTAAAATAAAATAATAAAAGAACATCTATACTTCCAGCATGTACAATGTATGGAAGACCATCGGATCCCAAAACAGCTACTAAAGTATAGACCAACAGGAAGAACTCGAGGACGTTCAACGATGAGATGCAGAGATCAATTCATAATTTGAAACCGGAACAGGTCAATAGGCCTGAACCATTAAGATTGAATGATGATGTTATAGGCGTAAGGAGGATACAGTAAGCTAAAGCGATAGTCAGATTTTTAAGGGGACTGGGTAGTGATCTGGGCTTAAAAAAATCGATTGTTTGTTTTGTATCTTTAAAAAAAATTGGAAACTTCGTCTTTAAAATGATATACATATTGTAAGGGTATCTGCACATTTAAGACTTTAAATGGTCCATTTAAATATGGCAGCGCGCTGGGTCACGCCTACTTAGCTACAGGAGCCAACATATTACACGCTTGTCTTTAAATGCACTTGTGTGTGACTTGAAGCTTTTAAAACTTAGGTGCACTTTTCCTAAAATCTACTGAACCAATTTTAAAAATATAAAAAACATTTACCAAGGTTCAGAATTTTTTCTCTTGGATACAGTTAGAAATATTCAGGTTACGAATTAAGAATAGATATTGTTGAATGCCCAAAATATTGTATTGAAGTAAAATGCACCGCAAGTATTAGATACACTATCTTTTTTCAAAGGTGTAATCAGTTATAACCTTTCTTGTAGCCATTTTAAATAATTACGTAGTTGTTGTTTATATCACAGAAATTGCAATGAATCACTGTACCTACATTGATGCCAAATTTCATTTTATTCTGAGCAGTATACGTCTAGAAACGTTCAACTAAAGTTATGTATTGAAATAGTGAAATCCAGTATTTCTAGTCCCCTTAAAAGTCAAGTGGCAATGTGATGTCTTTGAAATACCATGCTGTTTACATAACCACGAGAAAAAAGGAATAGCGACTTAGCAGTTGAAAAAGTATTGAAAGTTTAACCAAAGAATATTTCAGAAATAGTTAACTCCACTAAAGAGTTTAACGTGAATGTGTGCTTTAACAATACCTACATTTTTATGTAATAAGATTTTGTCTTTCTGAGACTATTTGCAGAAAATTCAAGATACCGGTACATTTTAATTATCATGAAAATATCTTAAACACGTGTTACATTAAACAGAATTGTAACAGCCATTTTGGGGGAAATAAAAATAACCAACATTTTTCCATATAAAGGGTGCTTTGAGAAATTGAGATTGAAAATCTGCATTCTAGGAAGATACTGAAATTAAATACCAATTTTGGTATTTAAACGACTTTTGGTTTTTGAGTTATGCTGTTTACAGGCACACAAGCACGCACCCAAACAGACCTTTGTATAAACATGCCTTTTTGGATTCTGTGCACCTCAAAACGTGCATTTCCAGTGAAATCTCGGTACCGAATTTTTGGACGCAATGCACATATTTACTGTAGGTTAGTTGAGAAAGTAAAAATAGTTCGTACAGGAAGACGACTGCTCAACTAAGATCATCTGCCCAGTATCACAATTGCTAGATGTACACTGAAAGAACAGTTCCAAGATCTCAAAGTCTGCCATAACTCAGTGTCACCAAAGTAGATAGTCCAGTAAGACTAACACACAACCAAGGTCATGTACCCATCATCACACTCTCTTTGATGCAGAGTCAGAGGAAAAAATTCAATGTCATAGCCGGATTTGATCACGGTTCTTCCGCTTTCCGTGCGATTGTTCTAATCATTGAGCTACTGTGACAATATGCCGGTAGAACACTGAATTTCCCAACTGACTCGAGTTTTTTCCACCAAGGCTTGCTTTAGAGATAACAATCTCCATAGCGACTTACAATTAACTACTTTATTGCTGTATACACAAACAGTCAAGCCAACTATGAGGCAAATATTATTATTATTATTATTATTATTATTATTATATAGTTAATTAAACAATAGGAACTTGTTTAAAGGTCAACCGGGCCTTGGATTGTTTATTATGTAAAATCGGCTGAACAATTTAATGTCATAGCTGGGATTCTCCCGCTTTTCTTGCGGTTGCTCTAACCATTGAGCTGCTTCGACAACATAGATACTGGAAGGACATTCAATTCCCCACTGACTGGAGTTTTTTTCACAGGTAGACCACCAAGACATTACAGTTTAGAGATTACAATCTCAATGGCGACTTACAGTTCGTAAGTGCTTTATTCCTGGGTAACGAAGGCTGTTTTGAGACCCACTTCCAACAAAAATCAATTTTAGAAAAAGATCCTATGTGTTTGTGTGTGTGTGTGTTTGTGTGTGTGTGTGTTTGTGTGTGTGTGTGTGTGTGTGTGTGTGTGTGTGTGTCTGAATAGCATAACTCAAGAACGAGTTGTGCGATAAATACCAAACTTGGAATATAAGTACGGTACCTTCCAAAGATACGACACGAAGATTTTTCAAGGAAGTCCCTCACCCCAAACTAACCTTTCCAAAGAGCATTTTTCGAATTTTTTCCTGAAAAAAATTTTGATTTTGATTAAAATACCATACATTAAAACTATTTACATACCAAATAAAATGTGTATCTTAAATTTTCTGGGAATAGTCTCTAAAGTTTTCTTCATTCAGAAGGAATTTATATCACTTTATACAAGTAGCAAACGTTGAGAGAAAATCTGATGTGTTACACTCACATAACTTTCTCTACTCTTGTACAAACTCTTTTTACAAACTCTGATTATCTATTTCATATTTATCGAGATAAACATTTGCAGAAAGGATCTTTTGACATGCAAAGAGAATTACATTTTAAACATAGCGACCAGTTCTAAAAATATTTGACTGTAGCTTAAGGCCTACTATATTCCCCTTGTTTTGTATTTGCAAGGGCATTATAAGCACAGACATATATGTTAATAGCTGGTTGCTATGTGCAGGACCATTCTCTTTGCCACAGATTAATGTTCTGTGCATATCCAAGACAAAAAAATGAATAACGAATTCCCATTTGAGAAAATAAGTATTGAAAAATTTAAGGGAATAACAAGCAATATCTCGAAAATGGTTCACTCAACAAAAAAAAGTATATGACATAAATTGTGTATTTTAACGCGATCTACATTTTTTGTGTAGTAAAATTTTGTCTATCTCTCAGGGTTTGCCAGTTATGCAAAAGTCGTTCGCAATGAAGAATACTTTTGGAGATATTACCAGAAAATTCGAGATAAAGATTTTATTTGTCATGAAAATATCTTAAACATATGATATTTTAATCAAAATCGTTACAATTTTCGAAAAATGTTCCATGTAAAGGGTAATCTGGGGTGGGGGGATTTTCTTGATAGCCTTCGTGTCGCATCTCTGGAAGATATTGAACCTAAATACCAAGTTTGGTGTTTATCCGACTGTTCCTTTCTGAGTTATGCTGTTCACACACAGACACACAGACACACACACAAACACACACACACACAGACAGACACACACATGGAAATGTTTCCAAAAATGATTTTTTTGGATTCAGGGGGTCTCAAAACATATATTTCCGGTGAAATATCGGTATCGAATTTTTGGGTGGAATACAATACTTCCTCTATTTACTATACGTAGTACAGAAAGTAATAAATAACTTTTTTGTGGCATTACTATTTCTGGACATCCTTTATTATCGGTTTGAGATGTGCAGTACTTCGTCATTTTTAAAAAATGCTATCACTGATAAATTTAATCTCACGATGTTATGCAAACAGTATGGAAATTCAAGATTAGCATATTGCGGCCCGCCTTTAAACATCTGTCTATCGATTCGGCTTGCACTATTCTCCCTATACCTACAAGAAATGTGTAATGAAACTATTTCTCCAAAGATAATCTCGATTCACACGAATTAGATATAACAATAAGCATTTGTGAAAATAGTTTGTAGAAATCATGTAAAAATAAACGATAGTGAGTAGAGAAAGTTATGTGAGTGTAACACATCAGACTTTTAAAAATCAGATCACTATGTGATGGCTTTGTAATGTCACGCTGGTTACAAATTTAAAACCAATAACAAGAATATCTTGGAAATGCTTAACTCCACACAAAAATTTATTTTCTATAAAATCTACATTTTTTTTGGTTTATAAGATTTTGCCGATCTCTTACGGTTTACTAATTATACAAAAGTATTTCAGAATTAGGGAGATTTCTCAGTCTATTGGTCGCAAATTAAAGATACCTAAACATTTTATTTCTCATGCAAATATATTAAACACGTGTTATTTTAATCAATAATCACTTGTCTATCATGCATTCCCGGTGAAATATCCAAATCTTGGATTTAACAATACGTTATATACAGTGGTGCTAGATAAGATAAAAAATAAAAAGCGTTATATGTTTCTCTAAATGTGGTCATGTAACAAATTATCTGTATGTTAATTCAAAATGTGTGCAGCACGTTTCATTTTAAAACATGTAAATTTTTCAAAGGTCAAGAACAAATGGACTTTGAAAATGAAGATTTTCCATAGTTCACTTTTTTTAAGTTCCATTTATATCCCCATTTTTAACTCGTATTCTCTTGTCGTTGGGTTTCTTGCACTTTGGGTTTTAATCATTAGATCACAAACACACACACACACACACACACACACACACGCTCTCTCTCTCTCTCTCATTCCTACTTCCAGACTCTGGTGAGAATGGGGAATAATCTTGGCTAGAGAAAAATTCCCACCCCACAGCCGGAAATCGAACCCGGGACCCCTTGCACAGCAGACAGGTGCTCTACGACTGAGCTACGGGGCCAGCCTTACCCATAAAGTTTTGCGTTGTACCTTAAGCTTTTCTTAAAAAATAGATGAGAAGTCGGGTCCTGTGCTCGTAACCAGCTGTTCACTTCTGATTCATCTTCGTCACGGTGTTAAAGTGCTTAACTCCAAGATGACCTTTGAGCCAGGGGAACATGTGAAAATCACTTGGGAAAAGATCTGGTGAATATTGAGGATACGAGAAAACTTCGCAGTTGCATCTTCTGAGCTCCGCCTGGGTCAAGATTCAACTAGGAAGTTTCCTCGCATCTTCCGTATTCACCGGAGCTTGCCCCAAGTGATTTTTACATGTTTCTCCAACTCAAAGGTAAGCACTTTTAACACCGATGATGAAGTCAAATCAGTGAACAGCTGGTTGCGAGCACAGGACCCGACCTGGTACAACACTGGCTTGAAAAAACTTGTGCCACGTCCCCAAAAATGCTTGGAAAACATGTTGACTATGTAGAAAAGTAACAGAAGGATTGTAGAATATAAATAAAATTAATTCAACGTGATCAATTGTGTATAATGTTTTATATAATACAGGGAAACTTACTTATTGGACGACCCTCGTATTTGATACATAGGTTAAAGAAAACGAATAGTACACAGACTTTGTAAAATATTATAATGAACACAAATGGGATATTAACAACACCTTTGCTTCTGGATACCAGTAGAATTATTTTAGTAATTTTTAGTATTTTAGTAAACGGATAACTAGATTCCAGTTTTTGTGAATACTGTCTTCCGGTATTAATAGTAACTAATTTAGTAATGTTGTGTTGACAGTAGTTATAGTATAATTATAATTTATTTTATTTTGTTATAAATTACTTTAATTTTATGTTAGTACATAGAGTTAAATCTCTAGAGCAATATTGTATAAACCAGTAAATAGAAAAGTTGGAATACAGGTTCTGGTATAGGCCACTGGATATCAGCAGTGTTGCAGATTTTATTGTATTTTTCCTTGTGAGGTCAAGCACAGAACGTGAGCATAGAGGGATTTGAAAGGGCTACATTATTGCAGCGGTTGTACCACGTATGAGTACCAAACTTGCGGGAGATATGTTTCTTGGAGTGTTCGCCTCACGTACGGTACAAACTTTCCGGTGGCCTTCGCCCCGCGTTTATTTTTCCGGTGGCCTTCACCTCATGTTTACTTTACGTGTAATAACTATTTTAATGTTATTTATTTAAATATTATATATGCCTCGGCTGCGCCAGTAGTAATCTGTAGAGCACGTATCTCTTAACAGGGCTGGTACGGTTAAAGAACAAGGCTTACACAAATTATAATTGTACTCCACTCCCTTTATTAATCCTTCACACGATTAAATAATACTTCACTGATGTATCCTACTATAGGGCTGTGAGATCAGCGTCTAGCGTCTACCGCCTGAATTTGTACTTTATCTCTATTTCAAGTCTCTGATTGGCTAATCCTACTCCAATAGAATACGTTTATTTAACTTTTAGCTTTACTAGTTGTTGATTGGCTATTTATAAACTGTTTTAAATTTTACATTATTATTGTTCCAAGAATTATTAGTAGCCTTTTTAAACTTTCTAATTTATTGTTGTCTTAAAGCTACCTCATTGTTATCAACCTTCGGCTTCTACTTTGTGTCGTCCTCCGTGGTGTAGTGGTTACCATGCTAGCCTCTAGTTCCCAAGGTCGCGGATTCAAATCCGGCGGAGGGCGATGGATTTTTCCGGGCGTAAAAATCCTTAGCATGGCTTCCTTTGGAAGGGAAGTAAAGCCGGAGGTCCCGTGTTGTAGATTTACGGCACGTAAAAGAATATCAAGCCTGATAAAGAGACCTCTGAGCAAAATTACTGGTCTTTTACGCTCAATATAGAATGGGACGCTAAGGACTTCTACTTTGTAATTCTGTTTGCTACGGAAGGCAGGTTGCTTCTATTTTTACAGCTCCTACATTGTTAAACTACATAATCCATTCACATAACATTTTTATACATGTGCATAATAATATAAACATAATACAATGACTGTAATATACACTTTATATATTATATTATACACATATTTCTTTAAGGTGGGCTGTTATTTTTTTAATATTATATAATTAGACTGATATCATCTAAGTATTAAAATACTGCCTCAGATTTCACTATCACTTCAGCCTCCTGATTCCCCAATTTCCGGAAACGTTAACTCAAATAACATGATGTGGATAGAAAAAGAGCTTTTGTAAGAATAGTTTGTAGAAGAATTATACAAATCTTTCGCTACCAATTCTTAACCAAATATCTTACAAAAGCCAATTCTTCTAACTGCTTTATATTCATCGAGATAAACATTTACAGAAATGGTTCATTACATAATTTGCTTGTAGGTATGATACAATAGGCTTAAAGGATAAACAAATCTTTTAAAAGCGGGTGCTATGTGATAGCCTTGAAACCGCGGTCTCTTTGCATGAACACCAGGGAAAAACGTCTGATACGTCACATTCACATTGCTTTCTCTACCCTCTGTTGTTTATTACTTGGTATACAAATTATTCTTACGAAAATTTACTTTTATATCTTCTTCAAATGTTTTAGAACTGCACGCTGTACACTGTTCTTAAAATTCCATACTCTTTCAATGCAATCGAAAGAAACAACTGAAAATCGACAGGACATTTCGGAAATGGCTTATGCTACAAAAAATTATTTTGAAATAAATTATGTATTTTAAAGATCTACATTTTTTGTGTAGTACGTTTTCATCTATCGCTTAACGTTTACCAGTTATACAAGATTAAACAAAATTCCTTCCGAATGAAGAGGACTTCACAGGCTATTCCCATAAAATTCAAGATATACAGTTTATTTATCACGTAAATGTCTCTAACATACGATGTTTTAATTAGAGCCAATTTTTAGAAAATCAAAGTTTCAAAAAATGTTGCATGTTAAGGGTAGTTTGGGGTGGGGGATTTTCTTAAAAAAAGTGGTGTCGCATCTTTGGAAGATATTGAACTTAAATACTAATTTTGGTATTTATCAGACTTTTTGTTTTATGCTGCCTCAAAGGATGTATTTTCGGTGAAATCACAATATCAAATTTGTGAGTGGAATACAACACATTGAACATACACATTCCATTTGACATAAAAATATCTCAAACATATGGTAACTATTTTAATCAAAATTGTTGGAGCGATTTTTGAAGAAATAAAAAAATAACGAAAAGTTTTTCAAGCAAAGGGTAGTTTGGACCAGGGGAATTATGTTGAAAATCTTTGTGTCCATCCTCGGAAGACGGTGAATTTAATTATCAAGATTGGCATTTAGTTATGCTGTTCACAAACACACACGGACATTTTTTGTAATGGATTTTTATTTATCCAGGAAGTTCCAAAACGTGTATTTCCGGTGAAATCTCGATACTGAATTCTTAGGTGAAATGCAATACTTCCTCTACTTACTACAGGTAAGCATTAGAGAAAGTAAGAATAGACAATAGAATGTGGAAATTGTCACGTGAATGTAACACATATTTTCATGCGTCGAAACGAAATCGAAAGCAAATGTATTCCAAGAGATTCCGAACGCGACCGACCGTTGTAAGTAAAAAGAATATAATCTGCATAATAATAAGAGGATGAAAACACCTGCCTGTTTTTCTTACAGAAAATGATTATTCCAAACAGGGAGAGTTGTTACAGTGTCGCGTGTGGCAATTGTTTTCCGGAACTGCCGACAGATGGCATCGGCGCGACCAACCGCCGCGTTTATTGAAACAAAACAAAAAGGCAAATGATGATAAAGGAATAAAAAACCCAGTCGTAGGTAGTCGACCAATGGGTCCCTTATGAATACAGACGAAATGATTATTACAAAGATCAGAATTTAAAACTAAGCAGCTTCGATGTTCGTTTGTTCGTTGTAGTATCGCCTTATCTTAATCTCTGAGTTTACCTTTTGTCTAAATCCCCTCCCATTTGGTCATTTGCGTAAGTTTACTATGCTTAAGGTGAACGCTGTTAAAGGTTCTGATCCCCCCCTTCTTCTCGTGTTTATAGCCAACAGAGGTTGCCTTATGAAAGTACATATATGTACGTACTGCGCATTTTAAATTCACACATAGTATTCCTATAAAAAGTAGTAGTATTATAGAGTAACCAGATGTCCTGCTTTTCGCAGGATACTCCTTTTTTTACTTTCTATAATACGTATAGTAAGTAGGGGAAGTATTGCATTCCACCCAAAAATTCGATACCGAGATTTCACCGGAAATACATGTTTTGAGACCCCCTGAATCCAAAAAAAGCATTTTTGGAAACATGTCCGTGTGTGTGTGTTTGTGTGTGTGTGTGTGTCTGTGAACAGATAACTCACAAACGAACAGTCGGATAAACACCAAACTTGGTATTTAGGTACAGTATCTTCCAGAGATGCGACACGAAGGTTTTCAAGAAAATCCCCCACCCCAGATTACCCTTTACATGGAATATTTTTCGAAAACTTTAATTTTCTAAAAATGGCTCTAACGATTTTAATTAAAATATCATATATTTAAGATACTTTCATGACAAATAAAATGTATATCTTGAATTTTCTGGGAATGTCTCCAAAAGTATTCATTGTGAACGACTTTTGCATAACTGGTAAACCATAAGAGATAGACAAAAGTTTACTACACAAAAATGTAGATCGCGTTAAAATACACAATTTATGTCATATACATTTTTTTTGTTGAGTGAACCGTTTTCGAGATATTGCTTGTTATTCCCTTAACTTTTCCAAATTTATACTTTTTCTCAAATTCGTTATTCATTTTTTTTTATGTCCTGGACATCCAAAGAGAATGGAATGCGCCACATAGCAACCAGCGTTAAAATATTTGACTATCGCTTAAAACCTACCATATTCCCCTTGCATCTACAAGAAAATTAGCAATAAAAGTAATTTGTACAAGAGTAGAGAAAGTCATGTGAGTGTAACACATCAGGTTTTTTTAACACCGTATCCTGCTGCCCGCGAAGAGACTCTATAAATATCCTGCATTTCAAAACCATCCTGCGAAATGGAAAATATCCAATATTTCCATCATTGTGCAATTTACTTTTACAAATAAAAGATATAGTACCATTAAAAACTAAAGTGCATAGTATAAGTTGGCAGCCTTATAAAAACGGTTGTTGAAACTGAAATTGTGAAACTTCTGGCCCGTAAGTTGGTTCGTAAGTTTTCCAACGACTTACTGTGTAGTCCGTGTGAGGTGAAAGGCAACTGTAGTGTATAACTACATGCCGATAGTTAAAGGAAAATGTGTATTAAACACTGAACTGCAATCTCTCTATCCATTTATCGTCCAGGGTAAATCTAACAGTGATGTACGCTGCATGAAGTGTTCACACTGTTTTCAATAGCAAATGGTGGAAAAGGTGAAATTTTACGACGAGTCCAAACAAAGAAGCACAAGCTGTCCGACAATGCTGCTGCTTCCAGCTCATCCCCTACAACTTTCTTTCGAGGAGGTGAATTTGGATTGACTGAGCAGAAATTG
Organism: Deroplatys truncata; assembly: GCA_030765065.1. Lineage (NCBI taxonomy): Eukaryota > Metazoa > Arthropoda > Insecta > Mantodea > Mantidae > Deroplatys > Deroplatys truncata. Next base: position 61,103,179 of record CM060981.1, on the reverse strand, counting down.
GCTGCTTCTGAAGGAAGTGTTGCATTCCATCCGTTCAACACAATCAAGCATTTCGTTCAACAGACTGTACAACTAAATTGGTTCAGAAATACTTATTTGTGTGCATAGATACTATCGTGACTAATGTGATCAGCACATTTGCCATGTCAGAAGTAGTAAATGCCTTGGAAAAAGCAAATTATGTCACCGTGTACACAGACTCTTCAAATCATAAATCCACAAAATTATTTCCTCTTGGTTCCTTATTTTGATTATAACAATGCTGTTCAAGTAAAGCTTCTGGACTTTCAAGAAAAGTTAGGGGAAAGTGCTGATATTATTTCCTCATATGTATTGAAGACGCTTGGAGATTATCATCTTGAAAATAAAACAGTCGAACTCTGTGCAGACAACACAAATACAAACTTTGGTGGTTCATCTCGAAAAGGATCTAATAATGTACAGGGTTATTCTAAATTAGTTACCTGATAATAAAGCTAAATTATACATAGTTATCTTACGTAGTTTATTTCCATTTCCATTACATACATTGACATTAACACTAAGTTTTATTTGCAATGTTTACAAATGTTCAATGTGACTCCCTTTTGTCACTCGGTAGATTTTGTCACTGTAGGACAGTTCATCCCAGATACGCGTAATCATGTCCGCATCTACGCGAGCTACCACTACGTTAATTCGTTGATGAAGCTCATCGAGATTAGTCGGCTGTGGAGGGTTATACACGTTATCTTTAATGTAACCCCAAAGATTAAAATCCAGCAGTGTTAAATCGGGAGATCGTGGAGGCCAAGCTACGTTCCCTCCACGTCCAATCCAAGCGGGAGTGATGTGGGATAGGTACGTAGTGACCTCATAGTGGTAATGAGAACGTGCTCCATCTTGTTGAAAAATGAAATTATCTCTCATATCTTCTTGCAGCTGTGGCATTAGGTAGTTTTCTAACATATCTAGATATGTGATGCCAGTCACAGTCTTCTCATAAAAAAAGAATAGTTCCATACACTTTCACGGAGCTTAGCGCACAAAACACATTCAGTTTTGGTGAGTCACGTGTATGTTCCAGGCATTCCGTTGGTCTCTGTGGACCCCATATCCTTACATTGTGGCGATTAACTGTACCACTAAGGTGAAAAGTTGTCTCGTCACTGAACACAATCTTATTAAGAAAACTATCGTCTTCTTCCATCGTGTTCAGCTTGTCCGCACGGAGCTCATAACGTTTAAGCTTGTCATTAGCACTCAATGCCTGAACCAGTTGCAACTTGTACCCCTTACACTGCAGTTGTCGTCGTAAAATTCTCCATATCGTAGGTTGTGGAATGGTCAGCTCCAAACTTGCTCTAGTTGTAGACTTCTTTGGACTTCGTGCAAAAGTTCTTCTCACGGCTTCCACAAGTGGCATGCTACAGGAGGGCGTCCCTGTCCTTTCTCTCGGTGTCCCACACAGCCTGTTTCTACGAATCAATCATAGTTAGATTTTGATAGTTTTCACCTGCAGGGGAGTTTTTTGATACTTTGTACGAAAACGGCTTTGTGTGGTAATTTGTGATTTAGTTTTACGAAACCACAGACAACACTGCGCGCGCTCCGCAACGCTGTAAGACTCCATGGCGACTGCTCCAGGTGTTGCGAGTGCTTCACATTTTCCCCGCCAGACGAGAGAGCGAGTGCATGTAGCGAAGTCTGCCGACCATGTTTAAAACTTGATGATATGACATAGGTTTGATGAACATCAGAATAAATTTCCGTCAACAGTTCCAAATAATTCATTCATACTTTCAGGTAACTAATTTAGAATAACCCTGTATATTCCAAAGTGCAAAAAGCGCTTGAGAGGGAAAGGGTGTTTTCAATTATGAACAATATCCGGACAAATTGAAAAATCCAAACTAAAGCCAGAAACTCTGAAACATATGTTAATCACAAATTGTAATTTGAATTATAACCGTGTGCAGTTCCATGATATGCTTCTTGAGAACCGAAAACTGTTAAAAGCAATTCATGGCAGTGAAAAGTATGAAAGTCTATCTCACTAACTTCTTAAAAGAACAGCGACATTACATTGTTTTCAACATTATGTAAGAGTAATTGTTAGTGTTAATAGTAATAATAACAGTATAATAAATATCACTAGTAACATTTTATTTGCAAATGTTTTCATCATAGAAAGCACCATCTAACAGTGTATTTCAGGTTTATTAGTGTTAAAATATGATGTTTACAACGTATTTACACTAGCCTAAGTGAAGTGAAGCCCCCTCCCCCCCCCAAATCAAAAATCCGCGATCTAGTAAAGTACCAGACCACTTTATTAATGGGTCCTGCTTTTTGTGTCTGAAAATCTCGTCACCTTAATATATTATTATAGTACCTATATTGGATACAACCTAAACATGCATGTTTTGAGGCTCCCAGAATAATTTTTTTTTAAAGTTTTATTTATGGCAGTTTTAACCATCCTAGGTTTTATCACAACCTATCATGCACAGTTGTTTACATTATTGGATTACAATATAATACTTTGAGGCAGTATTTTTATTACTTAAATGATATCAGTCTGTATATAATATAATATATAATAACAGCCCGCCTTAAAGCACTATGTGTATAATGTAATATGTAAAATGTATGTAACAGTCATTGTATTATGTTTATATTACTGTGTACATGTATAATAATGTTATGTGAATATATTATGTAATTTAAAAATGTAGGAGCTGTGAGAATAGAAGCCTAAAGTTGTTAACAATGGGATAACCTTGAGACAACAATAAATTAGAAAGTTTAATAATGCTACTAATAATTCTTAGAACAATAATGCAATATTTAAAACAGTTTATAAATAGCCAATCAAAAACTAGAAAAAGCTTAAGTTAAATAAAAGTATTCTATTGGAGTAAAATTAGCCAATCAGAGACTTGAAATATAGTAAAAGTATAAAGTTAGGCGGTAGAAGCCAGACGCTAAAAGACAGCGTTCCCGAACAGTTCCATACGTATTCAGTGTGAGACATGAAAAATTCATTACGGCGTGAATAATATAAAGTTTACATGTTAAAAAGTACAAGTAACAATAATCTCACAGCTCTATAGTAGGATACATCAGTGAAGTGTCATTTAATCGTGTGGAGGATTAATAAAAGAGTTAAGTAAACAATTATAATTTACGTAAGCCTTATTCTTTAGCCGCACCAACCACAGCTAAGAGATACGTGTTTCTACAAATTACTACTGACGCAGCCGAGGCAAACATACATATATAATATTTAAATAAACATTAAAATACAAAGTTGATTTTTAAAAGTGGGGCAAAGGCCACCGGAAAAGTGAACGTGGGGCGAAGGCCACCGGAAAGTTTGCATCGTACGTGGGACTGCAACTACCTCAAGTTTGGTGCCCAAAGCGTTGTACTGATAACTTAAAGATAACTTACACATTATATATACATACAGGTTACAATTTGGTTAAATGTATTGATGGATATTAATTAATTTAAGAAAAACAATTACTTTCTGGATGAAAGTTGCATTATTGAGTGCTGCAGGAATATTTCTGGGCATACCAACCTGACTATGTTGATTTTCAAATTTTGTACATGTCAGTATAATATGTACTACTGTTAATGTTGTTTTACATGTTTCACAAATTGGTGGAGAGCTTCTATTTAACAAATAAGAGTGTGTCAGTTTAGTATGACCAATTCGCAGTCGGGACATCACAATTTGGTTTCGCCGTTGTAGCTGTCTTATTGGATATTCTTGAGTTGAAGTTCCACGTACATCATGAAGTTACTTGTAGAGTTGTTCATCCAGCGGTCAGCCATTCTTTGTGTATTTTCTTCTTAAAGTGTGTGACTGCATCTTGAGAGGTATTTTGATATCAGTATCTTGTGTTGGTAGTTCTGTAGCTTGTTTTGCTGCAGTATCGGCTCTTTCATTACCGGGTATGTTTTATGAGATGGTATCCACATAAAATTGAGTGACTTTTCTAAGTTATAAAGAATGGAAACAAGATTATGTATTTCGTTTACAATAATATTGGTAGAGAACGTGTCTCTTATTGCGTTTAAGGTGTAGCGTATTGTGCGCTACTTTGTTGTGTTTCTCTTACCTCTGTGTCGTTGTAGGTGAAGTCTTCAGGACTCAGGTCGCCGATATCAGTCAGGAAGCACTTATGGACGTCGCATCCCAAGGTCAATTGTCGGCGAGTCGGTCTGAAATTCCCTACTGTTATTGTTAGGGTAGGATTGCGGGAGGGGTGACACTAGGATATTATTCTTGAAGAAAACGTTTTCACTTCCTCACTAAAACGCGTATTCCTGCCAGAAAACCTGCAAGATTCTTGTTCTTTTTCACCCTTTGGTCCACTAACGTTTTGCTCCGGCTAATTATTTATTATTTAAGGCGCTCTATCACCGTTCTTTTGATTCCCGCGACCTTGAATTCATTACTTGCGGTAAGTTAAGTTATTTATTATATTAGATAAAATAATTTCAACGACAATCTAACACTCTATATAATTATTCTGCACGAGTTACTTTATGATTGCATTGTGGTGCGGCACTTCGTAAATTTTGGAACTTTTATCCTTTTCTTTTCTTTTTTTGACTCAACGTGATGCGTGTTTCCTTACCGGAGAATCATGGCAGACTGTCGCAAAACCACGCCGCCTTTCCATATATCAACGACTGCTCTCCTCCAAATTTAATACATGTCACTGTGTATTCCTATGTTTCTATTGGTTCTTGCACTTATTCTCTGCGTTTATTAGTTCCCTGGTTGAAAATTTAAACCCTAACTGTAGGAAATGTCCGTTGCTCATAGCGTCTGTTTGTTTGAAAACTCTCGCACCCACGAAGTACAAAAGAAGGTTTCGATTTTAATGGCTCCACGCTCGGAAAACACAATGGATAGTCTAAAACGAAGCTACTCTTATTCTTGCCTAAATCTTGCAGTTTTTCACATGCAATTAGGCCTTTAGTTATTTCACAATATTATGGAAACTTAAAACATATTTACAGCTTATGAAGGGCTTTCTATTGATACAATTTTTAATCCTATTGCTTTAAAATTATGGAAATTTATCAAATTGAATAATAATTAATTATTAATAATTCCTAAAATATAATTATTATAGAGTTCCTTTTTTATGTGTTCTTAATCGGCGGAAATATTACTACAAAGGCAGATAGAGTGTCACTGATAATTATGTAAGTGTCACTATGTGCAGTTTCCAGAGCGTATTCTAGTGCCTTTTTAATAGCATATAATTCAGAACTATATATAGAGAACAAAGATGGTAATTTGTATTGGAGAATGATATCTCCACATATCACAGCACTTACATTGCCTTTTTCAGTTTTATAACCACCGTATAGATGCAGAGTTTGGATGTGTATTTTTCTAGATTTTCTTTAAATAACTACTGGTAGATTAGTTGGTTGGTATTTATCTGATTATGCTTGCTTAAATCTATATCAATGTGAGGTATTTCCTTCTTCCAGGGTAGATAATCCGACTGTAGTTGCCTTGAGGAGATATTAGGAATTGTGGTGTTCATTTCTTAGATATGTGTTTATTCTGATTTGAAATGGCAATGAATGTGATTGTTGTGTGGGAAAAGTATCACAAAGATTTGAGAAAATCAGTGGGTACTTCAAGATTTCGATGTTGCTACTATTTTGAGAGCGTTGGTAATGTTTAATACGGCATTGTAATGGAGTTTCTAAAGATTTACTTTCTCTGCTATAGTAAACAAAGGAAGTATTGCATTCCACCCAATATTCGACGTAGAGATATCAGCAAAAATACACGTTTTGTGACTCTCTGAAAGGAAAAGAAAGCATTTTTACAAAAACTCCTAACTTGGTATTTTAAATTCCATATGTTTCAAAGATACGATATCAAAATTTTGGAGAGAATATCCCCATCAGAAATAATCCTCTTTACGTGGAAAATCTTTATTATTTTTTATTTTCTCAATAATGGCTCTAACGATTTTGATTAAAATACCATATGCTTAAGATATTTTCTGACAAATAAAATATATATCTTAAATTCTCTGGAAATATGTGGAGTCCTCTGTTGTATAATCAATAAACTGTAAGAGTTAGAGTCGTCCTCCGTGGACTAGTGGTACCGTGCTAGCCTCTAGATCCCAAGGTCGCCGGTTCAAAACCGGAGGAGGGCGATGGATTTTTTTCGGGCGTAAAAATCCTTAGCATGGCTTCCTGGTGGTCCCGTGTCGTAGATTTACGGCACATAAAAGAACCTCAATCCTGCTAAAGCGGCCTCTGAGCCCAATATAGAATAGGACGCTAAGGACGCTAGGATTTATGGACGCTAAAGAGCGTCCATAAATCAAATACAATTTAATTTAACTGTAAGAGATAGGCAAAATCTTACTACAGAAGAAATGTATGTCGTCTTAAAGCACATAATTTATGTTAAATAAACCTTTTTGTGGCGTTAAGCATTTCCATATTCATTGTTATTGGTTTGACTTTTCAATACTTTTCTCAACTACATATCGCTGTTCGGTTTCTTTTTTCATACTCATGAAAAGAGAACAGAATTTGAAAGCCTTCACATAGCGAACCGGTTTTGAAAATATCTGATTATCGCTTTAACTTCTTCTTACAACGAAATTCAAGACGCATAATCAAGGTTGAAGAAGTTAATTTTTTTGTGGGAGTTGTATTATATTTATTTCAACTGTTGGGGAGCCGAACTTGTAGTAGTTGCAACCGCAGGTATAGTAAGCACTTTCCGGTAGCCTTCATCCCAAATGTACTTTCAGTGGCCTTTGCCCCAAGTTTAAAAAATATTAACTTTGTAATTTGACTGTTTCTTTAAGTATTAAATATTTATATTTGCCTCGGCTGCGTCAGTATTATTGTTAGAGACACGTTTCTCTTAGCAGGGTTGTGGTGCGACAAGAATGTAGGCTTACACAGATTATAATTTTACTTCACTCCTTTTATTAATGCCTGATACGATTTATATAACACTTCACTGATCGAGAGCCGTGAGATTTTTTTATTAATTATTTACATTTTTTAACACGTAAACTATTTTTCGTCTCACACGAATACGTATTAAATCTCTTGAGGACACTTTTTGCGTCTGGTTAGTAACGCTGTCTGCAACCAACTGAATTGATTTCAATTGCCTAAACTTGCAAATTTCTGTATTTCTAGTCTCTGATTGGCTATTCCTAATCCAATAGAATACCTTCATTTAACTTTTTCTGGTTGTTGATTGGCTATTTTTAAACTGTCTCAAAATATACATTATTGTTGCTCCAATAATGACTAGAAGCATTATTGCCTCAAGGTTACCTCATTGTTAGCAACTTTTAACTTATTATTCTCACAGCTCCTACATTATTAAATTACGTAATATATTCACATAACATTATCACACATGGATACAATAATATAAATATATACAATGACTGTAATATACACTTTTTATACATTGTTACATACACATATTGCTTTAAGGCGGGCTGTGCCTCAAGGTTAATCCGTATTACTAAGAAGTATGTTTCTATCTTTTTAAATCTAGCCCGGCCTCCTATACTTTAACCTCTAGATTGTATGTATGGGATAAAACTACTACACCATCCTGCAATTTCCAGGCTTTAACTATTCTGTTGCCCCTTTCTTAAGCTCCTTTTCCACTTCTCTCTTACTTTTTCTAAAACATTTCCCCACTATTTTAATTATTTCTTCTCTTCGACTTGGCAGCATTTAGACTGTTATTATTTCTTTGTTTAAATTATGCCATTTTTTATTTCATATATCACCTCCCCATCTTTTAACCTTTTCACATTCTATTACGCAATGGAAAATACTACCCAAGTTATCACACATAATATTATTATTCCTCCTTTTTAAAAATAGTACTGCTGTACGCATCCAAGCAAGACCTAACTTTTTCAGATTGATCGCACATGTGTACATACTTCTCTCGCCACTAATTTCTTTTAACGGTAAGTAGATACAAAAATAAGCTGGATAATTTGGACGAACCGACCAATTCTTGAAAGACTGTAAAACTCACACTGTATTATAACATATTGCACCAGTTTTAATAATAATTACTGCAAAACCATAACTATTGTTGGCTATAATTATTACTATTACCTGAGACTATTGTGATGAAATGTTGTTAACATTTATATTGTATCAATGCTGTCGCTATTAGACCTGTGTGGTTACGCAACATTAAATAAAGTTATTAATAAAAACAATAAGCTTTTGTAAACATCCTTTGTAGAATAGTGGTAGAGAAAGTCATGTGCATATAACACATTAGAATTTGTTTTCTTCGATTTATACGCCATCTTTAACATCTGTCTTTCAAAACACCACACGTCTTCCATGGTGTAGTGGTTACCATGCTAACCTCTAGTTCCCGAGGTCGCGGGTTTAAACCTGGCGGGGGGCGATGGATTGTTTCGGGAGTAAAAATATGGCTTCCTTCGGAAGGGAAGTAAAGCCGGTGGTCCCATGTTGTAGATTTATGGCACGTAAAAGAACCTTAAAGCCATAAAGAGGCTTATGAGGAAAATTACCGGTCTTTCACGCCCAATATACAGAGTTGCCCAAAGGACTCCGAACTGCCTGCGCGCTGTTCTTCATGTCCGCATCCTCGGCGCTCGTTGCCGTCTGCTACTATCATAGAAAGACGCGCTGAAACCATAGAACATTTTTAAAACTACTTTTAAAGGCTTTACTTACCAACTTTATGAAAGGAGATGTTGAAACTGGCCATCATCGTTGTCCATACATTTTTGGCACCTCTTTATGAAACTATGCATCATGGAAATTTTGGGGAGAATTTTCCAAACGATGATTGATGTCGTCTAATGTTTCTTCAGTAAGAACTGAACGCCGTCTTTTAAATTTCTTAGCCTGAACACTTCCTGTGGCCTGAAATTTACTGTAAAGTTCATGGATTGTTGTACGGCCTGGAACTTTTACACCTGGAAATCTTTTTGCAAATCGTACTTTCACTTGAAGAGCTGACCGAGTTAACACATATGAATCATGAATTAATACACGCTGTGCAGTAGAAAACATATACTGAGCCATAATATACTTTGTGACTAAGTACAGGACAAAATAATAAATAACTACATCACATCACCGTCAACTCAAAACTGCACTTCACACTGCACATCATAACACAACAGCGTGACTTTGTTTAGAACAGCAGTGAGTTACCATGTTTTTATCATATTTCCATACGCCCAGTGGAAAAACACCTCGCAGCCGGTAATATTGTTCATAAAATACCTCTCCGGGGTAACTTAAAACATAAAGTGTACAAGACAAACCCACACACCGTGGGAGAATTAAAACAAAATATCCGCCAGGAAATTTCTCAACGTAAACTATGGCGAGTGATGGATAGTTTCCTAAAGAGGTGCCAAAAATGTATAGACAACGACGGCGGCCATTTGCAGCATCTCCTTTCGTGAAGTTGCTAAGTAAAGCCTTTAAAACGTAGTTTTAAAAATGTTGTATGGTTTCTTCTGCGCCTTTCTATGATAGCGGCAGACGGCAACGAGCGGTGAGGAAACGGACAGGAAAAACACCGCGCAGGCGGTTCGGAGTCTTTTGGCTCACTCTGTAGAATGGGACGCTAAGTACTACAGTAGTTGAAGAGCCTCCATAAATAAAACCCAATTTAATTTAATTTAAACAACTGCACAACTGTATAAAGTTCGCTCGCTTTCATAAGATATTGATCGTCAGCACGTTCATGCTTCCAGACTCTGGTGAGAGTATAGGGACATATCGTTCCATTACCCTCGGTCGGTGATGGAACTGGAGACTTCTGGTGGTGGATATTATTGTTCTGCATATCTTATACTTATTTCAGTATGTCTTTTGTTTTCACAACAAAAGGGTTCCGTGATGTGAAGCGATGCGTTCCCCTTAAGGCTTGGGGTGTAGGAAGCTGGTCTCAACGTGTGTGTACGCACGGTTTACGTGACGTTAAATTACGTGCAGCACGTGGCAACAGCCCCTCAGGTTGCCGTCTGTGACTAAACGTCAACACAATGAACATTGTTTATAATGTAGACAGTGTCGACATTCAGGTGGGCCCCGGCTACTTCAGCTGTTTCTCGATCTACCGTCTTTTATTTCGGAGAGAATTGAAGTTTGAATGTCGACGAGCTCCAACAGACTTTTGAAGTGAAATATCTCTCGGTACCCAAATTTAAAATTTCTAAAAATGTCAACCAATTTGCTGATACATTTATTTCAGATTTTGTTCAACATATAGAGACAGAAAAGTATGAAGAAACATTCACCAAAAATGAATTATTTTGCTAATATATGAAAATATGAAAAAATCAAAAAATATTATGAAATACGTATTTTAAAGCCAAAATGATTTGCAGCAAGTCCACTTTACGCGTTTAAAATAATAGGATTTTTAGTTTTTTTCCATATTTAATAATAAAATGTCAAATGAAATACAAGAAATTACATGGATTTACTCAAGAATAGAGAGCGCCTAATTTAGTATGTGACGTCACATACAGAAACTCCTAGATTTTTCTGGACTGTACCTGACTTGTTGGAAACAGTGGCTTGGGTTCTAAAAATGCTCGAAAATAATATTTAGAAAGCCCAGTTTACTGCTAATGGAATTAATCTAAAAGCAGATAATCATAAATCTTACAAAATGTGAAGATATATGAAGATTTTTTCAAAATATTATGAAATATTTTGTCACGTTCATTGACTTGTGCACCTAAAAATATTTCCTCTAATAATGACATCCATGGTTTAGAATATGAAACTTCATTTTTTGCCTGTTTCTAAACATAACTGTAACAGAAAACTATTTCATCTCTTACGTAATTAAGTTTTCAATAAAATAATTTTAAGAATTGAAAACCTTACACATTTGATTAAAATTTTGAAAGCTTCAGCTATTATACCTCGAATACAAGTTTTTACAATCAAAGCTTAATTTTGTGTAACATACGTAATTTATAATTTTCAGAGAAAATTTAATTTTCAAAAATAGAAATGTAATACGTTATTAAAACCCTAAAACTATGCCTGATATCAACTAAAGACACTTTAGATCTCTCCATCATTTTCAAAGAACATATTATGAAAGTCTAGAAGAAACTGAAAAAACAAACTCCATAATGGGAAAATTTTAGTCTCAAAAATTTAATAAAACTATTTTGTGAGAAAACCACGTTTTAAAATGTTACTCGTTACTTAAACACACACCTGTTTAAATCGCCGAAAAGGCAAAATCGCGAAACTTGTTACTTTTACTAATGTTTCTAACCACAACATTATTAGATCTTAGTAAGATTGATCATATACAATAAGTGTGTTTATATGCCTGCCAAATTTCATTCAGCTTTTGTAATAATTTCTTAAAATAATCTGAATGTGTTGCATACACATGACTTTTCTACTCACTCTTCTACAAAGTATTCTTATAAAATGTTAGTACTTTCTCTACTACGTATAGTAAGTAGGGGAAGTGTTGTATTCCACCCAAAAATTCGATACCGAGATTTCACCGGAAATACATGTTTTGAGACCACCTGAATCCAAAAAAGCATTTTTGGAAACATGTCCGTGTGTGTTTCTGTGTGTGTGTGTGTCTGTGTGCAGCATAACTCAGAAAGGAACAGTCGGATAAACACCAAACTTGGTATTTAGGTTTAGTATCTTCCAGAGATGCGACACGAAGGTTTTCAAGAAAATCCCTCCACCCCAGATTACCCATTACATGGAACATTTTTCGAACATTTTAATTTTCTCAAAAATGGCTCTAACAATTTTGATTAAAATACCATATGTTTAAGACATTTTCATGTCAAATGAAATGTATATCTCGAACTTTCTGGGAATATCTCCAAAAGTATTCTTCATTCTGCACGACTTTTGCATAACTGGTAAACCATAAGAGATAGACAAAATTTTACTACACAAAAAATGTAGATCGCATTAAAATACACAATTTATGTCATATACGTTTTTTTTTAATGAACCATTTTATTCCCTTAAATTTTTCAATACTTATTTTTTCAAATGGGAATTCGTTATTCATTTTTTGTCTTGCATATGCAAAGAGCATTAATCTGTGGCAAAGAGAATGGTGCTGCACCTAGCAACCAGCTATTAAGAGATATTTCTATGCTTAAAGGCTACTGTATTTCTATATTGCCCTTGCAAATACAAAACAAGGGGAACATAGTACGCCTTAAGCGATAGTCAAATATTTTTAGAACTGGTCGCTATGTGTAAAACGTAATTCTCTTTGCATGTCAAAAGATCGTTTATCTCGATTAATATGAAATAGATGGAGAATAAGAGCTTGTAAAAATAGTTTGTACAAGAATAGAGAAAGTCATGTGAGTGTAAAACATCAGATTTGTTTTACTAATGTTTCTAACCTCAACGTTATTAGATCTTATAAGTTTTGATCATATATAATAAGCGTGTTTATATGCCTGCCAAATTTCATTCGGCTTTTGTAATAATTTCTTAAAATAATCTGAATGTGTTGCATACACATGACTTTTCTACTCACTCTTCTACAAAGTATTCTTATAAAATGTTATTATTCTAATCACTTCTTGTTAATCCAGATAAAATTTCAATACACATTTACACCTTTCATTGTAGGATACTATAGGTAAACTAATGATTTATCACTTGAACAAGTGATTAAGTATTTGAAAATTTAAACGAACATTACAAAATATCTCGAAAACGTTAACATCATAAACAAGTTATTTGACATAAATTATGGGGTTTAACGACATCTACATTTTCTGTTTAGCAAAATTTCATCTGTCTCTTACGTTTTATCGATTATACCTATAGTTATTCAGAATTAAGAGCATTTCACAGGCTATTCTCATATATTCAAGATATACTACTTGTTCGGAACGCAAGTGTTGTAAACATACGGTAAGCATTTTTGAGAAAATCAATATAAGGAATTAATTTCCATGTAAACTATAGTTTGGGGTGGGCAATTTTTTTTTCTTTTAAATCTTCGTGTCGCATCCTTGGAAAATTTGGTACTCATTAATCTTTTCGTGTTTTGAGCTATACTGTTTAAAGACTCTCACGCATACACACAAAGATGTTTTTCTAAAAATCTGTGTTACACTCACATGACTTTCACTACTCTTGTACAAACTATTTTTACAAACGCTTGTTCTCCATATGCTTCATGTTATTCGAGATATCGAGATGTTAATCTTATTGCTGATTTTCTTGTAGATGCAAGGGGAATTGGTAAGCTTTAAGCGATAGTCAAATATTTTAAGAGCTGGTTGCTATGTGGAGTATTCCATTCCCTTTGCAATACCAGGACAAAAAAAATGAATAATGAATTTGAGAAAAAGTATAAGTATTGGAAAATTTAAGGGAATAACAAGCAATATCGCGTAAATGGTTCACTCAACAACAAGAATGTATATGACATAAATTGTGTATTTTAATGCATCTACATTTTTTATGTAGTAAAAGTTTGTCTATCTCTTATGGTTTACCAGTTATGCAAAAGTCGTTCACAATGAAGAATACTTTTGGAGACATTCCCAGAAAATTCAAGATATACATTTTATTTGTCATGAAAGTATCTTAAATATATGATATTTTAATCAAAATCGTTAGAGGCATTTTAGAGAAAATTAAAATTTTTGAAAAATGTTACATGTAAAGGGTAATCTGGAGTAGGGGGATTTTCTTTAAACCTTCGTGTCGCATCTCTAGAAGATACTAAACCTAAATACCAAGTTTGGTGTTTATCAGACTGTTCGCTTCTGAGTTATGCTGTTCACAGACACACACACACACACACACACACACACACACACACACACACACACACACACACACACACAGACACACACACGGACATATTTCCAAAAATGCTTTTTCTGGATTCAGGGGGTCCCAAAACATGTATTTCCGTTGAAATCTCGCTATTGAATTTTTGTGTGGAATACAATACTTCCCCTACTTATTATACGTAGTAGATAAAGTAATAAGCTTTAGTAAGAATAGTTTGTATATCCACTAATAAACGATAGAGGGTAGAGAAAGTCATGTGAATGTATCACACTTCCTATTATAGAAGTTATTGTCTTTACGTTATTTGTCCCAAGCTTTGTTGCTTCACGTATGTTAAGCCGATTTTTGAAGTAGGAGTTGTATTGTAGTTCAACTGTTGGGGAGCCGAACTTGTACCACACGTATGGTTAAATGTTTCCGGTTGCCTTCGCCCCAAATGTACTTTCCGGTGGCCTTTACCTAACCCCCCCCAAAATGTTTAAAAATATTAACTTTGTAATTTGACTGTTTCTTTAAATATTATATATTTATGTTTGCCTCGGCTTCGTCAGTATTATTTTTAGAGGCATGAATTTCTTAACAGGGGTGATGCGGCTGAAGAATGTAGGCTTACACAGATTTTAATTTTTTATTCACTCCTTTTTATTAATTCTTAACACGATTTAAATAACACTTCACTGATTTAGAGAACTGTGAGATTAATTTGTTAATTACTTGCACTTTTTAACTCGTAAACTATTTTCGTCTGACACGAATACGTATTAAATTTCTCGAGGACGCATCTTGCGTCCGGTTAGGAACACTGTCCGCTACCAACGCGTCCAGTAATGAGCGCTGTCTACAAGCAACTGACTTGATTTCAACCGCCTAAATTTGTAATTTCAGTACTTCAAGTCTCTGATTGGCTAATCTTAGTCCAATAGGACTGCTTATTGATTAGCTATTTTATAAACTGTCACAAAAATAAAATTATTGTTGCTCCAAGAATGACTAGTAGCATTATTACACTTTCTTACTCATTATTGCCTAAGGTTACCTCATTGTTAGCAACTTTTAACCTATTATTCTCACAGCTCCTACATTATTAAATTACGTAATACATTCACATAACATTACTACGCATGTATATAAACATATACATTGACTGTAATATACACTTTTTATATATTGTTACATAGACATATTGCTTTAAGGCGGGCTGTTATTGAATTTATATATTATAAGACCGAAATCATTTAAGTGTTAAAAATACCGCCTCACTATACCTGTTATAAGTAAGAGACAGGGAAATAAAAGCAATATACCCTTAAGCAAGCATTTTCCAGACGCTGCCAAGTTAAAATCTGAAGGATCTTGAAGTAATTAATATTTGGACAAAAGGACCGTGTCAGAGAACAGCTGACTGCGCCAACTTGGTGAATGGTCCAAGCCATGACTCAGACAGAGGAGTTCCTGGTAATTATCGCTATCTACTCTTTGGATTCATTCATCAGCCCTGCTCCGTGTTTGCAATCGGGAAGCGCAGGTTAGTTAGGATGGTCCGTCCCATCACCATATTTGTCGACCTAATTTACGTACAATGGGACACAGAGACAGGCGCCGCACTGACGGATTGCGCATCCTTCTCTAGCTGAGTGAGGGACTGTGTTCGAGTCCAGGTTCCCTTCTTCGAGAAGCTTCCACTCTGCTGTAGGCTTCTTCACCTTGGTCTGTTCTATGCATTTTACTATATCTAACACCTCCCTATAGTTGGCAGAAGAAAGTTTGTATCCAAACTAGATTTTGTACCAAAATGAGACTAGAAATACACGTTTTGAGGTTCCTAAAATTCAGATAAAGATTTATTTACTCTTTAGTTATGCTATCCAGGATAACTGTTTTTGTTTGTTTGTTTATTTTTACTTTCTCTACTACGTATAGTAAGTGTGTTACACTCATGACTTTCTCTACTCTTGTACAAACTATTTTTACAAAAGCTTATTCTCCATATGCTTCAATGTAATCAAGATATCGAGATGTTAATCTTATTGCTAATTTTCTTGTAGATACAAGGGGAATTGGTAGGCTATAAGCGATAGTCAAATATTTTAAGAGGTGGTTGCTATGTGGCGCATTCCATTCTCTTTGCATTACCAGGACATAAAAAAATGAATAACGAATTGTCATTTGAGAAAAAAATATTGCAAAATTTAAGGGAATAACAGGCAATATTTCGAAAATGGTTCACTCAAAAAAATTGTATATGACATAATTTGTGTATTTTAAAGCGATCTAAATTTTTTGTGTAATAAAATTTTGTCTATCTCTTATGGTTTACCAGTTATGCAAAAGTCATTCACAAGGAAGAATACTTTTGGAGACATTCCCAGAAAATTCGAGATATACATTTTATTTGTCATGAAAATATCTTAAACATATGGTATTTTAATCAAAATCGTTAGAGCCATTTTTAAGAAAATTAAAATTTTCGAAAAATTTTCCATGTAAAGCGTAATCTGGGGTGGGGAGATTTTCTTGAAAACCTTCGTGTCGCATCTCTGGAAGATACTAAACGTAAATACCAAGTTTGGTGTTTATCCGACTGTTCGTTTCTGAGTTATGGTTTCACAGACAACACACACACAGACACATACACGGACATGTTTCCAAAAATGCTTTTTTTGGATTCAGGAGGTCTCAAAACATATATGTCCTGTGAAATCTCGGTATCGAATTTTTGGGAACACTTCCCCTACTTACTATACGTAGCAGAGAAAGTAAAACATCTGATGTGTTGCACAGACATGACTTTCTCTCTCCTGTACAAACTATTTTTGCAAACGCTTATTCTTTATCTACTTCGTGTTAATCCAGATAAACATTTGCACAAGCCATCTTATTGCTAATTTTCTTGTAGGTGCAAGGGGAATAAGCGATAGTCAAATCTTTTAAGAGCTGGTTGCTATGTGGAGCATTTAATTCTCCTTGTATGTCCAGGACATAACGAATAACGAATTCCCATTTAAGAAAAAGTATAAGTATTCAAAAATTCAAACAAATAAGAAGGAATATCTCGGAAATGGTTCACTCGACAAAAAAAATTATGACAAAAATTGTATATTTTAACGAGATCTACATTCTTTGTGTAGTAAAGTTTTGTATATCTCTTACGCTTTACCAGTTATGCAAAAGTCATTCAGATGAAGGGGACTTTTGGCGAGATGACCAGAAAATTCATGATATACATGAGAAAATAAAAAAAATTGTAAAATGTTCCTTGTAAAGGCTAGTCTGGGATGGAAGGATTTTCGTGTTGCATCTTTGAAAATACTGAACCTAAATACAAGATTTGGTTTTTATCCAACTTTTCGTTTTTGATTTATGCTGTTCGGAGACACACGCACACACCTACACACACGGACCTTTCACTGAAGATGTTTTTTTTTTATTTTGGGCAAAACATATATTTCCGGTGAAATATCAATATCTGTTTTGGGTGGAATGCAGTACCTACTTCCCCTACTATAAGTAGAGAAAGTAAAAATCTGATATGTTACATTCACATGACTTCCTCTACCTTCTATCGCTTATTTGTGGGTATACATATTACACTTACGAAAGCCTATTTGTCTATCATTTTAATCGAGATAAACCTTTGCTACATTACACATTTCGTTATACATACAAAGGGATGCGGTTTAAGAGCGCTAAACTACTAAGGTCATCAGCGATATACAAAGGGAATAGCGATAGTTAAATGTTTAAGAACTGGACGCTATATGCTGGCCTTAAAATTCCATTCTCTTTTCATGACATCGCGAGAAACAATTGAAAATCGACAAGACTTTAAAAGAAGGCTAAGTGTTGAACAATTCGAACCATTAATAACGGATATCTCGGAAATGGCTAATGCCACAAAAAAGGTATTTGAAGTAAATTGTGTTTTCCAAAGAAATCCACGTTTTTTTCCTTTGTGTAATACGTTTTCGACACTTTATCATGTAAATACCTTTAATATTCGGTATTTTAATCAAAATCATTAGAGCCATGTTTTAGAAAATAAAAAAATTCGAAAAATGTTTGCTTTTTTGTGTTACCTATGTTGTTCGTTTTTCTAAAAAATGCTTTATTTCTTTATTCAAGGGACCTCAAAACGTATTTTAGGTGAAATCTCGGTATCGAATTTTTGCGTGGAATGCAATACGTTACTGCTGTGTATGTGGTAGAGAAAGTAGCAAGCTTTTGTACGAATGTTTTACAGAAGAATGGTGAACTATTATCTTTACGTTATTAGCACCACAGTTTGGGCGCCAATTTGAAGTATGTTTTAGACCACGCACTTAATGCATGCCAAACTTGCGGGAAATTGTTTCTAGGAGTGTTCACCCCACGTACGATACAAATTTTCCGGTGGCCTTCGCCCCACGTTTAAAAAAATCAAGTTTGTATTTTTATGTTAATTTAAATATTATATATGTATGACTCGGCTGCGTCAGTAGTAAGTTTTAGAACACGTTTCTCTTAGCAGGACTGGTGTGGCTAAAGAACAAGGCTTATACAAATTATAATTCTATTGTATTTTTGATTATTAATCCTTCACACGATTAAATAACACTTCACTGATATATCCTACTGTAGAGCTGTGAGATTATTGCTTTTGCTACTTTTAAACATGTAAGCTTTATATTAATCTCACTGCAATGAATTTTTATCTCTCACATTGAACACGTATCGTACGCAATCTTGTATCGTATGTTTGGGAACGCTGTTTTGTAGCGTCTGCCGCCTGATTTTGTACTTTTTCTGTATTTCAACTCTCTGATTGGCTAAGCCTAATCCAATAGAATATTTTTACTTAACTTAAGGTTTTTCTAGTTTTTGATTGGCTATATTTAAACTGTTTTAAATATTACATTACAGTTCCAAGAATTATTAGTAGTCCTTTATTAAATTTTATAATTTATTGTTGTCTCAAGGTTACCTCATTGTTAGCAACTTTCGGCTTTTACTTTATAATTCTGTTTGCTATGTAAAGCAGCTTGGTTCTATTCTCACAGCTCCTACATTGTTAAACTACGTAATATATTCACATAACATCATTATACAAGTACATAATAATATACGCATAATACAACGGCTGTTACATACACTTTATATATTATATTATACACATATTGCTTTAAGGTTGGCTGATATATTTTATATTATATAATTAGACTGATATGATTTAAGTGTTAATAATACTGCCTCAATAGGCAGCTTCTGTATGTTCTACGATTCATTTCAAAGTGTTTGCTGAAGTAATAAAACATTGGCCGGACAAATGAACTCCATATTTACGCCGTGTTAAGGAAGTTAGTTAAGGTAAAAGAAGAGAAGATGGCGTGTTTTGTCCACATACACACAAATCAAAACACCACAGCACATTAGAGTAATGTCCCTAATGTACAGTGAAAATTTATGTTCGGCTGATGTTTATCAACAACACGCGCCACGCCCTACAAACACCTGTTTCACTGGGTCACACGCAGGGTTCGAGTCCAGGGTGGTGCGTCTATGCTAAGATGTCAGATTAGAAATCCAAATTCTCTGGGATAGAAAAATAAGTGCTGAGAGAAATGGGTATTAATAAATGGTTGCCGAGTGTCTTCACCTCCTTCAAGTTTCATCACCTTCTTGGTTTAGGCAACTTCGCCTGTTCCGGTCTCAAATTTGAATTAATTTCTATTCCATGGTTGAATTTTTTTCCTGTTGGTCTACACTTTAGTAGTTTATTTGGGATCAAATGGTCTTCCATGCTTTGTGCATGCTGAAAGTAGTTTGATGTTCTTTTATTATTTCAATCAAATTGTATATATTTAGTTCTTTTCTGATGCCCTCAATTTTCTTTTTATCTATTCTTTTATGGTCTGCCACCTCATCTCTGTAGTATATAGTATAGTGTCTTTTCTTGTTTTGTTTAACAGTGTTCGTTTGATTGTGCCACATGCAACCCCTCAATAGACAAAATTCTACTACACAAAAAATGTAGATCGCGTTAAAATACACAATTTTTTTCACATACATCTTTTTTATTGAGTGAACCATTTTTGAGATATTGCTTGTTATTCCCGTAAATTTTTCTATACTTATACTTTTTCTCAATCGGGAATTCGTTATTCATTTTTTTTTATGTCCTGGACATGCAAAGAGAATAGAATGCGCCACATAGCAACCAGCGCTTAAAAGATTTGACTATCGCTTAAAGTCTAACAATTCCCCTTGCATCTACAAGAAAATTAGCAATAAGATTAACATCTCGATATCTCGATTAACATGAAGCATACGGAGAATAAGCGTTTGTAAAAATAGTTTGTACAAGAGTAGAGAAAGTCTTGTGAGTGTAACACAGCAGATTTTTTTAATGTGGATACGAATAACTTTTAGAATCACTAGATTTCTTTAGGAATTAACTCTAGAAATTAGACAAAGCACATATGCCTGTTTTGTTTCTTTTTTAATCACGTCCATTCAGCTAAATGTTGGTATATATGTTTTTGAAAAGTTGTCGTTTTCTAGTTCTTTGTATTACATCTAAACTAATGTGATTCAGAAATTAATCATTCACTCTTGTCGATTCTGCCCTTAATAACTGTAAGGTCATATGCCATGCTAACGCATCAACGAGGTCAGTGACCTTCGACTGGCCATGGGAAGTTAAAAGAATATTACAGGTAAACACTACCATACAAAGTAAGCCCAAAGAAGTTAGGCTTTTAATATAACGTAATGGTTACATTCAATGATGAAGACTTTAATAATATGCAGAAACGTCCAAGATTGAACGTTAGGAGAGGAGTTATGGACTTAATTTTTAAATTTTTGCCTGTAGATTAAACATTGTATTAGCCAAATTAACGCAGAGAAAATTCTAACGTTTTTCGGGATTTTTAATGCTTATATTCTTTGAAAGTTTGACTCCTTTTCATCTTTTTCATTTCTGATATCTACAGAAGTATTTTATATACGTCTAGTAGAACAATGTTTATACCTAACAATGTCAGCTACATATTGTTTAAAATGACAGAGAAATAAATTTGTGATGTCGTAAACACAGAGTTTAGTAAAAATCTTGATAATTCTGAGTTTGAAATAATTTTCCTCCTGCACATTATACCTAATCGATTTGCTCTACTAACTGCATGTAAAATGATTGCGTAAATATTACATAAAAAAATTCAAAAATAAGTGCAGTTTTCCCAAAAATATAAAATAATGAAGTTAAAAATCCTGGAAAATGCAAGAGCTTATAAACAGTAACATGGTTTACTATTTCTGCATATTAAGAATGAAAAATTACCATGCAGAAATTACAAATACCAAAGAATTAGTACTCAAGGCATTATAGAGATTTGTACATAAATAGAACCAACAAAACGCTTTTGAAAACACTGTGGCACATATGGGCATAAAACATTATAATAAATTACCAAATAAAATCAGATCGTTAAAAACGTTGACATTGTATATTTATAAAGTGAAAAACTATATTTGCTTGATTATTGTTTTAATACCATAACAGAATAGTTCATAATTAATAATGAAGTAAACTATACTAATAAAAATCACGTTGATACATTATTTTAGCTCAATCTGCTTTTAAGTTAAAATCGTTTAGTTTAAGTTTTGTGTTTATAACTGTTATTGTTATTATGTTTTATCTTAGTTGTTTTCAAATGTTATGATCTTCATTTCACTGTGTTAAAGTATTTAATCTTCTGACGTTTTTTATTCTATAGTGTATTGCACAATTAATGATTTTAAAGCATGACTAAATTGAATATGAATAGAATAATTTTAGTGCTAGAAATTTTAATGCTTTTAATACATAGTTTTGAGAACATTATGATAAATATTGAGAACATTAAATAAATGTATATTAAAATGTGCTAAACTGGAACGAGAAGGATTTTTGGGGGGTTAGAACTGAAGTTATAGATTTAAAAGTATTTAGGACACGACAAGGATTTAATAAAATGTCCATTGTATACGAAAACAAACACAGGTTTCCAGTGTTTACTATAACACAGTCAAAGTTATGGTAAGAATAGGCATGACTAAATACATTAATTTAAATGCGAAAATAATAATTACAAAGATTTTAGCTGTAAAAAGAGAGGAAAACGTAAAAATTATAGGTAACTATTTGGGCAAAGTTGGAGAGAAATTGATAAGAATGATCAAGCGGAAAACAGATTAAAATTAGATGGCTAAGGTGGGCGCGACATGTCAAAGTATGAAGGAGAGACGGATATAAAAGAACATTTTAGATAGAATTTTTTAAGACCAAATGGCAGGAAAAAAATCTGATGTGCTACACTCACATGACTTTCTCTACTCTTGTACAACCTATTTTAACAAACGTTTATTCTCCATATGCTTCATGTTAATCGAGATATCGAGATGTCAATCTTATTGCTAATTTTCTTGTAGATGCAAGGGGAATATGGTAGGTTTTAAGCGATAGTCAAATATTTTAAGAGCTGGTTGCTCTGTAGCGCATTCCATTCTCTTTGCATGTCCAAGACAAAAAAAAATGAATAACGAATTTGAGAAAAAGTATAAGTATTGGAAAATTTAAGGGAAAAACAAGCAATATCTCGAAAATAGTTCAGTCTGGTTGATATCAAAATTAAAATTTTCGAAAAATGTTCCATGTAAAGGGTAATCTGGGGTGGGGGGATTTTCTTGAAAACCTTCGTGTCGCATCTCTGGAAGATATTGAACCTAAATACCAAGTTTGGTGTTTATCCGACTGTTCGTTTCTGAGTTATGCTGTTCACAGACAGACAGACATATAGACACACACACGGACATGTTTCCAAAAATGCTTTTTCGGATTCAGGGGGTCTCAAAACATGTATTTCCGTTGAAATCTCCGTATCGAATTTTTGGGTGGAATACAATACTTCCCCTACTTACTATACGTAGTAGAGAAAGTAAAAAACCGACGAGAGGACACAATACGAAGAGACGCCTTACAGAACTGGGAGTTCGAGTATGGAGGAGAGGATTGAGAAAGGTAGATGGTGAGGCAATTACAGAAATATGATAGGCAAGGTAAAGTATAAATAAGAATAGTATAAACTGTTATGGCCACCAACACACTATTATCTGGAGTTGTGTGTATTGGATCCAATAAGTTTAGGTAAGCACTTTTACATAAGATACTTTTAAGGCTATCGATAGGTGAAAATTGGTCAAAAATTATAAAAAATTACAATTTAGAATTTCTTAACTCATTATTACTTCCGATTCTCTAGGAACGTTGTCGCGCAAATACTTTTGTTATCGTAGTGAAAACGAGAGTTACGTAACAATTTAAATAACCCCGAGAGGACGGCGTGGTTGTGCGTTTGAAGATTTTTCTGATATTATCACATTTTTTAAAAATTTTTAAAAGCTTTGGCATATGTAATAATCAGTTTCTAAGGTATATATTTTAAGCAAAAATGCACATCATTTAAATAAAAAAAACTCCGATATGTAACACGCACATGAGCTTCTCTACTCTTGTACAAACTATTTTTTCAAACTCTTATTCTCCATCTATTTCATATTAATGGAGATAAGCATTTGCGGAAACTATCTTTTGACATGCAAAGAGAATTACATTTTACACACAGCGACCAGTTCTAAAAATATTTGACTATCGCTTAAGGCGTACTATGTTTCCCTTGTTTTGTATTTGCAAGGGCAATATAGAAATACATGTGTGCCTTTAAGCACATACATATCTCTTAATAGCTGGTTGCTAGGTTCAGCACCATCCCTTTGCCACAGAATATAACTCTTTGCATATCCAAGACAAAAAAAATGAATAACGAATTCCCATTTAAGAAAATAAATATTGAAAAATTTGAGGGAATAACAAGCAATATCTCGAAAATGGTTCACTCAACAACAAAAATGTATATGACATAAATTGTGTATTTTACGGCGATAGTATAGTATTTTTGTATAGTAAAAGTTTGTCTATCTCTTATGGTTTACCAGTTATGCAAAAGTCGTTCACAATGGAGAATACTTTTGGAGACATTCCCAGAAAATTCAAGATATACACTTTATTTGTCATGAAAATATCTTAAACCTATGATATTTTAATCAAAATCATTAGAGCCAATTTTGAGAAAATTAAAATTTTTGAAAAATGTTCCATGTAAGGGGTAATCTGGGTTAGGGGGATTTGCTTGAAAACCTTCGTGTCGCATCTCTGGAAGATACCGAACCTAAATACCAAGTTTGGTGTTTATCCGACTGTTCGTTTCTGAGTTATGCTGTTCACACACACACACACACACACACACACACACAGACACACACACGGACATGTTTCTAAAAATGCTTTTTTTTGGATTCAGGGGGTCTCAAAACATGTATTTCCGGCGCAATCTCGGTATCGAATTTTTGCGTGGAATACAATACTTCCCCTACTTACTATACGTAGTAGAGAAAGTAAAAATATTCGACAATTTTTCTTTTATACCCTTGAAATGAAATTAAAAAGTTTGATCGTTACAAGGGGCTTAACGATTTTGATTAAAATACCATATATATTTACATGACAAATAAAATGTGCATCATGAATTTTCTGGGAATAGCCTGTGAAGTCCACTTCTATTGGAAGAAATTTTGTACAATTGTACAACTGATAAACGTTAAGCGATAGACGAAAATTGTAGATCTCTAAAAGACACAAATTATTTAAAACTATTTTTTGTAGCATAAGCCGTTTCGGAGATGTCCGTTATTAAAGGTTCGAATTATTCATTTCTTGGTCATTCATTCTCTTTGAGACCTTTCAACATTCAGTTGTTTCTCATGATTTCATGGAAATAGTATGGAATTTAATGCAAGTGTATAGCGTCCAGATCTTAAACATTTGGCTATCGCTACTTCCTTTGTATCTATAACGAAATGTGTAATGTAGCTATTTCTGCAAAGGTTTACTTGTATTAAAGTGTAGAAGATAGAAAAATAAGCTTGAGTAAGAATAATTTGTGTGCCCAGTAATAAACGATAGAGGGTAGAGAAGGTCATGTGAAAATATCACATCAGATTTTTTTGACAGATAGATATCCTAAAAGTATATTTCTTAGTAAACTTATTTTCTAGCTCACTAAGTAACACAACCCCGAAATTTTGTTTAAAAATGTCTAACATACCTTAAATTTGTGTTTTAAAGCACATAATTCATAAACGAACATAAAAATGCACCAAACTTTGCGGTCACACGTCTTGCCGACACAAGATGTGGTAAACAATTCACAAATCGCCCCATATTGCTAAACTTCTTGTTCCTTGTTTTAAATGTCTCCCCAGTTGAACTGTGCTAACATAAATGTAATAACTTACCCTACTGGCAGCTCGTTCAAATTATTTTTCTGTTTTCTCTCGGTGTTTTCCTCAGCATTCCACGTACAGATGCATGACTCACCATGGAGGTACCAGACTTGTTTGTAAACATCAAACCACTGTCCAACAACGAATGCTTCGTAACTTTCGAGAAACCATTTCGCCTGCGCGCTTACAGAGAATATCTCAACTCCTATAACACACTCAGAAACTCAAGTTAAAGAAGCTAATTTCTGTCTATACCTCACTTTCTGCTCGCCCCACGACAACCATCGACAAACGACCACTTTCGCTAAATGGAAACGGAACTGGAATGTCATGGATACGCTTGTCGCACTTCAGTTGTTTGCCCCCGTTTCGAATATAACGCTCCAACAAAGATAACAGCGCTCATCATGACTTTTACAAACTATTCTTACAAAAGCGTGCTAACTTGATGTTAGTAGAGATAAACTTTAAATTCACATTTACACATTTCGATGTATACAAGAGGTATAGCGATAGTCAGATTTCTAAACAGCGCGTCTGATGATTCCACGCTCTTTGTATAAAAACGAACAAACACAAAGAGGAATAACGACTCCCCCTTTTAAGTAAATTGCAAGTATTTGAAAATTCAAACCAATGACATAAAATATCTCGGAAATGGTTAACTCCATATATTACATTCTCTACTACTTATAGTAAGTACGGGAAGTATTGTATTCCTCCCAAAAATTCGATACCGAGATTTCACAGGAAATACATGTTTTGAGACCCCCTGAATCCAAACAGCATGTCTGTGAACAGCATAACTCAGAAACGAACAGTCGGATAAACACCAAACTTGGTACCTACGTTCAGTATCTTCCAGAGATGCGACACGAAGGTTTTCAAGAAAATCACCCCGCCCCAGACTACCCTTTACATGAAACATTTTTCGAAAATTTTAACGATTTTGATCAAAATATCATATGCTTAAGATATTTTCATGACAAATGAAATGTATATCACGAATTTCTGGGAATGTCTCCAAAAGTATTCTTCATTGTGAACGACTTTTGCATAACTGGTAAACCGCAAGAGATAGACAAAATTTTACTACGCAAAAAAGATAGATCGCGTTAAAATACACAATTCATGTCATATACATTTTTTTTTTTTTTGAGTGAACCATTTTCGAGAAATTGCTTGTTATTCTCTTAAATTTTCCAATACTTATACTTTTTCTCAAATTCGTTATTTATTTTTTTTGTCCTGGTAATGCAAAGAGAATAGTATACTCCACATGGCAACCAGCTCTTAAAATGTTTGACTATCGCTTAAAGCCTACCAATTCCCCTTGAATCTACAAGAAAATTATCAATAAGATTAACATCTCGATATCTCGATTAACATGAAGCATATGGAGAATAAGCGTTTGTAAAAATAGTTTGTACAAGAGTAGAGAAAGTCATATGAGTGTAACACATAAGATTTTTTTAAATTTCTCTACCATATATATATATATATGTCAAACCTGGTATTTAGGTTCAGTACTTTCCAAAGATACAATACCAATATTTTCAAGGAAATCCCCCATTCCAAACCACTCTTTACACGGAACATTTCACGAAATATTTTATAAAAAAATGGCTCTAACGATATTGATTAAAATACGATATATTTAAGATATTTACATGACAAATAAAATGTATATATTGAATTTTCTGGGAGTAGACTGTGAAGTTCTTTTCATTCGGAAGAAATTTTCTATACCTAACCTTGCATAACTGGTAAACGTTAAGCGATAGACGAAAACTGTACAATTTATTTCAAATTTCTGAGATACCGCTATTAATTGCTCGAATTGTATTCAGGAGGTCTCGCGGTCGATCCCGCGACCGTACCCTCTGATCTATGGCTTTTTTCGGGGGTTTTCGCGGGTCGTCAGGCAAATTGCTGAGTGGATTCTTTCAGCCCCCGAATTTCCTGTATTTCCATTTCGTTCCATTCTTCGTTTTATGCATCCTTCATCCCGTTGGTCTCTTTACTGGATAGGAAATTCGGCGATGGTGTTTCGGTGCAGCGTGGGAAGGGAAAAGGAAGGGGTCCTTGGTCTGCCTCTCCCTGCCGGGGTGTCTATATCTGGAAACGTAGGGACGCTGTCATTGCTGTACCTTCGCTCCTGGATCCGCCGCCCGGTGTCTCCTCTCGCCTCATCCTTCCTCGTGTGGCATAGGTACAATATCTACTCTGGAACGGTGCCAAGTCTTCTCCGTCACAGAGATAAGATTGTCATTCTTTTAAACTCCCGTCGAAATTCAGTTGTTTCTCGTGATGTTATGGAATGAGCATGGAATTTTAATTTTTGCTTTCCGAAATAAATACATTACACATCTCGTTATAGATTCAAAGGGAATAGCGATAGTCAAAGGCTTTAAAACCGGACGTTATATGCTGGCCTTAAAATACCATAGTCTTTCCATGAACCATTAATAATGGATATCTTGGAAATGACTGTTGCCACAAAAAGGTTATTTGAAATAAATTGTGTGTTTTAAAGAGATCTGCATTTATGTGTAGTACGTTTTCGTCTATGGTAACGTTTAGTCTAACGTTTACAAGTTATACGAAAATCCTTCCGAGTGAAGAGGGCTTCACAGATTATTCCCAGAAAATTCAATATATGTATTTTATTTCTAGGATGTGTTTATCGGCGGGGGATACCTCATCACTGCAACCAGCTTGATCTATTGTGTCTACATTCCCCGGGAGGCAGAAATGTGCTGAAGGAGTCTTAGGATGTCCTAAGTCCGCAGAGACGCGCAGAAGTCCGTAATATTTCCAGTTTGAATACTTGCGCACCATTAGAGGTGAAGAACCCTAGAGAGGGCGACGAAGTTAGCAGGCGGGACAACGTGCTCTGGAGTTCACGGGGAGAAATCTTTCAAATGTGCAAGCAACTAGCCCATCTGCCCGACACCGCCAGCACCACAGGACTCGAAGACACGCCTGAAACGTGCAAGGGAGAGCTGAAATGAGGGAAAGGGAAAATCGTGGTGGAATACACAACCTCGGCATTCGTCTCGACCGGGGGAAACCGAAAAGCTCCATAGTCAGAGTGGGCGTCAGCGAGAATCGAACCCGGGACCTCCCGCATGCGAGCCACGGACGTTGACTTCTGAGCCATCCCGCTCGGTATATATAAACATTTAATTTTTAATGTAAATGATTTAAGCAGCAACTGTTGCAATTGTTAAACGGCTTAAAACTGATTTACAACACTACTGTCCATTCCAAACCAGAGTTCCCTCTGATGTAAACAGAAGCACGTGCTTCTGCTTGTCACGAGCCCAAGAACACACTCTTACGCCAACGTAAATAGTTCCGTAATACATGTATTGCATCCTGAAATATTAGTGCAGGAAAAATATATAACTGCACATTTTATTGCGGTTATCATAAGAACTCATTGCTAAAGGTAATGGATATATACTAACTGTTAAGAGATTACTAAATATGATTTTCGTCTGCTATTGCGCTAACGCCGAGAGCATCTTGCTTGTTAATACCAACCGCATGCACGACTGCCACTCTCTTACATATACAAGTAAGGCAGCAATGAATTCCCAGAGGTGCTATCTGAGTACCGAAGAAACACTTTGCGTAACACAGGAAATATGATAAGCGAGCAGTCATTCATAATACGCTAGTACACTTATGCTCAGCTCAGGCCAAATCTTGTGATTTAGTCAGTTGCTATTAGAGTTCTCATGACAGAGGAAGGTGCGTGTAGTGCGAATAAATTGTTCAAACACAAAAGAGGGAAACAGTGAAAAAGCGGCGAAAAACAAACAATACTTCACATATTCAACTCACTATTAGAAAAATACGCGTCACTTGCATTAGTGCATACTACGAAATAATATCTGATTTTACAGGCGTTTCAGTGAGAAGTGAAACCAAAGCGCAGGGAATATAAACACACATAATAGAACTTAGAATAGGATAAAATGTGGGAACTTGTTTTAAGTGCGACAGTGCTGTGGAATTGTGGATAAGCTTGTCATTATTTTGGAGAATAGTTCTGATTCCAATATGGCAGCTGAGTCATCTTCGGAGGATTCGGATTTGGGTGTTGCACTTTTGCCCGAGTAAAATGTTCATTGCCGCATACTTATAAAATCGATTGTTACCTCAGGTTGCCTTTTGAACTATGATTCTCACGCAGGAAGCCATTTTATAGATTTAAACGGTGTTCAACAAGCACATGGGAGGGGCGGGGATTGTAAACTACTTTCGCGCGGATAATACATGGAGTTTGTTTTCAGTGAAAGGCACTCTGGTTTGGAATGGACAGTACATAGCAATACAATTTAATTCCTCCGTAGTTATTATTTGATATACAGATAAATATAATGCTTTTCAATTTCTCCACCACCTACCAACAGTAGAAAATATTGTATTCCACCCAAAAAAATCTACATAGATTTCGCCGGAAACACACGTTTTGAAGTCTGCTGAATCCTCCCGCCACAAAGTTAAAAAAAAATCCAAACTCCGGAGTGTAGATGGACAGACAGATAAGGTATCTTTATTGCTTTCAAATTATTGAAGTTATTACACAAGTATTTAGTGCATGGGTCATTGACCGTACATGCATATTTAAGATACAAGTATGGTGACAAATAAACAACAGAAAAAAAACAAAAAGGAACAAGAAAAAGGAAGATAGAGATAAATTACCAATGTTTAACTGAACCAGTTTGACCTAGCTTCGCACACTTTAGCCAAAAAATTGCCCATATTTTGCCAGTTCCTCTGGTCAGCCAGTAGATCCCAACATGCCAATCTCTTTCTTGAGGGACTTAAGAATTTTTCTTTGAGTTTAATCGTTCGCTGGTTCTCCTACTGTGCACATTCCGCCAAAATATGTACCCAGTCCTCAAATCACAGAATGGGCCGATTCTCCTGCCAGAGTCGCCAGTCAATTTCTGTGCCCTCCAGCCCCCCAGTCTAAACCATGCCATTCCTGATCTTTCCTTTCTTCCTAAATTAAGTATACATGCCTCTTTACCCCAGTTCAATTTTATTTTATTCGTTAGACTTAGAGAAGGTTTTATTTTACAATCCGATTCTATTTCCTGTTGGTTGATGTCTCTTAGTCTTCTTTTGACACCGTTCCGTATGTTTTTGTCATTTGTTTCAGCTCTTTGCCATACTGACCCATTCCTATTCTCCTCAAACCCCTTTCCAAACCAGCTGCCCAAAAGTTAGGAGACAGAATCGTAATGTGGAGTTACCCCGCTGCATCAGCCTCAGCCAATACTTCACTGCTCTTATTTTGCAGTGTATTGTGTGTTCATAACATCTCATCTCCCTCAATACCCCGAATTTGATGTGCCTTGTGAAACTCCAAGAACTCTTTTCCAAAATGCTACCTGTGTTTTAATGTATACAGTGTATGAATCTTCCTAAACTTAGCGGGATGGCTCAGGCGGTAATATCTGTGGCCCGCATTCGGAAGGTAGTAGTTTCGATTCCCGTGGCCGACCTTCCTAACCCAGGGTTTTTAATGGGGGTTTCCCTGGGTCCCTAGGCCAATGCTGAGAAAGATGATTACCACCCCGAATTTCTCTCTCCCTCAGTTCCTCTCATTTCATCTTCCTCTTTCAGTTAACTGCTTGACTTCGGGCTGCGGACAGATAGATTGCGCGTTGGAACTCGTTCTTGGCCCCGCCAGATGGCAGCCGTTCAAGTCTCGTCGTTGGGTCGAGCTTTCCCCGGTCTCCGGTGTAGGGGAGCTGTGAGCAGCCCTCCGGTGGCTTGGGAGGGGCACTCTCCGGCCGGATGGTCAAGCCAGTAACTGTTAAGGAATTTTGCGCGTGGTCTGCGTCGGCCGGTCCTGCAGGCAATACTTCATCTGCGGTTCCTTCATCTCATCCGTTCCTCCCGAGGGTGTAAGCACAAAAGATCCCTTGCGAGTCGAGGTGCTGGGTGTGTGTCCCCGTACACTAATCCTAATCTTAACGAATCTCCCAAGGATTCGTCACGAAGACTTTAAAGAAAATACTCCTACCACATAGGTATTACCATTGCATGGAAAGCACTTTTCGTTATATTCATTATCTACCATATTTTTAAACATATATTGACTAATACACCGTGTACCCGAGCGAGATGGCGCTGTAAAGTGTGACTCGCATTCGGGAGATCCCGGGATCGCTCCCTGGTGACCTCCCACTCTGATACGTGGACTTCACTGGTTTTCCCCGGGTCGGCAAACGAATGCTGGGGTGGTTCATCTTCTATCACGACTCTCCTGCCCCTCATTTCCAGTAGCCATAATCTTCCTTGTCATCTCCTTCACGATTGTAGGACCAGGCGACAGTGTTAGGCAGGTTGCAGCTGGGCGATGTAGAGGTTTCTTCCTGACATCGGTCAGGGATTGCTCGGTGGGATACAGGTCTCCGAGTGCTCTCATTCGGGTCCCCCGGGACTGGAGGCCCAGTGGGTGGGCTCGGGCGATGTTGGAAGCTTTTAATCTGGAAGCATTAGGAAACCCGTCTCTCCCCTCATCCCTCCCTCCCAAGGGAGGTAGAAGTCCATGGAGCCGGGTGGCCCGCGTGGATGCTCTGCCCCTCCGTTCGTCAGCACCTTTACGTTTGAATACAACGTATATTTTGTGTCTTCTTCTTTCTGAATACGGTTGTACTTTTGTAGCATTCATATACTCTTTGTTATTGGTTTGTTATTCAAATATGTATCACTTTTTTGATGTCCTAAGTCGCCATTATATTGCTTCTCGTGATGTCATGCAAAGAGTGAAATTTAAAAGGTAGCACAGTGGCTATTTACACATTTGACTATCGCTCCAGCTTTCTGTATTACTCCTGTACCTTCAGGGAAAGTTTAATTTAACTATTTATGTGAACGTTTATCTCGATTAAAATGAAGGAGATAGAAAAATATGCTTTAGTAAGAATAGTGTGTACCTAATAGAGTATAAAGTACTATCCTGTTGTAAATTGAAATATTTCTACTAATTTAGATTATTTAGTGTATGCCAATTATGTCCTCGGCGTTGCGCAGTAGCTTGCGGCCGGTGTTCCGGTTCCGCACTGTGTAATCATGTACCTGGGTTTAAAAGGGTGCGGATTTTGAGAACCATGTATAGGACCGGTGCCCACTCAGCTTGGCGAACCGTGTGTCAGGAAAATTAGCATTCTGTTTGGGGGAGCCTTATGCTGACCACATATCCCTCCGTTGCCTTTGTATCATGGCTATGTAGGTATTAACGGGTTGGTAGGCTTTGGCCGTTCATGAGCTGCAGTGCTAAATTATTATTGTTATTATTTGCGAATGAGACCATCTAGGACTATGCAAAGTACTTAAGAGACCTTTGTTTTCCTTCGTATCCATAGTTCTCTCATTCTTTGACTGCGGGTTTTCCTTCTCTCGTCTGTCCATGTTCCAGTTTTCCTCTTTGGTTTTGTCCTGTTGGTCAACTTCTCACTTATGCACTTTGATACTAAAGATTATCTTTGTTTAGGATATCTTCTTGCGTAATTCCTGCCAATTTTAAGCTTTTTTACTTCACCAATACACTTCTACTTGTCTTTACTTCTATTTTCGTAGAATTTCATTATTTGTTTTGTAAGCCTGTTTGAGTTCATCTGTTTAATATGTCCATAAAATATAACCTTCGTTTTCCAATGTCATTGTGAATGTCTGTATGTTTTTACTTCTGAGTCTGTATTGTTAACCTATAACTGGTAGACTTTAAGCGTTTCTTATAATTTTGCATTCTTGTTTCATAATATTTTCAATATCTGTTTTTTGTTCAAAATTAATGTTTATGCTACACGGAGGCACACTGGTTTAATTACAGTGTTATAATATCCTAATTTTGTGTGCTTAGAGATGCACTTTTACGAGGGCAGACCCAGAAGTACCAGACCTGACGTGTATATATACTGGTTGTTGTTTCAAACAAATGACTATGGTAGAAAGTACCACCCTTACAAAGCTTAAGTTTGAAGTTTGACGATGTTACGTTGTTTAGTAATTGTTTGGCAGATCAATAGTGAACGCTCTCAGCAAATTTGTAAACATGGATAAAACTGGCTATCGTTATGAAATACAATACTTTCATTTGAAAGGTCTTAGTCCAACTAATATTAAAGCTGAGCTAGATTCTACTCTAGGGGAGTCTGCTCCTTCGTTTACAACAGTAAAATAATGGGTGACTTCGTTTAAGCAAGGCCATAGGAGCTGCCAAGACGAACATCGCAGTGGTCGACCAAATGAGGTGACAACGCCAGAAATTGTGAAGAAAATCCACAAAATGGTATTGGATGACCGTCGACTAAAAGTGCGCGAGCTAGCAGACATCGTAGGCATTTCAAAAAGTGCTGTACATCCCACACTAACTGAAATTTTAGAAATGAGAAAGCTGTGCGCAAGATGGGTGCCGCGTTTACTCACAATGCAACAAAAGCAGCGTCGTGAGGATGCTTCGTTGAGTGTTTGGCGGTGTTTCCCTGCAATGGAGCCGAGTTTTTGCGTCAGTTCATAACTATGAATGATGCATGGGTCCATCACTTTACAACTGAGACGAAGGAGCAGTCAAAACAGTGGATTGAAAGGGGAGAATCGGCTCCAAAGAAGGCGAAGACAGTTCCATCTGCAGGTAAGGTCACAATTTTTTGGGATGCACGTGAGTTAATTTTCATTGATTATCTTCAAAAAGGAAAAACAATCAATGGCGAGTATTATGCAAAATTTTTCCAGCATTTTAATGATGAAATCAAGAAAAAAAACGGCCGCATTTAGCAAAAAGAAAGTTCTGTTTCATCAAGACAATGCACCAGTTCACACATCCATTATCGCCATGGCCAAAATTGATGAGTTAAAGTTCGAATTGCTTCCTCATGCACCGTATTCGCCAGACTTAGTCCCCTCTGAATATTTTCTGTTTTCCAAGATGAAGAAATGTATTGGTGGTAAAAGATTTGGCAACAATAAAGAGGTGGAGTTTGCAATTAATGGCTATTTTGCACAACTCGACGGTTCTCACTATAAACAGCGTATTGAAGCTATTGAACATCGCTGGGAAAACTGTATCGAGCTGAAAGGAGACTATGTAGAGAAATAAAGATGCTTTTTCCCAAAATTATTGTGCTTTCTTTGTTAGGTCGGCTACTTCTGGAACAGCGCTCGTATTGCAGATGTTTTGAATAAGCCGATATGCTGTTTCCATTTTTTGCCATCTACTTTTATTAGCTTTAATTCATTTTCCTTAATTATTCACAAAGGTATTTAATTGCGAAATATAATTTTTCCACATTCAGTTTATATGTATTTTGGTCTTTAATATTATTATTAAGTTCCATTCCAGCACCGTTTTAATTTTGCAAACATGTTTATTTTGCATTATTAAAATTCAGTAAGGCAGTAATCCTGAAATTACTACAGTAACCTTTCCAAGAATCTTTGAATATTAGGCTTACTTATAGTACTTTTCTAATTTCTCTAAATTTTAAAAAGTATAAAGCTGTCTCATCGATGTCGTTGATAAAGAGTTAATTATTACATTTTCATGAAGTTATCCTCTGTTATAAATGAAACAATTATCTGTATATTCAGTTTTAGATTGTAATGACGAATATACACATACAAACAACTGAGTGTATAATGTAAAACGATTCGGTTTGTGCTCTAGCAAATAAACAACAGCTGAGCAGTGAAAAGAATTGTGGGACTGTGACGTACCTTCCTTTTCAATGATTCCCCAACAAGACAAGCATAATGTTCCTTTCCTCCTCTTATAGGTATAGGTTATATAGGGTCTTTCAACAAGAGTGTCCTATCTTTGAACTAAAATAAAACACGTTCTATAAATGATAGAGGTTTATTTATGTTTTATTTTAGAACACAATTAATGTCATTACGCGTGGAAGGGAACATCAGTTAAGTGACCGCCGCAGCAGTGGGTTGCGCGTGTACGGTTGACCCAATTTTCAATGACAGAAGAACGCAAATTAGGTCCAACTTCACGAATAACACGCGTGATGTTATTCATAAGATCATTTACTGTTTCTGGCTTGTTTACATAAACTCGAAATTTAACATAACCCTACAAGAAGTATTCCATCGGCGTTAAATCACATGACCTCGGGGGCCAGTTAACATCACCACAACGGGAAATGATGAAACCTCTGAACTTCTCCTTTAAAAGAGCGATTGTTTCGAGAGCAGTATGACATGTGGCACCATCTTGCTGGAACCAGATGTTTCTGAAATCCATACCATCCAATTGAGGCCAAAAATAGTCCCTTATAAGAGCCCGGTATCTTTCTCCATTGACAGTTAGAACTTCTCCATCTTCATCTTGGAAAAAATATGGAACAATCATTCCACCATACCAAAATCCACAACACACAGTAACCTTTTGGGGATGAAGTGGTCCTTCTTGAATTTGCATTGGATTGTGATTGTTCCAAGAGCGGAAATTTTGTTTGTTAACACAACCATTCATCCAAAAGCGGGCTTCGTCGCTGAATATGATTTTTCGACAAAAATCCAGGTCAGCTTCCAATTGTTCCGTGGCCCAGTCAGCGAATACATGGCGTAACCTATGGTCGTTGGGCTTTAGCTCTTGAGTTAACACCATTTTGTAAGCGTGAAACTTCAAGTCCAGATGCATAATTCACCAAGTTGCGGTCGGCGAAAGCCCCAATTCTTGCGCTCGACGAGCAATTGATTTGTTTCCGTTCTCGCGTACACTCACACGAACGGCGCCTATGTTTTCGTTGGAGCGCTTACGTCGATTACGTACAGGCGTTCTTTGATCGCTGACAGAACCACTTCTTTCAAATTTATCGATCAAACGCCGAATCGTTCTCTCGCAGGGACGATTATGCACACCGTAAACTTCACACAATACACGGAAGGTTTGTCAAACAAATGATCCATTTTGATAATAAATTTTCACAATTTCTACGCATGACTGAATGTTGTAACGTTCCATGGCTATTTGTCAATAACAACTGTAACCACATGAAAAAAATGACTGCCGTAACTCAATAACAACGGCAACTATCACATGTTAAAGATAGGACACTCTTATAGAAAGACTCTTTACAACGGAGGGGACACCTCTTGCACTGCAACCTACATAGGTATATTGTGGCTACACCCCAAGGAGGAAGGGATGAAGTGAAGGAACCACAGGAGGCTACAGTCCACAGAGACAGCAGGCGCGAAGACCCGTCCAACTGGTGGAGCTGCCTGGAGAGAGCGTAAACGTCCAATTAAACGGCTGCCTTCTAGTGTCCACGGGGAGTACTCTTTTCAGCATCCTCGCCATCTGTCCGGTACCGCCATACACCACTAAACCTAGAAGCATACCTGAAAAATTGAGAAGGAAAGGAAGTCGTGTCAGATGAGAAACCACGAAAAACCCAAGGTCGGAGTGAGCGGTCGAGGGAATCGAACCCGGGAGCTCCCGAATGCGAGTCTCGGGATTTTCCTCTGCAAGTTTTTCTGGAAGAGCCATGACACTAATTTATTATACATCAGTAACTTATCAGGCATTTCAAACAATCGCGGCTTCCTATAACCACGATTTTATCGTTTTCGTTTTATAACTTTAATTTTATCGCTGTTTAGTTTATAAAACTTCATTGCAACAGTGCACTAAGCCAGCTTTATAGCTTCCTTGTACAGGTTATTAGTGCTGTAGGCTACCATGCTTTAATTGCCTTCAATAAAATATTTATTGCCAAAGAGTTTAAATGAAAATAAAATAGTATATTTACGTGTTGAAACGTTTTATTATCCGAATAAGATACAGACAGAATAAAACACGCAACGAATGAAGCAGTGACAAAACCAAATCAAACAGATATGTGACTAATTAAATTATATTTATTTTTTTATTATCATTATTTAGTTTGTATTTATTCGTTAAAGTGTCAAAATAAATGCAACCGTAGCTCCAAACATCGTCAAGATAAAATCTGGAGCACAAGTAATACCACTACAGATATAATCTGAGTTTGCAAATTGGATAGATGTTTAATCATTTTAATAAATGGCCATTCTTTTGTTAGTTTTGGGTCTATAAACTGTTCGTCGTTGCATTTAACGCACGGTTAACTAACAAAAGAGCCAATTTATCAGATAACAAAGGTTACTATGAAACGCAGGACTGTACCACCAAAACAATCACCAGTAGCGTTATTTATAATGTGCGCCTACAACAGAAGATATGCGGTTACCAACGAACTAAAGGTATCGTAAGTTTAATAGTCATTAATACTCTGGTCCCTTTTATTTAATTGTAATTTTAAATTAACTTTTCCGCAAATATAGTGTCACATAATTGTAGTTCTTATATTATCAATCACGTAGCGTAAGCATGAAATTTATGTTCAGGTATCTGCACAGCGATGGTTCTGAATCACACGGACTGGTTAATTTAATAATCGAACACACACATACATACATATTCTGCACATATCGAGAAAATTAATTATAAAAATAGTCAAAGAAACGAATAAATAATATATTCATCAAAAGATTTTGTAATAGGTAGTTACATGATTTTGTTTTCACACCAATACATATAAATCTACAGTTAATTATATTTTCGACATAATTTAGAAAAAAAATAAGTATTTTAAAATTCGCATTCAAAAATTCTCAAACATTGTAGAATCAGGATCCAGCTAGGATTTTTCTTTTCTGGTCACTTAAAGAGCCCAAACACGAGATTTGAATGGACGAGTGCACGTTCGTGCTAATAGCAGATGAAATTTTAAAACTTGCTTTTATCGCTTTTTTTATGTTTTTGTTACTTTAAAATGCTCTTTATGATGCAAATATTGTTCATTCCTTTGAAATTTTCAGTATACGCACTTTGAAAGTGTGCGAACAGATATAAAGTTTTTATTATTTTTTTTCCAGTAAACGAATTTTCGAGATTATACAAAATTTAAAATTCTAAAATCTTCTCCCGTGGGAACTTTCATATATGACTAGATTTTCCATTTTTTTTTCATGGAAAGCTATGTATACGACCATGAAAATTAAATTTCTATTATAATTAGGTTGAAAAAACCTGCGATAAAATGTCAACTAAATTGTTAAGATTTATAGAATCTTGCAATTTCAATATCAGATATTGAATACCTTAAGAAGGTGTTTGTTACTTTCGCTTACCAGCACAGACCTAATCATAATAGATTCGCGAAATTGTCTATGCAATGCAAAATGGTGGAATTAATGTTTGCTAGTCGTTAGTAATTTATAGGCCCAATTCTTGACTTATAACTAAATGTCTTAAGGAACCAATAAGTGCTATACATAGTTGTTGCAAAATGTATTTATGCTCACATATGGGCTATTCTGATTCAAATTTTCACGTAGAATCCGAAAATAGCATCAGCAAGTAAAAATAACAGCTCTAAATATCATTAAATTACACTACCGTTTGTGAAAATTGCAACGCCAAGAAAGAATTTCCCGAATAACTCCAAACTTGGTGGAAGTGTAGAAGAGAGTGCAAGCAATAAGTGATTAGGTTTACAGAGAAATGGAGCACACGTAAGTCGAGCAGAGCCTTCTCGTGTCGGTCAGATAAAGTCAGTGTTGCGCCCAGTGTAGTCAGAGGTGGAAACAAAAAAACGAGTGTCAGTATGCCTCGTCGACGTCAAAGTGAGCCATATCGGCATGTGAATGAGTTCAAATGGGGCAGAATAAATCGATCCCCGGGAAGCGGATTTGTCATACCGTGACATTTCGGCTCCTACAGGGCATGCTGCTACGACAGTGATGCGTGTGTGGAAGCAGTGGAGAGATGAAGGTCGTACGCAGCGAAGAGCGGGTACTGGACCACGGAACATGACCACAGCACGGGATGACCATCATCTTACCCACATGCCATTACGGACCGTACAGCTTCATCCACAGTGTTGGCTCGACGCTGGAGCACTGCAACAGGAGTGAACTTGTCAGCATCAACGGTTCGTCGCCGTCTGCTGCAGGTTGGACTGGTTGCATGCTTGCCATTACGTCGGCTTCCATTGTCCAGAAACTACAAGCTCTTCCGACTGCAATGGGCACGTGAACACCGTCACTGGGGTGCTGAGTGGCAAAATTTAGTCTTTTCGGACGAGTCCCGCTTCAACGTGTCTTGCAGTGATGGCCGCATATGTTTCCGGCGGTACCGTGTTGAGCGCAACCTGGAGGGCTTCATTGTTGAGCGGCATAGCGGACAAACACCAGGTGTGATGGTTTGGGGCACCATTGGATACAACCACGGATCTCGTCTTCTACGAATTGAGGGCACTTTGAACAGCAACCGGTACCTAACGGTGGTTGTAGAGCCTGAGGTACTCCCCCTTGTTCAGGCATCTCCACAGGTCACATTTCAACAGGACAATGCCCGTCCACATATTGCGAGGAATGTACAAGCCTTCTTCGAAGAGCGACGGATACCATTGCTTCCCTGGCCTGCACGTTCGCCTGACATGTCGCCCATATGGGATATGGCTGTTCGGCACCTGCGTCACGGTCCTCCAGTAACCAGTGTCACTGATTTGTGGGCTCGAATACAAACTGTGTGGAGGAAAATCCCTCAGGAACTTATTCAGAACCTTTTTCATTCAATGCCACGGTGTATAGCGGCTCTAATTGCAGCGCATGGAGGCCACACCAATTGGTGAATATTAGGGCTCAAAGATCATGTATAGATTTGAAAAGTTTATCAACTGTTACTTGTCATGTACCTAACCTGTGGCATTAAATTCATTGAATTCATGCGTTTCCTTCCTGGTGTTACAATTTTCACAAATGGCAGTGTATATCTTCAAAGAGGCAATAACGCATCCTAATTGGTCTGACGTCACCGTCTATTTTCAAGTTACTAGCAAAAAGAGTAACAACAGGTTCTACTTGGTGAAACGGGACACACTGTGCATATTTCCTATTTATTTTAATATATAGTATAGTTAAACGCAGTTTTTGTCTAGCATACTTAGCACAGCGCCTTCTTTCGGCAGTCACAAAACAGTCATTATTTCTTGATTATTTCTTCATTATGTTACCATTAATGCATTCACGCATGGTAGATTACCGAATGTGACTTTTTAAAACTTTCATCCGCATTTTGAGAAAAATCCAAAAATAAAGCTCTAACCAACACTATTCATCCATCATCAACGCAGGCGTATGGCATGACTTCACGAGGTACTAGACGGTAGCGTCACGACTCGGTCGCTTGTCGGCAGCATTCTAGGATTCTTACAGAAAGGGACACTAAAATATGTTTTCCTTGCTTTCAGCTAATTTTAGGGTTTAAGGTTTTAGTACAACTATTTTTAGCACCCGTGCATTTTCTCATCTCTGAGCTGTTTATAGGACAACAGCGTTTAATGAATCATTAAATCAGTTCTTGCTACTCGATCTACGATTGTAGTTTAACAGGTACTACAGGGTTGCCCCACTTAAACTCGGACGATTTTGAATCGCCCTCCCACTTCTGTCATTGGTCAAACTGCTTATGTTTATTATTGCATCATCTCACTGCGACTGCCAGCGTCTGCTGGGCCAGTCTGAGGCAAAGTTTACTCGCAATGGCTTCAACAATTGCTGACATGTGGCAGGTGTACATTGTTGGGCTTTCTGATGCCGGTTACAGCCTTTCAATGATAGCGGAAAGGGTACAAACAAAAAGGTCTTACCATAAGTAAGTCGTGTGAGGGGCGTATAACACAGCTGCATAAAAATGGATTCCCATCTGAGGCTCAGTGTGCAAAAAGCTAGCAAGAAAAAGGCTACAACCAAGACGACCTAAAGCAATAGTGGCCAGGGTGAGTGCAGCAGTGACTCAAGAAAACCCACCAACACAAAGAAGCATTTCCAGCCGCATTGGAATATCCAAAGGAACCGTGTATCGGGTAATACACAGCAATTTTGGTCTAGAACGGCGACATAAAGCACGTGGACACGTCTTGAAAGGGCGGCACATAAGATAACACTTCACCAACGCAAGAAAGCTCTATGAACACCACCTGGCAGGTGAAAAGTGGCAATGGGTGCTTTCTTTAGATGAAGCATGGGTTTATTTAGATGACAAAAAACAAACCCGAGCCATTTATTACCATCAAGTGGGCCAAAAGGGGCGCTCCAACTTTATTCGGAAGAACAAGGAAAAGTTTTCCAAGGGATTCATGGTGGTTGTAGATTATTGCTCTAGAAGGAAACTCGGCTTTCACAGAGTTACCAACAACGTAAAAATTAATGCAGCCAACTATCAAAGGAATGTTTACAATTTTTACTTTCTCTAATACGTATAGTAAGTAGAGGAAGTATTGTATTCCACCCAAAAATTCGATACCGAGATTTCACCGCAAATACATGCTTTGAGACCCCTGAATCCAAAAAAAAGCATTTTTGGAAACATGTCCATGTGTGTGAACAGCATAACTCACAAACCAACAGTCGGATTAACACCAAACTTGGTATTTAGCTTCAGTATCTTCCAGAGATGCGACACGAAGGCTTTCAAGAAAATCCCCCCACCCCAGATTACCCTTTACATGGAACATTTTAATTTTCTCAAAAATGGCTCCAACGATTTTGATTAAAATATCATATGTTTAAGAATTTTCATGACAAATGAAATGTATATCTCGAATTTTCTGGGAATGTCTCCAAAAGTATTCTTCATTGTGAACGACTTTTGCATAACTGATAGACAGAATTTTACTACACAAAAAATGTAGATCGCGTTAAAATACACAATTTATGTCATATACATTTTTTTGTTGAGTGAATCATTTTACGATATGCTTGTTATTCCCTTAAATTTTCCAATACTTTTTCTCAAATGGGAATTTGTTATTCATTTTTTTATGTCCTGGACATAGAAAGAGATTGGAATGCGCCACATAGCAACCAGCTCTTAAAATTCCCCTTGCACCTACAAGAAAATTAGCAATAAGATTAACATCTCGATTAACATGAAGCATATGGAGAATAAGCGTTTGTAAAAACAGTTTGAACAAGAGTAGAGAAAGTCATGTGAGTGTAACACATCAGATTTTTGATGAAGAGATTCCTCGGTTGTATGGTGAGGATGCCCCAAATGTTTGGATCCACATCTATAAAGCATCCAGCCACACTTCTTGGCCTTCCCAGCATTACTACCACCGGAAAGCTATGGAAACGTACCTGTGAAGTCACCAGATGCATTGCCAATGGATTTTTGCGGATTTGGTCTGCTGAAACAGTGCCTTGCTTCTCGGCGTCCTGCCACAATTGAAGGATTCTGGAAAGTCTGCTTGGAGGAGTGGGCTGTATCCCCCTTCTTGTTCTTAGACGTAACCTTTTTCAATGGAAATTTCGCTGCAAAGCCATAGTTAAAGCCCGTGGGAATCACACTGAACACAATAGGTGGTGGCGAAAGGGAATCTCGCCATAAAAAACATAAGGAAAATCATCCGAGCTTAAATGGAACAACCTTAAGTACCACTTGTATTTATAGCACTGCATTCTTTCCACCCTTTACAATATTGGCAGGGAATTTGTATAAGAATAAACAAAACACACCATATAGAAACACACGTGTATAGACTTGGTTTAATAGATCAAATAGACAATAATGATCCTATTCACACAAAGCTATGTACAAACAAAATGTACATGGAATCAATAATAAACTGTCTCAATCATTGTTATTTCTTACAAAGGAATTTGTTTTAAAAAACTGTATCTTATGTTAATGTTAACCCTAAAAGTGCTTTTGGAGGGTTGATAATTTTACAACATAAAAATAATAATCATTAGATAGTAATATTTTAAAAATGTAATACCACAAAACTAACATCAGTAATGCAAGCTGCAAAAACAAATACTGTAGTGCAATGCACAATTTAAAATTCAGAAAAATAAATATATAACAGTTTTTATTACAGGGACTTTTTGACAGCATAGTTTTGTTGCATAGTTAGACTCCTTCTCTGATGTTCACATTTTCTAAAAACAGATTACTTAATTAAATCAATAATGCACTATTTAAAAATAATAGTAAAACTGTAGATTTTCGTTGTTCTTAATTATTGAAAATTCATAGAATTTATTTTTTGAACAAAATTAGAAATTTAAATCAGAGAAAGAGTCATCTATGTTTTAATAATTTAACAATTTTATTTTTTGGATGGAAGAGTAAAGTTATGACTTAATTTGAATTCCAAAAGGATAGAAATTTGAATTTTTATTGTAATAAGAGAACAGTAGGAAAAAATAAAATTAATAATAATAATAATAATAATAAACTAATCTATGTACAACAATAATGCATTCATTCACACATTCAACAAATTATTATTTTTTTGTTTTGTTTCCAAAAATTTCTTCAAATTCAGCTAATTTAATGTCTACAGTTCACCGTCTTCCTCCAACAGGACTGTTTTTTTATTCCTCACATGAAAGAACATGCCAAGATGGCGGAAATATTTCTGTCCCCCAGATTCAAACTCAGAGAAGATTTTATTTTTTTGCGTCAACATATGTTCATGGGGTGAAGTTTTATCACAGACAAATAAATGCAGATGTATAAAATAATTT
This sequence comes from Deroplatys truncata, assembly GCA_030765065.1. Lineage (NCBI taxonomy): Eukaryota > Metazoa > Arthropoda > Insecta > Mantodea > Mantidae > Deroplatys > Deroplatys truncata. The sequence goes on along the minus strand of CM060981.1, from coordinate 61,059,343 downwards.
ACAGAAGTCCTCCTTTGGAGAAATTGTATTATTATTTTTGCTATTACATGTGAGTTATAGGTTTGTAAACGTTTGAATTTCTATCAGGTGAGATAAATACAGACGCCTTCGAACACCCGCTATTGCGCTGTTTTTCGGACCACTTCAGTGCCATCAAGTGGTCGCTAGGCAAGTACTAAGTTTATATAAGTCGATCAAAGTAACATACTTTACTGGGGGTAAACTGGGAACGGTGACGTCATTCTTTAGTAACGAGTTTCCATTGGTGTAATCCAGCGGTTCCCAAACTTCTTCCACACACGATCCCCTTTTCGATAATGAAATTATTGGCGACCCCTCCATTCACTTCGCTGCTTAATCATTAATTTGCAAGTTTCGCGAAGTTAAAGGATAAATTAATTTAGCTTTCTTCAGACCAAAGTTTAAAACTGACTTTCCAGAAGGAAAACGTGTATCAGTTTTGGCTAGAATACCCTGGTGTCTGCCGCACTAAATCTGCTTATTCCATTCTGCATCTCACGTCTCTGCAAAATTGGATTTTCGTCAATGATGAACATCAAGACTAAATCTAGGAATAGATAATGTGTGCAAATAATATACAGCCAGACATTGAAGGATTAATTAATAGCAAACAGGCTCATACTTGTCACAAATCATCCTGATATGCAGTGTGACAATTAATGGTTTATATAAAACTGTACATGTGCATTTACTGTGAAATTGTAGTATTAATATGCTTCTTAAATACAAAACATGATTCTGTTTATATGTAATAGGTGACTAAATCCCATTTTCCCCATTGTTATAACTAGGCCCCGAATTTTTAGGTGGAGTAAACCTTCATTTTAGGTTTCTTATATGCTTAAAATAGGTTTCTTTAGGTTGTTTTTTATTAAAATAGTTTTGTTTAATGTTTTGCTTCGTGGGTCAATACAGATATAAATAATTTTGTTTTTCTGTTACTTAGTTGTAAGATTTATTTTTTGGCATTGCAGTAGATACATACATTCTCAAATTTTCTGGTGTAAACGATTTCCTATTATCACGTAACACATTCTTGTATGAAGAAAAGGTTCTTTCAATGGAACATGACGTTATTGGAGCGTGGAACATAGATGCCAGTGCAGCAAGTTCTAGGGGTAGTTTTCCTGTATACTTTTTTCCCTGCAATACTAAATTGATGATTTTCCATATCTTCAAAAGCAGGATTTCGTTGAAGAATCTTCTGCAACCTCGAAGAACATGCAACTCCCACTGGTCCAGGTATTTCTTTACTGGAAACATTGCCAATGATATCTAGAGCATCTTTCAGTGGCAAAGTTGTACTTTCCAACCAGAGAGTAGCTTCTGGTATAAAACAAAAATGTGCCTTAAGGGAAGTGGCAAGAGTGGGACACTCGAGTGATTTCTTTGCCTTGGCAATGCAGGAACCTTCTGTTTCATCCAATTCATTGACGATATTTTTAACGTCTTTTAAGTGCTCGGCATAGTAAATGGCAGCAGACAGCCAAGTCCTGACCTTCTGTCAGCTGCATCCAGGTGTCACCACGTCATATGTGCTGCGTTTAACTGTAGTAACGAACTATCTACTGGCTATAAGTGGTGGAAATGAGTTTCAATCCGAAAATAACATTTTTCATTACTAAAAAAGGAAAAACAGCTATCCAGGAAGTGTGAAACGAATATATATCTTGAAATGTGATAATTAAATAGCGAGGAAAAATATAGGTTAAATCCTAAAAATCCGGGCCCTAGTTGTAATAATTAACAATAAAAATGATTTATTAATAATTCCAAATATCCACCGCGGCCCTTGAGTGTCGCAACCCACAGTTTGGGAACCGCTGGTGTAATCAATTGTCAGCTAGTTTTGAGGATTTGATGTAGAGATCGAGAATGCACTTTATAGAGTGAGATAGGTGATTATGACGTTTTAAAATTGTATTAATCAGTGGCCGCTTGCGCTAAAGGGCACAAGGACACCTGCCTTGTCTTTAATTTTGAAACGTAAGTACTTTGTGAACTCAAATCAAGATTACAGAGTTCTAGACGCAAACACTGCGATGTAGTACACAAGAGAAGCGTGCTTCTCAGGCAAAGGCAGATAAACTTGGTGTGAGTATGTGTGCCAGGGCACATTCTACTTGTGTCCAGGCTCAGCAGGGCAGAATGCTTTGATTTAAAAGGAGTAGTTATGTTGGGTAAGGGGATGAGAGAGGTGTCGCAGGCAGGATTCACGAAGGGACGCAGAATCTGTGGACTTTCCTGGACATGCCCTCTGAGCTTGTCCTCCCTATCGAAGTACCTCTACGAGGAGCTTCCGTCTCCCAAGCGATTGTCTGTTTTTTCACAGAATGAACTTCATCTACAAATAGAGGGGTTAGTGTTTATTGTATCCTTTAACAGTACATTTTATTATAGTTTTTAATACAGCTTACAGGCACCCCCAAACTGTGAGTTTACGGATACCAATGTTGCTTCATCCCCATATTTATATTGATTGCTGACATTTAATTCTTGAATGTACACTATGTTATCAAAAGTATCCGGACATCCCCACAAACATACGTTTTTCATCTTAGGTGCGTTGTGCTGCCATCTACTGCCTGGTACTCATTATCCGCGACCTCAGTAGTCATTAGACATTGTGAAACAGCAGAATGGCACGCTCCGTGGAACTCACGGACTTCGAACGTGGTCAGGTGATTGGGTGTCACTTGTGTCAGAAGACTTCCACACATCTAAACATCCCTAGGTCCACTGTTTCTGATGTGATAGTGAAGTGGAAACCTGAAGGGACATGTACAGCACAAAAGAGTAATAGGCAGACTCCATCACAGGAATTTCAAACTGCATCAGGATCCACTCCAAGTACTATGACAGTTAGACGTGAGGTGAGAAACCTTGGACTTCATGGTCGAGCGGCTGCACACATCACGCAGGAAAATGCCAAACGACGCCTCGCTTGGTGTAAGAGCGTCAACATTACACGATTGAACAGTGGCAAAACGTTGTGTGGAGTGACGAATCACAATGTGGCGATCCGATGGCAGGGTGTGGGTATGGCGAATGCCCGGTGAATGTCATCTGCCAGCGTGTGTAGTGCCAACAGTGAAATTCGGAGGTGGTGGTGTTATGGTGTGGTCGTGTTTTTCCTGGAGGGGGCTTGCACCCCTTGTTGTTTTGCGTGGCACGATCACAGCGCAGACCTACATTGATATTTTAAGCACCTTCTTGCTTCCCATTGTTGAAGATCAATTCGGGGATGGCAATTGCATCTTTCAACACGATCGAGCACCTGTTCATACTGCACGGGCTGTGGCAGAGTGGTTACACGACAATAATTTCCCTGTAATGGACTGGCCTGCACAAAATCCTGACTTGAATCCTATAGAACACCTTTGGGATGTTTTGGAACGCCGACAGCGTGCCAGGCCTCGCCGACCTACATCGATACCTCTCCTCAGTCCCGCACTCCGTGAAGAATGGGCTGCCATTCCCCAAGACACTTCCAGCACCTGATTGAAGATATGCCTGCGAGAGTGAACGCTGTTATCAAGGCTAAGAGTGGGCCAACACCATATTGACTTCCAGCATTACCGATGGAGGGCGCCACGAACTTGTACGTCATTTTCAGCCAGGAGTCCGGTTACCTTTGATCACGAGTGTAGTTTCACAACAGAGTACGCAGAGAAATTATTAACAAAGACCTGAAATACATGAGAAACCGAACTGAAGGTGAATTATTATTTTAATAGGCGCGTAGTGTGCACCTAGGTAGTAAATATTTTATCTCAAATGGAATACCGCCACATAAAATTACTGTTGTCTACATTTTCAAGAAAAGTGAAAGTGTATTTTTGGGGAATGTGTGACAGCTTCATGTCGCGGATTCTATGCAGTGTTATTTTTATACCTTGTGCCCCACCAGTGCAGGAGCGGCCACTGGCATTAACGTTGTTGAAATTATCACAGAGAATAATTTAAAGAATAACAAACCTTGTCCAATTTTTAATGCGTAATTTTATGTTTTATCTTCATAGGCATTTCCAAAACTATAGTCGTTCTTTTTTCTATAATATTATTGCTTTGAACAAAAATAAACTTTAGTCATAGAAAGGTTACAAATTTTACTGAGCAAATTCGAAAAGAAAGGATAACTAATGTGGGATTTAAAAACTAATAGTTAATGGTATTCATTTAGGTTTTTAAAAAATTGAATTATTGTTCGAAGAAGTCTTCAAAGTCCTGTCAATATTTTGTATTACGTTTTATGAAATACTTAATATCTTGAACAGTAATTGTCATATCAAATTAAAAAATTCCACATGAGTTATTCAAATCTTAAGGAACGGTTTAAAACAAATATATTAAAAATTACGAAATTTCTCCATTTTGTCTCAGGGTGCCTGTTGCCATTTTAAATTTAATATAATTTATTAAATTCTTATATTCCTGACTTTACTAAGAGTATGCGGTTATATTTAAGTAGGTGTATAAATAGAGGCAGCCAGAATGAGTACCTTGTAAATCAGAAGGCCAGAGTTTGAGTCTTATTTGGGGTGAATTACCTGCGTCAAGTTTTTCTTTTCGCTCTCTCCCCCCCCTTTTTTTTCCCTTTCTTTATTCTGAAAAGGAAAACATGAAAAAGTGTAGGAATTACGAGCCCCAAGTGCCTACTACTTCAAGAAATATGGCCTCAGTTTTATCAAAATCGTTGGTCTAATGGTCGGAGTAAGAGGCAGGATTCTCAAGTCCGCTTCTGCAAGATGTTCGGCCTAGATGTTTCACTCTTGGTCGTTACAGGATCTGTTTCAATTTTAAACAACCATCTATAGATTTAACTGCCTTACGAAATTTAATTTCTTTAACTGTTCCTTTCGATTTTATTGTTCGTTTTTTACTTTCTCTATATGTAAATATTGAGTAGAGGTATTGCATTCCACACAAAAAATCATAGGTTTCACCGGATATAAATGCTTTAGAAGCCCCTGAATTCCAAAAAAAAGTATTTTTTTGAAAAACGTCTGTGTATGTATGTGTGAACAGCATAACTGAAAAACAAAAAATGGGATAGATACCGAACTTGATATTTAAGGCCAGTATCCTCTAAGGATGCGAAACGAAGATTTTCAAGAAACTACCCTTTACATGGAACATTTTTGAAAATTTTGATTTTCTGAAAAGTCCCTAACGATTTTTATTAAAATACCATATATTAAAGATATTCACATGTCAAATAAAATGTATATCTTGAACTTTCGGAAAATAACCTATGAAACCCTCTTCATTCGGAAGAAATTTTGTTTAATCTTATATAACTGATAAACGTTAAGCGATAGACGAAAACGTACAACACAAAAAATTTAGATATCTTTAAAACACTCAATTTATTTCAAATAAGCCTTTTTGTGGAATAAGCTGTTTGTAAGATATCCGATATTAAATGTTAGAATTGTTCATTAATTGGTCATTCTTTAAAGTCCTTTCAGCATTCAGTTGTTTCTCGCGATTGCCTGGAAACAGTATGGAATTTTAAGGACAGCATATAGCGTCTAGTTCTTAAACATTTGACTGTCGCTGTTCCCTTTGTATCTATAGCGAAACGTGTAATGTAGCTGTTTCTGCAAAGGTTTATTTGGATTAAAATGCAATAGATAGAAAAAAAATCTGATGTGTTAAACTCACATGACTTTCTCTGCTCTTGTACAAACTATTTTTACAAACGCTTATTCTCCATATGCTTCATGTTAATAGAGATATCGAGATGTTAATCTTATTGCTAATTTTCTTGTAGATGCAAGGGAATTGGTAGGCTTTAAGCGATAGTCAAATATTTTAAGAGCTGGTTGCTATGTGGAGTATTCCATTCTCTTTGCATTACCAGGACAAAAGAAATGAATAACGAATTTGAGAAAAAGTATAAATATTGGAAAATTTAAGGGAATAACAAGCAATAACTTGAAAATGGTTCACTCAACAAAAAAAAAACAACGTATATGACATAAATTGTGTATTTTAACGCGACTGCATTTTTTGTGTAGTAAAATTTTGTCTATATCTTATGGTTTACCAGTTATGCAAAAGACGTTCACAATGAAGAATACTTTCGGAGACATTCCCAGAAAATTCGAGATATACATTTCATTTGTCATGAAAATATCTTAAACATACGACATTTTAATCAAAATCCTTAGTGCCATTTTTGAGAAAATTAAAATTTTCGAAAAATTTTCCATGTAAAGGGTAATCTGGGGTGGGGGATTTTCTTGAAAACGTTCGTGTCGCATCTCAGGAAGATAATGAATCTAAATACCAAGTTTGGTGTTTATCCGACCGTTCGTTTCAGAGTTATGCTATTCACAGACAGACACACACACACAGACACACAGGCATGTTTCCAAAAATGTTTTTTTTGGATTCAGGGGGTCTCAAAACATGTATTTCCGGTGAAATCTCGGTATCGAATTTTTGGGTGCAATACAATACTTCCCACTTACTATACTAGTAGAGAAAGTAATAAGCTTGGGTAAAAATAGATCGTATATCCACTAATAAACGATAGAGGGTAGAGAAATTCATGTGAATGTATCGTATCAGATTTTTATAATTAATGCTGCTGTGTATTACCTTTTTGATGCATTTTATTACGTTTTATATGATTATTTTTGTACTCGTCTCCTTGTTTAATCAGCATCGTCAATAGGTTTGTTCCAACACGATTCAGAATCGATTCCGAATTATCTGAGTGTGCGCAGTAGCTAAGTGGCGTTCCAACACGACAGAGAATCAGTTCAGAACCAATTCTGAATTTCCAATTTGCTGTTCCAACGTATTTGGGAACTAGTTCGGAACGAGTGAAATCGGTTCGGGATTAAGAGTAGGAACTGAAAATTCCAGACATGCGCAGATTGTATGGTCTACAGCGCATACTCAGTTAATTCATAATCGATTCTAATCGATTGGAACAAACCCGACAGAGAGTATTGAAAAAGCGACATACTCTCTGTATTCAGTAGAAAATAAATTTGAATATGTAATTCATTCCTCCATTCGTGTTTATTTCTCAATACGGAATAGCAAAGGTGTTTGGTAAGCAGTTGCTCGCTGTTGAGTAGTATGGCGACATACTTGAGGAAAAGAACAAACGTCTAACAAAGTCAGGTAGCAAAACAGCGTTCAAAGATAACAATGATGACTGATTTAGAAGGTGACAGTGATCTTTTTAATGATGCATCGACTTCCGAAGAAGAGGATTATTTCCATTTAAACATTATTCCGTTATTTACCCCTTTTTGGCACCTTTATACCATTTCCCCCCAACCATGCCCATAATCCCCTTTTTTCTTTTAAGTTTCATTCCAATTTATTCTTTAACTTTCAATTAACGTCTCCTCAGCTTGCTGTGTACGTGCGAATAGTAAGTCTACCTCTTTCAGTAAACGCCGCGCAGGAATTGAAAGCACACCCGCAACAATGGAAAATAATTGCGTGTTCGACGAAAACCTCTTTCTCTCACTTTACTGCTATAAAGTAGCCCGCAATAATGCAATTGACAATGAGTGATTCTATCCCACCAGAATCAGTAGCTTGCTGTTCGTGAATATGAGAGACTGTCATCTGTTTACGTGGAGACGAAGCCTGGGCAGGCAGAGACGACAATAACCTCAACCGCGCAGTTCCGAGAATTATTAAGACTGGGCTATAATTCACAAAACAATTATACATAAAGAAATAAAAATTTCAGCCCAATTGAATAGATAGTTTAGAAAATAGCAATTTCAGTTGTGCATCCCCTTAAATAAACCAGCACCTTATTGTGCCTTTTTCACCTTATTTGAGCACCTTTTCCCTTCCTTTTTTCATCTGAAATTTGCAATTAAAAATCCTAACCCTGATCATAAGCATACATTGGTACCATGTAGTTTTGTATTATTTGAATTACGTTCGGAATAGAATTTATGTGGGGTGTCATTGTCTCAGAGTATTGGAGTTTTAAATTAAACATTGTGTTTAGAAGCTTCTGTAGCAGGAAACCTAATGTTAAATTGGAATTGTGTTAAATTACTTTTTCCGGGTTCTGGTTTAAATATAATATCTATAAATTACAATTGTTATTCGCAATAACTCAGTATCAATGGCTTTAAGCCGATAAACGAACGCGATTTATTTTTGCTCGAATATTAGGACTGGAATCAGTATGAAAGAAACGCTTACGATGTACGTATGTGTGTTTGATTTCATTCATCAACGCTGTAAACGTAGATATTTGATCGTCTTCTGATTGACCGTGCAACGAAGAAGGCCGTGACAGAACGCGAACGGTTCAAGTAGAGTTCCAACCACACAAAATTCCGAATTAGTTCTGTGAGCGTACCGGACTGGCGCATGTGCATTAGCATGTGTTGGGATTAGTTCCGAACCCGTTCAGAACCGTGTGTTGGAACAAACCTAATATCATCATCTTCAAGGACCTAACCTCGAATGGCTTGTTCCGGTCTCATGAAATAAATTTTTGTATGACCAGCTCTTTCTCGGTCTACCATTGTTTCTGTTGCCTAGAGATTTATAATTTAATGCCAGTTTTGGGACACGGTAACCTTCCATTCTATCCACATGTTCTTTCCAGGTGGTTCTGTATTGGTATATATTTTCTATTAACTTAAACATGCCGAGTTCCTTTCTGATCTCGTCACCTCTCTTTTTATCTAATAAACTGTAGCCTACGACGCTCCTTCGGAATCTCATTTTTGCCGCTTTTATTCTTCTTTCTTCGTTATTGCGAAGTGTCCAAAATTCTGAACCATACAAAAATATGGGCATAGCCATTATTTATAAAATTTTAGTTTAGTTTCTTTCCTTGCACTTTTAAGGTTTCGTTTTGTTGTACTGCATATATAATTAAACTTACAGATCTTATCTGTTATCTCTTCATTTTTAATATATGAGACTTAGCAGCTTAAGTAGCTGAAATTATTTACATGTTCATTTTTCCCTCTTAAATTATTTTTACTCTAATTGTAAGGGACCCCTGAAATGCAAAAATTTTTGTCTTAGTAGTAAGCATTCCTTGTTTAACATGTTTGGTTAATTTGTTTATTAAATTAAATAAATTTAATAACTCTGAATTCCTTTGAGGACACATTAGACATTGTAGTTTCTTGTGAACCTCTTGTGAACTCCTAAAATGACCTGTACTTTTCAACAAAACTATCGTTTGAATAAAAAAGTAAAAGGGAATGAATGAATAAATAAATAGTTTGAATTTATACTACGTTTAAAACGGTCTTTGCTACAGGCCTCTTAAATTTATTTTTAGTACTTTGTCTGAAAATATATACAGGGTGGATCATTTAAGTAGAGACTGTACAATATCTCCAAAACTAAGCGTTGTAAAAAGAAATGTCTTGAATAAATTTTTTTTTGATATTATGGGGGAAAGTAAATGCCATTAACGTGTTTTGTTTGGAGAACGTTGTGATGGTCATTTTAGGGTCAATTTTGTTTTAAATGTAAACCTACAATTTTTATGTTGCCTTCTCATTAGAAAATAGTTTATAAAAAGCTGAAACGTAACTTGACCCTAAATGACCATCCATGGATGGTCCAACCACACATTGCGCTGTTCGTATACAGCCATTCAGAATTTTCGTTGTTACTTATGTTGGTGTAAAAACAATTGCTAAGGCTTTATACAAATGTTGTTTAATTTTATATGTAGAGTGAGTGAATAACAGAGTGAAAATTTAAATCTTGATTTTCTCTTAATCTAGTTTTCTTACATTTTTACCACTTTAAAATGTTCCCCTTACTTGCAGTACTTGCTCGATTTCGTTCAAATTTTCAGCAAACATTCTTTGAAGGTGGATTAAGACATATAAAGAGTCGTTTCATTATATCAAGTGTAGTTTTAGATTTAGGACTTTAATAATGTAACACATGATTGATTTTTAGAAAATTAAAAGTTACTGTTTTCAGAAAACGTTTTAATATGACACAAATCTTCGATTGTAAATAACTATATTTGAGAAATAACAATCGCAATTTAGAAGCATAAACTTTTAAAATTTTTATTACATGAGGCACTTCACCTGAGACTTGATTTTCATTTTTCGAAAATTATTTTCTTGGAAAGTTTGGTATATTGGGCACGAAAATTATTTTGCATTATAACTATATTAAATAAATTTGTGATAAAAGTTTCATCTAAATCGGTTGGAACTTGCAGAAATTAGCAATTTTAACACCGAATACCTTTAAATTCATCATAAATTAAATATGCCGTTTATTCAGGTTTTGTTACGTGAAGTACAAAATAAGACACGATACAGAGTGAATAAATTCTATAAAGGAATTCCATGTTGTTCTGATTATTAGGAACATAGAAACAATCATTGCTTCTATAATTATCATTATCCAGAAGTCAAATGGGACAATCATTACTTTGTTTTATAGTGCGTAGCAATTGGAGTTAAACGTCAAGAAAACGCCAACGATCTGATCTATGCTACATTATCTAACACTGAAAAAGTATGAATTATAGGATTCTCGAAAGAACCGCGAGGAAAATGACTGTTACCAACTGACTGATAAGTTGCTTATGCTACCCCAAAAGATGGGCAGAGCTTATCAGTGCCAATGAATTATCGGAGATAATAGTCAATTTTAAAACGGCGCCTTTGACTATTAGGGTCAGGTCATTATTATTATTTATAAATGGTTATCAACAAAAACAATAGTAAAATTCACAAACACCAGAAATAACATTCTCTTGGCAGCAATAATTCGATGACGGCAATAATTTTAGACTTCGTTTCCATGATTACTTCAGAAGCAACATCTGACATAAATATAGTCGTTGTGCATTACAGTGCTACAAATAACTCATTTCTCAACCACCCCGCCCTCTACAAGGTCTGGCGCTAATCATGTTACTTGGTCTAGTCATCTCCACTTGTTTACCCGAATCTGAGTAGAGTTTATTAAGAGAGGTTAATTCTGACCTCTCCTTAGTTTCATTGGTTCAGTTTTGATTCTTAAGACACGTTTCAAGTTAGCCATAGACGTGGTAAGGGCTGGGTGGAAACTGTGTTAAAAATCTTATGGGAGAAAAAACACTTGAGATTTTGAGGAACGGGCGACTTTATCGTTCCCAAGTATAGTCAATCGGGTGATGCTTTTCAAACGTGTTACGCGAACCATGTTCCTTTTTTTTTTTTTTTTTTTTTTTTTTAACAACTTCAGTTAGCTTCGCAGCACATCTTAGCACCAGCAGATGTGCTCATCAGATAAACGTGTCATACAGAATGACTAGGTACGTGCATTCAGGCATCTGCCCAGCAACAGTCCTATTACAGGCAAATGATTATTAAATAACCGCAATCCACACTCATATTCACACGGTAGAATCTGCACATGTCAAGAAATCTTCTTTATGAAAGAAAACCTTATCGAGGCCAGCAAGGAATCGAGCCCGAGACCTATGGAACAGCAGGCCCTGTTCTTCCAGCTGAGCTGCAGTGCCAGTGCTATAATCCTAGGAAAACCTGGTCTTCGAAGGCAGCATTTAGTACATTTGTGGCGTGAAAACATGCGTTTATTGGCATTCGGACGCTTTTTTTGCAATTTGAACACGCCATCAGTTCCTCTCTTTGTCAGGCTAGTTATATGAGTAAATGCTTTTGTATTTGAAACTGTCAACAGCTACGAACTACGCCTATGTAAGAGAGGGGTTTGAAGGTATATTTGGTGGTCTAACTTCCAAGGGGCATTCTGTTATAGATGTAGATGTCTCTTTAACCCTGCTTTTGGAGTATCAAGAAAATGATGGGTCAGTTTATACAAGGATTCATCCGAAGTCAAAAGTTTAACTTTCTACTGCACTTCTAATAAACACAAGTACATTACAGACTGCTTCCATTTATATAGACTATTAGGCATAAACAAACAACTAGCGATCCAACGGCATTCATTGCTGAAATGATTACGTGTTTGATCACAAGATGGCACTGGTGGTGTAATGTTTGACAGCGCATTATCAGGCAGAAGGGGCACATTCAGAAACTTGCATGGCATCTTCCTGAAGAACACCTATTCGAATACCAGTTCTAATCTTTACATATGAAGAACAGTGGTGGGAGGACCTTATTCCAACTACTGCTAATATTACACCAGGAATGGTGCACTGTGTTTAATCATTATTCTTTTTTTTATTTATTGTAATAGATAGAATAATAAGGTGTGAAGGTCTTGTGTGATTTTCTTTCAAACACATTAACAGACATAAACAACAAATATAGATCTATCTCTTTGAAAAAGAGTTAAGTAATGGTATACCTTCAGTTGATACAGTTGGCTTCCCTGTCTCAGCTCTCCTTTGTTTCATCCCCTCTCCCACACATTCATTACAACAATGAGGGATCAAAGTCACAGTGAAATAAGACAAATGAGTTACTTTCTTGTTATATACAGATATCTGTTGAAATGTACAGTCACGAAGAAAATTTAGACCCTACAGATAGGTGGGGTCAGTGAACATAAAATACTTATTATTTAAAAAAACATAATAATAGTAATAATTAAAACATCAACAATGCACAAACACTATAATATGAAAAGGAAACAATTTTATCACAAGAAATATTGCAACTGTGTGATTGTTTTGCACAACAATGAGTTGAAATGTTTGAAATATTTGCTTCTGGATTACCATTATTGAAAAACACTGAAAAATGTTAAAAATCATCGGTCTGGGGGTCCTCATTTTATGAGTGACTGTACACAAAAATCTGAATAATATTTCCAGCGGGAAATTTTGACAAAAATCAGAAGTTTTGGGTGCTAAATCCGTTCATTTCAAAACCACACCTGAACACTCGACTGTCTCTTTCCATAGGGAAGTCATCAATGGATAAAGTTCTTGCTTTTCACAATAATCGATACTTAGTATCGATAGCAAACAGTTAAAACGAACAGCACTTTGCCTTGTGTCCTTGCTTCACCTGAAACTAACCTAAGTTAACTTCCCCGGCACCTAACTTTATATATTGTTTATAATTTTTATTTTTCCGAATAATAATAGTAGTATTATGATTTTAATATGAAATAGATGATATATCTATAACCTAATTTACTTAACTTTTGTTTAAATTTCTTGCACTTTGCCCCGCTGGACTCTTAGGCCCAGAAAATGTACTTTTCTTTTGTTGCAGTTCCGGCGAACTTCTTCAAGGCTTTGGTAACCCATACCAACACACTGCGATCCTCAGGTACGTAAAAGAATTTCTTCTCAACAAATTTAACACACCCACAGAAGCTCACATCGCAAATCCAAACTGTGTATCACTTCTCTCCTCTTCAAGTCGATGTTTTCAAACGTTCAAGTCGGCTCTGAGATGCGAGTCCGATGAGAACACTTTATTCACTCGCCAAGGTTGGTACACCTGCTGGAAACTACCGCCCTGGCTCGTCGCACGGTGAGCTGCAAAAACAAACAAAAAGCAGCACGTGAGGTACTGTGTCTAGTTGCTATGGAAACATGGGTTATAGCATATATTCATATTTCGTTTTCAGAAATCTGGGAGCAAAGGTTTGAAAATAATTATATTATCTCTAGGAAACGGGATTCACATATCATTTAGGGAAAGATAAAATTGCAAACATTGCAGGGGAACAACCGCTCCATACTCAATAATTATTATATGCAAAGAATATATAGCAAAAAATGAATAAATAAGAAAGGAGAACAGATGTAAATATTGTACATAATATTGTTTACATGCTGGACCAGACTGTATAAATTCAAACTGTACAGTATCTCCAAAACTAAGCGTTGTAGAAAGAAATATCTTTAATAAGAGTTGCTTGATATTATGGGGTAAAATAAATGCCATGAGTCATGTTTTGTATGGACATTATGATTGTCATTTTAGGATCAATTTAATTTTTTAATTTCTCTACTACGTACAGTAAGTAGGAAGTATTGCGTTCAACCCAAAAATTCGATACCGAGATTTCAACAGTAAATATATGTTTTAAGACCCCCTGAATCCAAAATAAACATTTCTGGAAACATGTCCGTGTGTCTGTCTGCGAACAGCATAACTCAGAAACGAACAGTCGGATAAACACCAAACTTGGTATTTAGGTTCAGTATCTTCCAGAGATGCGACACGAAGGTTGTCAAGAAAATCCCCCCACCACAGATTGCCCTTTACATGGAACATTTTTCGAAAATTCTAATTTTCTCAAAAATGACTCTTACGATTTTGATTAAAATATCATATGTTTAAGATATTTTCATGACAAATGAAATGTATATCTCGAATTTTCTGGGAATGTCTCCAAAAGTATTCTTCATTGTGAACAACTTTTGCATAACTGGAAGTTTACTACACAAAAAATATAGATCGCCTTAAAATACACAATTTATGTCATATAATTTTGTAGAGTGAACCATTTTCGAGTAATTACTTGTTAGTCATTAAATTTTCCAATACTTATACTTTTTCTCAAATGGGAATTCGTTATTAATTTTTTTTTGTCCTGGACATGCAAAGAGAATGGAATACTCCACATAGCAACCAGCTCTTAAAACATTTGACTATCGCTTAAAGCCTAGCAATTCCCCTTGCATCTACAAGAACAGCAACAGATTAACATCTGGATTAACATGAAGCATATGGAGAATAAGTGTTTGTAAAAATAGCTTGTACAATAATAGAGAAAGTAATGCGAACCTACATTTTTATGTTGTTTTCTCATTAGAAAATGGTTTATAAAAAGCTGTTTATTTTTTGATGAGGAATAAGGAAACAACATAAAAAATGATGGTCCAATGATTCATTGCGCCCTTCGTACACAGCCATTCAGAAATTTCGTTATTTACGTTGGTGTAAAAACTATTGCAAGGTACTTTATTCAAATGTTTTTTAGTTTTTTATGAGGAGTGTGAAAACAAAATAACGAAAGGTAGGTTCCCATTTAAAAACATTAAATTGACCTTAAAATGACCATCAGAACTTCCTCCAAATAAAACAAGACTAACGGCATTTACTTTCCGCGTAATATCAAGCTACTTTTATTGCAGACATTTCCTTCTATAACGCTTAGTTTTGGAGATATTGTACAGTTTCAGCTTAAATGGCCCACCCTGTATAGCATGTGTTAGAAAATATTATAACATTATGTATGGAACGTAGAGGATACGTTGGAAAAGCAGTTAGTAAGTTAAACCTATTACCTTCTGGAATTTAGCAGAACAGGGAGTTGGTAAAAGTAATAGCTCGTATGAGATAGAGAGTGACCCGATGACAGAAAGAGACAGAGATACTGAGGATTTTACAAGACGTCTGTATCAACACAGGGAACTGGGAAAATGACTGCTTGTATGAGAGAAGGGACCGATTTAAGAAAGAGACAGAGGTATATGGAATTCCCAAATACGACACCAGAAACATGACATGGATTGAACTCTCATACAACACTACTAAAGCACCAATCAAAGCAGTCGCTGTAATTATTGGCGCGACTATGCGATCAGGGCATTTTCATATAAAAGGCGAAATTTTGTCCAGCAGTCCACTTCATTACATTTAATTTGTGACTGTGTGATCCTTAGGCAATGAGACGCTGACCATTGTTTGAAGGGTGGGGGAGATATTGTGTGCCATTGAGGAAAAAATCTGATTTGTCACACTCACATGACTTTCTCTACTCTTACACAAACTATTTTTAAAACGTTTATTCTCCATATGCTTCATGTTAATCGAGATGTTAATCTTATTGCTAATTTTCTTGTAGATGCAAGGGGAATATGGTAGGCTTTAAGCGATAGTCAAATATTTTAAGAGCTGGTTGCTATGTGGAGTATTCCATTCTCTTTGCATTACCAGGACAAAAAAAAATTGAATAACGAATTTGAGAAAAGTATAAGTGTTGGAATATTTAAGGGAATAACAAGGAATATCTCGAAAATGGCTCACTCAACAAAAAAAAATGTATATGACATAAATTGTGTATTTTAACGCGATCTACATTTTTTGTGCAGTAAAATTTTGTCTATCTCTTATGGTTTACCAGTTATGCAAAAGTCGTTCACAGTGAAGAATACTTTTGGAGACATTCCCAAAAAATTCGAGATATACATTTCATTTGTCATGAAAAGGTCTTAAACGTGTAATATTTTAATCAAAATTGTTAGAACCATTTTTGAGAAAACTAAAATTTGCGAAAAATGTTCAATGGGTAATCTGGGGTGGGGGGATTTTCTTGAAAACCTCCGTGTCACATCTCTGGAAGATACTGAACCTAAATACCAAGTTTGGTGTTTTTCCGACTGTTCGTTTCTGAGTTATGCTGTTCACAGACAGACAGACACACACACACACACACACACACACACACACACACACACACACACGGGCATGTTTCCAAAAATGCTTTTTTTGGATTCAGGGATCTCAAAACATATATTTTCGGTGAAATCTGGGTATCGAATTTTTGGGTGGAATACAATACTCCCCTACTTACTATACGTAGCAGAGAAAGTAAAAACGAGTTAAGAATATAGGATCAGCATAATTATGTTAACAAGGAAACAACTTTGCAAGGCACTTTTATGTCACTTATTGCCTTCACCCACTCCTAGATAAAGTCGATAGGCATAGGCTTAATTCCCAGCACGAGAGAGCAGCCGGCGGACCTGTGCCCAGAAACTACCAAAAGGCCTGATGAAACCTACGCTGAAATTGGCATATTCCCGACCCGCCACAACATAACTTGAATCCCCGCATGCAAAAGCGTTCAACATAAGATGATTAAGATGCAACTTGGGTGAAACTTTTTGGCCATCTTTTCAAGAAATAATCTATCTTTCTTATTTTACAGAATAATAAAAATTTGCAAGCTTAGCTACATTTTAGAACCCTATGTAACGTTTAAGTGCACCGTGTGTCTTCTAAAGTGATTTTCTCTACCAGCAGAAATGCTCTGATATCCCATCCAGAAATTCTATATGAGATTTCACCAGAAATGCAGTCCTTTTCTTTCACACTGTGGCCAGGCTCGCGCGCTGGCCGCCGGAGCCTGGACTCCCGCCGAAACGATTATTATATCTCCGCAAATTCTTCATGTCCTCATAATTACAATTACAACGATAATAAGCACATGCGAGATGTTGCAAATGCTGTCCTACTGTATCCGCATATTTCTGGCATCTTATCAAGAAATTTTCATTCACAAAGGAGAGAGTTTTCTCCCATAATGTTTTCTTTAGTTCTTCCAATGTAAGGGGTTTGTTGCACACACTTACTTTTCGAGTTATCCCATAGATAAATATCACATACAGTTAAATCAGGGGATTGTGAAGGCCATAATTCTTTTCTAATTACCCAATCTTCAAAAAGTTCCTGAGTTAAATTTAATGACCTATCAACTGTATGAGCGTTGTAAAAATACAGATTCACATTCAGCTTCGGTCAGCTGTTCAAAAAAATGGTGCGAGTAAGTCATGCGGTCCAGAGTCTGATTCAGTTCATTATAAACATCAGATTTTTGGATTAATTCAACATGATCAGTTGTGTGTAACGTGTTTTATAAAATAGGGAAACTTACTTATTGGACGACCCTCGTATGAGAATGTGAGTCGGTTCGTGATATAACTGTTTCGGCGGGAGTCCGAACTGCTGTGGTGCGCGAGAAGCTCTGCGGCGGCCACAGGGTGAAGGAAAAGCACTATACACCCCCTCAAGAAAGTATTCGTCTGCACTTTAAAACATTCTAGCAGCCAAATTAATGGAAGGAAAAAATCTAATTTTATTGGACATAAAGATTAAATAGTAATACAGTTTACGTGTTTTAGAGTTTTTCAGGTCGTTCATTTTATAAATTTTATAAATTTTTGGAACCTGTGCGAAAATTGCAATTCTTTTGTACGTGGTGTTTTCAAAATTATCTTACATGCAACTGAGCAGAGCATTTCTTTTTTTTTGCATTTTTTCAACATTTGTGCCTTAATTTCTGATTTTCATCTCATTTTTCACGACGTCACAAATTAATTTCTCCACCAGTTTGTCGCAAGTCGATGAAAGTATGTGGATGTGTGCGCAAAAAATGCTCGACCCAATGCATGAAAGATAGTTTTGAAAAACCACGTACAAAAAAGTTGCACTTTTGGCATATTTTTCAAATATTTATAAAACTGATAAATTGAACGATCTGAAAAACCGCCAAAACACGTAAAATATATATTACCATTTGATCTTTATATCAAAACAAATTAGATTTTTCCCTCCATTTATTTGGCTGCTAAAAATTTTTAAAGTATAGATTAATATTTTTAAGTGGGTGTATAGGTTTTGAATTCAACTGAATCCCCGCTCTCTCCAACCAAAAACTAAACGGTGACCGCGCACATTTGTACACTCGCTTCCATTTATGCCGTCCCCGCAGCTTTGGGAGGCATTCTACTGGCCTTCACAGGTGGAGTATCTATAACAAGGAGGTGGTGCGTGTATCTATTTACCTTTTCGCGCATGTAGTGACTCCTGTTTTACGTGCACAATTCTAGATTATTCACGTATGAATATGTAACTTTGAGCAATAGCTTTATTCATCATTACTTATAATAACCATGTTTATATATACAGGCTGACCATTTAAGTTGAGATTAGTGTTGTAGAAAGAAATGTCTTGAATATTATGGGGGAAAGTAAATGACATTACTCATGGTTTGTTTGGAGGACGTTGTGATGGTCATTTTAGGGTCAACTTCGAAATTTGTGTAATCCAAAATTATAAGTGAAAAGCAATACCTAGAACGTGTTCCCTAACTTTAAATAACTTAGCAATTTTTGTTCTTTGAAGTATACTTTTTGCAGTAAATATTGATGAATCAGGCTCAAATCTGCAGGACATGTAGAATATAACTTTTTAAGGAAAACTATATTTCTTTGCGACTACTCTCATAGATACAAGTACTTTTTTTTGCAATTATTAATAATATTTTTTATTTTGTTCTGAATAAAAAATAATACTTTTAATAAATATTAATATTGTGGAAAACAACTACATAAGTTAATTGCATAGGAAGAGACGAGTACACCAAATTTCAGATCTCTATTTTAATTCTAAATTGTAAAAAGTGTACCTTTCATTGCTATCTAATTATTTGCAAAAAAAGCATAATAAATTATTTAAAGCACAAAACTATTCAATCCATAGCAATGAAACTTATACAAGATATCATAGCAGGAGACATTTTAACCCAAAAATTTCAATAAAATTGGTTGATTAGGGAAGAAAAGTGCTTTTGGTACCAGTATACCCATAAGCAACATGTTTTGGATATAAATAATAATAGTAATAGTAATAACAATTTAATTAATGTTTTTATTTGCCTAAAAGTGAGTCCAAATTACTTTTAAATATAGTTTACACTGAGTTTCATTATTTTACTTTTTTCACCTCCTCAAAGCTGGATCATAAGTTAAGGCCACATTTGGAGACTTGGATATTACTATCATAAAGAATCTGCCCGAAGGAGGTCCAGAAGGACTTTTCCCATTCCACAATGCAGGAAAGTTGGTTACAAAATGGAAATTGTAACGACTTTATCTGAAGAGAGAAAAAACGAAAACTACGTTAGGTGGCAGGATTGTATTGGTGTAACGCCCTGCAGATCAGTAATTCTGTTCTGGGCACATACATTATCGGTGTTCATTTGCATGAATCGCTCCCAGTCCAACATTCGTCCCCAGAGTTTACAACCGGTTAGATGTCCCCTTTACCGTTGTATTGGTGGGCGTGCTGACCTCAACTATGTCCGTGTGTCCGTCCGCCTGGAGTCTACTCTGATGGCGTTCGAGCAAAGCGTATATTACCTGCTGGTCAAATCTTTACTTTCTTGAACACAATAGAAAGTAAAGAACGATGTATGAACATTTTGGAAAAAGATCCGTGTGCATGTTTGTGTGTGAACAACAAAACTCAAAAAGGAATACCCGATGAATATTAAACTTGTTATTTAGGTTCAGCATCTTCCAAAGATGCGATACGAAAATTTTTAACAAAATCTCCCCTCCCATACCAAACTACCCTTTGCATAGAAAAATGTTCAATTTTTTTTTTGTATTCTAAAAAATGGCACTAGAAATTTCATTACAATACCATATATTTAAGACATTTACATGACCAATAAAATGTACATCTGATGTGTTACACTCACATGCCTTTCTCTACTCTTGTACAAACTATTTTTACAAACGCTTATTCTCCATATGATTCATGTTAATCGAGATATCGAGATGTTAATCTTATTGCTAATTTTCTTGTACATGCAAGGGGAATATGGTAGGCTTTAAGCGATAGTCAAATATTTTAAGAGCTGGTTGCTATGTGGAGTATTCCATTCTCTTTGCATTACCAGGACAAAAAAAAAATAGAATAACGAATTTCAGAAAAAAGTATAAGTATTGGAAAATTTAAGGAAATAACAACAAAAATGTTTGTGACAGAAATTGTGTATTTGAACGCGATCTACATTTTTTGTGTAGTAAACTTTTGTCTATCTCTTATGGTTTACCAGTTATGCAAAAGTCGTTTACAATGAAGAATACTTTTGGAGAGATTCCCAGAAAATTCAAGACATACATTTTATTTGCCATAAAAGTATCTTAAATATACGATGTTTTAATCAAAATCGTTAGAGCCATTTTTGATAAAATTAAAATTTTCGAAAAATGTTTCATGTAAAGGGTAACCTGGGATGGGGAATTTTCTTGAAAACCTTCGTGTCGCATCTCTGGAAGATACTGAACCTAAATACCAAGTTTGGTGTTTATCCGACTGTTCGTTTCTGAGTTATGCTGTTCACAGACACAGACACAAACACGGACAGGTTTCCAAAAATGCTCTTTTTTCCAATTTCCGGTGAAATCTCGGTATTGAATTTTTGGGTGGAATGGCAACCTCTTTAAAACACAGGATTTATTTCGAATAACTTGTTCATAACATCAGCCGTTTCCAAGATTTCAATAGTTAATTTATTTTGAGGTTCCCAGAATACAAAAACACAATTTTGGGTAAAAGTTCAGTCTATGTGTGCACGCGCGGGTGTGAGTGGACAGCATAACTCAAAAACGAAAAGGTTGCAAAAGTCTTCCACAGGTGCGACGTGAAGAGTTGAACAAAACCCCTTCAAATCCATATTACTCTTGCATAGAAAAATCTCGACATTATTTTCTAAAAACTGGCACTTTAAATTTTAATTAAAATACCATATTTAAGATATTTACACGCCAAATAAAATGTATACCTTGAAGTTTCTGGGAATAGTATTTGAAGTCCTCTTCATTCGCAGGGAACTTTGTTGTATACTTTTGTATACCATTTAAATCATTAGAGACAGGCTAAAATATATTACACAAAAATTGTATATGTCTTTAAGACACACAACTTCTTTGAAACAACCTTTTTGTGACATCAGCTTTTTCCGAGATATCCCATATTATTGGTTTGGATTTCACTATACTTTTGATATTTTTAGAAGTGCGTCGCTATTCGGTTGTTCCTCGCGATATCATAAAAACAGTATGCAATTTCAAAGCCAGCATACAGAGAACTTGCGTTTAAACATCTGAAAACCCATTCAATATCCCAACGAAAAATGCGAAGAAACTATTTCTCAAAGATGTATCTCGATTAACATGTAGTGAATATTCAAAAAAAAAATCTGATGTGTTACACTCACATGACTTGCTCTACTCTTGTACAAACTATTTTTACAAACGCTTATTCTCCATCTACTTCATGTTAATCGAGATAAACATTTGCAGACTATATCTTATTGCTAGTTTTCTTGTAGATGTAAGGGGAATATATATTTACAAGGGCAATATAGAAATACAGTAACCTTTAAGCACATACATATCTCTTAATAGCCGGTTGCTAGGTGCAGCACCATTCCCTTTGCCACAGATTAATACTTTTTGCATATCCAAGACAAAAAAAATGAATAACGAATTCCCATTTGAGAAAATAAGTATTGAAAAATTTAAGGGAATAACAAGCAACATCTCGAAAATGGTTCACTCAACAAAAAAATCTGATGTGTTACACTCACATGACTTTCTCTACTCTTGTACAATCTATTTTTACAAACACCTATTCTCCATATGCTTCATGCTAATCGAGATATCGAGATGTCAATCTTATTGGTAATTTTCTTGTAGATGCAAGGGGAATATGGTAGCTTTTAAGCGATAGTCAAATATTTTAACGCTGGTTGCTATGTGGCGCATTCCATTCTCTTTGCATGTCCAGGACAAAAAAAATGAATAACGAATTTGAGAAAAAGTATAAGTATTGGAAAATTTAAGGAAATAACAAGCAATATCTCGACAACGGTTCACTCAACAAAAGAAATGTATATGACATAAGTTGTGTATTTTAACGCGATCTACATTTTTTGTGTAGTAAAATTTTGTCTATCTCTTATGGTTTACCAGTTATGCAAAAGTCGTTCACAATGAAGAATACTTTTGGAGACATTCCCAGAAAATTCGAGATATACATTTCATTTCTCATGACATTATCTTAAACATATCATATTTTCATTAAAATCGTTAGAGCCATTTTTGAGAAAATTAAAATTTTCGAAAAATGTTCCATGTAAAGGGTAGTCTGGGGTGGGGGGATTTTCTTGAAAACCTTGTGTCGCATCTCTGGAAGATACTGAACCTAAATACCAAGTATGGTGTTTATCCGACTGTTCGTTTTTGAGTTATGCTGTTCACAGACACACACACACACAGACACACACACAGACACACAGACACACACACGGACATGTTTCCAAAAATGCTTTTTTTGGATTCAGGAGGTCTCAAAACATGTATTTCCGGTGAAATCTCGGTATCGAATTTTTGGGTGGAATGCAATACTTCTCCTACTTACTATACGTAATAGAGAAAGTAAAAAATGTATATGACTTAAATTGTGTATTTTAACACGATCTACATTTTTTGTGTAGTCAAATTTTGTCTATCTTTTATTGTTTACCAGTGATGCAAAAGTCGTTCACAATGAAGAATACTTTTGGAGACATTCCCAGAAAATTCAACATATACATTTTATTTATCATAAAAATATCTTAAACATATGATATTTTAATCAAATTCGTTAGAGCCATTTTTGAGAAAATTAGAATTTTCGAAAAATGTTCCAAATAAAGGGTAATCTGGGGTGGGGGGATTTTCTTGAAAACCTTCGTGTCGCATCTCTGGAAGATACTGAACCTAAATACCAAGTTTGGTGTTTATCCGACTGTTCGTTTCTGAGTTATGCTGTTCACAGACAGACAGACACAGACACACACACACACACACACACACACACACACACACACACACACACACACACACACACACACACAGACACACACAAATACTTTTTTTGGATTCAGGGGGGCTCAAACATATATTTCCGGTGAAATCTTCGTATCGAATTTTTGGGTGGAATACAATACTTCCCCTACTTACTATACGTAGTAGAGAATGTAATAAGCTTTCGTGAGGACAGTTTGTAGAAGCTATATAAAAATAAACGATAGTGAATACAGAATACCATGAGAATGTAACACACGATAATAATTTCCTCTTTAAGCGGTAAGTTGCTATTCGTTCTTACTGAGTATGATGGTTCAGGCGGTAACGTCTGTGACCCGCATTCGGGAGGCCATGGGCTCGATTCCCGCGGGTGACCTTCTTTCGCTAGGTGAATGCTGGCAAGGTACATTACCTCCCCGAATTTCCTGTCTCTCCATTCACATTTCACTTCACCTTTCATCTGCTTCGTCTGTTTCAGGGTTCAAAGTGTCGGCGGGAGTCTCGGCATTGCATGACAGAGGATAAGATGCTGTATGTATCCCTTCGCGTCCCAGAATGAGGGCGGTCTGTGAGTCCCGGGTTCTCCAGTGAGGGGAGGGGAGCCCTGCCCTCTGCCCTGTTGTGCCTCCTGGTCCGGCCGCCATTGCCTCATCTCATCTCACCCTTCCATCCGCAGTTAGCCCTAGTTTTATTCTTCTTTCTCCTGGTCTTTAAGGAGCATGGAATTTCAAAGCCATCACATAAGGTTCCGCTTTTTAAAAATCTGACCACCGCTTAACCTACTGTATGTATTCTTATGCTTCAACGAGATGTGTAAATGTATAATGAAAGTTTATTTCTTATTAACAAGAAGTAGGCACAAGAATAACTTTTGTAAGAACAGTTTGTAAAAGAGTGAGAAGAGAAAGTCACGTGAATGTAAAGACATCAGAATTTCTTTACTTTCTTACTTAAGTAGAGGGAATGTATTCCACCCAAAAATTTGATACCATAAATACATGTTTTGAGGCCCCTTGCACCTAAAAAAGCATACTTAGAAAAATGTCCCTGTGTGTGTGTCTGTAAACAGCATAACTCAGAAACGAACAGTCGGATAAACACCAAACTTGGTATTTAGGTTCAATATCTTCCAGAGATGCGATACGAAGGTTTTCAAGAAAATCCCCCCACCCCAGACAATTTTAATTTTCTCAAAAACGGCTCTAATGATTTTGATTAAAATGTCATAAGTTTAAGACTTTTTATGGCAAATGAATTGTATATCTCGAATGTTCTGGGAATGTCTCCAAAAGTATTCTTCATTCCGAACGACTTTTGCATAACTGGTAAACCATAAGAGATAGACAAAATTTTACTACACAAAAAATGTAGATCGCGTTAAAATACACAATTTATGTCATATACATTTTTTTTGTTGACTGAACCATTTTGGAGATATTGCTTGTTATTCCCTTAAATTTTCCAACACTATTACTTTTTCTCAAATGGGAATTCATTATTTATTTTTTTGTCCTAGTAATGCAAAGAGAATGAAATATTCCACATAGCAACCATTCTTAAAATATTTGACTATAGCTTAAAACCTATCATATTCCCCTTGCATCTACAAGTAAATTAGCAATAAGATTAACATTTCGATATCTCGATTAACATGAAGCATATGGAGGATAAGCGTTTGTAAAAATAGTTTGTACAAGGGTAGAGAAAGTCAGGTGAGTGTAACACATCAGATTTTTTGTTATTTCCATTTATACCCCCCCTTTAACTACATTGGTCTTATCTGCGGCCTTTACTTTGGCAATGGTGTGAACTCGTATTCTCTTGTCGTTGTGTTTCTTGTACTTTTTTAGTTTTAATCATTAGATCACACACAAACTTCACACTATTGATACTTCCAGGCTCTGTGGAGGATAGGAATAATTTTGGCTAGAGAAAAATTCCCACCTCCCAGCTGGGAAACGAACCCGGGACCCCTCGCGCATCAGGCAGGTGCTCTACCAACTGAGCTACGGGGCCAGCATCTTGTTATTTTTTATTTTCTCTAAAATAACTGGAGATTTTTTATTAAAATACGTGTTTTTTCTGGGATTAGTCTATGAATTATTCTAAATTAGTTCTCTATAATTGGACAAACCGAGCGGGATAGCTCAGGCGATAACGTCTGTTGCCCGTATTCTGGAGGTTGTAAGTTTGATTCCCGCGGACGACCTTTCTGACTCATGGTTTTTTCGGGGTTTCTCCCCATCGCTAAGCGAATTCTGAGAAGGATCATTACAGCCCCCAAATTTCCTGTCCTTCCATTTCAGCTCCATTCTTATTTCACTTCACCTTTCATCTGCTTGGTCTCTTTCAGGTTTGCAAGTGTCGGCAGGAGCTCTCGGTTTGTGCGTGGCAGGAGAAAAGGATGCTCTGATTAAACCTTCGTCTCCTGAAATTGGGGGCGGTCTCGGGGTCATGGGCCCGCCAGGTATGCGTAAGCACCCAGGGGGAGGGGAGCTCACTGCACCAGATGGCATTCGGGGAGTTTAAATCTGTAAGCGGTAGAGACCCTGCCCTAGTCCTATCCTATCCTGTCCTATAATTGGAAAACCGGAAGGGATAAAGAAAATTATGCTATACAAACAATAAAGATCACATGCCAATAAATCTTTTTGTAGTGTAAACAATTTCCATTATTCCTTCCCCCCCCTCTCTCTCTCTCTCTCTCTCTCTCTCTTCACACCGTGGTCATGCAAAGAGAATGGAATTTAGCAACCAGCTCTTAAAACATTTGACTATCGCTTATTCCTGCTGTATTCCCCTATTTCCCTTGTACCTAAAAGGAAATACGACGGGCACTATTTATACTTTGAGCCTAATAATTAAAACAAAGTAATTTCTGATTGAAAGCTGCTTTATTGTTTTTCAAAATATACTTCTTTATGATCAATACACTTTTGCATCCGTTTGAACCAGTTGTCAAACCATTTATTCCAGTCTTCTTGAGACACCTCCAAAACATGGTTTTGAATGCATCAACGGCTTCTTCTGCCAACGAAAATCGTTGTCTACGCAATTTATTCTTGATGTTCAAGAACAAAAAGAAGTCATTGGGTGCCAAATCAGAACTGCATGGCGAATGACCCATCAATTCGATTTTTTGAGCCTTTAAATACTCTGTTGTTAGACGAGATGTGTGTGCGCTCGCATTGTCTTGATGAAGAACGGTCCTACGGTTCTTGTTGGCTTTCCTTACTTCACCGAAGACTTCCGGCAAACAAATGGTTTTGTACCATTCGGCATTGACCGTTTTACGTTGCCACATGGCCAATTTTGCTGAAAAAGCAGGCGACTATTTGCCTCGAAGTGCTTCGAGTGCAAACAACTTTTGTTGGATTTGCTTCATCTTGAAGCATCCATACAGTCGACTGCTGTTTACGTTCCGGCTCATACGCATAGGTCCATGATTTATCGCCTGTTACAATCTTTTATACGTCTTTCGAGGCACCGCCATTGTATTTCTTGAGCATTTTTGTACCACCAATCGATACGAGCATCTTTTTGAGATTGCGTCAAATTATGTGGGATCCAACGTGAGCAAACCTTTTTTACGGCTAAATAATCATGCAATATTTTATGTATGCTGGTAGAACTAATGCCTAGGGTTGCATTAATCTCATAATATGTCGCATGACGATCTTTCCTTATTAGTTTTTGCACAGCATCAATGTTTTCTGGCACAGCAACTGATTTTGGACGACCTTCACGAACTTCATCATTGAGCGTACGGCGGCCACGATTAAATTCGTTATACCAGCGTTTCACAGTGGCAAAGGATGGAGCTTCGTCGCCAAATGTGGAAGTTAGTTGATCGATGCACTCTTGTCTTGATAATCCACGTCGAAGAAACAAATGACGCTCTATTGGAAAAATGTTGAAGTAGATTATGGTCAAAAATGTCTAACTTTCCATTGGAAACCTCAGATGGCACCTACAACATTCAGGCTTGCCAAGGCTCAAAATATAAATAGCGCCCCTCGTATTTAATAAGATCATTTCTGCAAATGTTTATCTCGATTTACGTGAAGTAAACCCTAAAATGGGCTTTTGTATTAGTTTGTTGAAGAGATGGCAGAGAAAGTCATGTGAATGTAACAAACGATTTTTTTGTCTATGTGTGTACAGATCTGGCAAGGTCAATGATTCGAAACAGATGTGAGGTCTTAGAAAGAAACAGAAGGTGTGACACTGGCTGACTCGAGTCTTCCTATCTCAGTCTTTTATTTTTGTTTACGAGACAAAACAGCATCGATTGACAGTAACCGATTTAGTTACGTGAAAGAGGCTGCTTGCTGATTGTGATCTCCCATATTCGTCTATGTCAACGTGGCGATAAGTGTCGTTTCACCTGATGATGAACGTGGTTCAGTTCACACCTACCAACCCTTTTTTGGATTCGGAGCTATCAGTTATGTTTAGGTAAACAGGCATTACAGGCTGCCAGCTCTCTCCCTTGCCATCATTAGTTATGCCTGCGTTTCCTTCGATACATTTCGTGCACAGTAGTTGAAAAAAACAAATTGAAACAACATGCGAGATGCGCTGCGGGATGACTTGATAAGTTGGCAGCCCTTCCTGCTTTCGCAGTTGAAGCAGATAAATCCAACACAGCTCACTTCTATATTAATACAATATACTCCCACCTTTGTTCAGAAATTAGAACCGCTCAAGTACAGAAATTATTGGATTCCGTGAACAGCATAGCATGTGATACATTCACATGACCTTCTCTACCTCTATAGTTTGTTAGTGGCTATTAAACTATTCTTACGAAAACTTATTTTTTATCTACTTCATTTTAATCGAAATAAACCTTTGCAGAAATGGCTACATTACACATTTGTTATAAATGCAAACTAGAACACTCTAAGGAGGCAATAATCGACATTATAGGTTAGGGTTTTCCTTATCACAATAAACATTACTTTAAAACACAATTGTCAGAATATTAAAAAGGAAGTAGCAATTTCATCACGTAAAAAGACGACGAATGGCTTGGTGGTAAAGGGATATAACTTATTAAAAAATCTTATGTGTTACACTCACATGACTTTCTCTACTCTTGTACAAACTATTTTTACAAACTCTTATTCTCCATATATTTCATATTAATCGAGATAAACATTTGCAAAAACGATCTTTTGACATGCAAAGTGAATCACATTTTACACATAGGACCAGTTCTAAAAATATTTGACTATCGCTTCAGGCCTAATATGTTCCCCTTGTTTTGTATTTGCAAGGGCTATATAGAAATACAGTAGCCTTAAGCAAAGTAGCCTTTAATAGCTGGTAGCTAGGTGCAGCACCATTCTCTTTGCCACAGATTAATACAATTTGCATATCCAAGACAAAAAAATGAATAACGAATTCCCATTTGAGAAAATAAGTATTGAAAAATTTAAGGGAATAACAAGCAATATCTCGAAAATGCTTCACTCAACAAAAAAAATGTATATAACATAAATTGTGTATTTTAAAGCAATCTACATTTTTTGTGGAGTAAAATTTGTGTATCTCTTATGGTTTACCAGTTATGAAAAAGTCGTTCACAATGAAGAATACTTTTAGAGACATTACCAGAAAATTCAAGATATACATTTTATTTGTTATAAAAATATCTTAAACATATGATATTTTAATCAAAATCGTTAGTTATTTTTGAGAAAATTAAAATTTTCGAAAAATTTTCCATGTAAAGGGTAACCTGGGGTGAGGGGATTTTCTTGAAAACCTTCGTGTCGCATCTCTGAAGATCCTGAACCTAAATACCAAGTTTGGTGTTCATCCGACTGTTCGTTTCTGAGTTATGCTGTTCACAGACAGACAGACAGACACACACACACGCGCACACACACACACACACACACACACACACACACACACGGACATGTTTCCAAAAATGTTTTTTTTGGATTCAGGGTCTCTCAAAACATATATTTCCGGTGAAATATCGGTATCGAATTTTTGGGTGGAATACGATACTTCTCCTACTTACTATACGTAGTAGAGAAAGTAAAAAAAATCTGATGTGATATATTCACATAACTTTCTCTACCCCTCTATCTTTATTACTGCATATACAAAATACTCTTACTAAAACTTATTTTTCTATCCGCTCCATTTTAATCCAAATAAACCTTTGCAAAAAAAAAAAAAAAGCTACATTACACATTTCGTTACAGATAAAACGTGTGAAAAAGGTGTTGTTTGTATTGAAGGGGTTGTATTATATTTCAACCGTTGGGGAGCCGAACTTGTAGTAGTTGCAACCGCACGTATTGTAAACAGTTTCCGGTAGCCTTCGCCCCAAATTTACTTTCAGGTGGCTTTTGGCCCAAGTTTAAAAAAATATTAACTTTATAATTAAACTACTTCTTTAAATATTTAATATTTATGTTTGCCTCGATTGCGTCAGTATTTATTTTAGAGACATGGATATCTTGTCAGTGTTGTAAGGCGACAAGAATGTAGGCTTACACAGATTATAATTTAACTTCACTCCTTTTATTAATGCTTGATACTATTTAAATAACGCTTCACTGATATAGAGAGCTGTGAGATTGTTTTTATTAACTAATTACACTTTTAACACGTAAACTTATTTTTCGTCTCACACGAATACGTATTAAATCTCTCGAGGACGCACAAGCAACGCATCCTGTTATCAGCACTGTCCTCAGGCAACTGAATAGATTTTAACCGTCTAAACTTGTAAATTTCTGTATTTCAAGTCTCTGATTGACTAATCCTACTCCAATAGAATACCTGCATTTAACTACAACTTGTTGTTGATTGGCTATTTTTAAACTGTCTCAAAATTTACATTATTGCTGCTCTAATAATTACTAGTAGCATTTAAACTCTCAAACTCATTATTGTCTCAAGGTTACCCCATTGTTAGCAACGTTTAACTTATTATTCTCACAGCTCCTACATTATTAAATTACGTAATGCATTCTCATAACATTATTGAACATGTTTACAATAATATAAGCACATGCAATGACTGTTAAATACATTTTACAAATTATTACATACACATATTGCTTCAAGGCGGGCTGTTATTGAATTTAATATTATATAATTTGACTAAAATCATTTAAGTGTTAAAAATACTGCCTCAAGTGAACAACGATGATCAAATGTTTAAGGACTGGACGCTATATGCTGGCCTTAAATTCCATACAGTTTCCATGCAATTGCGAGAAACAACTGAAAAGTGACTTAAAAGAATGACAAATACTGAAGAATTCGAACCTTTAATAACGGATATCTAAAAAATGGTTATCCAAAAAAAAAAAAAAAACAGACTTATTTTAAGCTTTATGTTCTACAGTGGTTTAACTGCAATGGTCTTATTGGCGGCCATTTGGCAATGAATTAAATTGACTTCTATTTATGGACGCTCTTTAACTGGTGCGTCACATTCTATATTAAGCGTGAAAGACCGGAAATTTTGTTCAGAGGCCACTTTATCAGGGTTGAGGTTCTTTTACATGCCGTAAATCTACGAGTCGGGACCACCGGCTTTACTTCCCTTACGAAGAAAGACATGCTAAGAATTTTTTACGCCCGAAAAATATCATCGCCCTCCGTCCACGATCTCGAGTATCTCTAGACCACGGAGGACGACATCCATATGGCACTGGTGTTAACTTGTATTCGATTGTCTTGGCTTTCTAGTAAACGTCGAGTTTTAATAATTAGATGACACACACATTCACACTCTAATACAGGGAGAGCCAGAAATCTACGAACCGACTGCGCGGTGTTTTTCCTGCCGGAGTCCTCGGCGTTCGTTGCCGTCTGCCGCTATCATAGAAAGGCGCGGATGAAACCATACAACATTTTTAAAACTACTTTTAAAGGCTTTATTTACCAATTTTATGAAAGGAGATGCTGAAACTGGTTACAGTCGTTGTCCATACATTTTTGGCATCTCTTTAGGAAACTCGCAGTAGTTCACGTTGAGAAATGCTGGCAATTTCCTGGCGGATATTTTGTTTTAATTCTTCCAGGGTGTGTGGGTTTGTCTTGTACACTTTGTTTAGGTACCACAGAGATAGAAATCGCAACGGGTTAAGTCGGAGGACCGAGGGGGCCACAAATTTCTACTAATAATTTTGTCCTCAAACACACTTTCATAAAGTTGTTAAGTAAAGCCTTTAAAAGTAGTTTTAAAAATGTTGTATGGTTTCATCCGCGCCTTTCTATCATAGCGGCAAGCGGCAGCGAGCGCCGAGAACGCGGACAGGAAAAAACACCGGGCAGCCGGTTCGTAGTCTTTTGGCACTCCCTGTACTTCGGGGAAGATAGAAATTAATCTTGGGTAGAGAAAAATCCCCACCCTAAGAGGGGAATCGAACCTGGACCCCTCGCACAGCAGACAGCTGTTCTACCGACTGAGCTACAGGAACAGCCTCTAGATCATTAATTTCAAACGAGGGAAGGCAATTGGAAATAATGAAATTGTCATTCTAGGCTTAAAAAGACGTCCCTGCGATATCTAGTAACTCAGCGAGTATTAGATAATTTTATTCAGGATGGAATGAGTTTGTACCATTCCCTTGCAGACAATAAACACTTGATTTTGTAAAAGTTCGGCACAGTTGCTAACACTGCTTTATTGTCAAAACAAACAATGACACATCAGCTGCAGAAGAAGTCATTTCTTATCTATTTACATCGCAACAGAGGAACAAACAAGCTACCAACTTATCTTACACCAACATTAATAGACTAGCACGTGTAATCTCCCAAGGCTGTGAAAATGTAACAACTCTGTAGGCTGTAAAAATAACCACATTGTTAAAGACATCAGCGTGTGCCAGCCACTCAGATTTATTTGTGATTGCATTATAATGCAGATTGCTGTTTGTGGGGAGAAGAATTGAGATGTTATCTCCGCAGACCTTTCCAGTTGAACAATAGAAACGGATATAAACAGAAAAAAATCGTTAATCGACTCCATTAAAACGTTTATTCCATTTATACCAGCCACTGGATGTATTTTTCTGTAGTTAGGTTTGACAACCTGATTGTACTGCGCGGGAAATTCACATTGCGTATTACGATTTAGCAACAATAGTACAACAAAATGTTCGGCAGAATTGTTGCAGAATAAAGGCCAGTCTTACATAATCCCTTACATAGGGATTTAACATGGGAAATCATTTCTGCTCTCTCCTGTTGACTTTATAGATAAATTTTATAAGGATATTTTACATTAAAAAATCTGATGTGTTACACTCACATGACCCTCTCTACTCTTGTAAAAACTATTTTTACAAACGCTTATTCTCCATATGTTACATGTTAATCGAGATATCGAGATGTTAATCTTATTGCTAATTTTCTTGTAGATGCAAGGGAAATTGCTAGGCTTTAAGCGATAGTCAAATATTTAAAGAGCTGGTTGCTATGTGGAGTATTCCATTCTCTTTGCATTACCAGGACAAAACAAAATGAATAATGAATTTGAGAAAAAGTATAAGTATTGGAAAATTTAAGGCAATAACAAGCAATATCTCGAAAACGGTTCACTCAACAAAAAAAATGTATATGACATAAATTGTGTATTTTAACGCGATCTACATTTTTTGTGTAGTAACATTTTGTCTATCTCTTATGGTTTACCAGCTATGCAAAAGTTGTTCACAATGAAGAATACTTTTGGAGACATTCCCAGAAAATTCAAGATATACATTTCGTTTGTCATGAAAATATCTTAAACATATGACATTTTAATCAAAATCGTTAGAGCCATTTTTGAGAAAATTAAAATTTTCGAAAAATGTTCCATGTAAAGGGTAATCTGGGGTGGGGGGATTTTCTTGAAAACCTTCGTGTTGCATCTCTGGAAGATACTGAACCTAAATACCAAGTTTGGTGTTTATCCGACACACACACGAAAATGTTTCCAAAAATGTTTTTTTTGGATTCAGGGGGTTTCAAAACATGTATTTCCGGTGGAATACTATACGTGGTACAGACAGTAAGAAGCTGATGAGTTAATTTACATGTCTTCCTCTACTCATTCTTCAACAAACCATTATTATAAAAGCTTATTCTCCAGAGGAGTTCAAATTATTAGAATAAATCTGGTAAATTATTGCATCTTTCAGTATCTAGTGAATTTTAAAATGAAATATACTTCTTGTTGCATTTAGGTGATTTAACGTGTAATCTTGATCACTTTGAATAACAGTAGGAATAATAAAATAGCTGTATATTGAAGGCTGTAATATTATGTAGAAATGCTTTTTCGAATTTTTGTTTGATTTTTTCATTACAACCTTAATGGACAGGCAATATTAGTATCTATTGTAAGTAGGTTGAAGAAGATGTATTATATTTCGAATGTTGGGGAGCCGAACGTATGGTAAAAAGTTTCCGGTAGCCTTTGCCCCAAGTTTAAAAATATTAACTTTGTAATTTCAGTATTATTGTTAGAGACATGAATGTCTTAGCAGGGAGTGGTGCGACTGAAGAATGTAAGCTTGCGCAGATTATAATTTTACTTCACTCCTATTATTAATCCTTGACACGATTTAAATAACACTTCACTGATAAGAGTGAGAGCGCTGTGAGATATTTTTTATTAATTACTTGCACTTTTTAACACGTAAAACATTTTTGTCTCACACAAAATACGTATTAAATTCCTCGAGGACACATCATGCATCCGGTTAGAAACACTGTCTACAAGCAACTGAACTCTGAATTTGTAAATTTTGCTATATTTCTGTTTCTGATTGGCTAATCCAACTCCAATTGAATATTTTCATTTAACTTAAGCTTTTTTCTGGTTGTTGATTGGCTATTTCTAAACTGTCACAAAAATTACATTATTGTTGCTCCAAGAATTACAAGTAGCATGTGTAATTCATTATTGCCTCAAGGTTACCTCATTACTAGCAGCTTTTAACCTATTTTTCTCACAGCTCCTACATTATTAAATTACGTAATACATTCTCATAACAATATTACACATGTATACAATAATATAAACATATATAATGTCTGTAATATACACTTTTTATATCTTGTTACATACACATATTGCTTTAAGGCGGGCTGTTATTGAATTTATGTATTATATAATTTACTGAAATCATTTAAGTGTTAAAAATACTGCCCCAAGGTTAAACATGACCTTCTCTACCCTCTATCTTTATTAGTAAAGCTTATTACTTTCTCTACTACGTATAGTAAGTAGGGGAAGTATTGTATTCCACCCAAAATTTCGATACCGAGATTTCACCGGAAATACATGTTTTGAGACCCCTGAATCCAAAAAAAGCATTTTTGGAAACATGTCCGTGTGTGTGTCTCTGTCTGTCTGTGTGTGTGCCTGTGAACAGCATAACTCAGAAACGAACAGTCGGATAAACACCAAACTTGGTATTTGGGTTCAGTATCTTCCAAGGATGCGACATGAAGGTTTTCAAAAAAATCCCCCACCCCAGAGTACCCTTTACATGGAACATTTTTCGAAAATTTTAATTTTCTCAAAAATGGCTCTAACGATTTTGATTAAAATATCATATGTTTAATATATTTTTATGACAAATAAAATGTATGTCTAGAATTTCCTGGGAATGTCTCCAAAAGTATTCTTTATTGTGAACGACTTTTGCATAACTGGTAAACCATAAGAGATAGACAAAATTTTACTACACAAAAAATGTAGTACGCGTTAAAATACACAATTTATATCATATACATTTTTTTTTTTTGAGTGAACCATTCTCGAGATATTACTTGTTATTCCCTTAAATTTTTCAATACTTTTCTCAAATGGGAATTCGTTATTCATTTTTTTTGTCTTGGATATGCAAAGAGTATTAATCTGTGGGAAAGAGAATGGTGCTGCACCTAGCAACCAGCTATTAAAAGATATGTATGTGCTTAAAGGCTACTGTATTTCTATATTGCCCTTGTAAATATATATTCCTCTTACATCTACAAGAAAATTAGCAATAAGATAGAGTCTGCAAATGTTTATCTCGATTAACATGAAGCATATGGAGAATAAGCGTTTGTATAAATAGTTTGTACAAGAGTAGAGAAAGTCATGTGAGTGTAACACATCAGATTTTTTTTCTATCTACCACATTTTAATCCAAGTAAACCTTTGCAGAAATATCTATAACGTTTCGTTATAAATACACAGAGAACAGCGATAGTCAAATGTCAGAGTTATGTTGGGCGTTAAAATTTCATACTGTTATCACGCAATCGTGAGAATCAACTGAATGTTGGCAGGACTTATGAATGACCAAGTAATGAAAAATTCGAACCACTAATAACGGTTAACTCAGAAATGGCTCATGCCACAAAAAAGGTTACTAGACATATATTTTGTGTTTTAAAGAGATCTACAATTTTTGTGTAGTACGTTTTCGTTTATCGCTTGACGTTTAGCAGTTATACGAGATTATACAAAATCCCTTCTGAATGAACAGGACTTCAGAGACTATTCCCAGAAAATTCAAGGTAAACATTTTATTTGTCATGTAGATATCTTTAATATATGGTATTTTAATCAGAATCGCTGCTGCCTTTTTTTAGAAAATCAAATATTTCGAAAAAAATTTTGAAGTGGATGTATTTATAGGTAGTTGGAAAATGCTTCATGTTTATCTGCACAACGTATGGGAGCCAATTTGTCGCGGTCACTTCGTGTTATCTTTTTTGGGCGCCTGTTATTGTTTTACTACTTTAAACGTTGGGTTCATTGTCCTCCGGCTAGCTATTATTTCGCGGTCGAGCAAATCTCTTGAGCAGGATGTGTAAACGGAAAGGAGCTTTTACTAAAAGATAACACTGATAAAAGAATTTGTTTTTACACTTTTATTACCGTCACAATTAATTAAGTTCACATATTGACTCTTGATACACGCCAGACTGAAAGTGTTATATTTTCTAATATCACTATAATCACTTATTTACCACACTTTATTAATTCGCGTGTTTCACATTTATAACAAACTTTAAGACGCGAGAGATTCTGTAGAATTGCGACGTGTAACTCGCGAACGATTCTGATGAACTAAGCGACGTTTAACTTCTGAATGATTGTATTGGACTCAGCGACGTGTAACGCGTGGATGATTTTGTTGAACTGGGCGATACTTGCCTCTGGCTTTAGCTTTTTATACTCCCACACCCCGATATGCCTAAAGATTATAACCGAACTGCTATTGGTTAATAAAACGCGCCTACATTAGCGTCTATTTTTATATCCAATCAAAATTACGAAAACATATGCTCTAAGGAAGATATTCCCGCCATTTCTGAGAAAAGCGCGCCAATCTGACGTCATTTGCTTGTCTCTACTAATTGATAAACAACTCACCCCCTCGCTCATTGTTACCCGCTCTTATTGTCAGTTTCAGTGAGGCCGTGTAAACTTATTTCCTAACAATGCATATAATTAACAAACATCTCAAATCAATGTCGTACAATAATGCTTGTTTACACTACAATCACTCTGGCATTTACATTGTTGTGATACAAATTACTGCCACAACTTCCATGTGGGGGATTTTCTTGGAAATCTTCGTGTCGCATCTTTGGAAGGACCGAACCTAAGTACCAAATTTGGTGTTTATCCGACTTTTCACTTTAGAAACACACAGACACACAAATGGACCTGTATTTAAAAATGCTTTTTTTTAATTCAGGCTGTCTCAAAACATGTATTTCCGGTGAAATCTTGGTATACAATGGCCGATATAAGTCATAAATTCTAAATTTATTAAAGGGATTATTTCTCTTTAATATTTACTTCTTATTTAATTATTAATAACTACTTTATTGAAACGGTAATTATTTTTTCTGCAATTATTTTTTGGGGTGAGATGCTTACGCGGTAACGTGCGAGGCTCGCATTCGAGAGATCCTGTTTTCGATTCCTGAGGCCAGCCACTTGACCATAGGTTTTTCATGGTTTCCACTGATTGGCAAGGTGAATCCCATGTGGTTTTTCTTCTATATCGTGTCTCACGCTTGAAAGACAGTACAGGTTTAATGGGGCGCAATGTTGTAACATGTACTACACGTACGCTTGCAACTTTGGCGCCCAGTAGTGATCGGTGTACCAATTTAATGTCATTTTGTGAATTATACATCAGCAAATAGTGAAATACCTGCACTATTATTTAAGGCAGCAAATATAATGTATTTAATTTTCACCTGCACGTTATGTCTCTTCTTTGTATTTTTAAGGCATTATCAAAGAAATATGGAGATATTAAATGTTAAAAGCTATAAATTGGTAGGGTATCATCTCAGCTTACCCCTGAAAAAAATCACATTCGGCGTGGGTACCATGTTTTCAAATAGCAAATGATGAACGATGCGACACACTTCGCTTTGCGCTATTCCATTATATTGCATTATCCTACAGTGTTATTGTTTCTCCTATCCTTTTCTGCATTCTCTTTAATGGATCTTTAGACACCCTTTCATTCGTTCCTTTTTTATGCTAACTACTGTTTCTGCACACCCGGGTAGCCTTACGTTTGTTTCTTCTGGCCCGCATTCGGGAGGTCTCGGGTTCTATTCTCGGTGGCCGCCCACTCTAACCATGGAGGTTTACGTGTTTTTTCTCTGTTCGCCTAGGCGACTGCTGGGTGATGTATTCTACCACAACTTCTGCTTTCCCTCATTTCCTATCCTTTCATCTCTCTCCCTTTAGTTCTTCAGGAAGTGTCTTCGGATTCCGTAGTGCGGCTAATGTCGGTCAGATAGCGTGGTTGCTGCGCTTTGTAAAGGATTTCTACTTGTAAAACGCCAGGGTGCTAGGGTGGCTAGCTCTCTAGCGGGATTCTTCGCATCTGTGGTGCCGGCGGGTGTTTTACTTGGAGATATTAGAGAATTCCATGCGTCCCTGCGGCTCCTTCACTTCATCCCTGCCTCCCAAGGGGGTGTAGTCATAATAGATCCAGTTGGTCGCAGTGGCAAGGTGTCTCTCTCCGGTAAATACTTCATACCTAATGTGGTATGTTGTTTGTAGTTGTGTTGAAGAGCAATAAGGTTACAAAGTAGCAGACTCGCTATCTTAAGCGATAAAAAAACAGGTTACAGAGTTTACTGATAGGAGTTTAAACTTGTTGCAATGAATACACCTTGTTTTGTTAACCTGCCAGTCATTACGGCACTTATTTTAATCAACCGACTCTACAGGACGATTCAATGTAACCACATTTTTACCAACTGTGTAGTAAACATTATTTATATACTATTCATGTGGAGCAAATATTGCATTCCACCCAAAAAGTCGATATATTTCATCAGAAATACAGGATTTAAAGCTCCCTGAATTAAAAAAAATGGAGAAAGGTTTCTCTCTCTCTATCTCTCTCTCTCTCTCTCTCTCTCTGAGTGGGGAATCGCATCTGTCTGTGAACAGCATAACTCAAAAATGAAAAGTTGGTTCAACACCAAACTTGGTATATAAATCCAACATCGTCCAAGGATGCTACAAGATTTTCAAGTAAACCTCCCCACACAAACTACACTTTACATGGAACAATTTTGTTCTTCTTTATTTTATAAAAAATGTCTCTAAGGATTTTAAATAAAATGCCATATATTTAAGATATCTACACTATGTGATCCGGACACCCCCAAAACGTTCGTTTTTCATCTTACGTGCTTGTGCTGCCACCTACTGCCTGGTACTCATTATCCGCAACCTCAGTAGTCATTAGACATCGTGAAACAGCAGAATGGGACGCTCCGTGGAACTCATGGACTTCGAACGTGGTCACGTGATTGCGTGTCACTTGTATCAGAAGTTTGTACGCGAGATTTCCGCACTCCTAAACATCCCTAGATACACTGTTTCTGATCTGATAGTGAAGTGGAAACGTGAAGGGACATGTACAGCACAAAAGCGTACAGGCCGACCTCGTCTGTTGACTGACAGAGAACACCGACATTTGAAGAGGGTCGTCAAGAGTAATAGGCAGACATCTATCCAGACCATCACACAGGAATTCCAAACTGCATCAGGATCCACTCCAAGTACTATGACACTTAGGCGTGAGGTGAGAAACCTTGGATTCCATGGTCGAGCGGCTGCTCATAAGCCACACATCACGCAGAAAAATGCCAAACGAGGCCTCGCTTGGTGCAAGGAGCGTCAACATTACACGATTGAACAGTGGTAAAACGTTGTGTGTAGTGACGAATCACGGTACACAATGTGGCGATCCAATGGCAGGGTGTGGGTATGGCGAATGCACGGTGAACGTCATCTGCCAGCGTGTGTAGTTCCAACAGTGAAATTTGGAGGTGGTGGTGTTATGGTGTGGTCGAGTTTTTTCCTGGAGGGGGCTTGCACTCCTTGTTGTTTTGCGTGGCACGATCACAGCGCAGACCTACATTGATATTTTAAGCACCTCCTTGCCTCTCACTGTAGAAGAGCAATTCGGGGATGGCGATTGTATCTTTCAACACGATCGAGCACCTGTTCATACTGCACGGGATGTGGCGGAATGGTTACACGACAATAACATCCCTGTAATGGACTGGCCTGCACAGAATCCTGACTTGAATCCTATAGAACACCTTTGGGATGTTTTGGAACGCCGACTTCGTGGCAGGCCTCACCGACCTACATCGATACCTCTCCTCAGATCCGCACTCCGTGGAGAATGGGCAGCCATTCCCCAAGAAACCTTCCAGCACCTGATTGAACGCGAGAGTGAACGCTGTCATCAAGGCTAAGGGTGGGCCAGCATCATATTGACTTCCAGCATTACCGATGGAGGGCGCCACGAACTTGTGCGTCATTTTCAGCCAGGTGTCCGGATACTTTTGATCACGTAGTGTATTTGCATGGTAAATAAAATATGTATCTTCAAAGCTCTTGGATTAGCCTTTGAAATTTTCTGTGCTCTCAATAACCTTTGTAATAATTGGTAAACCTTAAGAGATAGACAATATCCTATTTCATAAAAATTTTCCTATTTCATCTCATTAAAACACGCAGTATATATGTAAAACTTTTTGTAGCAAGAACCATTTTCTAGTTATTATTCGCTGTTTGTTTGTTACTTGTGATGCTAAAAAGGATATGGTATTTCAAAGCCATCATATAGAAATCCACTTGAAGTAGATACAAAATCTGTTGTGATACATTCATATTACTTTCTCCCCTCTATCGTTTATTTGTGAGTATACAAACCGTTCTCACTAAAATTTATTTTGCTATCTAATACATTTTAATCCAAATAAACTTTTACAGAAATAACTACATTACTCATTTCGATATAGCTATAAGGGGAACAACGATAGTCAAACGTTTAAGAACTGGACACTACACGCTGTTTCCATGCAATCGCGAAAAACAACTGAATGTTGGCAGGATTTCAAGACAATGGCAAAGCATTGAACAATCGGAACCATTAATAACCGATATCTTAGAAATGGCTTATGCCACAAAAACCCTTATTTGAAATAAATTGTGTTTCTCAGAGACCTCATTTTTAGTTTCTCTAGTACGTATAGTAAGTAGGGGAAGTATTGTATTCCTCCCAAAAATTCGAAACCGAGATTTTACCGGAAATACATGTTTTGAGACCCCCTGAATCCAAAAAAAAGCATTTTTATGGAAACATGTCCGTGTGGGTGTCTGTGTTTGTGAGTCTGTGAACAGCATAACTCAAAAACGAACAGTTGGGTAAACACCAAACTTGGTATTTAGGTTCAGTATCTTCCAGAGATGCGACACGAAGGTTTTCAAGAAAATCCCCCCAGACCACCCTTTACATGGAACATTTTTCGAAAATTTTAATTTTCTCAAAAATGGTTCTAACGATTTTGATGAAAATATCATATGTTTAAGACAATGTCATGAGAAATGAAATGTATATCTCGAATTTTCTGGGAATGGCTCCAAAAGTATTCTTCATTGTGAACGACTGTTTCATAACTGGTAAACCATAAGGGATAGCCAAAATTGTACTACACAAAACATGTAGATCCCGTTAAAATACACAATTTCTGCCATATACTTTTTATTTGTTGAATGAACCATTTTCGAGATATTGCACGTCATTTCCCTAAAGTTTCCAATACTTATACTTTTTGTCAAATGGAAATTCGTTATTAATTTTTTTTTGTCCCGGCAATGCAAAGAGAATGGAATACTCCACATAGCAACCAGCTCTTAAAATATTTGACTATCGCTTAAAGCCTACCATATTCCCCTTGCATCTA
The DNA here is from genome assembly GCA_030765065.1 of Deroplatys truncata. Taxonomy (NCBI): domain Eukaryota; kingdom Metazoa; phylum Arthropoda; class Insecta; order Mantodea; family Mantidae; genus Deroplatys; species Deroplatys truncata. Next base: position 61,017,683 of record CM060981.1, on the reverse strand, counting down.
CAAGAAAATTAGCAATAAGATTGACATCTCGATATCTCGATTAACATGAAGCATATGGAGAATAAGTGTTTATAAAAATAGTTTGCACAAGAGTACAGAAAGTCATGTGAGTGTAACACATCAGATTTTTTTAATTAAAACCGTTAAAGCCATTTTTTAGAAAATAAAAAATTCCTAAAAATGTTCCATGTAAACGGTAGTTTGAGGTAGGGGGTCTTTCTTTAAATCTTTATGTATGTCACATCTTCTGAAGATGCTGAACCTAAATACCAAATTTGGTGTTTATCCAAATTTTCATTTTGAGTTATGCTCTTCACAGACAAACACACACACGGACATGTTTCTAAACATTGTTTTTTTTATTATTCAGGGCGTCTAAAACACGTATTTCCGTTGAAATCTCGATATCGAATTATTGGATGGAATGCTATACCTTCTCTACCTAAGAGCTTGTGATAGAAAAACTAAAACTAAACTTTTGGAAGAAGAGTGGTGGGGAATGACACGTAACACAACAGATTGTTCTCATATGACAAACTTAGTCACATTATGACAGTTGTTGGCCCCACAATGGCCCTAAACTCAGCACTGACACGTGCAATTTGCTTAACAAGTGCCCATTATCGCCCAAACGGAGGGTCGCTGGTTACACAAAATTGATGGGCGAAGCAATCAGAGTAATGAGTTAATGGAGTAGACAGTCATTTTGGTTGGCACCCCTACAAGACCCGCGGGTGGAGGATGCTATCTAATAATGAACGTGAAAACAGTTAATTACCTTTTGGTTGTACGTAGGGGACCGCCTGCCTCCGAACTCTGGCCTCATTAGACTGGAGACACGAATCCTCCACCCATTGGTTGCGAACTGCAAGAAACACAAGGCCAAAAATAGAGATTTTGAAACAAGAGTAAATGTTTCGATAAAGTAACTACCTTGCCGGTCCCCACGTTTAATGCAGGCTAGTAAAAGACTTATAGAATTAAAGAAATCACTAAGGAAAAGTACGGGGCTCTTGGATACCATGGTATCTTGATTTCCATGGTAATACGTTTGAAAATTATGAAACCAGTTTGAAACCTGTGGCATCCAACCGCCGCTCTATTTTTAGGTACAATACCAAATGGCAGTAGAAGACTTTTGTATGAAAGAATGTCACCAAGAAATCATCTTGAATACGTCAAAAAATAGGCCGAACCGCTTTTTAAGAATACAGAAAAATTATGTGCAATAATTTCTTTTAATAGTGTTTCCGCCCGCTCTTGCTTTTTACTTTCTCTACTACGTACAGTAAGTAGGGGAAGTATTGTATTCCACCCAAAAATTCGATACCGAGATTTCACCGAAAATACATGTTTTGAGACACCCTGAATCTAAAAAAAGCATTTTTGGAAACAAGTCCTGTGTCTGTCTGCCTGTGAACAGCATAACTCAGAAACGAATGGTCGGATAAACACCAAACTTGGTATTTAGGTTCAGTATCTTCCAGAGATGCGACGCGAAGGTTTTCAAGAAAATCCCCCCACCCAAGATTACCCTTTACATGGAACATTTTTCGAAGAGTTTAATTTTCTCAAAAATGGCTCTAACGATTTTGATTAAAATATCATATGTTTAAGATATTTTCATGACAAATGAAATGTATATCTCGAATTTTCTGGGAATGTCTCCAAAAGTATTCTTCATTGTGAACGACTTTTGCATAACTGGTAAACCATAAGAGATAGACAAAATTTTACTACACAAAAAATGTAGATCGACTTAAAATACACTATTTATGTCATATACATTTTTGTTCTTGAGTGAACCATTTTTGAGATATTGCTTGTTATTCCCTTAAATGTTCAAATACTTATACTTTTTCAAATGGAAATTCGTTATTCATTTTTTTCTCTTTTTTGTCCTGGACATGCAAAGAGAATGGAGTGCTCCACATAGCAACCAGCTCTTAAAAGATTTGACTAGCGCTTAAAGCCTTCCCTATTCCCCTTGCACCTACAAGAAAATTAGCAATAAGGTAGTTTGCAAATGTTTATCTCGATTAACATGAAGTAGATGGAGAATAAACGTTTGTAAAAATAGTTTGTACAGGAGTAGAGAAAGTCATGTGAGTGTAACACAGATTTTTAAAAAAAAACTTACCAAATTTTTTGTCAGAGTTTGATTGAGGAGAGAGAACATTCTTGAACATATTTGCCTTGCATTCTTAAAATATTCCTGTCTTAGTTTTGAAATTTAGTATCTATCTGAAAATAAAATTTATGTTTGTTTTGGAAACATTACTTTATTTGTCAAAAGTTTCCAATATTTTAAGGAAGGCACTTTCAAATGTTAAGTGGTGCTAAAATCCCAATTCCGCTGAATGTTGTCTGTTAAATTCATGATCTATTATCCTAGATTTTCAAATTTTCTCAGATATTTAAGATACCAGGTTGAAATGTTTGCACGGTGTAGATGTATGCCTTATAGGTTCAATGATCCACTTTTAACAATAAGGTTGTTTATCTAGCAAGATAGGACTATATTCCAAATTGTACCATATTGTATTAATAATTTGGGGGTTACATTACTGTTCTACATTGTCATTACAGACACATTGTTGTTTATGTCACACCTGGCTGATAGCTTTGCTAGCCACGAGTAGTGGGGGATAGTGTCTGTCTCAGTTAGGATTCCGTGAGGAACGGACCGCGTGTGTAAGCTAGGCTTTGGATCGGTGGGCATCTCCTCCCATCTTCCTTTGTTAAAAATGTAGGAACCCCAAACGTTTGGGAAATAAATCTAGGAATGTGTGAGTAGTTTTTTGTTATGCATTTTGTGCAGTAAAAACCCGCGCCTTCCTCTTAACCTCCACACCACGTTTCGGTCCTCCGCAGCCAAGTTAGTATACGTACCCTCAATTTACGTGCTGGGTATTAGAAATTATTTTAATTTTCATGTGAACTTTTAGACTATCAACCCAGCATGTAACAATATTTTGATTAGAATTTATCAGGTTTTATTTTTAAAAATATTCAACAATTTTATTATTACCAAAGTACATCCACAACATCACTTAGAATTGTTCTTATTATCCTAAAATATAATTTCCATGGCTATCTTGAACAGAGTCATTTGCAGTAAAAACCGTTCAACGTAAAAGTGGAAAATATATTTGTAAAAACTAAACAGCATGGCTTAAGCAAACACAGGTTACCACATTTAACGTAGTACCAGTTTTTAGAACAAGGATCCCTTTAAAGATGGGCTAAAGTTTACCTTTCTACTCCGAAGTGTGTAGGAGTTAGGAGTTATGGATGTGAAGTGCAGAATTTACAGTACAAATGTCAGATGCAGTACCAAAATAATAATAATAATAATAATAATAATAATAATAATAATAAATAGTTTCCCCCTAAATAACACAAAATATCCATATTTTCAAACTCTAAGACTTAATTGTATTTAAACCATTGATCCACAGTTTTACTTTTTATTTAATTTGTCTTTTTATGAAAACACCTACGATTTATTTCAGCTAAACAAGATACAAACCATACAATACATAAAGGTAAACATAAAAATAAAAATAAAATTCCCATTTTGTAAACAATTTTCAAGATATTCGTTTTATAGGAAATTTATTAATTTTTATACCTTTTACTTCAACTCCCAAACTGCAGTACCGAACCTGAAGTTCCTATAAATTTGAAGACCAACCATAAAATCGAGGCAGGCCATTACTTGTTTTGTTTTTACATGAGCTGAGGCAAAGGGTATATATCAAGGTTAACATATACCGATCTCCTTTTTAAATAGCTGACTGTAATCTCAGCCTCGTGTAGGTATATGCACAGGATTATGGCTGAAGGCAGAAAAATATACTTTTGTATGAATAATTTATAGAAAAGCTATGGAAATGAGTATAATGGGTAAAGAAAGTTATATGACTGCTGCAGATCATGTTCATTACAACACTGTAGGATGAAGGGCGAGTACTCACCTCTTGTAGAAGGGTTTGAAGGCGGTGCCCTCGTTGGGACCCTGGGGGTTGACTCCGTTGCCGTTATTACTGCCGCCTCCACCAGTCGCCCCCATCATGTTGTGATGGTGGTACGCCGCCTCCTTGCCGCTGGGTCGGTCCTTCTGCGGCGACTGCTGGAGACGTCCGAAGTTGCCGAGGAAGTTGTGGTGCCCGGTCGAGGCTGCCGTGCCCGCTGAGCCGTATCCTGAGGAAGGCGGTGGTACTCCAGTTCCTGACGAAGAGGACTGTCCTCCGGCACCCGCGCCGCCTCCAAAACATGACGCCGGGTTGCCTCCCAGGAGGTTCCCGGCCACGCTAGGGAGCTTCATGTTGGGCGGCGTCTGAGGAGGAGTGTCCGTCTGCACTTCGGGGAACCCCGACGCTCCTACAGATGCCGCGGAACATGCTCCGGCGCCGCCGCCGTGGCCTGGACCTCCGCCCCCACTTCCACCGCCGCCGTACGGCCCAGATAAGAGGCCGCCGTAGCGAGAATAGGGTGCAGCCGCTGCGGCAGAAGGGCTCATGGCCGCGGACGGTAAAGCGAAACTGTTCATGCCTACATTCATTCCCATATTCATGCTGCCACAACTGCCGAGCCAGGGCTGCTGCTGTTGTTGCTGTTGCTGCTGATGTGGGTGGAGATGTTGCGGAGGCGGTGGGGGCGGCGTCTTGCAGGCGGCCGTGTCGGCGAGGGACCAGATCTTGGGCTTCGTGGCGGGGATGGGCACGCCGCAGTCGGAGTTTGGACCGCCACCCCCTTTGAGCTCGTCCTTGAGCCCCCCACCGCCCAACATGTGGGGATGCGGATGATGATGCATGTGGTGCCCCATCAGCAAGTCCCCGCCGGGCTTCCTGTCCTCCTCGTCGTCGATATCGTCATCGTCGTCCATACAGTCCTTGTCCAGGTGGTGCTCCGTCTTCACGTGGTGGTGCATGGGGTCTGCGAACACAGAACCCGCGTTTCACAAGCTATAAGTGCGAGTCTGTTTACAAATCATGTAACACTACTCTGAACTTTGATGTTTTACACCCCAACAATCTTATCAAAGTTAAGCAGTTCCAGAGTCTTGATAGCAAATGTGCGCAGCTGTAAGCTATGTAAGTGGCTTAGCAACATCTAAATGCTTTCACCTTGTTGTCCAATGACTTCCCTTGGAGTTACTCCATCAGTGAACAAGCAATTCGTATCACCTGGATACGTAGAAGACGTTTTAGTTACTTCTGCTATCAAGACTCCGGAATTAGAGCTGTGATAGATGATAATATTTTTATTATTTTGGAAGCAAATGTGCCGCTTAGTAACATTAGGGTTGAGATTTCAGCATATATGATTGCTCCTGACATTTGTGGCCCATATTTTTACCTTCTCTACTATATTTCACCAGAAATATATGTTTTGAGACCCCCTGAATCCAAAATAAGCTTTTTTGGAAACATGAACGTGTGTGTGTGTGTGTCTGTGAACAGCATAACTCAGAAACGAACAGACGGATAAACACCAAACTGGGTATTTAGGTTCAGTATCTTCCAGAGATACGACACGAAGGTTTTCAAGAAAATCCCCCCACACCAGATTACCCTTTACATGGAACATTTTTAGAAAATTTTAGTTTTCTCAAAAATGCCTCTAACAATTTTGATTAAAATATCTTATGTTTAATATATTTTCATGACAAATGAAATGTATATCTCGAATTTTCCGGGAATGTCTCCAAAAGTATTCTTTATTGTGAACGACTTTTGCATAACTGGTAAACCATAAGAGATAGTCAAAATTTTACTACACAAAAATTGTAGAATCGCGTTAAAATACACAATTTATGTCATATACATTTTTTTTTTGTTGAGTGAACCATTTTCGAGATATTGCTTGTTATTCCCTTAAATTTTTCAATACTTTTCTCAAATGGGAATTCGTTATTCATTTTTTTATGTCATGGACATACAAAGAGAATGGAATACTCCACATAGCAACCAGCGCTTAAAATATTTGACTATAGCTTAAAGTCTACCATATTCCCCTTGCATCTACAAGAAAATTAGCAATAAGGTTATCTCGAATAACATGAAGCATATGGAGAATAAGCGTTTGTAAAAATAGTTTGTACAAGCGTAGAGAAAGTCATGTGAGTGTAACACATCAGCTTTTTTTTAATGTAGAGACAACTGAAAAACTCAATATCACAGCTGGGATTTGGGTCCAGTATTAAAGTACTTGCGATTGCAGGTCGCCATTGAGATTGTCATCTCTATTGAGATGCCTTGGTGGTCTGTCTGGGAACATGTCACAGTAGCTCAATGGTTAGAGCAACCGACGGAGAGCGGGAGAACCGTGTTCAAATTCCGGCCGTGGCATTCAATTTTTCAGTTCTCTCTACATTAAAAACTTTTCAAGACCAGGCTAAGGTCTTTAAAAAAAGTAATATTACCTGCAAGTAATTATATACGTAATAATTAAAAAGAAAAATATTATTAATCCAGCTTGATATCTAAATAGTTCTGGTTGGAATAAAATTCCGTTAACGTTTTGCTTGGAGAGATGACATTGGTAAGTCAGTGACGTGATGAACACAATTATACATAAAAGTGTGAACTCATAACGCATTTTCTCCAAATGTAAATTCTTATCAAATACAACTCGTAGTTTATTTTTTTCTTTCTATTTTCTTTTTCTTTTTTGTTAGTGTACGTCCTCTTCAGGGGATGAAAGGCCTTTCTTTTATTCGTATCAAGTTTAGTTATGAATATAGGGTTTTAATAGCTTATGACTGAATGTTATTAAATAGAACATTTATTTAGAAAATAAAACTTTTTTTCCAGGAAACGTCTTAATGCAAAAAAATCTGATGTGTTACACTCACATGACATTCTCTACTCTTGTACAAACTATTTTTACAAACGCTTATTCTCCATATGCTTCATGTTAATCGAGATGTTAATCTTATTGCTAATTTTCTTGTAGATGCAAGGGGAATTGGTAGGCTTTAAGCGATAGTCAAATATATTAAGAGCTGGTTGCTATGTGGAGTATTCCATTTTCTTTGCATTACCAGGACAAAAAAAATGAATAACGAATTTGAGAAAAAGTATAAATATTGAAAAATTTAAGGGAATAACAAGCAATATCTCAAAAATGGTTCACTCAACAACAAAAAATGTATATGACATAAATTGTGTATTTTAACGCGATCTACATTTTTTGTGTAGTAAAATTTTGTCTATCTCTTATGGTTTACCAGTTATGTAAAAGTCATTCACAATGAAGAATACTTTTGGAAACATTCCCAGAAAATTCTGGATATATATTTCATTTGTCATGAGAATATCTTAAACATATGATATTTTAATCAAAATCGTTAGAGCCATTTTTGAGAAAATTAAAATTTCCAAAAAATGTTCCATGTAAAGGGTAATTTGGGTTGGGTGGATTTTCTTGAAAACCTTTGTGTTGCATCTCTGGAAGGTACTGAACCTAAATACCAAGTTTGGTGTTTATCCGACTGTTCGTTTCTGAGTTATGCTGTTCACAGACACACACACACACACACACGCACACGCACAGACAAACAGACACACACACGGGCATGTTTCCAAAAATGCTTTTTTTTATTCAGGGGGTCCCAAAACATGTATTTCCGGTGAAATCTCGGTATCGAATTTTTGAGTGGAATACAATACTTCCCCTACTTACTATACGTAGTAGAGAAAGTAAAAACTATATTTCAGAACTAATAAGTAATATTCAAAGGTTTAAACATGTTATATTTTAATTTCATTGGGCTGTAAGTACTCAGGAAGATTAATACGATGATATACATTTCAGCTAATTTGTTTGAAATGTGTTGAAATGAAAAGTTTTGGTAGTGAGTACCCTGAATTTCGTTTATGTGCCATAATTTTGTTATTTCTTAACATCAACATAGTTATGCTGAAATTTTCTAACGGAAAAATTCATTAATTTACTAAATATAATATTCAGTACATATCTTACACCCTCTAACCTTCCTGAGAGTAGCCCATCCCAAAATGTTCATTTGCGGTCAAAAAACCACTGGCGGGATACGAAATAACGCCTTTGATGAAACAGTTACCTACTGCTTCATTTATAATACATTACATCTTATGCAACTTACCCGACAAAGAAAATATGTGAATAATGTTATAGATACGTTTTTATTGAGTTTCATTTTGCACAAAGGTTGAAATTTTTACACTTGTACAAAAAGCATTAGCAGTCACTGACATTTTGTAATTTTACAACAAAACTTGAGTATTTACTATTAGTAACTTTACTTTCAATTTGTAACTACTGTATACAATGTGGAGACCTTTTCCTCTCCACTTTCTCACTCTCCCTCTCTTTTCCCCCTCTCACTTTCTCCCATTCTTTCCTCTCGTTATCGCTTCCACCGTTTCCTTTACGATCTCTCGGACTCCCCCTCATCACATCCTCTCTCCCTCTGTGCAACTTTCATCTGATGTGATGTTTTGAAAGACGGTAACAAAACTATGTGTTAATATAAATTAAAACACGAGTAAAAGGTTTAACTGTACACAAACTTGTGTCCCTTCCTTATGCTTGTTACGTGATCAGAATTATACCATTTCTCATAGTAACTGATTTATAATATTAACCACGAAAATTGTTGTAACTTCTAAAATATTCATCGCATCAAAAGTTTGCAAATAATGAAACTTGTTAGAAACATTATGCTTAGATAGAAATTTAATTGAAAATTGTTTTTCAAAAACTTTTATAACACACCAAATATTTTTCTTTTTTCATTTGTCCTCTTCAAACCAATCTCGGAAATGCTTGACAAAAGATAAGTTACTTGGCATAAAGTGTGCGTTTTAACAAGAAATACATCTAATGCTTTGCAGGTTATACAAAAAAAGAAAGAAACTCATTTAGAATGAAGAGGGCTTCACAAACTACTCCCACAAACTCAGGATATACGTTTTCTTGGTCACACATAATTATATCTAAAATATATGGTGTTTTAATCAAAATACTTAGAGCTATTTTGAGAAAATAAAAAATAACGAAGCATTTCAATACAAAGGGCAGTTCACAAAAAAAAGCCACGCCCACAGAGCTTTTTCTAAAAATTCTCGATATATAAATTTGGGGTGGGATACTATAGATTCTCTACCCACTATTGGTAGATGCTACAGAAATTAATAACTAAGAAGTGTGAAATGACCTAAAGGGAATAACAGAAAACAGTAAAAATAAAACACAATCACAGGATAATGAAGTATCGGTAACGCTGGCAACATAGCCATGGTTACCATAGCAATGGGCTTGCCAACGCTCATTGTTTCTCTGATCCAGGGCTGTCAGATCCCAATTAGCATTATAATTCTGTCTTTCAGAACGAATACAAACATTATGATTGATTTAAAAGTTGTTTCAATAATTTCAGTTTCCTAATTTTACACATACTAGTTATACCTCACCGAAAAAAGCTGTCTACGTCCCTAGTTAAAATAACAGCATGAAGAAGGCTCTGGAACGGTGAATATGAGTCCAGCAGAGAGATAGAATCCAAAACTAGGAGCAATAACAGCATAAAATGATTGCAGTACGTCGTGCAGGAAACGGCAGCTCCGAATTAGGTATTAAAAATATGATAGGCAGTTTATGTGGTCCAGCTGACGAGGGTAAGTGGCAATCTGGGGCCACGAGGGGACAACCCCAGCCTGCGAGGGTGAGATTTGTTGACGCGGGGGAAGCCCTCCCTGCAAATAATTTCATTAAGGGTTGTGCGTCGTCCTCTACAAGTGGTAGCCTTACTCACAGATCAAAGGGATCACTCTTATCATTCGCTACTATGTTTTAATTACAGGGAAGGACGAGCGGAAAATGATCATCATTGAAAGACAACTTGGGGAGTGCATATCTCACTATCTAATTCTATCCGACTGTTAATTCAATCAGTATCGGCTTACACAGGGAGAGAGATCCACTGATGTCTGCAGTAATAATTTAGGTATTTATTTGATTGTTCCACTCAAACGCTGCGTACTTGATACTGAACAACAGCGTTTAGCAATGCCCGGGATATCCACCAATCACGTTCATTTATCTTATAAAGTATGCGATTTTATCGGATAAAACGTCAGCTCATTACAATCACTTACGAAATCGTACTACCTCAACATTAACTTCATTTTCCATTACCGAAAACCAGCAGATTCCTTGAGGCAGTATTTTTAACACTTAAATATTTTTCAGTCTAATTATATAATATGTAAATTCAATAACAGCTCGCCTGGAAGAAATATGTGTATGTAATAATTTGTAAAATGTATGTAACAGTCATTGCACATACTTATATTATTGTATACATGTTTAATAATGTTATGTGAATGCATTACGTAATTTAATAATGTAGGAGCTGTGAGAATAATAAGTTAAAAGCTGCTAATAATGAGGTAACAATGAGGTAACCTTGAGGCGATAATGAGTAAGAAAGTTTAACAGTACTACTTCTGATTCTTGGAAGCAATAATGTAATTTTAGTGACAGTTTATAAAATAGGCAATCAACAACCGGAGGGGGTTTTAGTTAAATGAAGGTATTCTTTTGGAGTAGGAATAGCCAATCAGAGACTTGAAATACTGAAATTTACAAGTTTAGACGGTTGAAATCTATTCAGTTGCCTGCAGACAGTTGTCATAACTAGATGCGTTGCTTGTGCGCCCTCGTGTGAGACGAAAAATTAGTTTACGTGTTAAAAAGTGTAATTAATTAATAAAAAACGAATCTCACAGCTCTCTATAGCAGTGAAGTGCTATTTAATTTGTGTCAAAAACTAATAAAAAGGAGTAAAATAAAAATTAAAAATGTGTGTAGGCCTACATTCTTGTCGCATCACGCCCTGCCAAGATATCCATGTCTCTATAATACTGACGCAGCCGAGGCAAACATAAATATATAATATCTAAAGAGACAGTCAAATTACAAAGCTATTATTTTTAAGCTTGGGGCAAAGGCCACCTGAAAGTAGGTACATTTGGAGCGAAGGCTACCAGAAACTGTTTACTATACGTGCGGTTGCAACTACTACAAGTTCGGCTCCCCAACAGTTGAAATACAATACATCATCTTCAAACTGACTTTTCATACGTAGCAGCAAACAACGTAAAGAACAATTCTACTTCAAATTGACGTCTAAAGTGTGGTGCAAAAAAACAACGTAAACAAACGTTCATTAAAAACATTTTATTACTATTGTTCTGATTTTAGCTTATCTTATTTTCAGGTTATTTATTTTCTCATTCCCATCGTTGATAGTACTGTTCATTAATTTAGTACTACGCTGTGGTCTGACAAAGTGGTGAGTTGATCTCAAACAACACAAACAAGAAAGTAAATTGATAGAATTTGTTAGATTTTATTCATGGAATAGTATTAATAAATTCATAGCCGCTCGTAGAATTATCTATGATATACCTACATTTTAACCAACTACTGTTTGCCAAACTGACTTGTTAATTTGAAACTATGTTCAGTGACTCCACAAGGAATTCGTCCTCATGTATAACAATCCTAACAGCCAAATTAATTACGAAAATTATCATTTTTACTCTCTACCATATACCTATAGTAGGTAGAAAAAGCGTTGTATTGATATGGAAATACCAGCAGAAGTAGGTACATGTTTTATGGTCTCCTGAATCCATAATAAAATAATTTTTACTTTCCCCACTACTAACCTTTAGTAAGCAAAGGAAATATTGCATTCCAAACAAAGATTCAATACCGAGATTTCACCAGAAATACAAGTTTTGAGGCTGCTTTTATAAAAAAGAAAGGAAGTATTTTTAGAAAAGTCCGTGTGAGTATGTCTGCTGCGAACAACATAATTCAAAACGAAAAGCTGTTAAATACCACATATAATATGTACATAGATACTGATTTTTCTGGGAATAGCCTGTAAAGTCCTCTTCATTTTGAATGACTTTTGAATAATTGGTAAACCGTAGTACAGTGTTATTCAAAAAGACGGAACGGGCTTTAAATATTTATTTCTAATGAATGACAATAGATGGCGGCACATGCAATACATCACTGCACAAAGGAAAGTTCAAAATTTAATTTGATGCCTTCAAAATGAGCACCATTTGTTATGCGAGGACGACCAGTGTTTTTCCGTTTGCAAACGCAACCATCTTCTCCGAATTTGTTGTATCAATTGTAATTTTTTTTTGACGAGGCGATTCGTTGTTGAACTTACAACGAAATGCACGCTGCAATGAAACAATGGATTTACTCTTTGCATACTGCAGCACACAAAACGGTTTTTTCTGTGGCGTTGCCATTTTCTCGTAAAGAAACCCAGCGCCACTGTAGGCACTGAATGGAACTAATATATGGGGTTTAAAACTTTGAACTTTCCTTTATTCAATGATGTGTCGTATGTACTGCTATCTATTGTCGTTCATTAAAAATTAATATTTAAAATCTGTTCTTTCTTTTTGAATAACCCTGTAGAAAAAATCTTACCACAATACTATACTGCATTTTATTATATGCCAATCACTAGCTCCACCTCCCCAAATCTGGGCGATTTTCTTCAATGAAATATGTAATGAAAATATTTTTTCCAAAATTTATCTCGATTAACATCAAGTAGATAGAAAAAGTTATAGTGTAAGGTTATTTTGTAGAAGAAATATAAAAATAAGCGATAGTAAGTAGAGAAAGTACTGTTTCAGGAAGTGTTTAAATCTTTTAAATGGAAGGCACACTTATGTTGAATGTACATAATTTTTGTGACATAAAAGTCAATTGCTTTGTCTCCTTTCAATTGTTTTTAAGGATTATTCTGAAACCTCAACTTAAGAGTTCCATTTAACTAAACTGATTTACGCAGAGTGCCAACTTTGAGGCACTGGATCACCCTAAAAGGTACACAGAACTACTAAGTTAAGAAAGTAGATTGCATGCAGAGTCTACCTGACTTGTTGCCGCCGAGCAGGAAGAGGCTGGGAGGTTGGCAGGACGTGTAGTGAGCTGCAGCCATTGTTGTGCGAACCGCGAGAGGCAGCAAGGGACAGAAAGAAAATACACAACTGTTATTTTGGTAGCCCTGTTTTCACATCATACATATCAAATATAAGTATAAAAAAAGACCGATGAGAAAACTTTATCAACAATGCTTCTACAGATAGATATACTGCCGTTTGTGAAAATTGCAACACGAAGAAGGAAACGCATGAATTCAATGGATTTAATACCACAGGTTAGGTACATGACAAGTAACAAATGATAAACTTTTCAAACCTATACATGACCTTTGAGCCCTAATATTCAGTATTTGGTGTGGCCTCCATGCGCTGCAATTAGAGCTGCTATACGCCGTGGCATTGAATCAAAAAAGGTTCTGAATAAGTTCCTGAGGAATTTTCCTCCACGCAGTTTGTATTCAAGCCCACAAATCCGTGACACTGGTTACTGGAGGACCGTGACGCACCAGGTGCCGACCAACCATATCCCAGACATGTTCGATGGGCGACATGTCAGGCGAACGTGCATGCCAGGGAAGCAATGGTACCCGTCGCTCTTCGAAGAAGGTTGTACATTCTCGCAATATGTGTAGAAATGTGGTCTGTGGAGATGCCTGAAGCAGGGGAGTACCTCAGGCTCTACAATCGCCTTTAGATACCGGTTGCTGTTCAAGGTGCCCTCAATTCGGTTGTTGTAACCGCGCCTGGTGTTTGTCTGCTATGCCGCTCAACAATGCAGCCCTCCAGCTTGCGCTCGCTACGGTACCGCCGGACACGTATGCTGCCATCACTGTAGAACACGTGGAAGCGGGACTCGTGCCACTCAGCACCGCGACGTTGTTCACGTGCCAATTTCAGTCGGAGGAGCTTGTTGAAGTCGACCTAATGGCATGATGTAACCAGTCCAACCTGTAGCAGACGTCAACGAACCGTTGATGCAGATAAGTTCACACCTGTTGCAGTGCTCCACTATGATGAAGCTGTACGACCCGATATGGCCATGCGGACACGATGACGGTCATCCCGTGCTGGGTGGTCCAGTACCCGCTCTTCGCTGCGTACGACCTTCATCTATACACTGCTTCCACACACGCCTCGCTGTGGTAGCAGCATGCCCTGTACGAGCCGAAATGTCACGGTATGACAAACCCGCTTCCCGGAGACGACCATTCTGCCCCGTTCGAACTCACTCACATGCCGATATGGATCCCTTTGACGTAGACGAGGCATACTGGCACTCACTTTATTGTTTCCACCTTGTTTGACAGCTCTGCACTGATTACACTGGGCGTAATACTGAACTTGTTGGATCGACACGAGACCTACGTGTACCCCATCTCTCTGCAAACCTAATCACTTATTGCTTGCATACTCTTATACACTTCCACCAAGTTTGGAGTTATTCGGGAAATTCTTTCTTGGTGTCGCAATTTTCACAAACGGCAGTGTAACAAAAAGAAAACTGCGAATGAAAAAGATTCGGTGAAGGAAAACACACAGCATCAGATCCATGTGACTTCTCGTATACAGGATCTTTCATGACTAATGAATGATAAAAGTCACTTTTACTTTCTCTACTACGTATAGTAAGTAGGGGAAGTATTACATTCCATACCTAGATTTCACAGGAAATACATGTTTTAAGGCACCCTGAAAACAGATCTGTGTGTCAGTATAACTCAAAAACGAAACATTGGATAAATGCCAAACTTGGTATTTAGGTTCAATTATCTTCCAAAGTTGCGACATGTAGATTTTCAACAAGAAGCTATCCCTTACATGAAACATTTTTCGAAATTTTTTATTTTCTAAAAAATAGCTCTATTGATTTTGTTTAAAATACCATATATGAGAGATATTTACATGAAAAATAAAATGTATATCTTAAACTTTCGTGGAATAGCCTATGAAGTCCTCTTTATTCGGAAGGAGTTTTGTATAATCATGTATAACTGGTAAACTTAAGCGATAGACGAAAACGTACAGTCGCCTCTGTTTAAGTTGACAAACAATAATTAACACGCCTCTACCGCGCCTTCCATCCCTCATTCGGTTGCAGAGGTTAATGCTTGAATGCCGAACCAATAAGAGCCGAACTCATTCAGGGGCTAGTATGCACAGTTTTTTTGGGAGGCATATTGTTTCAGCCATTCAGGTAAGATATACCGTTGCTCAGCTAGGCCTGACTTTCTCCATAGGGCAATGTTAGGGTATTGGACTTTGTTTTTTATGGTGTTCACAGACACACGGACACACACACGGACATGTTTCCAAAAATGCTTTTTTTTAGGATTCAGGGGGTCTCAAAACATGTATTTCCGGTGAAATCTCGGTAACGAATTTTTGGGTGGAATAGAATACTTCCCCTACTTACTGTACGTAGAAGAGAAAGTAAAAATGAATAACGAATTTCCATTTGAGAAAAAGTATAAGTATTGGAAAATTTAAAGGAATAACAAGCAATATCTCGAAAATGGTTCACTCAACAAAAAAATGTATATGACATAAATTGTGTATTTTAACGCGATCTACGTTTTTTCTGTAGTAAAATTTTGTCTATCCCTTATAGTTTATCAGTTATGCAAAAGTCGTTCATTATGAAGAATACTTTTGGAGACATTCGCAGAAAATTCGAGATATACATTTTATTTGTCATAAAAGTATCTTAAATATATGATATTTTAATCACAATCGTTCATTTTTAAGAAAATTAAATTTTTCGAAAAATATTCCATGTATAGGGTAATCTGGGGTGGGGGATTTTCTTGAAAACCTTCGTGTCGCATCTCTGTAAGATACTGAACCTAAATACCAAGTTTGGTGTTTATCCGACTGATCGTTTCTGAGTTATGCTGTTCACAGACACACACACGGACATGTTTCCAAAAATGCTTTTTTTGTTTCAGAAGGCCTCAAAACATGTATTTCCGGGAAAATCACTGTATCGAATTTTTGAGTGGAATGCAATACTTCCCCATTTTACTATACGTAGTAGGGAAAGTAAAAATATGCATCTGCATTAAAATGCTGTCCCTACTCGTGACTGAGATACGCAGTTTAAGGGAATGTGAAGAACAGGACGAACCAACATCTCTCTTTGCGTTACAATGGACCGCAAACGGTCCTGGCGATGCTCTCACGTAATTTATGAAAGCCCCAAGTTTTGCGGTTGAGTGTGGTGGGAAATTTGTTCCTACATCGGTTTCGCGCAGTTAAAAAAGAGAGAAGAGGGGGGAGAAAAACTTTTACCGTGGGGTTTGGTTAAAGCCAAGAAGGGGTAGGGCCCACATTAATCGATTTACGGATAGTAAAACCACCAATCGGGGAAGTTCTGGCCACGGCGCATGCACAGCTCCTGGGGGAGAAAGGGGTGAGACGAGGTTTGAAATAGCCATGTTTTATGTTCCGCTGCCAATGTAGCAGACTGGCTAACTGGGGTCTGTTCTTTCCTCTTTTCTATCATTTTCTGTCTGTCGTCGCGGCCATCATTAGTCTTCTATTTCCCTTAGTTCCATTTCCCCCCGTTGTTATGGATTGGATGCGAGGCCGCTATTTAAGGGGAACCGCATGCTGTGAGGTACACAATATTCTACTTCGGCCGGCGTATAGTTTTCTTGTGATATAAAACTGCAGGACTGGTTGAGTATTTCCGGCTCATCGAGCAGTGTGGCTCAAACGTTAGTGTCTGAGAGTCCCTGGTTCGAAAACCTGACGTTGGTTTTTTTGTGGGTAGGTAGGCGAATGTTGGTTTGGATTATGATTCACCTAAAACTACCACCACAAATATCTCTGAAATAAAAATAGGAATTGAAAAATGACTTTCAAAAGGCATGAAGGCAGGGGAGGGGCTCATTAAAGTACAGAGTGAGCCAAAAGACTCCGAACCGCCTGCATGACGTTTTTCCTCTCCACGTCCTCGGCGCTCGTTGTTGTCTACCGCTGTCATAGAAAGGCGCGGATGAAACCATACAACTACTTTTAAAGGCTTTACTTATCAACTTTACGAAAGGAGAAAGGAGATGCTAAAACTGGCCACCGTCGTTTTCCATACATTTTTGGCGCCTCTTTAGAAAACTATCCATCACTCGCCGTAGTTCACGTTGAGAAATTTCCTGGCGGATATTTTGTTTTGTTACCCCGGAGGGGTATTTTATGAACAATACTACCGGCTGCACGGTTTTTTTCCATTGGGCTTGTGGAAATATGATAAAAACATGATAACACATTGCTGCTATAAAAAAGCCACGCTGTTGTGATTTTGCTGTGCAGTGTGAAGTGCAGTTTTGAGTTGACGGTGATGTGATGTAGTTCAGATATTAGGAGTTATTATTATTTTGTCCTATACTTAGTCACAAAGTATATTATGGCTCAATATATGTTTTCTACTGCACAGTGTGTATTTAATTATGATTCGTATGTGTTAACTCGGATAGTTCACCAAGTGAAAGTACGATTTGCAGAAAGATTTCCAGGGGTAAAACTTTCAGGCCGTATAAGAATCGATGAACTTTACAGTAAATTTCAGACCACAGGAAGTGTTCAGGATAAGAAATCTAAAAGACGACGTTCGCTTCTTACCGAAGAAACATTAGACGACATCGGTCATCGTTTGGAAAAATCTCCCCAAAAATTCCATGATGGATAGTTTCCTAAAGAGGTGCCAAAAATGTATGGACAACAACGGTGGCCAGTTTCAGCATCTCCTTTCATAAAGTTGGTAAGCAAAGCCTTTATAAGTGGTTTTAGAAATGTATGGTTTCATCCGCGTCTTTCTATGATAGCGACAGACGGCAACGAGCGTCGAGGATGCGGACAGGAAAAGCACCAGACAGTCTGGTCAACAGCAGTTCTCATAAAGCGCAGTCATGCTGCTGTAATTGAATGTGCCATGAAGTGTTCAAATTGAAGTAGTATTCATAAAAACTATATATGTTACATTCACATTGACGCTCCTCTACCGAGCGAGATAGCTCCGCGGTAAAGGTGAAGTTCGCATTCTGGAGGTTCCAGCTTCGATCCTCGCCCGGCCATTTTGCCCAGGTTATTTTCATGGTTTCCCTTGGTAGGTAGGCGAATGCTGCGGTGGTTCCTTTTCCAGACTACATACACAGACATTTTTACTTTCTCTACTACGTATAGTAAGTACGGGAAGTATTGTATTCCACCGAAAAATTCGATACCGAGATTTCACCGGAAATACATGTTTTGAGATCCCCTGAATAAAAAAAACATTTTTGGAAACATGTCCATGTGTGTGTGTGTGTGTGTGTGTATGTGTATGTGTCTGTAAACAGCATAACTGAGAAACGAACAGTCGGGTAAACACCAAACTTGGTATTTTGGTTCAGATTCTTCCTGAGATGCGACACGAAGGTTTTCTAGAAAATCTCCCCACCCCAGATTACCCTTTACATGGAACATTTTTCGAAAATTTTAATTTTCTCAAAAATGGCTCTAACGATTTTGATTAAAATGTCATATGTTTAAGATATTTTTATAACAAATGAAATGTATATCTCGGATTTTCTGGGATCGTCTCCAAAAATATTCTTCATTGTGAACGACTTTTGCATAACTGGTAAACCATAAGAGATAGACAAAATTTTACTACACAAAAATGTAGATCGCGTTAAAATACACAATTTATGTCATATACGGTTTTTTTGTTGAGTGAAGCATTTTCGAGATATTGCTTGTTATTCCCTTAAATTTTCCAATGCTTATACTTTTTCTCAAATCCGTTATTCATCTTTTTTGTCCTGGTAATGCAAAGAGAATGGAATACTCCACACAGCAACCAGTCTTAAAATATTTGACTATCGCTTAAAACCTACAATTCCCCTTGCATCTACAAGAAAATTAGCAATAAGATTAACATCTCGATTAACATGAAGCATATGGAGAATAAGCGTTTGTAAAATAGTTTGTACAAGAGTAGAGAGTCATGTGAGTGTAACACATCAGATTTTTCCAAATATATTGATTCAGAGGACCTGAAAACGTGTATTTGCGGTGTGATCTCAATACCTAATTTTTGGTTAGAATACAAAATTCTCTCTTTTTACTACAGATATGTAGTACAGAAAACAAAAAGACACACAACACCGAACTTAGTGTATATTCCAAACTGCAAGGCTGTGTGTGTGTATGTTAGTTTGGTTTCCTGGTGCACTGCTCGTATGAAATATGACACATTTCCTGCAAGTTTTATCATCTTAAGCACGTTTTTTTGTTTATCACACACAGAGGACATAAAACTTCTCCTTTGTATTCCACTATATGAAATCTGACAAATACAAGCGGACAGAAAATCCCTGGCGCTTTAATTCACAGGAATACTGTGTCCCTAATCTCGACTATCTTGAACAAGAAAAGTAGAGGTCCCATTTGTCATAACTCTACAATCCGGATGCATCAAGATGGATGGTCGTGGCAGCACAATCGCTAACACTTGCTGCGCGCGCGAGAGAGAGGGTCCGCGCATGCGCTATCTCTTCTATCTCAATATTATGAAACTGATAAATGTTCACGCGCGCGTATAAACAGCACGACTAGGGAAATGTACTGCGTGGGTGTTTGTACATGTATATTCCAGGTACTTTATCGAAATTAATTCCTGACTGCAATTACAATAGAATAATTACCTGCTGTACTTAGCCAACAATTAAGACAGATATGTAGCACACTGGGAAGGCAAAGTTGCAGTTATAACTGCTCCCAGAGCCGCACAAAAATTAAAAATCAGATGTGATACATTCACATGACTTTCTCTATTATCTCGATTCTTATTGGTATACAAGTTATTCTTACACAAGCTTATTACTTTCTCTACTAGTATAGTAAGTAGGCGAAGCATTGTATTCCACCCAAAAAATCGTTACCGAGATTTCACCGGAAATACTTGTTTTGAGGCCTCCTGAATCCATAAAAAGTATTTTTCGAAACATTTCCGTGTGTGTGTGTGTGTGTGTGTGTGTGTGTGTGTGTATGTGTGTGTCTGTGTGTCAGTGAACAGCATAACTCAGAAACGAACAGTCGGATAAACACCAAACTTGGTATTTAGGTTCAGTATCTTCCAGAGATGCGACACGAAGGTTTTCAAGAAAATCTCCCACCACAGATTGCCCTTTACATGGAAAGTTTTTTGAAAATTTTAATTTTCTCAAAACTGGCTCTAACAAGTTTGATTAAAATATTATATATTTAAGATACTTTCATGACAAATAAAATGTATATCTCGAATTTTCTGGGAATGTCTCCAAAAGTATTCTTCATTGTGGACGACTTTTGCATAACTGGTAAACCATAAGAGATGGACAAAATTTTACTACACGAAAATGTAGATCGCGTTAAAATACACAATTTACTTTATATACATTTTTTCTGTTGAGTGAACCATTTTCGAGATATTGCTTGTTATTCCCTTAAGCTTTCCAACACACTTTTTCTCAAATGGTAATTCGATATTCATTTTTTTTTTGTCCTGGTAATGCAAAGAGAATGGAATACTCCACATAGCAACCAGCTCTTAATATATTTGACTATCGCTTAAAGCCTACCAATTCCCCTCGCATCTGACAGAAAATTAGCAATACGACTAACATCTCGATTAACATGAAGCATATGGAGAATAGCGTTTGTAAAAATAGTTTGTACAAGAGTAGAGAAAGTCATGTTAAGTGTAACACATCAGCTTTTTTTCTATCTACTACACTTTAATCAAAATAAACATTTGCAGAAATAAGCTACATTACACATTTCGTTATAGATACAGAGAGAACAGCGATAGTCAAATGTTTAAGAACTGGATGCTTTATGCTGGTGTTAAAATTCAATACTGTTTCCATGCAATCGCCAGAAATAACTGAATGTTGATAGGCCTTTAAGTAAATGAGTCAGAAATTAACAATTCGAATATTTAATAACGGATATCTCAGAAAGAGCTTATGCCACAAAAAGGAAGTTAAATTGTTTTTTAAACAGATGTATATTTTTTGTGTAGTACGTTTTCGTCTCTCGCTTAACGTTTACCAGTTATACAAGATTATACCAAATTTCTTTCAAACGAAGTGGGCTTCACAAGCTATTCCCAGAAAGTTCAAGATATACACTTCTTTATCCGTAAATATCTTTAATATATGGTATTTTAATCAAAATCGTTACAGCCATTTTTTAGAAAATAAAATTTTTTGAATACTCATCCGTGTAAAGGGTAGTCCGGGGTGGGAGGATTCTCTTGAAAAATGTTCGTGTCTCATCTTTGGAAGGTATTGAATTTAAATACTAAGTTTGGTGTTGATCCGACTTTTAGTTTTTACTTTCTCTACTACGTATAGTAAGTAGGGGAAGTATTGTATGTATTCTACCCAAAAATTCGATACCGAGATTTCACCAGAAATACATGTTTTGAGACCTCCTGAATCCAAAAAAAGCATTTTTGGAAACATGTCCGTGTGTGTGTCTGTGAACAGCATAACTCAAAAACGAACAGTCAGATAAACACCAAACTTGGTATTTAGCTTCAGTATCTTCCAGAGATGCGACACGAAGGTTTTCAAGAAAATCCCCCCACCCCAGACTACCCTTTACATGGAACATTTTTCGAAAATTTTAATTTTCTCAAAAATGCCCCTAACGATTTTGATGAAAATATCATATGTTTAAGATAATGTCATGAGAAATGAAATGTATATCTCGAATTTTCTGGGAATGTCTCCAAAAGTATTCTTCATTGTGAAGACTTTTGCATAACTGGTAAACCATAAGAGATAGACAAAATTTTACTACACCAAAAATGTAGATCGCGTTAAAATACACAATTTATGTCATACACATTTCTTTTGTTGAGTGAACCGTTTTCGAGATATTGCTTGCTATTTCCTTAAATTTTCCAATACTTATACTTTTTCTCAAATTCGTTATTCATTTTTACTTTCTCTACTACGTATAGTAAGTAGGGGAAGTATTGCATTCCACCCAAAAATTCGATACCGAGATTTCACCGGAAATACATGTTTTGAGACCTCCTGAATCCAAAAAAAGCATTTTTACTTTCTCTACTACGTACAGTAAGTAGGGGAAGTATTGCATTCCACCCAAAAATTCGATACCGAGATTTCACCGGAAATACATGTTTTGAGACCTCCTGAATCCAAAAAAAGCATTTTTGGAAACATGTCCGTGTGTGTGTCTGTGTGTGTGTGTGTCTGTGTGTGTGTGTGTCTGTGTGTCTGTGTGTGTGTGAACAGCATAACTCAAAAACGAACAGTCGGATAAACACCAAACTTGGTATTTAGGTTCAGTATCTTCCAGAGATGCGACACGAAGGTTTTCAAGAAAATCCCCCCACCCCAGACTACCCTTTACATGGAACATTTTTCGAAAATTTTAATTTTCTCAAAAATGGCTCTAACGATTTTGATGAAAATATCATATGTTTAAGATAATATCATGAGAAATGAAATGTATATCTCGAATTTTCTGGGAATGTCTCCAAAAGTATTCTTCATTCTGAACGACTTTTGCATAACTGGTAAACTATAAGAGATAGACAAAATTTTACTACACAAAAAATATAGATCGCGTTAAAATACACAACTTATGTCATATACATTTCTTTTGTTGAGTGAACCGTTTTCGAGATATTGCTTGTTATTTCCTTAAATTTTGCAATACTTATACTTTTTCTCAAATTCGTTATTCATTTTTTTATGTCCTGGACATGCAAAGAGAATGGAAAGCGCCACATAGCAACCAGCGTTAAAATATTTGACTATCGCTTAAAAGCTACCATATTCCCCTTGCATCTACAAGAAAATTACCAATAAGATTGACATTTCGATATCTCGATTAACATGAAGCATATGGAGAATAGGCGTTTGTAAAATTAGATTGTACAAGAGTAGAGAAAGTCATGTGAGTGTAACACATCAGATTTTTGGAAACATGTCCGTGTGTGTGTCTGTCTGTGTGTCTGTGAACAGCATAACTCAAAAACGAACAGTCGGATAAGCACCAAACTTGGTATTTAGTTTCAGTATCTTCCAGAGATGCGACACGAAGGTTTTCAAGAAAATCTCCCCACTCCAGACTACCCTTTACATGGAAGATTTTTCGAAAATTTTAATTTTCTCAAAAATGGCTCTAACGATTTTGATGAAAATATCATATGTTTAACATAATGTCATGAGAAATGAAATGTATATCTCGAATTTTCTGGGAATGTCTCCAAACGTATTCTTCATTGTGAACGACTTTTGCATAACTGGTAAACCATAAGAGATAGACAAAATTTTACTACACAAAAAATGTAGATTGCGTTAAAATACACAACTTATGTCATACACATTTCTTTTGTTGAGTGAACCGTTTTCGAGATATTGCTTGTTATTTCCTTAAATTTTCCAATACTTATAGTTTTTCTCAAATTCGTTATTCATTTTTTTTATGTCCTGGACATGCAAAGAGAATGGAATGCGCCACATAGCAACCAGCGCTAAAATATTTGACTATCGCTTAAAAGCTACCATATTTCCCTTGCATCTACAAGAAAATTACCAATAAGATTGACATCTCGATATCTCGATTAACATGAAGCATATGGAGAATAGGCGTTTGTAAAAATAGTGTGTACAAGAGTAGAGAAAGTCATGTGAGTGTAACACATCAGATTTTTTTTATATCCTGGACATGCAAAGAGAATGGAATGCGCCACATAGCAACTAGCGTTAAAATATTTGACTATCGCTTAAAAGCTACCATATTTCCCTTGCATCTACTAGAAAATTACCAATAAGATTGACATCTCGATATCTCGATTAACATGAAGCATATGGAGAATAGGCGTTTGTAAAAATAGTGTGTACAAGAGTAGAGAAAGTTATGTGAGTGTAACACATCAGACTTTTTAAGTTATGCTCTTCACAGACACACAGGGGCTTTTTCTCTAAAAATGCTTTTTCAGGATTCAGGGGCTTCAAAACACGTATTTCCGGTGAAATCTTGGTAGCAAAATGTTGAGTGGAATATAATACTTCCCCTATTCACTATACGTAGTAGAGAAAGTAAAAAGACTGCCTCTATGAACGAGTGATCCTCTCAAACCAGAAGCCCTGTTTTGGATCCCCGGTTGGGGCGGGGAATTTCTTTTTAACCAGAATCCTTCCAAATGCTTTACAGAGCCTGGAAGTGTGAGTATGAGTGTGTTTAATATTAAAAATAAATAAAAATCCAAAATTAGCAAAAGCTACAGTATAACACAATCACTTGTGTCCCCATTTGGGCCGATCTTCCTGACCCATGTTTTTTTCGGGGGTAGCTACGCGAATGCTGGGAAGGTTCATTGCATCCTCCGAATTTCCTGTCCCTTCACTTCACCTATATTCTCATTTCACTTCACATTTTATGTGCTTGGTCTGTTTCAGGGTTGAAAGTGTCGATGTGAGTCTCGGCGTTGCATGGCAGGGGAAAAGGGATACTCTATGTAACCCTTCGTTCCCCGGAATGGGGCCCATCTCCGAGTCCCGGGCCCACCAGTGGAATGTGAAAGTCTGCAGGGGCAGGGTAGTAGGTTGCAGTAGCTGCCATTCGGGGAGTTTCGACCTGTAAAAGGTAGGGACCCTGCCTCTTCCCTGTCTTCTCTCACCTCTCTCTCTCCCTCCCTCCCTCCCGGGGGGCTTTCCGTCAGGGCTTAGGCACAAAGACCTTGTAGTTCAAAGTTCTAAGGACCCCTGCGTACCCAGACCTACTCCTAAGAGGGGGGCTATATAAACGAAACAATAATTTAAAAAAAAATATATGATACATTCACACGATATTCGCATAATATCTTTATTATATATTATACCTACTGTTCATATTAAAAGTGCTACATCTATCCTTGCTGTGTTACTTGCAACAAATGTTTACTTAGGAATGAGTTCATATCAAACAAAAAGGTTTTTGGTTACAACTTGCGAAACAGCATTCAAAATTTATTATTCGTGGTAGCAAACTCTTGCGGTGAAAGCAAAAGAAAGTGTACGGGGGCAAAAGCTTCAGGCTATCTCGTCATTGGAATTGAACAAATATTGCATAACGAGAAACATTTTAAAATGGCAAAAAACGCAAGATAAACAACATTACATTAAAATTTCACGTGCCACTTATATACATTTACGGCGTTCATTTAAGCATTTAAGTGGCCAGAAAAGCAAACCCGATATTGGGTGCTCATTCTAAAAGTTTGAGAAGGTTTTCTACGATAATGTTTAAAAACTTGTTTTTGTAAGGGAAATAATAATAATTATTATTATTGTTATTATATTATTGGTAAAGAACATCATGTAAATGTAACTGATCAGAACGTTTTTTCATTTCAATGGTAAGATTTGTAATTATTTGACCAAATAAAACTATCGGCCTGCTTGACTATATTATGCAACGAAGACACATAGGCACAATAGATATACATCAGGAAGGGGAAACATGAAACTTGATCACCTTTCCCGTTGGTACTCCTGCTTGCTCAGTTTTGAATACGAGTGTTTTAACTTTTTCCGTCCTGCACGAGGAAGAAGGATGGCGTAATATAAAGCTTTATCATTTTGGAAGATGAAAACAGTTTGAATTAAATTTGTTGGTTTTTGAAATTTACAAAATTAAATATAATCCAAGAAAGAAGAGTGATTCAAATATCGTTAAATCAATAATAAGGTGGGAACGATAAAACTAGGAAAAAGAAGTTTTCTTAGATTAAAAAAAGTACAAAATTTGTAATTCAAGAAAATGTTAAAGATAATAGGTTTAAAAAATAAATATTAAAATTCTTATCAGTACGAGCTAAAATAAAGGTGAAAATGTGTTGATTTATAAAAGGAATATTATTATTATTATCATCATCATCATCATCATCATTATCTTTGAAGCCGGAATTATAAAGGCAATAATTATCATAATAATCTGAGAAGGATAGTGATATAAAATAAGTAATAATATATTTAAAATCAGTGTATGTATAAAAAGGAGAAGCATTGTGAAAATTGTTGACTGTAAAAGCGACAGAAAGAACAGACAGGCACAGTTGTGTTAATTAGGGACCAGCCTCAGGTAGAAAGGGCAAATACCATTGAAGCAAATTTTTCCTGGTACCAGCCGAGTGCATCTGCACTTAGCCTGGTGAAGGCCACTCTCTAAGCATCATGACGCTAAGTTTGAGGGGAGAGAAGGGAAGTTCAGGCGTTGGTTTTCCTTGTAGTAGCGTGGGTAAGTCAGTCAGTCTGCCTGAGTGCCTGGGGAGTGTTGTAGGACGACATTCTCGTCGTGTGGAGAAGATTGGCGGCGAACATGCTAGAGGGTAGAACGCTTAGCCGTAGTTAGTATTCTTCGGTCTTGGTAAAGACAAAGTAACTTCTTATGCATTTAATAGTGATCGGCAAACCGCAGTATTATTTTAAATAGTGAATAAAAGTGTTCCAAGACAGCGTTTGTGTGTTTCTCTGTACACACCCACGCATACCCTGAGGTTAAGGTTTCATGCTGGAGCAGCCGTGGCAAAAGAAGAACCAACTGGGAGGAGACAAGCAGCAACCGTGAGGCAAAGATATTGCTTCATTGTTGGAGGACGGAGCGTTCCTGCATCATATTGCGCCTAAACGTGGGGTTGAAAGAATTACCTGCGTCATATTTATTACTATTCAAGGTGAAAGAGAGATTTTAAAGTGGAAATCTGATACAAGAAATATGAATTCATTTGAAGCAAAACAGTAGATGACCTTAATAAAGTAAATAGTATGCGTCCATAGCCATAAATCAAGATTTACTAGCAAATGAAATAGTTTTAAATGAGAAAAAAGAATAAAGAGAAAAATAAGAAGAAAAAAATTAGTATTATTAAAATAAAAGAAAATTGAAGTAATTAACGGGAATATTAAATGAATCGATACTGAAAAACAAATAAAATATAATGAGAAGAATTTAAAGTAATGAAACATTTAATATTGTTGGTATAAGACGTTAAAGAGATCAAGGTTATCTCAGGACGTCATTAAATAAAGAGGAGGAGGAGGAGGAGAAGAAGAAGAAGAAGAACTTCTTCCGTCCTGATTCTCGTTTCCGTTCCCGTCCCTGGTAATTATGCACAGGCCTTTGCTTTATAGGGAAGTCCCTTAAAAGGCGCGCTCGTGCTGTTGCCAAATCTAAAGAAGGTTTAACTATAATGACATTCAGTCAATATTAAACTTCTATGAATAGCATATCTATAAGCAATATCAACTGAAACATCAAAACATAATCTACAAGGTAAGAAGTGTCATACTGACCTTTATCGTCGCGTCCCCTGGAATCTTTGAGCTTGTCGCCGTCCATGAGCAAGTCATCCTTGTCCTTATCGTCGCCGTCGGACACGATAGCGTCGTCATCGTCGTCGGTCTTGTTCTTGGGCTCCCAGGTCATCTTGTTCTCCTTCTTGAGACGACGCCTCGCGTTGGCGAACCACGTTGACACCTGGGTGAGAGTCATCTTAGTGATGATGGCCAGCATGATCTTTTCGCCCTTGGTCGGGTAAGGGTTCTTCTTGTGCTCGTTCAACCACGCCTTCAACGTCGCCGTGGACTCTCGCGTCGCATTCTTCCGCCGTGCCGCGAGATCGTAACCCGCCCCATAACTGCAATCAAAACAATCAGATTTGCAGGTTTTAGAACATCCTCAGCGCGCACATGCGTAAGAAAGCTGCATTGTTAATAAAAGCTAACATAATTCCAGACTCGTTAATTTATAGCCATAGCACTGATGAGGGTTTCAACGTAAAGTATGCTGATTTCGCATCGTTTAACCAAGTGCAAAATACCCCGTCAAATTTTTGCAGTCTGTTAATTTTCACCGTTGTATGTGCAGTGGTCTACCTAAAAATCCTACACCATTAGGAATATCCTCACATAAGCTCCCTTAAGCGTACAGGCTGCTGAAATTTGAGAAATAATATCAATTTAAATACTGCTCCAAAAATACATCTATAACGTATTTAATGTTCCAATTCTTATTCAAATATTCCATCACCATTAGTGCTACATATAAATTATTTATGGGTTAATCCACTTTAAAACCAGCCGAAACGTTTTTTTATTCTCCTGAACTCTTTCATGTACATTAACGAAATTTTCTCCATTGCTTCAGAACAAGCAAAATAAAATTAACTCTTGAGATTAAGAAACACATTTTACAATCCAAATTTAATTTATTAAATTACACCTGAACGATATAAGTATCTCTAAAATAAATCCATAATTTCACAGAATGTGAAGTATGATATTTGTTAGCCCCACGTTTGGGTGCCAATTTGAAGTAGATTATCTGTTGGTTAGCCCCACGTTTGGGAGCCAATTTGTCGCGGTCACTTCGTGTTATCTTTTTGCTGAGCGCCTGTTATTGTATTACTATTTTTAAATTTGGGTTCATTGTCCTCCGGCTAGCTATTATTTCTCGGTCGAGCAAATCTCTTCAGCAGGGTGTTAAACGGAAAGGATTTGTTACTGAAAGATAACACTTATAAAAGAATTTGTTTTTACACTTTTATTACAGTCACAATTAGTTAATTTCACATACTGACTCTTGATACACGCCAGACTGAAACTTCTATATTTTCTAATGTTACTATAATCACTTATTTGTTGCACCTTATTAATTCACGTATTTCACATTTATAACTAGCTTTACGACGCGAGAGATTCTGTAGAATTGCGTAACGTGTACTTTATGTATACTTCCGTTGAACTACGCGACGTATAACTCACGAATACTTATGTTGAACTGATCGACGTATTACACGCGAATGCTTCTTCTGGACTGAGCGACGTGTAATGCACAAATGTTTCTGTTGGACTGGACAATACTTGCCTCTGGCTTTAGCTTTTTATACGCCCACACCCAATATGCCTAAAGATTATAACCGAGCTGCTATTGGTTAATAAAACGCGCCAACATTTAGCGTACGAAAACATATGCTCTAAGGAAGAAATTCCCACCATTTCTAAGAAAAGCGCGCCAATCTGACGTCATTTGCTTGTCTCTAATAATTGATAAACAACTCACCTCCTCGCTCATTGTTACCCGCTCCTATCGTCAGTTTCAGTGAGGCCGTGTAAACTTATTTCCTAACAATACTTATAATTAACAAACATCTCAAATCAATGTCATACAATAATGCTTATTTACACTACAATCACTCTGGCATTTACATTGTTGTGATACAAATTACTACCACAAATGGTATTATGGCCATGTTTAGGTTTATGAAATATTCATTATCTTTAATTTTGAGCAAATATTTTAACTACTACCTGATTTATTATTTTCAACTAATAATTTTTATGAAGTATTTATTGCTCTATCTAAATTAAACGTTATGATATTTTGCACACATATATATTTCAATATTCAGGCTATATGTGGTGAGAAAAAGCATTCAGGCGTGATAATAAATGCAGTATTTAAACATTGTTTGAATTTGTTTATTGGGTAAACATTCGTGAACTGGCTTCAAAGTCATATATAGAAGACCAGCTCCATTTTCCAACGGTTCACTAAAAGCCATTAATTCTTCAGATTGTCCATATAAAGCAGCCTTAATTCTGTGTCGATTAAAAAACAATTCTTCAAATTCTTTTATATAAGAAGCAGCAATTTCTTACTTTTCATACTTACAGACAGACAAACGTGGTACGAATCTAATAGTTGCTCTGCGTAGCAAACGCACATAACAGTGTATTAGTTAAGTATTTTGTCTTCCAAAATCCAATGTTTAGATGGTCAGTTCGAATGCGTACATTAATAATTTAAGTTTTTCAAGTAGTTATTTATGTAACAGGTAATAATACCTTAAGAGTGGCTGAAAAAAGAATATACGAAGTTACATACAATGATTTATGTAAGCCCAGATTTATCGACTTATAATAAATTGCAAAATTAGAGATTTAACACGATGTTATTTTATTGTTAGCAGAAAAAAAATCTGATGTGTTACACTCACATGACTTTCTCTACTCTTGTACAAACGCTTATTCTCCATATGCTTCATGTTAATCGAGATAAACATTTGCAGACTATCTTATTGTAAGGGGAATATATATTTACAAGGGCAATATAGAGATACAGTAGCCTTTAAGCACATACATATCTCATAATAGCTGGTTGCTAGGTGCAGCACCATTCCCTTTGCCACAGATTATAACTCTTTGCATATCCAAGACAAAAAAATCTGATGTGTTACACTCACATGACTTTCTCTACTCTTGTACAATCTAATTTTACAAACGCCTATTCTCCATATGCTTCATGTTAATCGAGATATCGAGATGTCAATCTTATTGGTAATTTTCTTGTAGATGCAAGGGGAATATGGTAGCTTTTAAGCGATAGTCAAATATTTTAACGCTGGTTGCTATGTGGCGAATTCCATTCTCTTTGCATGTTCAGGACATAAAAAAAATGAATAACGAATTTGAGAAAAAGTATTAAGTATTGGAAAATTTAAGGAAATAACAAGCAATATCTCGAAAACGGTTCACTCAACAAAAGAAACGTATATGACATAAGTTGTGTATTTTAACGCGATCTACATTTTTTGTGTAGTAAAATTTTGTCTATCTCTTATGGTTTACCAGTTATGCAAAAGTCGTTCACAATGAAGAATATTTTTGGAGACATTCCCAGAAAATTCGAGATATACATTTTATTTGTCATGACAATATCTTAAACATATGATATTTTAATCAAAATCGTTAGAGCCGTTTTTGAGAAAATTAAAATTTTCGAAAAATGTTCCATGTAAAGGGTAGTCTGGGGTGGGGGGATTTTCTTGAAAACCTTCGTGTCGCATCTCTGGAAGATACTGAACCTAAATACCAAGTTTGGTGTTTATCCGACTGTTCGTTTTTGAGTTATGCTGTTCACAGACACACAGACACACAGACAGACAGACACACAGACACACAGACAGACACACACACGGACATGTTTCCAAAAATGCTTTTTTTGGATTCAGTGATTCTCAAAACATGTATTTCCGGTGAAATCTCGGTATCGAATTTTTGGGTGGAATGCAATACTTCCCCTACTTACTATACGTAGTAGAGAAAGTAAAAATGAATAACGAATTCACATTTGAGAAAATAAGTATTGAAAAATTTAAGGAAATAACAAGCAATATCTCGAAAATGGTACACTCAACAAAAAAAATGTATATGACATAAATTGTGTATTTTAACGCGATCTACATTTTCTAAGTAGTAAAATTGTGTCTATCTCTTATGGTTTACCAGTTATGCAAAAGTCGTTCACAATGAAGAATACTTTTTGAGACATTCCCAGAAAATTCGAGATATACATTTTATTTGTCATAAAAATATCTTAAACATACGATATTTTAATCAAAATCGTTAGAGCCATTTTTGAGAAAATTAAAATTTTCGAAAAATGTTCCATGTAAATGGTAATTTGGGGTGGGGGAATTTTCTTGAAAACCTTCGTGTCGCATCTCTGGAAGATACTGAACCTAAATACCAAGTTTGGTGTTTATCCGACTGTTCGTTTCTGAGTTATGCTGTTCACAGACACACACAGACACACACACGGACATGTTTCCAAAAATCCTTTTTTTTGGATTCAGGGGATCTGAAAACGTGTATTTCCGGTGAAATCTCAGTATCGAATTTTTGGGTGGAATACAATACTTCCCCTACTTACTATACGTAGTAGAGAAAGTAAAAATTACTCATAACAGAGGGAAGCGTGCTTAGTTATTTTCTGTGTCAAGCGTGTTTTGTTTGTTTGTTTATAAACTGAATGAACGGAAAAAGAATTCAGTTGAACTCTATTCCGTTAGAGTTATTGAAGAAAACTGAAGAACAGAAATATAAACAACAATTATCAATCATAAGGCAGAGAAAACAAAAGATTTGTTTCACAGAAAACTATACGTAACCTATATTAATAACCGGTTATTCTCACTCCTCATAAAAAAATCTGATGTGTTACACTCACATGACTTTCTCTACTCTTGTACAATCTATTTTTACAAACGCCTATTCTCCATATGCTTCATGTTAATCGAGATATCAAGATGTCAATCTTATTGGTAATTTTCTTGTAGATGTAAGGGGAATATGGTAGCTTTTAAGCGATAGTCAAATATTTTAACGCTGGTTGCTATGTGGCGCATTCCATTCTCTTTGCATGTCCAGGACATAAAAAAATGAATAACGAATTTGAGAAAAAGTATAAGTATTGGAAAATTTAAGGAAATAACAAGCAATATCTCGAAAACGGTTCACTCAACAAAAGAAATGTATATGACATAAGTTGTGTATTTAAACGCGATCTACATTTTTTGTGTAGTAAAAGTTTGTCTATCTCTTATGGTTTACCAGTTATGCAAAAGTCGTTCACAATGAAGAATACTTTTGGAGACATTCCCAGAAAATTCGAGATATACATTTCATTTCTCATGACATTATCTTAAACATATGTTATTTTAATCAAAATCGTTAGAGCCATTTTTGAGAAAATTAAAATTTTCGAAAAATGTTCCATGGAAAGGGTAGTCTGGGGTGGGGGGATTTTCTTGAAAACCTTCGTGTCGCATCTCTGGAAGATACTGAACCTAAATACCAAGTTTGGTGTTTATCCGACTGTTCGTTTTTGAGTTATGCTGTTCACAGACACACACACACAGACACACAGACACACACACACACACACACACACACACACACACACACACACACACACAGACACACACACGGACATGTTTCCAAAAATGCTTTGTTTGGATTCAGGAGGTCTCAAAACATGTATTTCCGGTGAAATCTCGGTATCGAATTTTTGGGTGGGAATGCAATACTTCCCCTACTTACTATACGTAGTAGAGAAAGTAAAAACTAAACAGCTTTTGTATAAAGCACTTTGCAATTGTTCTTACCAACGAAGTTACAACGAAAATTCTGAATGGCTGTATACGAAAAGTGTAATGGATGCTTGGACCATCTGTTAATGGCATTTGAGGGTCAGGTTACGTTTGGTAATTGGGAATTTATTTTGTCTCCTTATTCATTACAAAATAAACAGCCTTTTATAAACCATTTTCTGATGAAAAAATAACATACAATATGCAAGTCCCCATTTAAACAAAATTAAATTGTCCCTAAAATGATCTTTATAACGTCCTCAAAACAAAACGACTACTGGCATTTACTTTCCCCCATAATATCAAGTAACTTTTATTAAAGACATTTATTTTTGGAACGCTTAGTTTTAGAGGTATTGTACAGTCTCAACTTAAGTGGTCTACTCTGAATATAGCAGTAAATCTGGTCTTTGAAACAAAATGTAATCGTTTCCATTGTCAACTGAAATATAAATGAATCGAAAGGGTAACATTACAGAAGGCTTTAGAATTTTGTGGTTTAAGAGGGAATTAGAATAAAAACGGTTATAAATGCATATTTTTTAACAAACGTATTACGTTATTGTTACTATGCAACCATTATGGCATCCAAGCTAGAAAAAAGTGAATTGACCACTATGGTCCTTAGCGTCCCATTCTATGTTGCGGGTGAAAGATCGGCAATTTTGCTCAGACGCCTCTATATGGATTGAGGTTCTTTTACATGCCGTAAATTTACGACACGGGACCACCGACTTTACTTCCCTGCCAAAGGAAGCTATGCTAAGGGTTTTTACGCCCGAAAAACTCATCGCCCTCCGCCGGGTTTGAACCCGTCTGTGCTAAAAAGACGCAACTATGCACGATTTTGGCCATCATAACGTGTTTAGGACTCAATAAATATTTTGGAAGATCCTATTCATATAATGTCCTTAATGAGGATGCTCAAAATTGTATCAAGATAAAATAAATACACGGCGTACTTTTTCTATATTACACGATTACATTTTCTCTAGTGAGTAATTGTACGCATATCACACGATCTTAATATTTCCTTGAGTAGAAACTGTTGCGAGCAGGTTGGCAACAGTGAAAGCCCGCCCCAGGTGAGTGATGTGTTACCATGGTAACCAGGTGACTCCTGGGAACAACATGTCACGTTATTCCACCCTTGGTTAAGATCTCCAAGGCGATAAACCCCCCTTTAATATTTATGGCGCTTTGCAAGGAATCATGTCAGGCAGTCGTACCAATGTCAAAGTAATACGACGCGAAACTATCTCTACCAGCTTAAGAAATATTAGTTCCAACCTCACGACCTAGTACGCAATTACCAGCCTTGGAATGGTTAATGGTATCAATGAAATTCATAGTATAATGCCAACTTCCTGAAATTGAAACCCTCGTCCTTAAAGAGTAATAATTCTGCGATGACATGAAATTTAAAAAGTACAAAAGTTACATGTAAAACAAGCTGAAATTCTTTCTGGTACCACTTAAGTACACCATTTCCTAAGCTATACATAGATTTCTAATCCACATTTTAGCCTCATATCATGAACTGTATAGTCACAAACAATCTGATGTGTTACACTCACATGACTTTCTCTACTCTTTTACAAACGCTTATTCTCCATATGCTTCATGTTAATCGAGATGTTAATCTTATTGCTAATTTCCTTGTAGATGCAAGGGGAATATGGTAGGCTTTAAGCGATAGTCAAATATTTTAAGAGCTGG
This sequence comes from Deroplatys truncata, assembly GCA_030765065.1. NCBI lineage: Eukaryota > Metazoa > Arthropoda > Insecta > Mantodea > Mantidae > Deroplatys > Deroplatys truncata. The sequence goes on along the minus strand of CM060981.1, from coordinate 60,983,009 downwards.
TTGCTGTGTAAAGTATTCCATTCTCTTTGCATTACTAGGACAAAAAAAATGAATAACGAATTCCCATTTGAGAAAAAGTATAAGTATTGGAAAATTTAAGCCAATAACAAGCGATATCTTGAAAATGGTTCACTCAACAAAAAAAATGTATATGACATAAAGTGTGTATTTTAACGCCATCTACAGTTTTGTGTAGTAAAACTTTGTCTATCTCTTATGGTTTACCAGTTATGCAAAAGTCGTTCACAATGAAGAACACTTTTGGAGACATTCTCAGAAAATTCGAGATATACATTTCATTTGTCATGAAAGTGTCTTAAACATATGATATATTAATCAAAATCGTTAGAGGCATTTTTGAGAAAATTAAAATTTTCGAAAAATGTTCCACGTAAAGGGTAATCTGGGGTGGGGGGATTTTCTTGAAAACCTTCGTGTCGCATCTCTGGAAGATACTGAACCTAAATACCAAGTTTGGTGTTTAGCTGACTGTTCTTATCTGAGTTATGCTGTTCACAGACACACAACCACACAGACACACACACGGACATATTTCCAAAAATCCTTTTTTTGGATTCAGGGGGTCTCAAAACATATATTTCCGGTGAAATCTCGGTATCGAATTTTTGGGTGGAATACAATACTTCCGCTACTTACTATACATAGTAGAGAAAGTAAAAAAATTGTGTAATAACTGGTAAACCATAAGAGTTAAACAAACTAATTAATTACAGGGACAGATCTCGTTAAAAGACGCAACTTTGTGATAGATTAACTCAGTTGGGTAGTCGTCTTCCTGCGCAAACCGTTTATTCTATAATGTTGGAACTCATAATCGGTGTCAAGTCTGATAGACGGCATTAAGTGCACAGCCACCTTCCTGTATCATATACCTTATTATATTTCTTTCAAACTGTCAAACCTCAAAAGTTATTAAAACGAACCTGGTTTGACTATTCACATGACTTTCTCTATCAATGAAAAATTCAGATATATTTATTACATAATATGCTGTTAATATAAAAACTGATACTTCAATTCTCTCTACGCCATATCTTACCTAGGAATTGTTTAAACATATTCAAGAAGGTTTCAACATACGAAACACAGTTTAAATGTTTATTCGTGGTAACAAGCTCTTATGATGGAAAAGGGGAGCGGGAAGCAAGAATTGCAAACTTTCAAGCATGTCGTTAAGTGACGCTTAGGAAAGGCCTAAACTTGCAATGTGGAATATTTCGAAAACGGCTAACGCTACGAATAATGTTTTTGGGATTCTGAGTGTCTTATAACTTGTATTTCCGGTGAAATCTCGGCATTGAATTTTTGGGTGGAGTACAATATTACAAGATGCCAGATAAGATTAAAATGACAAAAAACAAAACAGACGCTATATTATTATATTCACTATTAATAGTATTACACTTCTTCTTCTACTAATTTCTCTGTTTAACCTCCTCGTATGCAGGACTTACAGGTGCTTGGGGTCAGAGGTCCGTCGAGGAGCAGACACTCATTGATCAGACAGAACATCCAGGATGGGTGATCAGTCCGTAAAGTAGGTGAAACGAAATGATGGTGAAATGGATGAAAGGAAAGGTGATGATGGAGCAGTTGGTGGAATTAATGGCGAGGGAAACCGGAGAACCCGGAAAAAAAAACCCGCCGCAATGTCCACCACAAATCCCACATGCAGGTCCCTGGGATTGAACCCGGGTCGCCTCGGTTAGAGGCGAGCGGTCTAACCACTCGGCCACGGCGCGGCCAATAGTATTACACACCTTTTAAAATAAAGGGACGTTTTAAACACCTGGGAAGGACTTTAATGCTACAGTGACCTTAATTTGTTCTAATTCTGACCATTAATTTGCTGGCTCAAAAATCTTAAACCTCTACCTCATTTGATTGTATTATCTCTAGGTACAGTATGTTTCTTACATACACAACACATAAAATCGATGGGATACACCGAGTCGGCAGAAGAAATCCCGTCATGTGTCTCTTTTAAAGCCCATGGAACTAAATGATAATATTCCGCTACTTATAACATATGCTTTGTAATTACAGCATTTTCGGAGGAAAGGGAAAATATTTTATAACGGGAATCGAGTGCAGGACTTATACAGTTACCTATATCTCCCCCAAAGACATTGGCCATGGACTTATCCAGTGGTCTTAAAATGTATTCATTATTTACAGGTTTACGTAGCATTTCAGAAAATGATTACTCGGATCTCACCGCACTAGTCTCAAAATAAAGAGTTAATTAATCCAATCAAGAATTGTATGGGATCGCCCGGCCTAATTATAAAAGCGTGTTAAAGTAATAATTAACTGAAAATATCAGCCTTCTCTATTAGGTATCTAGTAGGTAGAGTAAAGCATTTGATAAAAAAAAAAAGGACATCCAAATTTGACAGAAAACACATGCTTTTATGCCAGTGTGTGTGTGTGTGTGTGTGTGTGTGTGTGTGTGTGTGTGTGTGTGTGAACAGCGTAACTCAAAAAGGAAATGTCGGATAAATACCAAACTTCATCGTTTCGTTGTTCTATTTTCTCAAAAATGGATTTTTATTAAAATACCATGTATTTGAGATATTTAATTTCCAAATCAAATGAATGTGTTAAATTTTTCGGAAACAGTCTCTGAAGCCATCTTCATTCGTAAAGGAGTAAATCTGTTTAAACCAAACAATTTATTTCAAATGCAGTTTTGTAGCAATAGCCATTTCCGAAATATCCGTTGTTACTGTGCTTCAAATTTTCAACACTGTCATTTCTTGCAGTGTTGTCACTGTTTGTTGTCCGCCTTTAAACAGTTAATTATCGCTCTTGTCCTCTTTGTATGTACTACGAAATTGATAATGAAAATATATAAGCAACTATTTATGTTATTAATATGAAGATAAACGATAGACGGAAGAGAAAGTCGTCTGAATGTTAACACTTCAGAATTTTTTGCGTGGTAGCTTTTGTCTCTCTCTTATTGGTTTGCCACTTAAGCTGTTTGCACAAAAATCAAAATACAATTTTTTTTGGGGGGTGGAGAATTAAGTGACTTCAAAACATAGGTTTCCAATGAAATCTGAAATAAATTTTTGGGTAGAATACCTACAATACTTCCTATACTTACTTAAAGATTACTAAAAACACGTTGTGTTTTACATGCAGCAAATTTGTAAGGGCTAAAAGCAAGCCATACGTGCCTCTAGCAGTCCATTTGCTTTTAATTTTAATTTTGAACCACAGCAACAGAAATGGAAACACAAGCCTGACAAAACAAATGTAACTGTTTGTCACTTTGTCACTTTACAACTCCATTAACACAACGGAATAATACATGCCACTCTTTCCATGAAAACGCCATGTTCTCTGAAAGCTCCTGATACACAACATGTAGTACACCACTTTACTTGTTTTCATATTTAAAAGCAATAACGTACGACTACACGGTCTGGAGTCGATCAAATTCTGTTTAATTCAACTGCAGGTAGCTTCTGCGCTTGTCAGTCTGCCGTCAAATAATGTGATCAAAACGGGACTGGCGATAAAAAGAGCTTAATAAATCTTATGTGATACACTCACATAATTTCCTCTAACCATTCTTCAACAAATTATTATTATTATTATTATTATTATTATTATTATTATTATTATTATTATTAATACAAAAGCTTATTACTTTCTCTACTACGTATAATAAGTAGGGGAAGTATTGCATTCCACCTAAAAATTCGGAAATTATGTTTTTTGAAAAACGTCCATGTGTGTCTGTAAACAGCATAACTCAAAAACGAAAAGTCGAATAAATACTAAACTTGGTATTTAGGTTCAGTATCTTTCAAAGATGCGACACGAAGATTTTACATGAGACAGTTTTCGAAAATTTTGATTTTCTCAAAAAATTATTCTAACAAGTTTGATTAAAATATCATATGTTTAAGATACTTTCATGGGAAATGAAATGTACATCTTGAAGTTTCTGGAAATGGCCCCAAAAGACACCTTCATTCTGAATGAATTTTGCTTAACTGGTAAACATTAAAAGATAGACAAAATTTTACTACACAAAAAATGTAGATCTCGTTAAAACACACAATTTATGTCATACACTTTTTTTTGTCGAGTGAGCCATTTCCGAGATATTCCTTATTTGTTTGAATTTTCCAATACTTATAGTTTTTCTCAAATGGGAATTCGTTATTCGTGTTTTTATGTCCTGAACATGCAAAGAGAATGGAATGCTCCACATAGCAACCAACTCTTAAAACATTTGACTATCGCTTAAAGCCTACGATATTCCCCTTGCACATACAAGAAAATTAGCAATAAGATAAATGGAGAATAAGCGTTTGTAAAAATAGTTTTACAAGAATAGAGAAAGTCATGTTAATCGTGATAAACGTTTACAGAAATGGTACATTTGATTGTGCATTTCGCTGTATATACAAGGGCATTAGGGGGATACAGTAGACTTAAGCGATAGTCAAATCTTTTAAAAGCGGGTAGCTTTGAAATTCTGTTCTCTTTACATGACTAAGAGGGAGAAAAGCCAAATAGCGAGACTAATCAGTGTAAAATATTTGACAATTGAAACCGATTATAAAGAATACTTCGGATATGGTTAATGCCACAAAATAGACCTATAAATTGTGTGTTTTAACGAGGTTTACAAGCTTTGTGCAGTAATATTTTGTCTTATCTCTTACAAAATTCAATGATTATGAAGAGGACTCTGCAGTTGCGCAGAATTCAAGATATTTTATTTGTCATGCAAATATTTTAAGAGGTGGTATGTTAAACAAAAACGTCAGAGACATGTTTCAAAGGAGATAAAAAGTAACAAAACATTTTATAAATAAAGAGTAGTTAGGGGTTGGGGAATTTTCTTGAAATTCTTCGTGTTGCATTCTTAAAAGATACTGAACCTATATACCAAGTATGGTAGGTATTTATCCCAATTTCGTTTTTTACATATAATGTTCACACACATCTGTTGTGGGGGCGCTAATTGGAGCTCAAAATATGTATTCCCGATGAAATCGCGATATCGAATTTTTGGGCTTTATTTTCGAAAAAATGATCTTAAATGACATCCTCATCAGCTGGTATCGAACAAATCCTTAAGCGACCGCTTCACAATCAACTATTGATACCCACGGGTTCAAACCCAGGAAAGGGCGATGGACTTTTTGGGGCATAAAAATCCTTAGCATGGTTTCCTTTGGAAGGCAAGTAAAGCTGGTGGTCCCGTGTCGTATATTTACGGCACGTAAAAGAACCTCAAGCCTGATAAAGAGGTCTCTGAGCAAAATTTCCCGTCTTTCACGCTCAATTTAGAATGAGACGCTAAGAGTCACAGCAGTTAAAGAGCGTCCATAAAGAAAACTCAATTTAGTTTTACATCCGGATATATGGGCTACTGCGGAAACCATTCGTTCGTTTTGACTTCTCTATATGGCATACCACTAAATGAGTAATATCAACATGACATTGGATACTTTCATCCTTCGTTTGGCACTCACCGTATACTTCAATGTGATATTTCGTAGTTTTCTTTTTATTATTATTCTATGCTTGAGAAAATTGGACTGAAATGTGTGATTTGACATTCTGGAATGGCACTTTATTAATATTATTATATAAATGCCTGACAACCAAAGTAGTTACTGATATTGACAAATAAGCTGAAATAATAGCTTGTCTTTTGATAATTTTTCCACCAACGGGATTCGCTCTTTGAGGTAGCTTTTGACAGTGTTCCTGCTGCACATTTAAACGCCACGGGTAACTCATTTCTCACCCACACCTCCCTCTACAAGATCGAGTCAATAATAATAATAATAATAATAATAATAATAATAATAATAATAATAAATCTTGAGGCAGTATTTTATATCACAACACTGTGAATGCCAGACTGATTGTAGTGTAAATTAAGATTATTGTATGACAATGATTTTAGATGTTTGTTAGCTATAAGCATTGTTAGGAAATAAGTTTACACGGCCTCACTGAAACTGACAATAGGAGTGGGTAACAATGAAGCGAGGGGGTGAGTTGTTTATCAATTAGAAGGGACAAACAAATGACGTCAGTGTAGCGTACCTTTCTTTAGAAATGGAGGGAATAACTTCCCTAGAGCATATGTTTTAGTAATTATGATTGGCTTATAAATTAGACGCTAATGTTGGCGCCATTTATTAACCAATAGCAGCTTTATTATAATTTTTAGGCATATCGGGGTGAGGGAGTATAAATTCTTGAGCCAAATGCAAGTATCGCGCAGTTCTACAGAATCATTCACAAGGTAAACGTCGCGCAGTTCTAAGAAATCTCTCTCGCGAGTTACACGTCAGGCAGTTCCAAGGAAGCATTCATGAGATACACGTTACGCAATTCTACAGAATCTTTCGCGTCGTAAAGTTAGTTACAAAATGTGAAATACACGAATTAATAGTGCGCGGCAAATAAGTGATTGTAGTTACATTCGAAAATATAACAATTTCAGTCAGGCGTGTATCAAGATTAAATATGTGAAATTAATTAAGTTTGACGGCAATAAAAGTGTAAAAACATATTCTTTTATCAGTGCTATCTTTTAGTAACAACTCCTTTCCATTTACACGCCCTGCTCAAGAGATATTTGCTCGACTTAGTAATAATAGCTAGCCGGAGGACAAAGAACCCAAAATTCAAAATAGTAAAACAATAACAGGCGCCAAGTAAAAAAAGATAACACGACAGAATACTGCGACAATCTCTGCTTATTTACATCCATTGCAGTAGAATCTTTAAGAGAGGCCGCATCGGTCATCGGTTTATGTCTGTTTCAACAAAATAACATGTTATAAACGCTGGTTGGAAGCTATTGTTAAATAAATAATGAAACTTTGCGGAAGCAAATTTACTATTGCGAACAGGCTACGTTTTCTGTAGAATAGTGTACACCCGGTAGTTGTATGATCCCTTGCTGGAGTTTTATTCCAAAGCCACCTCTCACAAAATCGATTAGTTTTAAAGGCGGCCATGAAGGAGGAAGTATCCTTAAGAAGAGAGCTGTGGGTTCACAGTTTATAGCGTAGTCTCAATTTTACATCCGGTTGTGTGTTGGAGGCTCTAAATAAATACTTCCCTTTAACGTAAACCTCCCCTCATGATACAATTTTGTGGATTGCTCCCCTCGAGAGCAAGGCTTGAGTGGCAGGGTGAAATACATAAAACGTGGGGAAAAGTGGGTTTACAAAATACAGTGGTACACAGTGTAGCTGTGTATCGACTGGGGTTCATTCTCTTACTGTACGTCGTCATGGCAACAGCAGTTCTATCACTTCAGCTTTCTCCACTTATTTTCTTATTATCCTTCACCAACATTCTTAATTTCTTTACTACTTTACAGTGTTGAATATTTATTGTAACCCGTAATACATTTTAAAAAATAAACAAATACAAGCAAAATAACACAAACATTTTTACTTTCTCTACTACTTACCTAGTAGGTTGAAAAGATATTACATTCCACCCAAAATTCGATACAGAGATTTCACCAGAAATGCATGTTTTGAGGTCCCTGAATCCAAATAAGGTATTTTTGCAAACATGTCCGCCTATGTGAGTGTTTGAACAGCATAATTCAAAAATGAAAAATACCAAACTTGTAATTTCAGTTCAGTATCCTCCAAGATGCGACACGAAGGTTTTCAAGAAAGTCCCCCATCACCAACTACTCTATACATAGAACATTTTCGAAATCTTTGATTTTCTCAAAAATGGCTCTAACGATTGTGATTAAAATACCACATATTAAAGATATTTACATGACAAATAAAGTTTATATCTTGAATTTTCTGGGAATAGCCTGTGAAGTGCTCTTCATTCGGAAGGAATTTTGTAAAATATTGTATAACTGGTAAACGTTAAGCGATAGACGAAAACGTACTATAGCAGAAATGTAGATTTCTTTAAAACACACAATTTATTTCAAATAATTTTTTTTGTAGCACATGCAATTTCTGAGGTATCCGTTAATAATGGTTCGATTTCTTAATCCCGTCAACATTCGAGTTGTATCTCGCGATTGCATGGAAACAGTGCGGAGTTCTAAGGCAGCGTATAGCGTCCACTTCTTAAACATTTGACTATTGTTCCCTTTTTATCTATAACGAAATGTGTAGTGTAGCTATTTCTGCAAAAATACGCTTTAGTAATAATAATTTGTATACCTAGAAATAAACGAAAGAGGTTAGAGAAAGTCATGTGAATGTATCACATCAAAAATACCAGGTACATTTTAAGTGCAGTAATTTGAGTCATTTTATTTTCCATATACGATCCCACCATCTCTTCAGCTTGACACGTTCTAATAAACAATGAAATATTCCTTCTAGCTCCCCACACGTAATCCACCGTTCCGCATTATCTCCTCTCAAACCTTTTAAAAGTAGTGCTCCTCATCGCATCTATGTAAACAAATCCTTACTTTATAGTAAGCAGAGGAAGTACCGCATTCCACCCAGAAATTCGATTTGGATTTAATCGGGAATACAGGTTTTAAGACTCCCTAATAACAATAATGCTTTACATACAGTGTTTGTGTCTGTGAACAAAATAACTCAAAAACGAAAAATAGTTTTACCAAATACCAAACTTGGGACATAAGTTCAGCGCCTTCCAAGGAAGTCACATGAAGATTTTCAAGAAAATCCCCCAACCAAAAGTACCTTTTACGTAGAAAATGTTTCCTTATTTTTTTTATTTCCTAAAAATACCTCAAAAGATTTTGATTATAATTGCATTTCTGTAAAATATTTGGATGACAAACAAAATATATCTTCAATTTTCTGGTAACAGCCTGCGAAGTCCTGTTGATTCGGAAGGAAGTATATATAACAATAATAACGTTGTATAACTCTTGTATAACTTTGTATAACTCTTAAACGTTAAGAGATAGATAAAAACGTACTACACAAAAATAGATCTCTTTATAACACACATTTATTTCAAATTAACTTTTTGAGTCGACAGCCATTTACGGGATATGTGTTATTATGAGCTTAGTTTATTTATTAGTATTTTGAAACTATATTTAAAAAGTAAGTATTGTGCCTAAAGTGATAAAGTATGTATGTATATATATATATAATTTATATATAATTAGAATGGAAATTCCAACTAATAAGACTGCAGAAGAAGTTAAAACCGAGCGGATTCTCTTTGAGGAGCTCCCGGGTTCAAATGCCATGGGCCGACCTGTCTGAATTGGGGTTTCTCGTGGTTTCCCTCCATTGTCAAGGCAAATACAGGATGGAATACTTAATAACATAACCCAAATTCCCATTTTAAGTCTAAAACAATAGTAAATCATAAAAAACAGATGTTAAAACCAATGCTCTGGCATCTATCCGTAGTTAATGAAAGCAGGTAGATTGCCGTTTAATGTCATCTACCTGGCATGTGTGAACGCAGAGGTACAGTTGCTGTACACATGCCTCTGTGGACACGTGACGTAAGAATATGGTATGGAACAGGGATGAGACCTAGAAGACTAACCGTCCGCCACTCACCGATCCAAGAAGTATGATAAATACCTCATTTTTGGGCGATTTTTCCCATTTAGTCTCCCTTACTTAATGGCCAGTAAATAGAAAATCATGAAACAAACTAAAATGAAAAACAACCTCATCCATCAGTTACAAACACATGTTGTCACGTTATGTTAATACGTTGTTATGACAATTGCATCTCATGCATTAATTTATATTCGGACGTCATTACTAATTACTGCTACATCTAAATTAAGATTTGACGTTTGTTTGTCGGTATGATATTCATTTCACGCCATCCATTGTACCTACAAATTCATCTAATGAATTACAGGGCCTGTTTGGCAGATTTAATTGCGTTTTCTCTCTTGTTTAATGAAGTTAGGGAATATCCCACAATTAAAACCTTATCCGGACTGATACGGTTAAGATGGACGACACTTTTGAAGCTTCGTTGTTGACTGCTCGCGTGATCTTTAGCTTGCTTTGTTGTCTCGTTCGCCAGCTGCTCCAGTGGTAAGCTACGAGATCTTTCTCACAGTGGATGTATTGTGAAGGGCTACGCCAGATTGATTTCACTCAGGAATTTATTATGAGCTAACATTTGAGTTACGGAAGTGAGTTGTTGAACGTTTGAAGACAACAAATGAAACTGATTATGAATCGTAGCACTCGAAATTCTTATCGGTGAGACCTCTCGCAATTGCCGCGAAATCTTACTCACACTAGAGCGTTACTAAGCGCTTAAAATATCACGCGAGCAGCACGTACCGGTGACGGTACCAGAGAGAGTCAATGTATGCACGACTGTGTGCATGAAGGTTTGCACGAACTAATGTAAGTACCATTGCCGGTACCAGAGTCAGAATAACTCTCTGATAAAGAACTGCATACCTTTATTGCTGTTGACTCCGTCTATATATTTTCCCAATTCTATCGTTATTTCACGCCCGGGCCAATATTCAACTCTCTTCATGTGTGTCTCTGATTTATAACTCAGCCTTTCACTTTTCTAAGAATTTGGTTTGCCTCTTTAATTTACAGAACTGGCACGTGCCTGACGATGTATTGAATTTAACCTCACTAAATTCCCAGAATCTTTAAGCTAATACGTTTACTACTTCGGCTGTTGCTAATGACTTTGATTAACATGACTCGCTAATGACCCGCTTCTTTCCGGACAAACCTTTCAACTCTAGCTTATTACATTATGCATTGATTGAATATATGGAAATTGTTTATTGTAGTTATTTCTTTATCTTACTGTCATTTCCTTATATAATTATTTATATCTGCCCGCAATACATATTATTCCAAACGAGATTCGAATCTGGGCTACCAGGTTATACGGCATAATGCTACTCCCACAGCACAATGGTGACTTCCTTTAAAAGTACTCTGTACTTTGCCATTCTGCCATTTCAATTTAGTTGAAAATTCTATCAGAGATTTGATCAACATTTACAACAAGAAATTAATTTTCATGATCATATGTACTTAACTATTCAAGAAAATAATATTAAGTAAATAAAAATCGAATCATAATGTCACAGCCTTCATACTTTCAGTATACTATTTCTAGAACATAGTTCTTTACAATCAAATATTAGACTTTGTGTAATATTAAAACATTTTCTGGAGAAAAAAATATTCAAGTACTTAACATCCTTAATTTTCTTAAAATCAGTCGTGCATTACACCATTAAAAATGATCAGATTTGCAACAAACTGAACAAAAAGTGCATCACCAGAAACATTTTAAGTGGCAAAAATGTAAGAAAGCAAGATGACGATAAAATCAACTTTTAAAATCTCGTGTGCTGTATGTTTTAGGGAATTCAAATGGCCATAAGAGCAAAACCTTATTAAAGAATGCTTGATATTTGTTTCCATGGAAAAAGAATGCTAACGTTGTAGAAATTCAGTATCGAGTATTGTTAATAAAATCATCAGACCTTTAAAAGCATTCTATAACAATGCATGGCCTGGAAAATCCAGTACAGACACGAGCAAGTAATAGGTGTTGTGGACTTCTCCAGAACTTTACCTTCATAACGATACCACAATTTCATTGGAGCTAACAGTTGATTTCAGCAAACTTTTGTGGTTCCAATTTCAATGTGATGAGATACATTTCAAGTAGTAAAACTAAACTTAAAATCATCATCAAACGTAGGTATATATGTATGTATGTCCCTCAAGCGAGGCTCCTGTAATCAGCAAATTCATTCAAAACTGCCTGCGATAAGTAGTTAGTCCAACAGGATGGTACGAGGAAGAAGCAGTTGCTTTCAGGTTGTGAAAATCCATTTCACAAGCCAATTTCATCGACTTAGGATAGGATAGGACTATTGGAGAGGACACCTTGCACCTCGACGCCCAATGGATCATTTGTGCGTATACTCCTGGGAGGAACGGGTGAGGTATCGGAACCGCAGGAGATGTATGGGTTGCAGAGCGAGGTCGGCGCAACTCGATAGAGGACTGCAGAGTTCCCTAATAGTTCCAGACTTGATCAGCCAGACACAGGGGGTTGAGACCGAGAAAACACAACCCAGCAATGGAGGCTCGACAGGCTTCCCTCTAACACGGCCGAGAAGGAGTTCCAAATCGCAAGCCTCCTCGCCATCTGCCCGGCACCGAACGTACCACAGCCTTGCAGTTAACCTGAAACATGAAAGGGATAAGAAATGAGAGGAAATGTGGAAGAGAATAAATCCGTGGTACAATACACCGCTCCGATATTTGCCGATGTTAACCAGGGAAAACCACGAAAAACCCATGGTCATCGCGAATCGAACCCGGGACCTTCCGAATGTGAGCCTCACACGTTGCCGCGCAGCCAGCCTTACTCAGTAATCATCGCCTTACTTTCCTTTCCTTCGAAAGAAGCCATGCTAAGAATTTTTTCCGAAAAAGTGCATTGCCCTTTGTTGTGTTTAAACACCAACCTGCCTTTCTGACAGTGGGTTTTCCTTTCTCTACCATGTACCTTGCAGGTAGAGAAAATATTGTAATCCACCCCAAAATTCAATATCGAGATTTCATCGGAAACACATGTTTTGAAGTGCCCCAGATTGAAAGAAAACATTTTTAGAAACAGTTCCGTAGAGAGAGCGAGAGAGTGAGTGAATAGCAAAATTCAACAATGAAATATCGGATGATGCCAAACTTAGTATTATTTAAGCATAGCATCCTTCAAGGACGTGGCACAAAGATCTTCAAGAAAATCCCTCCCCACTCCAAACTATCCTTTCCATACATGGTCTTTTTTAAAATATAAAATGTTTTACAAATTTACATAATAATAAAACATGTATTTTTTAATTTTCTATGAATATCCTGTCGAGTCCTCTTTATTTGGTTGAAGTTTGTATAAACAGGAAACCACAAGAATAGACAAAAACTTTTCTCAGGAAAGACGTAGAGCCAATAATCTTTTTCGTAGCGTTAGCCGTTTTCGTAATATTCCATATTGCACTGAAAGCTACCGGCATAAAAAGTGGCCAATTCCTTTAAATCCAAAGGTTTGCACCTTCAGGTAACCAATCCTTGAATCCACTCTGTCAGCATCAATTATCTATGTGACTGGCCTGAAAAAACAATTCAGGAAAACAGAAACGAAACAATGAACAATGTTATAATCGATATGAAATGAAGGGGTGGTTAGGATACTTCCTCCATGATTGGATTTTGCTATGATTAGAGCAGAAGGAAAGGCTAAACCAAACAGCATAATTCGGCCTTTTAGTGGAAGGGGTGAAGAACGATACCTACAACATTTATATGAAAGCTTTCATCAGCAAAATGGAGACGAATGTTAAAGCTATTGTCACCATTGAACGGTAATAAAAAAAATCGGCTTTAAGAAACAGTAATCTAGCATGAAAATACAAGGTTTAGGATGTCATGTTAAGCTTCCGCACAGACGTAGGGAGCCCCCAAAATCGGTGACGAAAGAGACCCGAAGGGCGACCAGATTCGGATGACGACGGGGGTAAGCACAGACGGGCCCCCTAATGTTTCGAGATTGAATGCCCCAACGCCGCCCGCGGCCACTCTATTGGGCCCCAAGCCGCCGAGGGTCCCCCGAAAGAGCTCCCGCCAAAAAAAAAGCCGAGCAGTCCCTGGACACTTCAGGATGAAACTTCTATAGAGCGTACAGCCCCGTCCAGCCGCAACCCGCCGAACAACGTCTCCAACCCAGTAATACATGACAAGGAAGCTGATGGGTACAGGAAATCGGAACAGCAGAGCCGTGGTAGAAGACGAGCCACTTTAGCATTCGCTTGCTGACTCGGGAAAACCACGAAAAACTCATGGGCCAGAGTGAGCGGTCGCCGGGAATGAACCCAGGACCTCCCTAATGCGAGCCGCACACGTTACTGCGTTGCCACCTCGCTTGATTGGGGGAGGTAAAGTACCCTGCCAATTCAGTGGCTAGAACTATTCTCGAAAAACAGAGAAGGTCACACTGACAGAAGGTGGGGCTAGATTTGTCAGTATTAGCATAAACAGCTGCATTCCGTTATGGGTCACATTTTATGCACCTCCCTTCCCAGGTTTGAGGGCGTCATTTCACGGACTTGCCAAAAATTTACGATTCTGTGTTTGTTTTTCTTCCCCTCCCCCATCGCAAGTGTGTGTTACCACGAATAAACATATGAATGTTGTTTCCGCCTGCTTTATGCATTGCCTATGTGAAACATTAACTTGGATAGAAGAACAACTTGTTATATGAATATTATGAATGCATAAGCTGTGCGAGTGTACTTCAGGAATTTTTTGGTCCCTGACTATACACATTTTTTTTACTGATAAAAGGAAATACTGCCTCAGCATTCGTCCACGTTTCCCCCTAAGGCAAGATGCTATTTATTTTCGCTAAGAAAATCCGAGCAATATGTTTTATTTTTACCGCCGGAAAGTTACGATTCAGTGGATAAACGTCGGATAGAAGAAAGACATAAAAAGAGAATTCACGGCAGAATACCCACAGCGGTTGCAGATAATTGGACCACAGATGTTATTTGTGTGTAGAGGGGGGTCAGGTGTAAAGTATCCTTTTTCCTTTTAAAAACGCATTTGTAGCTTTGTTTCGTTTCACGCAGATGTGCACTTTGCTGTGATCCGTTGATAATAGAAATATGACCTCAGATAAGTTTGCATTTATCTCCACAGCTTCCAGAAACATTCACAAAAGTGAAGCACAAGAAGTCGCAAATATCCACCAATGCTTTTTCCACAGCTTAGACGATGAGGAATTGTTGTATTTCACCCAAAATTTCTCACTGCAAATACTTGTTTTGAGGTCCCCTAAATCACAAAAAAACTCATTTTACCTCCCCCCCCCAAAAAAGGTGCGCGCGTGCGAGTGTGTGTGTGTCTGTCTGTGAGCTGCGTAACTCAAAAACTGAAAAGTGAAAACTTGTGAGAAAAACATTGATGTGATGAATTTCTCTACCCTCCAGCGCCTATTATGGCTTTACAAATTATTCTTATGAAACCTTATTTTCTACCTACTTCATTTTAATTGAGATAAAACTTTCCAGAAACTTTGCATTACACATTTCTCATTTTGGACTCCAGTAGCCTTAGAAAGCAAACTAAAATCTTATTGTAATTTTCAAAACAATAGTAGTAGAGAAATAAAATTGTGACTGTAATTCATCAGACATTTTAAAGCCGTTAGTAAGGCTTCCTAACACAACGCCACAATTTTAAAGCGTTTATAATAAAAACATAAAATAAAAAGTTATTTCGCTTCTCTACATCACCATGCAGCCAAACTGTTTTACATAATGTTTATTTATAATTTTTGGGAAAGTAACAGGAGCACTTTTGGTTAAGACAAGCACTCAGAGCTCCAAAATGCCAGTTTGTCTTAATTAACAAACTCAAGGACAGACTCTGGAAAACATTAGACGTGACCCATCCCTGTCTGTATGCTAAACAGGTAGGTTGTGTGTTAAGAATACTTTATATGTATTACATTACCCTTAAACGTGTGAAATTCCACGTAAGTATAGAAGCAGATCAAGATTTATTGCACTGATAATGCATGTAAAGATCGTAGTATTCGTGGCTATAAATCTCTTTTCCAAATATTAATTTATTCTGTTGGCTGGTTTATCTAGGCTATAAAACTCCCACCTCGTAATTTACAAAACTCCGCCTTCTAGACAACATGGGGCGGAGGAACCCACAGGAGCACAGCCTCCTCGTCCTCTTGGAATTAGTATAACTGTTGAACAAGAACCAAAGAGAACAGAATAAAACTCAAGATTCCTGACTCATAAACACAATCCAGTAATCAGAAGAACACAAGCTCTAAGAAACTTCAAAAGATCTGTAAAGGATCCACTAAAACAAAGTAGAGAGTCATTATAAATTAGTTATGCAAAAAGAAACTTATTGTTTTATTCTATTCATTTTACTGATATAACAATGGGTTACATTCCGATGGATGTGTTAGGATCTCTTGTTTGACGGTCAGTTAGCCTTCTAGCTCTCATCTCTGGACCATACTATCTTACTTTCGTCAGTGTACAAAAGATCTTAGTGCTAAGCAACAGCACTTCTGCTTCTATACATAACGGACAGACGACTGCTTCGACATGTACTCACAGAGACCTTAGCGCTAAGCAACTGTACTTCTGCTTCTATATATGAGGGCAGGCGACTGCTTCGACACGTATCCACAGAGGCCTTAGTGCTAGGCAACTCTACTCTGCTTCTATACATAACGGACAGACGACTGCTTCGACATGTACTCACAGAGACCTTAGCGCTAGGCAACTGTACTTCTGCTTCTATATATGATGAGCAGGCGACTGCTTCGACACGTATCCACAGAGGCCTTAGTGCTAGGCAACTCTACTTCTGCTTCTATACATAACGGACAGACGACAGCTTCGACACGTACCCACAGAGGCCTTAGTGCTAGGCAACAGTACTTCTGTTTCTTTACACGACGGGAAGATGACTGCTTCGACACGTATCCACAGAGGCCTTAGTGCTAGGCAACTCTACTTCTGCTTCTATACATAACGGACAGACGACAGCTTCGACACGTACCCACAGAGGCCTTAGTGCTAGGCAACAGTACTTCTGTTTCTTTACATGACGGGAAGATGACTGCTTCGACACGTATCCACAGAGACCTTAGTGCTAGGCAACTGTACTTCTGCTTCCATACATTACGGGCAGATGACTGCTTTGACACGTATCCACAGAGGCCTTAGCGGTAGGCAACTATATTTCTACTTCTATACATGACGGGCAGATGGCTGCTTCGACATGTACCCACAGAGGCCTTAGTGCTGGGCAACAGTACTTCTGCTTCTATACATTACGGGCAGATGACTGCTTCGACATGTACCTACAGAGGCCTTAGTGCTAGGCAACTGTACTTCTGCTTCCATACATTACAGGCAGATGGCTGCTTCGACACGTATCCACATAGGCCTTAGTGCTAAGAAACAGTAATTCGTCTTCTATAAAGACGGGCAGAGGACTGCTTCAGTACGTATCGAGAGCACTAGTGCTAGGCAACTGTGTCTCTGTTTCTGCACGTACCGGGCAGATGGCATTAGGGTACCATCCAGACTACCTGCTTTCAGTATCTATGTATATATGGCACAACGTTCACTATTACCATATATTTCCATTGTTTCTTTTGTTTTAGACTTAAGGTGGAACTTTGGGTCGAGGTATCAAATATCCAAACCGATATTTACGTTGGAGTCTGAGGGAAATCGCGAGAAAACTCCAATCAGATTGTTCGGCCCATGGGATTTGAACCCGGGACCTCCCGAACTTAAATTGTGAAGAAAGTATAAATCAGATTTAATTTAATAACGAACCAAACACAACAGTACAACTTCATGTTGCATATATCTATCTAGTCTGCAACTCATTTAGTTCCAAATTCTATGGATGATATCACGGTCAATGGTTGCTACTTTTTCCCCCATCCAAACTCGCAATTAGTTAGAATTTCCTTTGATCAGACGTAGTTGGTCGCAATTTATGAAACAACGGACAACAATGAGCACGCTCCGCACATGTATGAGTATTCATGCTAACTGATGGCGACGAGATTATTATCACATCCTAGCCGCTGCAGCGCACTCTAACGCACTCTAGCGGGTGTATAGTACACTTGAGAATATGATAGAACTTTCTAAATGCATTAAACCTCTGCTACTATCCTCGGTTCGACAGCAGTTTCATATAACTAGTTTATAATGTCCCTTGAATTTAACGAAATTAAAACGAATTAATGAGTATAATATCAAAATAATCACTTTATGCAATCCTAGCATTATAAACACTTTATGGAGGTGAAAAACGTACATAAACGTTTCTTTCTAGCAGCTGCTATGGCGCTTGCTTAAAAGCATTCACGAAATAAATCTATTGAAACGTATGCATTTGTAATACATGCTATTCTAATTCCCTCTTAACCTGAAAAATGCTAAAGATCTGATTCCGTTTTACTGCTTTCTCTACTATGTAGAGTAAGTAGGAGAAGTATTGCATTCCACCCCAAAATACGATATCGAGATTTCACCGGAAGTACATGTTTTGAGACCCTTGAATAAAAAAAAACATTTTTAGAAAAACGTCCGCGTGTGTCTGTAAACATCATAACTCAAAAATGAAAAGTCGGATAAATACGAAACTTGGTATTCAGATTCAGCATCTTTCAAGAAAATGCTCCTAACACAGGCTACCCTTTACCTGGAACAGTTTTCGAAAATTTTGATTTTCTCAAAATGGCTCAAACGATTTTGATTAAAATATATGTTTAAGATACTTTCATGGCAAATGAAATGTATATCTTGAATTTTCCGGGAAGGTCCCCAAAAGTTCTCTTCATTCTGAATGACTTTTCCAGAATTGGTAAACCGTAACAGATACGCAAAACTTTACTACTCAAAAGATGTAGATCTCGTGAAAACACAAAATTTATGTAATATACATTTTTTTTCAAGTCCTTACCATATTCCCCTTGCACCCTCAAGAAACTTAGCAATAAGATAATTTTTGCAAATGTTTATCTTGATTAACATGAAGTAGATGGAGCTTAGACATTTGTAAAAATAGTCTGTGCAAGAGTAGAGAAACTCATGTAAGTGTAGCACAGCAGATTTTTTGAATTAGCAATGAAACGATTAGGTTTTGTCTCACAGACAATAATGAAACTTCAACATCTTCCAAGAATGCAACTCCAACCATTTAAAGAAAATTATACACCCTAAACGACCCTTCAGCGGAACCCTTTTAGCTTCCTTTATCTGAAAAGTCTGATGTGTTACACTCACATGACCTTCTCTACTCTTGTACAAACTACTTCTACAAACTCTTATTCTCCATCTATTTCATATTAATCGAGATAAACATTTGCAGAAACGATCTTTTGACATGCAAAGATAATTACATTTTACACATAGCGACCAGTTCTAAAAATATTTGACTATCGCTTAAGGCGTACTATGTTTTGTATTTACAACGGCAATATAGAAATACAGTAGCCTTTAAGCACATACATATCTCTTAATAGCTGGTTGCTAGGTGCAGCACCATTCCCTTTGCCACAGATTAATACTCTTTGCATATCCAAAACAAAAAAATGAATAACGAATTCCCATTTGAGAAAATAAATATTGAAAAATTTAAGGGAATAACAAGCAATATCTCGAAAATGGTTCACTCAACAACAAAAAAATGTACATGACATAAATTGTGTATTTTAACGCGATGTAAATTTTTTGTGTAGTAAAACATTGTCTATCTCTTTACCAGTTATGCAAAAGTCGTTCACAATGAAGAATACTTTTGTAGACATTCCCATTCAAGATATACATTTTATTTTTCATGAACATATCTTAAACATATGATATTTTAATCAAAATCGTTAGAGCCATTTTTCAGTAATTTAAGATTTTCGAAAAATGTTCCATGTAAAGGGTAATTTGGAGTGGGGGTATTTTCTTGAAAACCTACGTGTCGCATCTCTGGAAGATACTGAACCTAAATACCTAGATTGATGTTTATCCGACTTTTCGTTTCTGAGTTATGCTGTATGTTTCCAAAAATGCTTTTTTTGGATTCAGGGGGTCTCAAAACATGTATTTCCGGCGAAATCTCGGTATCGAATTTTTGGGTGGAATACTATACGTAGTAGAGAAAGTAATAATGGCTTTCACGAATTTGATTGAAATGCTCTATATTTAAGATCAGTAGTATATAACTAATTATCTGTGCTTAGAATTAAGTCATCTTCATCTGATAGTAGTTGAGCGCCCTTAAGCCCCACATCATCATCATCACCCCCTCGTACAGCGCATTTTCATCTGAATTAATTTTGTTTAATATTATACAATTGGTAAGCCATAAAAGGGAAAACGTACACCTCGTTAAAGCACGCAACTAACGCAAAGCAAATTTATTGTAGCATTAATCATTTCCGAGATATTCGTTGTTATTGTTTTGAATTTTCCAACACTTGCCCATATTCTTTTATTTCTCTCGATGTCATCTAAGGAGTGTTTCAAAATGTATAGCGACTAATTAATTTAAACATGTGACCATCTCTTCAGCGTACCCTTATTTCGCTTGCACCTATTACGAAATCTGCAAGGAAACCCTCTCTGAATACGTTTACCTCGATTAACAGGAAGTGGGTAGAAAAATAAGTTTTTGTAAGAATAGTTTGTAGAAGACTGGTTTGAGAAAATCATGTGAATTTAACACATGGGTTTTAAAGTGGTTTATTTTGTTTTAGTATGTTGCACCACGTACGATACAAAGCTTCTGGTTGTCTTCGCCCCATTTTTAAGAATCAACTTTTTATTTTTAATGTTTTCATGTATTATATATGTATGTATACCTCGTCTGCGTCAGTAGTAATTTGTAGAACACGCATCTCTTAGCAGGGCTGGTGTAGCTAAAGAATGAAGGCGTACACAAATTACAATTGTATTCCACTCCCTTTATTAATACTTCACACGATTAAATAACACTTTACTGATGTATCCTACTATAGAGCTGCGAGATTATTGTTATTTGCACTTTTTAGCAGTTAAACTTTTTATTATTATTCTCACCGGAATAAGATTTTTATGTCTCACACTGAACCTGTACCAAATCTGGGTGCTTGGTTACGCTTCCTTATAGCGTCTACCGCCTAAATTTGTATATTTCCTCTACTTCTAGTCTCTGATTGGCTAATCCTACACTAATAGAATACCTTTATTTAACTTAAGTTTTTTTCTAGTTTTTATTGGCTATTTATAAACTGTTTTAAAATATTACATTATTATTGTTTCAAGAATTATTAGTAGCCTTATTAAACCTTCTAATTTATTGTTGTCTCAAGGTTACTTCATTGTTAGCAACTTTCGGCTCCTACTTTATAATTCTGTTTACTACGGAAAGCAGCTTGCTTCTATTATCCAGCTCCTACATTGTTAACTTAAATAATACACTCACATAACATTATTATACATGTAAATAATAATATAAACATAACACAATGACTGTTACATACACCTTATATATTATTATACACATATTACTCTAAGGCGGGCTTTTATTATATTTTATATTATATAATTAGACTGATACCATTTAAGTGTTAAAATACTGCCTCAGTTTTTGGAAAAGCATGAAAGGCTGCCTCTGTGGGCGATCGGTACGATTTCTGGCTGCTGCCTTTTTATGATGTGTGTGTGTGTGTGTAATTTGTCGTCTCTCTAGATGAAATGGTCACGTTACGAGAATAATAAGGGGCCACTTGTAACATTAGTCAATCGTTTTTACAGAAGTTGACGGGATAGCACCAAATGATCCAGAATTACACCTACCTATCGTCGGGCAATAAACTACAGACTTTAAGTAGGAAGAAGGTCCCTGGGGTGTATCAAAGCCAGGTTTCGCGGTGTCACGGAGTCTTGGTGTTCCGTACGTGCGGCCACGTTAAGTTGCTATAGGAGAAAAACAAAGAGCTATAAAATTTAGCGAATAACCCTGCAATTTACCCGCTTCTCACACCTTTGCTGCGGCCAATAAAACCTCTCTGGAACAGACTCATCTAACATAGCTTCATTGTGGCTTTTATTGCCTCCAGGATTCGGCTGTTTCTTTAATTTAGACCCTTGTTTACGACCTGCCAACTCACTGCCGCTAAAAAACTTCTTGCAGGGACGATTTAATGATGTTTACTTAGAAGTAGAAACATCTGGAGCATTCACATAATATAAGGTATTCATCGCGGTAACGTGTGAAGTTCGCGTTCCGGAGCTCCCGAGTTCGATTCATGTTGACCGCCCATTCTGACCTTGACTTCTTCGTTGTTTTCCCTGGTCGGTAACCGAAAGCACGGGTGGTTTCACATCTACCAAGATTCGCTTTCCCTTCACTTCCTTCTCATTCCGTTTCTTTATCTTTTAGAAGTACGCAGGGCCGAAGAATCGAGCCCCTCCAATAGGGAGTGGTTCGGATTGAGTTGGACTCGGCGGGGCAGTGGTTCCCGATACCCGTGGTTGATTGGGTACGTCTGGCTGGTTTTCCGTCCAGGCGGGGTTGTGAGACGCACCAACCATGAGTGCGAGTTGGTAGACGGCATGCTCGACTGCTGTCGGCCCTACCGAGGTCTTCGGCGCGTAAGTGGCGTATCCACTTCCAATCCCGCGAAAACGGGAGGGCCTTTTTAGGAAACAAGGTATTGTCCTCATGGGACTCAGCTCGGATGGCGCTGACCCTGGGTTGTCAGGAGGGGACTTGGGCTTAGGCTCTTGCTCAGGTAGACCTTCGAAGTAAACTGTGCTTCTAGGTTACGTGGTGTATGGCGGTGCCGGACTGACGGCGCGGATGCTTGCTCAAAAGAAGCTAGAGGGCTGCTTGTTCGACGAGTCGTTCATCACCCTCTCTAGGCAGCTTCAACAGTGGGACGGGACTTCCACGTATTTCTATGTCCTGTCTGCGGACCTGAGATCTCCCACGGCTCTTTCACCTCATCCCTGCCTCCAGGGGGTGTAGCCACAATAGATAACCTGGTCGCAGTAGCGAGCTGTACCCCTCCGATAAACACATCTTGGTCGACGGATCGTTCATCGCTCTCTCAAGGCCGCTGCTGCAGTGGGAAAGGACTTCCGCATATCTCTATGTCCTGTCTGCGGACCTGAGATCTCCCACAGCTCCTTCACCTCATCCCTGCCTCGCGGGGGTGTAGCCACAATAGATCAACCTGGTCGCAGTAGCGAGCTGTCCTCTCCAATAAACACATCCTACATCCGACTTCACGTGGACATTAGAGGGCTGCTTGGTCGACGGGTCGTCCATCGCCCCCTCTAGGCAGCTGCAGCAGTGTGATGGATCTTCGAGCATGGAAGTGTTAGGGACTTCCGCGCATCTCTGCCTGGGGCCTGTAGCCTCCTGTGGTTCCTTCACTTCATCCCTTCCTTCTGGGAGGTGGTAGCCATTACACACCGCAGTGCGCGAGGTGTCCTCCGTTGTATAACCTAATCTATAATTTATAGTATTCATATAAAAAGTTACTCACTATGTTTCTACCTAGGAATGATTTCAGATTCAGCAAGACGTGCTTAGTTACAACGCGATGAAACGACACTCATATGTTTAATCGTGGCAACAAGCTCTTGCGATGAAAGGAAAAGGTGGGGAAAATCAAATGTGTTACTCTCACATTACTTTCTATACCTCTATAGTTTATTAGTGAGTATATAAACTATTCTTACGAAAGTTAATTAATTGTTCTTTCACACAAGGTAGATACAGATTGAAAAATTCAATGCAATAGCCGGGATTTGAACCACGGTTCTTCCGTTTTCCGTCCGGTTACTCTAACCAACTGAGCTTGGCAACATATTAGTACGACATTAAATTCCCCAACTGACTTACATTTTTTCGGTAAACCACAAGAAGATCTCAAATCGTGTTTGGGACAACATATTCCAATGGCGACTTACAATGTTGCAAGTACTTTAAGGGCCGGTTTTACAGCTTTGCGAGTTTCACAGTAGGGCAACCAGGTTCGGCTTTACTCAGCTGAACAGTAAAACTTGCGCATGCGCATCGTGTGAATTCCAATCGTTTGTTTACGGCGACGCTGTTCCTAAAATAAACTTTGGTATGTTATCCAGTAACATATAGTTAAAATGACCAAAAAATCAGAATCAAAACATAGAAATTTGTTTCTCAAGAAGCCAGCATAAGCAGTAATTAAGTGCAAGCAGTCGAGAAATTACAGTTTCAGCATGTGACTGAGGCGACTAAAAAGCGTGAGTGGGCTAAGTGGCTTCGTTCCGGCAACATCTACTACTTAAATACATCTTAGTAATTCAGGATTATTATGAATATTTACTAGGAGTTTCCTGTCACCGTCTACCGTACTTGAACCCAAATTACTATGGAGTAAGCAAAACCAAACGCGGGAAAAAACCATTGCCATACAAAGTTTGGATTAGAATGCTGTAAAACAATTTTAATAGCTCTTCATACTGTTGGTTTTGAGATGCCGAAAAATCTCCAGCTACAATTAGCATGCTTTCAGTTGCATATAACCTCAATGTTAAGAGAATCATTGTTTCTGACGAGTGTGCTTTGTTACTGGAATATAAAGCAATGCGTTATATGTAGATGTGACGTAATGATTGGGACAATTTATAAGATAAAAGTATGAAACAAATTTAAAATTAAGGGCACTCAAGTTAAGTTTTGCTTCTTACCATTCGGTTTTATGTTTAATTGTGTCATCATTAATTTCTGGTACAGTCATTTCCAACGTTTACTTAATCATAATTACTCGTAGAATTCTCGGATCGTCCATACGTGAAATGCTTTGGACGCATTTTAAACATACTAGATCTTCTTCTGTTGTGCATAAGAGTTAAAAAATTAGCATTTTCGCATCATTATCTTTAGATAACAGGGTGACTTAATTAATTTTCTTTCACACAAGCTCGTGTGTAAGACAGGGATTAAAAGGTAGAATCAGGATGCCATAGTCGAGTATTACAGCCAAAGTTATGCTTACGAAAATTTATTTTTCTATCTACTTCATTTTAATCGAGTTAAAGCGTTGCATAAATAGCTACATCACACATTTCGTTATAGATACAAAAGGAACAATAGCAAATATTTAACGGACACTGGGAGAGAATTTTTAGGTGAAAATGACAAAATTTTCGATTTTGGAATTATATCATACAAATAATCTATAAACACTTGTGAATCATTTTGGCCAAACACTTTCCACTATCTAGCATTTTTAAAGCGACATGTTTAAATGTCCCGTTCGTTCCCTTAAAACTCCACTGGACCTGC
Source organism: Deroplatys truncata (assembly GCA_030765065.1). NCBI lineage: Eukaryota > Metazoa > Arthropoda > Insecta > Mantodea > Mantidae > Deroplatys > Deroplatys truncata. The sequence continues at coordinate 60,958,113 of CM060981.1, read as the reverse complement.
CCACTTCCTAGTTCTATATGTAAAGCACCATAATTTGCTAATTTCTGCATATTTTTCGATTTATTTGGCCGCATCTTATTTTACAGCATTTTGCAGTTATTTTTAATACGTTAATGGTTGTTTAAGGCTTCATTTATATATCTATCTTACAGTTCTTTTGATACACTTTGTTGTTTATGTACCATATACAGTAATGAAAGCAAATGTGAGTGTTCAAATGTGACTACAAATTAGAGAAAGACTTTGCTAAAAAAATTATGTGTTAAAGTGCAACAATTGTGGTTTTAGCACTACCCAGAAATATTCCAGTCCTCGTGTCATTAAGGACAAAAAAATCTAGAGGTTTCCATTTGAAATAAACAGAAAATGTGTAATGCCAATTTTAATAATTTAACTTTATTACCAATAGAAATGCTATAGTAGAAAATATTTCTGATATATGTTGTATGAAAAGGCTATTTATATCATCGTCAGTCACAATTTTCAATGTATCAGATGTGATTATGAAGAGATGCGACAACAGAAGAAAATATGAGTGTGCTCGATTTCATCTGAGAAGAAGAAAACAGCTCGCAGGAAGAGTAAATTACCAAAAATGAAAAAAGTAAGCTGTATCTGATAAGCTGTAAATTTAAAAATAATGTGCATGCTTTAGAAATACGCATTTTTTTCTCAGTTTTTCATTTTTGCACATGAAATTGATTCCTTGCATTTCAGTTTTGCTCTGATTTGTATGTAAATTTGCACAAATCTTCTCCAATGTAGTATATAAAGATTTAAGCATTTTTATGATTTCTTTACTCATTAGCTCACAAAAAATTAATTTATACTAAAAATCAATGACAATTTTGACAGCAACTTCATAAATAGAAAAGTTTATTTCTATAATAACATCATCTTCAATCAAATGCTTAGATTTCTTTTCATTGTACTGAAGTAAAGGAAACTGTCACTATCTCTGACAAATGTGAATGTGCATGGTAGTTAGAAAAGTTTTTGTTTGCTAATGAAAAATATTCAATTGTATTATCTGAGAAACTATTTGAGTTAGAGCTTTGAACTTTTGCGCAGTCATTTCTCTATTTACCCATTAATTAAATACACCATCAATTTTTCAGTAAATAGCTTTCAAACAATTTACAAAATTCAGTTCCTTAAAGATCAGCCACACCTTGATACAACTCGACTGTACGAGAGGAGGAGGTTTGCTGCTACAGACAGGAAAGGATCTGCAGGTGGTAAAAAGGGCACAAAAGTACAGAAAAAGGACACAAAGGGAACTACAAACTACAATTCACCGTTTCCCAGCATAATATTTTATAAATCCGTTTTTTTTCTCAAAACTTCGTTTTCATACACTTAATGAAGGAGGCTTTGTGTAAACACAGCTAAAATTTCTCAGAATCTGCAGAAGTATCCATTGTAACACTCTATGTGACAAAAATATGCCTAACACTAATAATATTTTGTTAAAAATACATTTTTTATGAAAAACGGAAAATTTTAGAGATTCAGATTTCTAAAGTATTAAAAAGTTATCATAATTCACCCATTAAAATTTATTGAACTTTCAAATCATACTTTTTTTTGTAACTGATTCAAAGCTTCAATTCTAGAAATGTCAACTAATTTTCTGAACGTTTTATGCCCTTGGTTAATTTTAATTATGCAATAGATTTACATAATAAAATTTATTAAATAATTAATAACTCCCAAAGTATTTATCCAACTTGAATGAAATTTGGTGTTCACATTAAAACAGCATTAGACTCACAGAAAAATAATTAACAACTCCCAAAGTATTTATCAAACTTTAATGAAATTTGGTGTTCACATTAATCTAACAGCAATAGACTCACATAAAAGTTTTCAGAAATATCCATACAATAATATGGAAATTTGAAAATTCACTCCCAGTGTCCCTTAAGAACTGGACGCTATATGCTGGCCTTAAAATTCCCTACGCTTCCCATTCAATCGTGAGAAACGACTGAAAATCGATAAGACTTATATATCGAAACGGCTTATGCCACAAAAAAGCGTGTTTTAAAAAGATATACACTTTTTGTGGGTACATTTTCGTCTATCACTTAACGTTTGCGAGTTGTATGATGTTACACAAAATTGCTTCCGAATGAACAGGACTTCAAAGGCTAGAAAATTCAAGATATATAATTTATTTGTCATGTAAAGGTGTTAAATATATGTGATATTTTAATAAAAATCGTTAAAAATGTTTGAGAAAATAAAAAAATTTGAAAAATGTTGCCTATAAAGCGAAACTTTGAATAGGGGCATTTCCTTGATACTGTATTATGTGTTATTTAGGAACATCGCGTGTATTTTTGTCAAAACAAGTAGCAAGTGCATGGAAATAGCTTCTCAGATAATGAACCATAAAGAAGTGGTTTAAGGAAGTGACCCATACATTGGCCATTTCACAACAGCAAGACCGAATATTGTACATTCCAACCTAGCCTGGCGCCTGAAAATCGATTCAATGTAAATCGAGTGTCGTGAACAATCGAGTTCCAGTTGCCAACTTCGTGCTTCGTGATAAACCCAAAACATTTGTTCGCTCCCAATTTCTAAACGCGGATCTTTCCTGTGATGTCACGGTGTGCCAAGTTGTAGCTTCTCGCCAGACATGCATACCAAATGGTCGTTTAGGGAACCACGAATTCGTGCAGTATTTATAGACGTGTGCCGTCTTATCGCTTGTGTACATCTGTGGTTGGTTATTCAATAAATATCTCTCTCAAGTGCAGTAACCACATTTTAAAATGCTTATTTACATAATCACCTTCTGCGCCTCGCACCAACTGCTCCAAAACTCTGCAAAAGAAATGAAGGCATCCGGCCGAATTGGGACGGGCGTTGTAATAGAGTAGTGAGACATCTGGTGGCGGATGATAAAACTTGTGATCAGTGTGCTGTTGGCGGAAGACAACAATGCGAGCGATATGAATGCCTAACTTAAGGGGACATTGCCCTCCCTTCCAACTTAACATTTTATTTTTAGTTACTACTTTGAGCAAAAGCATAATTTATGGGTACGGTTATCAGAAGACACAGGTGTATATGGACTTAACCGCACAGTCACCTATTTTGCTTCTGGAAACCTACAAAAAATTAAAATTAAAATGGATTTTATTTATGGACGCTCTTTAACTACTATGCGCCTTAGTGTCCATATCTATATTGGGCGTGAAAGACCGAAAATTTTGCTCAGAGGCCGTAAATCTACAACATGGGACCACCGGCTTTACTTCTCCGAAGGAAGCCATGCTAAGGATTTTTACGCTCGAAAAAATCCATCGCCTTCCGTCGGGTTTGACCCGCGACCTCGGGAACTACAGGAAATGGTGATACATAAGGCAACCAGATCCGAACGGGCAGGCTTAGTCACAGGCGGGGTCCCTAACATTTCCAGGTATCACATCCTGCCGCCGGCTGGACCCCCACAGACCTAATTCTCTCTGAGGAGCCATTCCGCAACGAACACCAGAGCAGACAGTTGCTCTAAGCACGCCTCGACCGCGTCCACTCGCCTGATCATTTGACGGCTGAAACATAAAGAAATGAGACGACAGGAAACCTTAAAAAAAAAAAAAAAAAAAAAAAGGAATCTAAACCGAGATTTCCTGAATGCGAGTCTCACATGTTTCTGTAGAACCATCTCGCTGGGTATTATTTACATTAATAAATTACTTTTTAGAAACTAAATGTGCGCTATGAATTTTTTATCACAATTATTTACCCTATAATGATAAAGCTTCAGTGTTATTGTGTGTTTACGTATCGCCATGTGGTAATATATGTTAACATGTTCTGGAACATCAATGATAGAGAAGGCTTGCAGAGCAACTGTTAGCGTTTACTTACTTTTATACTTTCTCTACTACATATAGTAAGTAGGGGAAGTATAGTATTCCACCTAAAAATTCCATACCGAGATTTCACCAGAAATACATGTTTTGAGACCCCCTGAATTAAAAAAACTCTGATGTGTTACACTCACATGACTTTCTCTACTCTTGTACAAACTATTTTTACAAACGCTTATTCTCCATATGCTTCATGTTAATCGAGATATCGAGATGTCAATCTTATTGCTAATTTTCTTGTAGATGCAAGGGGAATATGGTAGGTTTTAAGCGATAGTCAAATATTTTAACGCTGGTTGCTGTGTGGCACATTCCATTCTCTTTGCATGTCCAGGACATAAAAAAATCTGATGTGTTACACTCACATGACTTTCTCTACTCTTGCACAAACTATTTTTACAAACGCTTATTCTCCATATGCTTCATGTTAATCGAGATATCGAGATGTCAATCTTATTGCTAATTTTCTTGTAGATGCAAGGGGAATATGGTAGGTTTTAAGCGATAGTCAAATATTTTAACGCTGGTTGCTGTGTGGCACATTCCATTCTCTTTGCATGTCCAGGACATAAAAAAATCTGATGTGTTACACTCACATGACTTTCTCTACTCTTGCACAAACTATTTTTACAAACGCTTATTCTCCATATGCTTCATGTTAATCGAGATATCGAGATGTCAATCTTATTGCTAATTTTCTTGTAGATGCAAGGGGAATATGGTAGGTTTTAAGCGATAGTCAAATATTTAAGCGCTGGTTGCTATGTGGCGCATTCCATTCTCTTTGCAAATCCAGGACATAAAAAAATGAGTAAAGAATTTGAGAAAAAGTATAAGTATTGGAAAATTTAAGGGAATAACAAGCAATATCTCGAAAACGGTTCACTCAACAAAAAAACTGTATATGACATAAATTGTGTATTGTAACGCGATCTACATTTTTTGTGCAGTAAACTTTTGTCTATCTCTTATGGTTTACCAGTTATGCAAAAGTCGTTCAGAATGAAGAACACTTTTGGAGACATTCCCAGAAAATTCGAGATATACATTTCATTTGCCATGAAAATACCTTAAACATATGATATTTTAATCAAAATCGTTAGAACCATTTTTGAGAAAATTAAAATTTTCGAAAAATGTTCCATGTAAAGGGTAGTCTAGGGTGGGGGGATTTTCTTGAAAACCTTCGTGTCGCGTCCTTGGAAGATACTGAACCTAAATACCAAGTTTGGTGTTTATCCGACTGTTCGTTTCTGAGTTATGCTGTTCACAGACACACAGACACACACACAGACACACACACACACACACACAGACACACACACGGACATGTTTCCAAAAATGCTTTTTTTTGATTCAGGGAGTCTCAAAACATGTATTTCCGGTGAAATCTCGGTTCGAATTTTTGGGTGGAATGCAATACTTCCCCTACTTACTATACGTAGTAGAGAAAGTAAAAAATGAATAACGAATTTGAGAAAAAGTATAAGTATTGGAAAATTTAAGGGAATAACAAGCAATATCTCGCAAACGGTTCACTCAACAAAAGAAATGCATATGACATAAATTGTGTATTTTAACACGATCTACATTTTTCGTGTAGTAAAACTTTGTCTATCTCTTATGGTTTACCAGTTATGAAAAAGTCGTTCATAATGAAGAATACTTTTGGAGACATTCCCAGAAAATTCGAGATATACATTTTATTTGTCATGACAATATCTTAAACATATGATATTTTAATCAAAATCGTTACAGCCGTTTTTGAGAAAATTAAAAGTTTCGAAAAATGTTCCATGTAAAGGGTAGTCTAGGGTGGGGGGATTTTCTTGAAAACCTTCGTGTCACATCTCTGAAAGATACTGAACCTAAATACCAAGTTTGGTGTTTATCCGACTCTTCGTTTTTGAGTTATGCTGTTCACAGACACACAGACACACAGACAGACACACACACGGACATGTTTCCAAAAATGCTTTTTTTGGATTCAGTGAGTCTCAAAACATGTATTTCCGGTGAAATCTCGGTATCGAAATTTTGGGTGGAATACAATACTTCCCCTACTTACTATACGTAGTAGAGAAAGTAAAAAGCATTTTTGGAAACATGTCCGTGTATATGTCTGTGTGTGTTTGTGTGTCTGTGAACAGCATAACTCAGAAACGAACAGTTGGATAAACACCAAACTTGATATTTAGGTTTAGTATCTTCCAGAGATGCGACACGAAGGTTTTCAAGAAAATCCCCCCACTCCAGACTACCCTTTACATGGAACATTTTTCGAAAATTTCAATTTTCTCAAAAATGGCTCTTACGATTTTGATTAAAATATCATGTGTTTAAGATATTTTCATGGAAAATGAAATGTATATCTCGAATTTTCTGGGAATGTCTCCAAAAGTATTCTTCATTGTGAACGACTTTTGCATAACTGGTAAATCGTAAGATATAGACAAAATATTACTACACAAAAAATGTAGATCGCGTTAAAATACACAATTTATGTCATATACGTTTCTTTTGTTGAGTGAACCGTTTTCGAGATATTGCTTGTTAGTTCCTTAAATTTTCCAATACTTATACTTTTTCTCAAATTCGTTATTCATTTTTACTTTCTCTACTACGTATAGTAAGTAGGGGAAGTATTGCATTCCACCCAAAAATTCGATACCGAGATTTCACCGGAAATACATGTTTTGAGAATCACTGAATCCAAAAAAAGCATTTTTGGAAACATGTCCGTGTGTGTGTCTGTCTGTCTGTGTGTCTGTGTGTCTGTGTGTCTGTGTGTCTGTCTGTCTGTGTGTCTGTGAACAGCATAACTCAAAAACGAACAGTCGGATAAAATCCAAACTTGGTATTTAGGTTCAGTATCTTCCAGAGATGCGACACGAAGGTTTTCAAGAAAATCCCCCCACCCCAGACTACCCTTTACATGGAACATTTTTCGAAAATTTTAATTTTCTCAAAAACGGCTCTAACGATTTTGATTAAAATATCATATGTTTAAGATATTGTCATGACAAATAAAATGTATATCTCGAATTTTCTGGGAATGTCTCCAAAAATATTCTTCATTGTGAACGACTTTTGCATAACTGGTAAACCATAAGAGATAGACAAAATTTTACTACACAAAAAATGTAGATCGCGTTAAAATACACAACTTATGTCATATACGTTTCTTTTGTTGAGTGAACCGTTTTCGAAATATTGCTTGTTATTTCCTTAAATTTTCCAATACTTATACTTATTCTCAAATTCGTTATTCATTTTTTTTATGTCCTGAACATGCAAAGAGAATGGAATTCGCCACATAGCAACCAGCGTTAAAATATTTGACTATCGCTTAAAAGCTACCATATTCCCCTTGCATCTACAAGAAAATTACCAATAAGATTGACATCTCGATATCTCGATTAACATGAAACATATGGAGAATTGGCGTTTGTAAAATTAGATTGTACAAGAGTAGAGAAAGTCATGTGAGTGTAACACATCAGATTTTTTTTTTTATTTTATGTCCTGGACATGCAAATAGAATGGAATGCGCCACAAAGCAACCAGCGTTAAAATATTTGACTATCGCTTAAAAGATACCATATTCCCCTTGCATCTACAAGAAAATTACCAATAAGATTGACATCTCGATATATCCATTAACATGAAGCATATGGAGAATAGGCGTTTGTAAAAATAGAATGTACAAGAGTAGAGAAAGTCATGTGAGTGTAACACATCAGATTTTTTACTTTCTCTACTACGTATAGTAAGTAGGGGAAGTATTGCATTCCACCCAAAAATTCGATACCGAGGTTTCACCGGAAATACATGTTTTGAGACTCCCTGAATCCAAAAAAAGCATTTTTGGAAACATGTCCGTGTGTGTGTCTGTCTGTGTGTCTGTGTGTCTGTGAACAGCATAACTCAAAAACGAAGAGTCGGATAAACGCCAAACTTGGTATTTAGGTTCAGCATCTTTCAGAGATGCGACACGAAGGTTTTCAAGAAAATCCCTCCACCCCAGACTACCCTTTACATGGAACATTTTTCGAAAATTTTAATTTTCTCAAAAACGGCTCTAACGATTTTGATTAAAATATCATATGTTTAAGATATTGTCATGGCAAATAAAATGTATATCTCGAATTTTCTGGGAATGTCTCCAAAAGTATTCTTCATTGTGAACGACTTTTCCATAACCGGTAAACCATAAGAGATAGACAAAATTTTACTACACGAAAAATGTAGATCGCGTTAAAATACACAACTTATGTCATATACATTTCTTTTGTTGAGTGAACCGTTTTCGAGATATTGCTTGTTATTTCCTTAAATTTTCCAATACTTATACTTTTTCTCAAATACGTTATTCATTTTTTTATGTCCTGACATGCAAAGAGAATGGAATGCGCCACATAGCAACCAGCGTTAAAATATTTGACTATCGCTTAAAAGCTACCATATTCCCCTTGCATCTACAAGAAAATTACCAATAAGATTGACATCTTGATATCTCGATTAACATGAAGCATATGGAGAATAAGCGTTTGTAAAATTAGATTGTACAAGAGTAGAGAAAGTCATGTGAGTGTAACACATCAGATTTTTTTTTTTTTTATGTACTGGACATGCAAAGAGAATGAATGCGCCACATAGCAACCAACGCTTAAAAGATTTAACTGTCGCTTAAAACTACCATATTCCCCTTGCATCTACAAGAAAATTAGCAATAAGATTAACATCTCGATTAACATGAAGCATATGGAGAATAAGCGTTTGTAAAAATAGATAGTCATGTGAGTGTAACAAATTAGATTTTTTCTTTTAGCGTTTCAAGATCATGGCTAGCATAATTATTGAAGTCCAAGGTAAGAATTCTTTGTAAATGTATTTGAGTAGGTAAATTCCAGGTAGTTAGATTTGGGGCTCTGATAACTAGCCGCCCACTGCAGTCAACTATAAAGACATATAAATAAAGGAATATTAAGAGAAAAGGTACTAAACTGGGAGGCGGCGCTTAACTGAAATAAAAAGGCGTGTGTCGACGCGCCTCGCTCATTTAGAATTCGGAAATCCAAGAACTGAGGGTTCTGCTCGTTAGCGCTCAGTGATCATATTTATCAACTCAAACAGTATAGTGTTGTTGGTACATCTGTAAGTGACATTAAACACCTGAAAGTAACGTCCGCAGCGGATAATTATTCATTTGTGTAACCCGGTAATAGCTTTGCTTGGAGTAACATACTCCGGCGAATAAATAAAAACTGTTGCGCTAAAGGGCAATGAAAATTTGTGTGGTCATCATTATCATTTTCAAATCACACCGATCTACCGAAGTATTAATACAAATATTTACATCTGGTCACCCCTGCCGTACAACCTAATATTGCATGATACAAAATTTTCGTGTCGCGCGCCTTTCTGATGCTTAACAACACCTTTGTGCGAGGCACCATCACGCGCGGGCCCCTTTAGGGAACAAAAAGGTCCAAAAAACGTTATCTACGCATGCAAATCCACTTAGCAGGAATGCTTGGTACAAGGAATCTGTGTGTTGTACACGCAGGGCGATAAGAATGCTAATCACTGCTGTACGTGTCGTTACGCAGGAAATTATTCATTTAATTCGGTCGCAATTATTAAGCCAACCAAGAAAAATGGTAAGCTTTTCTCAAATTGTTTCAGCACACAAGGCTCGCCCAGGCGGAAATATCTGGTGTTAAAATGAGCAGGCAATTGTTTCGCATCGCAGGAAACACGTGAACTTTTCTCAAACCACCGCTTACGGCGCACTCAAGTGGAAAACAGTAGCGTTAGAATTACCATTCTTGTCATTAAAATTTACGCAAAACTAAACGCCTACATTTTGCATGGGCTGCTATGGCAACGTGGCGATTTCCAGTCAAACACCTGTAGCTTCGATTGTGTTAAAATTTAACTTGAGAATTCACTCATTTATCTCCAATTTCTCAAACGAAGCAAATCAGTGTGACCACCATTCGTTTCGCATTTTATTACTTTTATTTATCACTTGCATTTGGTGCATTTACTTACCTATACTAAGTAGCGGAAGTATTGTACTCCACCCGAAAATTCAATCTGATGTGTTGGACTCATGACTTTCTCTACTCTTATACAAACTATTTTTACAAACGCTTTTTCTCCATTTACTTCATGTTAATCGAGATAAACATTTGCAGATTCTTATTGCTAATTTTCTTGTAGGTGTAAGGGGAATTGCTAGGCTTTAAGCGATAGTCAAATGTTTTAAGAGTTGGTTGCTATGTGAAGCATTCCATTCTCTTTGCATGTCCAGGACATAAAAAAAGCACTTTTGGAAACATGTCCGTGTGTATGTCTTGTGTGCCTGTCTGTCTGTGAATAGCATAACTCAAAAACGAAAAGTTGAATAAACACCAAACTCGGTATCTAGGTTCAATATGTTCCAGGGATACGACATGAGTTTTCAAGAAAATCCCCCCCACCTGAAACCACCCCTCACATGGAACATTTTTCGAACATTTTTATTTTCTCAAAAACAACTGTAACGATTCTGATTAAAGTATCACATGTTTAAGACATGTTTATCGCAAATAAAATGTATATCTTGAATTTTCTGGGGATCTCCCCAAAAGTCCTCTTCATTCTGAACGGCTTTTGCATAACTGGTAAACCGCAAGAGATAGACAAAATTTTAATACATAAAAAATTTAGATATCGTTAAAACACACAATATATGTCATAAACATTTTTTTTGTAAAGTGAACCATTTTCGAGATATTCCTTGTTATTTCTTTGAATTTTCCAATACTTACACTTTTTCTCGACTGAGAATTCGTTGTCCTTTTTTTATGCTCTAGACATGCAAAGAGAATTACATTTTACACATAGCGACCAGTTCTAAAAATATTTGACTATCGCTTAAGGCGTACTATGTTCCCCTTGTTTTGTATTGGCAAGAGCAATATAGAAATACAGTAGCCTTTAAGCATATACATATATCTTAATAGCTGGTTGCTATGTGCAGCACCATTCTCTTTGTCATAGATTAATACTCTTTGCCTATCCAAGACAAATGGAATTTCAAAGAGTTGACATAGCGACACGCTCTCTAAAGATCTGACCATCGTTTTAGCCTACTCATCTTACAACGAAAATGTATAATGAAGGTTTATCTCGATTAACAAGAAATAAAGAGAACAAGTTTTGTAAGAATATTTTGTAGAAGAGTATAAAAAGTCAATTTTTTTTTCTATGTTTCGCAAAAGCTCATCAACTGACAGAACATTTGAAACATATCTGAAGGCTATTTACGAATGTTGTGTTTAACAAGTACTTCTTGCTTAATTTTAAATCATTCCTAGGCAAAAATGGATCGTGAATAATGTAACATCGATAGAAGAATAAATTTTTAATTTCTCTGTTACGAATAGTAAGTAGGAGAAGTATTGCATTCCAACATAAAAATCGATACCGAGAATTCAAAGAAAATACATGTTTTGAGCTCCCCTGAGTCCAAATAAAGCATTTTCACTTTCTCAACTACGTATGGTGAGTAGGGGAAGTATTGTATTCCACCCAAAAATTTCACCGGAAATATATGTTTTGAGATCCCCTTAATCCAAAAAAGCATTTTTGGAAACATGTGCGCGCGCGCGCGCGCGCGCGCGTGTGTGTGTGTGTGTGAACAGCATAACTCAGAAACGAACAGTCGGATAAACAAACTTGGTATTTAGTTTCAGTATCTTCCAGAGATGCGACACGAAGGTTTTCAAGAAAATTTAGAAAACCAGACTGTATGCGCTGCATTAAGATACATGGTTCAAAAGCTGTGAAAAAAGAGGGAAGAGAAGAGTAGGGCCTTCCCCCGGGCAGAAAACTATAGCTGTTAAACTAATTAACACCCCTCCTACTATTATAATAGCATTACAATGAAACCTCAAAGCCAATTTTCCGGTTTGAAAATGACTTACATATCGTTTCGCTCTCAAGAAGTGTTCAGTTATTTACACGAGATGGCCATTGCTCTGGTCCCGCCTACCATCATGACTTGTACAACAAACAACACCTGCAGTTCAAGTGTTACCAACCTCCCCACTATCTCTTGCACGTTAATTGACAATCACAGCGGGTGGCAACAACGCCTTGGACAAAAAAAGATTAACGACCTGTTGGTTTTCGTTTGTCACGTGAACAATATTTCGCGCTCTTTTGTTTTTCCCCCGTCTTCTATCTCCGTCGCTCTTGTTGCGCTCTCTTATCGGCCATGTTGGCATTACAGCGAGCGTCTTTTGTCAAACTACGTGTTAAACAGGGGTGTCGACAGTTGACACGAATAACCTGCAAAATAAGTGCGGAAAATTATCGTGGTGTTTATTTGCTATCCTAAAAACAAGATTGCCAACCACGTATGTTCAAGGTCTTATAAAATATGGCTTTAAGCCTTATAATATCTAGAGAATTAAACGGAGATTAAAAGTCCTATCCCACCAGAGTTAAATATATGTACTATATCAGAGCCTATTTAGGATAGACTGCAATTTTTACAGAATTTGAATGTTTATTAACGAAGATAGCATTTTGTTTACCAATAACATCTTTGATTAAAATCTATCAGCAATTATTTTTTGAACAATCACCCATCTTAACACCAAAGTAAGAGGGTCGTCCAATAAGTAAGTTTCACTATTTTATAAAAACCATCACACGCAATTCATCATGTTGAATTAATTTTATTTGTATTGTACAATCCTTCTGTTATCTTTCTACATAGTCACATTTTCCAAGTATTTTTGGGGACGTGACACAAGTTTTTCCAGGCCAGTGTTGTATCAGGTCGGGTCCTGTGCTCGCAACCAGCTGTTCACTAATTTGACTTCATCATCGGTGTTAAAAGTGCTTACCTTTGAGTTGGTGGAACATGCGAAAATCACTTGGGGCAAGCTCCAGTGAATATGGAGGATACGAAAAAACTTTCAAGTTGAATCTTGACCCAGGCGGAGCTCAGAAGATTCAACTGGGAAGTTTTCTCGCATTCTCCATATTCACCAGATCTCTTCCCAAGTGATTTTCACATATTCCCCTGACTCAAAGGTCATCTTGGAGGTAAGCACTTTAACACCGTGACGAAGATGAATCAGAAGTGAACAGCTGGTTACGAGCACAGGACCCGAATAGTAACAGTCATTATATTATATATTATTATATTATTGTAAAAGTGTTCAATAATGTTATGTGAATGCATTTCGTAATTTAATAATGTAAGAGCTGTGAGAATAATAAGTTTAAAGTTGCTAACAATGAGGTAACCTTGAGGCAAAAATGAGTTTGAGAGTTTGAATGCTAATAGTCATGATTAGGACAGCAATAACATAAATTTTGTGACAGTTTAAAAATAGTCAATCAACAGCCAGAAAAAGCTTTAGTAAAATGCAGGTATTCTATTGGAGTAGGATTAGCCAATCAGAGACTTGAAATACAGAAAGTTAAAAGTTTATACGGTTGAAATATCAGCCCTTGGTAGTGACCGGATGGATGCTGTGTTCTCTAAAGAAATATTACGTATTCGTGTGAAACGAAAATTAAGTATACTTGTTAACAAAGTGCAAGTATTAAATAAAAGAATCTTACAGCTCTTAATATCAGTGTAGTGCTATTTAATTTGTGTTAAGGATTAATAAAAAAAAGTGAATTTAAACTTAAAATCTGTGTAAGCCTACATTCTTGTCGCACCACGCTCCTGATTAAGAGAAACGTGTCTCTAAAGCAATACTGAAACAGCCGAGGCACAAACTTAAATAATATCTATAGAACAAGTTTAATAACAAAGTTAATATTTATTTTTCAACTTGGAGCGTAACAACAAAAATACATCTTAAAAAACGGCTTTACATACGTAGCAGCATATTACGTAACAAACAATACAATTTCAAATTAACGCCCAAAGCGAGGTGCAAACTTCAACAGTAACACTACTTCAAATTGACGTCCATACGTGGACAGAAATAAATAAACAACGTAAAGACAATAGCTTCTTCAAATTGGCTTCCCAAACGTGGGACTAACATCAAAACATAAACAATAAAACTTCTTCAAAATGACTTCCCAAGCGTGAGGCTAACAAAATACAGAAATAAACATCTTCTTCGCCTTTCGTAAAGTTCGTAAGAAAAGTCTTTAAAAGCAGTACTATTGTAGTGCTTTTTTTTTAAGAACAAAAAGCAAAATCCATGCAACTGCACTGAAATATAACCGTATCATCATCCATGTGTTCCATCACACCGGTAATTTTACGTGGACCCACCCCATCTTTAACACAGGCACATTTGATAGAGGCCACTGAGATTCGAAATCATGGCGCTTGGCTTTGAATGGATGGTCAGGCCATGATCACAGTTATTGAATCGCTTACATTTAGGTGCCGTCAGGGATATAAAAACCAGTTTGGGATTCAGAGGAAGAATGGCATGTGTGATAAAATAACTTATGCAATTAAAGGTTAAGCACTATGAAAATATGCAATTATAGCCACTATAAAAACTGTACGTTTTTTCCAGTAAGCATGAAACATATTTATAATATACAAAGCCTACAATTCTAAACAAAGGAACAAAATAGGCAAATGCCGAGTTTTATTAATGACACTATTGTGCTTAAAAGATCACAAGCTACCTATATATGTTTCCCCTTGTATAACCGATTTTTGATCACCCTATACCAGATCTCGAATTACACGATTATAGTAATTGTGAACATTTACTTGCAAGGATTAACCGACGGCTAAGAAAAAACTACATAACCAGACAATAATTGGCCAATTGGGATGCTGGTGTAATGAATTGCGGATCCATAGCCGTCAGACTTATCTGCAATGCATGAGTCTGAGGTAGGTAGGCACCACTATCACCATCTAGCGGCGGATACCTGCACTTTGCGCCTGCAACATCAATATAATTGGTTCATTCATTATACATTTGCTTTAGAGAGGTAGGAAATGAGCCGAGGAGATTTTATCTGCGATAATGCTTGAATTTCAAAAAGAGGACCAGCTTGTTCAGCTATCATTTTCAAATGCGGCAAATGCAATACAAAAGAAAACTTGTGTGAAACTGAAAGTTTTTATTAGCTGTTGAATTTTAATTGAAATACGTTTCACTAAGTACCGACTTCACAGCACGTGTGTAGGAAGGGCAACAAAAACAAGAAGGAAACTTAATTTATGATTACATTTCAGTGTTAATATCAGATAGTATCTCTAGTTACTTTTTGTACCACTTTCCTAAGGCAGAGGACGCAATGTTCGACCCAAAAAATATTCAATATCGAAGTTTTCACTGAGTATCCACATTTTCAGGGCATCTGAACCGCTACATTCACATGACTAGCCCTACACATTATCGTTTATTACGTTTTCGAAGATATATAGTAGGTAGAGAAAGTATTCCATTCCACCAAAAAAAAAAATCTGTGTTATACTCACATGACTTTCTCTACTCTTGTACAAATTATTTTTACAAACGCTTATTCTTCATATGCTTCATGTTAATCCAGATATCGAGATGTTAATCTTATTGTTAATTTTCTTGTAGATGTAAGGGGAATTGGTAGGCTTTAAGCGATAGTCAAATATTTTAAGAGCTGGTTGCTATGTGGAGTATTCCATTCTCTTTGCATTACCAGGACAAAAAAATGAATAACGAATTCCCATTTGAGAAAAAATATAAGTATTGGAAAATTTAAGAGAATAACAAGCAATATCTCGAAAAAGGTTCACTCAACAAACAAAAAATGTATATGACATAAATTCTGTATTTTAACGCGATCTACATCTTTTGTGTAGTAAAATTTTGTCTATCTCTTATGGTTTACCAGTTATGCAAAAGGCGTTCACAATGAAGAATGCTTTTGAAGACATTCCCAGAAAATTCGAGATATGCAATTCATTTGATATAAAAATGTCTTAAACTTATAGTATTTTATTCAAAATCATTAGAGACATTTTTGAGAAAATTAAAATTTTCGAAAAATGTTCCATGTAAAAGGTAATATGGAGTGGGGGGATTTTGTTGAAAACCTTCGTGTCGCATCTCTGGAAGATACTGAACCTAAATACCAAGTTTGGTGTTTATCCAACTGTTCGTTTCTGAGTTATGCTGTTCACAGACACACACACGGACATGTTTCCAAATTTTTTTTTTGTATTCAGGGGGCCTCAAAAAGTGTATTTCCGGTGAAATCTCGGTATCGAATTTTTGGGTGGAATACAATACTTCCCCTACTTACTATACGTCGTAGAGAAAGTAAAAAAGACATTTTTATAAAAAGGTCCGTGTGTACGTGCCTGTCAACAGCATAACTCAAAAACGAAAAGTCGGAAGTTGTTATTTAGATTTAGTACCTTCCAAAAATGCGATACAAAGATTTTCAGCTCTAACGATGGCTCAATGATTTTGGTTAAAATACTATATATTAAAGACATTTATATGATAAATAAAATGCAATATTATATTTTCTCTTAATAGCCTGTGAAATCCTCCTCATTGAAAGAAACTTTGTATAAACTTGTCTAACTGGTAACGTTAACCGAGAGACCAAAACGTACTATACAAAAAGTGTAGATCTCTTTAAAATACATGATTTATTTCAAATTTTATGACATCAGCCATTTCTCAGATATCCATTACTAATAGTTGAAATTAAACAATTTTCTTTTCAAGTGCTTTCGATATTCAATTGTTTCTCGCGATGTCATGTAAAGAATATCGAATTTTAAGGCCAGCATATAGCGTCCAGTTCTAAAACATTTGACTATCGCTGTTCCCTTTATATCATAACAAAATGTGAAATGCAGCTATTCTCGGTAAGTTTTGTCTCGATAAAATAAAGAATATAATAAAATAAAAACTTTCATAAGAATAATACACCAATAAGTGTTAGAGGGTAGAGAAAGTCATATGAAATGTAACACATAAGAGGTGTTTTTTTTCTACTTCCCATTCATGCTTCAGTGGTGCAAAATTGAATTTCCTGCCTTCGTGTGCTAGTAAGCTAACCTAACTACCTGTTTTTATTGCGCTTAGTGCATGAACTGTATTAAATCCTCTATTTTTTTTTTATACAAGGGCAGTCCAGAAAGTCCGAGACGTTTTGGCCTATCGTGGCGATGAGTAGGGCTAGAGCCGCTTTCAGAACGTTCCTACATTCAGTACGCATCCAGCTGTGGTAGCGTGAGGACTGTGCTCTCTGTGAGTTGTTAAAATGTGCGCTGCAATAGAAAATCCCGCCACTTGTGAAATGCGGTTGGCTAAAAAGAACAAACCAATTGAAATTTATCGTCAACTTTGTGATGTTTACGGTCAGGGAATAATGAGTGAAAGCCGAGTCAGGCAATGGTGCATTGATTTTAAAAATGGCCGTACCAATGTTCACGACGAGGATCGCAATGGTAGGCCTAGCCTTATGACTGATGAACTGTCAATGCAAATCAATGAAAAAATTCGTGAAAATCGTCGTTTCGCGATTACAGAACTTTCGGAACATTTCCCCCAAATTTCACGGAGTTTGGAGAGCATCAAATTGATGCTTTGATACTGACGCTGAACTGCATGCCGATGTAAACCAGTGGTTGAAGTCGCAGGCGGCAGATTTCTACAGAGAGGCTATTGAAAAATTTGTGCCACGGTATGATAAATGCCTCAGTTTGAATGGCTATTATGTAGAAAAATAGCTTAAGAGTGTACCTCTCAAATGTAGATAATAAACGTTGAAATTTGAATTTTGTTAAATGTTTATTTCAAAACGTCTGGGACTTTCTGGATTACCCTCGTATGTTTATTATTGCAGACACAGAATACAATTATATTTGATAGTTGAATTTTACCACTTAAATCTTACTTGGGTATTTAATTCGTTTCTCTTTGTTAATATTTATTTACGATTTAATTCACCCAAGAACTAAGTATGCACGGCAAATTATTCATTTTTTAAGCTTGACAACCAGACGTGGATAATCGATCGCCAGCCCACCACCAATGTTAATGTTTTGCTAACCTTATTTACTGGAACCACCATGTTCAACAGGTGTTAGTAGTTAAATTTGTTTTCGCGAATCGACTTGGTCTCGTATTTTTAAGCTCTTCCTCATTTTCCAAGTCCAATTTCGCACCTGTTTCCAAAGCAATATACTATTCTCTACTAGTTACCTATAGTAGGCAAAGGAACTATTGCAAAATTAGAAAAAAGCTCCGTGTGTGTGTGTTCATGAAGAGCATAACTCAAAATAGAAAAATCAGCAAACCGAACTTGATATTTATATTCGGCATTTTTCAAGGATGCGACATGAAGATTTTCAAACAAATAAACAAACAAACAAACAAAAAACTCACCCTAACTACCCCTTACGTGGAAAAATCTTCGGCATTTTATTTTTGCAAAAATTCTTGTAAGAATAATGATTAAAATATCATGCATTTAAGATATTTACATGACAAATACTAACAATTCGGCAAGAATTGTGCATAATCCTGCATAAAGGTGTAAATGATTGTTTTTCTGCTACGTATGGAAAGTCAGTTTGAAGATGATGTATTATATTTCAACTGTTGGGGAGCCGAACTTGTAGTAGTTGCAACCGCACGAATAGTAAACAGTTTCCGGTAGCCTTCGCCCCAAATGTACTTTCAGGTGGCGTTTGGCCCAAGTTTAAAAAAATATATTAACTTTGTAATTTAACTCTTTCTTTAAATATTATAAAATAGAATATTGTGTGGCCGAGGATAGAACCCAACTTCCTAATTACCTTCTTCTTTCACAGGTTTATTATATTATACATTAATATGTGAAAATTATTTATTGCAATTATTTCTCTATCTTACTATTATTTATTTATATATTTCTGTCAATAATTACGGTATCAAAATCTATAATGCCTTGTTTCTCTATTAGTTTTTCTAATGCATAGTTATATGTTATTCTTTATCCCTCTTCATCTCTAACTGGAATACAAATTCTTCTGAAAAATGTTTCAGCAATTCTTCATCTATAGTTGCCATAGTCCATATTTCCATAAAATAACCTATAATGGCCTTACGAGTGTTTTTTAGACTTTTAAATTTTAAACTTCCTGTTTTAAATTTGCATAAGATATCCGTTATTATTGACTTGGTGATCCAATTCATTATCAACATTTATTTTGATTTTTTTGTCATCCTGAATTTTATATTTTCATGTCAAATACTTAATGCTTTCTTAAACTGCTAAGTGCAACTCCCTTGTTGCTTGTACCTGCAACAATATGTGTGATAAAACCATTTCTGCAAATATTTATCTGGATTAACATGAACTAGATAGAACGGGTAAGGAAAGTTTATAGAAGAGTTGGCAGAGAAAGGCATGTAAATATAATATTTATCTCGGTTAACATGAAGTAGAGAGAAGGGGTAAGGGAGGTTTATGGAAGACTTGGCAGAGAAAGGCATATGAATGTAATATTTATCTCGATTAACATGAAGTGGATAGAAGAGTTAAGGGTAGTTTATAGAAGAGTTGGCAGAGAAAGGCATATGAATGTAATATTTATCTGGGTTAACATGAAGTAGATAGAAGGGGTAAGGGAAGTTTATAGAAGACTTGGCAGTGAAAGGCATATGAATGTAATATTTATCTCGGTTAACATGAAGTAGATAGAAGGGGCAAGGGAAGTTTATAGAAGAGTTGGCAGAGAAATGCATGTGAATGTAGCACATTAGATTTATTATTGTTTGTTTGAATGTATCATCCCTAGCTGGTTCTTTGTCTCCCTGTGAGACACCGACGACCTGGGAATATTCTCCCCGGCTATCACAACGTATCAGTCTACCCATGAGGAAGAGATATAAATAAAGCAAGTCTGAATGAAGTATCCGTCTACTTTTCGTCACCTACTTTAACTCCACACCCCCGTCTCATCTCACTTCTTTTTTACTCGAGTGGTTCTCTACATAAGGACCGGCTCTCTCTTATATATAGTATATGTACATAGAGTCTCCCTTATGTTTTCATCCCCTTTTTCCTGCTGCACACCCCAGTGGCGTGGATCGATCGTATCGCCATTAAAGGGATCGAACGGGTGTGTGTCAGAGCTGACAATGTGGCGTGAAGTGCTGGCTGGAGATTGTTTTGGGGCCCACGTCTGGAATTTCCCTTCCCCAGCCACAAAAGTGGACGACTTTAGTGAACCCGAGCCTCCAGTCACAGAAACTTTCCTCTAATTTGTAACACGAGCACTGCTTTCTGCCACAAACTGTAACGTAAAATGCCAAAATGACCTGCTTTGTCCAACGGTTCCAGAGGCTTCTACCAGCAACTCCTACACTTTCATTACATATTTCGTTGTAGCTATAAGAAGGATAAGGCAGGTTAAAACAGATCTACCCTCTCTATCTTTGTCAGTGGGTATACAAATTATTCTTACTAAAGTTTATTACTTTCACTACTATGTATAGTAAATAGGGGAAGTATTGTATTCCACCCAAAAATTCGATACCGAGATTTCACCGGAAATACATGTTTTGAGACCCCCTGAATCCAAAAAACGCATTTTTGTAAACATGTCCGTGTGTGTGTCTGTGAGTGTCTGTGAACAGCATAACTCAGAAACGAACAGTCGGATAAACAACAAACTTGGTATTTAGGTTCAGTATCTTCCAGAGATGCGACACGAAGGTTTTCAAGAAAATCCCCCCCACTCCAGATTACCCTTTACATGGAAAATTTCTCGAAAATTTTAATTTTCTCAAAAATGGCTCTAACGATTTTGATTTAAATATCATATGTTTAATATATTTTCATGACAAATGAAATGTATATCTCAAATTTTCTGGAAATGTCTCCAAAAGTATTCTTCATTGTGAACGACTTTTGCATAACTGGTAAACCATAAGAGATAGACAAAATTTTACTACACAAAAAATGTGATCGCGTTCAAATACACAATTTATGTCATATACATTTTTGTTGTTGAGTGAACCATTTTCGACCAATACTTTTTCTCAAATGGGAATTCGTTATTCATTTTTTTTATGTCCTGGACACACAAAGAGAATGGAATGCGCCACATAGCAACCAGCGATTAAAAGATTTGACTATCGCTTAAAGTCTACCATATTTCCCTTACACCTACAAGAAAATTAGCAATAAGATTAACATCTCGATTAACATGAAGCATATAGAGAATAAGCGTTTGTAAAAATAGTTTTTATAAGAATAGAGAAAGCCATGTGAGTGTAACACATCAGATTTTTTTCTACCTAAAACATTTTAATCCAAATAAACCTTTGCAAAAATAGCTACATTTCGTTATAGATACAAAGAGAACAGCGATAGTAAAATGTTTAAGAACTGGATGGTATATACCGTCTTAAAATTCCATACTGTTTCCAAGCAATCGCGAGGATCCAAGCAATCAGTTTCCAAACTGATAATCGATGTGACTTCAAAGTATTGAGCAATTCGAACCTTTAACAACGGATATCTCAGAAACGGATTATGCCACAAAAATGCTTATTTTAAGTAAATTGTGTGACTTAAAGAGATTTACATTTTTTGTATGGTTCGTTTTCGTCTATCGCTTAACGTTTACCAGTTATACAGAGAGAGCCAAAAAACTATGAATCAGCTGCGCGGTGTTTTTCCTGTCCATGTCCTCGGTACTCATTGCCGTCTGCCGCTAGCATACAAAGGCGTGGATGAAACCGTACAACATTTTTAAAACTACTTTTAAAGGCTTTACTTACCAACTTTATGAAAGGAGATGCTGAAACTGACCATCGTCGTTGTATATACATTTTTGGCACCTCTTTAGGAAACTATCCATCACTCGCCGCAGTTCACATTGAGAAATGTTGGCAATTTTCTGACGGATATTTTGTTTTAATTCTTCCAGGGTGAGTGGGTTTGTCTTGTATACTTTGTTTTAAGATACCCCAGGGAGAAAAATTGCAGGGGGTTAGGTCGGGGGACCGAGGGAGCAACAAATCTCTACTAATAAATTGGTCCTCAAATTTTTTCGAGTGAATAGTTGAGGCCCGTGCATACGTGAATACAATTTTGGTCCCTGTTTTTAGAGAATTATCAGACAGAGAGCGTAATTTGCCTTTTTTCAACAAGACTCTGCAACAGCTCATACGGCCAATATTTCGATGAGAACAATTGAAAGTACTCACCTCGGAGAGTGATGGATAGTTTCCTAAAGAGGTGCCAGAGTGTATGGACAACGACGGTGGCCAGTTTCAGCATCTCCTTTCATAAAGATGACAAGAAAAGCCTTTAAAAGTAGTTTTAAAATGTTGTATGGTTTCACCCGTACCTTCCTATGGTAGCGGCAGACGGTAACGAGCGCCGAGGATGCGGATAGGAAAAACACCGCGCCACCGGTTCATAGCTTTTTCCTCTCCTTGTTCAAGTTTATACACAATTCCTTCCGGATGAAGAGCACTTCCTAGGCTGTTCCCAGAAAATTCAAGATATACATTTTATTTGTCACCTAAATATATTTCATATATGGCATTTTAATTAAAATCCATATTGCAATTGTTTAGAAAATCAAAATTTTCGAAAAATGTCCCATGTAAAGGGTAGTTTGGAGTGGGGAGTATTTTCTTGAAAATCTTCCTGTCGCATCCTTGTGAGATACTGAACTCTGAGAAGATGGTTTGTATTGAAGGAGTTGTATTATAGTGCTTATGTTGGGGAGCCGAACTTGAAGTTGGTTACAACCGCACGTATAGTGCCCCCTTTCCGGTAGCCTTCACCCCAAATGTGCTTTCCTGTGGCCTTTGCCCCAAAAATGTTTAAAAAAAAGTATTAACTTTGTAATTTTGACTGTTTCTTTAAATATTATATATTTATGTTTGCCTCGGCTGCGTCAGTATTTTTTGTTAGAGACATGGATGTCTTAGCAGGGCGCAGTGCGACTGAAGAATGTAGGCTTACACAGATTTTAAGTTTTTCTTCACTCCATTTATTAATGCTTGACACGATTTAAATAACACTTCACTGATATAGAGAGCTGTGAGATTCGGTTATTAACTACTTGCACTTTTTAAACACGTTAACTATTTTTCTCACACAAAATGCCTACGTATTAAACTTCTCGAGGACGCATCTCGCGTCTGATTAGTAACACTGACTGCTAGCAACGCGTCCAGTTATGACGACTGTCTACAAGCAACTGACCTCTAGATTTGTAAATTTGGCTATATTTCAGTTTCTGATTGGCTATTCCTAATCCAATTGAATACTTTTATTTAACTAAAGCTTTTTCTGGTTGTTGAGTGGCTATTTTATAAACTGTCACAAAAAATTACATTATTGTTACTCCAAGAATCACAAGTAGTATTGTTAAACTTTCTTACTCATTATTGACTCAAGGTTACTTCATTGTTACCTCATTGTTAGCAACTTTTAACCTATTATTCTCACAGATCCTACATCATTAAATTACGTAATACATTCATTTAACATTATTGAACATGTATACAATAATATAAACATATACAATGATGGTAATATACACTTTTTATATATTGTTACATACACATATTGCTTTAAGGCGGGCTGTTGTTATATTTTATATTATATAATTTGACTGAAATCATTTTAGTGTTAAAAATACTGCCTCAACTCAAATATAAACTTTGGTTTTTATCCGAATTTTTTAGTTATGCTGTTCACAGACATAGCGACACATACACACGGACATGCTTCAAAAATGATTTTATTAGGATTCCAGGAGCATCAAAACTTGTATTTTCTGTGAAGCCTCGGTATTGAATTTTTGGGTGAAATGCAATACCTTCTCTGTTTCTATGTGCGAGTACATGGAGGAGAAAGAAATGAGCGGATCGCTTTGAGATCACTTAAAAAGAAACCCTAATGTATTACATTCACATCACTTTCTCTACTCACTCTTCTACAACTATTCTTACAAAGCCTTATTCTTCTGTCTACTTCTTGTTAATCCAGATAAACTTTCAATACACACACATTTCGTCTTAGATATAGGTATAGGTATAGAATACACAACGGAGGGGGACACCTCGCGCGCTGGGACCTAAATAGATCTGTTGTGGCTAGAGGAGGAAGGGATGAAGTGAAGGAACAACAGGAGGCTACAGGCCGTAGGCAGACAGGTCACAGAGACGCGTGGGAAACCCGTCCCACTGCTGGAGCTCCCTATAAAGGGCGATGAAGACCCTCGAAAAGCTCTCTAGTGTCCATGGGGAGTACCCTTTCCTTTGAGCAAGCGTCCGCGCCATCTGCCCGGTCGGCATACGTCACAAAATGTAGAACCACACCTAGAACCATGAGAAAGAACAGAATGAAAGGGATATTATAAAAGACAACCGTGGCAGATGAGAAATCGCCCCTGCATTCGCCGAAAAACCAAGGTCAGAGTGGGCGGTCGACGAGAATCGAACCCGGGACCTCCAGAAGCAAGCCCCACCAGTTGCCGGGAGCCATCTCAGTCGATTCGTTGTAGATATTGGAATACAAGAGCCTAAAGCAACAGTGAGATTTTTAAAAAGCGGATATCTATGTTCTTTTCACGACCAGGAGAAACCACGAATATCGACTTAGCACTTGAAAACACACACACACACACACACACACACACACAAACACACACACACACACACACACACACAAAGAGCTGATGCATTACATTAACATGCATTTCTCTACCCACTACAGTTTATTTTTATACAGCTTTTACAGACTGTTTTTAAGAACTCTTACTGTGTTAAACATATTAATCCAAATTGTAAGAAGACGGATAAAGGAAACCAAATCGATGCTGGTCTTGATATTCCATACTGTTTCCACGACACCCTTTTCATGGAACATTTTTCGAAAATTTTTATTTTCTCAAAACTGGCTCTAACGATTTCTATTAAAATATCATATGTTATTTTCATGGCAAATGAAATGTATATCCTGAATTTACTGGAAATGTCCCCAAAAGTCATCTTCATTCTGAATAAATTTTGCATAAGTGGTAAGAGATAGACAAAATTTTACTACACAAAAAATGTAGATCTCGTTAAAACACACAATTTATGACAAACATTTTTTTTTATTTGATGAGTGAACCATTTCCGAGATGTTGCTTGTTCTTTGTTTGAATTTTCCAATATATATATATATATATATATATATATATATATATATATATATATACTTTTCCTCAAATAGGAATTCGTTACTCTTTTTTTATGTCCTGAACATACAAAGAACGCTCCACATAGCAAGCAGCTCTTAAAAGATTTGACTATCGTTTAAAGCCTACCATATTCTCCTTACACCAATAAGAAAATTAGTAATAAAATGGGGAATGAGCGTTTCTAAAAATAGTTTCTACAAGAGTAGAGTGTAACACATCAGATTTTTTTAGTGGTGTTACCTAATGAGTTGAATTAAAAGAAAAGTGATGTATTGAGTCACGCCTAACTAAAGTCTTAAGCAAATGCGGTCACTTTGAACACCTGTTTGACTTCGTATACAAAACATGATCTATTCGGTCCCCTCTAGTAGTCCTAAACGTTTCTAAGGGGAATTTCCGAATATCCTGCATATAGAGACCATTACCTCCCTTTAAATTTGAATATCATTTTCTACAAGGAAGAGGAACTATTGGAAGGTGCCATAAAACTCGGTCTTGAGGATAACTGCACCAGGAAGTGATAACAAAACCATGCACCATTTTGAAGGTTGACGCATTGTCCTTCAGCAGTTGCCGATATCGAGCACAGACAAGGTTAGAGTAATCATTAAAAGCAACTATGTAACCTAAACATGAAGTCAAATTGTAAAGAAGCACAACCAGTCTGTAAATGTACCTAACAGACTGCCTTTAAACACCAGCTGGGTGGCGGAGTACTAATATTCAAAACAGGACGTCTCACGTATCAAGTGACCATTTCGGGAGAGAAACGCTTTCAATTTGGACCAATCACAGTTTTAATGTTATCATAATAATTTATCACCTCGGTGTTGAGGCAGTATTTTTAACACTTGAATTACTTAAATTAAATTATATAATATGTAAATTCAATAACAGCCCGCCTTGAAGCAATATGTATGTAATAATTTGTAAAATGTATGTAACAGTCATTGCATATGCTTATATTATTGTAAACATGTTTAATAATGTTATGTGAATGCATTATGTAATTTAATAATGTAAGAGCTGTGAGTATAATAAGTTTAAAGTTGCTAACAATGAGGTAACCTTCAGGCAATAATGAGTTTGAGAATTTGAATGCTACTAGCCATGATTAGAGCAACGATAATGTAAATTTTGTGACAGTTTAAAAACAGCCAATGAACAGCCAGAAAAAGCTTTAGTAAACTGCAGGTATTCTATTGGACTAGGATTAGCCAATCAGAGACTTGAAATACAGAAATTAAAGTTTGGACGGTTGAAATATGTTCAGTTGCCTGCAGACCTTGGTAGTAACCGGATGGAAGATGTATTCTCTACAGAAATATTACGTACTCGTGTGAAACGAAAAATAAGTATATGTATTAAAAGTGCAAGTAATAAAGAATCTCACAGCTCTTATTATCAGTGTACTGCTATTTAATTTCTGTCAAGGATTAATAAAAAGAAGTGAGTTTAAACTTAAAATCTGTGTAAAGCCTACATTCTTGTCGCACCACGCCCTGATTAAGAGAAACGTGTCTCTAAAGTAATACTGAAGCAGCCGAGGAAAAAACAAACATAAATAATATGTATAGAACCAGTTTAATAATAACAAAGTTAATATTTATTTTTAAATTTGGAGCGTAACAACAAAAAATACTTCTTCAAATCAGCTTCTCATACGTAGCAGCATATTACGTAACAAACAATCTTCTTCAAATTAACGCCCAAAGCGTGGTGCAAATTTCAACAACAGTAACACTACTTCAAATTAACGTCCATACGTGGAGCAAAATAACTAAACTCCTCCTACAAGAAAAACTAAAGCAACTACCTTCTTCAAATAGGCTCCCAAGCGTGGAGCAGAAAAACAAATCAATCACTTTCTCAAATTGGCTTCCCAAAACGTAAAGACAATACCAATTCAAATTGGCTCCCATACGTGAGGCAGAAATAACCTTACATCAGTGTATACCAATGGTTTTTAGTGCTACCAACTCCTTTACCCTGTAAGTATTATTAAATATCGATCTTCATCTGTTCGGTTGTTAGTGTAAATTCATAACTACAGGCTGATTTTGGAGAACCCCATTCACTCTTTTGCAAATAATTAACCAATAAATTAAGTTAAAGCAATACAATTTGTAGCAGCCTTGCTTTGGTCCAAATGAGGCTGCTAGGAATGAATCCGTCCACCGCTGGACGCAATTGGACGCAACGCCTCATGATTTGCTTAACCCGCCCCATCATCACACCGTCATTGCCTTTTATTTCAATCCTGCAATGGCAGAGTTTGGGTGAACACCCTTTCAGAAATGACTGGTTATCAAAATAAAAATTTTCATTTAATGGCGTTTTAAATCTTTTCGTTTTTACTTTCTCTACTACGTAGTAAGTAGGGGAAATATTGCATTCCACCCAAAAATTCGATACCGAGATTTCACCGGAAATACATGCCTTGAGAGCTCCGGAAAAAAAAGCATTTTTGGAAACTTGTCCGTGTGTGTGTGTGTGTGTGTGTGTGTGTGTGTGTGTGTGTGTGTGTGTGTGTGTGTGTGTGTGTGTGTGTCTGTGAACATAACTCAGAAACGAATGGTCGCATAAATACCAAACTTGGTATTTAGATTCAATATCTTCCACAGATGCGACACGAAGGTTTTTCAAGAAAATCCCCCACCCCAGATTACCCTTTACATGGAACATTTTTCGAAAATTTTAATTGTCTCAAAAATGGCTCTAACGATTTTGATTAAAATGTCATATGTTTAAGATACTTTAATGACAAATGAAATGTATATCTGGAATTTTCTGGGAATGTCTCCAAAAGTATTCTTCATTGTGAACGACTTTTGCATAACTGATAAACCATAAGAGATAGACAAACTTTTACTACACAAAAATGTAGATCGCGTTAAAATACACAATCTATGTCATATACATTTTTGTTGTTGAGTGAACCATTTTCCAAATATTACTTGTTATTCCCTTAAATTTTTCAATACTTATTTTCTCAAATGGGAATTCGTTATTCATTTTTCTTTTTTTGTCCTGGTAATACAAAGAGAATGGCATACTCCACATAGCATCCAGCTCTTAAAATATTTGACTATCGCTTAAAGCCTACCATATTCCCCTTGCATCTACAAGAAAATTAGCAATAAGATTGACATCTCGCTATCTCGATTAACATGAAGCATTGGAGAATGAGCGTTTGTAGAAATAGTTTGTACAAGAGTAGAGAAAGTCATGTGAGTGTAACACATCAATTTTTTTTATTTGAGTTCGCAATGGAAACGACTACTGTTTCAAAGACCAAACAGTTGCCTTACTATTGTATCTGTAGGTAATGCATCTATAAAGCAACAATCGAAACCTTCATTAATCGATATAACAACAGAATTACTATAAATATAGGTAACACTCATAGTTTTGTCTTAAACAAAGCCTTCGTTCTTGACCCGTGAAATTCATTGTCCTTCATCCTCCTTGAGAAATTATAATTAATTTCATAATTTATATTTCATTCCGTTTCCTATTCAACTTTCAGGTGTGCTTCCAGGTTTCCTGGCGTAAGGCGGTGCTGGATAGATGGCGTGAATGTTTGCTCAAAGAAAAGAGTATTCCCAATGGATACTAGAGGGCTGCTTGGTCGACGGGTCGTTCATCGCCCTCTCTAGGCAGCTGCAGCAGTGGAATGAGTCTTCGAGCCTGGAACTCGTATGGACTTCCGCGCGTCTCTGTGGCCGGTCTGCCTGCGGCCTGTAGCCTCCTGTGCTCCCTTCACTTCATCCTTTCCTCCAACACGCTTGGCACAATGAACAATTAAGCAAGCTTCTGTCTCTCACTATGAACCCATGGCGATATTCAGCAAAACACAAAAGAAAATGAAATTTAATTCTCTAATTTTGGAGTTTAGAATCGATTTATAATGCCAGGATTGCATATAACGTCATTTAAATCTTTTTATAGCACCCATGAAAATTCTATTCGCACAACGTCCTGTAAGTAGCCTTCGAGGTATGATATTTGAGATTGCCTTGAAGGTTTATTGGAATGCTTTCATTAGGCGAGAAGATAGGAGATTCTCGCCATGGTAGCTCAAGCGGTAAGAGCACTGGCAACAAGTTCCGAAGATTTGTGGTTCCTGACCAGGCCTAGCATTGAATTTTTACTTTTTGTAATACGTATAGTAAGTAGGGGAAGTATTGTATTCCATCCAAAAATTCGATACCGAGATATCACCGGAAATACATGTTTTGAGACCCCCTGAATCCAAAAAAAACATTTTTGGAAACATGATCGTGTGTGCGTCTGTGAACAGCATAATTCATAAACGAACAGTCGCATAAACACCAATCTTGGTATTTAGGTTTAATATCTTCCAGAGATGCGACACGAAGGTTTTCAAGAAAATCCCCCAACCCAGATTACACTTTACATGGAACATTTTTCGAAAATTTTAATTTTCTCAAAAATGGCTGTTACGATTTTGATTAAAATATCATATGTTTAAGATATTTTCATGCCAAATGAAATGTATATCTCGAATTTTCTGGGAATGTCTGCAAAAGTGTTGTTCATTCTGAACGGCTTTTGCATAACTGGTAAACCATAAGCGATATACAAAATGTTACTACACAAACAATGTAGATCGGCTTAAAATACACAATTTATGTCATATACATTTTTTTTTGTCGGGTGAACCATTTTCGAGATATTGCTTCTTATTCCCTTAAATTTTCCAATACTTATATTTTTCTCAAATGGGAATTCGTTATTCATTTTTTTTGTCCTGGTAATGCAATAAGATTAACATCTCGATTAACCTGAAGTATATAGAGAATAAGCGTTTGTAAAAATAGTTTGTACAAGAGTAGAGAAAGTCGTGTGAGTGTAACACATCAAGATATTAAAACGACGGATGTTTTCACATAAAACTAAAATCTAGGAATAAGCCTAACGTTCACATGTTACGTATGGCCTGTAGAATTGATATGAAGTCCTAATGAGCAGAGAAAGTCATGTGTATGTTACGCCCAAGATTTTTTTAGGGATAACCTCCTTCTTTTTAGAAGAAAAGAAATGTCCTAACGAAGTTGTGCCAGGAGTTGGGTCGTTTTTGCACGATTGCCAGCACCTTGATGATGGGTGGAGTGGTTTCATCCCCTATTAAACTGACTTCTTTTCTTTCCGAGACAGACATGGGAAAGGCGGCCATTGGAGACCAATAAAACAGAAAAAGACAGAGAGAAAAATGTAAGGAGCGAGCGAGAATGGGACAGGAGGCGTGGAGAAGGAGTGCAAGAGAGATGAAAATGAAGAGAGGAATGGAAAAGACAGAAAAACTAGTATGAGAGGGGAGAAGACGAATAAAATTGCTATAAGAAAATCCTGGATCTCCCTCTTCTTCCCTTCCTTTGTTTCTACCACCTCCACTAGCACCGGATTCGAGAAGGTGATCGAGATTCTATCGCGAGATATCGTTCTCTTTTTATTTTCGATTGGCATTTGTTTGCTGCTCGCCCTTGGAGCAGTTTGTCCCGTCTTTGTTAGCCCAGAGATGGAGATGAATGGAAACAACTAGAGCCCTCCCCTCTCTCTTGTCTAGTTCTTTAACTCCATTCACTTCCATAAACTGCAGTAACGGGCTATCTAATTGTGAAGTTTGTAGCGCCAGCAAACTACAAAACATCGTACGATCGCTTAGTCAATTCCAACACTAAGGAGGCATTAGAGTATGCTAGAGTGATCGTAAATTAGTGTGCTTATGAGGCCTTGCAATATCGTAGAGTGAATGAAGCACTAAACAAAAGACAATCACTCCGTCAACTCGAACACCAAGGAGGCCTTGTAGAATCTAGCACGAGTGATGGTAAATTGGTGTGCTTAGGGGACCTTGCAATATCGTAACGCGAAGGAAATACCAAATAATAAACGGTCGCCTATCCAATTGAAGTACTAAGGGGGCATTTTTTTTTTAGTTGCTTGTTTTACCCAGTTAATCTTACTGTGTTTTTACTGTTTTCGTTACCGCTTATTACGCAATTATACAACACACAAACTCCCATGCCCATGGCGGGACTCGAACCCGCGACCCTCAGCTTGGCGGAGCGCCGAAGCTGTACCTTCCAGCGTACACGGCTACGAGGGCCGGCAGCTTGGAATATCGCAGCGTGAGTGATAATAAAATGTACTTAGGAGAACTTGCAATATCGTAGCGCGAAAGAAATACGAAATAACAAACGATCGCTTAGCCAATTCGAGTACTAACAGGCCTATGGAATATCGTAGCGTGAGTGAAGTATGAAGCAACAGGCGATCGCTTAGTCAGTTTGAATACTAACGGGGCCTTGGAATATCGCAGCGTGAGTGAACTACGAAGCAACAGGCGATCGCTTAGTCAGTTCGAGTACTAACGGGGGCTTGGAATATCGTAGCGGAGTGAACTATGAAGCAACAGACGTTCTCTTAGCCAATTCGAGTACTAATAGGGCCTTGGAATATCGTAGCGTGAGTGAACTATGAAGCAACAGACGATCGCTTAGTCAGTTCGAATACTAACGGGGCCTTGGAATATCGTAGCGGAGTGAACTATGAAGCCACAGACGATCGCTTAGTCAGATCGAATACTAACGGGGGTTTGGAATATTGTAGCGTGAGTGAACTATGAAGCAACAGGCGATCGCTTAGTCATCGAGTACTAACGGGGGCTTGAAATATCGTAGCTGGAGAGAACTACGAAGCAACAGGCGATCGCTTAGTCAGTTTGAGTACTAACGGCGCCTTGGAATATCGTAGCATGAGTGAACTACGAAGCAACACACGATCTCTTAGTCATTTCGAGTACTAACGGCGCCTTGGAATGTCGTAGCGTGAGTGAACTACGAAGCAACAGACGATCTCTTAGTCAGTTCGAGTACTAACGGCGCCTTGGAATACGTAGCGTGAGTGAACTACGAAGCAACAGACGAGTAATAATAATGGCGAATGATTTTGTTTGCTAATAGTAATGATTTAAAAAATATGTTTGTGAAGATATTTAGAAGTGACCATGATTTATTAGGAAATGGATAAAAACAAAGGTAGGTGAATATTTGATTGATTTCTAAAATGGGCATTTGAATAAGCGGCTTTCTCTATGAGCGGCTTTAGGAGAGATGAGATATAACCGATTCCAGAGGCGCTTGTAGTAAATCTTTGAGTTCCTGTTTACACAGGCACAATGTCACGTGGAGTAACGCGTCTGTAAATGACATGTTTCGGATAAGTATTCCTTACTAATGAAGTTGCGAAAAGTTTTTCACAATTGCTGAAATTTCATGCACGTGGGTAAATATTTTAAGTAAGTATATCTTTACCTCAATCCCGACACAGATTATATAAAGTAGGAACATACCATATTTGAAAACTAGTACTGTTAGAATTGCCCAGCAATTGCACGCACTTATGGGGAGGGGGGTGAGCAATTAGAGGCATCCAACAGGAAACTCTGGCCAACAGCAGACCGCAGTACGCAGGCGCAGCAGTGAAATTCACTTTACAGGCTATCCCCATGTCATACATTAGGCACCGGAGTGGGGGTTGATGAATAATGAACACTGCTTTTAGTGTTCGAAGGGTGAGGAGGGACAAACGCTGCCCCCCCCGTTTTTATGCGGCGCCAGGCCAGTGGTAAAATTCACTGGTGTAAAAGATTTACCACTGAGCTTGTGGGCACATGATACAGTACCAAAATGCACTCCGGAAGAGGGGCGTAAAATCAAAATATAGTGGCCTTATGTTTCATCCCTCTGGATCATAACATTACTCGTACATTCGGACCTTTGGATTACTAACATTAACAATCTCATGTGTTACATTTACATGACTTTCTCTAGCCAATATCGTTTATTTTAATATAGCATCTACGGAAACACATTTTTCTATCTAAACCTTTGCAGAAATAGATCACTACATATTTCGTTGAAAGTACAAGGTGGATACAGGAAGTCAAATCTATAACCATATGTTTAAAAACCGTCCCTAAATGCTGGCCTAGAAATTCAATACTCTTTCCATTATATCACGAAAAACAACTGAATAGCGACAGGACTAATAAATTGTATGTTTTAAAGACGTGTTACGTGTCTGTCTATCTATTACGATTTACCTAATCATATGCATTTAAGTTGCCATGTAAATATCTTAAATATACGGTATTTTAAGCGAAATCGTTAGAGACATTTTTGAGAAAATGAAAACTACGAAAACTTTTTTCACGTAAAGCATAGTTTGGGGTGGGGGGTTTTCTTTGGAAACCTTCGTGTCGAGGTTAGGTTGTTTACAGACACATATACGCACCTTTTTCTAAAAGTAATCTTTTGGGGGCTTTAGGGGACCTCAAAGTATGTATTTGTGGAGAAATTTCGACATAGAGCTTTTGGATGGAGTATAATACGATACTTCCTCTGTCCACTGTAAGCACGTAATGGAGTACTAGAGGAAGCAACAATACAAACTATTAACAAATTCAAAGCAATAATATTAGATACCTTACAAATGGTTGATGATGCAAAAAAGTGCTTTGAAATAAAGTGTATGTCCTAAAAAGACCTACCTTTTTTGTGAATTAAGCTTTGTCTATCACTTACTTTTAACCTTTATACGAAATTATACAAAATACCTTCCTAATGAAGGGGACTTAAAAGAATATTCCTAGAAAATTTAAGACATACATTATATTTGTCACTAAATGTGTTAAATAAATAACAATGTAATCAGAATCGTTGCAGGCATTTTTTTAAAAAAATCTGATGCTCACACTCACATGACTTTTTCTCCTCTTGTACAAACTATATTTACAAACTTTTATTCTCCATCTATTTCATATTAATCGAGATAAACATTTGCAGAAACGATCTTTTGACATGCAAAGAGAATTACATTTTACACATAGCGACCAGTTCTAAAAACATTTGACTATGTTCCCCTTGTTTTGTATTTGCAAGGGCAATGCAGAAATACAGTAGCCTTTTAAACTAGACATATCTTAATAGCTGGTTGCTATGTGCAGCATCATTCTCTTTGCCACATTTAATACTCTTGTATATCCAAGACAAAAAAAAATGAATAACGAATTCCCATTTGAGAAAATAAGTATTGAAAAATTTAAGGGAGTAACAAGCAATATCTCGAAAATGATTCACTCAACAAAAAGAATGTACATGACATAAATTGTGTATTTTAACGCGATCTACATTTTTTGTATAGTAAAATTTTGTCTATCTCTTACGGTTTACCAGTTATGCAAAAGTCGTTCACAATGAAGAGTACTTTTGGAGACATTCCCAGAAACTTCAAGATATACATTTTATTTGTCATCAAAATATCTTAAACATATGATATTTTAATCAAAATCGTTAGAGCCATTTTTGAGAAAATTAAAATTTTCGAAAAATGTTCCATATAAAGGGTAATCTGAGGTGGGGGGATTTTCTTGAAATCCTTCGTGTCGCATCTCTGGAAGATACTGAACCTAAATACCAAGTTTGGTGTTTATCCGACTGTTCGTTTCTGAGTTATGCCGTTCACAGACACACACACACACACACACACACACACACACACACAAACACTCTCTCTCACACACACACGGACATGTTTCCAAATTTTTTTTTTGATTCATGGGGTCTCAAAACATATATTTACGGTGAAATCTCGGTATCGAATTTTTGGGTGGAGTACAATGCTTCCCCTAATTACTATACGTAGTAGAGAAAGTAAAAATAACGAAAAATTTTCCTTGTAAAGTTTAATTTTTTGCGGGGGTGGGGTTCTTGAAGAAATCGTGTCGCATTCTTCGAAGGTGCAAGTTAAGTGCTAAATTTGGTAATTACCGAGTATCGTTTGGGATTATGCTATTTGCAGTCACAGACAGACTGCAAATAACAGAGTTTTTGTGAAATAAGTTTAAGTACATCACACAAAATACCTTCTTAATGAACAGGACTTCACTTCACATGCTACTCTTAGAAAATTCAGTACATAGATCTTATTTTTAATGTAAACATCTTAAATAAATGTCAATTTAATCAAAATCGTTACAACAGATTTTTCCCTGTAAACGTTAGTTTGTGTAGGGGGATTTTCTTTAAAATGTTCGTGTCGAAACTTTTAAATATACTGAACTTAAATACCAAGTTTGATATTTATCGAACTTTTCGTTTTTGAGTTATGTTGTTCACCGTTACTCACACACGAAGCTTTTTCTAAAATGTTTTTTACTTGTGATCATGGGCCTCAAAACATGTATTTAATGTGGTACCGAATTTTTGGGTGGAGTGTATTATGTAGGCATGTGATAGTGAATGTAAAAAGTATAGTTTTCATGTAATCTTTGGAATATCTTCAAATAAGCAACAACGTTTACTGACCATGCTTTGAAAAGGTTTATCAGAATTTTCTTATCGTTAGCGCAGTAATTAAGATTAGATATTCGCAGCAATTTCTGCAACTTTTGTACTACGTATTAATGCTACTTCAACACAAGGTCTTAGGTTTAACACTGCCTTTAACAGCTCAATATCTACACATACGAATCCCAGGCAATAAACCAACGATTGTTAGCTCGAGAACCTAAGATAGCTTTACTGTCTCTGCAGCATAGCTGAGTAGATAGAGAAAACATTGTAAGTATTCCACCCAAACATTTGATATCGAGATTAATCAGAAATACAAATTTTGAGATCCGCTGAATCCCTTCAAAAAAGCATATTTGGAAAAAGTCCATGAACCCCAGAACTCAAAAAGGTGAGAAAGTTATTATTTCACGTATGGAAAAGTCGATTTGAAGTAGGAGTTTTGTTGTAACTTGTTTACATCACGCTTTGGGCGTCAATTTGAAGAAGATGGTATTTTATTAGACACGTTTCTCTTAGCAGGGTTGTGGTGTGACTATAGAATGTAGGCTTACACAGATTATAATTTCACTTCACTCCTTTTATTAATGCTTGATACGATTTAAATAACACTTCACTGATATAGAGAGCTGTGAGATTCTTTTTATTAATTAACTACACTTTTTAACACGTAAACGTCTCACACGAATACGTATTAAATTCTTGAGGACACTTTTTGCGTCTGGTTACAATCACTGTCTGCAGGCAACTCAACTCTAAATTTGTAAAATTTTCTCCTTTTCAGTTTCTGATTGGCTAATACTACCCCAATACAATACCTTCATTTAACTAAAGCTTTTTCTGTTTGTTAATTGGCTATTTTCAAACCGTCTCAAAATTTACATTATTGCTTCCAAGAATCAGAAGTAGTATTGTTAAACTCTCAAACTCATTATTGCCTCAAGGTTACCTCATTGTTACTTCATTGTTAGCAACGTTTAATCTATTATTCTCACAGTTCCTGCATTATTAAACTACGTAATATATTCACATAACATTATTACACATGGATACAATAATATAAACATATACAATGATTGTAATATACACTTTTTACACATATCGCTTCAAGGTGGGCTGTTATTGAATTTACATATTATATAATTTGAATGAAATCATTAAAGTGTTAAAAATACTGCCTCAAACCAAACTTGTTATTTAAACTCAACTACCTCCCAAAAATTGCGGTGTGAAATTTTTTAAAAAATACCCCAATCCAACGAGGTATGTACCTTTTTCGTGCAAAATAATTAGTTATTTTTTATTTTATAAAAATGGTTGGAACGATTTTGTTTGAAATACCGTATGTAAAACATATTTGTACGATTACTAAAGTGTAGATACGAGGCGTGTTTTCAAACTAAGTACCATTTTAATATTTTGCCGCTGCAGCCACGACTTTGAGTATGCCCGAACTCTGCCTCCAGGAAGCCAGACCCAGCTGTGAGCGATCGTCAATGTGTTTTTCTGTTGTTAGAGTGTTTCAAAATATTCAAAACAATAGGAACGACCTGCCTACTATCAGACAAGTGATTCGCTTTTTGATGTTTCACCATATCGGTGTTGTCTTCGTATTTTCCACAAATTCCAAGATCAGTCCTCTACAACATTGTGACAGAACGCTTAGAGTTCATTTTACTGACTTTTCTCACGAGATATGCTGAGGAAGGCGGTGATTTGCTAACGCACATAGTTACAGGTGATGAAACATGGGTGTCTCACATCACTCTTGAATCAAAGCATAAATCGATGGAGTGCAGGCACATAACATCACCGCGTGAAGAAGAAATTCAAACAGACGATATCCACTCGCAAAATCATGTGCACGGTTTTCTGGGACAGATAAGGTGTTTTGCTGGATGAATTCTTGCCCAGGAATGCGACAATCGACAAAAACATCTACTGTGAGACACTACATAAGCTCCCACATGCAATACAGAACAAAATGCGTGGAATGTTTTCCTTTTAGTTCATTACAATGTCTAGCCACACAGCCAAACTCAAGATCTGATCGCATCATTTGGTTGGGAACAATTCGGATTTGGCACCAAGCAATTTTCATCTGTTTCCTCACCTGAAAATACCCATTGGTGGAAAACATTTCAACGACAATAATGTGAAACAAGAAGCATTGACTTGACTTTCATCACAGGCGGCATCATTCTTTGACGAAGACATACAAAAACTGGTTTAAAGTTACAAGCGCCTGATTAACGGTCATGGCTATGTGGAGACGTAGTGTAAGGCAATGAATAGTAATAAAGTATTTGGAAATTAATGTTATATTATTTTTTAAAAAAAATATCGGTGGCTGCCTCGTATTTCTGCAGGTACATAATACAGCATCCATCATCATCAACGTAGTGGGGGATTACCAACGATTTCCCGCTACACGTCACATAGAAACAATTTTCTCAACTGTGCCTGACTTGTTGGAAATTATAGCTTGGGTTTTCTAAATATGTTTCACAGAAAACTGCCTACAGTAGATCTGAAGAGCATTCATTGTTTACGGAAATATTTTAAGAGCGAAAGAAGAAACAGACATTTTACTCACTTGCATTGAGTTCTACATACTGCAAAACATAAAAGTACTTGATCCCTGAAGGGGTTTAATTGTTGTTGCGGTTGCACCACGTTTGGGCACCAACTTGAAGCTGTTTTAGACCATGCACGTAATGGATGCCAATTTGCGGGTGATTGTTTCTAGGAGTGTTCGCCCCACGTACGGTACAAAGTTTCCGGTGGCCTTCGCCCCACGTTTACTTTATGTGTAATTACTATTTTAATGTTATTTATTTAAATATTATATATATATATGTATGCCTCGGCTTCGTCAGTAGTATTTTTAGAGCACGTATCTTTTAACATGGTTGGTACGGCTAAAGAACAAGGCTCACACAAATTATAATTGTACTCCACTCCACTCCCTTTATTAATCCTTCACACGATTAAATAACACTTCACTGATATATCCTACTATAGAACTGTGAGATTATTGTTAATTGTACTTTTTAACAGGTAACCTTTATATTATCCTCGCCGTAATGAATTTTCATGTCTCACACTGAACCCGTACCATACCGAACTGCTAGGGTACGCTTTCTTGTAGCGTCTATCGCTTGAATTTGTATATGTCTTCTATCTCAAGTCTCTGATTGGCTAAGCCTACTCGAATAGAATATAAAGCCGGTTAGGGAGACCCAGGAGAGAAAACAACAATAATATTATTATTATTATTATTTTTATAATAATAATAATAATAATATACGATCGAAATCAAACATAACGACAAAAAATGCTGAAAAGAGATAAAGGGGTATAAAGAGAATCAATTTATAAAATAAAAAGACGCCCGCTCTGTAAATTCATACTAGGAATGGGTTTTGTTGAAAATGCAGAAAAACAATTTTTGTTTTCCTCGAAAGGAAAGCAGATGTACCTGCTATCGGCGACAAGAAGTCTACCGGAAGTTTCGCTTTTGCACTTTGGCTCGGACGTGAAGTTAACAATGGTCTCAAAGCTTAGCAGGGTCAGAAAGTATACGTGTCTTATCTCCGATCTAAGAATATTCGTGGGAAGATTTTAAACCCAAAATAAGTGTAAGAAGCAGACGTGAAAGTTGTCAAAGTGGGGGTAGCCAATAATAAAATCATGAAACAAAAATGATAGCTAATCAAAGATCGCGTATACATCATATGATACGTTGAACTTAAAACGGAATGAAACATAAGGAAGGTGGGGGAAAATTCTAAGTTTGTCGAAAGGCGTGAAAAAAGAAAAGAAACGCCGAGCCCACATTTGGGTAAAAACTAACCACGAGGGCGGTTGATGAAGCAAAATAAGAAGAAAATAATCAGAAAGTTTGAAGTGTGAAATGAATTTGTGAAATCTAGGCAATTCGAGGGCTAGTCGGAGAAACACATAAGTAGCGACTTCGAAAATGATGACAATAATTACAGTGGTTTTTTCGACTAAGGTGGCGGGTCGACCAGATAGGAATATTCGTAACAAAATAAAGAAATAACTCAATCTTCGCCGGCAGCATTATTAATATCATCAAGGCAGTGTCACCACCCCTGAAAACCACAACCTCAGCTCTACCAGAACAAATTCCTAATCCCTGCCATCCAATAATCGAACCCGGGACTCTGAGTCTCCTGAAGTGACAGCAAGGAACAACACAGATGTGTCAAAGGTCAGCGTCTAATACCTTTATTCAAGTTTTAGTTTTTCTAGTTTTTTATATATATGTTTTAAATATTACATTATTATTGTTCCAAGAATTATTAGTAGCCTTTTTAAACTTTCTAATTTATTGTTGTCTCAAGGTTACCTTATTGTTAGCAACTTTTCGGCTTCTACTTTATAATTCTGTTTGCTACGGAAAGCAGCTTGCTTCTATTCTCACAGCTCCTACATTGTTAAACTACGTAATACATTCACATAACATTTTTATACATGTACATAATACAATGACTGTCATATACACTTTATATATTATATTATACACATATTGCTTTAAGGCGGGCTGTTATTTTTTTATATTATATAATTAGACTGATATCTTTTAAGTGATAAAAATACTGTCTCATCCCTTAATGATACCAAGCATTATTTAGAAATGAAATGTTACAAGGGTCGCTTACCCTACAGACATTAGCCTAAATAACCAGACAAAATGTATTATTTCGTCTAGGCAGGTTAACAGTTTTAAATTCGGTCCCCAAACAGAAATCATAAATCACGAGATACAAAAAGGATTACAGTGTAAGCTGCGAAGTTAACGCTAATTGGTTAATATGACCAAAGTACACAAGAAAGAGAAGGTATGCAAGTGTCTTGTAGGAAGTTGTAGTAAGGCGTTATTTTAAAACT
This sequence comes from Deroplatys truncata, assembly GCA_030765065.1. NCBI lineage: Eukaryota > Metazoa > Arthropoda > Insecta > Mantodea > Mantidae > Deroplatys > Deroplatys truncata. Next base: position 60,917,728 of record CM060981.1, on the reverse strand, counting down.
AATGTCTGTTATTATCCCGCAAAGCGAAATTGTGCGCAATGTTTACAAGAAAACGTGACGGACCCTCCCCCTCCCCGACAACCGCTTTTTGTGAGACGAGCTTGTAAACTCCAAACAGGCAAAAAACATCTGACATCAGGTTTAAGAAAAGCTTACATATCTAAATGCTATAACGTTTGTAAGGTAGAATGAATTATGCTAGTAACGGTTACCATGGAAACGGAACATAAAATATTTCTTGGCAGGTATTAAACACTGTTCCCTAATCGGATAATTTTTCTTTAACCAGAATCATTCCCTATCCTTCGCAGAATGTGAAAGTATGAACGAGATGTCATTGTTTTTATCTAAAAAATTCCAAAATTTTGTCACTTGCTGCTCTACAACAGTTATGCGTTTTAAATTTTAATGCATATATATTTAATAGTGTTTAACGAAAAGTATTATTTTAGCTTTATTTTGCTAAATAATTAGATGGTGCACACTATGTGGAAATCGTAATTTTGAAAACAAAAAGATATTCACATGACTTTCTCTACCCTCTACGGTCTATCAGTAGGTATACAAACTATTATAACTAAAGCTTATTTTTCTATCTACTACATTTTAATCCAAATAAATCTTTGCAGAAATAGCTACATTACACATTTCGTCATAGATACAAAGAGAACAGCGACAGTCAAATGTTTAAGAACTGGACGCTATATGCTGGCACTAAAATTCCGTACTAAATCCGCTGGAAGGTAGGAAAGTCTGGAAGCATGAATGACAATGTGCATGTGTGTGAATTCAACGTAATAACCAAAAGTAATACCACCCCACACATTATAACCAGGTAAGCGGGGAACATCGGCAGTTGTTCCAATGGCAAAGCCGCCGAAGAACTTAAAAGGTGGCATATAAATGGAACAATAAAAATCTGATGTGTTAGACTCACATGACTTTCTCTACTCTTGTACAAACTATTTATACAAACGCTTATTCTCCATCTACTTCAGTTAATCGAGATAAACATTTGCAGACTCTATCTTATTACTAATTTCCTTGTAGATGTAAGGGGAATATATATTTACAAGGGCAGTATCGAAATACAGTAGCCTTTAAGCACATACATATCTCTCAATAGCTGGTTGCTAGGTGCAGCACCATTCCCTTTTCCACAGATTAATACTCTTTGCATATTCAAGACAAAAAAAATGAATAACGAATTCTCATTTGAGAAAATAAGAATTGAAACATTTAAGGGAATAACAAGCAATATCTCGAAAATGGTTCACTCAACAACAAAAATGTATATGACATAAACTGTGTATTTTAACGCGATCTACATTTTTTGTGTAGTAAAATTTTGTCTATCTCTTATGGTTTACCAGTTTACCAAAAGTCGTTCACAATGAAGAATACTTTTGGAGACATTCCCAGGAAATTCAAGATATACATTTTATTTGTCATGAAAATATCTTAAACATATGATATTTTAATCAAAATCGTTAGAGCCATTTTTGAGAAAATTAAAATTTTCGAAAAATGTTCCATGTAAGGGGTAATCTGGGTTGGGGGTATTTTCTTGAAAATCTTCGTGTCGCATCTCTGGAAGATACTGAACCTAAATACCAAGTTTGGTGTTTATCCGACTGTTCGTTTCTGAGTTATGCTGTTCACAGACAGACACACACACGGACATGTTTCCAAAAATACTGAATGTTGAAACGACTTTAAAGAATACCAAGAAATAAACATTTCGAACAGGCGCTCCTTCGGGGAACCCCGGAGGCTCCGGACATATGGGTTGGCCAGGGCAGTGTTGCATCGTTCAATGTTAGGGACTCCGTCCATGCTTGTGCCAGTCGTCGTCTGGATCCGGTCACCCTTCGGGCCTCTCTCCCTCTCTGATCTCTCCCTCCTAAGGGTTAAGGTACAAGCACAAGGGGACCGCTCCATTTGTCAGTACCTTTACTATGTGAATGCAACATCAGAGGTTTTACTCATGACTTCAAGAATAAAAAATCTGATGTGTTACACTCACATGACTTTCTCTACTCTTGTACAATCTAATTTTACAAACGCCTATTCTCCATATGCTTCATGTTAATCGAGATATCGATATGTCAATCTTATTGGTAATTTTCTTGTAGATGCAAGGGAAATATGGTAGCTTTTAAGCGATAGTCAAATATTTTAACGCTGGTTGCTATGTGGCGCATTCCATTCTCTTTGCATGTTCAGGACATAAAAAAATGAATAACGAATTTGAGAAAAAGTATAAGTATTGGAAAATTTAAGGAAATAACAAGCAATATCTCGAAAACGGTTCACTCAACAAAAGAAACGTATATGACATAAGTTGTGTATTTTAACGCGATCTACATTTTTTGTGTAGTAAAATTTTGTCTATCTCTTATGGTTTACCAGTTATGCAAAAGTCGTTCACAATGAAGAATATTTTTGGAGACATTCCCAGAAAATTCGAGATATACATTTTATTTGTCATGACAATATCTTAAACATATGATATTTTAATCAAAATCGTTAGAGCCGTTTTTGAGAAAATTAAAATTTTCGAAAAATGTTCCATGTAAAGGGTAGTCTGGGGTGGGGGGATTTTCTTGAAAACCTTCGTGTCGCATCTCTGGAAGATACTGAACCTAAATACCAAGTTTGGTGTTTATCCGACTGTTCGTTTTTGAGTTATGCTGTTCACAGACACACAGACACACAGACAGACACACAGACACACAGACACACAGACAGACACACACACGGACATGTTTCCAAAAATGCTTTTTTTGGATTCAGTGATTCTCAAAACATGTATTTCCGGTGAAATCTCGGTATCGAATTTTTGGGTGGAATGCAATACTTCCCCTACTTACTATACGTAGTAGAGAAAGTAAAAATGCAAGATCAAAGGCTAATGTTATCTAAGTCGACTTTGAAGCAGTTTATTTTGTCTCAGTCTCAAAACATGAGTACCTAAATACCTAGTGGCAATTATTTTTCACGACTAGTAGAAAGAAAATAAATATAATTTCGTATGACATTTTTACTTTCTCTACTACGTATAGTAAGTAGGGGAAGTATTGTATTCCACCCAAAAATTCGATACCGAGATTTCACCGCAAATACATGTTTTGAGACCCCCTGAATCCAAAAAAAGCATTTTTGGAAACATGTCCGTGTGTATGTCCGTGTGTGCGTCTGTCTGTGAGCAGCATAACTCAGAAACGAACAGTCGGATGAACACCAAACTTGGTATTTAGGTTCAGTATCTTCCAAGGATGCGACACGAAGGTTTTCAAGAAAATCCCCCCACCCCCGATTACCCTTTACATGAAACATTTTTCGAAAATTTTAATTTTCTCAAAAATGGCTCTAACGATTTTGATTAAAATATCATATATTTAAGATACTTTCATGACAAATAAAATGTATATCTTGAATTTTCTGGGAATGTCTCCAAAAGTATTCTTCATTGTGAACGACTTTTGCATAACTGGTAAACCATAAGAGATAGACAAAATTTTACTACACAAAACATGTAGATCAAGTTAAAATACACAATTTATGTCATATACATTTTTTTAGTTGAGTGAACCATTTTCGAGATATTGCTTGTTATTTCCTTAAATTTTCCAATACTTATACTTTTTCTCAAATTCGTTATTTAATTTTTTATGTCCTGGATATGCAAACAGAATAGAATGCGGCACATAGCAGCCAGCGCTTAAAAGATTTAACTATCGCTTATAACCTACCATGTTCCCCTTGCATCTACAAGAAAATTAGCAATAAGATTGATATCTCGATATCTCGATTAACATGAAGGATATGGAGAATAAACGTTTGTAAAAATAGTTTGTACAAGAGTAGAGAAAGTCATGTGAGTGTAGCACATCAGATTTTTTTCTAGAATCATCATAAAAGTCAATGATCATATATTGTGTTTACGTGTAGCTGTTACAATTCAAGCAACACAATTGAAGTATTAACATGTTTCTCGTGCTTTCATTATATTATATCGACTTTATTCTGAAACACTGTTGTGCGGATTTGCGTGACTGTTGTACATCAGACCTTTTTACTTTCTCTACCACCTATATGTAGTGGGTAGGGGAAATATTGCATTGATTGTGGAAATCCAACGGATATTTCTCCGGAAATATATTTGAGGCCTAATAAATTGCATTTTTTCTTTCTCTATTACGTATAGTAAGTAGGGGAAGTATTGCATTCCACACAAAAATTCGATACCGAGATTTCACAAGAAATATACATTTTGAGGCCCCCTGAATCCAAAAAAAGCAGTTTTGTAAACATGTCCGTGTGTGTGTCTGTGAACAGCATAACTCAGAAACGACAGAGATGCGGCACGAAGGTTTTCAAGAAAATCCCCTCACCCCAGATTACCCTTTACATGGAACATTTTTCGAAAATTTTAATTTTCTCAAATAGGCTCTAACGATTTTGATTAAAATATCATATATTTAAGATACTTTCATGACAAATAAAATGTATATCTTGAATTTTCTGGGAATGTCTCCAAAAGTACTCTTCATTGTGAAGGACTTTTGCATAACTGGTAAACCATAAGAGATAGACAAAATTTTACTACACAAAAAATGTAGATCGCGTTAAAATACACAATTTACGTCATATACATTTTTTTTTGTTGAGTGAACCATTTTCGAGATATTGATCGTTATTCCCTTAAATTTTCCAATACACGTTTTCTCAAATGGGAATTCGTTATTCATTTGTTTTGTCCTGGTAATGCAAAGAGAATGGAATACTCCACATAGCAACCAGCTCTTAATATATTTAACTATCGCTTAAAGCCTACCAAGAAAATTAGCAACAAGATTAACAACTCGATATCTCGATTAACATGAAGCATATGGAGAATAAGCGTTTGTAAAAATAGTTTGTACAAGTTGTTTGTTATTTATTTATGTAAATTTTTTTATGATTTAGCATATCTTAATGATCTCAAAACGTGAGATGAAGGACTGCATTGAGAGGATGAATCCGGGCTTTATCAGCTTCCACCGTTCCTGCCTCAAGAAGCCGATCCATTCCGCCCTCTTTGCCACATTGTCGACATTCCATTTAAAGATCCAGTGTAACGTTCCCGTTACCAACCAAATCACACAGCGTTGGTGGACCAAGCGAAATTCCAGGCGCTGCAGTTCCTCAAGGCATGGCGGGATCCCCGGTTGACACCATCTTGATATGTAGTTCATCAACCTGCCGACAGAAGGCAATCCGGTGCTCCAACGTATCAAGTCCTGAGCAGACTGCACACTGATTGGATTGTGTCGTCAGAGTTTTTCTGCCATCGGTATGGTCTCGTTTAAGACTTCATAAGTCATCAAGGAAGAAACGTTTTCCATGTAAACTATAGTTCGGGAGGGGCAAATTATCTGGAAAATCTTTGCGTAGAATCCTTAGAAAATGCTGACCGAGGCGAGCCAACTAAAAAACCCAAGGTCAGAGTTGGCGACCAACAAGGAATTGAATCCGAGAACTCCCGAATGCTAATCGCACACGTTACCGCGGCACCATCTCGCCTCGGTCAGCATCTTCTAAGGATTCTACACAAATAGTTTGAAGAAAATCTACTCCCTCCTTAAATTATCCTTTAAATAGAAAATGCTTTGTTCTTTTTTATTTTCTCAAAAATGGTTTCATGATGTTAATTAAAATACCATACGTTTAAGGCAGTCGCATGACTAAAATACCATGTCTTGAATTTTCTGCGAATAGCCTGTGAAGTCCCCTTCAATCAGAATAAAATTCATACATACGAGGTGAACAAAAACTTACTACGCGAAAACTGTAGCATTAAAGCAAATAACCTATCCGGACTTATGTAACTCAAATGAGGATTTTTGAGGCCCTTAGTTACGACTTTCTACTAAAGCATAAGCTTTTGGCTTTTTTGAAACAGTTCATGTTCTAGATTCGCCAAACAATCAACAAAAATCTGTTGTGTTATACTCACATGACTTTCTCTACTCTGGTACAAACTATTTTTACAAAAGCTTATTCTCCATATGCTTCATGTTAATCGAGATGTTAATCTTATTGCTAATCTTCTTGTAGATGCAAGGGGAATTGGTAGGCTTTAAGCGATAGTCAAATTTTTAGCAGCTGATTGCAATGTGGCACATTCCATTCTCTTTGCATGTCCAGGACATAAAAAAAATGAATAACGAATTCCCATTTGAAAAAAAGTATAAGTATTGGAAAATTTAAGGGAATAACAAGCAATTTCTGGAAAATGGTTTACTCCACACACAAAAAAAATGTTTATGATATAAATTGTGTATTTTAACGCGATCTATATTTTTTGTGCAGTAAAACTTTGTCTATCTCTTATAGTTTACCAGTTATGCAAAAGTCGTTCACAATGAAGAATACTTTTGGAGACATTCCCAGAAAATTCGAGATATACATTTCATTTGCATGTAAATATCTTAAACATATGACATTTTAATCAAAATCGTTAGAGCCATTTTTGAGAAAATTAAAATTTTCCATGTAAAGGGTAATCTGGGGTGGGAAGATTTTCTGGAAAACCTTCGTGTCGCATCTCTGGAATATACTGAACCTAAATACCAAGCTATGTGTTTATCCGACTGTTCGTTTCTGAGTTATGCTGTTCACAGACAAACACACACACGGACATGTTTTCAAAAATGCTTTTTTTGGATTCAGGGGGCCTCAAAACATATATTTCGGGTAAAATCTCGCTATCGAATTTTTGGGTGGAATACAATACTTCCCCTGCTTACTATACGTAGTAGAGAAAGTAAATATTAAGTTACTGACATTAAGCTATTAACATCTAATTTAAATCCCGTAATTTATCCATAACCAAGTGTTTACGAAGCGAAGCAGCCGAATGTTTCCGAAAGAATTTGAAAGTTTGTTAGCTAAAAGTAAAGATACAGTGCGATCAAATATTTACGTAATGAACTGCAACTCGATAGGGGTTGAGGGAATGAATCAGCTGTTTTATTTAATTTTTACTGTCGATAGAGGTGAAATATAACCACGATACAATCCTACGTAGTAGTTGTAATGGTATTAATGCCTTTATAGATTATAATCATGCATGACTTTCATGGTGTAATGGTTAAAATTGCCGACTGCCGCGTTTTTGTCGGGTTCAATTCCACATTATAAATTATGTTTTTTCCCTCCTGATTAGTCCTTAATGATTAGTCATAGTCTAATTTATCTGTTATTTTGTCCAGGATCATCTTTATTGCGATGAATTGAGAACACGCTCAGGCATTGCAGGATGCCCATACACCACCTAAGATACAATGCAATGCTATCATTAAAAGCAAATAAAGCATTGACGAATATTACAGATTTCCCCCCCTGATTATCGGAGGGGATTCGGCACTGCTCTACTGAGGATATTACACCTATGCCACAAAAGAGGGCGCCCCCGGGAGGGAGGAGGATGTGAGAGGAGATACCGGGCGGCCGGAAACAGGAGTGGCGACACAGCAATGACAGGATCCCTACAGTTTCCAGATTGAACGCTCTGACAGTCGGGGAGGCAGGTTGAGGAGTCCCGCCCCATACAAAGGGCCCAACTACCCGAAGACAAGGCAACCAGCCGAAAGCCCAGGGACGGAGTAAGTTCTACAGAGAGCATCATTTTACCTTGCCACGCCGCACCGAAACACCATCGTCGACACGTCCAAACCTGAAACAGACCTAATGGGCTAAAGGATGAATAAAATGATAGCAGAGCGAAATGGAGGGACGAGGAAATTCAGAAGCTGAAAAAACCGCCCCAGTATTCGACCCAGGAAAAACCCCCGAAAAAACCCATGAGTCAGAATGGGGGTCGTTGGAAATCGATCCCGGATCTTCCCGAATGCGAGTCACACGTTACCGCGGCGCCACCTCGCTCGGTTATATTCAGATTTACAAAACATCCTATCGCACAAGGCAAAGGTAAAATTCCCACACGTCTAAGTAGGTACGCTTGCAAATTTTAAATTCACACATAGGTACATATGTTCAACAAAACACTTTACACTTCGATCGGACAGGGGGTGATTGGTCATTTATAGTCTATTTAAATATTTGTCAAAGTTGTGTAAATTATTTCTTATTTTATTTTACTCTATTTTATTTTACGTCGCTTTAACTCCTTTGTCATATCGCAACGAATCTGTTGATAGATAACTCTTAGAACGATATGTGATGGACAGTTAGCCTTCTAGATCTCATCCCTGTAACCACACGCTCCGTCACGTGCCACAGAGACCTCAGCGCATAGCTACCGAATCTTCTGTTTCGTGCCGTGCAGACAGCATTAGGGTGCCGTCCAGTCTAACCGCCGTCCCCACACAGAAAGGCGGACAGTTAGCCTTCTAGGTCTCATCCCTGGAAATGCCATCTTGCTTCGTCACGTGCCCACAGATACCCCCAGCGCATGGCAGCCGGATCTTCTGCTTCGTGCCGTGCAGATGGCATTAGGGTGCCGTCCAGTCTAACTGCTTACATTGTCTGTAGATAGATAGCATATTTTTCATTTTACTATTGTTTTAGACTTAAGATGGAACTTTGGGTCGTGGTATTAAATATCCAATCCGGTATTTAACTGAGGAAAACTATGAATGAACCTCAGACAGATTGGTCGGTCGACGGGATTTTGAACCCGGGACTTCCCGAATGCGGGCCTCAGACTTTACCGTCTGAGCCACCCCGCTCGGTTGTGCAAATTAATTGCATGGCTTCTAGACGATTTAAATTTTCCAACACTTTATTATACATTTTCTAAAATACGATTCACCATTCGTTGGTTTCTCGTGATGCCATACAGAATGGAATTTCAAAGCCAGTATATAAACATTTGACTATCGTTTCGCGTCACACGAAGTGTGTAATAAATCTATTTCTGCAAACATTTACCTCGATCAACATTAAGTTTTTGTAAGAGAGGTCATTACTATGGTAATCAACTTGCTATTATTCAGGTTTGTGTATCGTCTCAAACTTAGGTGGACGAAACACCGCACACCTATGTATAAGAGAACGTGTACACGCATGTCTGAAACCAGGGCGCAAAATGAGGTCGAAGACTTTGGTCACCTCAAATTACTTGGTATTTACGTTTTCGAGGTAAAAGAAAGCTCCCGAAAAGGGCAAACTCGGACAACGTAATCCGATCGAGGATCGAACCCCCACCTCCAAATACGAGACAGACACGCTATTGTTTTTGTCACGAAAGAGAACTTTCCGGTCTTCGTGAATTATAATAACCCTCCCTCTTTCTTCAAGAAAAAGAGGATTGAAAGAAAGCAAGTAACGGAGAAAATGAAAAGGATGCAGCTGTATTTTGTCCGCCTTTTGTTTCGTGTTTATTTCTATACCTCTTTCTCTTCCCTGTAATTGTTTTTTATTCTGCTAATTTTCCTGCTATTCAAAACAAAATGACAGAAACGTTATTGTTTTGTCTCCAGTAGCCGACCGTACCTGTCGCCCGAGCGGCACTCCTTTGTTTCTAAACACTATACCACCTTGCGTGACTTTCCAAACCACACAAAAGCCCATATTCCCGTATAGCCGACCTTTCTGGGTACGATGCGGATTTTAATTACAGAATGAAACCTCCGCCGTTGCGATCGTCCACTTTTTGCTATTTAAATTTCCTTTAATAGTGCGTCATACATTCATTATCTCGTTAACGAAATGCGCCTTACTTCGACTTCTTTATGATTCACTAAGTCATGCGTTAACTGCCGTGGTAAGAATCCAGAACTAGGGCACTAGTATTTTAACCTCTCTATGACGTAGCAGAAAAATTGCATTTAACTAAAACTCTCTCGCGTTTTTAGATGCAAACCAAACATAAACGCTTTTACCACTTACTTATTAAGTAGAGAATGTATTGCATTCTGAGGCAGTATTTTTAACACTTAAATAATTTCAGTCTAATTATATATATATATAACTTTTAACCTATTATTCTCACAGCTCCTACATTAATAAATTACGCTGTGAGAATAATAGGTTAAAAGTTGCCAACAATGAGGTAACCTTGAGGCAATAATGAATTTGAAAGTTTAACAATACTACTTGTAATTCTTGGAAGCAATAACGTAATTTTCGGGACAGTTTATAAAATAGCCAATCAACAACCAGAAAAAGCTTTAGTTAAATGAAGGTATTCTATTGGACTAGGATTAGCCAATCAGAGACCTGAAATACAGAAATTTACAAATTTAGGCGGTAGAAATCAAGTCAGTTGCTTGCAGACAGTGTTCCTAACCGGACGCGAGATGTGTCCTCGAGAAATTTAATACGTATTTTGTGTGAGAAAATAGTTTACGCGTTTAAAAACGTGCAAGTTTTTAATAAAAGAATGTTACAACTCTCTATATCAGTGAAGTGTTATTTAAATCGTGTCAAGAATTAATAAAAAGGAGTGAATAAAAATTATAATATGTGTAAGCCTACATTATTCAGTCACACCATCTCCCTGCTAAGACATTCATGTCTCTAAAAAAATATAAATACTGACGCAGCCGAGGCAAACATAAATATATAATATTTAAAGAAACAGTCAAATTACAAAGTTAATATTTTTAAATTTTTGGTACCATACGTGCGGTTGCAACTACTTCAAGTTCGGCTCCCCAACAGTTGAACTACAATACAACTCCTACAACAAAATAACTTCTTCAATTCCACCCAAAAATTCGATACTGGGATTTCACCGGAAATACATGTTTTGAGCCCGTCGAATAAAACATGCATTTTTAGAAAAAGGTTCGGCACGGCGTGCGCGTGTTTGTGAATAGCACAACTAAAAGAATATAAGTGAATATCAAACTTGGTATTTAGGTTCAGTACCTTCTAAAGATGCAACCCGAAGATTTCAAGAAAATTCGCCCCCTCAAACTAGCTTTATATAGAACATTTCTCGGAAAGTTTGACTTTCTAAAAAAAATGGTTTTAACGATTTTAATTAAAATACCATATATTAAAGATGTTTACATGCAAAATACAATGTATATATTGAATTTACTGGGAATAGCCTGTAAAGCCCTCTTCATTCGGAAGAAAATTTATATAATCTTGCATAATGGTAATGGTTAACAATAGACATAAAACTACAACAAATAAACGTAGAACTCTAAAGCAGACAATTTATTTCAGATAACTTTTTTGTGGCATCAGCCATTTCCGAAATATTCGTTATTAATGATTCGAATTATCCAATACTTAGCCATTCTTTTAAAGTCACGTAGAACTAGTAAGAATAGCTTGTAGAGGTGTGAAGTAATGTAATGAATATTATTTTTTTATTTTTTTTTTAGTTCCATTTATACTCCTGGTCTTGGTCTTACTGGCGGCGTTTCCTTTGGAACTTATGCCCATTGGCAATGGTGATAAGTCGTGTAACTCTTGTCCTTGGGTTTCTTGTTTCTGGTTTTTAATCATTATATCATACACGTATTCACACTCTCATCCACACTTCCAGACTCTGGGGAGGATAGGCATTAACCTTGGCTGGAGAAAAATTCCCATTCGAATCGAACCCGGGACCCCTGCACAGCAGGCAGGTGCTCTACCGACTGAGCTACAGGGCCAGCCTGTTTTATTTTGTCAAAAATAGACATATTGTTTTATTAAAGGATTATACGTTTAAACTATTTGGGGGACAGAGTAAAATGTGTATTTCTTTAACGTTCTGTAAGTGATAAACCATATGAGATAGACGAAGTGTAGGTACAAAACAACAAAGATAGATCCTGTTAAAATATACACTTATGCGAAATAATATCTTAAATTTTGCATTATTTTAAGCAATTAAGTAAATCTACGACACGGGACCACCGGCTTCACTTCCCTTCCGAAGGAAGCCATGCTAAGGATTTTTAAGCACGAACAAATTCATCGCACTCTGCCGAGTTTGAACTCGCGACCTCGGGAACCACACTCTGAGGTTATGCAAAGAATACGCCTTAGCTTCCTAAGTAGCCATAACATTAAGACTAAAAGCGTTTCTGGCAAATATTTATCATAATTAATAGTACGTACATAGAAAAATGGGATTTTGATTGAATTGTTTGCAAAGAGCTTTGAAACTAAACGATAACTGGTAGAGCAATTCCAGATATTTAGGGCGCTATTTCCCAAAAAGTTGTTCCAGTCCTGCTGAATAAAGCCAAGCCTACAAACCCCCTCCCACCTTCCATCAGGCTTATGATCGATGTAAAATGCAGGGGCTTTGACGAAGCATCAAATTAAATATGATCATGGCAGACTTGCGTGCGAACTGCAATTAAAGGAAGCGAGGTTTGAGTCTAAGTTTCAAAGAAGTTCTAAAGAGGCAGATAGGTAAATATTATTCAGGGAAGGGGGCTTATAAATGGACTAAAAGCAGAAAATATCTCTAAAACGCAAAGCAATACACGGTGTTCCTGAATCGCCGTCCACTTTGTTCGAATAGGCAACCCAAATGACACCAAGGATGGCAAAATATCGCTTCTCTTTTAGCATTACATTATGTAGGACTACTTGTTATATGTTATTTTATTTAAAAACGTTCTGGTATAAGTAACACTGCCACTGCGTACCAGGCAAGTGTATTTGATGTAGTAACATTTACCTTTGATTGTTACATGGATCTAACCGATATATTAATTGTATACTTCGTACAGCATTATAATGTTTTTGATATGAATTATGTAACATTCGTAATACATTACAGTAATAATAATAATAAAGGAAATATCCATTTATTTAACGACACTGTCATAGTCATGCAATAATAATACGTAATTTTAGACTACCATAAATTATATAGTAATCAATTATCTATATACTATATATGCAATACATATTTTTTGCTGCTATTTCAATACTTGTGAACCAAAGAAATTAGGTAGTGAAAAAGTGACAGATAAGTATTGATAATATTCTTTTGATAACTTTTCAACCAACCGGTTTCGATTCCTGGAGCCTTTTCAACAGACTTTACACCACTACTTTTCTATTCGACGCTGTGGTGAGCAACCTAGTAGCTCACGACTTTGTTGCATTTCTCAAACTGTTAGGAATTGAGTGTTTCACTGTGTGCCCTCTAAATCAACATATTTCAGAAACTTGTGGGAACGAACTCGAAACTGAGAAACCAGATATCCATCTTAGTGATTCAGAATTCTTGTTAATGCATTAGAAGAGAAAAGCCGAAAAACGGAGAGAATTGGATGGACAACAATTGAGTAGTGAATATAGGGGAAGCGAGAGAATTACAGGAGGAGTGAATTTAGGAGATTAGAAGAGAAGGGGAGAGCAAGAATGTGAGTGGAGGGCACGGAAACAGAGGAGGGGAGGCGTGAGGATGAGTGGAGAGTCGAAAAGAGAAAGCGAGAATGGCAAAAGAAGATAACATAGGAGAGAATGTGAGCATAAAGTATAAGGAAAATGGAGAGATTAAGAGTAAGTGTAGAGAAAAAAAAATGGACGGAGTTAGGAAGGGAGAGGAAAGAAGTAGAGGATGGTAGATTATGATGAGAAGAGGAGAGAGTGCAAGATTGGAGAAGAGGGAAAAGCGTGAGGTTAGAAGTTACGAAAAAAGAAAAGAAGGACGGAGGAAAGAGAGAAGAGAAGGAAAGAGAAGAACAGAGGAGGGAAGGGAAGAGAAGAAATGAAAAGAGAAGGGAAGAGAAAGAAGAGAAAATACAAGAGCAGGGTGGAAAAGGAGAGAGCAGAGAAGGGAAGAGAAAAAGGAGGAGAGAATGGAAGAAACGAGTATCGAAGAGAAGGAACGAGAAGAGGAAAGGAGGAAAGAGGAGAGAAGGGCAGAGAAGAGGAGAGCAGAGAAGAGAAGAAAAGAGAACGCTGAATCTGATCCCTCAGACATCCACTCCCGTGGAACATGTGCACCGCCAGGGGTTCTAAGCAGCGACCTCCAGCCGCCACGACTCTCGTAACGTTACATAAGCTAACTTACGACTTACATAATAGAAGGAAGCCACTCTTCACAGTGGCATGGATTCATAGAGCTGAACGACTTCTCTCCCAGGAGGCGCCAGCATTCTCCTCTCTGCTGAGGAATGGAGGAACTAACTATAGGGAGAACATATCCTCGACATCCCAGCTCTAGAGAGATTACTGCAAATGACCCTGGATTCCAAAGAGCTGTTATGTGACATAGTTTTGTATTTTCAGGATAAGGAAAAACTACCAGAAAAGCAAGACACGTTACCCATTACACCATGAAGATGTGTAAACAATATAAATAAAACTGATACTTTTTTGTAATATTACATTAATCGCAATTTTCACGTGACTTTCGCTACCCACTCTTCTACAAACTATTCTTACAAGTATTTTATTTAATTTTGTACTAACGATTCTTCATTTACTTCTTTAATTCCTTCATTTTTAATTTCTCCGCTTTTTTTCTCAATTTAATTTTTCTCAGTTAGTTTTTAAAATTTCTCCTTTCGTAAAGTTGGTAAGTAAAACCTTTAAAAGTAGTTTTAAAAATGTTGTATGGTTTCATCCGCGCCCTTCTATGATAGCGGCAGACGGCAACAAGCGTCGAAGCCGCGGACAGGAAAAACACCTCGCAGCCGGTTCGGAGTCTTTTGGCTCACTTTGTAGAATTTCACATCTTGATACGAAGTCACGTGGAAGGGCGTTGAGTATGTTTGGTTCAACGTAGGTTCTTGTGTGAACAGCTCTTCTCAGTGATGAAAATACGCAAGTCCGGCAACAGAAGTAGATTATCAGATCTGAACCTTAAGCATTTGCTTCGAATACATTCAGCTCAAAATATTACGCCACAGATTGAAAAACTTATTCTTAAACAATCTGATATATTACACTCACATGAATTTCTCTACTCTTGTACAAACTATTTTTACAAACGCTTATTCTCCATATGCTTCATGTTAATCGAGATATCGAGATGTTAATCTTATTGCTAATTTTCTTGTAGATTCAAGGGGAATTGGTAGGCTTTAAGCGATAGTCAAATATTTTAAGAGCTGGTTGCTATGTGGAGTATTCCATTCTCTTTGCATTACCAGGACAAAAAAAATGAATAAGGAATTTCCATTTGAGAAAAAGTATAAGATCTAATGGAAAATTTAAGGAAATAACAAGCAATATCTCGAAAATGGTTCACTCAACAACAAAAGTGTATATGACATAAATTGTGTATTTTAACGCGATCTACAGTTTTTGTGTAGTAAAATTTTATATATCTCTTATGGTTTACCAGTTATGCAAAAGTCGTTCACAATGAAGAATACTTTTGGAGACATTCCCAGAGAATTCAAGATATACATTTCGTTTGTCATAATAGTGTCTTAAACATATGATATTTTAATCAAAATCGCTAGAGCCATTTTTGAGAAAATTAAAATTTTCGAAAAATGTTGCATGTAAAGGATAATCTGGGGTGGGGGGATTTTCTTGAAAACCTTTGTGTCGCATCTCTGGAAGATACTGAACCTAAATACCAAGTTTCGTGTTTATCTAACTGTTCGGTTCTCAGTTATGCTGTTCACACGCGCGCGCGCGCGCACGCACACACACACACACAGACACACACATGGACATGTTTCCCAAAAAAAAATTGGATTCAGGGGGTCTCAAAACATTTATTTCCGGTGAAATCTCGGTATCGAATTTTTGGGTGGAATATAATACTTCCCTACGTAGTAGAGAAAGTAAAAATCGAATCAATAACAAAGTTGTTGATCTATTGATTGAAAGTTGTATATTTTCTTTCATATATGAGTTAATGCTAGGCTTCGGACATCGCTTTAGGTTAAGTTAACTTCTATTATACTGCTACTTTGTTTACAAGCGAGGGGAGAGGAGAGAGGCAGTAGTCTCGTGCGCTACTGAGTTTGTGCTGTGCTGAGTACTGTGTGCGCTATAGGTGGGCACAGAAGTAAGTATACACTTCTGTAGTAAACTTAAGCTTTTATTGTAGAGTATAAATAAGATGAACAAAATAATAAATCTGATCTGTGGCACATGGAATAATCAGTTTCGTGTGTGATTTACATGCATGGACAACTATTAAAATGGATTAAAATATATTTTCTGAATGTATCAAAAGAAAACCTATTCTCAAACTCAAAAAAGCTGCGTTCCACATCACATGATGCTACTAGTGCAAAACGTAACTGTCGAACATCACACGTCTCTGGGAAACACATGCATTTTTATTATTTAGAACAATGTTATTCTTAACATTAATAATATTATTCTTAATAATGCCTAATGCGGCAAATAATTCATTATCCTGGGTTTTTATCTAAAACACTCTTCAGTTTCTGCTGTGCTATTTCAGCAGCAGAACATTTGTCTACTTCTGTAAAGTGCTGTGTCAAATTATTGACAAGTTTCAAGAACCCTGGTATTGCCATCTGTGACAAAGACAAATAAAGTTTGCGTAAAGAAGACTCACAAGGAAATTTCATAGCTGTGTATTTCTCCAGAAACGTTTTAAAATCAAAATTTTGCAGGTTATTAAATGGGATATTTGTGCTTATCGTATGTCAGATGAATTCCTGTAAACTTCGGTTTGGCTACATGAGTTAGTGGTTTCTGATGTGGATAATATATCCTCACCACTTCATTTCTAGGAAGCAACGATATCTTTTGTGAGTATTTTTTTAGATTTACAGTGTCTTGCAATAAAAACCCTTCCTCTCTCCTTTGATTTCAATCTGGCATACTTTACAAAATATATTTTCCCCTCTTACATCAAAATACTCACGTCCATGTTCATTTACAAGTAAGACACTCTTCTTACTGGTTGTTTTCGGCATGCTCTCTCAGCTATCAATGGGTCGGACTTCGTAACTTCAGAACAGGCTGTATATATACTGATCGCTTGCTTAGAGTGAATCACTGGCAGTGCTTGGGGAGAGGGAGGTATCAGTGAAACCCTGTGCGCACGTAACTGTTTTCCAGTCAAAGTGCAATGAAACAGCAACCGTGTCCGAAGCCTAATTATGTCATTAACAGCCCTAAGAGGAACTTTCATTGTGAAAAACCACCTATACAAAATGTAATTCATGTGTAAGATATATCGTACTTATTTTGCTAATTTTTTCCTTAAGTTTTGAATGTACCATCTGGTTTAACAATTTATAACTTCTACATACGGCTGCCCATTATTAGGGAAATTTATACAACTAAAAAGTAATTAGGGGAAAGCTCCCTAATTTGAACCGCCTCTTAAACTGAACCGCTCCGATATTTTCCAAACTGTTCGACAGATGGCACCATAATCCTAGCAGAAGCGTGGCGTGTACAACTATGAATGCTTGGAGTTTTTGACTTTGCATTCTGAACTGTGGTTTCAGTTGTATGAAGTGTTGTGTGTTTTTGGTGCTTCAGAAGTAATATCTAACTCGTCTAGCTAAGCTTATACGACCAATTAGCTAAGTTTGAGATGATCTATACATATTACATGTTATGAAGTGTTTATTTAGCAACAATATTGTTGCATACGTTTTTTCAAGCAGCGTCTCTCCTTGTCACATAGATGCTACAGTTTCCAAAATGGCATGGCTAGTAAACTGAACCACTGTTTGAACCCTATATTGAACTGGTCCACTTTAGGAAACCTATTGAAGTTCTAGGATACCTCAACTGCGAATAGTATATCTTGTGAATAAATATCGATATAATATGTTAAGTTAAAAAAAACATACTAAAACAGTGGATGACATGAATATGTGCATTGTGAATTGTTTTAAATGATGGACATGATTCAGTGTATGAGTTGTAGGATATGAAAAGTGCCAAGAATGAAGTGTTTTATTGTGAAGACTGTGTATAATGGGACTCTTATGTATGAGAGTAAAAATTAGTAAAAACTCCATATTTGCAAATCATACCTGTTCCAAAAACCAAGTGATTTTGATTATATAAAAATTCAAAATATTCAAGGAAATTTCTATTCTTATCAGAATTTTGGATTCTACTTTTGTTGCTGATAGCATATTTGTTTTGAATGGGCAATAAAATATGGGTATTTTGTATTAATAAAAATACTTTTAAACTTATGATAATTGTATTAATTTTAAATTGTGTTGAGGATATTGATAGCGCAATAATTTGTCACTTTAACGCTTGTGTTTCTGAAAATTTTTATTTGAAATTATAATTATTATTCATCTTTTCGGCGTAAGTGGTTCAATATAGGGACCTTTCCCCTATATTTTACTTCAATTAGATTAAGCAATGATATTATTGTTTCACATATATTTAGAACAGTAGAATGAAAAACAACTCTTTAAATGCCACTTTCCGTGACCGTACGGTTGTTATTGCCACTACGAAGGTCATCGCTAGCGTACTGGCAATAGCTGCTCTGGGCTGCTCTAGCCAGCCAAGCCAGTACATGCCTGATCTAATATTTACCTGGTAACCGAGATTGGTCGGTACTCGGGATTTGAACCCGCGACCTCTAGTCTACACTTAAGTAGCTGATACACTGAAGCAGGAGTATTCGATGACGCGGCACAGCATAAGTAAACACACTCCGGCGCCATAGCGTTTTAATTTTTCGTTAGTAGCAGCTAATTTCCATTGTATTTAAGTTAGCAAGCGGCATGCAAGATTCACAACGCTGTCATGAAAGAACATGTTCCCCATTTCATTAATGCATCAAACGGACTGGCGGAATGCCCTACGCATCGATTCGAGCGGAAAACAAATGCCGCTCTCGGCCACCTGGCGGCGTCTCCCGGAGGCGTCGTGACGCCTCCCCGCTGCGTCTCAGCCAATCAATAACACCAAGCCAGAGCCATTTTGTCTTTTCTAAAAACGGGAGCGTCGCGCCGTTCGTTGGCTCGCTCTCTGCGAATACGGCACACCGCGATTCAGTACAGGCGATAGGTAATAACTAGCGCCCGGGTCTTTAGGTGGAATAAACTTTCATTATAGCTTTCTTATATGCTTAAAATAAGTCTTTTTAGTTTTTCGTAATTAATTTTTTTTTTTTTTTTTTTTTTTTTTTTACTTTCTCTACTACGTATAGTAATTAGGGGAAGTAATGTATTCCACTAAAAAATTCCATACCGAGATTTCACCGGAAATACATGTTTTGAGGCCTCCTGAATCCAAAAAAGTATGTCTGTCTGTGAACAGCACTCAGAAATGAACAGTCGGATAAACACTAAACTTGATATTTAGGTTCAGTATCTTCCAGAGATGCGACACGAAGGTTTTCAAGAAAACTCCCCCACCCCAGATTACCCTTTACATGGAACATTTTTCGAAAATTTTAATTTTCTCCAAAATGGCTCTATCGCTTTTGATTAATATATCATATATTTAAGATACTTTCATGACAAACAAAATGCATATCTCGAATTTTCTGCGACTGTCTCCAAAAGTATTCTTCATTGTGAACGACTTTTGCATAACTGGTAAAGCATAAGAGATAGACAAAATTTTACTGCACAAAAAATGTAGATCGCGTTAAAATACACAATTAATGTCATATACATTTTCTTTTAGTGAACCATTATCAAGATATTGCTTGTTATTCCCTTAAATTTTCCAATACTTATACTTTTACTCAAATGGGAATTCGTTAGTATTATTTTTTGTCCTGGTAATACAAAGAGAATGGAATACTCCACATAGCAACCAGCTCTTAAAATATTTGACTATCGCTTAAAGTCTACCAGTTTCCCTTGCATCTACAAGAAAATTAGCAATAAGATTAACATCTCGATATCTCGATTAACATGAAGCAGGTGGAGAATAAGCGTTTGTACAAATAGTTTGTACAAGAGTAGAGAAAGTCATGTGAGTGTAACACATCAGATTCTTTCTTATGTTTTGCTTCGTGGATCAATACAGGCATCAATAATTTTGCTTTCCTGGTACTTAGCTGTAAGATTTATATTTTGGCATTGCAGTAGATACATACATTCTCAAATTTTCTGGCGTAAACGATTTCCTATTATCACGTAACACATTCTTGTATGAAGAAAAGCTTCTTTCAATGGAACATGACGTCATTTGTAGTGTAGAACATACATTCCAGTGCAGCAGGTTCTAGGGGTAGTTCTCCTGTATACTTTTCTCCGTGCTATACTGAATTGATGATTTTCCATATCTTCAAAAGCAGGATTTCGTTGAAGAATCTCCTGCAACTACGAAGAACACCAGGTCCAGGTATTTCTTTACTGGAAACATTGCCAATGATATCTAGAGCATCTTTCAGTGGCAAAGTTGCACTTTACAACCGGAGAGTAGCTTCTGCTATAAAACAAAAATGTGTCTTAATGTATGCAAGGGAAGCGCCAAGAGTGGGGTACTCGAGTGATTTCTTAGCCTTGGCAATGCAGGAAGCTTCTGTTTCATCCAATTCATTGACGACATTTTTAACGTCTTTTAAGTGCTCGGCATAGTAAATGGCAGCAGACAGCAAAAGTTCTGTCAGCTGCATCCAGGTGTCACCACGTCACATGTGCTGCGTTTAACTGTAGTAACTTGAACTATCTACTGGCTATAAGTGGTGGAAATAATTTTACAATGAGTTTCAATCCGAAAATAACATTCTTCATTTCGAAAAAGGAAAAACAGCTATTTAGGTTATTTTTGTGTCAACCCCTCACTTAGGGTTTTTAGATGTAACGAAATTCACATATTCGGCTTCAGGAGGTGTGAAACGAGTACATATCTTGAAATGTGTTAATTAAATAGCGAGGAAAAATATAGGTTAAAACCTAAAAATCCGGGCCATAGTAACATCTTATACGTAACACTCTGCTACTATTGTTTACTTTAACTTTCTAGAAGCCATTCTTGCAAAAAACTCATTTGTGTATACACTGTATCTTAACTGAGATAAATGTTTCACTCCACATTACGTTGTAGATACAAGAGGCATAAAGGAGGCTGAAACGACAAATGTTTAAAAAGCGGGTCGCTATATGCAGGCTTTGAAATCCCATATTCTTTCCATAACATCGCGAGAAGCTAAATTGTGAGAAGCACTTAAAAATGTAAAAGGATTGAAGAATACAAAGAAATAACAACGAATTTCTCGGAAATGGCTAATGCCAAAAAGCACTTATCTGAGATAATTTGTGTGCTCTAAAGAGACCTGCATGTATCTTTTGCAAATTAAGTTTTTGTCTATCTCTTATTGTTTACCAGTTATACAAAATGCATTTAAAAAGGAGAGGATTGCACAAGATATTAGCTGACAATTCAAGATTACCCAGCTACATTTTATTGGACATGCACAGAAAAGGTTTGCATAAATGGTGGTTCAGGGTGGCGGTATTTTCTGAAAAATCCATCGAGAACTTACAGATTAAGTATGGTACCTATTTATCAGACATATTGCTTCTGTGTTAGGCTGTTTACAAACACGAACACATACAGAGAAGTTTTCTGAAAAAAATGTTGTTTGTGGATTCAGAGGACCTTAAAATATGTATTTCCGGTGAAATGTGATACCGAGTTTATGGGTGGAATACGATCCTACTTCTATAACTGCTATAAGCAGATACTAGAGAAAGGAAAAAAATCTGATGTGTTACACTCATATGTTTCTCCACTCTTGTACAAACTATTTTTTCAAACGCTTATTCTTCATATGCTTCATGTTAATCAAGATGTTAATCTTATTGCAAGGGGAATTGGTACGTTATAAGCGATAGTCAAATATATCAACAGGTGGTTGCTATGTGGAGTATTCCATTCTCTTTGCATTACCAGGACAAAAAAATGAATAACGAATTTGAGAAGAAGTATAAGTATTGGAAAATTTAAGGGAATAACAAGCAATATCTCGAAAATGGTTCACCCAACAAAAACGATGTAGGTATATGACATAAGTTGTGTATTTTAACGCGATCTACATTTTGTGTTTAGTAACATTTTGTCTATCTCTTATGGTTTACTAGTTATGTAAAAGTCGTTCACAATGAAGAATACTTTTGGAGACATTCCCAGAAAATTCGAGATATACATTTCATTTATCATGAAAATATCTTAAACATATGTTAGTTTAATCAAACTCGTTAGAGCCATTTTTGAGAAAATTAAAATTTTCGAAAAATTTTCCATGTAAAGGGTAATCTGGGGTGGGGCAATTTTCTTGAAAACCTTCGTGTTGCATCTTTGGAAGATACTGAACTTAAATACCAAGTTTGGTATTCATCCAACATTTCGTTTTTGAATTATGCTGTTCAGGGACACACATACAGATACACACCAACACCGTTTTAAATGCCTTTTTTTTGGCTTCAGCGGCCTCAAAACATATATCTCCGATGAAATCTCGACATCGAATTTCTGGGTGGAATACAATACCTCCCTACTTACTATACATAGTAGAAAAAGTAAAAACAGAATAATATCAAAATGCTGTAATAAATCAGTTGCATACAGTTCGCCTATTCACTGGCTCTAAACCAATGAACCACTAAGGTTAATGCACAGTGAAATAAAACGCAAACTTGACACAAGCACAAAAGCTTATGCCTACCATGAGGTATTATGAAAGTCGCAAGTAGTTGCTGTGTTATCAATACAGAAATTGATAAAAAATTACACACGTGAAAGTGGACTTATTTTGTTGTACATGAAATGCCTTTGGGCCTGAGTAGGCCTTTCTTGTCCCACTTAATTTGTCCTTGTATAATAATTGCGTTGACCGCACTGGAGTTGTTGAGATTTTTCCTTTGTTTTCTATACGTATAATCCACCCAGCCTTAGAATCAGAATTGATGAAAACATTCTGTATCCCTCCGCGTTAGCCTCGTGTCCAGTTCTTATAGACGCAGGCATGTCATTCCTCTTGGCTGCTCATCATTAATGCATGAATGCAGAAAAGGGGTTAACGACACCGCCCAGAATTCAACGAAAGCTACAACCTTCTTTAATTCATATTATTTACTATTACATATTAACCAAAAGTTTCGAACTACGTTTGAATAAAATATCTTTTAAAACCCGTAAATAGTATCTTATATTTGAGGTACTATATGTTATGGTGTGCTTTGGTTACCCGCGTATCGCGGGCTAGTTAATGATGTCATTTGTTTACATCAAGTTGGGATCTAAGAACGGAGCGATTTTAGTTATAACTCGATTCAGCTCTGAGCCTTTTAGAGTTGTCACAAATTTATAAAATGCACGTGTGATAAAAATTTTATGTTTTCACATATAGTAAGTAGAGGAAGTATTGTATTCCACCCAAAAATTCGACAGTGGAATTACGCGATTTGAGACCTCTTGAATAAAAAAAGACATTTTTCAGAAAAAAATGTGTATGTGAACAGCATAACTCAAAAACGAAAAGTCAGTTAAATAACAGACTGTATTTAAGTTCAGCATTTTCCAAGGATGCGACATAAACTTTTTCAAGAAAATCCTCTGACTCCAAACTACACTTTGCATGGAAAAATGTCAGATTTTTTTTTCTCAAAAATGACTCTTAACGATTCTGAATTAAAATGTCATATATTTAAGATATTTTCATGACATGTAAAATGTATATCTTGAATTTTCTGGGAATGTCTCCAAACGTATTCTTCATTGTGAACGACTTTTGCATAACTGGTAAACCATAAGAGATAGACAAAAGTTTACTACACAAAAAATGTAGATCGCGTTAAAATACACAATTTATATCATATACATTTTTTTTGCTGAGTGAACCATTTTCGAGATATTACTTGTTATTCCCTTAAATTTTCCAATACTTATACTTTTTCTCAAATGCGTTATTCATTTTTTTTTGTCCTGGTAATACAAAGAGAATGGAATACTCCACATAGCAACCAGCTCTTAAGATATTTGACTATAGATTAAAGTCTAGCATTTCCCCGTGCATCTACAAGAGAATTAGCAATAAGATTAACATCTCGATTAACATGAAGCATATGGAGAATAAGCGTTTGTAAAAATAGTTTGTACAAGAGTAGAGAAAGTCATGTGAGTGTAACACATCAGAATTTTGTTTTTCACGCTCTTCTGTATTTCTAGTTAAATCTCGTGATAGCATTTTAAGGCGGAGAACTAAAAATCAACACTACAAAGAAACAAATGGTGTACAGAATTCTGATTCCGTCAGTAATGTCTTTGTTTTGCATATAACACATGACTAAAAGGGTGTGGTAATCTGGTACCATACAAGAATTCTTCTTGGCATATTTCGAACGCTGTTGTATGTGGTAGACGATGACGCCATGGCGCCAAACGCCCGCGGCGCATCTTTTGCTGCGCATTCCCGCCCCCTTATCTTCCTCAGTTCTAGATAAGACGACAAATATATCGAGAAGGAAACAAAAATGTAAGATAACCAATAAATCTTGCTTTTATGTGAATAAAACAAAGATCTGTAAAAACTAATGGAAAGTGAATTACAAATTTTCTTATATTTATTTCAAAGGAATGTAGCCTTTTAAAATTTAGTTTTAGGGCTATGATATCCATACCTTTGCCTACAATTTTTATTTATTTATTATTTATTAATCTGGTTCTTAAATGAGCTTGCCTAGTGACACAGAATAAAATATAAATAAATATAGTGGCTTTAAACCAAAAAATCTGATGTGTTACACTCACATGACTTTCTCTACTCTGGTACAAACTAGTTTTACAAATGCTTATTCTCCATATGCTTCATGCTAATCGAGATGTTAATCTTATTGCTAATCTTCTTGTAGATACAAGGGGAATTGGTAGGCTTTAAGCGATAGTCAAATATTTTAAGAGCTGGTGCTATGTGGCGTATTCCATTCTCTTTGCATTACTAGTACAAAAAAATTAATAACGAATTTGAGAAAAGGTATAAATATTGGAAAAATTAAAGGAATAACAAGCAATATCTCGAAAATTGTTCACTCAACAAAACAAATGTATATGACATAAATTGTGCATTATAACGCGATCTACATTTTTTGTGTAGTAAAATTTTGTCTACCTCTTATGGTTTACCAGTTATGCAGAAGTCGTTCACAATGAAGAATACTTTTGGAGACATTCCCAGAAAATTCGAGATATACATTTCATTTGTCATGAAAATATCTTAAACATATGATATTTTAATCAAAATCGTTAAGAGCCATTTTTGAGAGAATTAAAATTTTCGAAAAATGTTCCATGTAAAGGATTATCTTGGGTGAGTGGATTTTCTTGAAAACCTTCGTGTCGCATCTCTGGAAGATACTGAACCTAAATATCAAGTTTGGTGTTTATCCGACTGTTCGTTTCTGAGTTATGCTGTTCACAGACACACACATACGGACATGTTTCCAAAAATGCTTTTTTTGGATTCAGGGGTCTCAAAACATGTATTTCTGGTGAAATTTCGGTATCGAATTTTTGGGTGGAATGCAATACTTCCCCTACTTACTATACGTAGTAGAGAAAGTAAAAATTATAAATGAATATTACAGAGAGACTAAATGACTAAATGAAACTAAATGAATATTACAGAGAGACTAAATGAAATGATAACCCTTTAAAATCAGGCATTTTACTTTATTATTTAAAATTAGTTTAAGGTTATTGGTTTAATACTAATCTTTCATGGGATAATTACCTATTAATGTGAGACTAAATGAAATCTGATGTGTTACATTCATATGACTTTCTCTTCCCAGTATCATTTAATAATGGGTATTAAAACGTGCCTTACGAAAGCTTATTTTTCTGTCTACTTATTTCAATCGAGATAAACAGTTGCAGAAATAGCTACATTATACTTTTCGACATAAATGGAAGGGAATAGCGATGGTCAAATGTTCCACAACAGGACTTTAAAAGAATTGAGCAATTCGACCCATTAATGACGGATATCTCGAAAAGGGGTTATGCTACAAAAAATGTATCTGAAATGAATTGTGTATTTTAAAGAGATCTACATTTTTTTGTGCAGTACGTTTTGGTTTATTACTTAACGTTTACCAGTTATACAAGGTCATACAAAATTCCCTCCGAATGAAGAGGACTTCACAGGCTATTCCAGGAAATCTCAAGATATACGTTTTATTTTTTACGTTAAGCATCTTTAATATATGATGTTTTAATCAAAATCGTCAGAGTCATTTCTGGAAAGTCGAATATTTCGAAAAATATTCCATGTAAAGGATAATTTCGGATGGATAGGGGGATTTTCTTGAAAATCTTCGTGTAGCATCTTTGGAAGCTACTGAACCTAAATGCCAAGTTTGGTATTTATTCGACTTTTTGTTTTTGGGTTATATATGCTGTTCACACAACAAACACGCCGGACCTTTTTCTAGAATTCTTTTTTAATCCGGGGGCTTTAAAATATGCATTTTCGGTGAAATCTCTGCATCAAATTTTTGGGTGGAATGCAATACTTTCTCTACCTACTATGTATATACGTGGTAGAGAAAGTAAATATTTTACTGTAAATTATTACAGTTCATTAACAATTAAGTTAGAACGAGTTGTAACAATGATTAAAAAATGTGCAACAACACTAAAAGTTGTAACAATAAAAACAAAATCATTTGTAAAAAAATATTATGTGATACATTCACATGACTTTCTCTAGTCTCTATCGTTTATTAGTGAGCACATAAATTATTCCTACTCATGCTTATTTTTCTAACTACTCCATTTTAATCCAAATAAACGTTTGCAGAACTGGATGCTGTACGTGACCTTAAAATTCCTTACTGTTTCCATGCAATCACGAGAAACAACTGAATGCTGACAGGACTTTAAAGAATGACTAAGTATTGAACAATTCGAACCGTTAATAAGGGATATCTCGAAAATGGCTTACGCTACAAATACGCTTATTTGAAATAAATTGTATGTTTTAAAGACATTAACAGCAAAAAACCTCGCATTTTTTGTTTCCATTGTAATTTTTCCTATTACTAAGAGTGGTAAGGAAAGCATATTTATCAAATATTATCATCTAAAACCCAATGGTTGTCATATTATTGAACGAAAACAATTCATTTTGTCGCATTTTAAGTGCGCATAGCAAAACATTGTACCAAATCTCATTTTGTAGATAAAACTCGCATTTCATTACTGAATATACTAATTATTTTTATAATATTCCCAAAAATCTATAGACAGTTTTTAATGATTTTAAGCGTCTTTGAAATTTTATAAAACTATAATATTAGATTGAGAATAATCCATAGTGCTATTAAGAGAGGCCCGTAATGTTGTTAAAGTGGTAATGTAACGGTGTTCGTAGTTATAACACAAAAAGTGAATAAATATAGTTGATGCACGATGACCACCAAGCGATCTGTGAATCTGCGACTAAATGCTCAGAACCGCATACTGCTTGGTAAGTGTTCTCATTGTTTAACCGCATAGCAGCTTGCTTGACCTTTAGTTCAAAGCAAAGGTTCAAGAGCGACCGTGAGCACGTATTTTGCTGCTCCCACGCATAAAGTAATTTACTTAATTAATTTTTAAACAAATACGTATCAAGTCACCATTACAGTAAAATATATGTTTTAATGTGTTTAAGTTATGGAATCTTACCATATATAATACAATTATTTTTCTCAAACCATTACCGCCTACATTTAAAATAGATATTTCTTGATTTAAATGAAAATAAGAACATTCACTTATCAATATGAAATTTAAGTTTAGGGAATCAAAATAAAGCTGATTTAAATAATTAGTTTTAAAGGTTTCAGAATTATAACAGCTAAAAGTTGGGAATTTTAGGAAGATACGATAAATTTGTAAAATTTTAATTGCAAAGGTCGATATTCCTTTATTTGGATGATTTTTTTTAAAAAGTAATTCCGGGAACTTCAAACCTCGATATTGAAATTTTCTGTGGAATACAATACAATACTAGCTCTACTTATCAAAGGCAGGTGGTAGAGAAACAAAGCAACTGTATTTTTAAAACGTTTAACACGCGTTTCGTTCACATAATGCATATTAATTACACAATAACACAGGTAGGTATTTGACTGGGCAGAACAGAACACGACCGAGATCTCCGCCAGAGATTACAGTAATGGCAAACGTTGCTTTCATTTCATTTTATAGATGTCGTTGTATTGATTCGAGTTGTAAACCAAGTGCCAACATGGCTGGGGTACCGTCACGCGAAACCACGGTTGGTACCAGTGTTGTATCTCCTCATGCGAGGCGACTCGACCCCGCTGAGCAGGAGGACCGAAAACTCTGCACGAAATGGGGACCTCTAAAACAAAAATTATTCCAAGTGTAGATCCCCTGTTGCTGCAGTTGTTGCTGATGAAAGATAAACACAATGTATTTTAGACTGGAGACCTATTAAACACTTTGTTCTGTAGGAGCGGTAGGCACACAGTGGGGCGCAGCACAACGGTGGCTCACAATTTACCATTTTGACAAACTGAAACGATTTCTTATTCCTATGGAGGGATTAAAGAAAGCCATACATCACATAACAGTGGTTATTTAAGCCCTTTTTACTTTCTCCCTTACTTACCTTTATTACTACTAGTAGAGCAAGCATTGCATTCCACCCGAAAATTCAATCCCTAGATTTCACCGGAAATACATGTTTTAAGACTAGTTGAATCCAAAAAGGCATTAGAGGTAGACAAAATCTTACTGCACAAAAAATGTACATCTCGTTAAGGCACACTTCTTCTTCTTTCTCCGTTTAACCTCCTCTTATGCAGGACTTACAGGCGGGTGCCTGGGGTCAGAGGCCCGTCGAGGAGCAGACACTCATGGATCAGACAGAACATCCAGGATGGGGGACGGCCCGATGCCTGGTATGGGAGGAAGGAAGTAGAGGAAACGAAATGATGATGAAATGGATGAAAGGAAAGGTGATGATGGAGCAGTTGCTGCAATGAATGGCGGGGGAAACCGGAGAACCCGGAGAAAACCCGTTCAGACGCCGCGTTGTCCACCATAAATCCCACATGCGGGTCCCTGGGATTGAACCGGGCCGCCTCGGTGAGAGGTGAGCGGTCTAACCAACACACAATTTATTTAAAATAAATGTTTCTGTGGAGTTATCCATTTCCAAGTTATTCCTTAGAATGTTCAAATCCTTATATTTTTCTCAACTGGTAAGTTGCTATTGGTTTTCCTTTTTACTTTCTCTACTACGTATAGTAAGTAGGGGAAGTATTGCATTCCACCCAAAAATTCGATAACGAGATTTCACCGGAAATACATGTTTTGAGACCTCCTGAATCCAAAAAAAGCATTTTTGGAAACATGTCTGCGTGTGTGTCTGTGTGTGTGTGTGTGTGTGTCTGTGTGTGTGTGTCTGTGTGTCTGTGAACAGCATAACTCAAAAACTAACAGTCGGATAAACACCAAACTTGGTATTTAGGTTCAGTATCTTCCAGAGATGCGACACGAAGATTTTCAAGAAAATCCCCGCACCCCAGACTACCCTTTACATGGAACATTTTTCGAAAATTTTAATTTTCTCAAAAATGGCTCTAACGATTTTGATGAAAATATCATATGTTTAAGATAATGTAATGAGAAATGAAATGTATATCTCGAAATTTCTGGGAATGTCTCCAAAAGTATTCTTCATTGTGAACGACTTTTGCATAACTGGTAAACCATAAGAGATAGACAAAATTTTACTACACAAAAAATGTAGATCGCGTTAAAATACACAACTTATATCATATACATTTCTTTTGTTGAGTGAACCGTTTTCGAGATATTGCTTGTTATTTCCTTAAATTTTCCAATACTTATACTTTTTCTCAAATTCGTTATTCATTTTTTTTGTCCTGGACATGCAAAGAGAATGGAATGCGCCACATAGCAACCAGCGATAAAATATTTGACTATCGCTTAAAAGCTACCATATTCCCCTTGCATCTACAAGAAAATTACCAATAAGATTGACATCTCGATATCTCGATTAACATGAAGCATATGGAGAATAAGCGTTTGTAAAAACAGATTGTACAAGAGTAGAGAAAGTCATGTGAGTGTAACACATCAGATTTTTTTAATTATTTTCTTCTTTTTTTCTCGTGGCCATGCAAAGAGCATTGCATTTCAAAACCATCACTTGGCAACAAGCTATTTAAAAACCCTACCTACTGTATCCATTAGCCCTACCTACTGTATCCTTATATCTATAACTACTTGTCGCAAAATTTAGAAAATGTACAAACGATATGCTGCTTCTGTGTAAGAGGCTATAAATGCGGACTTGTCTTTGTTGCAGGGAATGGGATTTGTAGTCAAAATAACACTCATAAGTCTATATGGTCAGGAAATGACAACTCTTATCTCTTCATTCAAGCGGCATATCGTTTGAACCTTTTCTAAATCTTGCAGCAACTATACAACGAAATATGTAAATGTGAATTAAAGGTATAACTGGACTAAAAGAAATAGAAAGAATAACAAGGATTTGTAAGAATGTAGAAGAGGAGTAGAGAAAACAATGTAAATTGAAGAAGTAGGACTTCACTGATATAGAGAGGGAGAGCTGTGAGATTATTTTATTAATTACTTGCACTTTTTAACACAAACTATTTTCGTCTGACACTGAATACGTATTAAATTTCTCTAGGACGCATCATGCGTCCGGTTAGAAACGCTGTATACAAGCAACTAATTTCTGAATTTGTAAATTTTGCTCCATTTTAGTTTCTGATTGGCTAATCCTGGTCCAATAGAATACCTTCATTTAACTAAACCTTTTTCTGGTTGTTGATTGGCTATTTTATAAACTGTCACAAAAATTATATTATTGTTGCTCCAGGAATTACTAGTAGCATTTAAACTTTCTAATTCATTATTGCCTCAAGGTTATCTCATTGTTAGCATCTTTTAACCTATTTTTCTCACAGCTCCTACATAATTAAATTACGTAATAACGTAATAATAACATTATTAAACATGTACGTATTAATATAAACATTAATACATGACTGCTAGACACATTTTTATGTATTGTTACATACACATATTGCTTTAAGGCGGGCTGTTATTAAATTTATATATTATATAATTTGACTGAAATCATTTAAGTGTTAAAAATACTGCCTCACAATGCAACACACCAGTCTTTTTGCTAGGTCGCTAAGGCACGGTCTCCTCAACGGGAAGTCTGCGGTTCATATCCTGCAGGACCGTAAACTTGTAAGATATAGTCAAAATCTTACTACAGAAAAATGTAGATTTCGCTACACAATTTCGTGGCGTTAACTATTTCCGAGATATTCTTTGTTATTGGTTTGTTTTCAAATGCACTGAACATGGAATTGCAAAGCCATCACATAGTGACCCGA
The DNA here is from genome assembly GCA_030765065.1 of Deroplatys truncata. Taxonomy (NCBI): domain Eukaryota; kingdom Metazoa; phylum Arthropoda; class Insecta; order Mantodea; family Mantidae; genus Deroplatys; species Deroplatys truncata. Next base: position 60,886,442 of record CM060981.1, on the reverse strand, counting down.
TTTAAAACAGTTTGCTATTGTTTCAACCTGTTATATCCCTCTTGTATAAACGTATAATAAAACGATTTCTGCAAACGTTTAACATGAAGCAGTTAGAATAGTAAGGTTTTGTAAGTATATTTGTAGAAGAGTGGATAGAGAAAGCAATGTGAATATAACGCATAAGAAACGTCAATTAAAGTAATACTAAATGTTGTAATTATGTCGCTATCGGACAGTGATCACGTGGCGGAAGTGAGAAAAGTGGGCACTCACCCGTAGGCGGCCAGGGTGGGGTCGTATGGGTAGTAGCCGGTGGTGGGTTGGAGTCCCGCACTCGTCCACGCCGACATATCCGCCGATGAGCTGCCGTCCTTCAGCGCGTACGGGTTACTCTGCAAACAAACAAAAATAAACCTGGTTAATTAGATGTAATACACTCCTGGGCCATCTATAGCTTAAACAATGGTATAAGATTTTTAAATACTTAAATGAAATGAAATAACATTACAGGTATTTTCTGGTACATACAGACAAAAATTGAAGTGCGCAATGCCACCACGATAGTGAGTTTTTCATCCACATTATATTATTCTATATAAATGTTTAGCACAGGACATCCATTAATGACACTTCAGGGGAAAACGTGAGCACACGTGCCAAGTTATATAATTATATGACAATAATCTAATTCTAACCTACAGCGCTTTTTCTTCACACTGCGGCCACCGTAAGGCGGTTCGCGCGCCGGCCACTGCCACTGGGAACTCCCACCGAATCAGTGAAATCAGGTTCTCATAGTTACAATTAAAACTACAATGATAATACGTATATGCCTTATCATAAGAGATGTTGAAAGGATTGTCCATCTCTATTCTAATATCTCTGGCATATTTTTTGGGAAATTTTCATTCACACTCGAGAATTCAATATCCGAAATTGAGTTAATTTCTGGCCTGATGATTTTTTAAGCTGTTTGTTGCACAAACATATTTTTCAAGCTCCTCCATAAATAAAATCACATAGAGTTAAGTCAGAGGATCGTGAGAGCCTTAATTCTCTACTAATTACCCTATCTTCAAAAATTTCCTGAATTAAACTTAATGACTCATCACTTGTATCCTGCAAAGTCTTGATGGAAAACCCCAGTTTGATATGTAAGATATTCCTGTACCTCTTTGCATTTATTGTTTAATCAAAAAATCTGATGTGTTACACTCACGTGACTTTCTCTACTCTTTTACAAACTATTTTTACAAAGCTTATTCTCCATCTACTTCATGTTAATCGAGATATCGAGATGTTAACTTTATTGCTAATTTTCTTAAATTTCTTGTAGATGCAAGGGAAATTGGTAGGCTTTAAGCGATAGTCAAATATTTTAAGAGCTGATTGCTATGTGAAGTATTCTATTCTCTTTGCATTACCAGGACAAAAAACCAAAATAAATAACGAATTCCCATTTGAGAAAAAGTATGTTAATGAAATAACAAGCAATATCTCGAAAATGGTTCACTCAACAACAAAATACGTATATGACATAAATTGTGCATTTTAACGCGATCTACTTTTTTGTATAGTAAAATTTTGTCTATCTCTTATGGTTTACCAGTTATGCAAAAGTCGTTCACAATGAAGAATACTTTTGGAGACATTCCCATAAAATTCAAAGTATACATTTTATTTGTCACGAAAGAATCTTAAATATATGATGTTTTAATCAAAATCGTTAGAGCCATTTTTGAGAAAATTAAAATTTTCGAAAAATGTTCCATGTAAAGGGTAATCTGGGAGGGGGAGGGATTTTCTTGAAAACCTTCGTGTCGCATCTCTGGAAGATACTGAACCTAAATACCAAGTTTGGTGTTTATCCGACTGTTCGTTTCTGAGTTATGCTGTTCACAGACAAATACACACACACACACACACACACACACGGACATGTTTCCAAAAATGCTTTATATGCATTCAGTGCACCTCAAAACATGTATTTCCGGTGAAATCTCTGTATCGAATTTTTGGGTGGAATGCAATACTTCCCCTACTTACTATACGTAGTAGAGAAAGTAAAAATATAGGGCTTTTATTCTGTATGTATTTACTGCACACCAATTTCAGCGTGATGCAAGGGAATCTCTTGTGTAAAATCGGGTTTCACTGTATTCCAATATCTGTTATTTTGCGAAGAAGCATAGCCATATAAATTGAACCATGCTTCGTTAGAGAACAATATTAAGTGTGGGTCAATTACTCTATCATCTAGAAAAGCAATTAGAGAAGTTTTGATTATTCAACTCTCCAGTGTGAATGAAAATTTACTGAGATGCCAGAAATATGCGAATAGAAAAGGACCGTCTTTCCGGCATTACTTATGAAAAGGTATATGCTTCCTGTCATTGTAACTGTGAAAATGAGAACATGAGGCGTTACGGGGAAATTATAACTGTTTCGGCGAGAGTCCGGACTACAGTGGCCGGCGCGAGAAGCCGTGCGGTGGCCACAGTGTGAAGGAAAAGCACTGTAGACTGAACTAAAGTCAAGACTTTGTGCATATTCTTTTGCGACTTCAACGTGTTCGTATTCCAGGTTCCAGGTCTTCTAAACTTTTTCTTATTAAATTTTCTGTATTTATAAGATTAGTATAGAGTTGAAAGTAAATAGAAAATATTTATAAAGACAGACAGATAGATAGACAGATAGATAGAGAGACAGAGAGACAGACAGAGGGACAGATAGACAGACAGACAGACAGATAGATAGATAGATAGATAGATAGATAGATAGATAGATAGATAGATAGATAGATAGATAGATAGATAGATAGATAGATAGATAGATAGATAGAATGGGAGAGGTTGAAATGGAATGGGATAGGATAGAATGGGATGCGATGGCATGGAATGGGAAGCGGTGGAATGGAATGGGATGCGGTGGAATGGAACGGGATGCGATGGAATGGAATGGGATGCGGTGGAATGGAATGGGATGCGGTGGAATGGAATGGGATGCGATGGAATGGAATGGGATGCGGTGGAATGGAATGGGATGCGATGGAATGGGATGCGATGGAATGGAATGGGATGCGATGGAATGGAATTGGATGCGATGGAATGGGATGCGGTGGAATGGAATGGGATGCGATGGAATCGGATGCGGTGGAATGGAATGGGATGCGGTGGAATGGAATGGGATGCGATGGAATGGAATGGGATGCGGTGGAATGGAATGGGATGCGATGGAATGGGATGCGATGGAATGGGATGCGGTGGAATGGAATGGGATGCGATGGAATGGATGCGGTAGAATGGAATGGGATGCGATGGAATGGAATGGGATGCGGTGGAATGGAATGGGATGCGGTGGAATGGAATGGGATGCGGTGGAATGGAATGGGATGCGATGGAATGGAATGGGATGCGGTGGAATGGAATGGGATGCGGTGGAATGGAATGGGATAGGATAGAATGGGATGCGGTGGAATGGAATGGGATGCGGTGGAATGGAATGGGATGCGGTGGAATGGAATGGGATAGGATAGAATGGGATGCGATGGAATGGAATGGGATGCGGTGGAATGGAATGGAATGGAATGGGATGCGGTGGAATGGAATGGGATGGGATGCAGTGGAATAGAATGGAATGCGATACGGTGGAATGGAATGGAATAGAATAGGATAGAATGGGATGCGGTTGAGTGGAATGGAACACAATGGGATGGAATGAAATGCGATGGGATGCGATGGGGTGGAGTGGAATAGGATGGGATAAGATGGGATGGGATGGAATGGGAGGGAAGGAATGGAATGGGATGGATTGAATTGGCATGAGATGAAATGGGATGCGATGGAATGGAATGGGTTGGGATGCAATAGAGTGGAATGGGATGGGATGGAATTGGACGAGATGAATGGGATGGGATGTATAGCAATGTCAGTATTAAGATGCATTACATAAATTCAATATTATAATCTTCTTGTTCTTTATAGTGGATTATTTTTCAACATTATTAAAATGTCTCTTAAATTTACAGAATGTAAGTTTCTTAATATTGTCGGTTGAGCTAATGAATAAAGTAAATTAATGGACTTTACTTCAAAAACGAGTTTCCGTTTTAATCTGTTTATTTGCTTATCATTACAATTTCTGGTCGGATAACCATGACTAGTAATAGTTATTAACCAAATATACGCTCCTTGTGAACAAAGAGCATATAACAAAATGATGGCTGCCAAGAAAACGCTTTCTCACTCGTGAATAACGACTGATTTCTGCTGTTCGCAGGTATGTATAAATGCGTAGAAAACGTGTGTAGAATAAGATAATGTATGCCTGTTGGATTTGCACAGGTGCAGTGAATGAAGCATCAGAAGCCAGCCCAGGTAGCGCAGGCCTGAGGGCAAGCGATCAGTACATCCATTACAGCCTCATCGCATCCGTCACAGACTCAGCAGGTGCCACTTCGGCAGACGTAGGAAATTAATAAACGGGTCCATCACGCGAACCTCTATAGCCGTGTGAACTTTAACATGTTGCTCCTTCCTCTTCTTCGGGATTGAAGTGTTCTCTTTTTGTTTTATTTCTTTACTTTGTGTTAGATCATGAGTACAGATTGTGAGTTTCGTGGGAAACCATTTGTACCAGGCAAGCCGATATATCTGTAGCGGCGAAAGACAACGGTTTGTATGCAGCAAGATGCTACATGCAGATATATATCTAGAGGAACCCATTTCTGACGTGGGGGCCCTCTAAAGTGGAAGTTTTTATAATAAAAGTAGTAACAGTAATAATATCAACAAATATCTATCTCCATTTATTCGTCTAGCATTCACAGCCATAACTGCTGCGCTAAAAAATTGAAACAATGGAGCAATATTCTTTTGTTTATTCTTGATACCATAATCTGGTTCTAATCTCAAAGTAAAAAAAAAAAAAGCATCCGAATTAAGCAAAACGTAGTCTGCCTTCCGCGCACGTGTGAGTATGAAATGACGCAGCGATTTTATTTAGGGTTGAAATGCAGATGCCTATTGTCAGAAAAATCAATGTATTTAGTCTTTTTAGGTTTGTCTTATAATTGGAAAATTGTTGTTATTAAAATAAGCAAAGAAATCTGTATTGATTAAAAAAAAGGATCTATAAGTAATTTATTTATTGTCTATCTATCGAAAATCACTATCTATATTGCCAAATTATTCAGATTCATGTTACTGCAGTATATATCGAGGGAAGTGGCGCAGGCGTTAGCGTGTGACTTGCATGCGGGAGGTCGTGGGTTCGATTCCGGTGGCCGATATTCCTGACCCATGGGTTTTTTTGGGGGTTTCCCCGGATTGCTAGGCGAATGCTGGGAAGGTTACTTACATCCCCCGAAGTTCCTGTCCCTCTATTTTGCCTCCTTTCTCATTTCACTTCCTTGCTTCTGGTTGGTTGTGTCAGGGTTGCAAGTATCGGCGGGAGTATCGGCGTTGAATGACAGGGAAAAAGGATGCTCTCTGTAAAACTTCGTGGGAGCGGTCTCCGAGTCCCGGGCCCTCAGCGTTATGTGTAAGCCTGCAGGGGACCCATTGTACCAGCTGTCACTGGGGAGATTCAACCTGGAAAATTAGAGACCCTGCCCTCGGCTCTGTCGTGTCTCCAGATCCGGCCGCCCTCTATCTCCGCTTACCTCACGACCCGTTAGGGGCCTCTTTAGGTCGAGGGAGCCTCCCTCCGAACCTGGCCATACGTCATCATACTGTAAAATGCCAGGTCATGCACGTTTAGGCACTTTGGAACCATAACATGGTACTGATAACCTGAGGCATATCAGAAAAAGTGACGTAATTTACTTTTACTTACGTAGAATAATGTACAGCAGATTCACATGCATGTTCTAACGCCTTAAACGGCCCACTAATTATCTCCTCTACTATTATTTATTGTAGGTAGGAAAAGTATTGTATTCCACTAAAAAATTAAATTGAATGTGTTATATACACATACATTTAAGTTCACATTACTTTCTCTACCATCTAATGCTTATTAGCGAGTATGCAAACCATTCTTAGTAAGGCGTATTTTTCCTAAATACTTCATTTTAATCCAGGTAAACCTTTCCCGAAATAGCTACATTACACATTTCGTTATAGATACAAATGTTTTAGAACTGGACACTATATTCTGGTCTTAAAATTGCACATTCTATCCATCACATCGCGAGAAACAACTGAAAATCTACAGGACTTAAAGAAAATTAGTAAATAGTGAACTTATAATGGACAGAAGTATTGTTAAATGTGATGTTATCATACAAATTGAAGTGAGTCGTTACATATTAATTCACATCACAATGACGCTTGCTATTAAAAATGTTTAATTAAATCTTTCAAATTCAAGAGAAAAAAAATATAATTAATTTGTTAACTGAGAAAGCACTTTCGATAGACATGCTTCTCCCATCTCCAGCTGAAGTCGACTGATTTCTCATTCACTCCCCTGACCCCAAGAAGTAGTTCAGTAGACGATTTTTCTGTCCTCTGCTGGGAAAAGATATGATCTTGTGGTCTAGAATTTGCTGCCATCTGTAGTGAAATTTGGGAACTCGTCTGTCTTCTTTCTTCTCTCTTGTAATTTGATTGGATAAGCTTCATCAAGTAGTCTATATGCAGCATTTCAAAATTCAAAATACTCATCTTAACATCAAGAATATTTTTAATTTCGAAATACCGCCTACAGACTACTTGATTCTGTAATTAAACAATGTTCCATGTAAGGCATAGTTTGGAGTGGGGGATTTTCTTGAAAATCTTCGTGTTCTATCTTTACAAGGTATTGAACTTAAATACCAAGTTTGGTATTCATTCGTTTTTGACTTATGCTGTTCACAGCCACTCACACTATTCAGGGGGCTTCAAAACATATATTTCCGGTGAAATCTCGATATCAAATTTTTGGATTACATGCAATACCTTCTCACCTACTACGTACATCGTAGAGAAGGGAACAATTGAAAATCCGTATTTCACATGAAATACAGGTTTTGGGACCCGGGAAAGCAAGCATTTTTAAAAAGGTCCTTTATGTGTATGCGCCCGCGCTTGTTTAAAAAATTCAAAAAAGAAGAATCAGAATTACACCAAATCTTGTATTTAAGTTCACCACTTTCCATAGATGCTACACGGAAATTTTCAAGAAAATTCCGGTGAAACCTTGGTATCAAATTTTTGGGTTGGTTACAATACCTCCTGTACTTACTAGGTACTTGGTAAAGAAAGTGAAAATGCCTTTTTAGGACTCAGTGGAATACAAAACACGTGTTTCCGGTGAAATCTCGGAATCAAATTTGTTGTATGCAATACAATAACTCCCCTGCATACTAGATTATACTCGAGTTGTTCTATTTATTATTTCTTCCACCAGCATAAATTCTGCATAAAACAATCGAATGTGTTCAAACCAGCAACTTCATTATCATTCATAGCCTCTAGAACGACAGACGTATGTCCGAGACAAATCGCTAGCCAAACAACCAGACAGTGTTACTCTTCACCTAATTTATGAGCCATAACTCTTCCGAGAATATCTTTATTGCATTATGTTTCACACTTCCACTCGGAAATCGCTACCTGCAGGGAAACGTGCCGACGCACGACGCCTTCGCCCATAACTTAGTCCGGACAAGCGTAGCCTATGAGCCTACTTTGCGAGCGCAAGTGAGGTAACAAACTTTTACAGTACTTGGTAGCACAATTGTAACAATCTTTACCTTATGCAACTTATCTTCAATTAAATTACAGATTACGTCAGACAAATTGAAGAGAGGTGTAAGCAGTGCAGGATAATACTGAATGATAAAATCAAAATCATGCAATTTACCTACAAACCAGTGTACCAAATTATATCATAAATTTATGTGATGAGGACGTTCCAAAAACCGGTCAAGTAACTTGGACTAACATTTAAATTTAAAGAAATTTAAATGTAAACTGTGAAATCTAGTGGCTACAAAAAAGGTTGATTCAAATACTGAATCTGCAATAGTGAATGGTGAATTGTAGCATGGTGAAATAAATATCTAGGGCAGGGCCGTATTTAGGGGGGTAGGGGTCAACCCCCCTCCGAAACTTATGACAATTTTATTTATTTAAATTCATAGCAAACCAATATGGGAAAATGTCGTTGGATAACAGTAGGTCTATTGCTAGTAGCACATTTACAAGAAAAAGGGAAACTTAATATCGTCGCCTTACATAGGTAAGGTGGCCATATATTCCAGTTTTCGAAGCAGTCTCCATGTTTTATGCTGTAAGCTGGAATATCCTCATTATGGTGAGTTTTTCTTATTTATATATATATATATATGTATATATATGTATATATAATGTCTCCAAGCAATTTTCTTTTTCATGTAACGTCTATATACATGGAGAGCCAAAAAACTACGAATCGGCTGCGCGATGTTTTGCCTATCCGCGTCCTCGCAATACAACATTTTTAAAATTACTTTTAAAGACTTTACTTACCAACTTTATGAAAGGAGATGCTGAAACTGGCCACCGTCGTCCATACATTTTTGGCACATTACTCGCCGTAGTTCACGTTGAGAAATGCTGACAATTTCCTGGCGAATATTTTGTTTTAATTCTTCCAGGGTGTGTTGGTTTGTCTTGTACACTTTATGTTTTAAATTAGGTTAGGTCGGGGGACCGAGGGGGGGGGTCAAATCTCTACTAATAATTCTGTCCTCAAACACACTTTCAATTGTTTGGTAGGTAAAGCCTTTAAAGGTGGTTTTAAAAATGTTGTATGGTTTCATCCGCGCCTTTCTATGATAGCGGCAGACGGCAACGAGCGCCGAGGACGCGAACCGGAAAAACACCACGCAGCCGGTTCGTAGTCTTTTGGTTCTCTCTGTACAACGGGGTAGTTTCATGGTAACTGTATGGGGTACTGTTAAGTTTAGATCTACTTGCGGAAAACCCTCCCCGAAATTGTTTTCTGGGTATGGGCATGATCTAGAGTGATGGTGAAAATTAACCCTTGTGTGGCTTGATTATAATTATTTTCTAATAATCTATGATGACTTCATGTAATAGTAATTCCTGAAGCTAAAAGTACAGCTGTATTGAAAAATGGGACTTAAAGAGCATTAAAAGGAATAATTCCTAAAAGTGGTCAAGAAGATCCAAGTTCAATAGCGGGTGCAAGTCTTCTGTGATAAAATGTTAAAAAATGATACGAAGATGATCTCTGAAATAATAAATAAGGTTACTCCTCCTTGATAAGTACTTTCTCGTACTACATCTCCTCATCACTGAAGTGTATTTAAAGTTAAAATTATTATTCCTATAAATGATGTTGCGTATTAATAATTTGGGGGGCTACATTATTGTTCTACATTATCATTACCAGACACATTATTGTTTACGTCGCTCTTGGCTGGTAGCTTTGCTAGCCACGAGTAGTAGGTGATATAGTATTTGTCTCAGTTAGGATTCCGTGAGGAACGGACCGCGTGTGCAAGCCGGGCTCTGGATCGGTAGACATCTCCCACCTTCCATTTTTAATAATGTAGGCACCCCAAGCGGTTGGGAAATAAATATAGGAATGTGTGAGTAGATGTGTGTTATGGATTTTGTACAGTGAAACCCCACGCTTTCCTCTTAACCTCCACACCTCGTTTCGGTCCTCCGCAGCCAAGTAAGTATACGTTCCCTCAATGTACGTGCTGGGTACTAGAAATTTATTGAATCCTAATATTGCGATTATGATTCTAAGGGATGCTACAATAGTTCAGGGGCTGAGTAACTAAATGATATGTATTATTTATATGTATTGACATTATTAATTTACTTCTCTAGAGTAAAGGTTTTTAATACTGCAAAAAAAGAAAAAAAAGATTGAATAATATCTACTGTAGATTAATTAGAAATGTAGTTCCAATAATTGCATGTAAACGTGAAATCCAGTGGCTACAAAAAGGTTGATCCAAATACTCAATCTGCAATAGTGAATAGTGCTTCGTAGAATCCATACATCATCCGCCAATTACAGTACTTAATACTAGATGTATCGCCTCCCAAGCTGCAGTATACAAGAATGATCTAACTCCCCGTGGTTTGACCTGTATGTACGTATGGGTGTGGCATTTAGGGTTCTGCTCCTGATTCACAGAGCTGTTCAAAATCGTTTCCTCCAGCTCATAACAAATGTCCGCAATACAACGATCTACCAGGGTCATACCACTAGTAGTCACTGCCCTTGAAGACTGCCACACCAGATTCTACAACAGGTTCATCAGCCACGTCAATCCACTATACAACACAGTTCCTGAACACCTCCCGGCTGCTCGAAGACAAAGAAAGTTAAGCAGAAAACATCATCAGATTTAATTGTAGAATAGTTATAAGGTCTATTACTGGATAGGTGGCGGCTGCTGCACAAGAACACAAAAGCACGTGAGTACCTTGACTTTTGACACCTTGCGGATTTATTGGTTATTTTTTTTTCCTTTGAATTCTGTTAAGGGTAACGTATATGCTTTAAAAATCTACATCTAAATTGAGATAAATTCGTTGCTTCACGTTTTTGGACGCCTATTTGAGAAGATGGTTTGTTAGCCGAACTTGACGTAGTTGCAACCGCACGTATGGTACCCGGTTTCCGGTAGCGTTCGCCCCAAATGTACTTTCAGGTGGCATTTGTCCCAAGTTTAAAAAATATTAACTTTGTAATTTGACTGTTTCTTTAAGTATTAAATATTTATGTTTGCTTCGGCTGCGTCAGTATTATTGTTAGAGACACGTTTCTCTTAGCAGGGCGTGATGCGACAAGAATGTATTATAATTTTACTTCACTCCTTTTATTAATGCTTGACACGATTTAAATAACACTTCACTGATATAGAGAGCTGTGAGATCCTTTTTATTAATTAATTATACTTTTTAACACGTAAACTTATTTTTTGTCTCACACGAATACATATTAATTTCTTGAGGACACTTTTTGCTAACGCTGTCTGCAGGCAACTGACTTCTAAATTTGTAAATGTTTCTCCTTTTGCGTTTCTGATTGGCTAATCCTACTCCAATAGAATACCTTCATTTTACTAAAGCTTTTTCTGGGTGTTGATTGGCTATTTATTAAACTGTCACTAAAATTACATTATTGCTTCCAAGAATCAGAAGTATTATTGTTAAACTCTCAAACTCATTATTGCGTCAAGGTTACCTCATTGTTTGCAACGTTTAACTTATTTTTCTCACAGCTCCTACATTATTAAATTACGTAATACATTCACATAACATTATTAAACATGGATACAATAATATAAGCATATGCAATGACTGTTACATACATTTTACAAATTATTACATACACATATTAGGCAATATTATATAATTAGTCTGAAATTATTTAAGTGTTAAAATACTGCCTCAAATTCCATCGCGCTACTTCTATAAGCTCGATGACACATGGCAACAGATCTTGACTTGTGAACGTTTTAAGCAACTCTTACGCATGCCCTAATGGTGTAACGTAATCACCTTATGGGTCCAAATACAGGGAGAGCCAAAAAACTACGAATCGGCTGCCTCGGTGTTTTTCCTGTCCGCGTCCTCGGCGCCCGTTGCCGTATGCCACCATCATAGAAAGGCGCGGAATAAACCATACAATATTTTTAAAACTACTTTTAAAGGCTTTACTTACCTACTGTTTACATATTTGATTTAAATAATGTAAATATCTTTGTAAATTATTTTGGTAGTTAAAATTTGTTAAAATTTAATTGAAAATTCTGTCACACATTTGTTCAACCTGTGCCAAATTGCCCTCCCCGGAGAAACCTACTCTAGGCGATGACGGGTTCCATTAAAGGAAGATTGACATGTACGGGAACAGAAGTGAAACGACTGTGGTAGTGGCTTGTCAAGGAGACGACAACAACAAGAAGAAAGCGTGCAGTTAATTTGAGTTGTGTAGTATGTCAGGCGATGGTGATCGTCCACTGCGCAGGCGCCGGATTAGTTGCAGCTCTCCTCAACGTGCAGTCCACAAGGCTGAACAGTCTTTCTTCGACGGCGAGAGAGGTCACGAGGGAAACAGCAGGACAGCGTTTAGGCAGAAGGCATTCCGGACGGTATTTCTAAATTCTTTTTTGGCTTAACCTATTCAAAATTCTCTTTTGTAATTAGTCACCGGGGAAAGGCTGATCGTCCGAACTATACATTTATTGGGATTTAGATTTCAAAGATATCGGTAAATGTGAGAGCAGGATACAAGTATGTAATTATTGTAATTTAATTTAATGTATTGAAGCCGTTAAAAATGTAAAGAATTGTGAGAGAATAAGCGATTCTATAAAGGTAATTATGTATGTGAATGAGTGCAAGTTTATTAAATGAAAGAAATTCGGCTTGTTAATTAATTATGTACTATATTTTTAAGTACAAATCTGCCATTATTCCTACATTCAATCCACTTCCTCTTGGGTTAGAAAAACACGTTTCAAACCTAATTATATCATAAAGCCATCATATTAATGAACAAAACAATGAGTTAATACTAAAAAGATAGATTTGTAGTCGTAAACTAATAACGTTTTGTAGTTGACCATTTGCAGCACGCTTAATGTGCTAAGCAGTCACTTACAAAAACAGTACAGCTGCTGACGTTAGGAAAGGAAATCTGGTGTTAAAAACTTCCTCAGGTACGCTGTCAAAAAGTCTCAATGATTCCAGCGAGAAATACTAATTGAATTACTAAGCTTAACATCAGATTAATAAATATATTAGTGAATAATAGCCAATAACAAAAATAATGTAATTGGGATAGAGAAAAAACGTGATAAAAGATATCATTACAAAAAGAAACACAATAGGCCATTAAGCTACGAAAAGGCATACACAATGAAAACAAGCATTTAAGGCACTATAAAATTAGGGTATTTTAGTCGAGTAAGCATAAAACATATTTATGTATACAAGGCCTATGATTCTAAACAACTAAACAAAATAAGCAAACGGGCAAGTGGCGAGCCCTTCCATTTTAATGAAAGAAAGCTATCTACGTTGCATGTTAGCATTATGAGCGCGGCAGTTATACAGAGACAGCCAAAAAACTACGAACCGGCTGCGCGGTGTTTTTTCTGTCCGCACCCTCGGCGCTCCTTGCCGTCTGCCCTATCATAGGAAGGCGCGGATGAAACCATAAAACATTTTTAAAACTAATTTTAAAGGCTTTACTTGCCAACTTTATGAAAAGAGTTGTCCATACATTTTTGGCACCTCTTTAGGAAACTATCCATCACTTGCCGTAGTTCACGTTGAGAAATGCTGGCAATTTCCTGACGGATATTTTGTTTTAATTCTTCCAGGGTGTGTGGGTTTGTCTTGTACACTTTATGTTTTAAGCTACCCCAGAGATAGAAATCGCAGGGGGGTTAGGTCGGGGAACCGATGGGGCCACAAATCTCTACTAATAATTCTGTCCTCAAACACACTTTCAATTGTTCTCATCGAAATATTGGCCGTATGAGCTGTAGCAGAATCTTGTTGAAAAAAGGCAAAATACGCTCCCTGTCTGATAATTCTCTTTCGCAGTCTCTTTCCTGTGTCCTGAAATTCATTGTAAAGTTCGTGGATTGTTGTACGGTCTGGAATTTTTACACCTGGAAATCTTTCTACAAACATACTTTTACTTGGCGAGCTGACAGTTAACACATACGAATCATAAATAAATACACGCTGTGCAGTAGAAAACACATACTGAGCCATAATATACTTTCTCACTAAGTACAACACAAAATAATAAATAGTAACTGAACTACATCACATCACAGTCAACTCAATACTGTACTTCACACTGCAGAGCAAAACCACGTCAACAGCGTGACCTTGTTTATAGCAGCAGTGCGTTATCATGTTTCCACACGCCCAGCGGGAAAACACCGCGGAGCCGGTTCGTAGTTACTTGGCTCTCCCGTTACATGTATACCCATTCTTACGTATAACGGAAAACAAGAAAGTTATCAATTCTACAAGTGTTGTTACTTTCCAACTCCTGGCCATTACCAGCACTAACTAATCTCTTATAAGAGCTAGTCTTTTGTCTATAGCTCTAACACAAAGAAACACTGAGGGAAGGTATGCTAACAAGGCTCGCATGACATAAAACAACTCCTCGGGAGACGACTATAAGATGACAGCATTAACGCGGCATTTAATTGCCTTACCTTCCGGCAGAGGTAACGTGGCGGCAGCACACAGGATCATAGAACTGGAAACGATCTGCATTTCCGATCACAGTACGATTAAAACTGTTCTGCTTATTTGCATGCCTTCCTCTTTTTAGAGAAGGTATTACATTCCATCCCCCAAAAAATCGATATCGAAATTTTACTGGAAATAAGCGTTTTGAGGCTCCCTGAACGAAAAACAATTTTTTACTTTCGCTACTACGTATACTAAGTAGGGGAGGTATTGTATTCCACCCAAAAATTCTATACCGAGATTTCACGGGAATGTATATGTTTTGAGACCCCCGAATCCAATAAAAGCATTTTTGAAAACATGTTCGTGTGTGTGTGTGTGTGTGTGTGTGTGTGTGTCTGTGAACAGCATAACTCAGAAATGAACAGTTGGATAAACACCAAACTTGGTATTTAGGTTCAGTATCTTCCAGAGATGCGACACGAAGGTTTTCAAGAAAATTCCCCCACCCCAGATTACTTTAGTTTTCTCAGAAATGGCTCTAACGATTGTGATTAAAATATCATATGTTTAAGATATTTTTATGACAAATCAAATGTATATCTCGAATTTTCTGGGAATGTCTCCAAAAGTATTCTTCATTGTGAACGACTTTTGCATAACTGGTAAACCATAAGAGATAGACAAAATGTTACTACACAAAAAATGTAGATTTCGTTAAAATACACATTTTATGTCATATACATTTATGTTGTTGAGTGAACCATTTTCGAGATATTTGCTTATTATTCCCTTAAATTTTCAATGCTTATACTTTTTCTCAAATGGAAATTCGTTATTCATGTTTTTTTTTTGGTCCTGGTAATGCAAAGAAAATGGAATACTGCACATAGAAACCAGCTCTTAAAATATTTGACTATAGCTTAAAGCCTACCATATTCCCCTTGCATCTATAAGAAAATTAGCAATAAGATTAACATCTCGATTAACATGAAGCATATGGAGAATAAGCGTTTGTAAAAATAGTTTGTACAAGAGTAGAGAATGTCATGTGAGTGTAACACATCAGATTTTTTAGAAGAGTATCCGTGTCGTCCTCGCTCTCTCTCTCTCTCTCCCTCTCTGTGCATAACTCAATAACGAAATGTCGTATAATCTCCAAACTTGGCATTTAAGGTGAGTATAGGAGCAACACGGTTATCAAAGAAGCCCCCACGCTGGACTACCCTTTACATATAAAATATTTCGTTATTTTTTATTTTCTCAAAAATAGCTCTAGCATTTTGATTAAATTACTATATATTGAAGATATCTGCACAACAAATAAAATTTTCTGGAATAGCCTCTGAATTCCTCTTCGATCTTAATGACTTTTATATGGTTGGTAAACCGTAAAATCTTACTACACAAAACATGTAGATCTCGATAAAGCGCAACAGTTTAGGTCAAATTTTTATTCGTGGAATTAACCGAGATATTAACTTGTAGGTTTGAATTTTCAAGTACTTGTGCTTTCTCAAATTGAAGTCGCTATTCTTTTTTTTTCTCTGTTGATCATACAATGATCCTGGAATTTCAACGCGATCCTATAGCGATCTGCTCTCAAAATATTTGACCAACTCTTACGGGTGCTATATTCACCCAATTCTCTACAAGAAAACATGTAATAAACCTATTTCTGCAAACGTTTATCTTGAATTAATATAAAGGAGTTACAAGATTAGGTTTTTTGTAGGAATAGTTTGTTAAAGAATTGGCAGAGAAAGCCATGTGAATGTAACACAAGAATTTTTGTTTCGAAATCCCTTCAAACTCTTAGCCAACGTGCTCTCAAAACTTTCATCTACATCATTGCTGCCTCCCAGACACCATAACGCTTCAGGACTTGAACCCAGTCTACCGAGATGGCCTCTAAAAGCACATGAACACCCCTGTGTCATTCAATTGTTTTCCCAACACGGTGACCTCGGCCTTCAGTTCGATGTGAAACCCAAGGAGGACAAGTGTTGGGAGTGAAACGCAACAAAAAAGGCTAGTCTAGGCTAGGCGCACAAGTGGTTGTTGGAGGGAAATTTCATCCCTCCTTTCATTGTGGAAATAAGTTGTGACACCGTTTCCACCCCCTAGCCTCTTATTCACTCGGAGGGTCCACTCTGCACCGCAACTCCCTGGCTGGGGTAGCAGATTGATTTGTGACTCTGAGGAAGGGGAGAAACAAATGAAGCACTGCCTTTCACTTGTTTCCTTTAACTGTGTTTGTATTTTGTTTTCTCAGATTGGTTTCCAAGGTTACGTACTGTCATTCCGTGCTCTGTCCATACCGCTTAGTAATCCTTTTGAAGATGTTTTCACTGTCGAGCGAAAAACTGAATTCAAAAGTCCGCAACTTGGGAAAGAAATCTGGAAATCAACGTGTGCACTCTGGAGGTACAGAGGATGAAATATCAAGGCAGGTTTCTAATTGCAACAGGTGTTTTGAAAATATAAATCTTCTGATACCATAAACGAGAGGGATGGTATAATCTGAAGAAAAAAATGTGATGTGTTACACTCACATGGCTTTCTCTACTCTTGTACAAACTATTTTTACAAACGCTTATTCTCCATATGCTTCATGTTAATCGAGATGTTAATCTTATTGCTAATTTTCTTGTAGATGCAAGGGGAATTGGTAGGCTTTAAGCTATAGTCAAATATTTTAAGAGCTGGTTGCTATGTGGAGTATTCCATTCTCTTTGCATGTCCAGGACATAAAAAAATGAATAAGGAATTCCCATTTGAGAAAAAGTATAAGTGTTGGAAAATTTAAGGGAATAACAACCAATATCTCGATGGTTCACTCAACAACAAAAATGTATATGACATAAATTGTGTATTTTAATGCGATCTACATTTTTTGTGTAGTAAAATTTTGTCTATCTCTTATGGTTTACCAGTTATGCAAAAGTCGTTCACAGTGAAGAATACTTTTGGGTAGATTCCCAGAAAATTCGAGATATACAATTCATTTGCCATAAAAATGTCTTAAACTTATGGTATTTTATTCAAAATCGTTAGAACCATTTTTGAGAAAATTAAAATTTTCGAAAAATGTTCCATGTAAAGGGTAATCTGGGGTGGGGGGATTTTCTCGAAAACCTTCGTGTCGCATCTCTGGAAGATACTGAACCTAAATACCAAGTTTAGTGTTTATCCAACTGTCCGTTTCTGAGTTATGCTGTTCACAGACAGACATAGACACACGGACATGTTTCCAAAAATGCTTTACATGCATTCAGTGCACCTCAAAACATGTATTTCCGGTGAAATCTCGGTATCGAAGTTTTGGGTGGCATGCAATACTTCCCCTACTTACTATACGTAGTAGAGAAAGTAATAATCCTAAATTTTAGAAAAGCATATTCAAGCTATTCTATAAACCATCTTACAAAATCTTATTTTTCTCCCTACTTCTAATAAGCCTTTGCAGAAATAGCTACATTACACATTTCGTTATACATACAAAGAGAACAGGGATAGTCAAATGTTTAAGAACTGGACGCTATAAGCTGGCCTTAAAATCCATACTGTCTCCATGCAATCCGAGAAACAACTGAAAATTGATGAGACTAATAGAATGACAAGTATTGAACAATTCGAACTCTTAATAACGGATATCTCAGAAACGGCTTATGCCACAGAAAAAGTTACTTTAAGTAAACATTGTGTTTTAAAGAGAGCTACATTTTTTGTGTACTATGCTTTCGTCTATCGCTTAAAGTTTACTGGTTATACAAGATTATACAAAATTCCTTCCGAATGAAGAGGTCTTAATAGGCTATTGCACGAAAATTCAAGATATACATTTTATTTTTCATGTAAATACCTTTCATACATTATACTTTAATCAAAATCGTTAAGAGCCATTTTTCAAAAAATCAAAATTTTCGAAAAATGTTCCATGTAAAGGGTAGTTGGAAGTGGGGGGGGTTCCTTGAAAATCTTCGTGTCACATCTTTGGAAGGTACTGAACCAAAATACTAAGTGTGGTATTTATTCTAATTTTTGAGTTATGCAGTTCACAGATACAAACAGGGACGTTTTTCTATAAATGCGGGGTTTTTTTTATTCAGAGGACTTCAAAACATGCATTTCCATTAAAATTTCGGTAATAAATTTTTGGGTGGAATGCAGTAACTACCTTCTCTATCTAATACACGTGGTAGAGAAAGCAAAAAAGAAAAAAAGTCAGAGCAATCAGAAGATTTTTGGATTCTTTCACAGATGCATTCTCTTAATCTCCTATACCATAAATAACTAAAACAGCAAATACTGTTCAAGGCATATGGGCAAATAAAGGAAAGACCAGTAATTAAAACGGTGAAGCGATTGTTTGCAAGGTACACTCGGATGTAATAAATACTTAGCAGTTTTCAGTAATAACCAGCAGAACATGTTTCTAAAAACTGGTTTTGTCCTAATTCCGAACAGATAGCCGCGTGTGATAGAGGAGTTTATGACATCCGGCATTGTGGCACAGTGTTTCCGCGGGAACAATGCTTCGCCTGTCCTTTTTTATTAAATAAAACAGGTTTTTGTCCAGTATTCCAACCGTCAGCAAACGTAATGCTAAACCCGATACAAAAGTAAACCTACATAAACCAAACACAGTGATGGTTTCCAAAACCCAAAGTACTCTATCGACCTTATGGGATTTTTACTCTCTCTCTCTCTCTCTCTCTCTCTCTCTCTCTCTCTCTCTCTGGTTTAAAGCTAACAAATTATCTGTAAATCTAGACAAAACAAAAGTTGTTAAATTTATAAGCCATCGATCACCACATACTCCAATAGAAATTCGGATTAATAAATGACATGTTACTAGAACAAATAGACAACATTAAATTTCTAGGCCTCCAATAAACAGATATTTAGATTGGAAAGTTCACATTACGTATATCTTACCCAAACTCAGTTCCGCCTGTTATGCTATCCGAGCACTGGTAAATGTCAGTTCTATAGATACGCTTAAATTAATATACCATGTATATTTCAACTCTATCATTGAATATGGAATATTATTTTGGGGAAACTCGGTAGAAAGTAAACGAATATTCCTCATGCAAAAGAAGGTTATAAGAAATCTTTCCAGCACCCATAGCAGACACTCTTGCAAACATCTTTTTAGAAGGCTGAAGATATTAACCCTACCTTGCATGTACATATTTTCAATCCTAAAATTCTATGTATGCAATCGAACCACAATTTATTACAGACATGCAAATTCATGACATAAACACTAGACAAAAGGGTAACATCCATCATCCCAGTGCAAAACTTTCTTGCTTCAGAAAGGTGTATAGTATGAGACCATAAAAATATTTAATACTCTCTCTAATGATCTTAAGGGAAAAGTTGACAATTTCAATGTCTTTAAAACTGCTGTTAAAAGAGTACCTATGCTCAAAAGCATATTATTCTGTACAACATTATCTGAATGACAAATTATCCTGATGATAATACATATATAGCTCTCTAAGTAATATTAGTAAATATTAATGACAATTGCCAGTTTTCCAATTGCCTGCTCTAGAATTAATGAAGTTAGTTAATTGTATGTATATTAAGAACTGACAGTAAATGCTATGCATTACAAATCAAATAGAACAAAATGATGAGACGAACAAAGGTACAAGCCTAGTGAATGTTAAAATAACTGTTCTTGTCTATAAATATAATGTTAACCTTATAACGGTAGGGAGGTATTCGATTTTGTACAACATTACACCCGTTTCGTTTCATTTTGTATATAATATGTCTTTATTTTATTTGAAATGTTCTGTATTCTATACAATATTTATGTATATATATAAAAGTATATTGTACATTTCCTTGACACGCATATAGTATGTATCTATTTTATTTCAAATGTTCTATATTCTGTGTAATATTTATGCTTATGTGTAATTTTTGTACATTTCCTTGAAATATCTATGTTCACAAGCCTTTATGGCTGCTAGTGAACTCACAGAATGCTATCCAATCCAATCTAATCTAATCTCTCTCTGTCTCTCTACCACATACTTAGTAGGTAGTCATCTGATTCTACCTTTCTACCCTGTCCAACACACGGCTTCTGTGGAAGAACAATTAATTCCACCTCTACAAAAGTTTAAGTTTAGATCTGTTTCGTGCTGAGATACACCTTTGTAGAAATTGCTTCATTACACATTTCGTGGTAGTTACAGGAGGCTGAAGCTCCTTTGAATAACGCCACTAAAGCAAAATAATGTGCCTTAGCGCTTCAAAATGTACAAACTTGTTAGAAAACTCATGCAGCAGCAACAAATACCTGTAAATGGTTGATGTATAAAGTTTTATTTGACGTAAGTGGCATGTTTAATTTTAATTTTCTCAAAAATGGCTCTAACGATTTTGATTAAAATATCATATGTTTAAGATATTTTCGTGACAAATGAAATGTATATCTCGAATTTTCTGGGAATGTCTCCAAAAGTATTCTTCATTGTGAACGACTTTTGCATAACTGGTAAACCATAAGAGATAACATTTTACTAAACAAAAAATGTAGATCGCGTTAAAATACACAATTTATGTCATATACATTTTTTTTAATGAACCATTTTCGAGATATTGCTTCTTATTCCCTTAAATTTTCCAATACTTATACTTTTTCTCAAATTCGTTATTCATTTTTTTTTATGTCCTGGACATGCAAATAGAATGGAATGCACCACATAGCAACCAGCGCTTAAAAGATTTGACTATCGCTTAAAACCTACCATATTCCCCTTGCATCCATAAGAAAATTAGCAATAAGATTAACATCTCGATTAACATGAAGCATATGGAGAATAAGCGTTTGTAAAAATAGTTTGTACAAGAGTAGAGAAAGTCATGTGAGTATAACACATCAGATTTTTTGTCTTGGATATGCAAAGAGTATTAATATGTGGCAAAGAGAACGGTGCTGCACCTAGCAACAAGCTATTAAGAGATATATCTATGCTTAAAGGCTACTGTATTTCTATATTGCCCTTGAAAATACAAAACAAGGGGAACCTAGTACGCCTTAAGCGATAGTCAAATATTTTTGGAACTGGTCGCTACGTGTAAAATGTAATTCTCCTTGCATGTCAAAAGATCGTTTCTGCAAATGTTTATCTCGATTAATATGAAATAGATGGAGAATAAGATTTTGTAAAAATAGTTTGTACAAGAGAAAAGAAAGTCATGTGAGTGTAACACTTCAGATATTTTTTTTTTGTCCTGGTAATACAAAGAGAATGGAATACTCCACATAGCAACCAGCTCTTAAAATATTTGACTATCGCTTAAAGTCTACCATATTCTCCTTGCATCTACAAGAAAATTAGTAATAATGAGTGCAGCACATCATATTTCTTTTTTTTCGGTAATGTTTTGTCTATATCTAATAGTTTACCATTTATACAAAATTATACAAAATTCACTCAGAAAAGTCAGGTTGTTCGCAGTAAATTCAAGACAGCATACATGCAAACATCTTAAACATATAGTAGTTATGTTAATCACAATCGTTAGAGCCATTTTGGAAAAAATTAGAAATAGGAAACGTTTTCCATATGAAGGGCACTTTAAGGTGGGGGCACTGTCTTGAAGTCTTCGTGTCACACCTTTAAAAGATGCTGAACTTAAATACCAATTATGCTGTTCGCACGCACCACTTTTTACTTTCTCTACCACGTAGGTAGAGGTGGTATTCCATTTCACGCAAAAATTCGATACCAAGATTTCACCGGAAATACGTGTTTTGAGACACCCTGAACCAAAATAAAGCCATAAGATTTAGTATCATTTGTGCTTATACCCATTAATAAACGATAAAGATTAGAGAAAGTCACGTGAATGGATCACATTTTTTATATGTGTGTATGTGTGTGTGTGTGTGTGTGTGTGTGTGTGTGTGTGTGTGTGTGTGTCTGTGAACAGCGCAACCCAAAAACAAATAGTCGGATAAATACCAAACCTGGTATTTAGGTTCAGTACCTTAAAAAAATGCGACACGAAGATTTTCAAGAAAATCCCTCCCCCCAGAATACTCTTTACATAGAACATTTTTCGAAAATTTTGATTTTCTAAAAAATGACTAACGATTTTGATTAAAATACCATATTTGGAAAATATTTACATGAAAAATAAAATGTATATATCTTCAATTTTCTTGGAATAGCCTGTGAAGTCCTCTTCATTCGGAAGGAATTTTGTATTAAACGTTAAGCGATAGACGAAAACTTACTACACAAGAAATGTAGATGTCATTATCACACAGAATTTATTATATGTAATTTTTGTTGTGACATAAGCCACTTCTGAGATATCGGTTATATAAGGTTCGAATTGTTCATTTCTTGGGCATTCTCTTAAACTCCTTTGAGCACGCGATTGCATGGAAACAGTATGGGATTTTAAGGCCAGCATATAGCGCCCAGTTCTTAAACATTTGGCTATCGCTGTTCCCTTTATATCTATACCGAAATGTGTAATGTAGCTATTTCTGCAAAGGTTTATTTGGATTAAAATATAATAGATAGAAAAATAAGCTTTAGTGACAATAGATTGTAAAACAATAGGGGCAAAGAAAGTCATGTGAATGCATCACTTCAGAGTTTTCTAAAAGTGATGCCTTTTTGTTCATCTCAAAGCATCTATTTCGGGGATATTCTTATCTGTCATCAATTGATCACCTGTATGTCATTATGGGTAGCATAGGGCATTCATGAAGTATTTCCATCGGACTTATTTTTTGCCAACTTCTTTACTTCATTCCGTGTTTCCCTTTAGCAATTTCTTCGATAGCTGTCCTCTTCCATATGTTTATATGGTTTTCTTGTTTCTTTACTACCCTGGGGATACCAATCCAAAGCCATTTTTGCAAAGCTTTATATTCCTTTTTCTTTCTCCACTACGTATAGTAAATAGGGGAAGTATTGCATTACATCCAAACATTCGATACCGAGATTTCATCTCAAATACATGTTTTGAGACCCCCTGAATCCAAAAAAAAGCATTTTTGGAAACGTCCGTGTGTGTGTCTGTGTGTGTGTGTGTGTGTGTGTGCGTGTGTGTGTGTGTGTGAACGCCATAACTCAGAAACAGTCGGATAAACACCAAACTTGGTATTTAGGTTCAGTATTTTCCAGAGATGCGACACGAAGGTTTTCAAGAAAATCCCCCCAACCCAGATTACCCTTTACATGGAACATTTTCCGAAAATTTTAATTTTCTCAAAAATGGCTCTAACGATTGTGATTAAAATATCATATGTTTAAGATATTTTCATGACAAATAAAATGTATATCTTGAATTTTCTGGGAAAGTCTCCAAATGTATACTTCATTGTGCACGACTTTTGCATAACTGGTAAACCATAAGAGATAGATAAAATTCTACTACACAAAAAATGTAGATAGCGTTAAAATACACAATATATGTCATATAATTTTCGAGATATTGCTTGTTATTCCCTTAAACCCTAGCAATTCCCCTTGCATCTACAAGAAAATTAGCAATAAGATTAACATCATAATTAACATGAAGCATATGGAGAGTAAGCGTTTGTAAAAATAGTTGTACAAGATTAGAGAAAGCCATGTGAGTGTAACACATCAGATTTTTTTTAATGTGCGCTATCCAATTCCATATTCGTTTTATATTTCTATCGTCATTTCTTTTTTATTTTTTATTTTCCAAAATTCTTATTCTGAATTTGTATCTGGCCATCTTATAATTCTTCTTAAATGTCTATTGACTAAGGCATGATGTACAGAATGTGTAAAAATCTTAAAATGCAGGACCATCCCGAAAAATCCCGAATAATAGCTTTTTAAGGGTTTATGCCCCACGTATGGGAGATAAAACTTGTAAGGATTTATTACTGCTTCTACATATGGGAGTCTAACTTGAAGTTGTTTATTACAGCTGTTTGCACCACATATTGCGGGAGATATGTTTCTTGAAGTGTTCGCCCCACGTACGGTATAAACTTTCCGGACCTTCGCCCCACGTTCACTTTCCAGTGGCCTTCGCCCCACGTTTAAAAAAAATCAGCTTTGTATTTTTTATGTTTGTTTAAATATTATATATGTATGCCTCGGCTGCGTCAGTAATTTTTTAGAACACGTATCTCTTAGCAGGGGTAGTGCGGCTAAAGAATGAAGGCTTACACATATAATAATGGTATTTAACTTCGTTTTATTAATCTTTCACACGATTAAATAACACTTCACTGATATATCCTACTGTAGAGCTGTGAGATTATTGTTACTTGTAATTTTTAACACGTAAACTTTATATTATTCACGCCGTAATGAATTGTTTATGTCTCACACTGAATAGTACCGAGCGAACAACTGCTGGGGAACGCTTGAATTTGCACATTATTTCAAGTCTCTGATTGGCTAAGTCTACTCCAATAGAATACTGTTATTTAACTTAAGGTTTTTCTAGTTGTTGATTGGCTATTTATAAACTGTTTTAATATGTACATTATTGTTCCAAGATATATTTGTGGCACTATTAAACTTTCTAATTTATTGTTGCCTCAAGGTTACTTCATTGTTACCTCATAGTTAGCAACTTTCGGCTTCAACTCTCACAGCTCCTACATTGTTAAATTACGTAATACATTCACATAACATTATTATACATGTACATAATAATATAAACATAATACAATGACTGTTACATACACTTTTTATATTATATTATACAATATTGCTTTAAGGCAGGTATTATATTTTATATTATATAATTAGACTGATATGATTTAATTGTTAAAAATACTGCCTCAGCTTATTTCAGTCGGAAAGAATAGAGCTTTTCAATGGTGAAAGAATTATCAAAATAAGTTCACACACATTTTGTCCCTTTATTGTATTATAAGCGCAACGTTTATTTTATGAATTAAAATTGAGCTTAATTAGCAGCCTAAAATAAATCAATGCTTATCACTTGATTTTGTTACGTGCTAGACGGAATCTGCACGTCCACGCGTGTCCAAGTTTGGACACCCCTAACGTCTCACACCTCTGAGTGCCCCAGACATGCAAGGAGCCAGCCGTTTGTATTTCACGTAGGTATATTTTCTGTTAACTTGCCACACGTATGTATGCTGGCCATTTCTGTCCATCACGCTGCTGCCTTCAGCTGATTCACAACGTATCTTAATTAACTCGTCATGTTTCCTGCACCTGCTTCTTCGGCTCGCGGATACAGTAAACCATTCACTGAGAAATTGCGTAGATTTAATCAAATTTTGCCACGCAAAAATTAAATTAAAACAGCGCCTAGCATTTCGTAAACACACAACAAAAATTGGATTCTACACTAATTCTAAATTAAAAACTGTGAAGAAATTGTTATTTTTGCTCGATCGTATATTTTTTTTCTTTGCTTTACCTATATACGTTTCATGCTTACTGGAATAATGTTATACCGGTCTTTTATTTCAAAACTTCCCAGTGTAAATAACAATTTATTTTAATTTAATTTACTTTAAACGAAAAACACGCCAACTTAGATATTCAGGGGGAAGCTTAAAACTGGCCTTAATTGTCCAGCCACTCCCACTTTGAAATTTCAAAAGGCATCCCTATATTTTTACTTTCCCTACTACGTATAGTAAGTAGGAGAAGTATTGCATTCCACCCAAAAATTCGATACCGAGATTTCACAGGAAATAAATGTTTTGAGGTGCACACTGAATGCATATAAAGCTTTTTGGAAACATGTCCTTGTGTGTGTCTGTGTGTGTGTGTCTCTGAACAGCATAACGCAGAAACGAACAGTGGATAAACACCAAACTTGGTATTTAGGTTCAGTATCTTCCAGAGATGCGACACGAAGGTTTTCAAGAAAATCTCCCCACCCTAGATCACACTTTACATGGAACATTTTTCGAAAATTTTAATTTTCTCAAAAATGGCTCTAACGATTTAAGATATTTTTATGACAATTGAAATGTGTATCTCGAATTTTCGGTGAATCTCCAAAAGTATTCTTCATTGTGAACGACTTTTGCATAACTCGTAAACCATGAGAGTTAGACAAAATTTTACTACACAGAAAATGTAGATCGCGTTAAAATACACAATTTTTGTCATATAATTCTTTTTTGTTGGGTGAACCATTTTCGAGATATTGCTTGTTATCCCCTTAAATTTTCCAATACTTATAGTTTTTTCTCAAATTCGTTATTCCTTTTTTTTTTTTTTTTTGTCCTGGTAATGCAAAGAGAATGGAATACTGCACATAGCAACCAGCTCTTAAAATATTTAACTATCGCTTAAAGCCTAGCAATTCCCCTTGCATCTACAAGAAAATTAGCAATAAGATTGACATCTCGATATCTCGATTAACATGAAGCATATGGAGAATAAGCGTTTGTAAAAATAGCTTGTACAAGAGTAGAGAAAGTCATGTGTGTGTAACACATCAGATTTTTTTGTATCTGTATAGCAAACATGTACACGCTAGCTTTGCAATTCTCCAAAATCGAAAATTATCAGAGAAAGTGATGTGTTACATTCACATGACTTTCTCTACCCTCTATAGTTTATTACTGGATATACAAACAATTCCTATGAAAGCTTATTTTTCCATCTGCTACATTTTAATCCGAAAACACTTACAGAAATAGCTACATTATACATTTCGTTATAGATACAAAGAGAACAGCGATAGTCAAATGTTTATGAGCTGGGCGCTATATGCTAGTCTTAAAATTACATACTGTTTCTATGCAATGTGAGAAACAACTGAAAATCGAAAGTATTTTAAATTTTAAAAGAATGGCAAAGTATTGAACAACTCGAACCATTAGTAAACGGATATCACGAAAATGGTTTAAGCCGCTAAAAAATATATTTGAAATAAATTGTGTGTTTTAAAGAGATCCACATTCTATAAAATTCCTTTCGAAAGAAGAGAACTTTGCAGCCTCTTCCCAGAAATTTCAAGATAGACATTTTTTTTTTATTTTAGGCCATGTAGATAAATTTAATATATGGTATATCAAAATCATTAGTTTTTGAGAAATATCAAGATTTTCGAAGAATGTTTCATGTAAAGGGTAGTTTACTAAGCGGGATGTCTCAGGCGGTTTACGTCTGTGACCCGCATTCGGGAGGTCGTGGATTTGATTCCCATGGTCAACCCTCCTGACCCATGGGTTTTTTCGGGGTTTTCCCGGGTCGCCAGGGAAATGCTGAGAAGGATTCTCACATCCCACGAATTTCCTGTACGTCTATTTCATCTCCATTCTCATTTTATTTCATCTTTCATTTAGTCTCTTTCAGGGTTGGAAATGACGGCGATGGTCAACTAACTCCCTTAGGGGCGTTGGACCCCCTCTGTACGGGGTGGGGTCCTTGGTCTGTCCGTCTGCCGGGAGTCTCTATCTGGAAACTTAGGGATCCTGCCATTCCTATGTCGTCACTCCTGGTTCCGGCCGCCCGGTGTCTCCTCTCACCTCATCCTTCGCCTCTTCCACTATGTGGATCATGCCGAATTGCCTCCGTAGCCAATCCGTAGCCAGTTTGGTATTTAATCGACCTTTCGTTTTTGAGTTATGCTGATTAGAGATATACACACTCACGGACCTTTTTATAAAAATGCTTTGTTGGGTTCAGGAGCCTCAAAACATGTATTTCCGCTGAAATCTCGACATCGAATTCTTTGATGAAATCCGATACTTCCTCCCCTTACTGGAAGTAGTAGAGAAATTACGAATTCGTTACGTTCTATTGCTCTCCAACAGCTCGACAAGCTGTCTGGTGTGGACATTGTAAAACAAAAGAGTAAACGCTTATAATTAAGAAGCCAAGCTGTCGGACCTTACAGCCGAAACAGATTTTCGTAATGTTCTGTTATTTATCACTTGTTAAGAAGTGGAAAGCTGAGCTGCACCGTTGCGAGAGGGAAGTCGCCAATTACTGAGTTAGAATGAAGGTCGCCACCAATTATTTTCTTTAATTAGCAACATAATAATTAAGACAGCGTGCAAGAATGTACCATTAAGCTTAACAAAAAGTTAATCCAAAGTTATAATTAATAACCTCGACTTGTTTATGTTATAAAAAGCCTACTGACTTCCTACTAGCATAGTGTTGGTTGCGTACCAACTGGAGGTTTCTTTCGTTAGACGAGAAAACAACGTAACTGAAAATAAGGATGCGGTGATTTTTGAAAGTTATGAAATAGCCCGCAATTTTCAACCCTACTTAAAATATAGGCGTCCAAAGTTTTCTTCCAAATGGTACAATTTTGTACATAAGAAATTGTAAGTATGAGTAGTAGTAGATTTTTGAGTCCGTAGTTTCGTAATTTATTAAAAATGGTTTTAAAAATAAGAGATTGGTAGTTTTTGCGAAGTCTACATGGGTTAAACAGTATAGATTTATACTTAAGAGAAACTTCGTTTCCATGTCTATTTCAGAATACACGTTTGACACAAATATGATGGCTATTGTGCATTCAGTGCTACCGATAACTCATTTCCCATCCACCTTTCCCTCTACGTATACAGAGCGCCAAAGAATATCTTCGGCGGATTTTGTAACGTTTTCTGGGGTCTTTTGAGGCGTGTCCTTCACCTTACCTATCGCAGAGCGTGGTGGCTTGATAACACAGCGATGAGGGGAAAAGAGGGGAGGTTGGTGCCTTTGCTTTTTCTGGTGTTATTGAAACCAAAACATGTTTATTGTCTAGAGCCAATCATGCTGTATACTAGCGAAATTACTCGTGGACGTATCGTGGGTATGTGGGAGGCTGGTAGCACTGTAACAGCAATTGCAACGGCTGCGCATAAAAGTGCTTTTATAGTAAATTACTGGATAAAAATACTCCAGGAAAGTGGGGAAAACGGTCTACATACTCGTCAGAAAGTGGCCACTCCCCGTAAAACATCCGCAGAAGATATTCGTTTACTAAATGCAAACTGATCTTTTGTTATAATTGACTGATTACGTTTAGAAACTAGAGATAAATATGTATTTGGCTTATCGAATATAACATGCATATAATACTGTTGTATTCCTATGATCAGCAATATATTAGTAAAGGTATATTAACCAACTATAGAGGGAAAGCATGCTGCTATACTTATTATTTAGTTGTGTTTGCTTCTATGCAGCAACAAGCGTTGATATCACGTGAGAATACAGTTCTGTGTTTTGTTATAAAGTGCTGCATTGCTAAGTAGTTAATGAATACAATTCAAGCTTTAATTTGCACCCCCTGAAAATCTTCTCACACTACACATTCTACATTTCGCTAACCTGGACGCTCATCAAGTTTTCCCTTAGCTTTTAACCCTTTCAAAGGCGTGTCCTGCACTATCGATAAGGTATGGGCTATCTATCAAGATAAGAGGTCTTTATGACAAACTGAATGCGCTCACTCTACCTCTTTCTCTTTTAGCCAATACGATCGAGAGCGTAAACATATATTTTGTTTTTACGCCATTTTGTAGCCTTTGTTGTGGTTACTGGTGGAACTATTTAACAGAAGAAGAGGCGCACCCTTGCACCGTAGCCTAAAGCAACTATTGGAATGACCATAGCTTCGCAAGGCCTCGTACAACGATAAATAATGTAACATAGACGCGAGGTGCTGCGAGATTTTCTTTGGCGCTCTTTGTACAAGCACTAATCATGTTATATTGGGCTAGCTGTCTCGACTCGTTTACACGAATCGGAGAATAATTCTTAAGGTTATTGCTGCTCCTCCTTCGTTTCACATCGAATACATCGCTCATTGATGCATATTTATTTCTTGGGATTTGCTTCAAGCTATTCATAGAGACTTCATAAGGTTTGGGTGGAAATGGGTATTGGTGAAGTACAAGGGCAAATAAAAAAGTCTTTGCCTGTATTTTTTTTCTGGTAACATAAGATACATACAGCCAACTAAAATGTAGATATCGCACCTTTCACTATTTTTCCACATAGTCCCCGTGCCGGTTCAGACATTTGTGCCATCGCAACACTAATTTTGCGATGCCGCTGCGGTAGAAGTCGGCCGTCTGACTACGGAACCACTGTCACACTATTGTCTTGGCTTCGTCGTCGCAAGTGAATTGCTGTCCTGCCAGGAAGTTCTTCAGCGGACTGAAAAGATGGAAATCACTAGGAGCAAGATCCGGACTGTATGGTGGATGCTCTAGAAACTCTCAGTGAAGGTTTCTTAGCTTGCCGACGGACTTGTGGTCTCGCATTGTCGTGGAGGATGATCACGTTGTCAACATCGAGAATCCCGCGGCGCTTCTTTCTGATCGCAGCCCGCAGAAGTGATAGTGTGGAGCAATATCTGTCCGCATTGATGGCGGCATGAAATCCAGCACGAGCGGTCCACGGCAATCCCAGAATGCCGTTAACATTACTTTGTGAACAGATGGCTCAGTACGGAATTTCTTTTTCACAGGAGACTGCGGATGTTTCCACTCCATACTCTGCTGTTCTGATTCCGGCGTGTTATGCAGTACCCACGTTTCCAGGAAAGTGTCACCTTCCTCTGCATATCGTTGCAGATGATTCAAAGAAGCAATCATTAGCTTGCCTTTCATCACGTCATCCAACTGCTTAGGAGCCCATCGACATGAAACCTTCCTGTACCCTAAGCACTCCTGACTGATGTCGAAAGCACTCCCAAAAGAAATGTCGAGCTCCTGATCAATGTCTTTGATGCACACGGGCCGCTCTGCTTTCACCATCGCATCCACGTGGACTATATTGTCATCAGTCACCGATGCACGCGGCCTCCCCGCACGCTCGTTGTCATGCAGATTTGCACGGCCATTTTCGAACTCAGAACACCACTATTTTACACTTCTCAAAGCAAGACACCTTTCCCCATATGATGGCTGCATTTCCCTGTGGATCTCGATGGACGGATCACACTTCGTTGCTCGTAAGCCGTGGACGTGTTAAGCACACCTGCCATTTTAAATGCACGTACAGCAGCGCTGCCGCCGGCAGCAGCTGGAAACTCTATGAGAACCGGCCCATGAAAAGTCCATTACTTCGAAGGTATATGTTGGTTTTTGCTTCACATTCGGCAATGACTTTCTGGTTTGCCCTCGTAAATGTGGAAACTTCACGGAAGAAAACATTGAATTTCATACAATTGAAACCATCCCAAACGAGATTCGAACTCAGACCTTTCAGATTGTGACACAGGCACTAGTCCCACAGCACGGAGGTGGTCCGGAAACACTTTCTGACAATAGGCACTTAGAGTAAATAAAGAAATTAACCCTGGTGGAAACACACTAACTGTTTCCATAGCAATCGAGTTGGACGTTCTTACGAAAGTAGACCAGAGTAAATGCCTCTTGCAATTAGAGACTTGTGAATAGCGTGTTTTAAAATTACCCCGTTGAAAAGAAATGGTGCAACTGCTATGGCGGTTCACACGCGAAAAACATATGTTAGGGTGCTCTTAATTTATTCCTCATCACAGGATGTCTGACATTAAGGCATTCAACACCTGCTTTGCATGTGGAGCTCATTAGGAACGTCTCAACTCTGAAACATTATAGAGGCGGCGGTGGAAAACGTATCCGCTATTGAACAACGACTACTGCCTTTATATTAATTACCCCCATCCCTTGAATCTAGCGGTAAATGTGTACTTTCCCTACCACTGGCCTAAACACTAAAACATTCAAGATAGAGACTCTACACAAAATGCATAACTGATTACCCTGAATAAAAAAACTCTAGTGTGTTACATTCACAAGACTTTCTCTACTTTAATAAACTATTCTTAAAAAGTATTACTTTCTCTGCCACTCAGCTACAAACGGTAGACTCAATATTGTACATCATAAAAATTCCATATCGATATTTCACACGACATACAGTTTCCGGACGCCCAGTAAAAGCAAAGCAATTCAGCGTTTAGCTTGAAATGTTATGTATTCCTCGTAAGTACAAGCAACACGAAACTCTGTTTATAATGTGAGGCAGTATTTTATATCACAACACTGTGAATGCCAGAGTGATTGTAGTGTAAATTAACATTATTGTATGAAAATGAATTTAGATGTTTGTTAGCTATAAGCATTGTTAGGAAATAAGTTTACACGACATCACTGAAACTGACAATAGGAGAGGGTAACAATGAAGCGAGGGGGTGAGTTGTTTATCAATTAGATGAGACAAACAAATGACGTCAGGGTAGCGCGCCTTTCTTTAGAAATGGAGGGAATATCTTCCCTAGATCATATGTGTTTGTAATTTTGATTGGCTTATAAAATAGACGCTAATGTTGGCACGATTTAGTAACCAATAGCAGCTCTATTATAATGTTTAGGCATATCGGGGTGAGGGAGTATAAATTCTTGAGCCAAAGGCAGGTATCGCGCAGTTCTACGGAATCATTCACAAGGTAAACGTCGCGCAGTTCTAAGAAATCTCTCTCGCGAGTTACACGTCAGGCAGTTCTAAGGAAGCATTCACGAAGTACACGTTACGCAATTCTACAGAATCTCTCGCGTCGTAAAGTTAGTTACAAAATGTGAAATACGCCAATTAATAGTGCGCGGCAAATAAGTGATTGTAGTTACATTCGGAAATATACCAGTTTCAGTCAGGCGTGTATCAAGATTAAATATGTGAAATTAATTAAGTGTGACGGCAATAAAAATGTAAAAATAACTTCTTTTATCACTGTTATCTTTTAGTAAGTACTCCTTTCCGTTTACACGCCCTGCTCAGAGATATTTGCTCGACTGAGTAATAATAGCTAGCTGGAGGACAAAGAACCCAAATTCAAAATAGTAAAACAATAACAGGCGCCAGCAAATAAGATAACACGAACAGATTACCGCGACAAATGCAATATTAGTTTTTAAAAAAAGCAAGTATAGTAAACAGGGTGGTTCTACCTGCCCTGTCATCATCCAGGACGTAACACCGATTATTTAACCTGGGCCCACCCCATCCTAATCCACAGGCGAGATATAGTACCCAGCGATTCAAGACAGACGTTTCACAAAAAATGTATAACTGAGGTACTCTGAATAAAAACTTCTAATGTTTTACATTCACAAGGCCTTCTTTCTCACAAGCTATTCTTAAAAAAAACGATTATTTTCTCTACCATTTAGATATAATCGGTAGAGGAAGTATCGTAAACCATCCAAATATTCGATATCGGCATTTCACACCACATACATATTTTCAGCTCTCCAGAACCCAAAAGACTTTATTTAGAAAAAGCTGTGTGTGTGTGTGTGTGTGTGTGTGTGTGTGTGTGTGTGTGTGTGTGTGTGTGTGTCTAAACGGTGTAACTCAAAAATGAAAAGTATTTAAGTTCAGCATCTTGCAACGATACGACATGAAGACTAAAGAAAATACCCCACTCCAAACTACACTATGTGTGATAGAGCGTAGGCTACGGTTTAACGTGTGAGGCTCGCATTTGAGAGGTCCCAGGTTCGATTCCCGGCGACCGCCCACTTTGACCCGTTCGCCCGGTTCGGTAGGCGAATGCTGAGTTGGTTCCTCGTCTATGACGACCTTCCTGTCCCTTATTTCCTGTGCCCATCATCATCTGTTTCAGGACTGAAAGACCAGGCGACTGCGTGTTGCGACTGGGCGCTGGAGGAGCAGTTTGTGAAGATTTCCCCCTGGCATCGTCGGTATTCTCGCAGAAGGCACTTCGTCAGAGGACCCCCGGGGTATAGAAGCTTAAGGGTGGGCTGACCAGCAGTGGATGTGTTAGATCTGGAAACGTTAGGGACCCCGACCATGCTTTCGCACTTCGTCTCCCAGATTTGGTCATCTACGGGTTTCTCCCCTCATCCCTCCCTCTCAGAGGTCACGTTGGAAGCAAGGGGCCGTTAAGGCTTACTTGCGGTGCTCTGCCCCGGTTTCGAGGGTTCCTACGTAATTTATGCTAGCAATCTTCCTTAGAATATGGCTATACATCAGCCCAAGCTGTTTCTTGCCATATTCTACCCATATTAAATTCTTTAAATATACATAAAAATGATGATAATACTAATAATAGTAGTAATACCAAAATAATAATCTAATAATACTAATATTATAATAATGATAATCTAATTACATAACTTAACATCACATGAAACTAATTCACATCTCTTTTTATTGTCCATAACCATTTCTTTTTTACTTTGGACAGGTACTCTCCTACCTTTTTACTATCCTTGTTAAAAAAATCTTGCTTAAGGCGACTTTCCTGACCAGTTTTAACCATTTCCCATTTATAGCTTGTTTTCTCTAATGCTGTGTACCTTTACAATCAAAAACGATATGTTCTAAATCTTCTCTTTCCCCACATATTGGACACTGGTTCTGTGGGAACCCATTTCTTGTTCCTATCAGTCTCCATACACCTGCTCATATCCAGGCTATACTTTCTCTTTGTTCCTTATTTGAGTTATCCACATACTGTTCTCTAGCTCATACATTTTTTATTAATATATATGATTCCAAGGAACTTTTCTTCCCAATGTTACTAAATAAATTTTGTATCTCTATATTTTCAAACCTATGCCTAGCTTCTTTCCAAAAACCCCTTAACATTATTTTCCCTCCTTTTCCAAATTTCTCCAAGACCACTATTTTCCAAATTAGTTTGTATACTATAACTCCACCCATTTTTCTTTAAGCTCCTTTCTTGAAATTCCAAACACTGCCTCAACAAGTTCTTCTCTTCTAAACTTAATAGACTGTACCAATATTTAAGAGCTCTCCCCATTATTACCCCTTTTCTTCCCACTCTGCATTTCAATTAGAGCAAATTCCTTAACCGTAGCATTTGGCAGGCCTAAAACCTCTCTACAAAAACTCCTATGTACCATATCTATCTCTTCCCAGCTTCGTTCTACTCCCCATATTTCATTTCTAAACTACGTAATAAGTACTTTTATCTTTACGTTTTACCCATATATGAATTTTTTCATTATTTTTTATTTTCTCAAAAAGGGCTGTAACGATTTTGATTAAAACACAAAATAATTACTATATCTAGTTATGACTAATAACGGCATATTTTGAGTTTTCTGTGAAGAGAAGAGCTCTTCTTTCGGAAGGAATTTTGCGTTACTGGCAAATCCTTACAACAGGAAAAATATATAATTTGCACCAATTTTAATTTAGGATTTCGAAATATTCCATGTTGGAAGATTAAACCTTTTGCAAGTGTCAATTAACGGACATGTTTGAACGTTTTGCTACGTTTCACGAGAAACAACAGAATGTGACAGCACTATGAAAGTATTGGAAAACTGAAATCAATAACAACCATATCTTTCAAGTGTCTCATGCCACAACAAATTTATTTAAAACAAGCTATGTGGCTTAGATATATATGTTCTGTGTAGCGAACTTTTCTCTATCTCTGATGGTTTACCAGTTATTCAAAAAACAATAAAATTCATTCCAAATGAAGAGGACTTCACAGGCTATTCCCAAAAAATTCAAACGTGACAGTCTAATCAAAATCTTTAGAGCAATTTTTGAGAAAATAAAAAGTTAGGAACAATGTTCTATTTAAGAGGATGATGCCACAATAAATTGTATGTTTTAGTGATCTAAATTTTCTGTTTAGTAATTTTCTCTCTCTCTCTCTCTCTCTCTCTCTCTCTCTCTCTCTCTCTCTCGTATTTTATTCCGAATGAAGAGGGCTTCACAGGCTATTCCCAGAAAATTCAAACCTGTTTTTTTTTCTTTCTTCCTATTTATATGCTGCCTTTTAACATTAAGGTCATATCAGCGGCTTTATCTTTTAAGCGGTTGCTCATCGGCAATGTTGTTCATTCGTTTACTATTGTCTCTTTGGGTATGTTTACGTTGGGTTTTCATTCTAAACATTAAATTCACACACACACACACACACACACACGCACATGTATACATTTACACTCTCATTCAAACTTAAGGCTCTAGAGACGATGGACAAATAAATCCTTGCTGAAGAAAACTTCCCACCCTCCAGCCGGAAATCGAAGCCGGGACCTCAGATTTTGGAAGCTAGCATGCTAAGTACCAGACCACAGAGGCAATCTGAAACATTTTGTCGTACAAATATCTTAAATATAATTGCAGTTTAACCAAAATCGTTAGAACAATTTTCGAGGAAATCAAAAACAAAGAAAAAAGTTCAATTTAAAGGGTAGTTTGTGGTGAGGGAATTTGCTTGGAAATTTCCTGTTGCCTTTTTGAAGGTACTAGACTCATATGGACTATTTTCTAAAAACGCTTCTTTTTCTGGGTTCAGAGGGTCTCAAAATATGAACTTCCGTGAGATCTCGATATCTAATTTTTGGGTGGAATGCAATACTTGCTCTATCTGCTAAATACGTGGTAGAACAAGAAAAAAATATAAAAAGCGATTGTGTGTACACAAGCTCTATATTCGGGAGTGCTTGT
This sequence comes from Deroplatys truncata, assembly GCA_030765065.1. Classification (NCBI taxonomy): domain Eukaryota; kingdom Metazoa; phylum Arthropoda; class Insecta; order Mantodea; family Mantidae; genus Deroplatys; species Deroplatys truncata. Next base: position 60,849,835 of record CM060981.1, on the reverse strand, counting down.
AACTACTTCAAGAGCATCAAGAGGTGCGATAAAATAGAGGCAATAAAACCAAAAACGATAAAATATGGATATATTTGGATAGGTTAAAATTTCTGATATTCTACTACCCGACTGGTGACTGATTCATGAGTTTATTCTCCCGCTTCACCTCTCGTGATCCCAAATTTAATTGAAAGGACTTACGAGGTCATCAGAGCAGATAGTTTGAAGGTAAGCCAAGGCACCAGAAGAACAATATTTGTCAGCTTATCAGTGGAGTGTTTGCCGCCAGTTTTTCACACATCACCGTGAACATGTGTTACTTCACAAGGAATCTGTCGGCCCGTCAAAGACACCGCTATCAGTGGCTGAGATACTGAAATCACAGACAAGATAAGATGATACAGTAGACCGGTTGATTGCCAGGAAGACAAACAGAGACGGTCACACTCGCCGCTTGTCACCGTGATTCCTTCCTGGTCTTCATAAAAATATTGATACAATCAGAGAACACATGTCACATTTCTGTCGCTCTACGTTCTGTCTTAAGGAACCTACAAGTAAATTTAAATGTTTTAATGTTAGCCTTCATATTTGAAACTTTGAAGCCTTTTTAGTTTCTCTATTACTTATTTATAGTGAGGTAAAGGGAGTTACTACTACGAAACCAAAGGTGTGGATGCAATTTTTATTAAAAGCTATACATATAAAATACTATAAAAAATTCTGGGAGAACACCGGAAGTAGGTCGCAATGGCTCTTTTTGCTTCTAATGTGAGCCCTGGGAGGGAGGTATAAGGGGAGAGACTAGAGGGTGACTACTCTGTATTCACTTTTAGGTTGATCCGCGTCAAAACAAACCCCAGGTGACCAGTGCACCGCTATAATGTATCCTTCCGCCATTCCCACTAGAAATACTGTCACACTTTCAGACCATGTGGCCAGTACAAGCTGCACGTAGTGCAAAAAGGAACAGAGTCCTTATTTCGACAACTGAAACAGTGACTAGCATATTCTGTTAAGGGTTAAAGCTGATAAGATTGATAGTTGCAACAAAATAAACGTTTGCACATATAATAATAGTTAAATCTAAGATAAATGAGCGAAAAATAAAGTAACAGGTATGCGATAACTTAATTTATTCGCTCTCTGGAAGCGGCACTTTATTAACTGTTGGCGGCTCATTTTAAAAAAGAAATTGTGCACTGTTACGCGAATTGCATTCTTCTTAAAATCACTACATTCTTGCATCGCGTATTTCGTATGCTTTCTTTTTTTTTCCGGATGTAACTGCTTTTCTGGTTTCAGATTTTTCTACACAAGCACTGTTTATACTTGTACTTGAAACACCAGTGAACTCAGAAGTTAATTTCACCATTTCTTTCACGGAAAGTGTTGGATATTTCTAGCATAACTTACAGTAAAGATTCACATTATTGCTTTTCACCACTAGTCAATGGTTTGCGCGGCTAATGCTTTCCTTAATTCGACGAAAACACAAGAGCAAATTCACCTTCCGCCATGATGCTGAACACAACTGTTGGTTTCTGGCTGTAAACAATATTCTGCGCTACCCGAATGTCAGGTGATTCATACGAATTGCGTAATGGGACTTGTAGCTCTGTTTTACTGTATAAATCAGCGTTAAATAAAACCTTAGGTATTTGTATAGAATATTATACTATTTAAGGATAAATTCATTCTACAATTCAGAGATTAGCATGGGACTACTTTCCTGGGCGCATTGCTACCGTGTTGCACCACGGTGCACTGACCACGTGGGTTTGTTTTGCCGCGGATCAACCTAAGAGTGAATACAGAGTAGATCCGGATGACGACAGGCGCAAGCATGTAGGAGATTCCTAAAGTTTCTAGATAGAACGCATCCGCCTGGGCAGTCCTGACCGACGCCCAGCGCAATCCGCCAAACACCGTCGCCTGGTCCTACAACCTTGAAACAGATGACAATGATGGAGATGATACGTACAGGAAATGAGGGACAGGAAAGTCGTGGTAGAGGAGGAACCAGAGGAACCATGAAAAACCCATGGATTAGAGTGGGCGGCCGGGGATCGAACTGGGGACCTATGAAACCGAGTCGCACACGTTACCGCGGCGCAACTCACTCGTTACTTATTTATACTAAGCAGAAAAAGTGTGTATTTCACCCAAAAATTTTATATAGAGATTTCACTGGAAATATATGTATGAGGACCCCTGATTAAGCCCAAAAACGAGAAGTGATGAATAACAAACGTGGTATTTAAATTCAGTATCTTCCAGGGATGCGACATTAAGATTTTCAAGAAAATTCCCCAATCAAGCTACCTTTACATACAATTTTTAGTCGTTTTCGATTTTCTCAAAAATGGCTCGAACAATTTTAATTAAAACATCATATATTTAAAATATTTGCATGACAAATTAAATGTTTTCTGTGAAAAGCTATGAACGCTGATAACGTAATTATAGACGGGAAGATATAAATAATGAAACAAAAATAATAAGATAAGCAAATAATTGCAATAAATAATTTTTTCATATAATAAACCAATGTATAATATAATAAGCTTGAGTTGTCCAAAGAAAAATATAATTAGCGAGTCAAGTTAAGCAAAGTCATTAGTAATAGCGTGAGGAGCGAAAGCATAAGCTTAAAGATTCTTGGAATGCAGTTAGGTTATAATTTCAGTACGTTTGAACTGTCTTTAGGCAGAAATTCTGGAAAAGAGAAAGGTAATGAAATTGTGAGAGTTGGGAAGGTACCGCCTAGTAACAGTGTCACATATGCATAGGTACGTAGGAGTTTTGAGATTAGAGCGCATATGAAGGGATGTTGGTAGGGGAGTAAAATGTAGGCGGAGCTTGAGTTAATATAAGAGCGTGTATCCTAAGACACACATTCATTCCTGCATAGCTTCGTGACACTCTTTCTTGAGAATTAGTCACTTAATTTGGTGATTACTAGTGTGTTATTTTAAGCGGCCATCGCGACGGTTTTTGCCAGTAAGCTTTAGTGACTCCACTTAGCGGCAATTAACGCTTCCAGTTTTCTTTATTGCGAAAACAGTTATTTCAAACTGTAAAATTGATATTAGCATATATACTAATTCAATTGTTAATTCAATTTCGAGTGCTAAGATTAATAATCAATTTCATTCTTTATCTTCAAACGGTCAGCAACTCGCTTCAATAGCTTAAGTATTAGATCACATTAAATTTCTCAATCAATTTAAATTGATGTTATCCTTTCACTACGCCCACGCATACCCGGAGAAAAAGATCTTATAGCCAACCACTGTAGCAGCCGACAGCAGAATCTACAACAGATATTGATGCAAAGCGTACAGCTTCAAAAGTGACGACCAACGCCCGGCTTCAAGTCCTCTTCTTTATTCATGACTTTTGTATAACTGGTAAACAGTGAGAGAGACACGAAATCTTACTATTCCCAAAAATGTACACCTTGTTAAAACATAACGTTTATTTCAAACAACTTTTTATAGCATCAGTCGTTTCCGAGATAATCGTCGTTATTGACCTGAATTTTCCAATGCTTTATTTCTTTGAAAAGCTGTCACCTTCATTTGTTTCTAGCTATTGCAAAGTCAATATACAGCGACCCGCTTTGTAAAATTTGACTGCCACTTCAACATCTTGCATCCCTGTTGCACCTACAATGAAATGTGTAGGCTATTTTCGCAACCATTTATCTCGAATAAACTTTAGCTGCATAGACAAAAAATCTGACGTGTTACACTCACATGACTTTCTCTACTCTTGTACAAACTATTTTTACAAACGCTTATTCTCCATATGCTTCATGTTAATCGAGATATCGAGATGTTAATCTTAATGCTAATTTTCTTGTAGATGCAAGGGGAATTGGTAGGCTTTAAGCGATAGTCAAATATTTTAACCGCTGGTTGCTATGTGACGCATTCAATTCTCTTTGCATTACCAGGACAAAAAACATGAATATCGAATTCCCATTTGAGAAAAAGTATAAGTATTGGAAAATTTAAGAGAATAACAAGCAATATCTCGAAAATGGTTCACTCAACACAAAAAATATATATGACATATATTGTGTATTTTAACGCGATCTACATTTTTTGTGAAGTAAAATTTTGTCTCTCTCTTATGGTTTTCCACTTATGTAAAAGTCGTTCACAATGAAGAATACTTTTGGAGACATTCCCAGAGAATTCAAGATATACATTTTATTTGTCATAAAATTATCTTAAATATATCAGATTTTAATCAAAATCGTTAGAACAATTTTTGGGAAAATTAAAATTTTCGAAAAATGTTCCATGTAAAGAGTAATCTGGGTTGAGGGGATTCTCTTGAAAACCTTCGTGTCGCATCTCTGGGAGATACTGAACCTAAATACCAAGTTTGGTGTTTATCTGACTGTTCGTTTCTGAGTTATGCTGTTCATAGACACACACACGGACATGTTTCCAAAAATGCGTTTTTTTGGATTCAGGGGGCCTCAAAACATATATTTCCGGTGAAATCTCGGTATCGAATTTTTGGGTGGAATACAATACTTCTACTTACTATACGTAGTAGAGAAAGTAAAAAAGGTTTTGCCTGAATAATTTGTAGTTCTATATGAAAGTAAATGATAGTAGCTAGAGGGTCATAAGAATGTAAGAAAAGGTTTTTCTGTATCTTTTCTGCAACATATTCTTGCAAAAACTTATTTTTCAAACCACTTCATATTAAATGCGATAAACGTTTGCAGAAATAGCATCATTACACATTTCGTTGTAGTTATAAGAGGAATACAAGAAACCGAAGCGAATGTCGTCTTTAAAAACGGGTCGTTATACTCTTCAGGCTTTGAAATTCCATACTCTTTGCATCACATCGCGAGAAACAAATGAATAACTGATTAACGCTTCAAAAAATTAATGATAAAGTACTGAAAATTCAAACCGATTACAACGATTATCTCGGAAATGGTTAATGCCAAAAGAAAATAATTTCACATAAATTGTGTATTTCAAGAGATATACATTTTTAATGATTCAAGCATTTGTCTAACTTTTATGATTTGCACAAAATTGCAGAAATGAATTCTAAGCGAAGAGGGTTTCAGAGGCTATTGGTAGAAAATTAATAAAGATTTTGTCTAGGAATTTTCCTAAAAATAGGTATTTTAATAAAAAACATTAGAGCCATTTTTTGAGAAAATAAAAAATAACGAACAATTTTCCATGTGCAGTATAGTTTGGGATGTAGGGATTTTCCTTAAAATCTTTGTGTCACATCCTAGGAAGATACAGAACTTAAAACATCAAATTTGGTATTTATTCTCCTTTGGGATTTTAAGTTATGCTGTTTCTGTCTTTCTCCCCCTCCCCACACGTACACACGAACTGGGAATCTCAAACTTGTATTTTCAGCAAAATTCTATATTTAATTTTTGTAAGGAATACATTTCCACTATGCTGCAGATAAGTGGAAGGGACTGTAATCATGTTCAAAAAGAATATTTTTAAAATTTCTTCAGTACCAAACATAAATTATCTCTTCCCAAGCGTTAATATCTCTCGAATATCACTTGATTCTTTTGACTGCATATCAAGCCACCATAATCAATGTAATTCTTGAAGAACGTATTTGGTACTTTTCATTCTGGTCATGTTCCAGCATCCAAATTCTTGCTGCTGACAGATCAGCGCTGCCCTTCCCTTTCCGCTGCTGGGAAAGCCACTTCTGAACATAATATCCTCGCCACTTGCTGTCCTTTCGATTGTTTGCTCGCCGCTCCCGCGATTACTATCGATATATACGTTTCGAGAGTTTGGAGTGGTTGATCACGCCCCTTCGATCCAATACACATTTGCACAGATATGACGTCACTGCCTAAAGACGCAGGTGACTGATTTGCTTGTGTTTGCTTGGAGGTCTTGTCAATATTGACCGATGTCTTCAGTGCCACAAATTGCCTGCAATCTGCATGCACGGATGAGAGCGGCACACCACTTCATCTTGCAGGGAACCCACAAATCTCCTTGTATTCCTTGAGCCACATCCGTAAGAGTTCCGTGCTCACACAATGGGCAGAAGTCAAAATTAGTTCGCTAATTCAAATTTAGTTACACTCCTTTATTCTAAACCTTCGTCTGTGAAATTGAATTCTATAATTAAGTATTCAAAATGTGTCGCATTTTTAATCGCTCCCCACTGACTCATTCATCTCATCCCAAATCTTATTCTGACTCAACTATCAATTCAATGATACACTTAACTTACTCATTCGCCCACTGATTACCCATTACATACACTCACTCCATGATGACTCATTCACTCCACGCTGCTCACTCGTCGCTTCTAATCCCAACTTGTGCCTCAACAATCGATTCAGTGACTCACTCATGAGTTGCTCGCCCACTCACTAACTCATTCAGCCAATGACACATTCCTCCGCACTGGTTCATTCATCAGTCCGTGATAAGCTCATTCGTGCAGCACAGTTTCAGTCATTTATTAGTGACTAACTTACTCACGACTTGTTCTTATAATCTGATTAACTCAACAAGTAAATCACTCCCTGACATGTTCATTCACTCTCACTTCCTCTGCAAAGACCCATTCATTCCACGCTGACTCATTCATCATTCAAAATCTATCTAATCAGGCTTACTCAATAACTCATTCAGTGATTACTCATAACTTACTCGCTTACTGTTCACTTACTTATTGACTCATCAAGGAGTAAATTATCCACACATTCACTTCGCAACGTTCGTAAAAACTACAATCGTACATCTGACTCAATCATGGATTCAACCAGCTCACTCATGACTTGCTTACTCATTACACAGTCGTTCACTCTTCACTCCGCAGTAAATTAGTCGCTTTGCACAGCTCATTCGTTACTTCCAGATCTCACTCAGTCGTGACTTTCTCACACACTCATTGACTCTGTCATTGAATTACTGATCCGCACACACACACACACACACACACACACACACACACACACACACACACACACACACACCTACAGACCAACACCAACAACTCAATCACCGAGAACTTCAAGGCACCTACAAGAAGGACATCCTAATCCGGAACTTCCTAGAATCCCATGTGATGCCACACCCCTCCCAATCCTCTTCCCATCCACATCCTAACCGAAAATCCAAACGCCATTAACCCACACTATCACCGGAATCCCAACTATCTTCTCCTTTACTTCGCTGAGGGGGCAGGCTGGGCCTTGGTCAAGCCTGTCTTCCAGCACACATACCTTACTCCACTGGCGACTGCACAGCGGCCCAGTCTTAAACCATCACCTCGGAATGCGCGGGTGCTTTAGGCGGTACCGCATCAAACCTTTCCTTTCAATCCGGTGGAGGAGTTTTTAGTGGGTATGCCGATGCTCGGTGAGTCCCACACTCTCAGTCCCGACTCCCATCGGGGCTGGAGTCAGTGATTAAATCATTTTCTCCTCCACTCGAAAAAAGGGGATTGATCCACTCAGTCACTCTCTGACTTGCTACCTCTCATTCACATACTGTCCCATTCAGTTATTATTGACTCAGTCAGTGATCAACATCCTCATCGACTCATTCAGAGTCCAAAGATAGAGCTACCTACTACAGGTTGCTGAGGGACTGCAGAGGGGCTAGGGGATACGGCATCGCTCATCACTAGGCTCGTACATGACTTTAGGTTAACTTCTACTATACTGCTACTTTGTTTACAAGCGAGCGGAAAGGAGAGAGGGAGTAGTCTCATGCGCTACTGAGTTTGTGCTGTGCTGAGTACTGTGTACGCTATAGGTATAGGTGGGCACAGAAGTAAGTATACAATTCTCTAGTAAACTTAAGCTTTTATTACAAAGTATAAATAAGATGAAAAAATAATATATCTGAACTGTGGCAGATGAAATAATCAGTTTCATTTGTGACTTACATGCCTGGACAACTATTACAACGGGTTACAATATATTTTCTGAATGTATCAAAAGCAAAACCTCTTCTCAAACTCAAAAAATGTTATATCTTGAAAAGCTCCGTTCCACATCACATGTTACTAGTGCAAAACGAAACTGGGAAACGCATGTATTTTCATTATTTAGAATATAATTATAATAGACTATTATTACTAATGCCTAATACGGCACATAATTGCATATTCTGGGTTTTTATCTAAAACACTCTTCAGTTTCTGCTGTGCTATTTCAGCAGCAGAACATTTGTCTACTTTTGTATAGTGCTGTGTCAAATTATCGACAAGTTTCAAGAACTCTGGTATTGCCATCTATGAAAAAGAGAAATAAAATTTGTGTAAAGTAGACTCACACGGAAATTTCTCCAGAAACGTTTTAAAAGCAGAATTTTGCAGCTTATTAAATGGGATATTTGTGCTTATCGTCATGTCAGACGAATCCCTGTAAACTTCGGTTTGGTTACATGAGTTCGTGGTTTCTGAGGTGGATAATATACCCACATCAGAAATTTAGATTTACAGTGTGTTGCAACAAAAACCTTTCTCTGTTCCTTGATTTTAATCTGGCATAGTTTACAAAATATATATTCCCCTCTTACATCAAGATACTCGTCCATATTCATTTACAAGTAAGATGCTCTTCTTACTGGTTGTTTTCGGCATGCTCTCTCAGCTATCAACGGCCGGACTTCGTAACTTCAGAACAGGCTGTATATATCACTTGCTTAGAGTGAATCACTGGCAGTGCTTGGGGAGTGGGAGGTCTCAGTGAAACCCTGTGCGCACGTAACTGTTTTCCAGTCAAAGTGCAACGAAACAGCAACTGTGTTATTCACCAAGTTATTCAGGAGAGAAATCACAGTATACCTATATTTATTTTCAGAGTAAAGAAGTGATACCTAAATTTCCTAATTGCAGTTGAAAATGCAATAAATAATCAGAATTTTACACAATATAAATACGTAATTTATGTACACCAATTGATATGTATATTAATAAAAACCTTGCTGCACGCTTCCATCCTGCATGGAAAAGGCAGAGGATGCAGCGACGGTGCAGTAGGTCTTAACTAAGGCTATCGTATCAAGAAGCAAAACATTAGCATAAATAGATCTTTATTTCATAATTGACTACAGGGCGATGTCGCATAAGCAAATGTAACACCTAAAACTGGGGATTAATATATTTATTGTTTTATTAAGTAGACAAAAGAATTTCTGACTTTACGTGTTCGTTTCTTCTCGCAGTACTTTATAATTCTGTCTAGAGTAGTGCATTTCTGGTCTTACCTTGTTCTACGACTTTCATTACCTGCATACTTGATTTAAATTTTATTAAGACTTGGGTTCAACTGTTGGAATTACAAGGAAGTTACGTAATCAAAGCGTGGTCTGAGGCAGTAATGTTTAATCTTGATCTGAAGAACAGAATAAAACTAAAACAGCTGAAGTTTGCAATGACCTGGCTCGTTGCCATGGAAACAGAGCCTGATGAGAGGTTGAGTGCCATCTGAAAGAAAAATAATGGGCGATCGGTTTTTCAGGCTGTTAACACCGCCAGAGTGGGGTAGTTAGAAGCCACGTATGTTTACCTCACAGTTAATTCCCGGTCGCCCAGGCGTATCGCTTCTTCAGGGGGGTGTATTAAGTATTGACGGGGTGTGAACTTTTCCGGGGGTGCAATTCATCTTAACACCCTCTCTCTTCTTCGCATTATATCCCATATACGGCACACCCTACCCCAATCCGTCCCTCATTTTTTCACCCTCCAGAGCTCACCCTCGCAACGAGGGTGAAAGGGATGAAAAAAAAGGCAACTGCATCCCACCCTTTCAATCTCATCTCTCTCACCCTCAAAGAAAGATTTACACGCACCATCCGGGAAAAGCGCTCCATCTCTGGTTGGAGATTGCTGCAACAGGGATGCACAACGTTAATTCGCCACATTCGACAAATGGCAAATTAGTCATCGAGTCTTATTATTGTTTCTTCAGGATTAAGAGGGGGGCAGAAACTACCAAAGTGGCAAGGTCTTAACTTTCTGGAACTGTCCTGTTGATTTGGCATACTTACCGTGACAGGAATAAACATGTCGGTCTGGGTGGCTCAGTTGGTTAGGCGCTAGCGGGTCGCGGGTTCAAACCGGACCGAGACCGATGGTTTTTATGCGTGCTTAAAAGTAGCAGCCCCATGTCAGTAGATTTACTAGCACGTAAAAGAACTCCTGCGGGACCAAATTCTGGCACACCAGCGGCGATAATATGATACTGGCTAATTAAAAAATCTAATGTGATACACTCACATGACTTTCTCTACTCTTGTACAAACTATTTTTACAAACGCTTATTCACCATATGCTTCATGTTAATCGAGATGTTAATCTTATTGCTAATTTTCTTGTAGCTGCAAGGGGAATATGGTAGGCTTTAAGCGATAGTCAAATCTTTTAAGAGCTGGTTGCTATGTGGAGTATTCCATTCTCTTTGTATATCCAGGACATAAAAAAAATGAATAACAAATTCCCATTTGAGAAAAAAGTATTGGAAAATTTAAGGGAATAACAAGCAATATCTCGAAAATGGTTCACTCAACAACAAAAATGTATATGACTGAAATTGTGTATTTTAACGCGATCTACATTTTTGTGTAGTAAAATTTTGTCTACCTCTTATGGTCTACCAGTTATGCAAAAGTCGTTCATAATGAAGAATACTTTTGGAGACATTCCCAGAAAATTCGAGATATACATTTCATTTGTCATGAAAATATCTTAAACATATGATATTTTAATCAAAATTGTTAGTCATGTTTGAGAAAATTAACATTTTCGAAAAATGTTTCATGTAAAGGGTAATCTGGGGTGGGGGTATTTTCTTGAAAACCTTCGTGTCGCATCTCTGAAAGATACTGAACCTAAATACCAAGTTTGGTGTTTATCCGACTGTTCGTTTCTGAGTTATGCTGTTCACAGACACACACATGGACATGTTTCCAAAAATGCTTTTTTTCTATTCAGGGAGTCTCAAAATATATATTTCCGGTGAAATCTCGGTATCGAATTTTTGGGTGAAATACAATACTTCCCCTACTTACTATACTAGTAGAGAACGTAAAAATACAAAAATATGCATCCTTGCTACCATGTATCGAATAGATTACTAAGGACAGTTACTGTACAAATATGTAAGTGCATCTAAGGATGTTAGGTTTATTCCAACAATAGTCACTGTCTGAGAGGCGGAGTTTAACTCAAGTTGGCGAGTTGGAGGTGGGAAAATGCAACTGTAGCGTTAGAAAGTCCAACAGCGGCCAAGACAGAAAGTAAAGCTTCTTTAGTGATAAGGATTGATGGCATTATCAGTAGTTCCTCCTCTGCTGCGGATTTCCTGCCTATCATTTCCCTTCATCTGTTCTAGGTTTGTAGAACCAGACCCGGAGGTTTGTATGCTGCGGCAGCACGGTGGAATTTGTGCATGCGGTTTGGAAGGGCTGCTGGTGTCCCCTTGCTCCTTGGAAGTGTCTCGTCTACACCCAGGACTCCCAGGTTGCGAGTGGCCATGGCAAGTGTTAGGATTGGGTCATGTTAGAATCGTTAGGGATCCCGTTCCTGCTAGCGCACATCGTCATCCGGATCTGGTCGCCCTTCGGGCAGCCGTGGTGTGGACCCTGAGCACTCGTGGTACTTCTGGCGTTACTAGAAGTACGCCGGGCCGAACATTCGAGCCCCTCCCAATAGGGAGTTGTTCGGATTGGGTTGAACTCGGCAGGGCAGTGGTTCCCGATACCCATGAGAGATTGGGTACGTTTTTCCTATTGGCCTGACGCGCGTAAGTGTGGCAAGGGATGAGGGGAGAGTGGTTTCTTTACCCAGTCTTGGCCACGCAGGGGGTGTATATAAAATAGGCAGTGTCCCTAATGCCCGCGAGCTTAACTCCCGGGTTATGAGGGCAGGGACTGAGTCCCGTGTTTATAGCACTTCGGGTATCTTCTTCATCCCTTCCTCCCAGGAATCACGTTGGAAGTTCGAAAGACCGACTATGGCCTACGTGCGATGCTGTGTTCCATTTGCTGGAGGTCCCTATATCTGATTACTCCTAACTGGTATCCAGCTTTCCTCATCGACGTATTTTATCTTAACAGCTAGCACCAAGCTGTTTCTTTATTTTACATTAAAACAAACGTTTGATTGCAGCAGTGGTCGACATTTGTGTTGATTTAGCTTAGTTTTAACATAGCAGATCTACTGAACAGAAAATGCATGGCAGTTGCTGCTTTTTACTCTCTACCTCGTGCAAAGTAGGTACTGCATTCCACCCCAATTACTCGATACGAAATTTCACGGAAATACATGTTTTGAGGCCCCCGAATCCAAATAAAGCATCTTTAGAAACAGGTTCGCGCGCGCGTGTTTGTGTCAGTATACGTATATATCTGAAAAACACAACTCAAAAACAAGAAGTTGCATAAATACCATACTTGGTATTTAGGTTCAGTATTTTTCAAAGATGTAACAAAAAGATTTTCAAGAAAATCCCTCACCTCAACTACTACTATATACGATTTTGATTAAAATACCATATATAAAAGATATTTATATAATAAATAAATTTTATATCTTGAGACATAATGTGCCCAAATTAATTTTATGATGTGCTAATTTATTTAGTGTTTAATCTGATATATAAATCATATGTGTAGAATGTGAACACCATGAAATAGACATTTTGTATAATGTAAATATTTGTCTTGTACATAATCTTGCTGTTTAACTAAGTTTAGAATGTCTTGAACGCTGCAGTTAGGGTAGAAACGGGATCTTTTGTGTTAGAATCGAAGGGTAAGATTTTATGACTATTTTTCTCGGCTCCTGAAGTATGGAGTGAAGGAAAATAACACAGAACGGCAGTTTACCAAGAGAAGCCCGGGAAAAAGGTCACATGGTATATACAAACTAGCGAATAGGAATCTATATAAATTAAATAATATTTAGCCACGCTGAGAGAACCGCTAAAAATCCTGCAATGAGAAATCAGATCCAAAATTTTAAGTGGGAGATCGTGGTCTTTAATAGTCGAGAGTTACCACAAAAATGGAGAGTTGACTTGCAGATACACACGAGGAATCCACGCTTCTCCGTCAAACAAAGTTGGAGCGCAAATGGTGTTCTATATAAAGGGATAAGTAAACAGGAACATTATGTAGTGGTAGAGTGAAGTGGCAATAAACAATAAATAGCGATAAACCCAACATTATGATGAGTAGTGAATTCACCTCTGAGCTCCTTTGTACCACAACCGAGAACGACGAGCTTATTAGCAATCCTGATAGGCAAAGTCCATGCAGACATCTCCGCTGAGAACCAACTAGCCAGGGCAGCAGCGAGAATTACCGTACACTTAGATCAACCAGCCACGACAACAAGACGAAGCCACGTCGGATGGAGAAAGCAGGTACAGTGAATTTTACCATTACTTCGGTATCTTCCACTACACCGCGTTCCACTCCGCGGGCATCGAACCCGGGACTGCCACCAACGGCGCAGTTTTCGAAGCATAGAGAGGCGAGGACTGACGCAATCTTGAATTTTCTGGGATTGCCTGTAAAGTCCTCTTCATTCAGAGCTAATTGTGTAAAATCTTGTAAACGTTAAGCGAAAGACGAAAACGTACCACACAAAAAATGTAGACCTGTTTAAAACACACAATTTATTTCAAATACGTTTTTTTTTCTTTGTGGCATAAGCCATTTCTGAAATATCCGTTATTAATAGTTAGAATTGTTGATTTTTTTGTCATTCTTTGAAGTCCTTTTAACATTCAGTTGTTTCTCGCGATTGCATAGAAATAGTATTGAATTTTAAGGGCAGCATATAACGTCCAGTTCTTAAACATTTGACTATCACTGATCTCTTTGTATATATAATGAAATGTGTAATGTACCTATTTCTGCAAATGTTTATTTGAATTAAAACGTAGTCGATCTAAAAATAAGCTTTAGTAAGAATAGTGTGTTTGGAGAAGGTGAATTTTCTAGAAAATCTACGTGTCCTATCCTTTGAAGTAGATTACATTCTCCATTATTTGCACCACTCTTTGGGCACCAAACTTGAGAGATAAATACCCCACGTATGGTACTAAGTTTCCGGTGGCCTTCGCCCCACTTTTAAAAAATCAACTTTGTATTTTAATGTTTATTTAAATATTATATATGTATGTTTGCATCGGCTGCATCAGTATTTTTGCAGAAACACATATCTCCTAGCAGGGGATGGTGCGGCTAAAGAATGAAGGCTTACACAAATTATAATTTGTATTCCACTGTTTTTATTATTCCTTCACATGATTAAATAACACTTCACTGATGTATCCTACTGTAGAGCTGTGAGATTATTTTATTAATTGCACTTTTAAAGACGTAAACTTTATTTTATTCTCGCCGTAATGAATTTTCGTCTCACACTGAATATGTATCGAACTTCTCGGAAACGCTGCCTAGTAGCGTCTGGCGTCTACCGCTTAAATTCGCATATTTCCACTATTTTAATTTCTGATTGGCTAAGCATACTCCAATAGAATACTTTAACTTTTAGCCTTTCTAATTGTTGATTGGCTATTTATATACTACATAACATTATTGTTTCAAGAATTATTAGTAGCATTATTAAACTTTCTAATTTATTGTTGCCTCAAGGTTACCTCATTGTTAGCAACTTTCGGCTTCTACATTGTAATTCTGTTTGCTACGGAAAGCAGCTTGTTTCTATTCTCGCAGCTCCTACATTGTTAAATTACGTAATACATTCACATAACATTATTATACATGTACATAATAATATAAACATGACTGTAATATACACTTTTTACTTTCTCTACTACGTATAGTAAGTAGGGGAAGTATTGTATTCCACCCAAAAATTCGATACCAAGATTTCACCGAAAATACATGTTTTGAGACCCCCTAAATCCAAAAAAAGAATTTTTGGAAACATGTCCGTGTGTGTCTGTCTGTGAACAGCATAACTCAGAAACGAACAGTCGGACAAACACCAAACTTGGTATTTACGTTCAGTATCTTCCAACGATGCGACACGAAGGTTTTCAAGAAAATCCCCCCACCCCAGATTACCCTTTACATAGAAGATTTTTCGAAAATTTTAATTTTCTCAAAAATGGCTCGAACGATTTTGATTAAAATATCATATGTTAAGATATTTTCATGACAAATAAAATGTATATCTTGAATTTCCTGGGAATGTCTCCAAAAGTATTCTTTATTGTGAACGACTTTTGCATAACTGGTAAACTATAAGAGATAGACAAAAGTTTACCACACAAAAGATGTAGATCGCGTTAAAATACACAATTTATGTCATATACATTTTTTTTGTTGAGTGAACCATTTTCGAGATATTACTTGTTATTGGAATTACTCAAATGGAATTCGTTATTCATTTTTTTGTCTTGGATATGCAAAGAGTTATAATCTGTGGCAAAGGGAGTGGTGCTGCACCTAGCAACCAGCTATTAAGAGATATGTATGTGCTTAAAGGCTACTGTATTTCCAAATTGCCCTTGTAAATATATTTTCCCCTTTCATCTACAAGAAAGTTAGCAATAAGATAGACTCTGCAAATGTTTATCTCGATTAAGATGAAGTAGATGGAGAATAAGCATTTGTATAAATAGTTTGTACAAGAGTAGAGAAAGTCATGTGAGTGTAACACATCAGATTTTTATATTATACACATATTGCTTAAAGGCGGGCTGTTATATTTTATATTATATAATTAGACTGATATCGTTTAAGTGTTAAAAATACTGCCTCACCTTGGAAAATTCTGAACTTAAATACCAAGTTTGGTATTATCCAGAATATATTTTTTGAATTACACACATGCATAAAAGGACATTTTCCTACAAACATCCTTTGTTGGATTTAGGGGCCTTAAAACGCCAATTTTTTAGGATGAATACGCTGCTATAGGTTAGTGGCAGAAAAGGTGAAAATACTCTGGTGTGAATCGTCAGACTAAGTGATCCCAGCCCCTAATCTTCCCTCGTTGTAAGAATATTCTCCACCACAGAGAAACAAGCATAACGTTTTGTTCTCCTATAGTTTTGTAAACAGAAGCAATTAACATTAGAGGAGCGCCGTATGCAAAGTGCTCAGTTTCTCAAGCGCGTTACCATGGAAACCGCTGATATTATGCACCTTGCTCCCAACCATTCAGTTACCATGGTAACCAGCACGGGATCGTCAAGGTGTACGGCTGCTCTCTGCTTAGTCGTCATAGAAACGGCGATGTCATTTCATATCCTTTTGTGTATGAAATAATCCTTTCTGCATGTACACTGATTCTATATGGTATTCGTCTCCCCTTTAAAAAAATCTGATGTGCTATGTTCACATTACGTTTTCTACCCTGTATCATTTATTAATCGATATAAAAACTTTCCTTGCGAATGCAGAAATAACTTCATTGCACATTTCATTATAAATGCAAAGGGAACAGCGACAGTCAAATGTTTCAGAATGGATTCTATATACTCGCCTCTATACCTACGTTTTAGGATCTTTAGAAAAAGTTTCGTGTCTGTGTGTGTGCGCGCCTGTAAACAGCATAGATAAATCAAAAACGAAAACTCGGACAAATACCAAACTTGGTATTTAAGTTCAGTATCTTTCAAAGATGTGATACTAATATTTTCAAGAAAATCCCTCCACCCCAAACTACCGTTTATATGGAACATTTTTCCAAATTTTCGATTTTCTCAAAAATGATCTTAAACATTTTAATTAAAATACCACACATTAAAGATATTTACATTAAAAATAAAATGTATATGTTGAATTTTTGGGAATAGCCTGTGAAGTCCTCTTCATTCGGAAGGAATTTTGTATAATCTTGTATAACTAGTAAACGTTAAGCGATAAACGAAAACGTACTGTACAAAAAATGTAGATGTCATTATCACACACAATTTATTTCATATACATTTTTTGTAGCATAAGCCTTTTCCGAGATATCCGTCAGTAATAGTTTGGTACTTTGCCATTATTTTAAGGTCCTTCGACATTCAATGTCCCTATATTAAACCACTTGAGCCTAATTAGTAAATAATAATTATATTTTCAAATAAAAAATTTCACAAACACAAGCGTTAAGGTGTCAAATTCTTGCGCTATAAATATCCTACAATTATCAATTAAATAACATTTAAAAAGTTAGATGGTGTAAATCGGTTCAAATTAGGAACGTGGTCCTTAAATTGAACCACCCGTGTATTAAAATGAACCACATACCTTTAAGTTTAAAAGCATTTTTAATACAAAATACACATATTTTACTGTACATTCAAAACAAATATGCTATCAGCAACAAAAGTAGAGTCCATAATTGTGATAAGAATAGCAATTTCCTTGAACATTTTGAATTTGTATATAATGACAATCACTTGGTTTTTGGAATAGGTATTATTTGCAAACATAGAGTTTTTACTAATTTTTACTCTCATACAGAAGAGTCCAATTATACACAGTCTTCACAATAAAACACTTTCTTCTTAGCACTAACGTTTGCACACTTTTGGTGAAGCCATATCCTACAACTCACACACTGGATCATGTCCATCATTTCAGACAATTCACACATTCATGTCATCCACTGATTTTAACATGATTTTTTTAACTTAGCATATTATGTGGATATTTATTCACACGATATACTATTCGCAGTTGAGCAATCCTAGAACTTCAATAGGTTTCCCAAATTGGACCAGTTCAATATAGGGTTCAAACAGTGGTTCAATTTACGAGCCACGCCATTTTGGATATATAGATCATCTCAAACTTGCCTAATTGGTCCTATAAGCTTAGCTAGATGAGTCAAATATTACTTCTGAAGCACCAAAAACACACACACTTCATACGACTGAAACCACAGCGCAGAATGCAAAGCCAATAGCTCCAAGCATTCATAGCTGTACACGCTACGCTTCTGCTAGGATTATGGTGCCATCTGACGAACAGTTTGGAAAATATCGAAGCGGTTTAATTTAAGAGGCGGTTCAAATTAGGGATTTTTTCCCTATTTCCAGTGAAACTTCCGTATCGAATTTTTGGGTGGAATACAATATTTCTCCTACTTACTATACGCAGTAGAGAAAGTAAAAATATGTGTTGCGTTTACGTGAATTTCTCTACTCATTCTACAAATTATTCTTAAAAAGCTTATATTTCTTGATAATCTAAATAAACTTTTATACCACATCTACATATTTCCTTGTAGGTATAAGAAGGCTAAAGCGATAGTCATGGCTTTGAAATTCCATGCTCTTTGCATGACCACGTGAAAAACGAATAAGACTTGACACTGGCACAAAGTATGAGTACTTGAAAATTTAGACTAATAATAAAGAATATCTCAAAAATGGTTAACGCCATTAAAATTTATTTCACATAAATTGTGCACTTTAATGAGATACGCAGTGTTAGTGCAGTACGATTCTTTCCATCTCTTAGGTTTACAAGTTACACAAAGTTCATTCAGAATGAAGAGGACTTCAAAAGATGCATTTTACTTGCTACAAAAATATCTTAAACATTTTGTATTTTAATACTGAGAGAAATGGCTCCACTTGTGAGACTCGCATTCGGGTTCGACTCCATTGACCGCGCACTCTTACCTCGGGTGTTTTTATGGTTTTCCCTGGTCGGTAGGCGAATGCTGGGGTGGTTTCTCAACTACCACGAATTCCTTTTTATTTCCCTTCCATTACGTTTCCTTTTAGGTGCGTTTCTAGGTTTCGTGGCGTATGGCGGTGAATGCTTCCTCAAAAAGAAGAGGGGGGGCAGGTTGGTGCAGGGCTCTTATTTCAGCCCTCAAATCATCAGTGCAGTAGAAAGGAGACGTACTATTCCTTGTCTCCAAATACACGTCCCACTTAAGCAACAGTCCTTTGTGACAAGTTGTAGTGGAAGGAAGCCATGAAGTTGTTTTTCCCGCGAGTTTAGTAAATATTCACTTCATGGGATTTTTTCCCCTGGATATATATCCAGTATTATATGGTTTTGAGTCATTTGCTTGAAAGTGCTTTCATATGGTGTTATTTACTGGTATTTTAAGTATTTTAATTCCCTATTCTTGATCGCTATATCGAGCTTCCATTAAAACAAGTAAACCAGGGGCAATTTGACGCAACAAAATGAGGATAGGTTGGCACAACGGCAATTTAAGGTAATTTATAGAACAGTACCATGTCAGGATTAGCTGAAATTATGCTGTAATAAAAATAAAAAAATAAAACTTAAAATTTGTGCCAACTTGCCCCCTCCCCCCTACTCCTCATAGACACTAGGGCTGCTTGATCCTTCATCGCCCTCTCTAATCAGCTGCAGCAGTGGGCCTGGAAACCTTAAGTACTCCTGCGCGTCTCTATTGTCTGTCTGCGGCCTGCAGCCTCCTGTGATTCCTTCACTTCATCCCTTCCTCCTAATGATGGTATCCAGAATAGGTCTATGAAGGTCGGTGTGCGAGGTTTCCCCCCTCCGTTGTACACCATTCATCTAAACGCTATGTTATTTCAATTAAAATCATTAGAGCCATTTTTTAAGAAACTCAAATATAACGAAATTTTTTCCATGTAAAAAGGTAAAGGGTAGTTTACAGTGCAGGGGATTTTATTGAACATCTTGCTGAACCCACTTTTGATTTTTTAATTACCTATACTGTGAGGCAGTATTTTTAACACTTGAATAATTTAAATTAAATTACATAATTTGTAAATTCAATAACGTCCCGCCTTGAAGCAATATGTATGTAATAATTTTTTAAAAAATGTATGTAACAGTCATTTCATATGCTTATATTATTGTAAACATGTTTATTAATGTTATGTGAATACATTACGTAGTTTAATAATGCAAGAGCTGCGAGAATAATAAGTTTAACCTTGCTAACAATGAGGTAACAATGAGGTAACCTTGAGGCAATAATGAGTTTGAGAGTTGAAATGCTACTAGTCATAATTACGGCAGCAATAATGTAAATTTTGTGACAGTTTAAAATTAGCCAATCAACAGCCAGAAAAAAGCTTTAATTAAATGCAGGTATTCTATTGGACTAGGATTAGCAATCAGAGACTTGAAATACAGAAGCTTACGGGTTTAGACGCTTAAAATCTTTCAGTTGCTGGCAGACCTTGGTAGTAACCGGATGGAAGAAGTGTTCTCTAGAGAAATATTACGTTTTTGTATGAGACGTAAAATAAGTTTACGCGTTAACAAAGTACAAGTAATAAATAAAAGAATCTCACATCCTTTAATATCAGTGTAGTGCTATTTAATTTGTGTCAAGGTTAAATAAAAAGAAGTGAATTTAAACTTAAAATCTGTGTAAGCCTACATGTTTGTCACACCACGCCCTGTCTAAGAGATACGAGACTCTAAAACAATACTGAAGCAGCCAAGGCAAACATAAACATAAATAATATCTATAGAAGCAGTTTAATAACAAAGTTAATTAATATTTTTTAAACTTGAAGCGTAACAACAACAAAATACATCTTCAAATCGGCTCCTATACGTGGGGCATACCTACTTCAAATTGGCTTCCCAAGCGTGTGGCTAAAAATAAACTACGTAAATAGATTCTACTACTTCTAGTTGCCTCCCATACGTGGGGCACACATTCTTCTTCAACTGTTTACGCACACAGCCTTTTTTTGTTTTCTAAAAATGCATTTTTTATTCAGGTAATCCCAAAACGTGTATTTTTGATGAACTCTTGGTTGGAATGCAATACTTCCCCTACATATTAGAGAAAGTAAAAGCTGATGTGTTAAATACACATTACTTCCTCTAGCCAAAATAATTTATTTTAACATCTCTACAAACTTTCAGTACAAAAGCTCATTTTTTACCTATTCAGAGTTAATCGAGGTAAACTGTTTCGTTGTAGGTGCAGGAAGCTGAAGGAAGCTATCGCTATACTGCCTGGAGATTTCAATCTTTACATGTCCGCACAGGAAACAGAGGTATCTTGGCAGAGGGTAATTCAACCAATAGCAATGGGTAACTCAGAAATGCTTAATTCCACTAAAACATTTGACGTAATTGTGTGCATTAACGAAGATTTACATTTTTTTGTAATAATCTTTTGTATGTCTCTTATGGGTTACAAGTTGTTTGCAGAAAATTCAAGATATATGTTTCATTAGTCGTGCAAACATCTTAAACATATGGTTTAAAATACGGAGCATTCTGGAGGTTCCGGGTTCGATTCTCGGCGACCGCCCACTCTGACCTATGGGTTTTATCCGTGGTTTGTCTACAGGCGAATGTTGTGGTGGTTTCTTCTGTACTATGATTTACTTTCCTTCCATCATTTCCCTCACGTTTCGTTTCCTTCTCATCTTTAACGTGTGCTTCTCAGTTTCTTAGTGTATGGCGATGTCGGGCAGATGGCGCGGATGCATGCTCAATGGAAAGAGTACTCCCGTGTATTAGTGGGTGGTTCATCTTCCTTGCTGGCTCCAGCAATGGGACAGGTCTGCGAGCTTGGAAATGTTGGGGACCTCCGCGCGTCTCCGCTACGTCCGGTAGCCTCCTGTGGTTCCTTCACCTCATCCTTTCCGCCTGGGGGATGCTAGCCGCAATAAACCTCTGTAGAGCCAGCTCGCTTTGGGGGATTTTCTTGAAAATCTTCGTTTTTGTGTGAAATACAATACTTCCTCTATCTTCTATATGCATGAGATAGAAAAAGTAAAATTTCCTCTAATAAATGCATATAAAATAACTTTGTTAGCACCTCACACGAAAAAACCTGAAAATTCGGTGCAATTTTCAAAAAGTTATAAACTAATACAATAAATTACGCTCACAAGCTTGGTAGAAGAGAATGATGTTCAACTCATCTGGGTGCTGGGTCATAGTGGCATAGAGGGAAATGAAAAAGATTGCAAGACAAGGAGCAGCTTAACAAATTATTGGGCCAGAGAAGCTATTAATAACTGGTCCAAAGTAGACCATCATATAGCCTGGCTTAAAACTCCAGGAAACCATAGTACAATACAATTTATTAGAAAACCATGTAAGAAAAGCGCTGAAGGCTTACTTAAATGTAACAGACTTCAGCTGAGAGCAATTTATTGCATTTCTCACAGGAATGCGCCTCTGAAAAAGCATCTTAATATGATGGGAGAGTTTCAGGGTAACTTAGATTGCAGATTGTGCGAGAAACTGAAACAGCCCAGCATATTATATGCTCCTGTGAGCCAAACCTCACAGGAAATACATTGATTTCGAGAAAATGTTTTAGAACAAGAAGAATTTAAAAACCACATCTGTTATGGGACTGTACTCTTTGGTAAAGGGGCAGGCATAATGAATTTAAAAGTGATTCGGGTAGCACAATAAGCCCAAGGTTGAAGTGTGTCCGGAGTAAAGACAGAAATACACTGGTGTGCAAAACCTAAGGACGAGATGGGTAAAGTAGCATAACAAATGAACTACTTGGTGGAAATAGATGAAGGTGCGGGAGCATGTTGCCAGAGGTCTCTCACACGTACACAGAAAGCTGGATGTCACATGGCGTGAGTGTAGCGAACCTATAGTGCCAAATGGGTCTGCTCCCGCAACACGAGGCAGTTGATGAAACAGGACAAGACGGTGTGTGGCAATTAGCGAGCTGTTACGGTGCACTGTAGTGGTGTTCTTCATAGCAACATGGCCCGGGAACACCATTTGGATGAATTCACAGGGAGAAGAATCATCGGGAAACTGGAAGAAGGGCGAAGTGTGACGAGTGTTGCTCAGGAGTTTTGAATTGCTCACAGCATTGTTTCACGTGCATGGGGAACCTTCCAAACCACAGGCACTGCTGTCCCAAGGAGGGATGGTGGCCGACCACGCTCAACTACAGCAGCAGATGACCGCTACATTGTGCAACAGGCAAGAAGGGATCCACACCAAACAGCGGGTGCAATTGCAACCACATTTAACAGGACAGCTAGGCACGCAATCTCACGATACACAGTGGCACGGCGACTACACAGAGGTGGTCTCTTTGCCCGACGGCCAGTAAGTTTTGTTCCATTGACATCTGCACATCGGCGGCACCGTTTGCGATGGTCCCAAGAGCATCAAAATTGGACCAACGAGGAATAGGGTCGCGTGCTCTTCTCGTATGAGAGCAGATTCAGTCTAAGTAGTGATTCTCGACGTACCCTCATCTGGCAAGAGGTGGGAACACGTAATGAACCCAGAAACACGTTTTGGGTCCCGGGTGTTATGGTTTGGGGAGGCATGATGTTGCATGGGCGCAGTGACCTCCAAATCTTTGAACACGGTAGGCTCACTTGTCAACGTTATTGTGATACTGTACTCCTTCCCCATGTGCGTCTTTTCAGGGGTGCAGTCGACCCTGACTTCATTTTTATGGATGACAATGCGCGACCGCATCGAACAGCGCAAGTGATGGATCTCTTGGAACGAGAGTATATTCGACGAATGCACTGGCCTGCCCGTTCCCCCGATTTAAATCCCATCGAACACGTGTGGGATGTTTTGGGGATACGCATTGCAGCACAAACCACATGCACCAACGACCATCCAACAGTTGTCAACAGCGCTGGTGGAGGAATGGAATGCCCTACCGCAAGAGCTGCTTACCAACCTTGTGGCCAGCATGGGAGCACGATGCAGAGCATGCATTGTTGTCCGTGGTGGTCATACACCCTTTTAAGCACAATGTATCTGTTTCTGTAAATCTAGAAAACCATCATATATCGTATTGACTTTAGTGTAGGTTATGGTCTACGAATAAAAGTGGCATTTCTGTTCGTCTCATTGCATATTTCCTTTAGTTGCCTACTGTAGCAGTTTCCTCTATGTATGTTTCAAGTTTCATCGAACTATGTTGCTTGGTAGTGTCACAGCACACCGTCCTTGCACGCCAGTGTACAAGACAAGACAAAAATACAATTAAAAATGTTGAAAAAACAACAAAACTAATAAACTGAAGTCAGTATATGTGGTGTCTGGCTAGAAGTAATTATTATTATTATTAGTATTATTAGTATTATTAATTATTATTATCACTACCATCATCGTTATTCACTATTAACTCGCTTTATAAGCAGTGAAACAACTAGAATTATGCAGGACTTGCAGGCTTGCATTTCGAACATAATCACAACTAACAAGTTACGCCATTAGACACGGTCGAGTCGGCCCTAGAGGAAAAACAAAGGGGGCGCTGGTATTTTTATTGCCAATTTACGCGAGGCTTTATCGTTTTAATTAGTCTCGTTAACTCTCGTGAGATATAGATACGTCGGTGTGACGTGATTGGAAACAGCAGCGCATCGCTCTGAGCGCACCGATGGGCAAAAACCTGTTTTAATGAATTTTTTTATGTCAGGTAATGTTAGCATAAGAGAATCAGTTTTATTGGCTCTTCTGCATTTCCGCTTCTGGGGCTTAAAACAAATGATGGAAAATAAGGTTCGTTGTCTTCCAATGCAAAGTCATCTACTCGGTGACCAAGCAGGTGATTATATGAAGAAATTAAAATTACAGTGGCTGACCTCGTGGCTCAGTCGGTAGAACAACTGCCTGCGGTGCAAGGGGTCTCCGGATCTATTCCCGGCTTAATTTCTATCCTCCCCCGAATCTGAAAGTGTGAATGTGTGTACGATCTAATGTGTGTAAAACAAAACAAAAAACAAACAAACAAAGCAAAAGTGCAAGAAACCCGACAAGTGCTAGAGGAGTTAACACCATTGCCAATAGGCAATAACTTCCAAAGGAAGGGCCGCCGATAAAACCAATGCAGGCGGGGTATAAATGAAAGAAAATTACAATCGTGGGATTTTAGGATAATATGTCAAAATGAAATATGTTTATCTTTTCTATCACCTACCCGTACCAGCGAGATGGTTCCGCGGTAATTTGAGAGGATCCCGGTTTCCATTGTCGTCGGGCGGCCACTTTAACCATTGCTTTTTTCGTGGTTTCCCCGGGTCGGTAGGCGAATGCTGAGGCGATTCCCCTTCTACCACGAATTTCCTGGCCATCATTTATTACTTTTCATCTGTTTCAGAGTTGTAGGACCAGGTAACGGCAGTTGGGTGTTGCGGCAGAACGGTTGCATTTGCGCTTTGGAAAAATTTTCTCCCTGGCTCTTGGTGGGACTGCTGGAGCCTGCTTCCTTCCTGAGACCTATCTCGCTTATTCCTGGGAACCCCAGTGGCTTAGGGATAGTCGGCGTCAAGATCTGGTCCCCTTCTAGTCTGCCCCTCATCTCTTCCTCTTAGGGATCACGCTGGAAGCATAAAGGACCTACTATGGCCTACTGCGCTGCTGTACTCCAGTTACTGGAGGTCCCTCCCTCTGACTACCCCTAACCTCCTACCTATAGTATATAACACGAAGTATTGTCTCTCTTATTTTACGTCGCTTCAACTATGTGCTCATATCGCGACGGGTCTGTTAGGACATACCTTGTGGATCTGTGTCTTATCCGGCCTGTACCATACCAATTTACTTCGTCACATGTCCACAGAGGCATGTGTATAGCAACTGTACCTTTGCTTTGTGACGTACAAATGGTAGTCTCGATACGTGTCCACTGAGGCATATATACAGCAACTGTACCGCTGCTTCCTCATGTGCCGGGCAGATGGCATTAGGGTGCAATTCAGTCTACCTGCTTTCATTATCTGTTGATAGATGGCAGAGCATTCGTTTTAGCATCTATTTTTCATGTTTTACTATAGTTTTAGACTTAGGGTTAAACTTTGGGTGGTGGTATTAAATATCCAATCCGATATTTATTTTGGCGACTGAGGGGGGGAGGGAAACAGTAAGATTGGTCGACCCACGGGATTTGAACCCGTCACCTCCCGATTGTTTAACTGGTAAACTTTAAAAGATACTGCAGCAAAGAGCAACACAAAATGTATTTCAAACAACTTATTTTTGGACTGCCACTGTGGTCTGGTGGTTGGCACGCTAGCCTCGTAATCCAGAAGCCGCGGGTTGGATCCCCGCTGGAGTTATTTTGTTTGGGGGGGGGGGTAATGCTACTTCCTATCCTGTCTGGAGTCTGGAAGTACGAAAGTGAGTGTGTGCATGTGCACTTAAAAGACAGTCCAAAGATAACACAAACAGTAAAAGAGTGAACATACTGCCATAATCAATTGTTCCAAAGGTAAAAGCTGCCATATAACCTAAGTGTTAAAGACAGCAATAAATGGTGGGGGAGGGGGACTTTTTGTGGCATCACCCATTTCCAAGATATACATTATTATTGGTTTGAATTGTTGAATACTTTCATTTTTAAAGTGTTGTAGCTATTCAGCTGTTTCTTATGATGTCATGGAAAGAGTTAGGGATTTCTTTGTTTTAAACTCGATTTGGTTTCCTCCATCCCTCTTGAATCTAAAACAAAATGCGTAATGTGGCTATATCTGCAAAGGTTTAACATAAAGTAGATAAAAAAATAAGCTTTGATAAGAATAGTTTTGGCAGGTAAAAAATAAACGATAATGAGTAGAGGAAAACATGTGAACGCAACACAAATATCTCTTTCTTTCTATTTCTCTTTATAATGTTAGTAAATACAACAGTTAAACTTTTAACACTTAAGTTTACTAATACGAATACATCGTTTCCATAAAGGAACAAACGCGGCTAAGTTTAATGCCATGCGTACATTGCGATCTTGTCAGAGAAATGTTTATGATGTGGCGTCTATTTCTGCACGTATGCTCCATGCATTACCTTATAGCATGGAAACAGAAATTCTGGGCAGCCCTTAGCCTTTCGGAAGCCACGCGCGTGGACGTCCCCTGGTATGATTTGTGTGTACGTTGAGAGAGTGGGCCCTTAATGAGGCCCGAGGGCCCCAAACCGAACGAAGCAACAGTGTTTTTACGGGCGCGTAATGGAGTGGAGGAAAACCATCAAATTAATCACACGCAACATTTAAAA
Source organism: Deroplatys truncata (assembly GCA_030765065.1). NCBI lineage: Eukaryota > Metazoa > Arthropoda > Insecta > Mantodea > Mantidae > Deroplatys > Deroplatys truncata. The sequence continues at coordinate 60,822,890 of CM060981.1, read as the reverse complement.
GGTTTTGTTGCAAAAAAAAAAAAAGTACCTACTGCAAAAGCACTGCGACTGCAGCGCTATTTTTCCCTAGCTATAATTTATCTGTGTTTCAGAAAACTCTGACGCAAAATAAGCAGGAAAACGAATTGTTTCTAAAGCCCCGGTTTAGTGAATACGTGTGTATGTCTGATGCAACTCCCAATAGACTTATACGAGGAGGCAGACAGTGGCGGTGTCGAAGTCAGTGGCGAACTGACGTGCGTAGTAGAGGCTAGCGTGTCCTAAACTATTATTACTGTTATTGTTAAAATTTTCTTAATTCTCTTCTTAGAAAAACTTAAGGGGAAACTCATATGTTGGATTCACATGACTTTCTCTACTCATTCTTCTATAAACTATTCTGACAACAGATGATTATTCTAACTACTCCTCGTTAATCCAGATAAACTTTCAACTCGCATTTACACATTCCGTTGTAAGAAACAGCATATGTTTACTTTCTCTACTACGTATAGTAAGTAGGGAAAGTATTGCATTCCACCCAAAAATTCCATACCGAGATTTTACCGGAAATACATGTTTTGAGGCCCCTGAAGCCAAAAAAAGCATTTTTTAGAAAAAGATCCGTGGTGAGAGTGTGTATGTCTGTGAACAGCGTAACTCAAAAGCAAAAAGTTGGACAAATACCAGACTTGGTATTTAGGTTCAGTATCTTCCAGAGATGCGACACGAAGATTTTCAAGAAAATCCCCCCACCCCAGATTACATTTAGAAAGAATGTCATTAAATAGGATACCCCAGCAACATACAACAGACCCCAAGGATACAGAAACCCAGGACGACCAAAAAAGAGATGGACAAAACAAGATTTTGGAGCCGGAACAGGCTAAACACGGCCTAAAACCGTGAAGTAGAAGACGAAAAAGTAATCTAACCCAAAGACTAACACCACTTGAGAAGGTTATTGTTTTACGTATGGAAAAGCCGATTTGAAGTAGGAGTTGTATTGTATTTCGACTGTAGGGGAGCCGAAACTTGAAGTAGTTGCAACCGCACGTATGGTACCCGGTAGCTTTTTCCCCAATTTTTAAAAATATTAACTTTGTAATTTGACTGTTTCTTTAAGTATTAAATATTTATGTTTGCCTCGGCTGCGTCAGTATTTTTTTTTTAGAGACACGTTTCTCTTAGCAGGGTTGTGATGCGACTTAATAATGTAGGCTTACACAGAATATAGTTTTACTTCACTCATTTTATTAATACTTGATACGATTTAAATAACACTTCACTGATATAGATAGCTGTGAAATTCTTTTATTAATTACTTTTTAACACGTAAAACTATTTTCGTCTCACACGAATACGTATTAAATCTCTCGAGGACACATCTCGCGTCCGGTTACGAACACTGTCTGCAACCAACTGAACTGATTTCAACCGCCTAGACTTGTAAATTTCTATATTTCAAGCCTCTGATTGGTTATTCCTAATCCAATAGAATACCTTCATTTAACTAAAGCTTTTTCTGGTTGTTGATTGGCTATTTTTATAAACTGTCACTAAAATTACATTATTGCTTCCAAGAATCACAAGTAACGTTTAAACTCTCAAACTTTTTATTGCCTCAAGGTTACCTCATTTTTGCCTCATTGTTAGCAACTTTTAACCTATTATTCTCACAGCTCCTACATTATTAAATTACGTAATACATTCATATAACATTATTACACATGTATACAACAATACAAGCAATGCAGTGACTATTACATACATTTTACAAATTATTACATACACATATTGCTTCAAGGCGGGCTGTTATTGAATTTACATATTATATAATTAGACTGAAATCATTTAAGTGTTAAAAATACTGCCTCACACTGCAAGCGATTCAACATCATTGCCGATGAGCTTCTGTGACATCATGGCGGTGGGACATTGAATTTCCCAATTGACTCAAGTTGTTTCCCAGACAAACCACCAAGGCATCACACTCGACATGAGAATCTCAGTGGCGACCTGCAATACCAAGTACTTCAGTGTTGGGTATTTATGGATTTCTTAAGGTTTTATATATAAATATATATATAAAGTATAGGTATATAACCGGAGAACCGTGTTCAAATCCCGGCTATGACATTGAATTTTTCAGTTAACTCTATATTAAAAGCTTGCCAAGACCAGGCTATGTCTGTAAAAAGTATAATTAATTTCAATTAATTATATATAGATAATAAGGATAATACAGTAAAATCATTAGAGCTATTTTTCATAAAATCAAAACACTTTATATTTCACTGAAATTAAATACCAAGTTTGGAATATTTTATCCGTCTTTCCGACACGTATGTACACGGGCCTTTCCCTAAAAATGCTTATTTTGGACTCAGAGGGCCTCAAAGCATGTATTTCCTGAGAAATCTCAGTATAACAATTTTGGGTGGAATGCTTTACCTAGTATGTACGTGGTAGAAATAAATAGCCTGGACTATTTGATTATTTTAAAACTGCAGCTTACGTATTAATGTTTCGAAGTAACACAGAAGGCAAGCCAGTTTCCTCGAGGTGGTTGCTGTCTGTGAAAACCAACAAGTACATCACCGGAGTTTTTTGTTTCAGACAGCAGATTTTCCGGTTTGGAGCACCGTGACGGAGAAATGGCGGCGAGGCGCTATGAACCTTGTGTCCTATCCAACTCCTACTGGGAGAGTCGTGTCATAAAGCTTTAATTCAGAAGCATAGGGCAAAATTTGTAAAAAATATGTCACCCAAATGAAACTGCAGATAAAGTACAGGGAGAGCAAACAACTACGAACCGTCTGCGCGGTGTTTTTCTTGTCCGCATCCTCGGCGCTCGTTGCCGTCTGCCGCTATCATGGAAAGGCGTGCATGAAACCATACATCATTTTTAAAACTACTTTTAAAGGCTTTACTTACCAATTTCGTTGTCCATACATTTTTGACACCTCTTTAGGAAACCATCAATCACTCGCCGCAGTTCACATTGAGAAATGCTGACAATTTCCTGGCGGATATTTTGTTTTAATTCTTCCAGGGTGTCCAAGTTTGTCTTGTACACTTTATGTTTAAGTTACCTCAGAGATACAAATCGCTGGGGGCTAGGTCGGGAACCGAGGGGCCACAAATCTTTACTAATACTTCTGTCCTCAAACGCACTTTCAATTGTTGTCATCGAAATATTGGCCGTATGAGCTGTTGCAGAGTCTTGTTGAAAAAAGCAGAAACCACGTTCCCTGTCTGTTAATTCTCTAAAAACAGAGGGCAAAATTGTATTTACGTATGCACGGGCTTCAACTATTGACCCGAAAAAAATTGGTGAGAAAAATGTATGAAAAACGACGGTGGCCAGTTTCAGCATCTCCTTTCATGAAGTTGGTAAGTAAAGCCTTTAAAAGAGCGCCCAGGACGCGGTCAGGAAAAATACCGCTCAGCCGGTTCGTAGATTTTAGGCTCTCTCTGTACCAGCTGTGTGCCCGACGTTCCGCATGTAGCTTTATAAACTGACGATTTAATTCACCCCCTGTCGTTATTTATGCAATTATAGTACAATATTCCAGAATATTACTTTCTCTACTACGTAGAGTAAGTAGGGGAAGTATTGCATTCCACCCAAAAATTCGATACCGAGATTTCACCGAAAATATACGTTTTGAGGCCCCCTGAATCCAAAAAAAGCATTTTTGGAAACATGTCCTTGTGTGTGTGTGTTGTGTGTGCGCGCGCGCGCGTGCGTCTGTGTGTGTCTGTGCACAGCATAACTCAGAAATGAACAGTTGGATAAACACCAAACTTGGTATTTAGGCTCAGTATCTTGAAGAGATGCGACACGAAAGTTTTCAAGAAAATCCTCCACTCCAGATTACCCTTTACATGGAACATTTTTCGAAAATTTTAATTTTCTCAAAAATGGCTCTAACGATTTTGATTAAAATATCATATGTTTCAGATATCTTCATGACAAATAAAATATACATCTCGAATTTTCTGGGAATGTCTCCAAAAGTATTCTTCATTGTGAACGACTTTTCCATAACTGGTAAACCATAAGAGATAGACAAAATATCACTACACACCATTTCTGTCCTATACATTTTTTTGGCGAGTGAACCATTTCCGAGATATTCCTTGTTATTTCTTTGAATTTTCCAGTAAATACTTTCTCTCAAATGGGAGTTCGTTATTATTATTTTTACTTTATCTACTACGTATAGTAAGTAGGGGAAGTATTGTATTCCACCCAAAAATTCGATACCGAGATTTCACCGGAAATATATGTTTTGAGACCCCCTGAATCCAAAACAAATCTTGAATTTTCTGGGAATGTCTCCAAAAGTATTCTTCATTGTGAAAGACTTTTGCATACCTGGTAAACGATAAGAGATAGACAAAATATTACTACACAAAATATGTAGATCGCGTTAAAATACACAATTTATGTCATATACATTTTTGTTGTTGAGTGAACCATTTTGAATTCGTTATTAATTTTTTTATGTACTGGACTTGCAAAGAGAATGAAATGCGTCACATAGCAACCAACTCTTAAAAGATTTGACTAGTGCTTAAAGCCCACCATTCTCACCTTGCATCTACAAGAAAATTAGCAATAAGATTAACATCTCGATTAACATGAAGCATATGGAGAATAAGCGTTTGTAAAAATAGTTTGTACAAGAATAGAGGAAGTCATGTGAGTGTAACACATCGTATTTTCTTTGAATATTATTACATGTAGCATATATGCGGTAATTCAAATTCTACGGCGTTTAAATCTCCGTGCTACTCTTAAACTGGATGAGACAAGCCAGTCGCCAGCACATCTTGACTTGTGCACGTGTTTAGGAGCTTCTGAGCAAGCGCAATTGGTCTGAGGAGCCAAATACGTGTCATGCACACGGAAAAAAGTACACTATGTGTTAAGCTTTTGCTACACTGTTTTTCCAGAGTCCACTGCTATGCTAAAGAGCCTGGGCAAATTTCGGACCCTTACGGGAGTAACAGAGGAACTTCTCAACTGTTTGTTAAGGTCCGGAGCGAGTACATTATTTGAATAACGACTTTTGTAATTTCAGCATTCTTACGAAGGACTTAGTCAATGTATGGAAGTAACAGGTGGCGTTGAAAGAAATCAACAATTTTGACTGTACGACAGTTTCCTGGTCCAGAACACATAGGCAGATATAACAGTGCAAGAAGAAGTCTCGACATAACTGATTGATGGTGCTCTTACGGTCAGAGGAGTGGGGGGAGGTGAAAACGTCATCAGTGTTTGAACCTGTTGCCCCTGAACAAACATACAGCGCCAAAGGAAACAGTCACAAGACAAATTGCAGGCTTCAAGTTCCTTAGCAAGGCACAGTTGAAAGTCTGGTGACAGCCACTTCTTTGTCCTTTTGGAGTACGCTTGACCTTAGGGCCAGAACAGTCGGCAGAGATGGAGTGCCGGCCGGCCACCCATTCAAACGCTGCCCACTCTCAATGGTGCTGCTGCTTTATCGAGTGAAGAATGCAATTTGTTTTACTAGTTATTTAGTATACTCGCCTTCGTCATCTGATAGGTGAATGTGTTGAGTGTTGTCAGGCACAAAGGCACTGGGTGTATCGCAGCTAAGAGGGCCCATACACTACTATTTCATGTCAGACTCAAAACGAAAAGTTGGATAAACGCCAAACTTGGTATTTAAATTCAGCAGCTTCCTTGTTTACTTTCTTTACTTCGTACAGGGTCTTCGGTGTAACACCTGACCGTTCGCACAGGGTTTTGCGTCTCGGTAGAACGACATGCACAGCCGGTCGCTCGAGCATTCTGTCTTCGCTTCTTAAATCTGAATTCCTTTACGCTTGAGTGGGGAAAAAATGTGCCGATATAATGAACTGCGTTTTAAGTTGGCAAGGGATTAGTAAAGCAGCTCCTCACCATTCTTGGCTCCACTCCATCCCTTACCTAGTTCTAGCAACCCAGTTTATTGGTGGCTTTTGCATAGCCTTTTTTTCGCGATGGCGGATGTGCACTGGAGACTAGGATTCAAGGCAATTTGAGATTCGTTGAGAAAACATAATCAATTCAGTTTTATTAATCGTTCTTCCGTAGGCTGGAAGTCGACATTGAGGTAAGTTAACACAAGAGAAGTAAGGATGCCTTGTGTTGTACTTGGGAAATTAGAGTACCATGGAGGATGTCATGACGCGTTATTATATTGACATCCTGGCTCAGACGCGGAGCAGCGGTACGTGAAGCTGAAGATCAGCGGTTCGAATCCGGACTATGGCATTGCACTTTTTTATTCTGATTCTTCCTTTGCATAGTTAATTCGGAATTAGTATTATCCTAAATACATTTCATTATCAGAGTTTTGCAAGACAAAGGAGGTTGCCAACCCTTTTCAAGTAATGCGAAAATGCTATGTTTTGACTTTTTTGTAATGCTTTTTCGTTTTACATAATTCATATCGTATAACTCAGTTCCTTACTATGCATGTATGGGATATTTTATAATTGAATTGTCTGTTGCCCTTGTTGCTTTGTAAACAATTATTATTAATAGAACATAATAATAATAACCACACAATTCTCTAATTCATTAAATGGATTATTCAAAGTAAAATACTTTTTTATCTCACCCGAAAACTTTATTTAATAAACTGTTTCTCCACATGTCCTTTAATTTTGCTTTGCATGCTGTTGTGATATGTTGGTGCCATGCGGACTACATTATGCATTTACAATTAAATACGCCACCTGGTTTGCGTGTCCAGCAACCACATTAGTGGTATTTCTTCCACCAGTTTGTCGCTTTTCTTGAAGACACTCCATAGCTTCTCGCTGCGCTATAACCTTCCTCATTAAGGGCAATGATTACTTTCTCTACTACGTATAGTAAGTTGGGGAAGTATTGTATTCCACCCAAAAATTCGATACCGAGATTTCACCGGAAATATATGTTTTGAGACCCCCTGAATCCAAAAAAAGCATTTTTGAAACATGTCCGTGTGTGTGTGTGTGTGTGTCTGTCTGTGAACAGCATAACTCATAAACGAACAGTCGGATAAACACCAACTTGGTATTTAGGTTCAGTATCTTCCAAGGATGCGACACGAAGGTTTTCAAGAAAATCCCCCACCCCAGATTACCCTTTACATGGAAGATTTTTCGAAAATTTTAATTTTCTCAAAAATGGCTCTAACGATTTTGATTAAAATATCATATGTTTAAGATATTTTTATGACAAATAAAATGTATATCTTGAATTTCCTGGGAATGTCTCCAAAAGTATTCTTCATTGTGAACGACTTTTGCATAACTGGTAAACCATAAGAGATAGACAAAATTTTACTACACAAAAAATGTAGATCGCGTTAAAATACACCATTTATGTCATACACATTTTTTTTGTTGAGTGAACCATTTTCGAGATATTGCTTGTTATTCCCTTAAAATTTTCGGTACTTATTTTCTCAAATGGGAATTCGTTATTCATTTTTTTGCCTTGGATATGCAAAGAGTATTAATCTGTGGGAAAGGGAATGGTGCCGCACCTAGCAACCAGCTATTAAGAGATATGTATGTGCTTAAAGGCTCTTGTATTTCCAAATTGCCCTTGTAAATATATTATCCCCTTACATCTACAAGAAAATTATGCAATAAGATAGAGTCTGCAAATGTTTATCTCGATTAAGATGAAGTAGATGGAGAATAAGCGTTTGTAAAAATAGTTTGTACAAGAGTAGAGAAAGTCATGTGAGTGTAACACATAAGATTTTTTTGGTTTGTTGTCCATATCCTTTATTTCTTTCAAATGACACATAAAGAGACAAGAAAGAGGACATTGTTTACAAATAATTACTTGTAATTAAATTGTGCCCTTATGATTTTCATCGCTTAATTTTAAGTTGTAGTGCTGTATGACTCTTATGGATTGGAAGCTCTACAGGATCTATCCTAACATAATGTTTATCTTACACCCACCCCCTGGCTTCCTTCGCTCCTGAGCCGGAATCGACCACTGTTCATTGGTTAGAATTTGAGTACCAGACTTTTAACATCTAACCAACAAGAGACTGACAGATTTGGCGAGTGTCTGGCGAGTACCTTGCAGCCATTCAGGTAAAATGCTTCCGTTTCCCACAGCTTTCGTAGCTCACTTTGTTCAAACCAATAAGAGATTAGCACATCCGGGTTGGTGTGGAACACAACTGATAAGTGGATTCTGCCAACATTAATTAAAGAAAAACACTATAGGAAACCAAAAGCATTGGCAGGTTTTTGTTGGAGTTGGGGCTTCATTGACTTCTGCACATACAGCAGTGAAATGAAATTGTTAAAACCTTAAAAATGCACGTGTGTTCATAATTTAAAACCAGGTGATCCCGTAGCATGTGTGCGTTATTGCGAGTAGTTTCTGCCATCAGTGACTGAAGGATTAATTGACTCAGCTTGTGTTCTTTTACAGACGAGGCGTGGTTCCATTTAACGGGGCATTTGAACACTCAAAACACACGCTATTAGTGCCCTGAAAATGCACGTTGTGTAGAGGAACTCCCTCTATATGACCGGGAAATTTGGTGTGCGATTAGCAACACGCATAATCCGCCCGATTTTTTACGAGAAAACAGTAAAGTGAGAGCGGTACCGAAATGATATCCTTGCCCCATGTTTCAATCAGCTAACGGAAGAAGAAAATCCCATTCCTGGTTCCAGCAAGATTCCGAAACTGCTCATGTCAATGGATACAACTCTTGACGATAGAGTGCTTAGTGCTGGTGTGTGGCCCAGATCTAACAGTCTGTGATTTTTACCTGTGCGGTACCCTGAAGGACAAACAATATGAAACATTACAGTATGCGGGAGTTATACCTCCACGTTGATCAGCCAAACTTGAAGGAGTATAGTTGCATCACCTGCACCACGAATGGATGCCAAACTTGAAGCTGTTCTTCGCCCCACGTTTTAGTTACAAACTTTCCGGTGGCCTTCGCCCCACGTTTAGGAACCAACTTTTGCGGCGATGTCGTGTGTTAATTTTATGTGCAATAATTATTTATTTATTATTTATGCTTCAGCTCTGTCAGTAGTATTTTTAGAACAAGTATCTCTTAAAAGGGCTGGTACGGCTGAAGAATAAAGTTTACACAAATTATAATTGTATTTTACACTTTTATTAATCCTTCACAGGATTAAATAACACTTCACTGATGTATCCTACTATAGAGCTGTGAGATTATTGTTAATTACACTTTTAACAGTTATACATATATATTATTCTCACCGCAATGAATTTTCATGTCTCGCATACAATCACTGACCCGTACCGAACCGAACTGCGTGGGTACGCTATCTTCTAGCGTCGACCGTTTGAATTTGTACATTTCTCTACTTCTAGTTTCTGATTGGCTAAACCTCTCCAATAGAATAGATTATTTTTATTCTGGCTTGCTTTTCACATCACGTGATCATTTATACACTGTTATAAATATTACATTATTATCGTTCCAAGAACTATTAATAGCCTTTTCTTAACTTTCTAATTTGTTTTTGTCTCAAGGTTACCTTATTGTTAGCAACTTTCGGCTTCTACTTTGTAATTCTGTTTGCTACGTAAGGCAGTTTGTTTCTATTCTAACAGCTCCTACATTGTTAAACAGTAACACATTCACATAACATTATTATACATATACATAATAAAAAACATAATACAATGACTAATATACACTTTATATATTATAATATACGCATATTGCTTTTAAGGCTGGCTGCTATTTTTTATATACTATATAATTAGACTGATATCATTTTAAGCGATAAAAATACTGCCTCAAGTAGCCGAGCTAAATCGTGTCAATCTAAATGTGTTTACTTGGTATGCTGCAGTTGCAATGAGATAAGTGTTACTTTTGTTATATCTTATGTACAGGTTTACAGAAATACTGATTTATGAAGCGAAAACAGAGTACTGGCACAGCCGGCTGTGCATGGTGTGCTACCCAGACGCAAAACTGTGTGCGAGCGGTCAGGTTTTACGCTGAAGACCCTGTGCTTACAGTAAGTAGAAGCATTGTACGAGGTGTGAACAAAAAGTTTTCAGAATGACTTCACAACAATGCTGACGCTCAGATTTCTTTAATTCTTACCCAGACTGTACATGTAGCGTTCCTTTCCGATAAAAAAGAGAGGTCACGTGACTTCCTGTGACCATGCAGTGACGAGGTGGACGCTCTGAAGTGAACACGTGTTTTGCATGTGTTGCGATTTTTCCGCGTAGCAAAAATGTCAGATTACGAAGGACAAAGAACGAACATCAAATTTTGCTTTAAACTCGGTAAAACTGCAACAGAAGCCTATGAACTGTTATGAACAGCTTATGGGGAGGAAGTTATGCGCAAAACTCAAGCATTTGAGTGGTTTTCGAAATTTAAAAGTGGTGTGACATCCGTTAAAGATGCAGATCTTTCGGGGTGACCCTGTTCCAGCAAAACTGATGAAAATATCAATCAGGTGAGGGAAATTGTCTTAAATAATAGGCGCATTACAATAAGAGAACTTTCTGACTCATTAGGACTCTCCTTTGGAAGTGTTCAAAGCATTTTAAAAGACAATTTGAACATTTTCCTGCATCATGACAATGCGCCCGCGCACAAAGCCCTTTCTGTTCGCTAATTTTTTGATAAAAATAGGATGAATACTGTTCCCCATCCCGCCTATTCTCTAGATTTGGCGCCAGTGGTCTTTTTTCTTTTCCCGCAACTTAAAATCCGGCTCTGAGGACTTTGAGGACATTGATGTCATCCTTCGCGAATAGCAGAAGGCTCTGAACATGCTGAAAGAAGAGGACTTCCAGAGGTGCTTCCAGCAGTGGTAGAAGCGCTGGGAATAGTAAAAATAGTTTGTACCAGAGTAGAGAAAATCATGTGAGTGCAACAGATTAGATTTTATTTTACATAGGTTCCAGAAACTGCTCTTACGGAAGCTTGTTTTACTACCTACTACATTTAATCCAAATAAACCCTTGCAGAAATAGCTACATTTCACATTTCGTTTTAGATACAAAGGGATTAGCGATAGTCAAATGTTTAAAATTTAGACGCTATGTGCTGGTCTTAAAATTCTATATCCTAAGAACAAACTATTCTGTCACTGTCACCTAACTTAAGTGTTATCTATCCTAAGAACCAACTATTCAGCCACTGCCACCTATCCTAAGAACCGATTATTCCGCCATTGTCATCTATCTTAAGAAATATCCATGCCATCTCTGTCACCTATCTTAAGAAGTAGCCATTCCGTCACTGTCACCCATCCATCTTAAGTAGCAGTCATTCCCTTCCACTGCCACCTACCCTAGGATCCAACTATTCCGCAACTGTCACCTATTTTAAGAAGCAGCCATGCCATGGCTGTCACCTATTCTAAAAAAAACTATTCCGTCACTGTCAGCTATCTTAAGAAGTAGCCATTCCTCCACTGCTATACATCTTAAGAAACAGTTATTCCCCGCCACTGTCACCTACTCTAAGAACCAACTATTCCGCCATTGTTATCTACCCTAAGAACTAACTATTCCGCCACTGTCATCTATCTTAAGAAATAGCCATTCCGCCACTGTCATATAGGTATCTTAAAAAACAGTTATTCCCCGTGAAACGGCAACTCTAGGCCGGGCCCGAAAACAGTAATTCTATATAATTTATTAATTAACTTTTATTGATGTTAAATCGTACTATGTAAATATCTTTTTCTCAATACTGCTTGTATATTTTAAGAAGGGTGATTTAACATTATGTATCTATCTAGGTTACTAATATTAGTAGAGTTATAAATGGTTTAATGTAAATAATTTAAGCGCTATGTTAAAATACTGTCCACGAGGGAATGTTTTAGCTACAGGAATAGTGCTTTCGAAGGCAGAAAACCTAGTTTTATTACCTCTCTCCGGTCGCAGTGCTATTATTCCTACAGCGAGGGTGTAGAGCCTTTGTCCCATTATTTGATAATTCGCCGTGACCAAGTGAGTGAGAAGGACAATCTAACGGTACATGTAGGAAAAGCCGCGATTTATATTAAAATTGGACCAATGAGATCCCTGAAAGTTTATTCGAAATAGTTAGACGCGTCGAGTCGCGCTAAAAATGGACCAATAGGAAAGGAAGCAGCCTCAGAAGCCTGAGACTATAAATGGATCTGTTTGGGGAAAATTCGGAACAGTTTATGTCATGTGTGGTCAGGGAGAGATGCTGCAGGATGTGTGAGATATCGCGCCAAAAAGGGAATCAAGTCAAATTTGTCATGTCAGCTTAGTATTGCATTTTATTCGAGAGTTTATGTCATGTGTGGTCAGGGAGAGATGCTGCAGAATGTGTGAGATATCGCGCCAAAACAGGGAATCAAAATAGTTTTAGCAACACACCTAAGATCCGCTACTCTGAAAGCGACAATAAGAATAGTTATATTTCGTGCCATATCCACGCCATAGTTTAACAGCAGTGGACAGTATTTTACAGCGGCAATACCAGTTTTGTATACTACGAGTGTTAATTAAATAAAAAGAAACGGCAGTGTCATCTTTTCATAAACAAAGCAAGTCTATGTCTTCCTATATCACCACCCGAGATCTACGTTTTCCTTTACCGAGGATAAGTCCATGCTCCCATATAATTTAAGAAAAATTACTGAGGCTAGCCGAGGATAAATTGAAGAGAACCAACCCACTGAGAACTTCTGGAAGCAACGGGAGAAGCATCAAGGTAAGCTACAGCAACGGATGAGGAGGAGATCGTCACAAACTGGCGCCCAACGTGGGGCTAACAAACGTTAAGATCACCGCAAACTGGCGCCATAACGTGGAGCTCGAAGGCAAGAACGACACGAACGGAGGACTAGGAAACAACGAACAGACGAAGAATCTTCAGAGGAAAGGGGCACAGCAGAACAAAATTACAACGCGAACTTCTAGTCTACCTACGTGGGACAACAAAACAGCTGAGAAGATCGCTTCTAGAACTTCACCAGGATTCGAACCCGGAACGCATCAGTTAACATTGAAAAAAATACAGGTTAGAACATTTATTCAAAAACAAACAAAAAGGCATGCAGAGTAGTGATTCAGTTTTGTGAACACATGTTATTGAGAGGGGGTAAAGTCATTACTAGGGAGGTAGAACTTGCTAACGGAACCATGAGTAGGTCAAGGGAAGATTTGAAAGAACTGGATGGGGAGGCTATTGTCAGCATAACAACAGATGGAGAAAATATGGGTGCAGCAGAAGTAGAAGTTAGACTATAAAGGCAATCACCGATTGAGCAGGTCATTGACGCAGGTCAAAACCAGCTGCTAATATTGCTTCAACAGTTGAGCGCAAAGATAGATGAGCAGAGTAAGGAGTCAAAAAGAAGTTTAAATGAACATAGTAAGAACTTAGAAAGAATCATAGATGAGCAGAGTAAAAACTTAAAAAATTTAAGTGAACAAAATAAAAACTTAGAAAGAATCTTAGATGAGCGGGGTAAGATCTTAAGTGAACATAGTAAGAACTTAGAAAGAATCGTAAGTGAACAAGGTAAGAATTTCGAAGGGAAATTAAAGGAGCAGAGTAAGGGCTTAGAAAGAGTCGTAAGGGAACAAGATAAGAAATTAGAAGGGGAATTAAATGAGCAGAGTAAAGACTTAGAAAGAATCATAAGGGAACAAGATAAGAATCTAGAAGGGAAATCAAATGAGCAGAGTAAGAACTTAGAAAGAATCGTAAGTAAGCAGAGTAATGACTTAGATAGAATCAGAAATAAGCAGAATAAAGACTTAGAAAGAATCGTAAGGGAACAAGATAAGAATTTAGAAGGGAAGTCAAATGAGCAGAATAAGGACTTAGAGAGAATCGTAAGTCAACTAGATAAGAATTTAGAAGGGGAATCAAATGAGCATAATATGGACGTAGAAAGAATCGTAAGTAAGCAGAGTAATGGCTTAGAAAGAATCGTAAGTGAACTAGATAAGAATTTAGAAGGGGAATTAAATGAGCAGAGTAAAGACTTAGAAAGAATCGTAAGGGAACAAGATAAGAATCTAGAAGGGAAATCAAATGAGCAGAGTAAGGACTTAGAAACAATCGTAAATAAGCAGAGTAAGGGCTTAGAAAGAAACTTAAGTGAACAAGATAAGAATTTAGAGGGGAAATTAGTTGAGCTGATGAAGGGGAAGTTAATAGAAACACTTGAAGGGAAATTACCACAGACACTAGAAGCTAAAGATCCGAAAGCACTAACGGAAGAAGAGATGTTTAAGAAAGCTTTTGAAAGAATGGCCAATAAGGCGCAGAAAAGAAAAGAAAAGTTTAAGAAAAAGAAACGAAAACACTGGTTGATCGAATTGGGAGACTTAGTATTGGTACGGGACAAGAAAAAGACTAGCATTCTGAACAAAAGGTATCATAGAATGGAAAATTTATTTAAAGGTCCATACCGGGTGATTAACATTTTTGGCTCGGATACATTTGAGTTACAAGAAATAAAGAATTCCAAGATCGTAGGGAGATATCATAAACAGTTGCTCAAACCGTACAAATGTTTAGAGAATGAGAAGGGTGAAGAATGTAATGAAAATAATCAGGTTAGTTTTACTCGAAATGAGGTAGCAACCCTGTGAACAAATAGTAAAGGTAATACACCCGAGAAATAAGGATGTAAAGAAGTAACTAAATGCATAATAATTATGTACCAATATGTATGTAAATAGATTTAAGTTCTAGAACTTAATTTGGGTATTAGAGTATTTGTTTGCGTTACAAGTTATTCGTGTGCGCGAAATGTATTGTGTAAGAATGTCTCTCGGAAACCTGTTTTTAAATGGTGAGAGGGGATCAACCATAACAAATGTAGAGTGAATGACCCAAATATAAACACCACTGGTGTGGCAGAACCCTTGTGAAGGAACAGGTATAGCGAAGGGTCTCTGTCAACAAAACAAACCTACAAAGGCCATAATCAGAGGAATTATTCTGGAAAAGAAAATTGTATCAAGTGCTGAAAAATTTATTCTTTTCCAGAACAGGGCAATTTGAAACGGCAACTCTAGGTCGGGCCCGAAAACAGTAATTCTAGATAATTTATTAATTAACTTTTATTGATGTTAAATCGTACTATGTAAATATCTTTTTCTCAATACTGCTTGTATATTTTAAGAAGGGTGATTTAACATTATGTATCTATCTAGGTTACTAATATTAGTAGAGTTATAAATGGTTTAATGTAAATAATTTAAGCGCTATGTTAAAATACTGTCCACGAGGGAATGTTTTAGCTACAGGAATAGTGCTTTCGAAGGCAGAAAACCTAGTTTTATTACCTCTCTCCGGTCGCAGTGCTATTATTCCTACAGCGAGGGTGTAGAGCCTTTGTCCCATTATTTGATAATTCGCCGTGACCAAGTGAGTGAGAAGGACAATCTAACGGTACATGTAGGAAAAGCCGCGATTTATATTAAAATTGGACCAATGAGATCCCTGAAAGTTTATTCGAAATAGTTAGACGCGTCGAGTCGCGCTAAAAATGGACCAATAGGAAAGGAAGCAGCCTCAGAAGCCTGAGACTATAAATGGATCTGTTTGGGGAAAATTCGGAACAGTTTATGTCATGTGTGGTCAGGGAGAGATGCTGCAGGATGTGTGAGATATCGCGCCAAAAAGGGAATCAAGTCAAATTTGTCATGTCAGCTTAGTATTGCATTTTATTCGAGAGTTTATGTCATGTGTGGTCAGGGAGAGATGCTGCAGAATGTGTGAGATATCGCGCCAAAACAGGGAATCAAAATAGTTTTAGCAACACACCTAAGATCCGCTACTCTGAAAGCGACAATAAGAATAGTTATATTTCGTGCCATATCCACGCCATAGTTTAACAGCAGTGGACAGTATTTTACAGCGGCAATACCAGTTTTGTATACTACGAGTGTTAATTAAATAAAAAGAAACGGCAGTGTCATCTTTTCATAAACAAAGCAAGTCTATGTCTTCCTATATCACCACCCGAGATCTACGTTTTCCTTTACCGAGGATAAGTCCATGCTCCCATATAATTTAAGGAAAATTACTGCAGCTAGCCGAGGATAAATTGAAGAACCAACACGCTGAGAACTTCTGGAAGCAACGGGAGAAGCATCAAGGTAAGCTACAGCAACGGATGAGGAGGAGATCGTCACACCCGCCACTGTCACCTATCCTAAGAAGCAACCATTCCGCCATTGTCATCTATCCTAAGAAGCAGCCATTCCGCCAGTCACCTATCTTGAGCAGTAGCAATTCTGCCACTGTCACCTATCTTATGAAGCAGACATTCCGCCACTATCACCTATCTTCAGCAGGCATTCCGCTACTGTCAGCTAGCTTATGCAGCAGACATTTCACCAGTCACCTATCTTATGAAGCAGCCATTCCGCTACTGTCACCTATCTTGAGCAATAGCCATTCCGCCACTGTCACCCATCTTAGAAGCAGGCATTTCATCAGTCACCTATCTTATGAAGCAGCCATTCCGCCCATGTCACCTATCTTGAGCAATAGCCATTCCGTCACTGTCACTTATCTTAGAAGCAGGCATTTCAACAGTCATCTATCTTATGAAGCAGCCATTCTGCCACTGTCACCTATCTTGAGCAATAGCCATTCCGCCACTGTCACCTATCTTAGAAGCAGGCTTTTCATCAGTCACCTATTTTAAGAAGCAGCCATTCCACTACTGTCACCTATCTTATGCAACAGACATTTCACCACAGTCACCTATCTTTTGAAGCAGCCATTCCGTCACTGTTACCTATCATGAGCAGTAGCCATTCCGCTACTCTCACCTATCTTATGAAGCTGACATTTCACCACTGTCACCTATCTTGAGCAGTAGCCATTCCGCCACTGTCACCTAACTTAGAAGCAGGCATTTCATCAGTCACCTATCTTGAGGAGTAGCCATTCCGCCAATGATATCCCACTGTACCGGACAGGTGTGATTATTAGCACAAAGTAGCTGGACATTCATTGTTAGTCATGTAAATGGACTACGACGGTTTCGTGACCGGGAACTATGTGTCGCGTGTTGCAGGTACGGCCCCCAGCTCTGTTGTTACGTATGCTACACCTCTTTATTACACATTACTTTTTATTATTTGTTTTATATTATTTTTATTAACCGAGAATATTATCGAGCGGCAAAGGAAAACGGAACAAAGCGCCTACGTATTTCCGTTCTGAATAATAATGTAATATAGAGAGACACAAACAGACAAAAGCATAACGACGGTGCTCCAAACGAACAAATGGACGTTTAAAACTACTAAATAAAAAATGTTATTTTAGGGCGGTTGGTTCATATAAGACTTTGAATTATGGTATTTACTGAACAGACGATAAGGAAAAAAGAAATATTCTCTAAAGCCTGCAGATGGCAGGGTTTGTATGGTTACCATGTCTCCTTGACGCTATAGATTGGCTGAGCGCAGGTAGGTGTACTTTTTACGTTCTCTACTACGTATAATAAGTAGGGGAAGTATTTATTCCACCCAAAAATTCGATAACAAGATTTCACCGGAAATACATGTTTTGAGACCCCCTGAATCCAACAAAAGCCTTTTTAGAAACATGTCCGCGCGCGCACATGTGTGTGTGTGTGTGTGTGTGTCTGTCTGTCTGTGAACAGCATAACTCAGAAACGAACAGTCGGATAAACACCAAACTTGGTATTTAGGTTCAGTATCTTCCAGAGATGCGACACGAAGGTTTTCAAGAAAATCCCCCCACCACAGATTACCCTTTACATGGAACATTTTTCAAAAATTTTAATTTTCTCCAAAATGGCCCTAACGATTTTGATTAAATAGAATATATTTAAGATACTTTCATGGCAAATAAAATGTATATCTTGAATTTTCTGGTAATGTCTCCAAAACTACTCATCATTGTGAACGACTTTTGCATAACTGTTAAACCATAAGAGATAGACAAAATTTTACTACATAAAACTGTAGATGGCCTTAAAATACACAATTTATGTCATATACATTTCTTTTGTTGAGTGAACCATTTTCGAGATATTGCTTGTTATTCCCTTAAATTTTCCAATACTTATACTTTTTCTCAAATGGGAATTCATTATTCATTTTTTTTATCCTGATAATGCAAAGAGAATGGAATACCAGGCATAGCAACTAGCTCTTAAAATATTTGGCTATCGCTTAAAGCCTACCAATTCCCCTTGCATCTACAAGAAAATTAGCAATAAGATTAACATCTCGATATCTCGATTAATATGAAATAGATGGAGAATTTGCAGAAACGATCCTTTACATGTAAAGAGAATTACATTTTACACATGGCGACCAGTTCTAAAAATATTTGATTATCGCTTAGGGCGTAGGTACTATGTTCCCCTTGTTTTGTATTTGCAAGGACAATATAGAAATGCAGTAGCCTTTAAGCATTGACATATATCTTAATAGCTGTTGCTAGGTGCAGCACCATTCTCTTTGCCACAGATTAATACTCTTTGCATATCCAAGACAAAAAAGGAATAACGAATTCCTATTTGAAAAAATAAGTATTGAAACATTTAAGGGAATAACAAGCAATATATCGAAAATGGTTCACTAAACAAAAACAATGTATGTGACATAAATTGTGTATTTTAACGCGATCTACATTTTTTGTGTAGTAAAATGTTGTCTGTCTCTTATGTTTTACCAGTTATGCAAAAGTCGTTCACAATGAAGAATACTTTTGGAGATATTCCCAGAAAATTCGAGATATACATTTCATTTGTCATGAAAATGTCTTAAACATATGATATTTTAATCAAAATCGTTAGAGCCATTTTTAAGAAAATTAACATTTTCGAAAAATGTTCCATATAAAGGGTAATCTGGGGTGGGGAATTTTCTTAATAATGTAGTTGTTTCTGCAAAGGCTTATTTGGATTAAAGTGTAGTAGATAAAAGAATAAACTTTAATAAGAATAGTTTGTCTACCCACTAATAAAGACAGAGGATAGAGAAAGTCATGTGAATGCATCACTTCAAATTTTTTATTTCATTTCTGCTGAAAAAATAGCACATACCTAAGCCCTTTTATTGCTCATCATAGTATTTTTTTTCTACACGGGATGTTCAAAACTCTAGCCTCCCAGCTAAACTCGCCCAGGTATGTATGACACCTGTCTTTTCAGTAACAAGTGAAAGCGAACATTAAGAACAAATATTAATTCGACAAGAGGACACGTTGATACTCTGGTCACGTCATCAGTAGCCCCTGGCCTCACTCGTCACCGATACTTTGTTCTCTTCTGTTGTTCATTTCACCTGCGAGGAATGACAACCGCGTACTAGGAAAAAATGTGCCCGCGTTTTACGTATCTCCTTGACCAATCTTCTTTAACTAGAAGTAACAATTGACAAACTAACGAATGTATTGCTTCCGGTGCATACGAAGGGATTATCTGTTAGACATGAAACTAGTCCTACCCCCTCCTCTCTACCTTCGCATGTCTTTGTTTTCTGTACTTTCCAGTTCTTAGACTGGTCTTTCTTATTGTTTTTCTTTCCATATGTTATAGCCTATTTTTTTTCTTTACATGTCTTACAGCTGTCCTTGAAACATTTATTACAAAGAATTCTGAAGACTTATGGATAAATGTGAGTTCACCTACTTCCAAAATTTAAGTTGGCAAGTGTTTTGGTTTAATTTTGAAAATTAAACTTCATAACAATGTAACATTTAGTAACGTGTAGTATAATCACGAGTGTGTTTCGTTCTTCTTTTCGTTCATAGCATTTTTAGAAAAAGATCCGCGCGTGTAAGTGTTGGGTACCCATATACCTACCTTAAACTACCCTTTACATGGAAATAGTTTTCCCTTTTGGTATTTTGTCATTAATGGCTCCTAACGGTGTTTACTTAAACAGAACAAGATACTTGCATGACAAATGCATACCTTGAATGTTTTGCTAATAACATGTGATAACGTACTACTTTATCTGAATTTTCTTTAAAACCGCGTGATGATGCGATAATTTTTGAAGCAGTATAATTTACGTTATCTCGTACCTCGTTCTCTTGCCTCATGCGCCAGCTGCTCCGGTGGTAGAGCTATGAAACCTTTCTCTCAGGATATGCGTGTGCGTATTTTGAAAGGATAACACAAATTTAAATTAACTGAGAAATTTAACTGGAGCGAGTTGCCGACCATTTAAAGATGAGGAATGGAACTGATTATGTATTGTAACTATAACAATTGAATTATTAAACCTGCTAACCTCTGTAGTAACAGTTTTACGGTCTAAAATAACTGTTTCCGCAATAGTAAACTAGAAGCGTAACTTGCCATGAGTCGCTAAAATGTTTACCGGCAAAACCCCTCGCAATGGCCGCTAACTATTACTCGTACAATCGCGTCACTGAGCGCTTAAAATAACTCACGAGTCGTCGTCACAGATATCCACAGTGACGAATATATGCACGAATGAATGTGCTTCTGATCAGAATGCACGCCTATTTCTTATCTCAAGGTCCACCTACCTTAGCACTACCCCTTCCAACG
Source organism: Deroplatys truncata (assembly GCA_030765065.1). NCBI lineage: Eukaryota > Metazoa > Arthropoda > Insecta > Mantodea > Mantidae > Deroplatys > Deroplatys truncata. The sequence goes on along the minus strand of CM060981.1, from coordinate 60,802,328 downwards.
TCCCTTCTCGCGCTGGCAATACTTCCCAACTGAATTCCAAGAACTTTTATACTAACCGTTCGCTACTTCGGCTGTCGCCAATGACTTTGTTTAACATGAACGCTAATGATCTTTTCTTTGGACAAATCTTTTCAACTCGAGCTTATTACATTATATCTTGATTTAATATACGGAAATTCTTTCTCTATCTTACTTTTATTTAATTATTTATATCTTCCTGTCAATAATTACGGCATCCACTGTGAAGTCCTCTTCATTCGGAAATAATTTTGTGTTACTAGAAACCATAAGCTAGATAAAAACTTAACAAACAAAACACATAGATCTGTACATAATACACATTTTATTTCAAATAACTTTTTGTGGCATTAGCCATATCTGAGATATCCATTGTTAATGTTTTAATTTTTTAATACTTTTGTCATTTTTGAAGTGGTCATCAAATAGTTATTTCTCACGATTCCATGGAGTGTGTATAGAATTATGTGAAGTAGAGAGACTAACACCTTTTGCAAATATAGTTTGTAGAAGCTATTACGATAGTGCATAGAGAAAGTCATGTGTATGTAACACATACGATTTTTAAAGACTTGATGATGGCTTCAGTCTGCTATATTTCGCTTGTACCTAAAACGAAATTTGTAGTGAAACCATTTCTGTAAATGTGTATCGCGATTAATAAATAGGCAAGAAATGGGGCATCACGCCCTTGAGCGGTTGAATTTGAAGTCACTTTGGATAGTTTGTATTATATGCCTGACATATCAACTTGTACTTTTCTGTAAACACAAGCATTTACAGTGCTTTATAGTGGCATTGTGTCAGATCTGATGTCCAGTGAGGTTGTTTGTGTGAATGGATGAATCTGTAACCCCGCCCCGAACTCTTCCTTAATCCTACATCCCTCGTTTCTCCAATGACCCAAGGGTTAGTGTTCAAAGCCATCAAAGTGCTACCGTCACGCTATCTTGGTATCCGACTGAGAATTTCTCATGTTTCCTTGCGTTTTCGCTTCTGCAAAGAAACTCTTCAGAGGATTCAGCGAGCTTCGAAAGACAAAACGAGAAAGGGCGGGGTCCTTGACCCCTGCAGTGGTCCACCGGGATCGATTCCGGGACCCGAATGCGAGCCACAAACGTTACCGCCTGAGCCATCCCGCTCGGTAAACCTACGGTATTTTAATCAAAAGTTAAAGAAATTTTTGAGAAAATAAACATTTTTGAAAACGTTTTCATGCAAAGGCTAATTTAGGGTGGTGGAGGTTTCTTCAAAATCTTCGTGTCGCATCCTTGGAAGATGCTGAACTCTTCTTGGCATTAGGCATTTTTAAGTTATTCTTCATTATTGGCTGAATTTTCAAATACTTAAAACGTTTTTCAAGTGGCAAGTCGCTATTCGTTTTTTCTCACGGTCATGGAAAGAGCCTGTAATTTCAAAGCCATCACATAGGGATACGCCCTTTTAAAAAGCTTCACTACAACGAAATGTGCAAATGTGATATAAAAGTTTATCTGGATTAGCAAGAAACAGAATAATACGCTTTTGTAAGAGTTGTGAGAGAGAAGTGAGTAGAGAAATTTATGTGAAAACAACCCATCAGAAAAAATTCATTTATTTTTGTATGTGTAATTACCTCGTAACTCCTTGCAGTTATAGTTCTATATTGCGTTTCACGTTTAAAAGACAGTGCGGATTAAATGGTGCGCAGTGTTGTATATATACTATACGCATATTTGGTGCCCAACTGCGATCGATCTACCTATTTAATATCATCTAGTGAATGATACATAACCAAATGGTGAAATATCTGCACTGCTATTTAAGGCAATTGTAAGACATTTAATTTTCACCTGCGCTTTGTTTCCTCTTTGTATTTTTTGTACTTCGAAATACGATTTTACATAAAAATATGTATTATCAAAGAAATATGGATACATAAAATGATAAAAGCTACAATTTGGTAGAATATCGTCGTTGTTTATTCCTCACAAAATTACATTCGACGTGGGTGGAAGGTTTTCAAACAGCAGAGAATGAACGATGCGCCACACTCCGATTTGCGTTAACCCAGCGTGGTTCCCTCCCTTTCCTTTTTTGCATTTTTTTAATCGTTCTTAGAGTACTTTCATTCGTTCCTTTTGTATCCTATACCTACTGTTTCTGAACACCCGGGTAGCCTTAACTGTTTCTTTTACTGCCTTGCTAACACTCATTTTACTTAAATAATAATCTAACACCATTATTATAAGTTTACCCAAATTTGGTCTCTTCCTAGCTTCTCCCTCCATAACCATAAATATTTAGGCAAAATGTTAAATAAATAACCTACATAACACTTCACACTATAAACATACCCACTTTCCTAAAATTGATGTTAATCTTTACTGACTTCTACGTCGCGCCAGGCATGTTAGCTGAATAAATGGATGACTTTTGTTTGTTACATACAATAAATGCAACAAGTTACAGGACTCCGGCTTCTATTGAAAACTGTCTCCAACCCTCCTCAACATATTCTCTCGCTTGGTTCCGTTGTAAACTGTGGCAGTATTTTTAACACTTGAATAATTTCAATTAAATTATATAATATGTAAATTCAATAACAGCCCGCCTTGAAGCAATATGTATGTAATAATTAGCAAAAATGTATTTAATGCTTATATTATTGTAAACATGTTTAATAATGTTATGTGAATGCATTATATAATTTAATAATGTAAGAGCTGTGAGAATAATAAGTTTAAAGTTGCTAACAATGTGGTAACAATGAGGTAACCTTGAGGCAATAATGAGTTTGAGAGTTTAAATGCTACTATTCATGATTAAAGCAACGATAATGTACATTTTGTGACAGTTTAAAATTAGTCAATCAACAGCCAGAAAAAGCTTTAATTAAATGCAGGTATTATATTGGACTAGGATTAGGCAACCAGAGACTTGAAATACAGAAGCTTACGGGTTTGGACGGTTGAAATATGTTCAGTTGCCTGCAGACCTTGGTAGTGACCAGATGGAAGATGTGTTCTCTAAAGAAATATTACGTATTCGTGTGAAACGAAAATTATGTATACGCATTATCTAAGTGCAAGTATTAAATAAAAGAATCTCACAGCTCTTGATATCAGTGTAGTGCTATTTAATTTGTGTCAAGGATTATAAAAAGAAGTGAATTTAAACTTAAAATCTGTGTAAGCCTACATTCTTGTCGCACCACGCCCTGATTAAGAGAAACGTGTCTCTAAAGTAATACTGAAGCAGCCGAGGAAAAAACAAACATAAATAATATCTATAGAACTAGTTTAATAACAAAGTTAAATACTTTTTTTTAAAACTTGGAGCGTAACAACAAAAATACATCTTCAAATCGGCTTTACATACGTAGCAGCATATTACGTAAATAACAACTTCAAACTGACGTCCATACGTGGAGAGAAATAAATAAATAAACTCCCCAAAACAATACTACTTCAATTTGGCTCCCATATGTAACAAAACACCTACTTCAAAACCCAATAACAGAAAAGATACTTACTGGCTCATTTTTAACTGCATAAGTATAGAATTTTCCGAAAATATTTAATTTAAAAAAATTAATAACACTTATCTTATTAAATGTAGAGAATTCAAATTGGTATCAGCTCACTAGTTTCTTTAGCTAAGAAAAAAATATTGTTGCATTCTACCCTTAGTTTATTAGTTACTGAATGATAAACATAGAAATAGAAAATATTGAACTTTTACTGAATAACTCGCTTTCTTTAGAAACCTATGCCACAAAAATCAATAAAGATTATAAAAATAATACAGAGAAAAATATTCTGCATAGCTAAAGCTAAAATATATAACAAATGAATACTTACAGCATGTTATTTTAACAACTTGGCAATTGCGCGACAGTAGAAAAGGACAGAATTAATGGCAATATGTATGCGTTATATAGAGACAGAGATGTCCCATTTACCTCTATGTTTTCTTTGAAGGTTGAGACAAGCTATCGAAATTACCTTAGTCTGTTTGTAGTTCTTACTATCTGAATAGCCCCCACTAAAGACATAACATTCGCCTAAACAAACCAGATATTTCATGCTTAACAAGATAACTTCCTTGACTTTTATGTCTGACATGACATGAAAACGTTATTCCGACTCTAACTGCTGTATTTACGGCCGCGGGAATGAGCAGCAAAAGAAGTAATTTGCTGGGGTGTTACTGGAAAAGTGTAATTATAGTGTTTTATTTGTTTCGTGTTGTGGCTGCCCTGACCTACGTCACGCATCACATTGTGTCGTTTGTTTCTTGCACAAAAACAAAACGTTATGTTTCGTCTATACACGCGTACCCTCCAGGGACCAAATCGGTTGCTTTGACCAGTGATTAAACACGTAGTCTTAGAGAGTAAGATGAACAGACACAGAGCGAAATGGTCCAGGCTTCAAGTTCCGAATAACTTGATACTAATTTGTGCTAATTTTAACCAATTTAGTGGACATTTCTATCGCGATTTTTTCAATATAATGCTAGGAAACAATAAATTTTCATAGTCCTTCTCATGATAGTGATTTTCAAAAAATGAAAATTGAGTTTCTTATAAAATTTGGATATTTAAAGCTTTTACATATTATTTCACGAATGTAGTTCTTTACAGTAAAAAATCTGATGTGTAACACTCACATGACTTTCTCTACTCTTGAAAAAAACTATTTTTACAAACGCTTATTCTCCATCTACTTCATGTTAATCGAGATAAACACTTGCAGACTCTTATCTTATTGCTAATTTTTCTTGTAGGTGTAAGGGGAATGTGGTAGGCTTTAAGCGATAGCTAAATGTTTTAAGAGATGGTTGCTATGTGGAACATTGCATTCTCTTTACATGTCCAGGACATAGAAAAAAATAAAGCAGTTTTGGAAACATGTCCGAGTTTATGTTTTGTGTGTCTGTGTGTGTGAGTCTATCTGTGAACAGCCTAACTCAAAAACCAAAAGTTGAACAAACACCAAACTTGGTATTTAGGTTCCAGGGATGCAACATAAAAGTTTCCAAGGAAATCCCCCGCCCCAAACCAACCCTTACATGGAACAGTTTTCGAAATTGTTTCTTTTCTCAAAAACAGCTAAAACGATTTTGATTAAAGTATCATATATTTAAGATATTTTTATGGCAAACAAAATCTATATCTTAAATTTTCTGGGAATGTCCCTAAAAGTACTCTTCATTCTGAACGACTTACATAAACACTTTTTTTGTAAAGTGAACCATTTTCGAGATATTCCTTGTTATTTCTTTTAATATTTCAATACTTACACTTTTTCTCAACTGAGAATTCGTTGTTCTTTTTTTATGTTCTTGACATGCAAAGAGAATTACATTTTACACATAGCGAACAGTTCTAAAAATATTTGACTATCGCTTAAGGCGTACTATGTTCCCATTGTTTTGTATTTGCAAGGGCAATATAGAAATACAGTAGCCTTTAAGCATAGACATATCTCTTAATAGCTGGTTGCTATGTGCAGCACCATTCTCTTTGCCACAGATTAATACTCTTTGCATATACAAGACAAAAAAAATGAATAACGAATTCCCATTTGAGAAAAAGTATAAGTATTGGAAAATTTAAGGGAATAACAAGCAATATCTCGAAAATCGTTCACTCAACTAAAAATATGTATATAACATAAATTGTGTATTTTAACGCGATCTACATTTTTTGTGTAGTAAAATTTTGTCTATCTCTTATGGTTTACCAGTTATGCAAAAGTCGTTCACAATGAAGAATACTGTTGGAGACATTCCCAGAAAATTCAAGATATACATTTTATTTGCAATGAGAATATCTTAAACATATGATATTTTAATCAAAATCGTTAGTCATTTTTGAGAAAATTAAAATTTTCGAAAAATGTTTTATGTAAAGGGTAATCTGGAGTGGGGGGATTTTCTTTAAAAAGTTCATATCGCATCTCTGAAAGATACTGAACCTAAATACCAAGTTTGGTGTTTATCCGACTGTTCGTTTCTGAGTTATGCTGTTCACAGACACACACACAGACAGACATGTTTCCAAAAATGCTTTTTTTTGTATTCAGGGGGTCTCAAAACATGTATTTCCGGTGAAATTTCGGTATCGAAGTTTTGGGTGGAATACAATACTTCCCCTACTTACTATACGTAGTAGAGAATGTAAAAATCAAATTCTAAAATCTCATTTAGTATTTGCAACACCTGTTCACCTCCATTACACGTCTTCCTTGGGGATTCAAAAGACTAGAAAGACAATTGTATCCTGATCCTATTATGTCTGAGGATGATTCTCAAAAACATTTTTAAAAACTAGTTGATGTTAATCTTTTCTGATAAAAAGTTCAAAAAAAATGATACAAAGAAAAAGATTTTTGAAATAAAATTCTTAATTATTATTTAATTTATATGTTAAAATGTTAAATTTAATTGAAAACCATGTACACAGAAAGTACTGCATTCATCCAAAAATTCGATACCGAGATTTGACCAGAAATACATGTGTTGAGGCCCCTGAATCTAAATAAATCATTTTTAGAAAAAGGTCCGCGCGATCGTTCGTGTGTCCGTGAACAGCATAATTTAAAAACGAAAATTCGGACAAGTACCAGGCTTGGTATTTATGTTCAGTACTTTCCAAAGATGTGACAGGAATATTTTCAAGAAAATCCCGCACACCAATTACACTTTACATGGAACAATTTTCGGAAAGTTTGAGTTTTTAAAAAATGGCTATTTAATTTGATTAAAATATCATATTAAAGATATTTACAAGGCAAATACAATGGATATATGAATTTTCTGGGAATAGCCTGTGAAGTCCTCTTCATTCGAAAGGAATTTTATATAACCTTGTATAACTAGTAAATGTTAAGCGATAGACGAAAATGTATTCCACAAAAAAGTGAATCTCTTTAAAACACACAATTTACATAAAACTAGCATTTGTGTAGCATAAGCCATTTCTGAGATATTCCTTATTAAAGGTTCGAATTTTTCAATAGTTATTCTCATCGATTTTCAGTTGTTTCTCGCGATTTCATGGAAACAGTGGAATTTTAAGACCATCATATAGCGTCCAGCTCTTAAACATTTGACTATCGCTATTCTCTTTGTATCTATAACGAAATTTGTAATGTAGTTATTTTTGTAACAG